>CM066033.1:1177589799-1178878757 GCA_033557465.1 Ichthyophis bannanicus | reverse complement strand
TGTGTGTTACCAGTCAGCCTGGTGATCTTGGTATGTTTACTGTACAAGGTGGTAAACATTCTCCCTATCCCCTGCGGTGCAGAGATCGCATCATCGTGAACATTTACTCAAAAGGTTATATATGGTCTGTGTGACCCGACAACTTCATACATCCAACCCTAGCAGCAGCAGACCAGAAAGCCATCACAGTGTGTTCCCATTCATCCTGGTGACATCAGTGGTGTCATTTAAAAGGTCAGAAACGTCAATCCATATCCCAAAGGGGGTTTGTGTAGAAAGCTCACTCACAGGGTGTGTATCAGTCACACGTAAGATATGGTCTTGTGTTGTGGACCAGGGACAAATTTTCATTACATCCACTCTCTCATCAACCCAGGGGAAACACAGAGAGGACATTTTCACAGCTGGTGTTTCCCAGTCATCATGGTGCTATTGCTGTGTGTGAACCATGTAACAGGTCCAAACCACGGGTTCTTTTCCGTTCACCAGAGGGGTGTTGGGAGAGTTCATCACAGTGGGATACTCCATGTCAACCCTTTAACTCTATTGATATGTGCGTGCCTATGGAAACTTTTCGAATACATCGACCCCATCATTAGCAGACTACATAGGCAATCACAGGTTGTGTTCCCAGGTCATCCTGGAGATATTGTTGTGTGTACTGTAGAAGTTGAAGGAAAACATTCTCACTATCATCAGGGGTGCTGAGAGGTCATCACAGTGCTCTTATTGGTTTCACCGGTGGATTATGGTTGTGTGGGGCACAAACACAAATATAGGACACTTCCACCATCTCCCCAGGAGCTACACGAGACACATCTACAAGTGGGTTCCCTTGTTGAGCCATCGTGGTTAAATTGGGGTTAGTGATAATGTTAAAAAGGTGCCAAAACGTCGTCTCGTTTATCCGACAGCGTGTGCTGTTACGGGCCTATCAACTAGTGGCGAATTAAAGACAATGCACCATGGAGCTATGGTTGTGTTGCTGTTCTCACACGCTTCCTTTGTTCTCCCTATACCCTGGAGTGCACGGAGCCCATTCACAACCTGGGTCACACCCTCTATCAACCCTGGAGATATTGGGGGATTGTGGGTGCTTTAAACGCTGTTGTCGGTGTTCCCACTATCACGTGGGTCCAGGAACAAGCCTTCATCCCACTTGGGTCAATGGCTAGGGCACCATGGAGATATGCGGTTGTGTGTGCATATTGCAACCAGTTTGCCTTACCCTTCCCTATACCCTTGGGAGTTGTCAAGGGAAGCCAATTTCAACCACTGGGGTCATCTATCCACCCATGGAAGATAGGGTTCGTGGGTGATTTTAACAGGGTGCTGTGTATCCCCCTAGTTGCATCTGTGGGTCCAGGCAACACTAGCACAATCACACTGGGGGTCATCTGGCAATCAATGGAGGATATGGTTGTGTGTTTGCTAGCAACACAGTTTTATTTAACCTCCCTATACCTGGAAGTAGCACGGGACGCACGAAGGGGCCATTCACACTGGGTAATCTATCACCCTGGAGTGATGGTTGTGTGTGCTTTACACAGTTTTGCTGTGTGTTCCTCCGCTATCCTCGGGGGGTCCAGGCGCCCATCCCACCTGGAGTACCAATTATGGCCACCAATAGAGATTATGGTTGTGTGTGACTAATGCAGAAGTTATATGTATTCACAATATCGCCCAGGCAGGAGATTCCAGTGGGACTATGGTCATGTGTCCCTGTTAGGTCAACCAATTGACCTATGGGTGGGTATGGAGCGCTTGTGTTGGATGAGGAGGTGTTCGGCTGGTGGACATACCACCCCGCAGGGGCCAAAATTACCGGCATGCACAATGGTGGGCTATGTTAGAAAGGATATTGTGGTTGTTCTATGGCCAGATGGGTTGGTAACGTACCCCATGAGTTTGTGAGACGGTCAATCATCATTCACAAATGTCTCGAGATTGTCTGCAGATGATTCTGGTGGGGGACGAGTGTTTATGTGTGGTAAACAGCCAACACCACATCCCCATGAAGACCATCGTTTCATGAAGCTCAATACCAAACAAACCACCTGCCAACGAGATCTATGTTCCCCAACCAATCAATATTTGCAAATGTTGTGTTTTCAAGCCATTGATTACACCTTAATTTAGAATAGGCCACAAACCTAATTCACACCACCAGGGGACATTCAGTGGATGTTCTTCCAATGATAACTAGTCTCTAGCAACCTCCAGCCACGGTGGTGGGTTGACCAACACACGAGTACATAAAACTACAACATTGGGACCCGACCTGGTTGTCACAGATGTTATATGGTGCTAGTGCCACATTGTCTAATGGGTGTAGTTGTTAAAAACACAAAAACACAATGTGGTCTGCCAACTAGCAGGGCTACGGCCTACAGGAAGATAGCAAATCTGTCCGATTGCGCATACTAGGGTCAATCTCGCACCCACACCCCAACCATTTATGCACATGTGGATGGGGGGGACATATGTCTGCTTGTGCCCCATGGTCGATCCCCAATGTACATGTGATTTGAACTACGATATTTAGCATTGGAGATAACACACCACCACAGTGGGGCTGTAGCAGCACCAAACATTGCCAACAGTGCTGTGTGTTTTTAGGGGTGACCCAGCGAAAGGTTGATATGTCACTAATGCACCCAACCTTTCCATTTACCATCAACAGGTCTGAGGATCGCCGGAAGAAGGGCAGTGGAGCTGCGCCACCACCATGCCGGCTACGGCAGCGAATCCAGGGTGAGAAGCTCCCCAAAGGTTGCATTCTGAGTGTTCTCAAAGTTGTCACATCAGTAACAGATGTTGCAGTTGCCAGAAAAACCTGTGTGGCCACTGCATATGTAGACGTGCTGTATGTGAGGACCTAACAGATGGCCTATGCTTGTCGACCTCCACCGATGGTGATGTCCCAGAGGATCTGCCCACAACCTCCGCACCCCTCCTGAGACGTCCCCCCACACCACATGCAGACGAGGTGGTGAGTCCTCATCACATCGGAGGAGGGGAATAGGAGGAGGAAGCATGAGGAGGAGGAGGAGGAGTAGGAGGAGTGAGTAGGAGGTGGTGGTGGAGGCGGGGGGCAAGACACATTCACCTGCAATCAGATGTCCCCCACCCCCCCCCCCCACCAGGGGCCAGATGGCCATATGGATACGGCTGATTGGGGGGGGCCGACGAAGGGTGTAGATGTCAGGGTGTTGGGGATGTGGAGGGGGTACTGGGGCAGCGTTGTGAGGGGGGGGAGGCCGACTCAGGGGGTGGAGTAGGTTGGCCAGAGCGGGGTTTGTGGCGTTTATGCGACCGATGTCGTGGATGTGTGAGGAAAGAGCAGCAATCGCATATCACCAGCGTGTCCGCATCCTTCGTGGGTCTTCTCCCTCAGCCACTACTACAAGGATTCACGCCGCTCAAGCGCACCCTGCAGGGCACCCACCCCACTATGGTCCCCTACCTGCCAGACCCCCCTGCCACCACTTACAACCCCGCCCCAACCACACCCTCGGCACACAATGTGTGCCCCTCCCCCCTCCCCCCTTTCCCCTGTCGCCGTGGTCCCGGGCCCCAGATGCAGTGGAAAACCTGTCACTGGGGCCATATGTTTCATTGACGCACTGGAGAATGCGCCTCCACCCCCAGCCTGAGCCAAACTCACAGCTCCGTGGCTGGGCGGGAGTTACTTGAGAGGCGTGTTGTAGTCGAGGTGGTTTCCGGCTACCATGTCGTCCAACCACACCTCTCAATGGCGTCACTGGAGTCAGTAAATGGTGCTAGTGACCAGTCAACCATATGTGCCCTGTGTTGCCCTGTCTTCCATCACTGGCATGTGGAGGGGGGTGGGTGGGCATGTGGGGTTGCTGGGATTTGTGGATGGGACATTGGTTCAGGGCGTGTTGGAGAACGGGGTGCGGGAGGGTGAGTTTTGGTATGGGGGGCGGTGGTCATTGGTATTATCCCCCTTCTTACAAATGTACATAGTTACCCCTGTTTGGATTTGTTGCTTTATTAAACATATGTTTCAACACACCATGTAATGCTTGTGTGCCTCATGCAGCCTCGGACTTATGGATGTCAGGCATGTGATTTGTTGTGTAGACATATAAGTTTTCGAGGGGTAAACATGCTTAGCGATAACTCCACTGTCTCCACAGTAACATTTGGGGGGTGACCATGTGTGTATTTGTCTTGATAAGATGGTTTTCCTTGGGTTCAGATGTTACACTGTAGTCACCTGTCCCAGAGTCACACAACTCCCCACGTTGAAGCAAATACATGTGACCACAATATGTCAACATATGGTCAACAAATGGAATGATATTTGTTGTGAAGCTCTGCCACTGTCACAGGCCAGCAACATGGTGGGGTGTAGGGAAGTGTGGTCATTAAACTAGGCACGGCAAGGGTTACACATATGCCACCAAATAGTCGTTGTATGAGGGGTTGGACACTTGATGCATAGGGCACAACGACACAGGCAATGTCGAACATAGTTTCCCCTGGTTTGGGGACATGGATGTGTGTGCACCACTGTGCCAGTACAGCTCACAGACTGTGCTGACACGATATGCACAGGACACCTTGCATATGTACTGTCACACCTTCATCCGCCCCAGCCTTGCCTGCTGTATGTTTTTTTTTCTGGCTCATGAGGGTGGTAGTTGTGCCGTGCTTGTATCTATACAAAAGCACACCTAAGGACTTTCTCTTCTTTTAGGGTGTTTATTCCCGTCCCTTTGAGGTTTCTCTTCTTTTTTTTTTTAGTTTTTACAACAGAAAGTATAGGGGCCGTAACTTGGCTTATAACATAAAAGTAACTGGAGTAACACAAAATAGCTTTCTTCAGCATATAACTTCAAACGAAAAAAAGAAAAGAACAAACAGCCTACTTTGTCTGTTTGGCTAGGGACGGAGCGGAGAGAGAGCGACCGAGTTTGTAGCCTTTGCCTACCCTGCACATAGAGAATTTAAGGTTACACAAACCTTTACCTTAAGGGGTACTCAGGTTCTTTTATAGTAAGATGAACATTCCATTAATTCTGTATCTTCTAATGCTCCAGAATCGTCATATTCCATCACTTCCTGGTCCGGAGGAATCTGCAATTAGCCCCCTTGCTAATGTGGGAATTAAAAAGTATTGCAAGATTTGCCCCGTCAGTTAGGCAAGTTCCTCTTCCTCTGTGTAGCACTGCCTCTCTGGGGACTGTCACCACAACTCTGTATGCCTGTCTTCTAGAGCCCTGCCCACGCTGGTATCTCAGTGGGGATAGCTCAGGTCTCTGTCTGGCTTGCTAGCTGGGTAATTGGTGCTTACATCTCCCCTTTTTTTGCCGGGTCTGCCTCAGCTCTCCAGGCTCAGCTGTTGCCCGATTTGCAAACTGTGTAAACGGTGAATTCCCTTGGAGATAGGCGTATCACCGTAATAAGGGATTTCTTCTGCTTCTCTGGGTAGGGTGAAACTCCCTTCTTTTAAGACTTTTATAAACAGGAGAAAAGTTACTATCAGCCTCTGATTATCCAGGCTTTTTAAGGGTATTTTATGCCTCCAAGACCTCTTCCCTTTTAGATGGACAAAATAGCCCTTGTATCCGTTTCTTTTCCCCAGTACCTGCTTGTTGCAGCCTTACGTTATAATTTTCACTTGCCTTTTCTCAGAACCACACAGGTCTCTGGACTCTTTCCACAATTTCCTCTCTCCAGGATTGCCTACTCGGCTCCTCTCTCCAAAATTGCTTCCTTCTCAAAGGGTTCCCCCTCTCTGAATGTTGGTGTAGTCCGTTTTATCTATGTGTTTTCTGACTCCACCTTTCCTCAGCTGCCGCTCCATTAGGTGACGCAGAGTCCCGTGCTTTACTTCCCTGGGTGTGTCTCTCTCGCGGCTCTGGGCACGTGTGCTTTTGTTGTCCCTGGCAACCATCCAAGCATTCCCTTCCATTCATCCTGTTCACTTTTTCCTTGATCAATTCAACACTTGCCGTGCATTTTCTTCCCCCCATTCCTGCCCTAGGTCCACACTGTGACAATTTTCAAACGTAAATGGGGGGTTCACAGACTTGCCCTATGACACAGGGAGTGCTAATGTGACTTTATCACTGGTTGTTTGGGGGCAAAGCCACTTTCTATCCCCATGTTACTTCTAGACTATTTGATCATACTGTCCCTTTTTGGGGTCCTTTACTGGTCATGTACATGGTGCACATGTGCTCACATCCTTGCACAGTGCCAGCTGTGTATGTGGGCAGCCATATGGCACATCACTGTGAATGAATGGTTGACATACACACACACCCTTTGGGGTATTTGTGTTACAGTGTGCTCATTTTGCAGTTTGTGGGATTGTGTACAGTAATGTGTTTGAAACTCTGTATTTTGGTGTTTATCTTACGCTTGTTTGGTTCTTTGGCACACTGGCTTAAATGCACCATTAGGTACCAACAGGGTCCTCACCTATACACACCCTTCCCTCTTTGCACTGTACAACAGGGTGCATCCTGTGTGCTTCATCCCCTTAACATATTCGTTGTTACATAGGTCTCTTAACTTTATGGTTTATACATGCCAATGCACGTAGTGATTTTGTTTTGATTTGATTATGGTGGTGTGTGTGGTGCACCTGATTGCATGTTGATCTTTATCACGCCACAATCATCATTAGTCACCTGATCCACAGATCGTCATGGGAAGCCATGGTTTTACTTTGTTATTGATTTTACATGCTGTATTCACTACAAAACATACCCTTGAGTTGGTGAATTTGTCCCCGATGCCACATACAGAGTGCACATAAATATGTACATGGCCGATGTGCATGTGCATTTGCTCATTATTTATTTTGGTGGTTTGCTTGTTCTGACACCCAGCAGGCGTTTGGGGTACTGATATGCAGTGTTTTTGTATGCAGCTTTTGCTAATGTGCTTCAAATTGGCGGTTTGGCCTACCGTTTTAGGCATGGCCATTTGTGGTGGGGTACTCGGTGTGCTCCCTGTCTGCTGTCTTGGATTTATATGCCTTGTCCTGCATTGGTGCTTTTCATTTGTCTGTGTGGTCATATCTGTGGTGATTTGTGGTATGACCACATAGTACCCTCATCTGAGTTGTGATACATAGTTGGGTCAATACTCTGTCTGCCATCTGTGCGCCATCTTACCCAGATGTGCATTCTGATTCCCCACATCGTGAACTCCATAATATTCATGCATTGCAGCTAACCCTGCTTGCCTAACCTGTGTGTGCTCAGCCTAGCACCTGTACTCCACAGTCATCCTGATATTTCAGTTATCCTGCCATTGCAGCCACCTCTGCTGGCCACATCGTCCCAGCCTCTGTCACACACAGTCATTACAGCATGGCAAATTTCCATCACGATGTGCATGGTTCTCGTTGGCCACAACATGTTTGTCCATTTTTATGGCTGTCACTTGGACTGAAGATGATTTATGCATTCCATCAACTTATCTACGTCGTTCTTTTAGTTTAAAATTGTCTATGTTCTCTTCTCTGTGCAGTGTTCATGTTACATGTGTGTTTGGCACAGCGTCTTTTAACATTCAAATTGTGCAATTTTGCTGTTGTTGCCTAACATTGCTGATTTCACCTATACATCCTTAGGGCATCTTCTGCAACACCTTGGATTCACACAGCTTATGTGGTGCCTACGATAGTGCCGTGGGAGTTTGCAGAATTTAAACATTGCCTCAGGTAGATATTAATTGAATGATTTGCTAACGGGATATGTAGAGGATGTTCCATCTGATGCACCGTAATCTGGCCAATAATATATGGCACAAGGGTGTAGTTCTATTTAGATGGACGCACGGATTTCTGTACACTTTCACACAGACATGGAACATAACTCAGCTAACCTGCTGTCCAGAAAATAGTAAACCATGACCCCTGCAACATCATTGACTGTCTTCAACAGTTGTGAGCATACATTACTAGGGGTATGGTTGTTTTCACCATACCTTGTATGTAATGGGCCTATGCTAGTTTTGGGATTTCAATATGCAAAGGGAATAGGGCATTTTCCCCGATAATAGTGACTCTGATCCCCTGTTCATATCTGTCCCCGGGGCCTGTTTGCAGCACCTCCTAGCTAAATCAGTAATGGCAGATGCAGGTCTGCCATTGATGATTTAGCAAGGAGGGGGGGAGGGGCTGCAGGCAGACCCAGGCGACTGCTTACAATGACATTCACTCGGCACCCCTGTTAATATCAGTCACCAGGGGCTGGCTACAGCCCCTCACTACTAAAACAAGGAAGTCAGACCAGGGTCAGCACACCTACTTACCATTTCCATACATCACAATGCACAGTGCTGCCATCAGAAACAGTGCTGTGACCTTTACCTGCCTCATAGGGCACCCTACATGGCGCCCATCGGCCACCGCTTTCAACAACATTTGTACAGTGCCATGGCGGACAATCCATTTACAAATGTGTCATTTGAGGTAACCTCAGGGGCATGTTATGTTACAGTGCTGTGACAGTTCTTGTTCTTGAATAAGTTATTGCACAGATATACGAGATGTTCCTCCTAATGCAATATTAACCCTACCAGGTAAGCACTCATCAAGCCATGTTCATTTGCCTTTGTTGGGGATTGCACCCCCTAACCATTGCGATGTGATTCTGTTTCTGGGCTTGCACATCAGCGCACCACCATATGGCTTACCAACATTATTATGCCTTCCAAACTATTAGCACACACCCTTATGCCCAGCAGCGCAACGCCTTATGCCACACATACTTTGTAAAAGAAACACCACAGCCAGTTCCTTCAGTGTGCACTGTGGGTTATCGAACCCATGCTCCCTGCACCTTTGGTCAGTGGTCTAACCATTGTGCTGTTGCTCATCTCTGCTTTCTTATCACTGTGCCACTTATACCTCCCGGGATTCACAGGCCTCCAAACACATTCGCACGCCGCTTTAGGCCCAGCAGCGCAACGCCTTAGGCCGCCCATACTTGGTGTACCTTCTAAAATAGTGCCACAGCCAGCTTCCTTCGGTGAGCACTGTGGGGGATCGAACCCATGCTCCCTGCACCTTTGGGCAGTGTTCTAACCATTGTGCTGTGGCTCATCTCTTCTGCTTTCATATCACTGTGCCACTTATACCTCCCGGGATTCACAGGCCTACAAACACATTCGCGCGCCGCTTTAGGCCCAGCAGCGCAACGCCTTAGGCCGCCCATACTTGGTGTACCTTCTAAAATAACCCCACAGCCAGCTTCCTTCGGTGAGCACTGTGGGGGATCGAACCCATGCTCCCTGCACCTTTGGGCAGTGTTATAACCATTGTGCTGTGGCTCATATCTTCTGCTTTCATATCACTGTGCCACTTATACCTCCCGGGATTCACAGGCCTCCAAACACATTCGCGCGCCGCTTTAGGCCCAGCAGCGCAACGCCTTAGGCCGCCCATACTTGGTGTACCTTCTAAAATAACACCACAGCCAGCTTCCTTTGCTGAGCACTGGGGGGGATTGAAACCATGCTCCCTGCACCGTTGGTCAGTGTTTGTTACCATTGTGCTGTGGCTCATTTCTTCTGCTTTCATATCAATGTGCCACTTATACCTTCCGTGATTCACAGGCCTCCAAAAACAAACGCGCGACGCTTTAGGCCCAGCAGCGCTCCGCCTTCCGCCACCCATTATTTATCTGCCTCCAAAAATTACGCCTCAGACAGCTATCTTCATTGTGCACTGTGGGGGATTGAAACACTGAACCCTACACCAGTGGTTAGTGGGCTAAACATTGTGCTGTAGCTTTGCTCTCATGATTGCACATCAGCATGCCACTTATTCCTCCCGTGCAGCCACTTAATGTGCTAATGTGCAGGGCGCATATGGGCGGCCCGCACCTTACCGCATATGCAAATCACGCATTTCCTTCTTCAGCGCGAAACGCCCACTCCTTATATGGCACCCGCACTCTACCGCGGCCCGCACTTTACCGGGATCTTAGTAAACATCCCCCTAAGGCACACTAAATATGTATATGAAACAGGTCTTCCGTTTTCTTCTTTATATAAGTTATGCAGATGTTTTTCTTTCAGAATGAGAAAATAAAAATAATATTGGATCCTTCACAAAAAATGTTCTTCCATGGAGAGCTAATTCATTCTCTTTTGAGAGATTAAAGATACAGTATAATTTACATTGACTTCATCCATCAAATTTTATTCCAGTTTTCCTCCTTTAAAAAAAAATAGAGATTTAATATTGAAATTATATATATATATATATATATATATATATTCAATGGGAAAACACCAGAAACTTTAAAATGTTTACAGGAAAGTAAAACTTATACATGTCCCTGACTATATATTTATTTATTTTGTTATTCTATATCTTGCCATTACATTAAGAACATTATATGATTTCCCTCCACATAAGAGGGCAATTAGGAGTCATTAGGGATCTGTTTACTAAATCACATTAACAGCTAATGTGGCAAATAGCTCATACTTTCTGGCCGCGTTAGCAGCTAATGCATGCAGAATGCAAATAACAACACAATTTTCTGTGCTATCGGCAGAACCTGCATTATCTGCATGAGTGGGTGGGATAAGGCTGTAGAGTGGGCATGTCTGCAACACATGATTACACTGGACAATGAAGAGTTTGCTTCCTGAACACTTTGGGGTTTATCTTATGGATTTTGGGTTGCTGATCATGAAAATCACCTTGAAATGTTCCTATCATGCACAAGTATTTTTGCAATCACCTATTTTTGTGATTTCCTCACATATTGTCTACTCATATATTGCCTAGAAAGTAAACTGTTTTGTTTAGTCCAGGTATGCCTTGGCATGCACTCAGTGCCAGGCTCACAACATG
The DNA here is from genome assembly GCA_033557465.1 of Ichthyophis bannanicus. Lineage (NCBI taxonomy): Eukaryota > Metazoa > Chordata > Amphibia > Gymnophiona > Ichthyophiidae > Ichthyophis > Ichthyophis bannanicus. The sequence continues at coordinate 1,178,867,899 of CM066033.1, read as the reverse complement.
CAATTGAAATGCTACTGCTCAGGAATGGGTGGGCATGTTTAGGATGGATGCTGGCAGTACAATCTATAAAAGCAGCTTTCATACACAGATGCATGACATTGATATCAGTTTGTGTACTTAACAATAGCATATACATGTAAGCTTCTAAACGATGATTGTCTAAATGATGATTAGTTACTGCAAAAAATGTCTCATCAATGTCACAACAGCTGTGATATTATTCTGTTACATTTATGGTGAATATACGCTTAAGCCTCAAAGGCACAGCATGACTGAACTTCTAAGAAAGCATATGAGCTCTACTTCAGTTGTAAAGTTAGCGATCAAGACAAATCCTGGGCTCCTCACATTTTCTGTGCAACATGTGTTGTCCATCTCTGAGCTTGGCTCAGTTGTTCTTGGAAGTAATTTCCATTTGTTGTCGCGTTGATGGTGAGTCCCGATGATGGAGAGAACTGATGGATCATATGATGAACTGTTACTTCTGTCTTACTATTGTATATGGCTTCTATGCTAAAAATAAGAAATCTTTTGAATACCCTAGTCTTCCTTCAGCCATGAGACCAGTGCCGCATGACAACAGTATTGCCAGTACCAAAGCGCCACCAGAGACATGGAGCCTAGATGAGGCAGATGAAGATGCCACAATAGATGGACCAGATGTGGAAAACAACACAGATCCATATTTTGGAACTGTTTGAATGTCCTGGTGAGGGACTTAAGTTTGTCAAGAAGATATGAAAATCTTCTTTGCGCAGGTTGACAACCTCTATATTGGCACTGACCTTGGGTTTCTCATGGCTTTGGGTTATGAGCATGACGCACAACAATGGCTTCTTTTATCGATTTGTCATTGTTAAGCCTGAAAGCTGTCTTGTTTACACAAATGGCAATGTCCAAACCTTCAATACCTATTGCCTATGAAGCACACATTAAAGAAACCTATGAAAACATGGAACTGTTGTTGAAACACATACAGTACAACACTTTGGAAAACAAAACAAACCCAATAGCATTGACCCCACCGATCCTACCACATAAGTGGCTCATACATGCCTTCCCACGAATGTGCCCTACCGAGAGAAACCTTTACAGCATCAGGACCAAATATGTATATAATTCTACTCTTCATTGTATTGACTGTTATGTGATGTTAAATGAATATAGTTTAACTATTCCATGTAAATGAATATGTGCTGTATCTTGTACAATTCAAATGTTGCTATTTGTAAACTGCATTTGATCTACTGGAAAATGTGGTATAAAAATTCCAAATAAATAAATGCAATAAATAATACCAAGTATTGTTGTTTCATTTGAGAATGGGACTCCCATGCTAGAGAGTCTCATGACATTAAAAAGAACTGGTTGCTCTATAAGGTGCTTGGTTCCAGGACAGAAAAATGTGGCACAAGAACCATTTGTCGACACAAGCAAGATATTTTTGCCTCCTCTCCATATTAAACTCGGACTGATAAAAAAACTTTGTGAAAGTGATGAACAAGGAAGGTGAAGGATTTTGATATTTGAGACAGATGTTTCCAAGAATAATTGAAGCCAAGATTAACATAGTAACAAAGTATATGACAGCAGATAAAGACCAGTATGCTCCATATAGTCTGCCCAGCAAGTCGGCGAGAGTGGATGCACCTGCTGCTCCATGCAGGTCACCCCTCCCCATGCCTTTTTTTAGGAGTGTACCTACTGCTCCATGCAGTCCACCCCGATTTGTTGAGATATAAGAGATAGTTATGTGTATTTGATTTTTATCCTGTTACTATAAAGGGATCCACTGTGTCTGTCCCATGCCATTTGGAATTCTGTCACTGTATTTGCCCCATCACTTCCATCGGAAAGGCATTCTAAGCATCCACCCACCCTTTCAGTGAAAAAGTATTTTCCTGACATTGCCTTTCAGTTTACCCCCTTGCAGCTTCATGTTATGCCCTCTAGTTTTACAGCTTCCCCGTCTTTGGAAGAGGTATGTTTATCCTTAATACTCTTTAAGTATTTAAAGGTCTGAATAATATCTCCTCTGTCCCTCTTCTCCTCCAGAATGTACATATTTGGTCTTCAAAGTCTCTTCTCATAAGTCTTCTGATGCAGGCTCCAAATCATTTTGGTTGCCTTCCTCTGACAAACTGCTTCCAGCCTTTTTATATCCTTTGCGAGATATGGTCTCCAAAAACTGAAACACAATATTCCAAGTGAGACCACACTGGTGACTTGTACGGTGGCATTAGTATCTCTATCTTTCTGCTGATAATTCCTCTCTGTATGCAACCCAGCATCCTTCTGGCTTTTTGCCACTGCCTTGTCACACTGTTTCGCCACTGTGAGATCTTCAGAAACAATTACTACAAGGTCCTACTCCTAGCCATGCACACCAACCTCTCGCCCCCATCACATACAATTCCCTTGGTTTTCTGCTTCCCAAGTGCAGGACACTGCACTTCTTCACATTAAATATTAACTGCTAAGCATAAGATCATTCTTCCGGCTTTTGTAGATCTTTGCTCATGTTATCCACTCCCTCAGGGGAGTCCACTCAGTTGCAAATTTTTGTGTCATATGCAAAAAGACAGACTTTTCCATTCAGTCCTTCAGCAATATCACTCACAAATACATTGAACAATACTGGTCCCAGGACCGAACCCTGGGGCATACCGCTAATCACCTTCCTTTCATCCGAGTGAGTTCAGTTTACCATCACCTTCTGATATCTGTCAGTCAACCAATTTCTGATCCAATTCACCTCCTTGGAACCCATCCCCAAGCTGTTGAGTTTATTGATAAGTCTCCTATGAGGAACAGTTTCAAAGGATTTGCTGAAATCTAGGTAGATCAAATCCATCCATGATCTAGTTCTTTTGTCTCCCAGTCAAAGAACTCAATCAGATTTGTTTGGCAAGATCATCCTTTGGTAAAACCATGTTGCCTCGAATTATGCAACCAGACAGTCCACTATTCGCTCTTTCAGGAGTGCCTCCATTACTTTTCTTGCCACCGAGGTAAGGCTTAATGAACTGCAGTTTGTCACTTCTTCCCAACTACCCACTTTACTGAAAAGGTACCACATCAGCCCTTCTCCAGTCCTTTGGAACTATTCCAGACTTCAACGATCAAATAAAAACATACATTAAAAGCCCTGCAAGAACCTCTCTGATCTCTTTCATTTTCCAGGGATGAATCCCATCTGGTCTCATAGTCTTGTCCAATTTTCAGTTTTGCAAACTGTTCTAACACATCATCTTTTATGAATGGTATGGTATCTATTCCATTCCCATTTGTATATTTGTCAGTCACAGGTGTTCCTTCTCTAGGATTTTCTCTAGTAAAAACAGAGCAGAAGTATTTGTTTAGCATTGTCGCTTTTTCAATGTCACTTTCCACAAATCCGTTCCCAGCACTTTTGAATCCTGCAATTCCATCTCTGATTTTCCTCCTCTCCCGAATATGCCTAAAAAAGGTTTTGGTGCCACACTTCACATTTTTAGCCATCTTTACTTCTGCCTTTTATTTTGCTATCCTTATTTCTCTTTTTGTCTCTTTTAGTTTGATCTTGTATTCTTTTCTGTGTTCCTCTGTTTGCGGGCTTCTGAATTTTGTGAAAGCTGTGGTTTTTGCCTTTATTTGTGCAGCCATTTCTTTGGAGAACCAAATAGGTTTCCTTTTCCTCTTGTTTTTATTTACTTTCCTTATGTATATATCAGTTGCACCTTTTATTGCCTCCTTTAGTTAACCCATTACAGTTCCACTTCCCTTATCCCCTCCCCACCCTGCCAACTCCTCCTTCAGGTACTTGGCCATTTTACTGAAGTCAGTGTTTTTTGAAGTCTAGGACTTTGAGCTTGCTGTGATTGGATTCTACCTTGGCTTTTATCTCAAACCACACCATATGATGATCACTACTGCTCAAATGAGCACCCACATGGATATTTGACACACTATCTCTGTTGGTGAGCACTAAATCCAGCATGGAGCTCCCCCTGGTCAGTTCCATCACCATTTATTTAAGTAAAGCATCTTGGAAGGTATCCACAATTTTTTTATTTCTTTCCAGATTTGCAGAAGGAACACTCCAATCCACATCAGGTAGATTAAAGTCACCCAATATGATCACTTCCCCCTTCATGGCTATCTTTGCAATTACAACAATCAATTTGCTATCCATTTCTTTGGTTTGAGTTGGAAGCCTGTAGCCCACACCAGTATGGATGACAGTGCCATCTCCTCTTTCCAACATAATCCATAGTGCATGTCCCCTCTATTTCAGCAGCTTTAATATTACTTTTGACATATAGGGCCACTCCTCCTCCTTTTCTACCTTCTCTATCTCTTCTAAATAGATTAGCCAGCTATGGCTATATCCCATTCATGCAACTCATTAAACCATGCTTCTCTAATAGCCATAATGTCCAAGTCCATTTTCACCATTAGGGCTTCCAGATCAGGAACTTTGTTGGCTAGGCTTCGAGCATTTGTGCTCATTGCTTTCCAGCATTTGTTTACTACCTTACCTGCATTTTGCATGGATTTTGTTCTACATGCCCCTTCCTGCTCGCCACTGATGTGTGGTTCAAAAGTATGGCCATTTCCAATGTTGTTTTGCTTTTGCTGGGAGTGACGTACTGAACGTTTCTCCATCCATCACCCCCTTTCCCTAGTTTAAATGCCTGTCCACATAGTGACTGAATTTTTCACTTAGGATATTTTTCCTTGCAATGGAGAGATGTAGTCCATCAGCACAGTATAGTCTCCTGTTGATCAATCTGTTTCCCCAGTCGTCTATATATCTAAATCTTTCTTGTTTGCACAAGGTTTGGAGCCATGTATTAAAGCTGTTTATGTGATGCAGTCTTTCTGCCCCCTTACCATGAACAGGTAGAACTTCTGAGAATGCTATAGTGTTAGCAATGGGCTTGAGTTTCTCTCCCAGAGTCTGGAAGTCCCTTTGAACTTCAGAGGCACTGTTTCTAGCCAGGCTATTTGTATCCAAGTAGATATCGGTTTTGGAGTGCTCACTTTCTGCACTAACTATACCAACAATTTGGTTTGTATTCCTGCTGGCTGAAGAGCCTGGGAGGCATTTGATCATCCTCTCTCCTTTGAACTGTGTTCCCAAGTTGGTGCTTCTGATGATGAAATCTCGAAGTAGTAGTAGTTTTCTGTTTTGTGATTTTTTTTCTTCTTATTTGGTACATTATCAGTAGATTTGGCATTAAGTCTTTCATTTAAGGGCACTTCAGTTTCCACGGATTGGGCACCCTCATTATCCAAGGCAGAGAAGGCATTGTGCAGAGATATCTATTGTTGTATAGGGTGTCTCTGTGTTGCCGGTCACAATTTACCAGAGCACACTGTGATCCGTTTGTTCCTGGGCTGTTTGATTCTTTGTGGGAACAGTGGTGGATTTTGTTCAGTTTGTACCCTAGAGGAGGTGTGTTTAATTGCAGCTAATTCTTCCCTTAGTAGAGTTGATTCTTTATGTATAGCAGCTAACTTGAGGCATATAGGGCAAGCTCTTAGGTTACAAATGATTCTTCTTAGAATGAAAGCACCACAGTTATTGCATTAAATACATGACATTCTGATTCAGCTGTCCTAGGAGGAGAAAAGGAGAAAAAGTGAATTTAACACCTAATTAAAGGACAGATATCATTGTATATGATGACTATATAGGCAATGGAACCCTGGGGTGGGTGGGGTGAGGGGTAGGATGGTTGGGAAATTAAGTGTCCCAGGCCAGTAGACCCATGAACTGAGGGCAAGCTCAGATATCTGATTTAAAGGCTATGCAAGGAACATAGGCAGACTGAAGATTCCTAAAAACCTATATTCAACAGTTAAAGTTTATCAAACAACAGGCAAAGTTTGAAAGCCTTAGCTGAGTGTGTAGTCTCTTGAAGTTCTGATGAGCACACTGGTTCAAGTATTAGGTCAGTTGCAGAGTTGATTCAATTAGTTCCACTCTGTGAAGCAGGCTTGTAATAGACAATGGAAACTGACATATTCAAACTGAAATCTTACTTCTATGTATCAGCCCACTATGCAAAGGTCCCTGTAACCTTAAAATTATTCCTTTGCTGCAAAATTATGTAGGAGACCAAAGCAGAAGACCAGGTCTCTGCAAGTCTAAAAGCAATGTTTATTTCTATTCCAAGTAGCTATATAGATCACAAATGTCCCAGGCCAGTAGACCTTCTATGAACTGAGGGCATACTCGGATATCTGATTTAAAGGCTTTGCAAGGAACATAGGCAGGCTAAAGATTCCTAAAAACCTATATTCAACAGTTAAAGTTTATGAAAAAAACAGGCAATTGTAAAGTTTGAAAGCCTTAGCTGAGTTTGAAGTCTCTTGAAAGGGAGATGTCTAGCCCTCACAGGAGCAGAATCAGCTACATTCATTGGCCATCCAGTGGGTTCACAAGTCAGACACATCATCAGTGACAAACTGTTTGAAGATCTGCTAGTGAGGCCTGAGAAAATCACATGGAAGGCATAAAGGGATGTTGTTGAGAATTTTCTTTGTAATTACAGGGAACCAAACTATGTGCAGCTTGTTGAAAACATGCCGCAAGCATACAAAACCATGAAGTGCAACATGTCGCTGAAGATTCATTTTCTGCATTCCCACTTGGACTTCTTCCCTGCTAATCTTGGTGCAGTCAGTGATGAACATGGTGAAAGGCTTCTACCAGGACACTGCGGCGATGGAAAAGCGGTATCAGGGCACCTGGAATCTATCAGTGCTGGCCAACTATTGTTGGACACTGAGATGAGAAGCATCAGATGCTGAGTACAAAAGAAAATCAGAAACAAATACATTTTTAGCTCAGGTGAATTAGTGCAATATGTCAACATCACTGTGATTTAACATGCTAAATTCAGTCAAAATTTAATTTTGTTTCTCCAAATTCCTACATGATACAGTCAATCTGAAATAATATTTGTGTTCAGCTTGAAACTGTCATAATCACCAAATATTTTTCAGAAAGCAAAACGTTTTGAACACATTTGTTGTCCAGTGTTACCGAGGACCTCAATAGCGTGTGGTAACTGTTGGATCTGCAGACATCACAGATACTATTAATGCCACCTCAATGGGTGGTGTTAGCTGCATCCAGGCTGCTGTCCAACCATCCTCTCTGCAAATTTAGTGCACTTCTCTGCTGTGGAAATGCTGTGCATGCCCCCCACTGATAAAGCAAGGCTTTTGCAACTAACTCCGCACTTTCTACACTTTTTTACTGCATTAGCTATAAAAACCTAATGCGCTTTAGAAAACAGACCCCTTAATATGTGCTGACAGTTAGCATGACCCTGTGTTAACAGCACATTAACCATATGACAACTAATTGCTACATTAAACACTTAGGGGGGTCATTCTGATCTTTGTTTAGCGGGTCTGGACATGTGATCTGGACATCTAGACCCACTAAACAGCTGGATCTCTCCTAAGGCTGCAGAGCTCCCTGCATGTGTACGATGAGCTCTGTTCATGAGCAGGAAGGGGTGGGCCAGGGGAGGAGCAAGGGTGGGTGGTAGGTGGGGATGTGACCCCAGACATACAGAGGTGATTCTGAGGTCTTCCCTGTACGTCTGGGGCTGCACAGTTAGACAGGGGACTTATTCCACCTAATGACATGTTGCAGTTAACTACACCTCCTCTGCTACATTAATACATTAACGCAGAGGAGGTGTAGTTAACTGCAACATGTCATTAGGTGTAGTTAACTGCATTCCAGGTTATTGGTTGTATAGTTAATGTGTGGTAGCAATCATTGCTCTGTATTAACTGCATGGCTGTCTACCCTAAAGTTCTGGGTGTGCCTCCAACATTTAGGGATATGTTTACTAAACCGAGCTAAGATTCAGCATTTTAGCATGTGTTTAGTGCCAAACAAAAGTGTGTGAGGTGTGGACAACACATACTAACTGATGGGGCATTCCTAGCAAGCTCCCATGCAGTTAGTGTGCTGGGAAGCAACTCACCATGCTAAAACTGCAGTAAGTGCACCTGTGCTAATTGCATCATTGATGATTAGCACGTTAATAATGCCTGTGCTAAGTGCAATATGCAGGTAAAGCCTACTCTCTGTCCCAACCCACCCATTCCCTACCCAACAGTGCACTCAGCGGTTAACATGGAATTGTTACCATATTGCCATTTTTAATGTGTGGTAATGGTTGCCGTGGTCCCACACTAAGGGGCATGTTTACTAAAGTGCGGTAAACGTGACTAACGCGCAGTATAGGACATTAACGGCCGTAAGTGCCGTATAACGCGTGTACCGACGCGCTAACGACCGTTAACGTCATACTACGCGCGTTAACCGTAGTTAACGATCGTAAAGCTCCGCGGCGCGTTAAAACAGCGCAGAAGGTGGAGAGTGGGCGGAGAGAAGGGGTCAATGGGCGGAGAGTGGGCGGGGAGAGGCACCCCTCATACTAACGCGCTGAATTTCAGAGCTCAATTCCAACGCGAATGAAAACCTGTCGTTTAAAAGGCATTTAAAGGGAAGAGAAACCATTTCCGTCAGCAATGTACAGAAAAACCGGTGAAACCCACAAAACGTGAGCAGTGTGATACATGTGCACAGAACAATATTTCACATAAAACGTTAAAAGTGACCACAAGAAACATTTTAAAAAGCATAATTCAGCTGGGCAACAGTGATAGCAATGGGCAACAAGGAACAACACTCCCTGGAAAGCACAAAAATAAAAGGAAATGATGTGTGGAAGGGTCTATGCTCCGCAGACCCTTTCAAAGAGCATTACATTGTAATGGAGCTGTCCTGGGCGTGTGGTGTAATGTTTTCCAATGATATCATTGTTGCCCAGCTTGGTTATGGGTGTGTGCCCCTTTTTTGAGGTCTGTCCTGAGGTTTATGTACACCTTTGTCTGCAGAAGGTAAATGAGGCCACAGTAAACCTGTTGCAGAGCAGGGTTTCCTGGCTCGTCAGGCCGGTTTAACTAACTCCAGGGAGTGCACTGTCTCTGTGGCCACAGTGTGGTGCAACAGACACAGCCAGTGCCTGTAAGACCAGAGGGTCACAGGTTCAAATCCTAGCTGGGGCTCTTGCCAACCCAGTCACCATAGTTTTACCCACCACTAAACAGTGATAGTACAGACACTCCTTTATTGCAGAGAACATACACATGGCCTATAGTTTACCACACCAAACACAGACACCAGAAACAGGCACATTACCTAAAGCAGAGTCCCGCAAATGCAGTCCTGGAGGGCCCCACACCATTCCGGCTTCATGCTGCCTCTAGTAAAGATGCCTGTGCTGCATAGCTATGCACCACCCCCATGGTATGCAGATGTAGCTCATGCATATTTATGAGGGACAGCATGAAAACCCGAACAGTGTTTGGAACACCAGGACTGGAGTTGGGGAACTCTGCCGTAAAGCAGCAGCCAACAGGGCCACACACCCACCCACAGGCCCCATTGGCCAATGCCTCCTGGAGAGGCAAGACATTGGGCCCTGCCTGTATCTCCCAATACTAGCAGTTGCATACCTTAGCAATGCCACCCTACACCTGGGTATATGGTACACAGCTATCAAACGTTCCCTATGATAACTGGCAGATATCAATTCCTACGTTAAGCACAGTTTGCTCATTGCGCTCCACCATAACAATCATTCTGATGTCTGCGGTGTTTGCTGCAGGTCTGGTCTCTGACAGTGTTCACCACCCTGGGGAGTGACCCCCCAACAGCCTTGTGTACCATATCCATGCCTGTACTATGCCCATGACTGGTGTAGTGGGTATGGCTGCTGACCACCTCTATAGTAGCACAATGCTGGCATAGGTGTGGGGGTGGCTGTCTGTCTATCCAGCAATGTTGCCAGTATTGGGCTGCCAATGTGCATAATGAGGAGCAAGGTACCATGGGTATAGGCTGGACATGGTGGCCTGGCCAGGGTGCATCTGCACAGGGCATAGGGCAGTGACAGGCACATTGTAGTGCCCGGCCACCACCTACACAGACAGGGTGACCTCAGTATATCCTGCTGAGAGATCACTATCACCCTGACTGTGCAGTGACCACAGCATGGCTAGGCACTCCTATAGTGCTATCTAGTATTTTGCTCATGTGATAAATATGGGTTTCCTTTTGGAGCCCAGTCACTGATGTATCTGCTTGCTGTGTATGCTGACATCCCAGTTCTGGGTGCAGGCATCTCCACTGGGCACTAGCAGACTGTTTGCAGCTGGTAGGTGTTGTGATGGAGTGGCTTGCAGGGTGCAGTGGCTGATGGCTTGCACCCTGGGAATATCAGATAGTGGTGGGGTGCGCAATACCATATCCAGGCCTAATGCCTGTCTGCTGTTGTGTTATGGCTGTGTACAGAGCTGCATTGACTGCCCTGTGGGGTGTCTGTTCCTCAGCAGGACTAGGGTTAATGTTCCCTTCTACTGCCACCTTTGCAGGGAGGTAGACTGTGGGTCTTTTGATGGGAGACCCTGTTTGCCACCCTCAGCCCTGGGGGAGGGGTGTGGTGGTGCATTGGGGCTACACCTGACTGAAACAGACAAAGATGTCCAAGGTGGTCCTGCAGAACCTACCTATCTCACACAGTAACACAGCTTTGGACCTGGTGCTGGGCACCTCACTGCACCCTCAGGGTGAGCACAGTACCCGCACAATGTGACGGTGTGTAGCTACTCTGTGCCAGTACACCACACGGTCAGTACCCCCTATCAGGCCGAGGTGCTGGGGGGGTGCAGATGGTCAGTCCCCCCTACCAGGCCGAGGTGCTGTGGGGGTGCATTCCCCATGGTGTGTATCTGTGGACAGCTGATTTGCATGTGCAGTGCATCATGGGTGTGACTGGCCCAATCCAACCCTGTGAAACTCCAGTAGCTGCTCACAGGCTTTGATAACCCATAGGCCATCCCACATACATCTGTTAGCATTGTGCATAGGTGCAGGACACCCTACCGAGTCTGTCATATATGATACCCACACAGGTAAAAACACACATACCCACGCACGATTGTACGCGTGACGCTACGCACACCCCAACGTACATTGTTACACACACTGCGAGGGTCTCTTTCTGTATGGAGTACTCGACGTAAAGGAAAACATGCCCTCTCACAGCACACTGGGGACTCGAACCCATGCTGCCTGTAACAGTGGTCAGTACACTAACCATTGTGCTATAGCTCTGTGTTAGTGCTCTGTCTCTGTACATCTTCCTACGATGTACGTCCGCAGCAACGCACGCACGTACGCCCACAGCAACGCACGTGGCCACGCCCCCAGCAACGCACGTGGCTACGCACCGAGCAACGCACGTGGCTGAGCAGCAAAGGCATTTGGAAGAAATGGCATCTATGTCGAGGAAGCCTCCCTTCAGCCAGCGTGACATATACCTGCTGACAGAGCTGTTCTGCCTCCGCCAGCAGAGGCTCTTCCCTGGCTCATCCAGGAGGCAGAACCTGGCAAGGGTCAGGAGGGCCTGGGAGCGCCTGGCCCATAGGTTCAACAGGAGCTCAGACTACCCACGTGAGGTAAGTGCATGGGGACAAGTCCCCCAAATGATGAGACAAAACAAAACACACCCAGTAACGTCAGCACAAATACACAATGCACTGACAGGGAATAGCAGGTGCTGACACATCCTGCGGCTAGCAAAGTCTGCCACACACCCCTGAAAAAGGCACCCCTGCCCCAAGGGGGTAGCTGCAACCATGGCAGTGCAGCACCACAGATCACAGAGGTATGGTATAGGGTGCCTTTGCAGGCCAGGGATGTCCCCCATCCACAAGACACCCCAGTCCCACCTCTCAGGCCAACAGGAAAGGAAGGGGGTCTGCACCATGTCTCCTTTAACCAACACATTTGCAAAATGCATCCTCAGATGCTGCAATCCCCAAATGAGGGCATCTCTCCCCCACCCTGCCCACTGTCTGCTGGTGCCTTCTGTGATCACAAAACACAAACCCCAGCTCCAAGCAGATATAGGCCCCACATGAGGGCAACTCCCCTCCACCCTGCCCACTGTCTGCTGGTGCACTGTGTGATTAAACAATACAAACCCCAGCTCCAAGCAGATGTAGGCCCCAAATGAGGGAATCCCCCCTCCACCCTGCCCACTGTCTGCTGGTGCCTTCTGTGATCACAAAACACAAACCCCAGCTCCAAGCAGATATAGGCCCCACATGAGGGCAACCCCCTCCACCCTGCCCACTGTCTGCTGGTGCACTGTGTGATTAAACAATACAAACCCCAGCTCCAAGCAGATGTAGGCCCCTAAAGGGGTCCCCAGCACCGACCCTGTTCCCTGGGAAACAGGCCCTGTATGGGATCACAAAGGAAAAACCACAGCCTAAGGGCATCCTAGTGAGGACTGTAGGTGACAACCTCCCACCCAAAATGTGGCTGATTGGCACATGCAGATGTGTGTAGGTGGCACACACAGCTGTGATGTGTTATGTACGTGGGCCGCACATACAGTGCACATGGTGCACCGACCAGGGTGATGTGTGTGTGGCCCACACATGGGGCTGTCACACGTTAACGCAAGGGGGCATGAGCGCCCACCCAATAGGGGCAGGCGCTTGTTGTATGCAATGAGAGTGGTAGATGCAGAGACAGGGACCCACCACGTGTCCCCACGGTAGCTAAGGGCAATGTTCGTTGTCACCCCTACAGGTGGAGGACCTTCGAAAGAAGGCTCGCGAGCTGAGGGCCCGGTACCCCCGCTTCATTGCCAGGGTGCAGCGCGAGAGGATGGCACAGCAGAATGGTGAGTACCGCGACATGGACATGTAGGGGAACGAGTGGTGGAACCACAGGTCCACAGTGACAGGGGAAGAGGATGTTTCCCCAGGGGATGACATGTGTTATCTCTCCCACAGCTGATGCACGTGCAGCCAACGTGGACGAGGGGCCGGAGGAGCCCCCAGACGTCGCGGCCCGGGAGGGAGCACAGGAGCAGCACGAGGATGAGGATGGCGGACCAGAGCGGGGAGCCGAGGATGGGAATGAGCGCGCATCCCCACGCCATGATGAGGGGGAGGAGGGGGGTGATGATGGGGGCCAGATGGGAGGGAATGTGGGGGATGCTGGGGAAATGGGGACTGATGGTGTGGAGCCTGGGGAGCAGGATGAGGAGGGGGGGGATGTGAGTGGAAGGGAAGAGGAATGGGGGGAGGTGGGAGGCAGGGAGAGGGAGGGGGAGGCAGGGGGGGAGGGGGATGGGGTTGTGGGGAGGGTGTTGGAGGCAGGGGGGAGGGAGGGGATGTCCAGCGGAGGGGGTGGGGCGAGGGCAGTTCCCCAATGGCACGCTCCGCCACAGGGCACTGGGGGCACCAGCCACCTGCCCCATGATCAGGGCGCGGCAGGCCCTCTGGACGTGTGCCTGCCACACATGGCCGCAGGCAGGTCTGCTGTCCATGCAGCCACACAGACACGGGGAGATGTGTGTCTGTGTGGCTGCATGTGCGGCCTGCGCCTGGCTGCAGCTGTGCGTGCCCAGGCACAAGCCCAGAGGCAGTTCGCCCTAATCCAGGGCCAGGTGCTGGCAACCCTGTCCATGGTGGCTGACCGTCTGCGGGAGCGGGATGACCGCCCTGGCCGTTCCGCAGACGGTCAGCCACCATCCAACAGGGGTCCCCAGGGTGTGTAATGTGTGGGGACACATGGCACACCCACCCTGTGACGCACCGTGCCATTGAATGTCCACCACATTGGCCACAGGGATGGGAGCGGACACTGCAATTTGCAGTGGCATGCGTGTTTGGCCATGCCGGCCATCAACTGACAGCATGGGCCATGTCAGCCGGATGTCACGTGTCTGTGTAACTGTACATAATGTAAATATGTTTTAAAAAGAGTTATAAATGTTGGTTGAAACATATGTACCTGTTGGTCATATGTCCCTCATTGCCTGATGACAGTGGTGTGCGAGTGATGGGTGTGGCAGTGGGCACTACTGGGGCCAAGGGTGGATGTCGAACAGGTAAGGTATGTGGCGTGGGCACCCCCCACAGACATGTCACAGCTACGTTGCTGTGTGGGTGGCCCACCAAGAGGGGTGGGGAGTGGCGTGCCTGACTGACGTGCAACAGCATGTGTGTTGGTAGGTGCGGGGCAGACAGCACAGAGTGACAATGGGACATATGGCGGGGGGAAGTGGATGGCCTGTGTATCCTATCCAGCCGTGTCCCATATTGGTGGCCTGTGGTGGCAAGGGAAGGGCGGCTGAGGTGTGTATGTACCGGTGGGGTTAGGGGGGAAACACAGAGGGTGCACCAAGGGCCCATTGAGCAGGAATGTGTTTTGCACAGGGCCCAGTGTTTCGGGGGGCCCCGCGCAAAGAACATTCTTCCCTTTCGTAATTGGTGGAAATAAAATAAAAGTGGCCGCTGCTGCCGCGGCGGCGGTATGGTGTGTCCCGCGGGGCTCCCTCTGCCCGGCGGGACTCTCCCAGCGCGGCTCAGCCCCTCTCTGCCGGCTTGCAGATACGCGAAGGGAGAGAGTCTCCCTTGCATCTGTTATGCCCGCAGGGGCAGATGGAAGATTTCCCATCAGCACCTGCAGGCTTAACAGAGACGCGAGGGTGACTCTCTCTCCCTTTGCGTATCTGCAAGCCGGCAGAGAGGGGCTGAGCCGCGCCGGGAGAGTCCCGCCGGGCAGAGGGAGCCCCGCGGGACACTCCATGTCGCCACCGTGGCAGTGGCAAGCGTTATTTGGTTTTTAAATTGCCATCAGCCGAGGGCGGGGGGGGCCGGTAGGACTGGCAAAGGGCTAGGGAGGGAGGGGGGTTGAGACTGGCAATGGGCGAGGGAGGGAGGGAGGGAGGGAGGTTAGGACTGGCAATGAGGGAGGGAGGGGGGGGAGGGAGGGGGGTTAAGACAGGCAATGAGCTGGGGGGGGTTAAGACTGGCAGTGGGCTGATGGGGGGGTAGGACTGATAATGGGTTATAGGGGGGCTAGGACAGAAACTGGGCTGATGGGGAGGGGCTGGGACCTGAGGTGGGCTGATGTGGTCAGGACTGGTAATGGGTTATAGGGGGGGCTTCAACTGAAAATGGGGTGATGGGGGTTAAGACTGGGAGGTGATTGATGGGGGGCTAGGACTGGTAATGGGTTGGGGGGTTGCTAGGACTGGAAATGGGCTGATGGAACAGCTAGGATAGGACTGGTAATGGGCTGAGTGGAGGGGGGCTATGCCTTGACATGGGCTGATGGTGGGGCTAGGAAATGACTAGAAATGGGCTGATGGGGGGGGGGGCTAGGATTGACAATGAGCTGTGGCACCAGTAGTCATGGGTTCAGACCCACAATGGACTCCTTTTATAGGGGTGTCTGCCGCATTATATCTTTTACATACGCAGGACTACTACCAGCGACAGCCTCTCAAGCGTGATATTACCGTAATGAGCGTCATAGGGTGCGCCATGTGTCACCTTATCTGGCTCCCTTTATGTTCCCTTATGGACTGCTCTATGGGGGACATTTTGATGTGCCTCTGTGGACACTCCACTTTATAGTGTGGCCTATGTTGTGCGTTATGGAGTGCCTTCTGCAGCAACTTTGTGGACACCACTGTGTGGGTGTGTTTGCTAGCAACCTTGCAGCACATACATGAAAAATAATATAGAGCCCCTCACTCACTATCTGATGTGTGGGTGTGTTTGCTTGCACCCCTCCAAAAGGAAACAAATAATTGCCCCTTCCCTCACTGTATCATATACAGGTTACTATATCAGCCAGCCTTCTGCATCTGGCACCCTGGGGACTCGAACCCATGCTGCCCGTATCAGCAGTCACTGCAGTAACCATTATGCTACAGCTCTGTATGGGTCAGGTATGTCTACGAGGCTTCTTATGCTTAACACGCGGTGACTCCTCTAACGCGCCACGTAGCGCTCGTTAGTTCTGTACCGCGCGTTAGATCTGTTGTCCCGCCCATCTCCTTATTTGGGGGTTTGTCTTCTTAACGCGAATACTAACGCGAACTGCACTAACGCGATTTAGTAAACATCCCCCTAATAGTTTACCATGCACTAAACCCTGTGCAACCTAAGTGCAGAGGTTTTGCTCCTAACAAGCCTTAAATTTTGCTATTAATGCATGTTAGGAGTAAACCGCCACAGATTAGTAAATTGATCCTATTATTTTAGGTGAGTTACAAATATTAATAGAATACAGTAAATCTTAAAAACAGTAAAAACCACAATTTCATAAACAAATATAATTCATAAACAAATATAATTAAATTCACTATGGATTTCAGAAGGCACTTATTTGTGCCTTCCTTTACTCCTGCCACTTCCCCTGGATTTTTGGACATTCTGCTCAGGATATCCCAGAGTCTTCCAAGATGTCCCTTCTACAATCCCACTTAATACATATCAGAAACATCATACCCAAGATACAAAAATACATGACAAATTATGTAAAATATTACCAAATCAATCACACCTATCAACACAAGTAAACATCTCAAAGAAAAAGATATATTAGTCATAAAAATATAGTCATAGAAATATCAAAAAATATCCTGTATTTTGACAAAAAATAAAATTTAACGAAAGACTTCATAAAAGAAAAATCCTCTTAAATAATAATCCATACTGTGAGTTGAAGAGATGAAAGAAAGTACTGAAGAATGAAGACTATATTAATTTAAATATTTATTTTTCAAATAGATTGACCAATTTTAAGAAAATTAGGCCTTTCAATGTGTAAAATAGGGCTCAGTAGTATTTTATTAATTCATTTATTTAGGTAGTTTTATATTCCACCTTATCTTAAAGTCAAAGTGGTTTCCAAGTAAACTTATACATATTTTACATCGAAACAGGCAGAACCGCATAAAAGCGGCGTCCCTACAGGGCGCGCCCGCGCCTTGCGGGCCCGAGCCTGAGGGCCTCGCCAGAGGGCCCTTTGGCGGTGGCCCTTAGGCGGTGGAGATTAGGCGCAGTTGAAACATCATCCACTCAACCGCAACAAGGCTGCAAGTATCAAGAAGCCTGACTCACATGACCAAAACTCCGATAACGGACAGAAAACGAAAGTGCAACAATCAAACGACTGACGGCTTGAGCTCCCCAGGCCGGGTCTGAGCTCGCCGGTCCCGACCACCACGCTCCACGAGATTCCCATAGCTGGACCAAAATTCGACATCAAGAGCTTTCAACTACAACGATATCACCCAGGTAAACAATTACTGGACTTATCTACCTCCTGATGCAAAAGACCACTGTGCAACCCTGGCCTAACCCCCCCCCCCCCCCCCAAGTAGGAGCCAACATACCTCTGTATATATATGTGTAAACTCCCCACTGTCACAAGCCCTGTTCTCCTCAAGCCAGCTGTTACATTGTAAACCCCTACCAACTCTAAAGGCTACTACTGTTTATTTAGAGCTAAATGAAACAAAGTATCTCTAACCAGCAAGTTGTTACATTTCAATGCAGTAACCCAATAACCTTCTTGCAATAACCTTAAGACTGTATCGCACAATACTGTATCTGTTTATACTGAATGATAGGTAACGATAGGACTGTATCGCACAATACTGTATCTGTTTATACTGAGTGATAAGGAACGTTAGGACTGTATCCCTATTTTGTTAAAATAATAAGAAACGCTGTACCCCAACCCATCTATCCCTGCTAGACTGTTGGTACCCAACAACTATCTTGCCGGCCTACACTAACTCATCTCTAGGCCAGCTGCCTTGACTTCACCCCACACTGCGCCACTCGAATCCAAAATCCAAGTATTTCTGGCAGACATAAAATGGAGCCTGCTCACACCTTCCTGATTTTGTGCATGTGTATACTAACATCTTCATATAGAACCATCCCACACTCACAATACTGCATTCCTCTACTATATACACCAATCTACCTTCTCCACCCCCCCCCTCCATTACCCATGCTGCATCAATACAACTTAAATCCTATCACCACCACACAAACACCAAGTAAATTACCCCAACGACACACCCATATCAAAGGGAACAAATCTCAAAAACACCCTAAAACCAAAGCAAAGTACACTATTGGATCTCAAATACAATTCACACGAACCACACACCAACAACATCACACATGTAACATTATCCTTATTAATGCTAGGTCAATAAGGAATAAAACGCATCGTGGAGTGGAGGAGTGGCCTAGTTGTTTGGGCAAGGTACCTCAGGCCGGAAGGTCGGGGGTTCAAATCCCACTAGAGGACAGCAACCTTGGGCCGGAAGGACTGGGGTTTCTAGTCCCACAGGTGCTCCTTGTGGTCTTGGGCAAGCCACTTAACCCTCCATAGCCCATGTTCCCTGTAAAATAGTTATTTCCAAGTTATAATGCCCTGTTCAATGTAATTTCAGTTTGTTCAATGTAAACCGCACTGATGCAGAATAGCGCGGTATATAAGAGAATGTAAATAAAAAATAAATAAATATTATCCACAACATTCTAACTGACGAACAACCAGATATCCTATGCATAACAGAAACATGGCTCACTGACTCAGACTCTGCAACAATGAACCAAATACAGAAGCCCGGATACCAACTATACAACTGCCCACGCATCAACAGAAGAGGAGGCGGAGTCCTTATAGCAGCCAAAACCAGCCTTCAACTCACAACCACATCTACGGTCACAAATCCAGATCTTGACCTACTTAAAGTCGAGAGCATGGCATTATCCATCTGCCTAATCTATCGACCTCCCTCACCACAGCACGAAACACTAGCCACAGCACTAGAAACCATCACATCCACACAAAGCAAAAAATTCCAGATCATCCTCGGAGATTTGAACCTAGCATCAATTCCTCCGTCCCACACGGACTCCTTCTATGAAGCCATCGACCAATTGGGTTTCCAACAAATAATAAGCAACCCCACACACGATAGAGGAAACATCCTAGATATGATTTTCATACCCAGAAATCCACAACAAAGCAATGAACCACCTATAATAAACATAACTCAAGTACCATGGTCAGACCACCACCAAATCAACTGTAAACTTAAACTACAGTGCCAACCCAAAAACTCAAAGGAGATGAGAATGACCAACCCCATTAGGAAATTCAGCAAACTCAACGAGGAACACCTCATAAGCACCATTGCATCCCACATAAACCTAGAGTCCACAGACCTAGACGAACTAACTAACAGATGGAACACACACATCCAAAATACATCTAACCCAACTCTGAAACACACATCAAACTCACATAAGATCAACTCGGAACCCTGGTACACAGGAACTCTAATAAAATCAAAAAGGGAGCTCCGTAAAATAGAGAGAAAATGGAGACAAACCAAATCCTCCGATCTCAAAACTAAATACATGGCCCATCTCGCAAAATACAAAGACGACGTGAACAATGCAAAAAAATTACATCACACCAACATCCTAAACAAGGCAATCAATCGCCCATGAGAGTTATTTGAACTAGTCAAATCACTAACCAAAACCGACCAAAATGCCAACCTCAACAAATCCATCAAGGTCCAAACACTGGCAAACCACTACGCGACCAAACTGACGGCCCCTGGTCCTCCACCCCCCCCCCCACCAACACCGCAAATCAGAAGTGAGAACAACACAACGCAGAACCAGTTATGGGAGCACTTCCACAAAATAGGAACCAAGCAAATCACAGCCATTGTCACAAGCCTGAAAAGCACCACCTCCCACCTATATCCCTGTCCTGCATCCTGGATCAAGGCAGTGACACCAGACCTAGCCCCTCACATAGCACACATAGTTAACCTATCCCTACAACAAGGAATAATGCCCTCAGAACTAAAGACATCACTCATTAGACCGATCCTAAAAAACCCTCCACACAACGGAGAAGACCCAGCCTCCTACCGTTCCATATCTAGTATCTCATTCCTGGCAAAGATCATAGAAAAAACGGTCCTTCTACAACTCCAAGACCATCTGACTGACAGTGCTCCTCTTGATGACCAGCAATATGGCTTCAGGCAACATCATGGAGTTGAAACCCTGTTACTAGTTCTACTTAACAACCTCCTAAAGGGCCTTGAAAACAAAAAGAAAATGTACATTCTTGTATTCATTGACATCTCAGCTGCCTTTGATACAGTTAATCATGGGACCCTCATAAATAGGATAAAATCAATAGGAATAACAGGAACCCCACTAAAATGGTTCTCATCCTACATCTCAAATTGAACACAACAGGTTCAATTCAACGGAGAAAAAGCAGAATCTTTCTCACAAACACAGGGAATCCCCCAAGGCTCTGCTCTCTCAGCACTTCTGTTTAACATATATATGCAGCAACTATGCAAAATTTTCTCACGGCACGAAATTAATTACCACATCTATGCCGATGATATCATGCTATACACACAACTAGACACTAAAAACCCAGACTACAACCCACTGGAGACATGTATCGGAGAGATGCAAGACTGGTTACAACAAAGTAGTATGTCAATTAATCACAAAAAAACCGAAGTAATGTATATCTCCAAAGAACCGAATTTTGACCCTCCCACATCAATAACACTATGTAACAACACTTACCAAACAAAAAAAGAAATAAAGTATCTAGGAGTCACATTTGACTGTGACCTAAAGATGGAAAAACACCTCCGAAAGACCAACAGAGCAGTTTTCCACAAGCTTAGAGTGCTCCAACCCATTCGGAATATTATTGATCCCCAAGACTTCAGAACAGTGGCCCAAGCACTCATCATGCCACATTTTGACTACTGCAACGCCATCCTACAAGGTTTACCTAAAAAAACCCTAAACATATTACAAATGGCACAAAATGTAGCTGCCAGGGTCATAATGAAGAAAAATCTAAGTGACCACATCACACCAGTACTAATTCAATTACACTGGCTACCCATAACAGCTCGCACAAAATACAAAATACTAACAACCACCTTCAAACTCATCCACAACTTAGCACCTTCCTTCCTCAACAACCTAGTAAGATTGCAACCTCCTACCCGAAACAGAAGAACCCACAATTCCAACATCCTTCACACTCCAACAGATATAAGATCTGCCAAAGCTAACACCAGCCACGGGGCTTTCTCATATGCGGCGCCAACACTGTGGAACCAACTCCCACCAGAACTACGAGCTAGCAATGACCTTCTAGACTTCAGAAAGAAACTCAAAACGCACATTTTCCAATCACATTTCAACCTGAACTAAACCCACAGATGGAGCAGCCCCTGACCACTGTGTCCAAGAAGATTATCCTGTATATATGTATTTATGTATATATGTAAATGAACTCCCCCATAGCTAAGAAGTGTTAACTCTGTATGATGTGCTTTTCTGACAATCTGTATGTAAACAAAATTTGTACCTGCCTTGATTCGGCAGTTTCACAATAGTAATCCTACCCGCTTCTGATCGCTGGAAGGAGCGGGCTACAAATGCTTGCTAAATAAAATAAAATAAATAAATAAATAATACAACATAATTCCAACTTGATTTAACATAGGACATAAGTATAACACCATAACTGTAACTTCAATTAAGGATGTAGAACATCAGCAGGATTTGGGTAGGTAGTTCATAGAGTCAGGAGGTATTATGTTGAGTGATAAGAGTCAAGGTGTTTGCGAGTTAGACTGGTACATATTTTGTATTGAATCACAAAAATGATGTAACATAACTCTAACTTAATTTAACTCAGGGTATAGATTAACGAGTAGAGTTTGAGTGAGTAGTTTGTCTAGTCAGGATATATAACATTGGGTAGTGTAGTAGCCTTGTGGTTGCTAGTGGTTTGATGGTGTGGTTAGTCTTGCCTAAGAGCGGAGAGAAACCACAGCCACACCAGTTGTATATTCACACAACCAAACACTATTAGAAGGACCCGACTTAGCCAAATTTTGACATTAAGGCCTGCCTTATGATATGTCAATCAATGGGACAATGTTAAGCGTTAGGAGATAATAATCACAACACATAAATCTAATACAGCTGCTGCTATTCTCATTGCAAAAATCATACAGTACCAATAGTACCAATCGAAGCTTAAAATACAGTCATGTATAGTCCTCCAAACCAACCAAATACATGCACATATTGAATCTGTGGAAGCACACAAAAAAAAAAAACACCTTAAAGTTGAATGAACTATGCTTCATCAAAAACGGTGGTACGGAAAGTTTACCTTCATTGAGCACAAAGCATGGGTAAAGATTGAAAATGCGTACATGTGCACGATTAAAATATTGAAATAGAGGTTGAGACTCCTTCTGCTCATTTCTCCCTTTGTATAAATGAGAATGTGGGCAGCAGTGTTTTGAGCCAACTGCAGAGGATATAGTGCATATTTTGGTAGGCCTTAAGCACATAAGAACATATACCATACTGGGTCAGACCAAATTCCATCAAGCCTAGTATCCTGTTTCCAACAGTGGCCAATCCAGGTCACAAGTACCTGGCAGGTCCCCAAAAGGCACATAGGTTCCACAATACTCATCTCAGGGTAAGCAGTGGATTTCCTGGGTCCTCTTTATGAATGGTTTATAGACCTTTCCTCCAGGAACTTGTCCAAACCTTTTTTAAACCCAGCTACACTAGCAGCTTTTTCTACATTCTCCGGTAACAAATTTGAGAGTTTGATTAGGCGTTGAGTAAAAAAATATTTACTCTTAGTATTAAATGGGTTACATTGCAGCTTCATTGTGTGTCCTCTAGTTTTTCTACTTTTTTAAGGCATAAACATCTGATCTATGTTTACCCGTTCCATTCCATTCATTAATTTATTGACCTCTATTATATCTACCCTTAACCATCTTTTTCCAAGTTCAAGAGCCATAAACGTTTAAACCTTTCCTCATACGGGTATCCTTCAATCCACTTTACCATTATTATTGCTCTTCTCTGTACCTTTTCTAATTCTACTATATCCTTTTTAAGATATGGCAACCAGAATTGTACACAATATTCAAAATGTGGTCGCACCATGGAATGATATAGAGGGATTATAACATCCTTGGTTTTATTCTCCATTCCTTTCTTTATGATTCTTAGCATTTGATTTGCTTTCTTGACCACTGCTGAACACTGGGTGGAGGGTTACAACATATTATCCACGATGACGCTTAAATCTTTTTTGCTGGGTGGTGGTTTCTAAGGCTGTTCCTTGCATCATGTAACAAAAGTTTGGGTTGGTGCATAATTTTGCGTTGGTCCACATGAAATTTGATTTTCCACTTGGTCATACAGTCTTCCAATTTATCAAGGTGCTCTTGCAATTTTTCACAACCTCTTGGGTTTTAACAACTTTGAATAATTTTGTGTCATCTGCAAATTTAATCACCTCACTGGTTATTTTACCCATTTCCAGGTCATTTATCAATATGTTAAAATAAATCTGTGGGCCCAGCATAGGCCTCAGGGGAACTCAGTGGCCTAGTGGTTGGGGCAAGTTATGTTGGGTTGTAGGGCCAACGGTTCAAATCCTACTAGCAGATAGTCACCTTCAGCCAGAAGGACTGGTGCTTCTAATCCCACAGGTGCTCCTTATAGTCTTGGGCAAGCCATTTAACTCTCCATTGTCTGAGGTACAAAAAACAGATTGTAAGTCCTTCAGGAACAATGGAAAAAATATATAGAGAGAGTACCTGAATGTACACTGCTTTAACTGGTAGAAAAGCAGTATATAAGCCTAGATAAATAAATTCAACTTTCTCCATTAAGAAAATTGGCTCTTTAACCCTACTCTTATCTTCTAACCAGTTTCTGATCCACAATAGTACACTGCCTCCAAGCCCATGACTTTTTAATTTCACCATGAGTATCTCATTAGGGACCTTGTCAAAGGCCTTCTGAAAATCCAGATACACTATATCTACTGGCTTACCTTTGTTTACTGTTTTTTTCAGACCTTCAAAAAAATGTAACTGATTAGTAAGACAAGACTTTCCTTGGCAAAATCCATGTTGTTTTTCTCCCATTAAAGTATGACTATCTACATGTTCAGTAATTTTAAACAGACTCAATGGCACTTAACAACAACAGCAATGGTTTCTACCATTTTTCCCAGTACTGACATCAGGCTCATCAGTCTGTAGTTTCTCGGATCACTCCCAGAACCCATTTTAAAAATTGGTGTTATGTTGGCCATGCTCCAATCTTCCAGTACTACAGATGATATTAATCATAGTTCACAGATTACTAATAGTAGGTCTGCAATCTCATATTTCAGTTCTTTTACACCCTTGGATGTATATCATCCGGTCCAGGTGATTTGCTTCTCTTCAATTTATCAAATAGTTGTAATATATTGTTCCAGTTTATCGATAGTTCTTTCAATTTTTCCGATACAGCACCTTTATATACCATTTCAGGCATGGACAACTTCCCTACATCTTCAGTAAAGACCAAAGCAAATAATTTATTCAGTCTCTCTGCTATGGCCTTGTCCTCACTTAGACCCCCTTTTACCCTCTATCATCCAGTGGTCCAACTGACTCTTTCACAGGCTTTTTGCCATGAATGTACTTGAAAAAAGATTTTATTATGGACCAGATATAGAGACATGAATAGCAGGACTGGATGTCCTGGTTGGATGCCCAACCCCTGGTTTGGTCTGGCCCACTATTCGGAGTCCAGCCCTCTCTGCAGGTACACAGGGTTAGTGCTGGGAGCACTGGACAGGGGCGGGAGGGAAAAGGCCAGAGGCGGAGAGTGGGTGGACCAGGAGCGAGTCGCAGCACCCAGATGTACAGGGCCTATTCTGGTGAGGCCCTATACATCTGGCAGCTGCACATTGAACATCCAGCTTATTCCACCTCGGAGGTGGGTTATGACCAGGGTTCAAATCCCAGGGCTGCTCCTAGGCTGATTCCTATCCCTGCCTGGAGAAGGTCTAAATGTGGACGGGGTTGAAATCAAGCAGGGGCATCTAAGTCCATTGCACTTACCCAGGCATGCCTCAGCCAGGCCCCCTGCCTACTTGGACATCCCTGCACCAGAGGCATCTTTAAAGGCCGTTTGTAAAATGTCTCAGGGGACATATCCGTGATTTGGACATCCATATGCACCTCTTTGGACTTCCAAATCATGACTAAGACTTTTAAAATGATCTCCTTAGGAGATCTCTAATAGATATACATAAGATATATGATCTTCATAATAGTAACACCACATCTTGACTATGCAAATATTATCCTGCAAGGCATCACAAAACAGGACTTTAAACGCCTCCAACTAGCTCAAAATGTTGCAAGAATAATCACGAACACTAACTCCACTGAACATATTACACCAACACTCCATGCTCTCCACTGGCTACCAATACAAAGTCACATAAAATATAAAATTATTGTTACAACATTTAAACTAATCAACCGCATTTGCCCATCGTACCTTTCCACACTTATCACTAAAGAAAATAATAACTGCAACCAACCCAAGGGAAAGAAAAACAAACTTATGATCCCAAGTGATTTTAGGAAAGCTAGAGAAATAACTAGTAACAAAGCCTTCTCTCACACGGCCCCTCACTTCTGGAATACTCTCCCTGACCACCTCAGAGAATAAAACGACCTACAGACCTTCAGAAAGAACCTCAAAACTTATCTATTTACCCTCCACTTTGGCACTCTTGAGCAATATAATACTCTGGTAACTCCCCCCTCCCTTCCCCGCCCCCAACCTCCCCTAACCCAAAATCCCACTCTCCAAATGAACTGTAAATAGTTATTTGAGTTTAATTGTGTTTCTGTCTATACTAATTTAGCTCATGTATATAGTTTCTCCTTGTTCCATGTACTTTGAGAATGCAGCTGTTAATGCACGCTTTAAAATTGTTGTTATCAGTAAACCGCAATTGATCCTTGGAAATTGTGGTATAGAAATTGTTTTAAAAAAATGATTAGGGATATTCTGACAACACAACTGGCTACTGGGGTCCACGTTTTATAGGGGCACATATTCAATAACACACATTTGGCTTATTAGCACCAGTGGTATAATAAGACAGGGTGATGGGTGCAGTCCACCCCAGGTGTCGACCTGGAGGAAGTCCCAAAATTCCAGATCCACAAACATAACAAACTTACTCAACTTCTTTGCTAGCTTACCGTGCTGCCTCTGCACTGGGCCCGGCAGCTGTTCCTTCAGCATGGGAGGGGCATTCTCTCTGAGTGACAAATAGGCTCGGTATGCCACTGACTAGTGCAAATCAAAATTGTGTATAAAATTGATTTAACGTGTGTTAACCTGTGAATTAACATGCATATAATTGATCTGTCATGTTAAAAACGTCTAGCACATATTAAAGTGTTTTTCCATAAAGCAGATGTATGAAATTAACCCATAAAATCAATGAAAATTGGAGAGGATAGCTAGGTATTCTGAAAATGAACCAAACATTGTTTACTTATGCACATCTCTAAAGGATCAGCTTAAGCACCACTGAGATAAGGATAAAGTGATTGCTCTTAATTATGCTCATACAAATCTTCCCCAGAACAGAAGACACCTTCCAAAGCCATTATCATGAACATTGATCAATTTAAAGTAGGGGTTCTTGACCCAGTCCTCGGGACACACCAAGCAAGTCAGGTTTTCAAGATAACCACATTGAATATGCATGAGAGAGATTTGTATGCAAATTTCTCTCATACATATTCATTGTAGCTACCCTGAAAACCTGACTGACTAGGTGTGACCTGAGGACTGGGTTCAGAACCCCTGATTTAAACATTTAAGCAAATGTGGTGCTGCAAATTATGTTCTTATTCCAGGGATAACCCACTGTGTCTAGTATATATAGTAATGGGATGGTGTGATAATTGATTTCATGTTGAAGGAGCAATTGGCATCTATTGCCTCATCTATATGGCTTTCCTAAATATATATTATAATTAATATCAATTCATAGTGTTGATGGCTTTCAGTATAAATTAGTATTTCCAATATTGTCAGATTAATTTATATATCTTAGTTTCATTGAAAACTAGACCAACTCAACGGTATGTTTTGGAACTATTGATTGCAAGGAATACAAGAGAAACTCGTCAATTCTCCAATGTTACCTCTGCATTTCAACCCACCTGCAGTTATGTATCAGATTTCAAGAATCTGCTTCTTTTGCCACTTTTTAATGTTGTCAAAGAACTTTCTGTCCTGTTCTTCTACTTAAATACTGTCATCTTTTAGCTTTTTCAAGATAAGTACCACATTTTGTGTCACCATAGCTTTGATATTTTAAATTAAATAAAGTAAGATAAAATTAAAATTAAAACACATACACGCACTCGCGTGCGCGCACACACACACACACACACACATACAAGTCATGTGCTATTTCCTCTCTTCTGAATAAAGGTCATAGTTTATGTGAACACAAAATATATTGATGTTGGGTTTCTCTATATAGTCTTGCTGGATGCTGGCCAAAATTAACTAATGAAATCCAGAATTATACAAGGTGTGTCTCTTGCCATGTAAGTGAAAGCAAATAACAGAAAAAAGCATATTATTTCTGATTTTCTTTTTCACTTTTATAGTAGCAGAGTGACTTGGCAAATTAAAGGATTTGCTTGTAGATCCGACAGCACTTAAGGACTGGTATTTAGTTCTAAGAATTGCATTACAAATCAGGTCAAGAAGCAGGGTAGCTATAATTAGCCTTGCTTTTCTGCAGTATTAAATCCCTTCTAAGAATTTGCAAATCAGATTAATACTTCTGGGCAATATAGAGCCTCTTTACTAAAGTCTGGAAATTGGTTAACGTGCGTTTTAATGTTCAGCAATTGCCAGCCAGGAATGCTAATACGAGCGGGCACGCCAGCGACCGCATGGTAAAGTGCACAGTAAACGACCATCACTCAATGGGGCAGGGAATGGGTACAGGATGGATGTGGGGAACACATTGCCACCAGTACCATGGCAATTGCTATGTGCTCAGTGTCAATGTGGCATTTAGTGGACATACACATAACAGCACCCCTATAGGTGGCACTCTCATGAAGTACACCACTATTAAATTACCCTGTCCTGCATTACCTGCAAGGAACATGCTAGTCATGTCCTCTTCACCTAACATGGAAGCTTTGCACTTAACGTGTGTTTGTATTACATGTTAAATACAGAACTTGATGGGGCTTTAGTAAAACATGGGACAAATAGAATTATTAATAATAACAGTGAAGTCTTCAATATTGTGATAGTTCAATGTTACAAAGGAAATGATATTTGAATAAGTCTTTCCATTAGCTCTCATGTTTTGTCAGAAGCACTCTAAAGCCTCATTTATAAGAAGAGACTCTACTATTTTGTTCAATGTGAAACCAGGGAATCTTATAACAGAAGAAGCCTCTCTGGGTAAGTGAGCACAACATTTCTTCTAAATCTTTAGTGACTTAAACTATGGGAGAAAATAGATTGTGACCTTATTTGGAACATTCTCTAAGTTATTTAAAGCAAAAAGTAATTATCGGCATAGCTTAAAGATTTAGATTTAATTTGCTTTAGTCTATAGATAGGCCTTTTGGAGTTTTAAAACAAAACAGACAGTTAATCCTTTCCCACCCACCCTCCCCAACTCCCACCTACCCCAGGCACATCCCTTCATTAATAGTCAGTTTTCACAATTAAACATGAAATGTATTATTGTAGGATATTTTAATCAGCAACTGATTAACTCATGCTAGATAACAGTTCAGTGAGAAGAAAGCATAATTTTAGCAGATAATATGCCAAAAAAGCCTTAAGTACTTCCTTTAGTCTAAGGGGCATGTTTACTAAGCATTCCTAACGTGCGGAGCAGCGGTAGTGTGCGTGTGCCATATAAGGAGTGGGCGGTTCAGGCAGAAAGAAGAAAAAACCCCTACCGTACGTGTGCACGTCGCGCTAATTTGCGGGGCCCACATAGTGCGTGGGAAGGCTAAGTGGGGCGCTGCTGAGCACATATCAGAACAGAGCTGTAGCACAACAGTGAACACACTAACCAATGGTGCAGGGGCCACAGTTTCAATCCCCCATTGTGCGCAACAAAAAGGCCAGCTGAGGCAACACCTTGAATGTGTAAAAGTGGTTCAGGAGGCAAAGTACTTTTGGACGGCATAAGGCGGCGCACTGTTCTTTTTGGGCGGCACAAGGCGGCGCACTGTTCATTTTGGGCGGCACAAGGTGGTGCACTAATTGTGGGCAGCAGGAGGTGGCGCGCTGATGGGCATAAGGCGGCGCGCTGATGCCAAAGCAAAGGAACACAGCCACAGCACAATGGTTAAGACACTGACCAATGGTGCAGGGACCAGGGGTTCTATCCCTCACAATTCCCAGTGAAAAAGGCTAGCTGAGGCAGTATGTTATATGTTGTGGAATGCTGTAGGAGGCTTTCTAATTTTATTTTGTGATAACTACTAGCAAACGCACTCTCACAGCATATTAATATAAGGCGGCCCATAAGGCACATGTTACAGTGCACCGTCCGACAAGGCACCCTAGAATGTCCCCTATAGGGCAGCATGTATGTTGCGACACAGGATAATGTATAGTGCACCCTATATGGCTGGCAACCGTAACGTGCCCTATAGGGCGCCCCATAAAGCACCTGCAGAGGCACCTTATGGGTACAGTACGCTGAGGGTGGTATTGCTTGCAGCAACATATGTACAGTAAATTAAAATAAATCTGTGGACACCCCTATCACATAACCCCACTGTGGGTTTGAACCCATGACATCTGGCTGCACAGGCAGTGATGTAACCATTGGGCTACAGCTCTATAGCTGTAAGCAGCCCCTGGCTGGCTGCAGATAGCCTGTACGTCACCTCACTGACAGTCTGCTGTTGTGAACCACCCATACCCATGATGCACTGCACATGCAAATCAGCTGTCCACGATTGAACACAGGATGGGAAATGCACCCCTAAAGCTCCCCGGCCTGGTAGGGGGAAGTGTCCGTGTGCACCCACACAGCACCTCGGCCTGGTAGGGTGTCCTGAGTGGGTGGACAAACAGCAAAGAGTAGCTAAACACCATCACATTGTGCGGTTACTGTGTTCACCCTGAGTGTGAGATGTTGCGCCCAGGACCAGGTCCACAACACCAGGCATGGCTGAATGTGGCCATGTCAGAGCTCCAAAGCAGCAATAACCTGTGGAATAGGTAGGTGCTGCATAAACATTTTGGAGATCTCTGTCTGGCTCAGTTAGTGGGGACCCCCACCCCATGGACCCCCAGGTGGATAAAACAGGGCTTCCCCCCAATAGATCCCCACCCCAATGGTAGTAGAGTGGACCATCAACCCCAGTCCTGCTAGGGAACAGACACCCTACAGGGCAGTCCAAGCAGCTCCACACACATCCATAACACAATATCAGACAGACATTAGGCCTGGATATTCAAAGATGCACCCCACCACTATCTGATATTCACCTGCAGCAAGCCATCAGCCACTGCACCCTGCAAGGCACTCTATCACAACACATATCAGCTGTGAACAGTCTGCTGGCTGGTCCTGATGGACATGCATGCACCCACAACTGGAGTGGCAGCACACACAGACAGATAAGTCCATGAAGAGGCCCCCACAGGACACCCATACATATTACATGGGAGAATCACAATATAGCACTATGGGGGTGCCTAGCCATGCTGCCGTCACTGCACACTCAGGGTGAGAGTGATCCCCCAGCAGCACATACAGAGGTCACCCTGTCTGTGTAGGTGGTGGCCGGGCACTACCATGCCCCTGCCAGTGCCCTATGCCCTGTGCAGCTGCATCCTGGTCAGTCCACTCTGTCTGAGATATACCCATGGTCCCTTGCTACTCATTATGCACATTGGCAGGCCAATACTGGCAACAGTGTTCGCAGTGTGGGCTGTGGAAGGGGCATGCAGCCAACACCCACTGTATAGACCAGGGGTGGGCACCTCCGGTCCTGGAGGGCCGCAGACCAGTCAGGTTTTTGGGATATCCCTAATGAACATGCATGAGATATATATGCATTAGAGATATCCTGCCAACCTGACTGGTTTGTGGCCCTCCAGGGCTGGATTTGGAGACCCCTGCCTTACACCTCTGTCATTTAAGATCGTGAGTGGGCAAGGTACAGATGTCCTAGACATCGAAAGGGTATATAGAATGTGTCACATTCCTCCTCGATTCTCACCACCACCAAAAAGTTGTCTAATAGACAATTTTTTGGTGGTGGTGGTGAGAAGTTAGGAGGACTGTGACAAATTCTATCTAACCTTTTTGATGTCTTGGACATCTGCACCTTGTCCACTCACTATCTTAAATGACAGAGGTGTAAGGCAGGGGTCTCCAGATCCAGCCCTGGAGGGCCACAAACCAGTCAGGTTGGCAGGATATCTCTAATGCATATATATCTCATGCATATTCATTAGAGATATCCCGAAAACCTGACTGGTCTGCGGCCCTCCAGGACCAAGTTTGCCCACCCCTGGTATAGACAGACACACAATTCCACACCTATGCCATCATGGTGCTACTATTGAGGAGGTAATTAGCCTTGCCCACCAAACCGGTGCTGGGCACGGCAAGGCATGGATATGCTACGCAGTACTGCTGGGGGTCACTCCCCAGGGTGGTAAACACCGTCAGAGGCAAGGGCTGGAGCATGCACCGCAAACACCAAACAGATTGTTCGGATGGGGTCAACTAGCAGTATGTGCGTAACGTATGGATATCTATCTGCCAGTACTCCTAGCAAGCGTCTCAGAGCTGTGTACCGTATACCTCAGGTGTAGGGTTCCATTGCTAGGGTATGCAGGTGCTAGTATTGGGAGATGCACGCAGGGTCCAATGTTCTGCCTCTCCAGGAGACATTGGCCAATGGGGCCTGTGGGTATGGGTGTGGGTGTGTCTGCCCCTGTTGGCTGCTGCTTTACGGCAGAGATTCCTAACTCCAGTCCAGGTGTGCATCACACTGATCGGGTTTACCTGCTGTTCCTCATGAATATGCATGAGCTACATCTACATGCCATGGGGGTGGTGCATAGATATACAGCACAGGCATTTGTATGAGTGGCAGCATGGACCCTGACTGGTGTGTGGCCCACCAGGACTGCATTTGGGAGATTCTGCTCTAGGTACTGCCCCTGTACATGGTGTCTGTTCTCAGTGGGGTAAAAGATAGACGTAGTACCATTGCATATGTCCTCGCCACGAAAGGTTTGTCCTTACTATCACTGTGTAGCTGTGGGAAAAATATGTGGGAAGGATTGGCAGTAGCCCCAGCTGGGCTTTGAACCTGTGACTTTCTGTTTTTGTATGCACTGTCTGTGTGCACTGCACCACCTTGTAGCCACAGTTTGGCTGGATTCCCTGGAATGTCCATGCCTGTGGATCCGGCAGGGCCTGTGTGTTGCAGTGGACTGTGCCAGCCTGCACATGGCTTGGCCTCTGTCCTCTGTGGCTAGCTGCCACTGCCCCCTGCACCACATGTACTCGTGCGCCAACATGCTGGCATGAGCTTCTCTGTATGGTGACAAACGTGCAATTAAAACCCAGGAATGACCACGGAACAAAGGGGGAAAACATATACCCAAGCTGGGCAACAGTGATATTAATGGGCAACCCTAGATAACACTCCCAGGACAGCTCCAGAAAAAGGGAAATGTTTTTTGGACGAGTCTCCGCTCCGTACACCTTTCCATAAATCATTTCCTTTTTTTTGGAGCTTTCCTGGGTGTGTTATCTAGTTTTTCCCATCACTATAACTGTTCCCCAACTGAATTACTATTTTTCATATTTTTGTGGTGGTCATTTTCTATTTATAATTGCACTTTTGTGCTGTGCACATGTATCGCACTGCTCACGTTTTGCAGGTTTCCCCGGTTTTGCTGTACATTGCTGACGGAAATGGTTTCTCTTCCCTTTAAATGCATTCTAACGCGAGTGATTCACTCGCGCTATTTTTTTTTGGAAATTCAGCCCCGATAATGTGCGGGGCGCCTCTCCCCTCTCCCTTCCCCGCCCATTACCCCCTTCTCTCCGCCCCTCCGGGGCCTTCCTCCGCCCTCCGTTAGCCTTTCCACGCCTCTATCGGACATTTGCGGGCACGTACTTGTGCGGCACCCGTTACTGTGACGCGCAAGTGTGCGGGGCTTCATCGCACGTTTGCGGGGCGTTTAAGCGCTCTTAAGTACTGCTTTTAGTGCGCTATTTTGCGGCGCGCTAATTAGCGTTTTTTAGTAAACATGCCCCTAAGTATTTCTACTCCTTTAGCAACTCTAAACTGCTGAACAAATCATCAATACAAAGATGCAGACAGCAGGCCAGCAGCAAGATAGGACCTATCCAGTATTTTGCATTGAGTGTTGTATATATGATTATCTTTTAGTTGGTAGAAGTCATATGTGTGCCCTCAGTTCAAAGAGCTCCTGGCTGTCAGAGAACAAGTCCAATCTCTGGAGGCTAGAATAACAGACTTGGAGGAGCTGAGGAAGACAGCGAGGCACATAGAGGAGGGTCAAAGGGAAATGCAGCATAAAATTCACTTGCAGTGGTTAGGAGGGAGAATATATAGTTTGCTGAGTACCTTCATGTGGTGACCCCATTGTACAACATCTATACTAAATCTTAGCAAGGCAACACTACAATTTAAGTATGTTAGGAAAGAAAAATACATACTGGCCGCACATCACCCAGGATAAAAAGGTGCCAGCTATATCCTACACACTAGGGATAATGATAGTGGTAGCAATAGTGCAGACACTTCAGATGCAGATCACATCCCTGCCATGGATAAAAACCATGGTGAGCATGTTCATGGACCCACTGTGGCATGAGAGAAACCGCATAAATGAATGAAAAGGTTAAGAGGATTAGCTATAGTTAATCTGCAGATAAAGAGGAAATAATGTACTGTTACTTTTATGCTACAAGCCTTATATTTAAATGAAGAGGGTATATAAAGAGAATCCACCAAAAACTGGAAGAAAGAAGAAAATTGCCTCAAAATAACCTGCAAAAAACAACAGATGCAAATTTAAGATCTTTAATTTCACAGATCAAAGTAAAGAAGTATATGAATGGTAACATCTTGAATCAACTAAAGGCTTCCATGGAAAAAGAAATACAGAGAAGAAGAAAAGATCTAGGTGAGAGTACCAGAAGAAAGGTATACACAGAAAAAGAAAGAGCAGTTGAGGTGGAGATGGAGCTTAGAGATCTGGAACTGCAGAAGAGTCAATAAATCAACTGAAGAGGAAGAAGAAAGGGAGGAAAAAGTCTCAGAAGAATTCAAAATTGAACTAGTCCACGGAAAAAGTTGAATATGCTGGGTTCCAGGCAAGGGAAATATTGCCTAAGTTACATTGAAAGGTTAAAAGTATGATAATTATGAAGAATGAAGGCCATATTCTGTATAAAGGGTCCATTTATTGACATCACCAGAATAAATCAAATACAATATTGTACAGCTAAAATTATTACTGCAAGACTATTACCAACTAAAATGCAGGGCCAGAATAAAACGAGAATAACAGTTCCTCCATAGAAAAAGCACATCAAAGGAAAAATACAATCATTGCGTGCGGAGGTATCCCTGATTGACAGGTATCTAAAAGAATTAAGATTATCAAAGATACTGAGGAAGATCCAAGACATTAAGCTGAAACATGCTACATTAACAGAAAAAGACCTGAAATTTATATGTTCCAACGATAAATTAAAAATAGCAGCAGAGGCACAAAAACGTCAAATTGACTGTATGAAGAAAACAGAAAAGAGAGATCAAAATAAACTAGAGAGCACCCAAAACAGTTCTATAAGAAATTAATATGGTAAAAACACCACCAACCAAAGCTGGAATAGAGACCATCTGGAGAAACTTATACAAAGACCCCTTAGAGCACAATCAGGAAGAAGAATGGTTACTCTGCATCAGTGGTGAAATTTCTAGTGGGAGGCCTCCAAACAAAATTTGAAGGCCCCCCTATATCTACTCCCCTGTGGTGACTCACCTCTCATGGAGGCGGCAGGGGTGCCGTGACCTCCCCTTGTCAACCTCCCCCCTTGCTCTGGAGGTGGCAGCCCCATTTAGCAAACTTACTTTAATCTGAGACTTTGGCCCAGGAGGAACATCTCCAGGCCTGGAATGGAGGCAGCATGGCAAAGAATATGTTGAGCACGGGAACATCCAAAATAATTGCAGCATTTACCAGTGTCCCGCAATATTAGCAGAGACATGTTTCTCCACCACACTGCATTGCCCATGCCTCCCGCTGGATACGTACACGGGCCGGCTGAACAGTGGTTTGCATGTGCTTCCTCCAGACACATCTGTGGGCTGATTCCAGAAATGTGGGTGCATCTATACCCATGGATAAGGAATTAGCATGGAAAAATGCCTGTCTCTGATTTGAAGGTGTCCACAAGCCAGACGTGGATTTTGTGGAATCTGCCTCTAGGCATTACTTGGAGCTGACAGAAAAGCTGATAGGGAAATTTATCTAAATATGCATGTTTTCCCATTTTAAAATTAGAATAGGTTTAGTTTTTGGACCATCCAAACCACACCTCCTTTAAATCTTTCTGGCCTGGGGATCTACACATGTAAATAGTGACTTTCGAGAATCGTCAATTATATGTGTATGCAATGTAAACCTTTAGATGCTGCTATTTCTATGGGCAGATGCTTCTTAAATGACCTCCATACATAGTTGTTTTAAAAGAGGCATTACTGAAATGTCCAGAAATTTCCGCATGGGGTTTTACACTTATTCTGAGACACACACAGATTTTTTTTAATGCTTATTTCAGCCAAGGCTTTACATGAGAGGCTAAGGAAGTAATTCTTCGTAATCCCCCATTGTTTATTTCCAGCTCCAAATTGATTAACAATTGTGACCTCAGTACTTAATTGGCAGCACTTCTGCATATTCGTTTTCAAAATGACTGCCAAGTTGATGATGCTAAGTTTTCCCACATGTAGATTTGTAAAACTGCTCGTCTGGCTATGCATTGCTGCAAATCTGTATGTACTTCAGTCTTTATATGTATTTTACAAAAGGTTCCATGTGTGGCAGAACCTTTGTAAAATACCTGCAGAATTGTGCACACCCAAACTACATGTTTCAAGTCTCATTTCCACGTCCTATCTAAAACTGGCCTACACAACTCATCAGGGCATTATTACTTTCCCATAAGAGTTTAGGAAGTCTGGAATAATATAAAATATCAATGAGTAGTGATTCTCTCTCTGTGTTTTCCTAGTTTACAAATTGATTTTCTACATTGCCATCTATGTAAGGAAAGATCTTTAACCTATAATCATTAGTCCACCCAGACGGAGGAAGATTAGTGGCCTTTAATCAATGTTAAAAAAGGTAATGACTTAGTGGGTGGGACTAAATTATATCAGAGTTAAGACCAACTTTATTTCCTCTCAGCAGACTTTTAAACATCTTTTAGGATTGGATTTTACATGAACATTTTCTAATTGTTATAGAGGGCACATATACTCTAAGGAAACCATTTTATAAAGTGTTTTTCTTGAATGTATGGCATTATATGCAAGTAAAAAACCTGCATATTAAGTAAAGAACAGCAGAAAAAAAAACAGCATGGCCAATCCAGTCTGCCCAGTAGGTGGTCTTACTTTGGGTTGGAATTTTCACTCAGTGCAGATTAGACCACTCTGTGCTTTTACTTTAGGTTGCAACTGCTATTCCTTGTAGGTTACCCCAGCTTTGTGCCTTTATCCTGGGTTGTAACTGCCATTCTATGCAGGATATCTCTATGGGGCTTGTTTTCAATGGGGCGGCGTCTCCGATAACAATCGGAAACCGCTACCGCGGCTTTTTAAGCAAGCCCCTATGTCTTTTTGACATATAAAAATCATTTAAGTTTTGCTTTGAGCAGGAATGCTTCTCCTCGTACTTGGATCCTCTATGTTTATCACATGCCTTTTTTAATTCTGTCGCTTCTTTTGTTCCCACCACCTCCCCTGGAAGAGCATTCTAGCATCCACCATCCTTTCCAGGAAAAAGTACTTCCTGGTGTTGTTTTTAAGTTTACCTCATTGTACTTCCATGTCTTTGAAAAAGGTTTGTTTGTTCATTTATGCCTTTCAAGTATGAAAAGGTCTGTACACATCTTCCCTGTCCCTCCTTTCCTTTAGGCTATACATTTTCAGATCTTCAAGTCTGTAACTCATTTAGCTTATGATGCAAATTCAACACTATTTTGGTCGCTTGCCTCTGTACCACTTCAATTTTTTTTTTTTTAATTCTTAGTGAGATATGGCCTCCGAAACTAAACATGGATAGCACTGTAGCATTTACCATTGAGTACAGGCAGCTGTCTGCTTAGCTGTGTTGTGCTCCGGACACAGGTCTGGCAGCAGGTGAGCTGACGGTGAGGTTCGTGCCTTCTGGGTCTGTGGGAATGATCAAGCTGGCAGCCACTGAGTGGAAGGTAACTGGACTAGCAGCACTAATGTGAGAGACTGTGGATGCACAATATGCATGCACAGAGAACCTGTTAAGGATATCAGTGTGAGACTTTGCAAACTGTGAGACACTGCTTCAGTGCTGCTCTATATTGGTAGGAACATTGTGGAAATTACATGTTTTATATGGATATGCAGCTTCTATGTCCATCATATGGCAATGGCCATGGACAATGGCAATGTCGCCATCGACCTCACTAGAATAAATTGATCATGTTCCACAGGCATCTAGGGAGCTGAACCTAAGATTGTAGCTCAGCGTCCAACACATCCTTTACCCATGCAAGTGTGGCTTCTGTCACTGGAACCACTGTTCTGTCAGTGATAGTGTGTGTATTGTGAACTAAAGGGAGGGGAAAAAAACATATGCAAGCAAATATTCATAACTGAACATCGATAAAATCGGAAAGATAACCTATGTCATACAACAGGAATACATTTGCTAGTTTTCCCGTGGAAAGTAGTTTTAAATCCACAGCACAAGTGCGGGCGTCTCAGGAAACAGAACATTTTTTAACATAGTTGTCAGGTCGGCTTAATTTCTGTTACTCTTCATAATTCAAGTAAGTAAGTATGGATAGTCAGGATCCCTTAGATCAGGGGTCTCAACACGCGGCCCGCGGGCCGCATGAACGTTGTGCGGCCCGCGACGGAGGGAAACAAAAAAGCCTTGCTTCTGCTGCTGCCGTTGCCGCCGTGGCAGCGGCAGAATCGACTGTCAATTTTTTTTTTAAAAAACTGGTTTCTGCTGCTCAAGCAGCAAAATCAGCTGTCCTGCGGCCGCGGCCCCTTCCTCTCTGCCCGGAGATCCCTGAGTGTGCTCCATCAGCAGGTGCTTTTCAAGCCACGAAGAGAGTATTCCCCTCTCGCAAGGCTTGAAAAGTGAATAGGCTTAAGCCGCGCGAGAGGGAAATACTCTCTTCGCGGCTTAAAAAGCACGCCGCTGATGAAGCACACTCAGGGCTCTCCATGCAGAGGGGAAGGGGCCGCGGGACAGCTGATTTTCTGCTGCAGCAGCAGAAGCCTGGTGGTTTTTTTATTTACCTGGGGGGGGGTGTAGGACTGGAAATGGGCTATTGGCAGGGGGGGTTATGACTGGAAATGGGCTATTGGCAGGGGGGTTATGACTGGTAATGGACTATGGGGGGGGGGTAAGACTGAAAATGGGGTGATAGGGGGTAAAACTGGAAGTGCGCTATGGGGAGGTTAGGACTGGTAATGGGCTATGGGGAGGTTACGACTGGTAATGGCCTATGGGGGGTCTAGGACTGGTAATGGGCTGGGGGGGTTGCTAGGACTGGAAATGGGCTGAGTGGAAGGGGGGCTTGAACTGCAAATGGCTGATGGGGAGGGGGGCTTGGAATGGAAATGGGCTGTGAGGGGAGGGAGCTAGGATTGGAAATGGGCTGATGGGGGGCTAGGATTGGAAATGGGCTGATGGTGAGGCTAGGTTAGGACTGGAAATGGACTGATGCAGGGACTAGAAGGGAGCGGATGCTGGGTGGGGCTGGAACTAGAAGGGAGCTGATGTTGGGGGAGGATTAGAATGGGATGGAGCTGGGAAAGTGAAATGGAGAGGGGAAAAATATTTTGTCTGGGAGAGAAGACAAATCTACAATTGGCCAGGTATTGGGAGAGTAAGTGGGGATTGAGGATGGAGGGGTAAAATTTGAGTGGATGAAATAGGAATGAGGAAAGAGAAAAAGGAGAAAGATTAGTATGTTAAAGCAGATGTAGAGAGAGAATGGAAAAAAAAACTAGGAGAGAAGAAAGGGCAAATGGACAGCAGACGATGGAGAGTTAGCAGAAGACATGAAGAAACCAGAAGAAAGTGGCTGGAACAATTGCAACTGAAAAAAATGCACAAAAGGTAGAAAAATATCTCTTTATTTTGAATTTATTAACTGGAATATGTCAGCTCTGGGAAATGTGCATCATTAATGTTTGCGCTTTGTTTAGTACAAGAGGAAATTAATTTATAGTTTTATTTCTACAGTGTTGTTGTACATTCCAAGTTTGGCTTTTGGGGTTCCCAGTTTAATTATTGTCTTCCTGTTTCTAAATCTTTTAGTCTTTCTTTATCCATACTCATTAAAGAGGCATGTTTACTAAAAGTTAGTGTATGGTAACATTATGCAAATATTTATGCAAATGGGCCCCTTATGCAAATGAGGCCCCGCGTCTTATGCGGCCCCCGGGTTACTTTACAAGTCCTCATTTGGCCCTCAAAGCAATTTGAGTTTGAGACCCCTGCCTTAGATGAAGCACGATCGGGACATTATGTTTTGCGTGGGTGTATCCTCTTTGTGGCTTCCTCTCCTCCTTTTTATATATTTTATATTTATTATTTTAACACAATGCTACTTTTAAGTCATTTATGTAGGTAATATATTATCATTATTATGGGTTGGTTTTGCCTCCACAGTTTTTTTAGTTTTTTTTTTTATTTTACCCTTTTCCTAGTCGGTCCATGCCTAAATGAATAAATTTAGTGAGAATGTTGTAGTCTCTTGCATTACTAATTGCTGAAAGTTATGCTTTGATGTTAACCTGCCCAATTTTTATTCCTGTTTTATGATATAGGTTATCTTTCTGATTTGATTGGTGTTCAGTTATGAAGATTTGTTTACATATGTTCTTTTCCCCTCCCTTTAGTTCACAAGACATATCAAAAGGGCACTTGTTTTTCAGAAGGACATATTCCCTTATGGTTTGTAGTCCTTTTTTACAACACATCCTTTGATTTTACAGTTTGTTTTTATTATGATATTTTTAGTATAGTTTCATATTATTTTTGTATGATGATTTCATTATTATTTATGCATACATGTTATTTAATGGTATTTTAATGTATTTTAGCTGTATATTTTTATATTTGTGGATATTTTGTCAGGTGCAATATGTATACCGTATATTTTAATGGTTTATTTTATATGTTTTAACTGTGTTATTTTATTTTGTTTTTTATGATTTTAATATAGCCATAACCCCTGAGGAAGATATAGCTGAAACACAGCCTGTGTCGGGTTTGGTTTTGCTACAACACCACTTTGGGGTCTGTACTGTGCCCCTGACAAAAATGTGTTAATAAAGGCATTTTTTCCTGGTTTTCCATGCCTGGACTGGTTCTCGTTTCTTTTATATGGCATAGTGCTTCATGGTTGGACCAGTGACAGTGTGTGCATATAGGATAATGTGCAACAGTATTAGTTTCCCCGGAAACAAATGACTGGAGACAATGGGAGATTTGTATGGTGGGGCAGTGAAGATGTACCCCTGTAGGGTGCAGGGGATGTGCCAGTGGCTGGAAAGGCATAGCTAATGGTCAGCACATGCAGGAGCAGAATGGATCATGTATCTGCAACCTTACCAGCTGCTATGAACACTGTGGTTCAGGGCAGCCCTGAATTCAGGATACTCAGGACAAGTTAACAAGCAGTTGGATGAGGAAACAGCTGACAACTGTGGATGCTACTGTCACAGCTGTGTTAGCAGTAGTGGCTGTGGAACAGGAAATGTACTGGAAGGAGGCATAAGTGAACGCTATCAGACAGAAAAAAATTAGGCAATGTTGGCCTCATGATCAGAAGCCGGTCTCAAACCACCAATCCGGGCATTACAGGACAAGTCCTTTGATTCAAGGCCATTGGGAATGCATAGGAATGTCTCCATACCCAGAATCTAGATGATTCCCACAGTAGGGGAGCAAATAGGCAAGGCACAGGTTGGCAATGAAGATACTGGCTGTACAGCTATGGGGCTGCAAGTCATATGTGTTGATA
The DNA here is from genome assembly GCA_033557465.1 of Ichthyophis bannanicus. Classification (NCBI taxonomy): domain Eukaryota; kingdom Metazoa; phylum Chordata; class Amphibia; order Gymnophiona; family Ichthyophiidae; genus Ichthyophis; species Ichthyophis bannanicus. The sequence continues at coordinate 1,178,826,663 of CM066033.1, read as the reverse complement.
GGGCACACATGTGCCTCTGTGGCTGTGCATAGCATTCAGCAACAAGCAGACCATGCAAAAGTGTATAAAAAGGTAGATATTTAAGAGGGAGGGCAGTGGGAACTTGACCCGATAGAGACAGAGGCTAATTGTGGCTCATTCATCGGCCCTGAAATCCTTCTGTTGCAGCTGACATGTACTGCTGATGGATTTGGTGCCCTGGATCTAGACAGGCACCTGAGGGGGAAACCTGCTACTTTGGAGAACCCCCTCAGACGATAAGTGTACAGAGTGTTATTATTCTCATCGGAACTTGACCCGATAGAGATGGAGGCTACCTGTGGCATCGACCCTAAGATCCTTCTGCTGCCGCTGACTTGTACTGCTGATAGATTTGGCACCCTGGATATGGACAGGCACCTGAGGGTGCAACCCATTACTTTGGAGGACCCCCTGGACTATAAGTGTACTCCTTAGTTCTTGCAACTGCGGTGTGGGATCCAAAGGGGTGTGTACAAAGGGGCAGGTAACGCCCCTTTGGCATCCCATCGGCATCACTAAGGCATCTCAGCAAGGTATTTGTTTTGCGATGCAAATGCGTTTTGATTATGGGTTTTTAGTATGGGGAAGCGCAAGAGCAAGACAGGGGCTAAGGTGCAGAGTTCAGTGGGACCGACTGGGAAGGTTGTCGGTCCCATGGATTATCACCTAACCCCTATGACAGACCAGAATTTTCACTGATGGAGTCAGTCTAAGTTCCAATAGCCAGACCCTACTACCTTGTCCAGCACCTCTTCTATCTTCTACTTTAATGGATATTGTTTCCCCTGGTCAGGAATGTTGTATCTAAGTTGTCTACCGCATCCAGTAATGTTGAGGGAGGCAAATAAGGTTTCTATCCCCACTTATCACTGATTGATAAGGTTACCTTACAAGATATTTGGGGGGGGGGGCAATTCAAAATATTGATAGAAAGTTGTCTTCTACTGTATCTGAGTTATGTGTTTTTTTTTCTGAGGATACAGTTACATCATTATGGGAGCTTGATGGGAACGTTTACAGAGCCCATTGAGTATGTGTATGTATATTACCTCCCTACTCAGTGCAAAGAGGTAACCCTGTAGAAGGTGGTATGGATTTACTGGTTCCATCAGTTACTCAGAATCGTATGGCCTTTTTAGAGGATTCTACTGATTGTATTTCTGAGTGTTCCACTCTTTTGGTCACCTTTTGTACTGAAGTTGAGAAAACTCCTATTTTATTTTTTTTTATACTGTTGCTCTTTAGAATCAGTGTGGTTTTACATGTATACTAACAATTACTTTTTATTCCCTTGTCCCTGAAGGGCTCACAATCTAAGTGTACCTGAGGCAGTGGAGGGTTAATTGGCATGCCCAAGGCCACAAGGAGTGGCCATGGAACTAGAGACCCCAGTCCCTCTGGCTGCTTGTCCCCATGCAGGAATTGAACCACTGGCCCTCTGGCATGAGGTAACCTGTCCCAACCACTGAGTCACTCCTCCCCCAAAGCTTTTTTCAAGGAAAAGGATGTACAATTTGTGGTCAACACTTAAATATTTTTCCAGATGTTACATGCAATATTTAACTGTGTTGGAAGCAATTTCTGGGACTGAAGCCCCAGGTGTTATTACCTTGCAGGGAGCAACTTTTGTCTTTCAGGATGTTTCTCATTTGTAAAAATTTCTCTTGTATCAGAAGAGTTCAACTGGGATGGTTAATGGTTGATTTTCTGAAACCACCTATGTTAGCCAATTGTGCTTGATTTTCTTTTGAGTTATCCTGATGTGGGCTTATATAATTGATATTTGTTTCCTTTTCTTTTTTGGGTTGTATGGTAAATTCCTTTTTATGTTAAGAACATAAGAACATAAGATATGCCATACTGGGTCAGACCAAGGTCCATCAAGCCCAGTATCCTGTTTCCAACAGTGGCCAATCTAGCAGTTTCCCCAAAAGACAGAGGTTCCACAATGCTTGTATTGGGTCAAGTATTGATATCCTGGGTCCCTTTTTAATAATGGTTTATGGACCTTTCCTCCAGGAACTTGTCCAAACCTTTTTTAAACCCAGCTACACTAACAGCCTTTACTACATCCTAAGGTAACAAATTCCAGAGTTTGATTACACGTTGAGTGAAAACATATTTTATCTTATTAGCCTTAAATAGTTTACCCTGTAGCTATCTCCAGGAACAAGCAGGAATGTAGTCTTCACATATGGGTATCGTCGGTACCGACGGAGCCTGCGCGGGAATGCTCCCCAGCGTCCAGTAGGAACGCTTTAGGGAGCATCCCTCAGCACATGTACGCTGCCTTCCCGCCTTTACAACTATCCCTCTTCAGTTTTTCATTTTATGCGGCGCTGACAGGATCTATTCCCTGTCACCGCAGAAAATTCCATCTTTAAATTTCTTTTCTTGTGGTCGCGATTGCCTACCGCACGACGCCTACCAGTACCGCTGGTTTGTTTCTTTTCTTTTAAAAAAAAACCTTAGGCTTTAGACTGTTTCTTTTCAGAAACATTTCTCTTTGGTGCTAGGTGCCATTTTGGGCACTAGGCCCCATATTCCTAAATCATCGAAAAGCCAACTAGTGGTTTTAAAAAATGTACTAAGTGTGGCGGTACCATTTCCATCACTGACACCCATGATTGGTGTCTGAAATGTTTAGGACCTGAACATTCTCCAACTGAATGTCTCTCCTGCATGGGGATGACTTAAAGAGGAAGACAGAACCGGGCTGCAAAGCTCGGTACCTTCTTTTCTTCAGATGCCAGATCCATTGCATCGACATCGTCAAGGGCCTCTTCTTCCTCCCATGGATCTCAGGTAACTAATCATAAAGCCGGTCCTCAAAGGGTAGCTCTCCTACTAAGCATTGAGAGGCCATTGGCATTGCCCTTGAGGGAACCACACCGGCAAAACAGCCCCAGCGGGAGGCTTTGGCTTCCAAAGCATCAATGGGGCTTCAGGATGTTCTTGAGGCCTCAACCTCTCAAGAACTACCTGTGCCATGCTCAGGGGTTCCAGCCATCCTTACCGGTACCGACACCCAGGCATCGGCAGCATCAATAGACCAGAGGTTCCTCGCTATTAAGTGCAGCATCGCAGCTCTTCTTTCAGCTGCGGTACCGGTGGTCCCAGGGCACCGGTACTGACATTGGCACCGATGCCGGTACCGACTCCGGTACAGACACTGGTACCGACACCGATGATACCGGTACCAATGGTACCGGCCCCAGTTGGAACTCTTCCTATGCCATCTCTGGCTGGAATTGACAAAGCGGTACCAGGTCAGCTCGGTACCGACTACAATCGGTAACGGGATCGTGCTTTGCAAGAGCATCGGGTCAGGAATACTTTAATTCCTCCGATTCTGAAGACTCTGACAATTCTGCTGGCACTAGAGGGTTTCTCCTAGAAGATCCCTCTTCTCATCAACGCAGAATGTCACCTCCAGAGGACATGTCACTTCAGGATTTCATCCGTGATATGGCCAAGGGTCTTTCAATCACAGTAGCTCCCGAAGACACCTCTGACTACTTATCCTCACTCTAGGAGACTTGATACTATGTATCGAGTTCCGCCATGTCCTGAATTTCAGAAAACTCAGCCTCCACACCATTCAATGGTAGTGGAATCAGCCATGTGTAGGATGAAAAGTGCAAAGAGGCATGCATCCAATCCTTCAGGTCGTGAATGCAGGACTCTGGATGCTTTTGGACGCATGTCTTCAAGCTTCTATGCTTTCAGCTAGGATCAGTTCATATATCCTATATATGGGAATGTTCCTCAAGGAAGTCACAGGAGACTTGGAACTTATCAGCCCATTTCTACCAGATGATAAGAGACAAGATTTTCTTGCTCTAGTTAAGCATGCTCAGGATGTCTCCAAGTTTGTCAATCGTGCAGCCTTTGACTTCTTCGAATGCATCAGCAGAACTTCTGCTATTGCCATTGGTGCACAACAGATTGCCTGGCTACAGGCATCAGACTTGGAGACTTGGTACAGGACAAGTTAGGCAACATTCCTTGCACGGGGGAGAATCTCTTCAGCAAGAACTGGCAGGAAAAGGCTAACGAGTTAGATGCTGACAATTCTACCTTAGATAGATTGTCAAAATCTACAGCCACTCCAGCCAAAAGGAGGCCTTATAAAAAACCCTCTTTTAGTAAAAAGAGGAAGTTTTATCCTTCCTATACCCAGCAGAATCAAACTCTAGGTCAGGTTGCCCAAAAGGGACAAACCAGACAGCAAAAGAAGACAAAAGGCCCGGAAGCCCAACCAGCTCTCCAGGTTCAGCCCCCTCAAGGGCTTCGACTCCTTCCTAGAGAGCTTTGCCTCCCTGCCTGTGAGGGGTCCCCAAACCCCCTATATTCCGGGCAGGTTATGTCACTTTGTCAACAGATGGCATCAGATAACAGCAGAAGATTGGACTTTGTCCATTGTAGAAGAGGGGTACAAGCTTCATTTTCACAGCATGCCCCCTCCTACAATTCTAAAGCAATTCAATTCACAAACCTCTGCAGACAATCTGCTGGATGACGAGGTCTCCACACTTCTTGCCCAAGGAGCAATAGAGGAAGTACCCATTCTTCAACAGGGTGCAGGGTTCTACTCCCCCTATTTTCTTATTCCAAAGAAAACAGGAAGACACAGACCCATTTTAGACCTCAGAGAATTGAACAAATATCTGTTTCGAGAGAAATTCAAAATGATTTCTCTAGGAACTCTTCTGCCATACCTTCAAAGCCAGGATTGGCTTTGCTCTCTAGACTTAAAGGACACATACACTCACATTCTCATCCATCCAGATCACAGGAAATTTTTATGTTTCCTTTTCAGGGGAAGACATTTCCAGTACAGGGATCTTCCTTTTGGTCTGGCTTCAGCACCAAGGGTATTCACGAAATGCATGGCAGTAGTAGTTGCATTTCTACGAACCCTGGGGATTTTCATCTTCCCCTACTTAGACGACTGGCTCATTTGAGCTCCTACAGTTGCAGAGGCCAGCACTGCATTGTCCCATACAATGCAAATCCTCCAATACTTGGGATTGGTAATAAACTTCCCAAAATCTCAACTAGTTCCTTCCCAATGCCTAGAATTCATAGGAGTTTGTCTGGATACCAGACAGGCAAGGGCTTTCCTTCCACAAGCCCGGTGTTTTCACATAATCCAGCTAGCTTCTCAAGCAGCAGGCAAATCCTCCCTCACTGCTCAGGAGCTACTGCAGTTACTGGGACATATGGCATCCACAGTTCATGTAGTCCCATATGCTCTCCTCCACATGCAAGCAGCTTAGTGGACCCTCTCCACACAGTGGACACAAGCCACGGGTCATTTGTCGGACAAAATAACAATCTCTCATTGACTAATTTTGTCCCTCCAATGGTGGCAATCACTAAAAAATCTGACAGTGGGGTCTCCTTTCCATCAACCCTCTTTCAGGCCACCCTAACAACAGCTGCATCACAGGTGGGTTGGGGAGCACACCTGAATCATTTCTCTACCCAGGGCACCTGGACTCCACAGGAGGTTGGTTTACACATAAACCTCCTGGAATTAAGAGCAATCTATTTAGCTCTTCGAGTGTTCCACGCCAAGCTCAGCTACAAGACAGTCCTAGTCAAGACGGACAATCAAGTAGCCATGTTCTATGTGAACAAGTAGGGCAGAACAGGCTCTCTGTCGTTATGCAACAAAGCTTTACGACTGTGGGCCCTCGCCAGAGAACATCAAATTCACCTTCTAGTGGTATATCTTCCAGGCATTCAAAACCTTTGGGCAGACAAACTCAGTCGAGTACTGCTGCCTCACAAGTGGTACCTCCACCTAGACCAGGTGGCAAAGATATTTCATCTCTGGGGCACTCCAGACATAGACCTCTTTGCAAGTCCACTGAATGCCAAACTTCCCCGGTTCTGTTTCAGGATTCTGGCGCACAACTGTCAGACAAGGGATGCCTTCCTCCTTCACTGGGGTCAGGACTTCCTTTATGCCTTCCCACCCATTCCCCTCATCCCCAAAACACTCTTCAAGCTTCAGATAGACAGGGGTTGCATGATTCTCATAGCATCATGATGGCCATGCCAAACGTGGTATTCCCTGCTTCTACATCTCCCTCAAGTGGCACCTCTGGAGTTAGGGCATGCTCCAGATCTCCTTTTCCAGGAGAACGGGACACTATGGCACCCAAATCCTCAGTCCCTGCACCTCACGGCCTGGTTGCTGAAGGCTTAGACCTCCAAGATTTCAACCTGTCCCAGCAGGTAAAAGATATCCTTCTAGGAAACTTTCCACAAGAAGATCTTATGCCTTCAAGTGGAAAAGTTTTACTATATGGTGCTCCAAGAAGGGATTAAACCCCCTGGTCATACCCTTAAAATCGATAATAGAGTATCTCCTTCACTTATCGAATTCTGGTTTAAAGACCAATTCGGTAAGAGTCCATCTTAGTGCCATTGCAACTTCTTATAAGCCTCTAAATGGACAACCAATTTCCTCTCATCCACTCCTATCAAGATTTATGAGAGGTCTTTTATTAACTAAACCTCCCATCAAGCCACCACCGGTGGCTTGGGATCTAAATTTAGTTCTTGGGCAGCTCATGAAGCCACCTTTTGAACCTTTGGCCACTTCAGCTCTTAAGTTTTTGACCTGGAAGGTCATCTTCCTAATTGCAATCACCTCTGCCCGTCGCATTAGTGAATTGCAAGCTTTAGTGGCTGATCCTCCTTATACTAGGTTTCACCATGATAAGGTTGTTCTTCAAACTCACCCACACTTTATGCCAAAGGTGGTTTCGCCTTTTCATTTAAACCAATCAATTCATCTTCCTGTATTTTTTCCGAGGCCTCACGCCTCTAATGCAGAAAGAAACCTTCATACTTTGGATTGTAAAAGGGCCTTAGCCTTTTACATACAAAGAAAACAGCAACATAGAAAGTCCTCACAACTTTTTATAGTTTTTGACCCTAGTCATTTGGGACTTCCAGTCTCCAAAAGAACTTTATCTAAATGGATTGCCCAATGCATACCCTTTGCTTATGAGAGTAAGGGTCTTCCTCTTCAGGACCATGTCACAGCTCATAATGTGAGAGCCATGGCAGCTTCTATGGCTAATCTCCACTCTGTGTCTATTGATGACATTTGTCGAGCAGCCACCTGGGCTTCGGTACACACCTTCACAGCCCACTACTGCCTGGATAAAGCCTCCCGTCGTGATGCCTTCTTTGGCCAAGCTGTTCTTCAAAATCTCTTTCAGACTTAATTCAACTCCTACCCACCAACCCTGGTGGAATGCCAGAGATCTATGGGAGGAAGGATGTCTACCTTTTTAGGCTGGCACCTTCCTGGGGCTATCTCCCTGCATCTTCAGCTAGGAAGTCCCCATATGTGAAGACTACATTCCTGCTTGTTCCTGGAGATAGCGTAGTTACTCACCTTTAACAGGTGATCTCTGGGAACAGCAGGAATTTAGTCTTCACAACCCACCCACCTCCCCTAGGAGTTCTCTCTCTCTCTCTCTCTCTTTGTCTCTTTCCTCTCTCCCTCTATCCTTTCACTCAGCTACAAACTTAACTGAAGAGGGACAGTTGGAAAGGCGGGAAGGCAGTGCGCATGTGCTGAAGGATGCTCCCAAAAGCGTTCCTATTGGACGCTGGGGAGCATTCCCGCGGAAGCTCCGTTGGTACCGACGATACCCATAAGTGAAGATTAAATTCCTGCTGCTCACGGAGATCACCTGTTACTGGTGAGTAACTACACTTTATTGCATGTCCCCTAGTCTTTCTATATTCTGATAATGTAAACAATCGATCTACATTTACCCATCCCACTCCATTCATTAATTTATAGACTTCTATCATATCTCCCCTTAGACGTCTCTTTACCAGGTTAAAGAGACCTAACCTTTTTAGCCTTTCTTCATAGGGGACTCCTTCCATCCCCTTTACCATTTTGGTGGCTCTTCTCTGAACCTTTTCTAATAACGCTGTATCCTTTTTAAGATACGACGACCAGAATTGCATACAATATTCAAAGTGCGGTCTCACCATGGAACGATATAGAGGCATTATAATATCTTTTGTTTTATTTTCCATTCCTTTCCTTATGATACCTAGCATTCTATTTGCTCTCTTGGCTGCCGCTGCACACTGGGCCAATGGTTTTAACATGTTATCCATAATGACGCCTAAATCTTTTTCCTGGGTGGTGGTTCCTAATGTGGAACCTTGCATCGTGTAACCATAGTTTGGGTTGTTCTTCCCTAGATGCTTAACTTTGCACTTGTCCACATTAAATTTCATCTGCCATTTTGATGCCCAGTCTTCCAATTTATCAAGATCCTCTTGCAATTTTCAACAATCCTCATGAGTTTTCATAACTTTAAATAGTTTTGTGTCATCTGCAAATTTGATAACCTCACTCGTAATTCCCTTTTCCAGGTCATTTATGAATATGTCAAAAAGCAGCGGACCCAGCACAGAACCCTGCGGTAAACCACTATTCACCTTTCTCCATTGGGAAAATTGGCCATTTAGCCCTATCCTCTGCTTTCTATCTTTTAACCAGTTCCTGATCCACAATAGTACACTGTCTCCTGTCCCATGACTCTTTAATTTTTCCAAAAGTCTCTGATGAGGACCTTGTCAAAGGCTTTCTGAAAGTCCAAATACACTATACCAACCGACTCACCTTTGTCTACCTGTTTATTCACACCTTCAAAATAACATAGCAGATTATTAAGACAAGATATTCCTTGTCTAAAGCCATGTTGGCTGTCTCCCATTAAGCCATGACTATCTACATGTTCAGCAATTTTGTTCTTTATGTTGGTTTCTATCATTTTTCCCGATACTGATGTCAGGCTCACCGGTCTGTAGTTTCCTGGATCACCCCTGGAACCCTGTTTAAAAATTGGCGTTACGTTCGCCATCCTCCAGTCTTCAGGTATTACAGATGATTTTAATGATAGTTCACAGATTACTAATAGCAGGTCTGCAATCTCATATTTTAGTTCTTTCAACACCCTTGGAAGTATACCATCCAGTCCAGGTGATTTGCTACTCTTCAGTTTATTAAATAGTTGTAATACATCTTCCTGATGTATCGATATTTCCTTCAGTTCTTCTGCACCTTTAAATACCACTTCAGTCATGGGTAACATCTCTACATCTTCCTCAGTAAAGGCCAAAGCAAAGAATTCATTCAGTCTCTCCACTATCGCCTTGTCACCTCTTAGTGCCCCTTTAACCCCTCTATCATCTAATGGACCAACTAACTAAATTTTTTTTGCTATGAATGTACTTGAAAAAGTCTTTATTATGTGTTTTTTGCTTCTGCAGCAAGCTTCTTCTCAAATTCTCCCTTTGCCTGTCATTTCAAGACTTGCATTTAACTTACCAGTGCTTGTGCTGTTTACAGTTTTCATCATTTGACTCTTTTTTCCATTTCCTGAAAGATGCTTTTTTGGCAACAACAGCCTCTCTGACCTCACCTTTAAACCATGCTGGCAGTTTTTTGGACTTCCTTTCACTTTTCTTAAAGCGTGGAATACAGCTGGTCCGGGCTTCGAAGATAGTATTTTTAAACAACAGCCAAGCTTGATGTAAGTCTTTAACCTGCTCCTTTTAGTTTTTTCTTAACTATTTTCCTCATTTAATCATAGTCTCCCTTTCAAAAGTTAAAAGATAATACTGTGGATTTCGTTACCATCCCTCCTCCACTAATTAAATCAACGCGATCATGCTATGATCACTATTGCCAAGTGGCCCCAACACCCTTATCTCTTGCACCAGATCTGGTGTTCCACTAAGGACTAGGTCCAATATGGCTTCCCCTCTGGTCAGTTCATGAACCAGCTGCTCCAAGAAGCAGTCATTTATTTCATCTAGGAACTTTATCTCCCTAGCATGTCCTGCCGTGACACTGACCCAGTCGATACCGGGGTAATTGAAATCACCCATTATTAGTACTGTGCTGTAACGTTTGTTAGCTTCCTTGATTTCTTTGAGCATTTCATCATCCATTTGTTCATTCTGGCCAGGCGGTTGATAGTACACCCCCACTGCTATTGCCTTCCCTTTTTACATAGAATTTCAATCCATAGAGATTCTACAGCAAATTTTGTTTCCTGTAAAACTTTAATCCTTTCTGACTCAATGCCTTCTCTAACATAGAGCGCAACCCCTCCACCAATTTGATCAGCTCTATCATTATGATGTTGCTGGTTCTCAAGCTTAATAATTTCATAAATTTAAAAAATAAAAAAAGAGGAAGGGCAGAACATGTGAGGTAGGAAAAGGCACATACAGGACATAGGCAGCCACCTAGGTGTCCAAGAAGGAGGAGGGGGTGACCCTGCACCTTACACAACTGCGCTTCTGCACCCATATGTCACCACCAGTCCCTGGGTTGTCCATACTGTGGACCCTGTCTGTGACCCAGGCCTATTGTCAAACATTTCCAGATGCCATGATCCTGATCTGTCAATCTCACATCAATATTTATTGAGAATTTTAACAAACTATTGTCAAATATATATTTTCCCCTTCCCCTAACTAGATCCTTTCCAACTTCAATTTTCCAAGTTGTTCATAAACAGTTTATTCTGTGAACACTATAGTAGCTATTCCATTACCATATGTACCTTTATCAGCCAATTGTGGTCATTCTCTAGCATTTATTTCCATGGATATGGAACAATGGTATTTGTTTAGCCTTCTCACTTTGTCCTCAATTTCTACACAACAGTCCTCAACATCTTTCAGTCTTATAATTCCACCTCTAGCCTCTCTCCTCTGCTTGACATACCTGAAAAAGACTCTTATCACCTCGCTTTACATGTTTAGCTACTTTTTCTTCTGCCAACACATTTCTTCTTTTAGCTTTATTTTATTTTTTTTGGTCATCTCTTGGGGGTCTGTTTACTAAATCGCGTTAGTGCAGTTCGCGATAGGAGCCGCGGTAGTGAAAGAAACCCCAAATAAGGACATGGGCGGTACATCGTTACCACTACCACGCGTTAGCAAAATTAACGAGCGTTACCGGGCGCCGTGCCACGTTACTGCGCGTTAATCATAAGAAGACGTACAGACACAAAGCACTGAAACAGAGCTGTAGCACAATGGTTACGGTACTGACCGCTGTTACAGGCAGCATGGGTTCAAGCCCCCAGTGTGCCTAACACAGAAGGCTGTCTCAGGCATCACCCTGTACATTACAGAAGGAAAGAGGAGGCATGCTTTTCGTTACGCTGAGTATTGGTGTCAGAAAAACACCCTCGGAATGTGCCTAGCCACGTGCGTGGGTACGTGCTTGTTTACGTGCGTGGGTACGTGTGTTTTTACCAGTGTGGGCATCTTATATTACAGACTTTGTAGGGTGTCCTGCACCTATGCATTATGCTAACAGATGTACGTGTGATGGCCTATGGTTTATCAGAGCCTGTGAGCAGGTGCTGGTGTTTCACAGGGTTGGATTGGGCCAGTCACACCCATGATGCACTGCACATGCAAAGCAGCTGTCCACAGATACACACCATGGGGAATGCACCCCCACAGCACCTCGGCCTGGTAGGGGGTACCGACTGTGTGTTGTACTGGCACAGAGCAGCTACACACCGTCACATTGTGCGGGTACTGTGCTCACCCTGAGGGTGCAGTGAGGCGCCCAGCACTAGGTCCACAGCACCGGCCATGGCGCAGGTCCAAAGCAGTGTTACTGTGTGAGATAGGTAGTTTCTGCAGGAACACCTTGGACATCTATGTCTGTTTCAGTCAGGTACAGCCCCCATGCACCACCACCACCACCACACCCCTCCCCCAGGGCTGAGGGAGGCAAACAGGGTCTCCTATCAAAAGATCCACAGTCTACCGTGCTGCAACGGTGGCAGTAGAGGGGAACATGAACCCTAGTCCTGCTGGGGAACAGACACCCCACAGGGCAGTCAATGCAGCTCTGTACACAGCCATAACACAATAGCAGACAGACATTAGGCCTGGATATGGTATGCTGCACCCCACCACTATCTGATATTCCCCTGGTGCAAGCCATCAGCCACTGCACCCTGCAAGCCACTCCATCACAACACCTACCAGCTGCAAACAGTCTGCTAGTGCCCAGTGGAGATGCCTGCACCCAGAACTGGGATGTCAGCATACACAGCAAGCAGATACATCAGTGACTGGGCCCCAGAAGGAAACCCATATGTATCACATGAGAGAAATACTAGATAGCACTATGGGAGTGCCTAGCCATGCTGTGGTCACTGCACAGTCAGGGTGAGAGTGATCTCTCAGCAGGATATACTGAGGTCACCCTGTCTGTGTAGTTGGTGGCCGGGCACTACAATGTGCCTGTCACTGCCCTATGCCCTGTGCAGATGCACCCTGGCCAGGCCACCCTGTCCGGCCTATACCCATGGTACCTTGCTCCTCATTATGCACATTGGCAGCCCAATACTGGCAACAGTGCTGGCAGTGTGGGCTGTTGAAGGTGTTTGCAGCCACCACACACTGGATAGACAGACAGCCACCCCCACACCTATGCCAGCATTGTGCTACTATAGAGGTGGTCAGCAGCCATACCCACCACACCAGTCCTGGGCATAGTACAGGCATGGATATGGTACACAAGACTGTTGGGGGGTCACTCCCCAGGGTGGTGAACACTGTCAGAGACCAGACCTGCAGCACACACCGCAGACATCAGAATGATTGTTATGGTGGAGCTCAATGAGCAAAATGTGCTTAACGTAGGAATTGATATCTGCCAGTTATCAGAGGAAACGTTTGATAGCTGTGTACCATATACCCAGGTGTAGGGTGGCATTGCTAAGGTATGCAACTGCTAGTATTGGGAGATACAGGCAGGGCCCAATGTCTTGCCTCTCCAGCTGGCATTGGCCAATGGGGCCTGTGGGTGGGTGTGTGGCCCTGTTGGCTGCTGCTTTACGGCAGAGTTCCCCAACTCCAGTCCTGGTGTTCCACACACTGTTCGGGTTTTCATGCTGTCTCTCATAAATATGCATGAGCTACATCTGCATACCATGGGGGTGGTGCATAGCTATGCAGCACAGGCATCTTTATTAGAGGCAGCATGACACCGGAATGTTGTGGGGCCCTCCAGGACTGCATTTGCGGGACTCTGCTATAGGTAATGTGCCTGTTTCTGGTGTATGTGTTTGGTGTGGTAAAATATAGGCCATGCGTATGTTCTCTGCACTACAGGAGTGTCTTTACTATCACTGTTTAGTGGTGGGTAAAACTATGGGGACTGGGTTGGCAGGAGCCCCAACTGGGATTTGAACCTGTGACCCTCTGGTCTTACTGGCACTGGCTGTGTCTGTTGCACCACACTGTGGCCACAGAGACAGTGCAGTCCCTGGAGTTAGTTAAACCGGCCTGACGAGTCAGAAACCCTGCTCTGCAACAGGTTTACTGTGGCCTCATTTACCTTGTATGCAGACAAAGGTGCACATAAACCGCAGAAATGACCTCACAAAAGGGGCACACACCCATAACCAAGCTGGGCAACAATGCTATCATTGGGAAACATTACACCACACACCCAGGACAGCTCCTTTACAATGTAATGCTCTTTGAAAGGGTCTGCGGAGCTGAATTCTGCTTTTTAAAATGTTTCTTGTGGTCATTTTTAACGTTTTATGTGATATTTTGTTCTGTGCACATGTATCACACTGCTCACGTTTTGTGGGTTTCCCCGGTTTTCTGTACATTGCTGACGTAAATGGTTTCTCTTCCCTTTAATGCCTTTAACGACAGGTTTTCATTTGCGTTGGAAGTGAGCTCTGACACTCCGCGCGTTAGTATGAGGGGAGCCTCTCTCCGCCCACTCTCCGCCCATTGACCCCTTCTCTCCGCCCACTCTCCACCTTCTGCGCTGTTTTAAAGCGCCGCGGAGCTTTACGATCGTTAACTACGGTTAACGCGCGTAGTATGACGTTAACGGTCGTTAGCGCGTCGGTACGCGCGTTATACGGCACTTACGGTCGTTAACGTCATACTACGCGCGTTATTCACGTTTAGTAAACATAGCCCTTGGTGTCCTTCTACATTTTGAAGTTAAAACCAGACAATCAGTGCTGGAACATATCTGGCAATTTGCCCAGTTAGCACTTTTGCTTTCCAATCAGTAGCAATATTCAGCCACTGCCTAGAGAGCAAAAGCATACAAGGTTAGGACAGCCTTTTTCCTACCTTTAGACATTATAGCTAGCTAATTAGCTGCTCAATATCATTGCTAACCAGCTAGCTAAAGGTGCATCCCCGCTCCACCACTGATAAGCCCCGTCACTAATCGGTTAGCCTCTAAAAGGTCAATTTTAAAAAGATGCAATATGCTAACTTGGACAGGTGAAGGCACATTTTATATAGGAAGTCCAAGTGCAACATGGGACATCCAGCAGGCACGTCCAAGTTCAGCCATGATTTCATAAACATGGATGTGCATGATATGGATGTCTATAGGAATGTTCACCTATACATCCCCAGAATTGTGTTTCTAATAGCCTAATTGTTAGAATTGTGGGCTGATGCATTTTCATGCCTGTTTTTGGTCTCAGCTTAGAAGGGGTCACAGACATCCCCAATGTTTCTGAACTTGAGCAGGGATGTTTAAGTCCATTTTACCTCCACCATGCTCCCTGCCTATTTTCACATCCCCACACCAATGATGTCCAAATTGCCTCTAAGGCTTTTAAAATGACCCCTTAGCCAGTTAAATATGATTGGTTTAAAATCTACCCCTCTCCCCCCCCCCCCCCCAATTGGCTGAATCTATGCACACAAAATCACTGTGAATGTATATTTAGCTGGCCATAAATGGAGCTGGATTGGGAATGTGCAGGAGTTGGGTTCTCATATTAAACAGGGAGATAATAGAATAAGTGTGGATGGGCATTGCTCCTGCGAAGCTACTAGTCATCAGGGAAACCCCCAGTAGGTGCCAAAGAGAGACTAAGATAGTGGGAGTGGGTGTCTTTGTCAGTCAGGCCTGCCAGGGAGATGATAGAATGGAATCATTGGTGATGGGAGATAGGTGATTATTTATTTCCACAACTGGCCACTTTAAGTGGTTCCCTGAGAGCATCAGGCCATGAGTTAGTGGCCAAATGCTCCTGGGGAATAAACGATAGTGACAGCTCAAAGCTGATGCTCTCATACCACAGCTTGCAAGGTTATGTGCAAGCTGCATTATTCAATTTTCATAATAATGAACTCCTCTGTATTTGTGTACTCTGATCCTCATATTATTTACCTTACATTATGCTTAAAAAACTTCAAGTAAGGGCAAATAGTGTACAATTTTGCCATTCAACATACTTTATTTTGCCAAAAATGTTCATGTTGTTTTAACACGTTAGTAATTACCTCTCTTTTTTGGGCACAATCAATTATACTCATATAGCAATTAGATTACCATCTGAGTTTGAAAAGAGCTTTAGGAACAGGAAACCATTCCACTCCTTGACCTATAAGTTGTGTGCAGTGCCAGGGAGATTATAACAGATGTCCTAGCCAAGTATCTTGGGTCCTGCCACATTACATGCATTTTTTTTTATCTGAATATGCCCATGAGAATAGGGAAATGGTTGGCTCCTATGTAAATAACTGATTCCTATGTTCTTTTCCAGATGCCTTATTGCATAACCTTTGTGCAACCTATTCTTATACTAGAGGCTGTGAACCAAGAGATCATGTTTCCTATCCTACTTATTACCTTCAATCCTTGCCATCTTGACTCTGGCATGCCCTATCCCCTCCCATCACCTATCTACATATAGCTTAAGGTCTTTGAGTTAGGTAATAGTGGTCTAGTATCTATAGTACTGCCTAATTCCATTATAAGTCTACTAAAGAGAATTGTGATATGGGTTAATATAGATTGAGTTTCAACCCACTTAAGGTCCACATTTATCAGAGGTGATTGGGGTTATCCACGGAAAACCTGACTGTTGACTTGCATTAGATATTCTAGTTCTCTTACTGTACCTGATAGTAACTGGGCTTGAACTGCTACTGGAAAGATGTGAGCAAAATACTAATAAATAAAATAAAAATACTTCATGAGATGAAAGGCATAATCATGCTCCAGTCCATCCCAGGATCTATGATTCAGAACCTTTTGCATCCTCAAAAGCCTAAAGAACGTAAGATATGCCATACTAGGTTAAACCAAAGGCCCATCAAGCCCAGTATCTTGTTTCTAATAGTGATCAATCCAGATCACAAGTACCTGTCAGGTTGCAAAAAGGTAGACAGACACCATGCTGCTTGTCCCATGGGTAAGCAGTGGATTTCTACAGTCCTCTTTAATAATGGTTTATGGACTTTTCCTACAGGAATGTGCCCAAACCCCTTTAAACCCAGCTACACTAGCATATTTTACTATATCCCCCCGCAATGAATTCCAAAGTTTGATTACAGGTTGAATAAAAATATATTTTCTCCTGTTACATTGTAGTTTCATTGCATGTCCTCTAGTCTTTCTGCTTTATGAAGGAGTAAACAATCAGTTTGTAGTTACACATTCCACTGCACTCATTATTTTATAGACCTCTATCATATCTCCTCTCAACTGTCTTTTTTCCAAGCTGAAGAGCCCTAACCTTTTAAGACTTCTTTGTAAGAGTATCTTTCCATCTCCTTTATCATTTTGGTAGCTCTTCTCTGTACCTTTTCTAATTCCACTATATCCTTTCCTTATCATCTCTCCAGTCCAGTCCTGTACCTCTGGGTAGTGTACTTCTTCCAGCAGCTTGGAGACTGAGCATGTCATCTTTTTGATGACACTAGTGTACATATGCAGCTGGCACCGCCTACCAGCCCCAGTATTCTCAGTCTCCAAGCAGCTAGAGGAGGTAGTGAGCCAGGGTGCTGGAGGACAACTAAGGAGATAGGTTTAGTTAGAGTTTGCTTTTTATTTCTCCTGTTAAGGTGCAGGTTTCTTTGTTTTTTAAGACAGAAGTGTAAAAAAAAATCATAAGGAACAGAGAGAACCTGTGGGACAACAGGGCTGAGGGGAGGATATTCCTTCTCCCCCCTCTTCCACCAGGATTTCGGGGGGGGGGGGAGTTCCATGGGGGCCTTCCTCAGTCCGAGACTTCTGGTGGCTCCTGAACCTGTTATTGGATGAGGAGCCGCCTCAGGGACTGCAGTTGATTGTCAGGAGTGAAAGCTGGCAGCCCCAAGTCGCCCCCCTTAGCGCCAAAGCTGGGAAGGAAGGCTGAGCGCGAGGGGTAGAAAAGCCATGCAGCAAAGAGGCTCCAAGGTAAGAGTGGTGGGGGGGGGAGGACAGAAGGACCCTCTAGCAACTGCCAGAACATGAGGAGATAGAGAGCGGCCTGCAGCCACATGTTTGGGAGCCTGCAGCACGATTTCTTCTTATTCAGGCCCTCATGTGTTTAACCCCCTGCTGTGTTTTGGGTGCCCAGGAGAGGCAGCCACCAGAGAATAAAGCAGGATAGAGCAGCCTCTTCCTAGGTGGCCATTTGCAGTTTCTTTTTAATTTCAGTTTTAGTTAATTATATTGTGGTTTTATTTTATTTTATTTTAGTTCAAGTACTCTAGTGCTCTGTGCCTGAGCCCATGGAGGTGCACTGTGCTAGGGATCCTTTTACCTACCCGGGTACAGATTGAGGGCGTTTCTGGTGAGTACCCTCAGCTCTTCCCACCATGCCGGCCAGACCGCAGTGCCTGGTATAGGATGGTATCAAGGGGGGTAAACACCATTTAATCCTTAAGCATTCCTTGTGTTATACAGCTCAAAACTTATTCAGTGCACAATGACTTGATGCAGACCTGTGGGAAAAGCCTAATCAGACATGCCATTGTTGCTGGGTGGATTTCAGAGTGCTGTTGTGCCTGGTCAGGTGATCTAAGTGACAGTTGGTTGAGACACTGTGACTTTCTCCTAAGAAGGGTCAGATAAAAAGTCAGAGACAGAAATAAATGAAAGATAAATGGGGGAAGGAAAAAAAAGTGCTGCATATAGGTATGTAGCAGCTACAGCTCTGTGGAAAACAGGAAGTAGCTGCATACAAGAAATGTATGTAATTAGAAAGATAGTCAGTCAGTGAATAGTAGGCAAATTAAATCCTTCCATCTCTCTATGGTCAGTGAGTAACCTGACATGATCATCCCTTGTCTCTAAGCCCAGATTATATACCTATAAAATTTGTAATATTGCTTGTAAGGGAAGCTGTACTCCCTTATAGCCATTTGTAGTAGTAGAATAAAAATATAAACTTTACTCATAGAAACATAGAAACATGACGACAGAAAAAGACCACATGGCCTATCTAATCTATCCTTCCATATCAACAACTACAACAGTCCCCTTTTTTCCTTTAGAGGTCCTCTGTGTTTGTCCCATGCTTTTTTGAATTCAGTTACTGTCCTCATCTCTACCACCTCCACTTGGAGACTATTCCACGAATCCACCACTCTTTCCGTAAAGAAATATTTCTGCAAATCGATCCTAAATCTATCCCCCTTCACCCTCATCCCATGTCCCCTCATAGCAGAACTTGATTTCAATTGAAAGTGGCTCTTCCCCTTAACATTTATGCCATGGAGATATTTAAACATCTCAGTCATATCACCTCTATCCCGCCTTTCCTCTAAGGTGTACATATTAAGATCCTTAAGTCTGTCCTCATATGCTTTATAATGAAGACCACTAACCATTTTAGTAGCCACCCTCTGCACCGACTCCATCCTGTTCACATCCTTTTGAAGGTGCGGTCTCCAGAAATGCACATATACTTTAAATGAAGTCGCACCAAAGACTTATACAGAGGCACTATCACCTCCTTTTCCCTGCTAACCATTCCCCTCCGTATGCATCCAAGCATCCTTATAGCTTTTGCAGTCACCTTTACTACCTGTTTAGCTACTTTAAGATCATCAGACACAACCGCACCTAGGTTCAGCTCTTCTTTAGTGGACAAACGTACTTCATTTATTTAACATTTCTTATATACCTCCTTTCATGATATCAAGGTGGTTTACATTGAACAAACTGAAATTACATTGAACAGGGCATTATAACTTGGAGAGAACTATTTTACAGGGAACATGGGCAATGGAGGGTTAAGTGGCTTGCCCAAGACCACAAGGAGCATCTGTGGGACTAGAAACCCCAGTCCTTCCGGCCCAAGGTTGCTGTCCTCTAGTGGGATTTGAACCCCCAACCTTCCAGCCTTCACCCCCCTATACTATATTGCTCCCTTGGATTGCTGCAGCCCAAATGCATGACCTTACATTTTTTAACATTAAATCCCAGCTTCCAGATTCTAGACCATTCTTCAAGCTTCAATGACAAAAACGAAGATTTGATCACCTTCCGGAACGATTTATACTAGCAGGTATCATCTATTAGAATTGTTATCGCCCCACTCTTAACCTATAGAGGTATAGTAATTTCTATTATGAATGGCAACCAGATCTCAGACTGTACCAGAGCTAAATATCTAGTTTAGGATAAAATCCTAAACTCTTGCTCTCAGATTGCATCAATGATCCGTTACGTTGCCTTGTTGTTACTATTCTTGTCAATTCTTATCCATTCATTAGCTGAATATTATCTTCTTTAAATGAAGCGATTGTACTGACGCTGTCTAGCCCGAACCAGATTTCATGTATCGCCACTATGAATGCATTTTAAAATAGCGGCATCAAAATACTTATCTGGTTCGGTCAGCTTCCCCCAACGCCAACCAATGCGCCATTGCGTTTCACTGGAATGTTTTATCAAGGGGTTATGTCCGTACTCAGCTTTCACATCAGCCTAGAAATGTAGAACGAATATATCAATAAAACTACCCTCTTCATAATGTCCATTTTTCATAAAATGACAATTCATATGTAAATCCTATTACTCAACTTAATTCACTTACTGTCGATTCAACCAAGGCTGTCGTCTTTGCTATGTTGTTCTTCACAATTTACTATTAAGATGCCGCGCATGCTCCTTGCGTTGCTATGTCCTTTTATAGACCAAAATCATTGATAATGATGCCCAGGTTGAGCATGCAAGTGAATCAGACCTAAAAGGTTAGCTCTGATAAGGAGATTATATGAAAATCCCAGGGTTTGTTTGGAAGTAATACGCTGCATTTGTGGCCGCATCCAGTGTTTAATAATTGCGATCCCGTTGATGACTCTCTCTATCATTCATAAACAGGCTTTCCAATCTATTTGGAGATTCAGTCCTAAAGGCATGACAGATTGTAGGGTGAAAATCCATTTCTGTTCTTTATAGAGTAACAATTGTTCTCGGGATTTTCTCCCTCTACCCTGCATCACTTGCTCAATGCAAAAACATTTCAACTCTTCAAAAGTGTGCCGAAGATCATACATTAAAGACACAACTTACTTTTTAGGCATATTGGAACATCATTCACAATGGGCTGCTGCTGAGCACGTCCAACTGGTTACACTGGACGTAGCCTCATTATATACCAGCATTCCCCAGGGGGCAGCCCACGATATAGCGCTGGAAGCACTACATCATCGAGGAGATCTTTCAGAGCCTCATCTTAGTTTTTTGGATAAAATCTTGCAGCTGATATTATTCCATAACTATTTTATGTTTGAAGGCGTCATATACCATCAAGAGAAAGGGGTCGCAATGGGTGCTACCTGTGCACCTTCAATCGCTGACCTATATATGGCGGCTTTTGAGCAAAAATGGCTTTTTTCCGACCCATTGAATTCTAATGTGATTCTATGGCGGCGTTATATCGATGATGTCTTTATGCTGTGGGGAGGACAGGAAGAAGAGTTGGAAATGTTTTTGAAATGGCTGAATGATAGGGATGAAAATTTAAAATTCACATCAATGAATAGTACCCAAAGTCTACATTTCCTTGATCTGGTGATTACAAAACAGACGGGAGGATGGCACACGATGGTATACTGTAAACCTACAGATAGAAACACTCTATTACACTACCATAGTGCGCACCCTATAAGACTTAAAGAAGGCCTCCCGTTTTCCCAATTCTTGAGGTTTAGAAGAAATTGCTCGGATGTTAAAGATTTCAAGAGACAGGCAGGCCGATTGAAAGCCCGATTTCAAGAACGTGGGTACCCTTTAAGGACTATAGAACGAGCTTACAAGAGAGCACTCTGTAATAATAGGGAATCTTTATTGACTTCAGCCCCTCGCCAGATCGAGGATGAAGGGAAGATCAATTTGATTACCAATTAGCGTTCAGATACAACGCATCATTCGCAAACATGAGAATGTACTTCACAGCACGAAGGGTCTTGAAAATAAAAGTATACGATGTATATGGACCAGAAAGAAGAACTTGAAAGAGTTTCTGAGCCCAGCCGTATTAAGACCATTGGACCCTATAGCGGAAATACATGGAACAGGTCATTACAAATGTGGGGAGTGTAATATTTGTTTAATTACAGAAGAGTGCATTCACTTTGAATACCATGATCAAAGATATACTTTGCGCTGCAAGACATCCTGCACCTCAACATATGTGGTTTACTGTATCCGGTGTCCGTGTAATCTGATTTATGTAGGACAAACTACACGTTCATTTCAGGTACGGATCCGGGAACATCGCAGCAGACTTAAATGCAAAAGTTTGGAAGCGCCAATTGTGGCTCACTGCCTTGATCTTCGGCACACTTTTGAAGAGTTGAAATGTTTTTGCATTGAGCAAGTGATGCAGGGTAGAGGGAGAAAATCCCAAGAACAATTGTTACTCTATAAAGAACAGAAATGGATTTTCACCCTACAATCTGTCATGCCTTTAGGACTGATTCTCCAAATAGATTGGAAAGCCTGTTTATGAATGATAGAGAGAGTCATCAACGGGATCGCAATTATTAAAGACTGGATGTGGCCACAAGTGCAGCGTATTACTTCCAAACAAACCCTGGGATTTTCATATAATCTCCTTATCAGAGCTAACCTTTTAGGTCTGATTCACTTGCATGCTCAACCTGGGCATCATTATCAATGATTTTGGTCTATAAAAGGACATAGCCATGCAAGGAGCATGCGCGGCGTCTTAATAGTAAATTGTGAAGAACAACATAGCAAAGACGACAGCCTCGGTTGAATCGACAGTAAGTGAATTAAGTTGAGTAATAGGATTTACATATGAATTGTCATTTTATGAAAAATGGACATTATGAAGAGGGTAGTTTTATTGATATATTCGTTCTACATTTCTAGACTGATGTGAAAGCTGAGTACGGACATAACCCCTTGATAAAACATTCCAGTGAAACGCAACGGCGCATTGGTTGGCGTTGGGGGAAGCTGACCGAACCAGATAAGTATTTTGATGCCGCTATTTTAAAATGCATTCATAGTGGCGATACATGAAATCTGGTTCGGGCTAGACAGCGTCAGTACAATCGCTTTATTTAAAGAAGATAATATTCAGCTAATGAATGGATAAGAATTGACAAGAATAGTAACAACAAGGCAACGTAACGGATCATTGATGCAATCTGAGAGCAAGAGTTTAGGATTTTATCCTAAACTAGATATTTAGCTCTGGTACAGTCTGAGATCTGGTTGCCATTCTTCAAGCTTAGCTAGATACCTCCTCATGTTTTCTACACCTTCCTGGGTGTCTACTCTATTGCAGATTTTGGTATCATCCGCAAAAAGGCAAACCTTACCTGACAGCCCTTCCGCTATATCACTAACAAAGATGTTAAAAAGAATCGGACCAAGGGCAGATCCCTGGCGCACACCACTGGTAACATCCTTCTCCTCAGAGTGACATCACTGTTAACATCCTTCTCCTCGGAGAAAGTGTCAATTTGATTGGATCAGTGCAAGGTCTATTTCATATAGATATTCGGTCCCTGATGGCGTGTGTTCTAAGAGTCAAGCATCTACTGTCACCCACCTACTTACCCCGCTAGGAGGCAGCCTAGGGGACTTTCAGTGGGGCCTCTTCTTTAATGTAGCTGGGGCTCTTTTAAGGCCCCCTGGGAATTATCTCCCACTAGCCGTTCTAAAGGTTGTAGTTGTGACGAGCAGCCAGGCTTTTTAGTAAGAGGTATTTTTTATCCCTTTCCGGGTGGATTCTTGCACGTGAGAAATTAACAGAAACAGACCATGTTTTCTGGTACAAATAAAAATACTACTGGAACCAAAAGTGCTTCATTTCAGCTTAACTCAAAATATAACAGCTACTAAATTTATACAGGTAGTTTTCAGAAATCCTTTTTTCTTTAAAAGGTTATCTTCTTAGCACAGCCTAGCATAAGGAAGACACCTCATTAGCCAGGGTCAAAGCACATTCCATTTGAGATACCTCTGTATTATCTTCAGCTAATTCAAAGTCCATTGCCTCGTAGCTTCCCTGGTTGCTACTCTCTGAACAGCTGTGTCTCCTTTCTTGGCTGTGCAAGCTTCCGTCTTCTGCAAGACTTCCCTTCCCCCCTTCACCAAGGTAGGATGGGAAGTTACCGTATTTCTCACAGTCTGCCCCTAGGGGACCCAACCTTCCTAATTGGGTAGAGGGAAAACTTATGCTTCTAAGGCCCTCTCTATTACAGGCTTTCAGCCAGTCCTCAGGGAGGATTTCTCTCGAGCTTTTACAGCATGGAAAGTCAGCATTGATACTTCTAAAAGCAGGCTTTTTACTGCCTCTAGCCACTGGCTGGTTTTTATACAAGTAAGTGTCCCTTCTAAACCCCTTACTGCTTTCTGGGTACCTGTTAGCAGAAGGATCGTCTCTCAAGGGTTTCTCTTTCCTGCTGGATTGAATCCCTCTGTGATTTTTTTCACTGGCCTCTTGCTCCGTGCTTCCTAGCACCCTGCAATTGCCCTTGGATATTCTTTCCTTAGGAACTTTATACCAACTCCAATGAGAAGTATTCTCCTTTTCTGCCCCAGCTGTTGTAGTATCTTTAGTGTCTCTCTCCTCTGAGAAATCCCAGTTAGCTCCTCTCTCTGAGAAATCCTCGGTAGCTCTGCTCTCTGAGAAATCCTGCTTAGCTCTGCTCTCTGAGAAATCCTGCTTAGCTCTGCCGGTAAGTGACTCTGTATGCATTTTAACTGCGTCACTACCTGCATTCTGTTGACCTTGCCCTGCTCTCAGCTGCCTTTCATTAACTGATTGAGGATGAGGTAATCCTTTGCAGGAGCACGTTCTACCTCTGGTTACCTTTGTTTTCCATGGTTGCTTATAGCAACCCTGCAACATGTGCTTGGATCTGTCAGCTTCAGATCTACCTAGCCCTGCTCTTTCTGTTTCCATAGGTAATTCCTGCTCTACCCCGTGACACTACCTAGACCACATGCAAGAGGCTAAGTCATGGGAGCAGGGCCTGCAGGATAAGATGAGGTAGGAGTGTCCCTCCCTGTTGCAAGAGACCCTGGGAGCAGGGGTGACATGTTACCTTCAATGGAGCCTGTCCCCAGTCCTTGAACGATGCCCAGACCATCCACCCCTCAAGCCCAGCGAACAATAGGGCTCCCGGGGAGTTCTCACCGGAGGTTGTCTTACTTTTGCATAAAGCATTTTGCCAATGTCAACAGGGCTTGGTAAGTGGCTCCTCAGCCCTGGAACACAGGGCTAAGATGGTGTCAGACACAAAAGAGCATGAGTCAGGAGCAGTGGCATCTAAGCGGTCTAGAGGCTTGGAGGAGTGGCAGCAATTGCTGTTGTCGGAGGAGCTGGATAGGGAAGACCTTGACATGGAGCTAGATCTTCAGGAGGAGTTGGAATAAGGAGAGAGCCCAGAACAGGAGGATCAGGTATGGATTTTTCAGGTTTTCCACTGGGAGAAGCTACTGATGCTAATCTTTATGCTTATTTTTTTTTTTTGAAACTTTTATTTTCATTTTGTAACAAACAAAAGAAACAACACACCAAAGGAGACAAAACAAGTATACAATAAGGAAAGTAAACCCAATTACCCCCCACCCCCATGCCTCTTCTCTAGCCGATTATGTCAGCATGTGAGCACTTCCAATTAACAGTGATTATACATCAAAAACGGTCAAAAGGGTATCAACGATACAGGATGATCATGGGACCAAAGTATATACAAATTTAGACAGTCAGATGAGAGCATTTAGCAGAATGTACATAGTCATTGAGCATCTTCCATTCAGACCTATAATGAGAAGTCTGAACGGGGGAAGTAAACATACGAGGTATTTGTTCATAGTTACTGTAGAGACAAACATGATTTCACCATGCATTGGGGCTCAGATGGGAGCTATTTTTCCAGTATTTCTTAATTAGGGAAATAGCAATGCCAAGCATAAAGCCCCAAAGGAAGTAAGCCCTTTTTTGGAAAAGAGGAGATCCCCGCAGCTGGGCGAAGTCCCACCATCCTCCAAGAAAGGGGGCTCCTGAAAGTGCAAAATAGACTGGATACGACCCCAGACCCGACGCCAGTAATACTGTAGTGCGGGATATTCATACATGACATGAGGTAGTGAACCAATGGCCGCATGGCATGTCCAACAACTATTGCCCTGAGTAGTGTTCCATTTGGCTAATCTGTCAGGAGTGTAAAAAAAAAAAAAAAAAAAAACACCGGTGGGCTAGAAAGAAGAGTGTCTGAGTGAGTGAGGCGGATCGGGAAACCCGTGGCGCTCTACTCCAGTCAAGGCTCCATTGCTCCAAGGCCAAGTCACATGCAATTCTCTCTCCCATGCTTTCTGCGCTATAGGGGTATAGCAAGTTATAGCATTACATAAGGGTTTGTAAAAATTGGATGCTACACCCGGTGAACCACCGATAGATCGGATAGTCTCCGATCAACCTTGTATAGGGGATGCCAATGGCGGAAGTACCTTAGCACTCCAAAGGCACTGCTGAAGGTGCATCGACTGAAAGTAGTGTGTCGCTGGGAGACCAAATTCAATTTGCAATTCACTAAAAGTTTTCCAGCGACCATCATGGAACAACTGGCTAGGAATTCAAATGCCCCTGGTGTACCAGGGGCTCCACACTATGGACTTATTTTGTATTCGAAATCAAGTAGTGTACCAAAGCGGGAGCCTATCGAACGGACAGAGTCAGGAGTCTAAGGATTGCATTAGAGTATTAAAGGCACCTAAAGTGTCTAAAAGCATTGGTGGATAATGGGAGTCTGATGGGAGAGTCATACCAGGGAGAAAAGTAAGAGGAATCGGTTTGCAAAGATCCTCCTCTATGTCTAGTCACACAGATCTACTCGGTACTGGATCTTCCAGCCAACGAGCGCCGTGTTTGAGAAGAAAAGAGTGATGGAACACTTGATTAAAATCACCACCAAGTATTGATGGAGCATTGGCAGAGGCCTATGCCAACTGCGCAATACTTGCATAGTAAGCAGGGTTGTCCACATTCGGGGCATAAATGCAAATACACGTGAGTTCGCTATCTCCAACTTTAAGGTGTACACGGGCCCATCTACCCTCCTTGTCAGCGCCAGTATCAATTACAGTAGCTTGCAAAGACTTCTTAACCGGAATGGCTACCCCGCACCGTTTGGAAACGGCGGGAAAGTAGGCAGCCACCATGTTAGACTTAGCATTGAGTTGCAGTGTTTCAGCAGAGTTTAGATGCGTTTCCAGAAGAAACACTAAATCAGCATGCTCATGGCTAAGATAGCTAAGGATTTGCTTCCTTTTGACTGAACTATTAATGCCTTTTACGTTGAGTGATAAAATTTTACATAAAGCCATTCAACAAAGTTAAAAGTTCTGAGCATGATAGCACACATAATTTCCCAATGTCCCTTATATTGACTGTATCTGGCTGTACATATGACATGAAAGAAAACAGGCTAAGATAATACAATGGAGCGCCCCACATTAAAAAAGAAAACCGCAGTGCGGTAGAGAAGAAGCAAAACCCCAAAAATTACTGGCGACCATGTGTCTGCGGGGAGAAACCCCAGAGAAGGCCGAAATGGAAAAAACACATAACCTGTAGGACTGTGCGTGCTCCGAATCCGACCGAGGCACACATCATGGAGGGATAGGAGACCAAAATCAAAAGGTCATATAGAGAAAGAAAGGAAGTCCAGGTAGTCTCAGTGCTTGGCTATGACCGCCGCATCGGGCCCTTCAAGATGGCGGACAGAGCCGGCAGATAAAAGTCCAAGTTTTGGATTAGCGCATCTGCTCTGCTTCTTTGGAGTCCAAAAATGTTGACAGTAGATCAGGATCTTCGAATGTCCTGGTTTGGTTGTGGAGAGTCACTCGGAGCTTCGCTGGATACAACAGGCCAAAGCGAGCCTGTAGCTGTTGAAGTCGAGGGCGAAAAGCAAGGAGTTTCTTCCGACGGTCAACGGTAGGCTTTGCAAAATCAGGGAAGAAGGAGACTTTGTGACCTTCAAATTCCAAATGATGATTCGCCCGGGCAGCATTTAAAATTTGTTCCACTTGTTGATATCGTAGCAAGCGAAAGATAATAGGCCGGGGGGTCGTTCGGTTGAGCGCCATGTGGGCAGGAACACGGTATGCACGATCGATTTCCAGTTCTCTATGAAAAGTGATCTTTAGCAAGGAGGGAAGAGTTTTGAGCAGGAATTCTCTTATATCTCCGACTTCCACCCCCTCCGGTATGCCAATGAGCCGCACATTGTTACGACGGGCTCGATTATTGCTATCTTCTAACTCCTTTTGAAGATTCTGTATCTGGCGCTCAGCCTTGTCCAGGTTGCCCAAGCGCACCACGTGCGAGTCGAGGATCCCCGCCATGTTGTCCTGCCGTAATGAGAGATTTTCAAGTCGGTCCTGGAGCACTCCAAAGTCTTCTCGCATAGCTCGAAGCGCTTCTCCATTGGACTGCACCAATTCCTTCACACCGCGTATTTCCTCCAAAATTTCCAGGTGCATTTCGGGGTTTTCACGAAATGGAGCCATCTTCTGTGGGGAGGACACCTCTGTTTTGGAGCGTTTTCCGTGAGAAGAGGAAGGAGACCCGAAGTCCAAGCGCGCTGGTTTATGGGCCGCCATCCCCCCCGATGTACCCCGGTCAGCTCGGAGCGAAATAGTAAGTTTGTATAGGTATTAAGTCAGGATTCTAAGTAGGCCTCTCGGGAGCTTCAACGCAAAGCGTCTTACCCGCTGGACATCAGGCTCCGCCCCCCCGCTGGACATCAGGCTCCGCCCCCCCTTTATGCTTATTTTTAAGCAATTTCTTGATATACCGCCCAGGCCGAAGGGCATCAAAGTGGTTTACAATCACTAAAAATAGGTTCTGATACAATTCCTCATCTCCAAAGGGCTCACATTCTATGTGAACCTTGGAGTCCCTCAAGGCCCAGAATAAGCCTGCTAACCTCCTGGCAGAGGAAGAGGCGCTGTACGATCCTCTGTTCCAGGCAATACGGAAATTGCAGAAAGTCTTCCTAGTACATGGAGTAGTAGGATAGATGATACAGGATGAGTGGGATCTGCTGGAGGCTGGCCTTAAAGGGGTGCAATCCATGATGTCCCTATGCCCTCTGCCAGAGCAAGAATGAGCTCCTTTGATCACCCAAAGTGGACGTAGCGGTTTTGGCAGCAGTAGAAGAGACCTTGACTTGTCTCCTGCAGTTCCAAGCCGTGGGACTGATTCTGTGAAAATAGTATGTCTGCGGTCGATGCTTCATGTATTTCATGGTGTCCAAAAGGAAGGTTCCTTTTGCACAATTCTCGACTTCGAGGGCATGAACTGTTGTATCTGGGTACCACATTTTCACATGGAAATGCTGCAATCAGTAATAGTGGTGGTAGGAAGTGGAGAGTTTTTGGTGACTCTCGATCTCACGGAGGCATATCTGCACATTCCCTTCCATTCAGAACATCAGCAGTTTCTACATTTTGCGGTGCCAAGGGGCCATTTTGAGTTTTGAGCATTACCCTTTGGTCTAGCGACCGCCCCCCGTACCTTCACCAAGGTCATGGTGGTAGTGGTGGCAGCTCTCTGCAAGGAAGGGGTTCTCGTCCACCCGTACCTAGATGATCGGCTGATCCAGGCAAAGTTCAGGGACGATAGCGAAAGAGCAGCAGTGTGGGTGGGAGAGTTCCTTTAAAGTCTCGGTTGGGGGTTCAACCTGGCCAAGAGTCAGTTATGGCTGGCCCAGGAGCTAGAGTGACAGTGTGCTTTGATACCTGCGTGGGCAGGGTTTTCCTGCCGGATCGTCGGGCACAGTAACTACAACAGTGGATACGGCAGTTCCTGAAGATGGCAAGGCCATCAGCGTGGCATTATCTGCAGGTTATGGGGACCATGGCGGCCACTCTAGAGCTAGTCCTATGGGCAAGGGCACACATGCTACTGCTGCAGAGGGCTCTGCTCTTTAGATGGTCCCATCAGAGTCAGCCCCTGTTCCAAGTACTCCCCTGCCCACTGAGTGCCAGGAGAGCCCTCAGTTGGTGGCTGCATGTGGAGAGCCTGGAAGGAGTCCCCGGTGTGGGTTCTGCTGATGACCGATGCCAGCCTGTCAAGTTGGGAGCCCACTGTGAAGGACGCTTTCTTCAGGGACAGAAGTCCACAGGAGGCCCTATGGTCAATCAACGGGCTCGAGATGCAAGCAGTGACCTTGGCGCTAGAAAGTTTTGAGCCATGGATACAGGGGAAGGTGGTCCAAGTCCTCTCGGATAATGTGACCATGGTGGCTTACATCAACCAGCAAGTAGGCATGGGCAGTGCAGCCCTGGAGGAAGAGGCCGAAAGGCTGTTTGGATGATCTTCAGGCGTTATCGGCAATGCACATAGCCGGAGTTGACAATGTGATAGCAGACTACCTCAGTCGAGTGCGCATGGACCCCAGAGAATGGAAGCTCAATCAGGAGTTGTTCGAGCAGATGGTCGGCCGATGGGGCACACCAGTCATGGACCTAATGGCAATGTTCGGGTCAGCCAAGGCCTGCTGGTTTTTCAGCAGAAGAAGAGAGGATGTCCGAGTGCCTGGATGCTCTAATTCAGCAGAGGCTCGAAGAGGATCTTCTCTGTTTTTCTGCCGTAGGCGCTCATAGGAAGGTTAGTGCAACGGATAGAGGTGCACTGGGGATTTGGGACCAGAATGGCCGAGGTACCTATGGTATGCTGACCTGATTTGGATACTGGTGGTTTGACTGTGGTGGCTTCCAGTTCAGAAGGACCTCTTAACACAGGAGCCACTTTGCATGCCCCAGGTGGATAAGTTCTCGCTTACGGCATGGCTCTTGAAAGGGCGAGGTTGAAGAAGAAAGGATAATCGGGCTCGGGGATAGCAACCTTGCTACCGGCCCAGAGGAGGTCTACAGACCTGGCTTGCATCTGCTTAAGGCGCATCTTTGAATCATGGTGTGGAGAGAGACAAGCACGTACTTCCAATGCCTCCATCAACAACTTAGCATTCTTGCAGTACGGTTTTGATAAGAGTCTAGCCACCAGTTCCTCGAGGGTGCAACTGGTGGCGATTTCCCATTATCGCGGGAAAGTCCATGAGGTGCCATTGGGTACGCACCCAGACATGCTGAGCTTTCTAGGGGCAGTGATCCACCTCCGTCTGCCAAAGAGGGCAGTGGTTCCACCTTGGGATCACAATTTGGTGCTGATGGTGCTGTCTGGGGAACCCTTTGAGCCATTGAGTCAAACCTCACTGAAGGATTTGACTCTGAAAATGGTATTCTTGGTGGCGATTTGCTCGGCACACAGGATTTTGGAGCTTCAGACCCTGTCATGCCAGAAGCCATTCCTTTCCTTCTCCAAGGAGAAAGTGGTTCTGTGCCCTGTACCTTCAGTTTTGCCCAAGGTAGTGTCAGCATTTCATGTAAATCAGGCCATTTCCTTACCGGCTCTGGTGAGCTTGGATGTGGGCGAGAGCTGATATGGGCCCTGCCACTCCACAGATGTGCCACCTGGATGAAAGGTATGTGAAGAGGGCATCGTCCTTTCGGAGACTGGGCCATCTTTTGGCGGGCCACACAAAAGTGAGGTGGCAGCTAAGGCCTCCATTTCCAGATGGATCAGTGAGGCAATCATGTCGGCATAGATCTTGAAGGGTAGAGCAGTGCCGGCGGGGTTGCAGATGCATTCCATGAGGGCTCAGGCAGCCTTGTGGGCAGAGTATAGTTTAGTTCCACAGTGGAGATCTGTAGGGTGGCATACTTTTTCTGAACATTTTCTCCTGGATGCCCAGGCCGCAGGGGATGCTAGTTTCGAATAGGCAGTGCTTCAGGCTGGTTGTACAGGTCCCTCCTGTTAGTTTAACTGTTCTGTTACTTCCCATAGGTGCGGGACTGGACTGGAGGGACAATGAGGAAAGAGAAATTAGACTTACCTGCTACTTGTTGTTCATTGAGGAACTCCAGTCCAGTCCTGGAACCCTCCCTGAGTGCTTTTGGTGATGATCTGTGCACATTCCGGTCCTGAAGCTGGTTCCTTTGGTGGAGAAAGTAGCCAGGGGGAGCCATGGAGGATGTGTAATCAGCATTTGGCGAGGGGGAGGGTGCGGACCAGAATAGCTGTTGGTTGTTCGCTCCCCACTGATTGGAGTTGCTCAGACGCTCAACAGGTAGGCCTCCCCATCCTGGGGGGGATGGGGGACGGGGTATCCTTCCCAGGGGATGGAGGGGGTACTAGTTTATTTAGATGTAGAAGTGTTGGTTGCATGTTTAACTACTTATTTGTTGCTCCTCTGAGTCTTCTTTGTCAATAGGTACTAGGGCTGGTAGGCGGTGCCAGCTGCATATGTGCACTAGTGTCATCAAAAAGATGACATGCTTAGTCTCCAAGCTGCTGGAAGAAATACACTACCCAGAGGTGTGGGACTGGACTGGAGTTCCTCAAAGAACAACAATTAGCAGGTAAGTCTAATTTCTCTTTTTTAAATAAGGCAACCAGAACTGCATGCAATATTGATACCCTCTGCTCAGTCTGTAGCAAAAGCCAAAAAAGCACATAGAATGCTAGGAATCATAAAGAAAGGAAAAGAGAAGAAAACCAAGAATATAATAATGCCTCTGTATCCCTCTAAGGTTAGAGAGGACTCTTGATAGGAGGGACTCTGTCTGAGGAAAGAGTATTGGAAGATGGGGGTTGGACTTCAGGGGGGACAGGATCTTGGAGGGGGGGAGAATCATATCAGGGGAAGGGATGGATGACTGTTGGCTGCTGTATTTTTCCCTACTGGAAATAGGCTGCTGCTGCACCACCAGACTGCCAGTAGTATTGTTGCCCTTAACGCCACTTCCTGAGGTGGTGTAAAGTGCAGCCATGTTATCAGGAGTCAGGACAGCTGCCACATTGTACCATACAATGTGGCAGCTGTGGCTCATTGCCCAATTTCCACCCTGAATCAACCCTAAACCCAACCTTACCCAAGACTCAAACTAACAATTACTATGTTAAAACCATAGTAAGGGGTATGTTTACTAAAGTTCATTAATGCTTAATTATCACGAAATTCCACTGAAATGGCTTAGTAGCAGCCATTTTAGTTATCATCCATCCAGTCTAGTTTTTCTTATTCAGCTTTCTCTTTAATAAAAACCATTTTGTTTTTCAGTGTGTTTTTCTCTTTTCTTTTTTTCTTTCTTTTTCTTTTTGTTCTTTTTTTTCTTCGTCCTAAGTAGATCGTGTTCTCTATCCAAAAGATTCCAAATTTCAGATTCCAAAATCATATGATTCTATCTTAAAAGAATCAGTTCCATCTCCAGCTCACCATTCCTAGCAAAGATAATTGAGAAAACAGTCCAACACCAGCTACAAGATTATGAAGGTCATTCCAGAAATCAAATATGGCTTGGAAGTACTTCCGGGATGTTTATCTGCTGAAAACATCTACGAGCGTATTCCGGTACATAGCACCCATGGATGTTTATCTTGCTAACACAGAGATCTCAGAACATGTCTGGGAGGGGTGGAACGGGGACATGTTTTGCCACGGAGATGTATAACCTTGTAAAAAAAGATCCCAAGAACATAAGAGCAGGAGCATTTTCACCCATAATATGAATTTCTTTTGCAGGGAGTGCCGTGAAGGAGGAGAGGGGTACTACTCCATCATAAGCAGTGATTCCTTTTTAATCATTATTTTCTTGTACTTAGCTCATTAAAATGAAGTGTTGGTGGAATGAAACAAGCAAAACAGGAATCCTCTATGACATGCTATGTTTCGAGCCCCAGCACGAGCCCTGCCTCAGGTTTTTGCAGGAGCTCCAAAATTTAAATGTCCAGCGCTTATAAGAAAAAGAAACTCTGCCGGTTTTATTCAAAAATGGTGTCTGATGTTTGCAATGACAGAGCTAGTAACCAACCAATCAGTGCAAAGGGGGAATACATTTCAAAAGGAAAACCTTCCACCGATCAATGACAAAGGATACTAGTTAGATCAAACTATACCAATCTATCTCCAGATTTAGACCTTGGGGAACAACCGTCTGCAGTTGAAAGATCCAAAATTGTTCTCTCTTCTGAAAATGGTATATCTGATTTCCCCTTCTAGGATCCTCCGGGATGTGATTGATCACCCTCCACCATAGCTGTTCAAAAGAATGGCCCAAAAAACAGCAATATTTAACCATAGGGGCTGATCTGGTCTCCGTGTGGAGCCTGGAAGAATGTTGCGCTAAATGGATTTTTATCTATCATGTCGTCCTGCCAATGTAGTACAATTAATGTAGAAATTTAAGTAAATCACTCCACTTTTAACTTCTGGCTATAATCAGGGTTCTGGTAGTATTTCTCTATCTCCCGAATGTAGTCTCAGATCAAAGCAGCGCTCATGAACACTATATGTAGTGAAACAATAACTGCGCTTGATGACATCAATGACTACCGGGTCTACTGGCTTTTTTAAGGATTTTCTCTTACTCTTTTTTTATTAATTACTTTAGTTTCTTTAAATGTCTTTCCTCATGCCAATACACCAGTGCTCACACCTCTATTACTTGATGTGTGTAATTTAAAATCTGTAGAGAACAGTGGAACAAACTTAACTTTCTCTGTACGCTTGTTCAACTCGGCTCCCTTAGTCTTAACAATCCTCCATACGCCTCACACATTCGACGTTCTCGCGTTTCACTCATCTATGGAGTTCCTTCTGGAGAATCTGAATGTAAGTAGAAAACCTAGATTGGAAATGCTCTCTAGTTTTAAACTTATACTCAAAGTTGAAAAATACCTATTCCTTTTGTGCAAGCTAATATTAGTACTCACTATTAGTTGCTGCCCACGTCTCTCAGTATACTTTCAGATTTTTCTTTGTCAAAAAAAACGCTGCGCATGCAGATTACAAACCTTTGTCTTCTTTTATACTTAGCAGTAATGCGTTAAACCAGCTTGTTACCTGCATAATTGCTACTCCACGGAGGCATTTAAACCTGATGGCTGTACCGTATTTACCAGGAAGATCCACCGTTGCTCGTAGAACAATAGTGTTTCATCACATATTCAATCATTGAAAGACGGTGCAGCTCAGACCGAACTATTTGTCTCTGCTTTTTAAGAAGGGCTTCCCATGCGTCCTCAGCAGCTGTTTCTCCTGAGGTGTCCATTGAAAAAGGAGTTTTTTCATGACAAAGTGATGTAATGAAATCTGAAGTGAAAATTAAAACATCCTTCCAGCCTTCTTGAGCTCGACCTTCCATTTGTAGATATACAAGAAGATTATTGGTCTTTTCGAAGTAATACAACTAATGTAGAAATTTAAGTAAATCACTCCACTTTTAACTTCTGGCTATAATCAGGGTTCTGGTAGTATTTCTCTATCTCCCGAATGTAGTCTCAGATCAAAGCAGTGCTCATGAACACTATATGTAGTGAAACAATAACTGCGCTTGATGACATCAATGACTACCGGGTCTACTGGCTTTTTTAAGATTTTCTCTTACTCTTTTTTTATTAATTACTTTAGTTTCTTTAAATGTCTTTCCTCATGCCAATACACCAGTGCTCACACCTCTATTACTTGATGTGTGTAATTTAAAATCTGTAGAGAACAGTGGAACAAACTTAACTTTCTCTGTACGCTTGTTCAACTCGGCTCCCTTATTTATTTATTTATTTTATTTATTTAACAGTTCTTCTATACCGCTCTATTTTAGATCAGAGCGGTTTACATTCAACATCAACCATACAACACAGGAACCCTGAGTTGTATTTACAATAAACAGGAGATCAACTTGGAAGTAACTGGGGGGAACTATGTACATTGTATAACATATCTACATCTTATTTACACTGGGGGTCCTGATTCCATTTCAGTGGGTATCTTCTGAGCGATCAGTTGATTATCCTTTTTCATGCTGAGTCTGATTGTTTAATTGTAATGAGTGATTGTCTGAGGGGGCATATGTATGATTACTAGTGCTGGATTCAGGGTAGTATGTGGTGAATAGGTGCTGCTTTAATGCCTTCCTGAAGTCAATTAGGTAAGTGATGTTTCGAATAGAGGTGGGGAGAGCGTTCCATGCTCTGGGTGCGTAAATCGTAAAGGCCCTATTTGTCGTTGCTTTTGTGCATTTTGTTATTACTTTTGGGACCTCTAGGGTGTTTTGCATCATGGGTCTTCTGTTTCTGTTCTGTGGTACTTTATGTATCATCTTGCTGAGGGCTGTGGGGGTCAGAGTGTTTGCGGCTTTGAAAGTTAAGGTTAGAACTTTGTGGAGGGTTCCTGCTTGAACTGGTAGCCAATGGAGGTTCATCAGTACTGGCGTTATGTGCTCTCTCCGTGAAGCCCCTGTTAGTACTCTTGCCGCAGTGTTCATTGCAAGCTGGAGAGGAGCTAGCGTTGCTTGAGGGAGACCGTGTAGAATTACGTTGGCATAGTCGAAATGTGGTAATATTAATGCCTGATAGATCGATCGGTAGTCGCTGAAGTCAAGCAGCGGTCGGAGATGTTTTAGGGTCCTTATTTTCATGTATACTGTTTTTACTGTGTTTCTTATGTGGGTTTTCAGATCCAGTTGTTGATCTAGTGTAACGCCAAGGTAGCGGATTGTGGGTTTGGTTTTCAGTTCTGTGTTGCCGATTTTTAAAGAGAGTGGAGGGGTGAAGTCCTGGTTCCTTGAGATGAAGAGGACATCTGTTTTACTGTAGTTGATTCTCATGTTTTGTGTGCTGAACCATTCTGCTGTTGCCTCAAAACATCTTGTTAGAGTGGAGAGGTCTGGTTGGTTGGTCCTGAATGGGATGTATAGGAGGATGTCATCTGCGTAGGCTAGACAGTTGACCTTGAATGAACGTGCTAGGGCACATATGGGCTGCATGTAGATGTTAAACATCAATGCAGATAGTGACGAGCCCTGTGGTACACCCTGGTTTTGTAAAAATGGTTCAGAGGTTGTGGAGCCTGACCTTACATGTTGCCATCTATTAGTCAGGTATGACTTGCACCACTTTAGGGCTGTTCCCTGAATTCCTTTCTCGCTGAGGCGTTGTATGAGGATCTCATGGTTCACCGAGTCAAAAGCCGCTGCAATGTCGAGGAATATGAGGGCGAATCCTTGATGCATTTTATCGGTTCCAGAGACTAGATGGTCAAATAGGTTGGTGAGGAGGGTTTCAACCCCATGTGCTTCTCTGAACCCATGCTGGGAAGGATCCAGTGGGGCTTCAGTATCAATATGCTGTTGGATTTGGCGCTGTACTAACTTTTCGATTACTTTGGCAAGCATGGGGATACTTGAAATTGGTCTGTATGATTCCACTTTCGTTGGGTCCAGCTTGTTATTTTTGAGCAGTGGTCTGATTGATGTTTGTTTCAGACTTTGTGGAAACGATCCGGTTGTAAGAGATTGGTTTATTAATTCGCTCAGATATTGGCTTAAGTCACATCGTAACTCCTTTATCCATAAAGCAGGGCATGGGTCATTGGGTGCGGTAGTGGGGTTGATTGCAGCGATCGTGTCTTCAATCTCTCTGCGTGATATTTTTTCAAAGTCGGATAGTGGTGATGGTTGGGGCAAGTTGTGCTGAGAGCTGTTTTCCGCGGAGTTCGAGGTTGCACCAGCCTGGGTGACTTCAAGTTGTAGGTAGTTGGTTGCAGATGTAGTAGTCTGGATCATTTATGACTGTAAGTAGTTGGAGTATGCCTGGGGGTGTGGCATCTGTGACTGGTCTGCGGGAGGTTCTCTTATGAGAGATTTCACTATATTGAAGAGGTCGTGTGGCTTGTTTAGTGACCGCTTCAAGATGTCGGAATGGTATTGTTTTCGCTTTTTTGTTAATTCATCGCGGTGTGATTTTAGGTGAGCGATGTAAGTACCTTGTGCTTCAGTAGAGTGAGATCGACGCCATCTTCTCTCGAGCCTGCGCAGGCACTTGAGTGAGTCTCGGAGTTCTCTGGTATACCATGGTGCATGCTCTCGTTTCTTTGTTGTTGTTTTATTTGTGGCTGGTAAACATGCGATGGTCTTGAGGCTCTCATCCCAGGTGGACACCATTGCATCTAGGTCGTGTGGTATGTTGTTGAGGAGTGGGAGGATCTTCTCTCGAAGCTCTTCTTTATTAAAGGGGCGGAAGCGCTTCAAAGATGTTTCGTGGACAGTGTTGTTTTTGTTGGAGTTTTTATTGTGTGTGTTAATAGGTATCTGGAATTGGATCAGGCTGTGGTCAGACCATGGCACAGGCGTTATGGTTGGTGGCATTGGTTGGGTGATATCCTTATCATTCTGTGGGGCAAAGATCAGGTCAAGTTTGTTTCCCTTGACGTGGGTGGGATTATTGACTAGCTGATCGTAGCCTAGTTCTTGTAACGCTTCTAGGAAAGCAGAGGCTTGCGATTCCTGTAGCGTAGGCAAGTTGAAATCACCTAGGATCCAGTTCTGGGATCGTGGTCTGTTTGAGTTGCAAGCGAGGCCCATTATCGTTGCAAGATCCTCTGAGGATGGTGTTGGTGCCCGGTAGAGTAGGTTGATCGTGCAGGTGTCATTTGTTATGGTGAGGGAGTCCAGGTGGGCTGTGCTGGTTGAGTTGCACATCTGGAAGCCTAGGCAAGTTTTGACAAGGATGAGTGTTCCTCCTCCTCTCTGATTGGTTCTATGGCATGTGTGGACTGAGAAACCTGTGGGTAACATCTGGTTGATGATTGCGTTGTCACATTCTGATAGCCAAGTTTCTGTGATCATGATGATATCAAGATCATGGGTCATGACCAGATCGGTAATTATTGGCCATTTTGTACGTATTGACCTTGCGTTGATGAGTGCACACTTCAGGGCTTGATGGTGTTGCTGACGGTCCAGATGTGACTTCTTGAGATGTTGAAGTGGGATGTGTAATAACAATCCTCCATACGCCTCACACATTCGACGTCCTCGCGTTTCACTCATCTATGGAGTTCCTTCTGGAGAATCTGAATGTAAGTAGAAAACCTAGATTGGAAATGCTCTCTAGTTTTAAACTTATACTCAAAGTTGAAATGTAGTACAATTGGCAAGGGCAAGTGATAAGATATACAACAAATGTGGAGACACAAGTGGTATGCCAAAGGGATAGCAAATCAAGGTCCAAATATTGATCATGTCAAAACTCCCCCTGTAACATTGTTCACAATAACAGCAAGCTCCACAAGCATAATGGACTCGATCTGAATGGAAGGGAGGGGACGATCCCTTGGTGAAGTCAAATGAACCAATTTGTCTCGAAGACCGAAGCAAAGAATTCATTCAGTCTCTCCGCTATCGCCTTGTCGCCTCTTAGTGCCCCTTTAACCCCTCTATCATCTAATGAACCAACTGACTCTCTCACAGGTTTTTTGCTACAAATGTACTTGAAAAAGTCTTTATTTCACATTTTTGCTTCTGCAGCAGCAAGGGAGGAGTGGCTTAGTGGTTAGGACAAGGTACCTCAGGCCAGAGGGCCAGGGGTTCAATTCCCACCTGGGGACAGCAATCTCAGGCCAGAGGGACTGGGGTTTCTAGTCCTATAGGCACTCCTTGAGGCCTTGGGCAAGCCACTTAACCCTCTATTGCCTCAGGTACACATAGATTGTGAGCCCTTTGGGGACAAGGGAACGTATCCAGTACCTGCTTATAGTGATTGTAAACTGCTCTGATGCCCTTCAGCCTGGGCGGTATATCAAGAAATTGCATAAACATAAACATAAATGCAATCATGCTATGATCACTATTGCCAAGTGGCCCCCAACACCCTTATCTCTTGCACTAGATCTGGTGTTCCTCTAAGGACTAGGTCTAATATGGCTTCCCCTCTTGTCGGTTCATGAATCAGCTGCTTCAAGAAGCAGTCATTTATTTCATCTAGGAACTTTATCTCCCTAGCATGTCCTGCTGTGACACTGACCAGTCGATACCGGGGTAATTGAAATCACCCATTATTATTACTGTGCTGTAACTTTTGTTAGCTTCCTTGATTTCTTTGAGCATTTCATCATCCATTTGTTCATTCTGGCCAGGCGGTCGATAGTACATGCCCATGCCATCGCCTTCCCCTTTTTACATGGAATTTCAATCCATAGAGATTCTACAGAAAATTTTGTTTCCTGCAAAACTTTAATCCGTTCTGACTCAATGCCCTCTCTAACAGAGTGCAACCCCTCCACCAATTTGATCAGCTCTATCATTACGATTTAGTTTGTACCCAGGTATCACAGTGTCCCACTGGTTGTCCTCCTTCCACCATATCTCTGATATTCCAATCATATCTAACCTCTCATTTAGTGCTATATATTCTAACTCTCCTATCTTATTTTTTAGACTTCTAGCATTTGCATATAAGCATTTTAGAGACTTTATTTTATTCATATTAATCTGGCTATTGGTAGGCATGGATAATTTGGGATCTTTAAGCTCTGTCTGCTCCATACTCAAGAGCATTTGGGCTACTTTACTCTTTTTTGGAACCTCTATGCTTTTGATAGTATCCTTCAAGGATACATTCTTCTGAACCATGCACTCTTGGGCGACTATTATCTAGTTTAAAAGCTGTTCTATCTGGGAGGCGGAGCCAGCACAAGTTAAGATGGCCGCTTGAGTCTTGAGCTCCTCACCCTCTCGCACGACAAATCCCCCCCAGCCAAAGTGGAAAACGGCCTTGGCGACTCCCCGGTGCCCAGTGAGGAGTGTGAGATGTCGAGCAGTAAGCCTACGAGGCTAGATTACACTGCTGTGGCAAGTGGCAGTGTTAAAAGAGCTAAGGCCGGGGGCGGAGCCAGCAAGGACCCAAGATGGCCGCGTAAGAGAAGCTCTCCTGGCCCCAAGACAGTGAATCCTTATTTTTAGCAATAATACCTGCTTGGATTGCGGCGCATTGGAGTGCCCGAGTATCGGTATGGCAGCAGGTAAACAGTCCCGACTAGATTTTGCCGCCGCGGGGGCGTCTGGTACAAAAAGACCCAAGTCGGACCCACTATCACCGCATAAGATGGCGGCCCCCCCTGCAACAGCGGAAGGTTTGCAAGAAATCTTGCAGGAGGTGCGAGCGGTCCGCTGCCGGGTGGACTCTAACGGTGAGTCCCTGGATACAGTGCAAACGAGCTTAAAAGACCTAACTGCCCAAATGCAGTTGCTAACACAAAGGATGGAGAAAGTAGAAAAGGTAACAGCGGAGCACGAGGAACGTTTGGCCCTTGTCCCGAGACTCAATCGCAAGCTTGTAGGGCTTGAGAAGAACCTCGAGGATATGAATAATAGGGCCCGTCGGAACAACATTCGAGTTTTGGGAATAGTGGAAGGGGCTGAAGGGAGTGATCCTATTCGCTATTTGGAAATGCTGATACCGAAAATATTAAAGATAGAATTTACCCGCCCTTTTGAAATAGAAAGGGCCCATCGGTTGCCATCAGCTGCCAATCCTGGCTCCAAGTTCCCGTGACCGATGATCTTATGTGTGCTTAGACATCAACATGCAATCCAAATCCTGGCGGCAGCAAAGGCTGCTCAGCCCCTCCAACATGGGGGTCAGAAAGTGGCCTTTTACCCCGACTTCAGTAAGCCTACCGTGGAGAGACGTAAGCAATTTTTAGCACTGCGTCCTCGACTCCAGCGCTTGCAGGCAAAATATGGTCTCTTCAATCCAGCCCGGTTCAAGGTGACTCTAAATAATGTGACTAAGACTTTTGAAGATCCTGCAGCTCTCGAGGGGTACATCGAGGACCAAGAGGCTTTACAAATGCAGTCAAGTTAATGTGCCGAAGCAGTGGTGAATGATTGAGTGCGTGTAATGGTTCGAGGACCTTATGGGGGAGAGGCCCGGTCTCTTTTTGGGTCTTTCAGACCTTAATGGGGCCTCTCAAATCAGGAATAATGGATCCGGACTAAAAGAAGATGGGTGTGGCGGATCTTGCTGTTGCATGTCTGTGCTGTGTTGGCTCGAACACAGAAGTTCTGTGGGACTTGAGGGCGATGGGCGCGGGGAATGGGAGAGTTATCATGCCATAAGTTTGAAATGTTTTTGCCTAAGTGTTTATATGGTATCTGTGCTCTTTATGCATGCATGTCAGGTAATATCTTGTTGCGGGTAGACTTCCATGGGGCCAGGCTGTGCTATATTGGATGTTCTTGCTGTCTTACCCAAGCTTATTTTGTTATCATGGGGTGTTTTGTTGGGGGGTCATGGGTGGTTCTCAGGAGAGGATTGTAAGTGGCATTTCTAGGAGTGGCCAGTGTTGGGCTAAGTGTGGGAGCTTGTTTTTTTGTTGTGCATTATGTCATGGAATATGCAACATATTGAGTAGCAATGGCTAATCAGTTAAAAATTTTGTCCCTAAATGTAAAGGGAATTAAGACGCCCATTAAAAGGAAAAAAATACTAACATATTGTACCTGGCAGCATGCAGATGTCATATTCTTACAGGAAACACACCTTAGTTTGCAGGAAACCATGAAGTTAGCGGATAAGAAATACATTGTAGCAGGCTCCTCCCCAGCAGATCGCAAGAGGAATGGGGTGGCTACATTAGTGAGGAAATCGATTATTTATTTATTTATTTTATTTATTTTACAATTCTTATATACCGCACTATTTGCAATCAGCGCGGTTTACATGTAACAAAAAACATCCGATGGGGGTGAAGGTGGTTCATGCTTGTAATGATGATCTCGGGAGGTGGTCTCGGTCCTTGGTAGAAATTGGGGGTGTTGGTTTTCTGTTAGTTAATGTGTATGGTCCCAATAGGGATGATCCAAACTTCTTCAGTGCCCTAAATAGCATGCTACAGCAGGACTATGCTGCTCCAGTAATTATGGGCGGGGACTTTAATCTGGTTAACAACCCCTTAGTAGATCGTTGTCCAGCAAGAGTGGATAGGCCCTCTCGTGCAGATGGGGCCTTTTCAGCCCTTATAAAGGATTGTGGTCTGGTTGATGTTTGGAGGCTGCTCCACCTGACTGAAAAGGACTACACCTTCTTTTCACCAGTCCACAAATCTCTCTCCAGGATAGATTTTTTCCTAATCTCGAGATCCTTGGTCTCGAGTAGCTGCCAAGCGGAAATCTTGGGTGGGACTCTATCTGATCATTCGGCTATTACGGTGAGTGTCCCGTTGCAGTTGGTAACTGGTGGCATGCCATCGTGGTCCTTTAATAGAGCGTGGCTGGCAGAGCCCTCTTTCCAGAATGAGCTAAGGGCCGCAATTAGGACGTATTTTTTGAATAATAAGGTAGGTGATACTGCCTGTTGGGCCTGGTCGGAAGCCTTTAAGGCCTCCCTGAGGGCAACTATTACTAGCTATAAAATCAGGGAAG
The DNA here is from genome assembly GCA_033557465.1 of Ichthyophis bannanicus. Lineage (NCBI taxonomy): Eukaryota > Metazoa > Chordata > Amphibia > Gymnophiona > Ichthyophiidae > Ichthyophis > Ichthyophis bannanicus. Next base: position 1,178,784,017 of record CM066033.1, on the reverse strand, counting down.
TGAAGAGGTGTAAGGAACAAATGTTAGCCTTGGAAAGCCAGATTAGAGCGGGGGAGAGGTTATGGATTCGGCAACCTTGTGCAGGGATCTTGCTTCGTTTGCAAAGGTTAAGATTTCAATATAACGAGCTATTAAGCTCCGAAGTGGAGCAAGTTATGCTGAAACAATCAGCTAGGTATCATGTGGAGCATAACAAGGCCAGTAAGTCACTGGTGAATACCTTGAGAGGCAATAGAGAAAAGTCAAGAATCGTTTCCCTGGTGGATGATAATCAGATAAGATTGGTTAAGGACGATCACATCTTGGAAGAGTTTTCTAAATTTTATAGCAAATTGTACTCCTCAGAGGTAACTGCAGATCCAGAAGTGTTTGCACGATTCTTTGACACCCTTAGTCATCCTACACTGGAGGCCCAGCAAGCTCGGCAGCTAGGTAAGCCCTTTTCTGCCAAAGAAATTTCTACCGCAATCACGGCTATGGCAGGGGGGAAGGCCGCGGGCCCTGATGGGATACCAGCTGAACTATATAAGGTACTGAGCTCGGAGCTGACTCCTTATTTAATGTTATACTATGGAGAGCTGGAAAAGGAGTCTGGGCACCCCGGGGGGTTTTCGGAAGCCACAATCGTAGTTTTAGAGAAGCCTGGAAGGGACCCTACCAATGTCAGGAATTATAGACCTATATCCCTGCTAAATGCTGATTACAAAATATATGCGAGCATTTTGGCTAAGCGGCTCGCCACTGTAATCGGGGGTCTAGTGCATCCAGACCAATGCGGCTTCATCCCAGGCAAATCCACCTTTGACAATGCCAGGCTGTTATGTAACTTGATTGATAGGACAGCCGAGGATACGTCCCCTTTTGTTGCTCTTTCTTTAGACGCAGAAAAGGCCTTCGATAGGTTGGAGTGGCCCTTTCTTTTCTCTGTCTTGCATTGGTTTGGCTTAGGGGAGGATTTCATTGGTAAGGTCAGGTTGCTTTATGCCAGAACTAGTGTGAGGGTCTTTGCTAATGGTCGGTTGCACCGTTCCTTTTCCCTCCATCGGGGCACTAGGCAGGGCTGCCCTTTATCCCCGCTTCTCTTTGATTTAGCATTGGAACCTTTAGCTATAGCCATTAGGCAAAGTGAGGATATCAACGGCTTCAACGTTAAGGGATTGAAAGTAAAACTATCCGCGTACGCGGATGACCTCCTGTTGTTCGCACAACCTCAGGAGATTCCACAGATCTTGGCCGTCATTAATCACTACTCGAGTATTTCTGGGTACAAGATCAATTGGGACAAGTCCGTGGCTTTTCCGCTTAACAGCTACTCGACCATAGGCATGATGGCCCCTTTCCCGTTTAGGTGGGAATCGGCTGGTTTCAAATATTTGGGAGCCTGGTATAGCACCTCAATAGAGCGCATTATCCAAGTGAATATAGAGGAGCTCACCCGTATGGTGCGCAGCAAAATTTCGGCATGGTCCCCCTTATATCTTACTTGGTGGGGCAGACTGGAAGTCATCAAAATGGTGTTGGCCCCTAAGATAAACTATGTGCTTGGTATGCTTCCCTTCACTTTACCAGCAGAGGAGTACGTGAAGTTAGAGAGAAGCCTTACGGGGTTTCTTTGGAAAGATGCCCAACCGCGTATTGCTATTAAGAAACTTAAAGCTTCTAAGGAACTGGGGGGGGGTTCATTTCCACGATTTTCAGTGGTACCATCATGCACTCCTAATAAAGCAGGGTGTTGCTTGGCTAGATGCTGAGGAGGTGACTCAAAGTCCGAGTTGGCTCAACGTTGAGGCACATTTGGCAGGCCCGTATCCTCTGCGACATCTATTAGGGATGCTACATCCAGAAGATGGGTCACAAGGCAGGGTGATCCGGGCCACTCAAGACGCCTTTTTAAAGCTAGTACAATTGGCGGGTAAGGACGGGCTGCCTTCCAAATGGACCCCGTTGTGGTGGAATCCGTCCTTCAAAATCAAAGGGAAGAGGTTTGCTTGGACAAATTGGCAAAAGAAGGGAGTCTGGACTTTGGGTCAGCTGGTAGGGGAACATGGCTGGAAAGACTTCAATTCCTTTAGAGGCGAATTTTCCTTGCCTCAGAGTAGCCTTTTCCGATGGCTGCAGGTCAAACATAGCATACAAGCGGCTAATGATAATGCCTGTGGTCTGGCGGAGGAGGGAGTATTACTTAAAAGTATCAAAGCCATAAGTGAGCAGAGGGGTATGATTTCTGGGCTCTATGCTCTGTTCAGGGACTATGCCTGCCACTGCCCGAGGGGGTTGCATAAGGTGTGGGAGTCTAAATTGTCTTCTGTACTGCCCCCTAACTCGTGGGCGCAGTTGTGGGGTCCTATAACTAGGGTCTCACGCTCGGCATCCATCACACAATCAATGTTTTTCTTGTTGCACAGGGCTCATATTACGCCTGTTAAGTTATACAAATGGGACCGGTCGTCTGCAGGGACATGTTGGTCCTGTCAGAAAGAGAAAGGCACTTTTATGCACATGTTTTATGAATGCCCCTTCGTGCAACATTTTTGGGAAGAGGTTTGGGGCAAAATTCAAATAATTTTGAACATACCGGACATGCTCTCAAAAAAAGTAATCTTCATGAGGTCCTTGGGATTATCCCAAGGTGTATGTAAGGCAAAGGTTTTTTTTATTGAATTTTATGATATCAGTTGCTTTTAAGTTGATTTTGGTTAATTGGAAGACTCTAGCAAAGCTGCAAGGGGGAGTATGGTGGAGTTTGGTTTGTCAATATGCTAAGTATGAAAGGTTGTACAGCAAACTCCATCATCCCGTTAGAGGGGAGCTTAGCTATGACAGATGGTCTCTTTTAGACCAGTATGTTGCACGGTCAGTGGTGGCTTAATAGTAGTGTTCAGTAACTGTACTGCAATGTTAGCTCTCGGGAGCAATGCGAGTAAGATGTGATCAGCCTGCTGATGGGGCATGGCTGCATTGTAGTGCTTATTGTTTTCTCCTCTCCTTGAGAACCGGGGATGGTGGGGGGGTGGGGGGAGGGTAAGAGGGCAGTTATGTTTTGTGTTTAATTGTATATGTTGTGTATACAATGCTGTATGTTGGAAAATACAATAAACAAACAAACAAAAAAAAAGAGCTAAGGCCGAACCGCCTTCGCCGCAAAAAACGGCGCAGGCGGGAGAAGAGGCGGTGGGCCTAAAGGAAGTCTTGGCAGAGATCCGGGCGGTGAAGGGCATGGTTGCCGTTAACGGAGAGACCCTGTGCGGAGTGCAGGCAGACATCACAGAGCTAAAAGAGATGCGAGAGCAAATGCATCTGTTAACGGAGAAGCTGCAGAAGTTGGAAACCATCGTGGAGGTGCATGAAGAGCGATTCAAGCAGGTGGGGGTGAATACTAAAAGAATAGCTGCCTTGGAACGCAGCTTAGAAGATCTTAATAATCGCACGCAGCGGAATAACGTGCGCATCATCGGAGTCCCAGAGGGGGTCGAGGGAACTGATGTAAGGGCCTTTTTGTGTGCAGTAATCCCTAAGCTGCTCAAGCTGGAATTTTGCTACCCGCTGGAGATTGAGAGAGTGCACCGCGTCCCCACCCACCCGGGCCCCAACGTTCGGAGGCCTCGGCCGATCATTATGTGCGTTCTGCGTCATGGTCAAGCGATGCAAATCCTCTCGGCCGTGAGGGCACTCCGCTCGGTGCAAATGGACGGGCAGAGTGTTGCCTTCTACCCAGACTATCATAAAGCTACAGTAGAGCATCGGAAGCAGCTGCTGTCCTTTAGGCCGCGGCTCCAAGCCTTACAAGCTCGTTATGGTCTCTTCGCCCCAGCTCGCTTGCGTGTGACGCTGCACAACCAGACGAGGATGTTTGAAGATCCGTAGGCCTTGGAGAAGTTCCTAGAGGACAAGGAAGCAGCGATTATGCGTTGAGATAGGTGCCTTTCACTTGGGAATTGTGCCGGGAGATGTCGGAGGGACCCAGGTGCCCTACTCTGCCCAAGGAACTGTGTTAGCTGCAATAGTGGACTACATGGAACTTGCCTAGTGAATGACTGTGTGAGCGAGAAAGATTTGTTTATGCTTTTGTTTTTCTTTCCACCAGCACGTTCTAGACTCAGCTATTGAGGGCAGGCATGGTTGGGTTTTGTTGGCGGGAGGTTGGGTGACAATGGGCTCAGATTGGCCCAGCGATTGTCCGGGGATACTGTGAGCCAGAGAATGTTATGTTGTTAAGGAACAAGTTGGATGCTGTTAATATAAGGGGGAGTGATACTTTGACTGTTGTTGTTCAATAGCGAGGGGGGGGGGCTTGGGTTCGGGGGGTTATTTAGCCTAAATGGTTCGCCCAATTGAAATCCGTTCTTGGACAGGTATGGTGTCTCCTCATGGGTACGGGGGGGGGGGGTAGTCTGGAGTTTAGAGGCCCTTGCGGGGGCCGAGAGCAGCGGCGAGCTTGGTCCCATTCTAGTTAGGCAGTTGTGCTCGTTTAAATCCCCTGCTGAGGTTAGGCGAAGCATCTTGTCCCATGGCGTCACTTAAAGTGCTGACTCTGAACGTGAAGGGTATCAACAGCCCTATCAAGAGGAAGAAAATACTTCAATACTGTAAGAGAGAGGGTGCCGACCTGTTGTTGCTGCAGGAAACGCGTTTGTCTGACGTGGAGACCAAGAAGCTGGGTATGGGCCCCTTACTAATTGTTGCGCATTCTGCCGCGTGCCAGGGCAAGAATGGGGTGGTTATCCTCGCCAGAAGAGGCTTGCCCCTGTGTATAGAGAGGCAGCGCACCGACGTGGAAGGGAGATGGGCATCAGGATTGGTTCAAGTTCATGGGAAAAAGTTGGCTCTTTTTACCGTTTACGGTCCCAATTCAGGTGATCCTAAGTTTTTTCGGGGGCTGGCCTTGGAGATACAGGAACTCTCTGGACATGAGGTAATCGTGGGGGGGGGATTTCAATCTGGTCTTAGACCCCTTGATAGATTGTGCTCCTTACCGGCGCCATAGGAGCCAAAGGGCCTCCAAGGTTCTACTGGAATTTATGAGGGAGGCCGGCCTAGTTGACATTTGGAGACTGCTGCACCCTGCAGACAGAGAGTTCTCTTTTTTCTCTCTGCCTCATGGGTCGCACTCTCGGCTGGATTTCTTCTTAATTTCCCAGGCCATGTCTGCGGTAGTGGGGGAAGCCGAAATAGCAGCAATGCATATTTCAGACCATGCGGCAGTTTGGTTCACTTTCAAGGTAGAGGCGGACGTCCCTCCATCGCCGGGCTTTTTCTTTAATAGGAATCTGCTGGAGAACGAGGCTTTTTGTGAATATATGCGCCGGAGCATTCAGGAATACTTCGGGGCAAACCTCTCCCAAGACACTGCGGGCTGGGCTTGGTGGGAGGGGTTCAAGGCCTTTTTAAGAGCAAAAATAACTAGTTACAGTATTGGCCTCCGAAGAGCGCAGAAAGTGCAGTTGGCTCTGCTGGAGGAGCAGATAAAGGCAGGGGAGCGTATTTTGGTCAATAGGACTGAGGCGGGTGTTTTGCTTCGGCTCCAATGCCTCCGCTATCAGTATAATCAAATTTTGAGCCCCGAGACGGAGCAAATCCTGTCCCTCCAGAGGGCCAACTGTTACCTGGAGAGTAACAAAGCAGGGAAGTTGCTAGCTAGCACTTTGAAGCCTCGATCAAGGAAAACTAACATCCAGGCTATCGTTCGAGAAGACCAGATGACTCTCCTGAGCAACGCTGCCATTGCCAAGGAGTTTCGGGGATTCTATGAGTCGCTGTACACCTCAGAAGGCCGGGCCAACCCAGAAGATTTTGCGGCTTTGTTTGCTGATATTCAGCACCCTTCTGTTATATCCCAGCAGGCCTGCAGGCTAGACAGTGATATCTCGGCTCAAGAGATTTTGGATGTCCTGAAAGCGGCGAATAGGGGGAAGGCCGCAGGCCCTGACGGGATTCCTATGGAGTTTTACCAGGTGTTCGCGTTGGAGCTGGCCCTGCTTATGTTAGACTTTTTCAATTGTTTGGAGGTCCAAATGCCTCATACGGGATCGTTTAGCGATGCGGTGATAGTGGTTCTCGAGAAGCCGGGGAGGGATGCTTCGAAAGTAGGGAATTATAGGCCTATTTCGTTGCTGAACGCTGATTATAAGGTCTTTTCGGCCATATTGACTAGGTGGTGTCGGAGCTAGTTCATGTGGATCAGTGTGGGTTTATCTCCGGGTGTGCAACCTCGGATAATTTGCGGCTGCTGTTGAACCTGTTTTCTGTGATGGAGTCGAGGGAGGAGCCGATGTTGGGCCTTTTGCTGGATGTCAAAAAGGCATCCGATAGGCTAGAGTGGAGTTTCTTGACTCTCGCGCTGCAGTGGTTTGGCATCGGTGAGCAGTTTATTCGTTTTATTAAGATTTTATACTCCCAGCCCACTGCGCAAGTCCTAGCGAATGGTGTTGTGTCGGCTCCTCTGTCCTTCTATAGGGGGTCAAGGCAGGGATGCCCGCTATCCCCATTGCTATTTAATTTAGCGTTGGAACCTCTGCTACTGAAGATTAGGCAGTCTCAGGTTATTAAGGGAATTCGGATAGGGGATTTGGAAGTCAAGGTCTCCACCTTTGCGGATGACCTCCTCCTTTTTGTGTGCCCGCATTCGGTTGAGGGACTCCTCACCACGATTGATAGCTACTCAAGACTCTCAGGGTACAGGGTCAATTGGTCAAAATCCCTGGCTTTCCCTTTGAATAAGCAGATGAGTAAAGCTTTGATAGAGTCTTGTGCGTTTGAGTGGAAGCCCACTGATGTCAAATACCTGGGGGTCAGGTTTAGCATGGAGATAGAGGAAACCATTCAACTTAATATCAGGAGCATAGAGGAGATGATTAAAACTTTCACTGAGCTGTGGTCCCCCCTGCATCTTTCGTGGTGGGGCAGGTTGGAGTCCATCAAGATGGTGTTGGTCCCTAAGATAAACTACTTGTTGGAGATGCTCCCATTGCGGTTTCCGGAGAAATTTTATCGCTCAGTTGAGCGCCGCTTGTCTGGGTTCTTGTGGCAGCACAAAACACCTAGGATCGCCCTGAGGAAGTTGAAGGCAGCAAAGAGCAGGGGGGGGAGTTTGTAACTACCACCACGCATTCCAGCTTAGACAGGGTGCTCTATGGTTGGCGCCAGAGAGTAAGGGCGTTAAGCCGACCTGGTTAGAGGTGGAGGAGCGGCTTGTCGCCCCAGTGGTCCTAGAATGGCTGGTAGGCATGAATTTTTCCGACACCTTCCCAGCGGGGAGGGTGGTGCGAGACACGCAGGAGTCGGTGTGCATGTTGGGCCGAGTAGTCGAGGAGGAGTGCTCTTCGTGGGGGCAGATGCCCCTTTGGTATAACCCGCACTTTAAGATAGGCCGCAAGGTGGTCAACTGGAGGGAATGGCAGGCGAAGGGGGTCTGGTCCCTCGGCCAGTTGCTGGTGGGCAAACGATGGAAGAGTTTTGAGGACCTGCAGCGGGAGTTTGGGATAGGGAGCAGTCAGTACTTCCGGTGGTTGCAAATGCGGCACTGTCTGGCGCAGGCCGGAATAGTGGCTGGTGAAGTCGCAGAGGAGTGCCAGCTCCGGAAGCTACTGGAGCAGCACGCAGGGCTGCGGGGGGCCTCTTCCAAGCTGTATGCCTTGTTGAGGGAGAGGACTCCTGGCGACTTGCGTAAATTGGAGAGGGTGTGGGAGTGCGACTTGGGGGTTCCTGTATCTCAGAGAGGCTGGGCCGCGATATGGGGGCCCGTGAGCAAGGTGGTTCAGGGAGCCTCAATGCGGCAAACACTTTTCTTTCTAGTGCACAGAGCGTATATAACTCTAGCGCGGCTTAGTAAATGGGACGCGAGCCGAGCGGGCAGGTGCTGGTCTTGCAGCAGCACTCAGTGGACCCTATTCCAACATATGCCTTACGATTGCCCTCACGTTCGGCTGTTCTGGCAATCGGTATGGGACAAGATGCTGACAGTGTTAGACGTCCAGGGGCAGATATCATGGCAGACTGTCTTCCTGAGATCTCAGGATAATTTTTTGAAGGTCCCTAAAGACCAGTCCTTCCTATTCGACTTTATGATGGCTGTAGCAATCAAATTGATCCTGAGTTGTTGGAAGGACTCGTCTCAGTTGGGCGAGATCCAGTGGTGGAATATAGTCTGCCTGTATGCGGGGTTTGAGAAGGGTCAGGAGGTGCGGAACAGGCAGAGGGTGAAGCCCGGGGTGGTCAGGGGTTTGGCTGTGGGCTGCAGGGGGAGGAGGGAGCGGATCGATAAGTGGAAATATTTAGACGAGTTTGCGGCTCGAGCGAGAGTTTGAGAATCGGATTGAGAATGGGACCATGCTGGGATGTCCGGCTGGTGGAGACGCTGCAGGCTGCTCAGTGTCTGGTGCCCGGTACCCATGAGGAGACGGGGGGGGGGTGGGAGGGGGGCCAGCAAGGGGTGGGAGTGGAGGGGGACGGACGGCGGGGGTTGGTTGGGGAAGGGGGAGGGATAAGGGGGGGGTAGAGCAGAGGGTTGTTACTGTTGTATCCTGTGTTGTTGTGTTGTTGTGTTGTTGATGGAGTTGGAAAATTAAATAAACATATTAAAAAAAAAAAGCTGTTCTATCTCTTTTTTAAAGGTTAATGCCAGCAGCCTGGTTCCATCCCAATTAAGGTGAAGCCCATCCCTTCGGAAGAGCCCCTCCTTTCCCCATAATGTTAACCAGTTCCTAACAAATCCAAACCCCTCATCTCTGCACCATTGTCTCATCTACCCATTGAGACTCCGGAGCTCTGCTGCCTTTTGAGTCCTGTGCGTAGAACGGGAAACATTTTGGAGAACGCTACCCTGGAAGTTCTGGATGTCAACTTCCTACCTAAAAGCCTAAATATAGCCTCTAGAACCTCCCTACCACATTTTCCTATGTCATTGGTACTGACATGTACCAAGACAGCAGACTCCTCCCCAGCACTATCTAAGACCTTATCTAGGTGGCGCGTGAGGTCTGCTTCCTTCACACCAGGCAGTCATGTTACCAGGCGATCCTCATGTCCACCAGCCACCCAGCTATCTACATGCCTAATGATTGAATCAACAACTATAATGGCTGTCCTAACCCTTCCCTCATGGGCACATGGCCCTGGAGAAACCTCCTCGGTGCGAGAGGGTTTTACATCACATGGAGAACAGGTCCTAGTTACGGGATCACTTCCTGCCACACCAGGGTGATGCTCTCCTGTCACATGACTTCTCTCCTCCATGGCAATAGGGATGTTGCTAGACTGGAGGTGGGACTTCAGGACTATATTCCTGTAGATCTCGTCTATGTACCTCTCTGTCTTTCTTATGTCTTCCAAGTCTGCTACTCTAGCCTCTAGAGAATGGACTCTTTCCCTGAGAGCAAAGAGCTCCTTGCACCTAGTGCACACGTAAGACCTCTGGGCAGCAGAAAGAGAAGAGCTCCAAAGGTGAGCCTGGACATCGACAGTGAGTGAATAGAAATCAATTGGGAACAAGGAGTCGATAAAAGGAAACTGAAGGAGATTGTTAGTAGTAATGTGGCGCGTCAGAGTCGAGGGATCAGAACTAGTAAAAGGAGTATTCGGGGATCCCAGCGAGGAGGTAGAGGAGAGGGAGGGAAAAGGAAGGGAAAAGAGAAGACAGAAATGATCAGACCAGGGAAGGGTATGACGAGAAAGGGAAGATGGAGGGAAAGGAGAAGAAACAGAAGAGATCAAGGGAGTGACCGGCAGAGTGTGTAGGGAATGTAACAAACTGATTGAGAGACAGATCTGAAAAGAAAATAAGAAAAGTAAGATCTCAAGAGGTAGAAGGGAAGTCAGCATGGACATTGAAGTCCCTTAAAATCAAAAGATGGGGGTAATGAAGTGAACTTTCTGAGACAGTGGCCAAGAGAGAGTCTCTTGAAGATACCGAGAGAGAAGGAAGGGCATAGATAAGAAGAAAATGAAGATGGGGGAGGAACCTAAATGAAGAAGCAGGGATTCTGGGTGAAGGATAGAAGCAGAGGAAAGTTCCTGAAGAGGGAGGGAATAAAAATAGATGACAGCAACTCCTCCGCCGCTCCTACCCCAGTGAGAGGTGGGCAAGGTAGAGTAGTCTGGGGATAGACAGCAGTTGAGGAGTGGCTCCTTATCCTCCCTCACAAGGTTTCTGTAACAAAAAATAAGTCCAGAACATGTTGTGAAATAAGATCACTAATGAGAAGGGATTTAAAGCAAAGAGAACGACAATTAAGAAGTGCAAGCTGAAGGAAGAACAGAGATTGGGGGGAAGGTAGGGCCGAAGGAGAGCGAGAATAGTAGATCAAATTAGCAGGATTATGAGCCATATGGATAGGGAGAACGAGGCTGGAATGAGCAGATCGCCAGCCCCAATGAGAGGGAATAGAAGACATGGGAAAAGAAAGCAGCAATGACGAATAGAAAAGGAACAGGATAGAGGTCCAAACAGAGAACATACCGTGTAAAAGTAATGGTGGACCCAGGGATTGTGAAGCACTGGTGTCCGTGGGGGAATAAGTGAGTGGCAGTGGGCGTACAGAGTAGTTTGGATGTTTGGGGAATAACTTTGCAGACTCTGGATAACCGCTCCGGATCTCGCCCCAAGGAGCTCGCAAAAGGAGCATGCTCCTTGGGCGAGCTCCTTCGGCGTGCGCCCGCAGCATGGGGAGCCACACTGCAGATGTTTTTCTTCTTTATGATGGTTTCTACCATGATTCCCAGTACTGACGTCAGTCTTTAGTTTCCCAGATCACCCCTGGAAGCCTTTTTAAAAATTGATGTTACGTTGGCCATCCTCCAATCTTCAGGTATTACATATGATTTTAATGATAGTTCACAGATTACTAATAGCAGGTCTGCAATCTCATATTTCAGTTCTTTCAACACCCTTGGATGTATACCATCCAGTCCAGGTGATTTGCTACTCTTCAGTTTATCAAATAGTTGTAATACATCTTCCCGATGTATCAATATTTCCTTCAGTTCTTCTGCATCTTTAAATACCACTTCAGTCATGGGTAACATCCCTACATCTTCCTCAGTGAAGACCGAAGCAAAGAATTCATTCATTCTCTCCGCTATCACTTTGTCACCTCTTAGTGCCCCTTTAACCCCTCTATCATTTAATGGACCAACTGACACTCTCACAGGTTTTTTGCTACAAATTTACTTGAAAAAGTCTTTATTACGTGTTTTTGCTTCCGCAGCAAGCTTCTTCTTAAATTCTCCCTTTGCCTGCTTTATCAGTGCCTTGCATTTAACTTACCAGTGCTTGTGCTGTTTCCAGTTTTCATCATTTGACTTTTTTTTCCATTTCCTGAAAGATGCTTTTTTGGCAACAACAGCCTCTCTGACCTCACCTTTAAACCATGCCGGCAGTTTTTTGGACTTCCTTCCACTTTTCTTAAAGCGTGGAATACAGCTGGTCTGGGCTTCCAAGATAGTATTTTTCAACAACACCCAAGCTTGATGTAAGTCTTTAAACTTTGCAACTGCTCCTTTTAGTTTTTTCTTAACTATTTCCTCATTTTATCATAGTCTCCCTTTCAAAAGTTAAAAGGTAGTATTGTGGATTTCCTTACCATCCCTCCTCCACTAATGAAATCAAACGCGATCATGCTATGATCACTATTGCCAAGTGGCCCCAACACCCTTTTCTCTTGCACCAGATCTGGTGTTTCACTAAGGACTAGGTCCAATATGGCTTCCCCTCTGGGGGACAGTGGGGGTGTACTATCGACTTCCTGGACAGAATGAACAAATGGATGATGAAATGCTCAAACAAATCAAGGAAGCTAACAAAAGTCACAGCAGAGTAGTAATAATGGGTGATTTCAATTACCCCGGTATCGACTGGGTTAGTGTCACGGCAGGACATGCTAGGGAGATAAAGTTTCTAGATGAAATAAATGACTGCTTCTTGGAGCAGCTGGTTCATGAACCGACCAGAGGGGAAGCCATACTGGACCTAGTCCTTAGTGGAACACCAGATCTGGTGCAATAAATAAGAGTGTTGGGACCACTTGGCAATAGTGATCATAGCATGATCGTGTTTGATTTAATTAGTGGAGGAGGGACAGTAACGAAATCCACAGTACTACCTTTTAACTTTCGAAAGGGAGACTATGATAAAATGAGGAATATAGTTAAGAATAATCTAAAAGGAGCGGTTGCAAAGGTTAAAGACTTACATCAAGCTTGGGTGTTGTTTAAAAATACTATCTGGAAGCCCAGACCAGCTGTATTCCACGCATTAAGAAAAGTGGAAGAAAGTCCAAAAAACTGAGCATGGTTTAAAGGTGAGGTCAGAGAGGCTAATGCTGCTAAAAAAGCATCTGTCAGGAAATGGAAAAAAAAGTCAAATGACGAAAACTGGAAACAGCACAAGCACTGGCAAGTTAAATGCAAAGCATTGATAAGGCAGGCAACGCAAGAATTTGAGAAGGAACTTGCTATGGAAGCAAAAACACAAAATAAAGACTTTTTCAAGTACATTTGTATCAAAAGGCCTGTGAGAGAGCCAATTGGACCATTAGATGACAGAGGGGTAAAAGGGGCAGTAAGAGGAGACAAGGCTATAGCAGAGAGACTGAATCAATTCTTTGTTTCAGTCTTTACTGAGGAAGATGTAGGGATGTTACCCAAGACTGAAGTGGTATTTAAAGGTGATACTGCAGAGGAATTGAGAGAAATATCGCTACACCGGGAAGATGTATTACAACTATTTGATAAACTGAATAGTAGCAAATCACCTGGACCGGATGGTATAAATCCAAGAGCGTTGAAAGAACTGAAATATGAGATTGCAGACCTGCTTTTAGTAATCTGTGAACTTTCATTAAAATCATCTTTAATACCTGAAGATTGGAGGATCGACAATGTAATGCCAATTTTTAAAAAGGGTTCCAGGGGTGATCCTGGAAATTACAGACCGGTGAGCCTGATGCCAGTACCGGGGAAAATGGTAGAAACCATCATAAAGAACAAAATTACACAGCATGTAGATAGTCATGGCCTAATGGGAGACAGTCAACATGGCTTTAGACAAGGAAGATCTTGTCTTACTAATCTGATATGTTTTTTTGAAGGTGTGAATAAACAAGTAGACAAAGATGAGTCGGTTGATATAGTGTATCTGGACTTTCAGAAAGCCTTTGACAAGGTCCCTCATCAGAGACTTTTGGCAAAACTAAAAAGTCATGGGATAGGAGGCAGTGTACTATTGTGGATCGGGAACTGGTTAAAAGATAGAAAGCAGAGGGTAGGGCTAAATGGCCAATTTTCCCAATGGAAAAAGGTGAATAGTGGAGTTCCCCAGGGATCTGTACTGGGTCCGCTACTTTTTGACATATTCATAAATGACCTGGAAAAGGGAATAACTAGTGAGGTTATCAAATTTGCAGATGACACAAAACTGTTTAAAGTTGTTATAACCCAAGAGGACTGTGGAAAACTGCAGGAGGATCTTGATAAATTGGAAGACTGGGCATCCAAATGGCAGATGAAATTTAATGTGGACAAGTACAAAGTTATGCACCTAGGAAAGAACAACCCACACTATGGTTACAAGATGCAAGGTTCCACATTGGGAACCACCACCCAGGAAAATGATTTAGGAGTCAACGTGGATAACATGTTAAAACCCTCAGCCCAGTGTGCAGCAGCAGCCAAGAAAGCAAATAGAATGCTAGGTATCATAAGGAAAGGAATGGAAAATTAAACAAAGGATATTATAATGTCTCTGTATCGTTCCATGGTACAACAGCACCTTGAATATTGTGTGCAGTGCTGGTCGCTGTAACTTAAAAAGGATATAGTGTTATTAGAAAAGGTACAGAGAAGAGCCACCAAAATGGTAAAGGGGATGGAAGGCTACTCTTATGAAGAGAGGCTACAAAGGTTAGGGCTCTTCAACCTGGAAAAGAGACGGCTGAGGGGAGATATTATAGAGGTCTATAAATTAATGAATGGAGTGGAACGGGTAAACGTAGATCGATTGTTTACGCTATCAGACTATAGAAAGACTAGGGGGCATGTAATGAAGCTACAGTGTAAACTATTTAAGACAAATAAGAGAAAATATTTTTTCACTCAATGTGTAATCAAACTCTGGAATTTGTTACCAGAGGATGTAGTAAGAGTTGTTAGTGTAGCTGGGTTTAAAAAAGGTTTGGACAAGTTCCTGGAGGAAAGGTCCATAAACCATTATTAAAAAGGGACCCAGGATATCAATGCTTGACCCAATACAATCATTGTGGAACCTGTGTCTTTTGGGGATACTGCTAGGTACGTATGACCTAGATTGGGCACTGTTGGAAACGGGATACTGGGCTTGATGGACCTTGGTCTGACCCAGTATGGCATGTTCTTATGTTCTTATGTTCTTAGATCTATAAATTAATGAATGGAGTGGAATGGGTAAATATAGGTCAATTGTTTATGCCTTCAAAAAGTAGAAAGACTAGGGGACATGCAATGAAGCTACAGTGTAACTCATTTAAGACTAATAAGGGGAAATATTTTTTTCACTCAATGCATAATAAAAGTCTAGAATTCATTACCGGAGGATATATTAAAAGCTATTAGAGTAGCTGGGATTAAAAAATTTGGACAAGTTCCTGGAGAAAAGGTCCATAAACCAGTATTAAAGAGGACCAAGGAAATCCATTGCTTGCCCCAATTCAAGCAGTGTGGAAACTGTGGGGTATGTTTACTAAAGTGCGGTAAACGTGAATAACGCGCGTTGTACGACGTTAATGATCGTAAGTGCAGTATAACGCGCGTAATCACGCGCCAACGACCGTTAACGTCATACTACGCGCGTTAACCGTAGTTAATGATCGTAAAGCCCCGCGGCGCGTTAAAACAGCGCAGAAGGTGGAGAGTGGGCGGAGAGAAGGGGTCAATGGGTGGAGAGTGGACGGGGAGAGGCTCCCCTCACACTAACGCGCTGAAGTGCAGAGCTCAATTCCAACGCAAATGAAAACCTGTCGTTAAAGGCATATTAAAGGAAAGAGAAACCATTTACGTCAGCAATGTACAGCAAAACCGGGGAATCCTACAAAACGTGAGCAGTGTGATACATGTGCACAAAACAAAATTGCAAATAAAACTTTAGAATGACCACAAGAAACAGTGTAAAAATTATAATTCAGCTGGGCAACAGTGACAGCAATGGGCAACAATAAAAAACATTCCCAGGAAAGCTCCAAAAAAAAAGAAATGATGTGTGGAAGGGTCTACACTCCGTAGACCCTTTCAAAAATCATTTCATTTTATTGGAGCTTTCCTGGGAGTGATTTTTAATGTTGCCCAATGATATCATTGTTGCCCAGCTTGGTTATGGGTGTGTGCTCCTTTTTTCGAGGTCTTTTTTGAGGTTTATGTGCACGTTTGTCTTCATACAAGGTAAATGAGCCCACAGTAAAATTGTGCAGAGCAGGGTTTCTGACTCATCAGGCCAGTTTTCCTACCTCCAGGGACTGCACTATGCAGAGAACATACGCATGGTTAATACGCCTATATTTTACCACACCAAACACAGACACCATAAAGAGGCGCATTACCTAGAGCAGAGTCTCGCAAATGCAGTCCTGGAGGGCCCCACACCATTCAGGTTCCATGCTGCCTCTAATAAAGATGCCTGTGCTGCATATCTATGCACCACCCCCATGGTATGCAGATGTAGCTCATGCATATTTATGAGGGACAGCATGAAAACCCGAACAGTGTTTGAAACACCAGGACTGGAGTTGGGAAACTCTGCCGTAAAGCAGCAGCCAACAGGGCCAGACACACCCACACACACACCCACAGGCCCCATTGGCCAATGCCTCCTGGAGAGGCAGGACTTTGGGCCCTGCCTGTATCTCCCAATACTAGCAGTTGCATACCTTAGCAATGCCACCCTACACCTGGGTATATGGTACACAGCCATCAAACATTTCCTATGATAACTGGCAGATATCAATTCCTACGTTAAGCACATTTTGCTCATTGAGCTCCACCATAACAATCATTCTGATGTCTGCGGTGTGTGCTGCAGGTCTGGTCTCTGATAGTGTTAACCACCCTGGGGAGTGACCCCGAACAGTATTGCGTACCATATCCATGCCTGTACTGTGCCCAGGACTGGTGTGGTGGGTATGGCTGCTGAACACCTCTATAGTAGCACAATGCTGGCATAGGTGTGGGGGTGGCTGTCTGTCTATCCAGTGTGTGGTGGCTGCAAACACCTTCCACAGCCCACACTGCCAGAAATGTTGCCAGTATTGGGCTGCCAATGTGCATAATGAGGAGCAAGGTACCATGGGTATAGGCCGGACAGGGTGGCCTGGCCAGGGTGCATCTGCACAGGGCATAGGGCACTGACTGGGATATTTTAGTGCCTGGTCACCACCTACACAGACAGGGTGACCTCAGTATGTCCTGCTGAGAGATCACTCTCACCCTGACTGTGCAGTGACCACAGCATGGCTAGGCACCCCCATAGTGCTATATAGTGTTTTTCTCATGTCATAGATATGGGTTTCCTTTTGGGGCCCAGTCACTGATTTATTTGCTTGCTGTGTATGCTGACATCCCAGTTCTGGGTGCATGCATCTCCACTGGGCACATGCACTACTGACTAACTAGCAGGCTGTTTGCAGCTGGTATGTGTCTTGATGGAGTGGCTTGCAGGGTGCAGCGGCTGATGGCTTGCAGCAGGAGAATATCAGATAGTGGTGGGGTGCAGCTTAGCATATCCAGGCCTAATGTCTGTCTGCTATTGTGTTATGGATGTGTACAGAGCTGCATTGACTGCCCTGTGGGGTGTCTGTTCCTCAGCAGGGCTGGGGTTGATGTTCCCCTCTACTGCCACCTTTGCAGGGAGGTAGAATGTGGATCTATTGTTAGGAGACCCTGTTTGCTGCCCTGGGGGAGGGGGTCCATGGGGGCTACACGTGACTGAAACAGACAGAGATATCCAAGGTGTTTCTGCAGAAACTACCTATCGTACACATTAACACTGCCTTGGACGGTGCTGTGGACCTGGTGCACTGCACCCTCAGGGTGAGCACAGTACCTGCACAATGTGACGGTGTGTAGCTACTCTGTGCCAGTACAACACACGGTCAGTACCCCCTATCAGGCCGAGGTGCTGTGGGGGTGCACATGGTCAGTTCCCCCTACCAGGCCGAGGTGCTGTGGGGGTGCATTCCCCATGGTGTGTATCTGTGGACAGCTGATTTGCATGTGCAGTGCATCATGGGTTGACTGGCACAATCCAACCCTGTGAAAATCCAGCACTTGCTCACAGGCTCTGATAAACCATAGGCCATCACACGTACATCTGTTGGCATAATGCATAGGTGCGAGACACCCTAAAGAGTCTGTAATATAGGGTGCCCACGCTGGTAAAAACACACGTACCCACGCACGACTGTACGCATGCACCAACGCACGCAGCTACGCCCGTACCAACGCACGCAGCCACGCACGCAGCCTCGCACGCACCAATGTACGTGGCTAGGCACACTCCGAGGGTGTGTTTCTGACACCACTACTCAACGTAAAGAAAAACATGCCTCCTCATTCCCTATGTAATGTACAGGGTGATGCCTGGGCCAGCCTTCTGCGTTAGGCACACTGGGGACTCAAACCCATGCTGCCTGTAACAGCGGTCAGTACCGTAACCATTGTGCTACAGCTCTGTTTCTGTGCTTTGTGTCTGTACGCCTTCTTACTATTAACACGCAGTAACGCGCCATGGCGCCCTGTAACGCTCGTTAGTTTTTGGAACGCACGTTAGTGGTAACGATGTACCGCCCATGTCCTTATTTGGGGTTTCTGTCACTACCGCGGCTCCTAACGCGAATTGCACTAACGCAGTTTAGTAAACATACCCTTATGTGTCTTTTTGGAACCTGTTAGGTACTAGTGACATGGATTGGCCACTGTTGGAAACAGGATACTGGGCTTCATGGACCTTGGTCTGACCCAGTGTGGAATATCTTATCTTCTTATGTTCTTATGATGCTCTGTTATTTGTATCCAAAGCAGCAAATCAATTTCACAGATAATCTAAATTCTGGTGGTATAATTTCAAGGTCATATTTTGCTACATTCATGAGTGGCTTGCTCTTTTTTCAGCTTTAGCTTGAGTTTGCATTCTAATAGTTAGTGGTCTGTACCACAGTCAACACCAGGTTTTGTCTTTGTTGATGCTGTTGAGCTTTTCCATCTTCAACTTCCACAGATGTAGTCGATTGGACTTTTGTTTAATCGATTGGGTAAAGTCCATGTATACACTGCTGCTTGTGTTTCTGGAAGGATGTGTTTGAGATGAATAGATCATCGGTCTTGCAGAATTCCATCAGCCTTTTTCCAACTTCATTTCTGTTGCCAAGTCCATATTTCCCAACCACTTTGCCTTCTTCTTTGTTGCCAGCTTTTGGCATTCCAGTCACCTATGACTATCAGGATATGTTGTTTGCATGTTCTACCATTTCAGCTTGTACCTGTTCATAGAAATGAAATTAAATACACTTCTTCCTTTTCTGCAGCTGTTGTTGGGGCATATACATGAATAACAGTTGTTTTGATGAACATTCCTCATAGATGAATAGAAATTAAGCATTCACTAATTGCATTGTATTTGATTATAGTTCTTTCAGGTTTCTTCTTAATTATAAATGCAACACCATTTCTTCTTTGTCTTTCATTTCTGGCATAATATACCATGTCATCATCAGATGTAAAGTGCCCAATGCCAGTTCATTTCAGTTCGTTGACACCCAACAGATTGAGTTTTACATATTCCATTTCATTCTTGACCACCTCCAAATTACCTTGGTTCCTGCTTCGTATGTTCCATGTTCCAATAAGTAAAACATCTTTGCAGCTTCTGGCTCTCATTTCATGTGCAGCTACATCAGCAGTCAGATGTTCCAAGGGTTTTGATCCAACTGCATCATAAATGCTGATTTTACTCTGAAATGTCTTCAGCTCATCTTCAGTAGCCAGTTGAGAGCCTTCCAAACTGGGGGTTTCATCTTCCAGTACTATAGTACAATTTATTCATTAGGTTTTCATGGCAAGATATGGAAGTAGATTGACAGGCTTTTTTCCGCACAGGTAATGTTAGCATTGTTGCCATTGTCACAGAAATGTGATCCTCTGCCACCAACACCATTCCATTTTGCTGCTGCCCAGATGGGTGGTTTCTCTTAGTCTGATACCTGTCCATTTTGGGAGACAATGCCAGTAGTTAAGCTACCAATATTTTTCTATTATTTTCCCCCCTAAACCCACCTCCCCCTTCCTCCTTTCTTAATATCTGTAGATAATGCTCTTCTCCACCCTGTTTCCTCGGCTCACAACCTTAGGGGTATATTTACTAAACTGTGGTAATGTCATCCACGTTAGGTTCCGCGGTAAAGGTACAGATGCCCATATAAATGTGTGGGTGGTGCATCATTACAGTAAGCTGTATCAGCTAACGCACGTTACAAGGCGCCTTAGACTAATGCACGTTACAAGGTGCCTTATAAGGCACGTTACAAGGCGCCTTGTAAAGCACCTTGTAAGGTGCCTTATAAGTAAGGTGCCTTATAAGGTGACTTGTTAGGTGCCCTATAGGGTGCCTTGTTAGGTGCCTCATAAGGTGCCTTGTTAGGTGCATCATAAGGTGCCTTGTAAGTAAGGTACCTTATAAGGTGCCTTGTAAGTAAGGTGCCTTGTTAGGTGCCTTGTAAGGCACCCTATAGGGCTCCTTAGGCTAAGCGCCGTATTAGGCACCCCTGGACATGGCACCATAGAAGGCACCCTGGGCTATGGAACCATAGGTTAAGGTGGCCTAACAAGGTTACGGTGCCCTAGGTTAGTGTGCCCTAAGGGCTGCAAGGTTCTTCAGGATGACATGCATGACCTGTGAGGCATAGAGACAGATGTAGCCCTAACACTAGCTAGAGCACTGAGGAAAGGCAATGAAAAGGTGAGTGAAGGAGGGAGAGCTGGGAGCTGCTGGACCTGCCATATCTATGGGCATCCCATGTGGCTGCCAGTACTGTTGACAAACATGGTGGGGGCAACTGTACCACAGCACGGGTTGTTGCCAACGTAAAGTACTGGAAAGACAGCTGGTGGCAGACGATGGGAATACATGTCCCCCAGTGGAGATGGAGGTGGCAGGATAGTTACAATGATGGATGGTCAGAGGAGTGGTGGTGCCATGCAGATCAGGCAAGGCGAGGAAAGCATGAAGAGGTGCAATGCAGGAAAGGGTACCAGTGCAGGACATGGGGTGACAGCCTGCACAGGAAGACAGGACTCTACACAGCTGACAGACGCAGAAAGATGGACCGAAGGATTGTTGGCAACAGTGATGAGGGTAATATGGGCTGGCAGCACTGATCTGCAAAGATATGACTGTTACAGGCATGCAAAATATCTGAGTTGGACAGGCATGAAAAGAGGGAACAAGGAGGAATCAAACCCACAACCACAGTTTAGAACGTCATTGTACTAACCAGTAGGCTATACCTCTATGGCTTGTTGCTTAGCAATGGCTGGGTACAGAATGACTGCAGGTCACCACACAAACCGTCTGCTCTATGTGCCAGGATAGGGTAACCCCACCAGCACCCATGATGCAATGCACATGCAGAACAGCAGTCTACAGCTGATCACCAGATGGGGTCTGCACCTCTCCAGTACTGCAGCGTGTGATACTGCCACAGAGTAGCTATAGACCATGCCATTGTGCAGGTTCTGTGTTCACCCTGAGGGTTAGGATGAGCGCCCAGCACTAGATCCGCAGTACATGTGGTGCTAGAGGTTGGTCCTGCTGCACATCTGTACCACTGCCAGTATGTGCTAAATGTTCTTAGCAGTGTAACTAAAAATACTTCTGTGGCCATCTGTGTTCTGCAGTCACATGTGGGACCAGACATCACCCAGATTAGTGCATGCCTAGTGTTTGGGTCTGGCTGCCATGGGCACCTGTTATCAGGGTAGAGGGGTGTCTAGACTCACATGAGGTGGATGTAGCACTGTCTCTATGGGTCAAAGTGGTATACACCAGAGCTACTCAAATCCAGTTCTGGAGGTCTGCCGCCCTGCAGGTTTTTGGGATATCCCTAATGAATATGCATGAGATATATATGCTTTAGAGATATCCTGCCAACCTGACTGGTTTGTGGCCCTCCAGATATGGATTTGGAGACCCCTGCCTTACACCTCTGTCATTTAAGATTGTGAGTGGGCAAGGTGCAGATGTCCAAGACATCAAAAAGGTTAGACAGAATTTTTCACATTCCTTCTCGCTTCTCACCACCACCAAAATATTGTCTATTTGACAACTTTTTGGTGGTGGTGAGAATCGAGGAGGAATGTGACACATTCTATCTACCCTTTTGATGTCTAGGACATCTATACCTTACCCACTCACAATCTTAAATGACAGAGGTGTAAGGCAGGGGTCTCCAATTCTAGCCCTGGAGGGCCACAAACCAGTCAGGTTGGCAGGATATCTCTAATGCATATATATCTCATGCAGATTCATTAGGGATATCCCGAAAACCTGCAGGGTTGTGGACCTCCAGGACTAGATTTGAGTAGCTCTGGTATACACTACATACCCCAAAGGACCCACAATCACCCACTTTGTAGGTGAGGGAGTAGAGGGACAGGTACCTGAGCCCTGCCTGTAGGACAAGCAACCGCAGTCCTGCTG
The DNA here is from genome assembly GCA_033557465.1 of Ichthyophis bannanicus. Taxonomy (NCBI): domain Eukaryota; kingdom Metazoa; phylum Chordata; class Amphibia; order Gymnophiona; family Ichthyophiidae; genus Ichthyophis; species Ichthyophis bannanicus. Next base: position 1,178,762,308 of record CM066033.1, on the reverse strand, counting down.
GCAGAGAACAGCCCTCCAGGGCTGGTGGGCCAGAGCCATACCTATAACTGAAAATCAGAATTGGTGAGCATGCATCTCGCTCACAGCAGCAAGTTTTGTCAGCTCCTATAGTAACTCATTGTGTTGAGCGAGGGCACATTTTTGATGGTTTACGTTGGACCGTGATCGACCACATTCCGGCGGACCCCAGAGGGGGCGATAGGACACTTCGACTCCAACGCTGTGAGCAACGGTGGATCTATGATTTGGCCAGTGTGCACCCAAATGGCCTCAATAGAGAAATCGAGTGGTTGAGTGTTCTTTGATCAAAGCCCAAGGACCAAGGGTTTCCCTGACGTGGTGGAAATCCCCTTCATCCTGGGCAGTTCTTTGGTATTTGCAGAATCGAGCAATGTGTGGTGTGATGACGTTCATTTTACTGCTTTCATCTAATTGGCTAAGGGATAGCTGCAGGGAATTCCTCATTCCTTTTTGGTTCCCTTGAAGAATGACAATGTGGCCGTCCAATAGTTATAGGACTGATTCCTTCCTGTGATTGGCTGTCCGGTAAGAACCGGGGGTTTTTAAATGGAGCGAGAACGCCATTTTGGATATACATAAGAGAAGAATTAAATTTTTACGACTTGTGTGAGAGCACTTGATACAGGGGCTTTCTTGTCCCAAAACGTGCACGTCGTGCTTTTGGATTTGGACATTCTGTGCTTTTGGATTTGGACATTCTACACAATGATTTGAGCTTCTTCTCTTCGCGTTTTAAGATAAGTTAAGATACGTTTTCATCTTCCTTACATGATTTACTAAAGAACTGTTTGGTGATTAAAATGGTCCGCAGTTGTCTGGTGTGGTTTTGAAATTTATCTAAACCTCCCTCACTGTGGCCCGACAAAAAGATATATCAAGGTTTCATTGGGGAGTCTTTGGGAGATTATTTTGGTAGGGCATTTGCTTATATCTCTGATACCGGGATTTTTTTTTTTTTGAGTGATACTTATAACTGTGGCAGACTAGCAGTAATGCTTGGGATAAACCAGGGAAACCTCAACTGTCCCACACCACCGTTTGCCATTCACCAACAAACATCACAGTCAGACTGCACCTGCAGCACCCTACAAGGCATGCCGACCATGCACGGACTAACTGTAGATAGTCCACAGTGCATGCTTAAAAGAGAATCCTGTACACCCAGAGATAACATGTACAGCACAGACACCCAGCAGGTATCTTAGTGATTGGGCCCCAGAACTGGGAACACACAGACATAGTTAAAGACAAAAAGTGTTGAGCACTATGTGGGAGCATAGACATGCCATGGTCACTGTTCAGTCAGGGTGAGAGTGACCTCACAGCATGCCATGCTGTGGCCACCTTGCCCATGCAAGTGATGGTTGGGCACTATAGTGTCCCAGCCATTGCCCCACACCCTGTGAAGATGCATCCTGACAATCTACCCTGTCTAGGCCATACCCACAATACCTTGCTCCTCATTATGCACATTATTGCAGATTAATGCTGGCAACAGTGGGACATTGTGGGCCAGAGCGGTGTAGGCAGCCACAAAACAATTGATAGACATACCCACACCCCTATTGCAGCATTGTGCAATGATAAGGGTGATTGGAAATCCTGCTCGCCACACTGGTCCTGATCACAGTGCCAACATTGCTAAACTGTGCAGGGGGTAGTAGTAGTGCTCTTCTGATAACTGCAGCTCCGTGCTGGGGCCAACAGCCTGACTCTCCATGAAGCTTTGGATAGTGGAGCCTGTGTGAGTGGGTGTTTTTCCCCTGTTCGAAGTGGCTTTGGGGTTTGTACATGCTGATGTTGTATCTGCATTGTAGGGTAAAATGTGGGGAGATGCTCTGCAGGATACACAGCTGGGACTTGAACCTGTGACCCTCTACTTCTGGACACATAGGCTATGTGTACTGCACCACACTATTGCCACAGAGGAGTAGTGGTCCCTGGGGCTACCCTTTCTTTCCTCAGGCAGGCCTTTTCTGTTGCTCTGCACACCACATACTGGTACAGGGCATGGCCTAGGTCCACTGCAGGCAGGTGGCACTGCTCCCTCCAGCACACCCCCCCCCCACCATGCCAACATGACCATATGCTGTCGGTGCTGGTCATGCATGGTCACAGGCCATCCACTGTGAAGGTAGGCGGGTGCCTAGGGTGAGGGGTCTGGGGTGGAGAGGCATACATGGACATCCACACATCCCCCTCATCACTGCCTACTAATGTTATGTCCCTTCCACATGGGGGAGTGATGGCTGAGGGGATGTCAGGCTGGTGCTCTAGCAACTATTGGCTAGGGTGGACTGGGTAGATGTAGGTGGAGTGTGTTGTTACTGCCGACTGTGGACAGGCTAGGGTATTCACCTGAGGTACGGTGTATCCAGTTTGGCCTACTGGGCGTATATATGTTTCCAACAAAGTATGGGCACACCCTGCAATGCCTTACTAGGGGCTGCCATAAAGGGTGTTCAATTAGCTGGGTCTACAAACTGTTTGGAACCCATCCTGGGTGTGGTCTCTGGACCCTTCTTAGTGTGGTCCCCAGATGTGCACTGCTTGCCCTATTACAGGCATAGTTGTACCTGTGTGACTTTTGGGGTGCTTGCTGGGTAATGTCCCCTGGATAGTACACTGTGGAACACGGACTACTGGGCATGTTTGGCCCTGGTTAGCTGCTGTCCTGCTGATTTCCAGTTTCTACGTTCCTATGTGCCACCTGGGCGATGGCCTAGTTCACCCTGTGCCCCAGCTGCCCCCACTGCATGTCCCGCCTTCAGTTCCCCTATGCCCCATTTGCACCATCACCATAGTGGCCTTTCATACTTGGCCACTATACTGTTGCTGCAGATGGAGCACTACTATCACCTTTCTTGGGCTCCCTTCTTAGTCTGTACATTGCTTACACTTAAATGGTTTCTCTCTCCTGCAAATGTGCATCTAACGCCAGGTTTTCACTCACAGTAGTTTCCAGTCCTTCAGTTCCCCGCGTTGGTGTCATAAGGTCAATGCGCGTTAATGTAATGTTAATGCGCGTTAACGTTACATAGCGCATGTTAATGTTACCTAACGCACATTAATGTAGCCACTGCTACGTTAACGCAGTTTAGTAAACATACCCCTTAGAGTTATCTTTAGCTCTTTCCTCTCCTTCTCCACACACATCCAACTGATAGTTAAAAGCTGCCATTTCTTTCTCTATAACCTCAGCAAAATTTGCCCAGTCCTTCTTGAATACACTACTGAGACACTTATCCACTTTTTAGTCATTTCTCGTTAGAGTATTGAAACCTCCTCCTTGCTGGTCTCTCTCTGAATCATTTATCTTCCCTTCAATCTGTTCAAAACTCGGCTGTGTGACTAATCTTCCACCAACTTCGACATGCTCATATAACTGCTCTTCTCAAGTCCCTTTATTGGCTCCCTATCTGTTTCCACATCCAGTTCAAACTCCTTCTACTGACCTATTAGTGTACTCATTCTGCTTCTCCTCACTACCCTTCTTCTCTTATCTCTCCCTACAACCCTCCTCAAGAACGCCTCTCTTCTGGCAGATGACTTCTACCTATGCCCTTCTCTTCTACTGCCAGCTGCAGACTTCACTCCTTTCACCTTGCTGCTCCTTATGCCTGGAACAAACTCCCTGAGTATGTACATCATGCTTCTTCACTGGCCCTTTTCAAATCCAGGCTGAAAACTCACCTCTTTGCGGCCACTTTTGGATCCTGATCCGCTTAATCTCCTTTGTGTTTCCTTACCGTTCCCCCTAGATCTATCCTTGTGCACAGTCGTTATGTTGTCTGTCTTGACAAGATTATAAGCTCCGATGAGCAGGTTCTGTCTTTTACATGTGTCTGTGCAGCACTATGATCAGTAGTAGTAATAGTAGTAGTAGTACCAATAGCTTAGCTCTCAGCATCACTGATGCACACAAGCCCTCACAGCACGACAAGCTGCAAACCAAGTGAGCGATCTGTTTACATATCTAATCTATATCTATCTTTCTAAGTATTATATATATATCTATCTATATATATATATATCCCAAAAAAAGTGAGAACATCTCGTAGCATATAAGTTATTTAAAAATTTTAAAAGACAGATGTAAACGATTGACAAATTAAAAAAAAAAGATGGCATCCGGAATTTGTCGAAATAAAGAAGCTATATAGCTAAAAAAGGTAAATAAGTAAACTATTTAAGCTTTTAATTTACGAGATGTTCTCACTTTTTTTTGGGCCACCCTATATATATATGTTTACATATACATATATACGTACACACAAATATATAAAAATGTAGATAAAGATTCTGTTGGGTGTTGCTTTGCTTATAGAGTAATAGCTCTTCTGAGGCAAAAAAGAATTAAAGCCCAAATAATTCAAAATCTGGGGTTTTCTCGATCTCACTTTCCTCTACCTTTTCTCAGCAATATTAATATTTAAAGAATCACACACAGTTTTAAAGTTTTAGATGTTCTTCAGTTGTGCCTTGCAATGTCTGCCTTCAGCACTGTTGGGCTTTGCACGGGAGTAAACAGTTTTGAAGTTCTGGTTTTAAATCAGCCATGTAGGTGGGGGATACCAATGTTTTCACTCCACTGGCCTCATTCACCTGCTCCCCAACAGCATCAGCTTCTACGTCAGCAGGCTGATGTTCCTAAATAAAAGTTATGCATGCCTCTTATGGTGCTCCTAACTTTATATCAATAAAGCTGCTTACAAAGTTTACCATATACTTATCACATGATAACATTTCCGGCGGCGTTAAGGTGCACAGAGGGTAGAGTAAGGCTCCCTAGAGGGCAGAGATAAGGGGTCAATGGGCGGAGAGTGAGCGGGGAGAGGCTCCAGGCACACTAATGCTGTGAAATCAGGGTCTGAAAATTAACGCCAGTGAAAACCTCTTGTTAGAGGAACATTTGCAGGAGAGAGAAACCAGTTCAGTCAGCAATGTACAGCAAAGGCAGGGAGACCAAAGACAAGTGATAGTAGTGATACATGTGCAGCAACAGCATAGTGCCCAAGTGCAAAAGGGCACTATGGTGAGGCTGCAAATGGGGTGCAGGGGGCTACAGGTGGGACATGCAATGGGGCAGCTGTGGCACAGGGTGGACTAGGCAGATGCGTAGGTGACACATAGGAATGTAGAAACGGAAAACCAGCAAGACAGCAACTGACCAAGGGCAAACATGTCCACGAGTGTGTGTCCCACCGTACCACAATGGACATTACCTAGCAAGTACCCCAAAGGGCAAATAACATTGGCAGGTGGTGCCGGGGGGAAGCATGGATGTCTATGCAGGCACCCCTACCCCATATCACGCACCATAGGCAGCCGCCTACTGGCACACTGGATGGCCTGGGATTGTGCACCACCAGCACCACCGGCATAAGGGCATGTCAGTATGGTGGCGGAGGGGTGCTGGTGCTGGAGGGGGCAGTGGCATCTGCCCACAGCAGACCAAAGCCAAGCCCTGTTTAGGTGGGTGCCGTGCACTGCAAAAGACAAGGTCTGTCTGACAAACTGTAATGGTATCCCCAGGGAATGACCTGCTTCTGTGGCAACAGTTTGGTGCAGTACACACAGCCAGTTTGTTCAGGAGCAGAAGATCACAGGTTCAAGTCCCAGCTGTGGCTCCTGCAGATCATGTCCTTATATTTTACCCAGTACTAAACCATGGTAATAAAGAAGGAACCTTTATTGCAGATAAAATAAACACACCATAAACACCTATATTTTACCCTACAGAGCACATACACCATAGATGTGTACAGTCCCTAGAGCAGAGGTTCCCAACTGCAGTCCTGGAGGGCCAAACACCATTCAGGTTTCATGCTGTTCCTAAGAAATATGCTTGAGATGCATTTGTATGCACCGCCCCCATTGTTAGCAAATGTATCTCATGCATATTCATTAGGGACAGCATGGAAATCTGAATCGTGTTGGGCCCACCAGGACTGGAGTTGGGAACCTCTGCCCTAGAGCATAGGCCAACAGGGGCACAAACACCTACACCCACAGGCTCCACTATACAAAACCTCATGGAGAGTCAGGCTGTTGGGCCCTGCGTGGAGCAGCATCTCCTAATATTGCCACCTGCATACCTTAGCAATGCCGTCCTAAACTTGGGAACAGGTTTCACATATATCAAAAGGTTGCTATGATCAATGTCAGATAACAGATCCTACATTAAACACAATTTGTTAACAGAGATTCATCATAGCAACCTTTTGATATATGTGGAGTGTGTTTCATATTTTGTTACTGACAGTATTTACCACCCCGGAGAGTGACCCTAACAGTATTGAGTACCATAGCAATGCCTGCACTGTGCCCAGGACTGGTGTGGTGGCCAGGGCTGCCAACCACCTCTCTCTCTGCACAATGCTGACATAGGTGTGGGAGTGCGTGTGTCTACCCAGTGTTTTGTGGCTGCCTATACCTTACTGAGCCCCCAATGCTTGCACTGTCTCCAGTGTTAGCCTGCCAATGTGCATAATGAGGAGCAAGGTATTGTACGTATGGCCCAGACACAGCGGTCTGGGAAGGATGCATCTGCACAGGGCATAAGGCAATGGCTAGGACATTGTAGTGCCCGACCACCACCTGCACAAACAGGGGTGGCCACAGCATGTCATGCTGGGAGGTCACGCTCACCCTGACTGAGCAGTGACCATGGCATGGCTTGGTTCCCCCATAGTGATATCCAGGGTTTTTCTCAAGTGTTACCTGTGAGTTTTCTTTTCTGGGGCCCAATCATTGACATACTTGCTTGGTGTGTGTGCTTGTGCACTCGCATCCCATTATTGGGTGCACATGGTTCTTCCAGGAACGTGCACTATGTACTAGCTAGCAGAGTGTCTGCAGTCAGCATGTGTATGGCTGGAAGACCTTGCAGGGTGGAGACTGATTGTGTTTTCTGCTTGTGAATGTCAGATAGTGGGGGGTGGGGGATAGCATGAAAATACTCTCACAGTGCCATAACCTAAGGTGCCTCATAAGGTACCCTATAGGGTGCCTTATAAAACGCACTATAGGGCACATTATAAGGTGCTTTGGCGGACAGGGCACTTTATAATGTTCCCTATGCAGCACCTTATATTATGGCACTGTGAGGGTATTTTTTCTGGCAGCACTGATTTAAATTAAAAGGAAATGCCTCAGACAGCCTTCTTATATAGCACCACTGTGGGATCAAACCCATGACCTTTGCCTCCACAGTCATTGCAGTAACCAGTGGGCTACATCTTTATAGCTTTTAACACTGCACTAGCATAAACTTAGGGTTAACGTGCATTAACGTGCCATGGCGCCCACTATCATGTGATACCGATTCCTTGCAACCTTCCCTCCGGAACTCCCACTAACTTATATGGCATTCTTCACATTAACACTGCAACTAGCGCTGGTAACATTAAGGAAGTTTAGTAAACATACTCCACAGTGTAGCTGAAGGGCTTGTTTATTATAGGTCAATGTGCGTTAATGAAGGTTAACATGTATTCGGTGCTGCTGTGCCCATAGGAATAAAAGGGCTGTGGCGATGCTTAACGTCTCCTTAGAGAATAGAGGTTTAAGTTTGAATAGCATTGATTTGGGACCGAGGTCAAAAACTTTGAATTATAACTTCCTGTTTGCTCATGACAATAGCAGAACTCCCCCTTTGGAAGAACAGTGGGCCTTGTAAAGAAGCCACGGTTTGATATATAGCATAAGTACAGAGACTTTGCAATTTCAGTTATCTCTAAAATGCTCTAAAGCTCTATTTATTTGGATGTTTTAGTGAGACTTTATTAAACTAAGATATAATAAATCAGACTGATTTCCCAAAGTCTCTAAATTAAGTTATCCTGAGACCTATAATCTGATTTACCGACTGTCTGTTCTGTCTCTTGTGCTGTGCTATTGCTATTACAAAAGCTTGCTAATTTACTAATCATGATTACCCTTAGTAATCCTGCCTCAAAAGAATACCAAGTAGGCAATTAATATTTTGATTGAGCTTGGTCTACAACTTATGCTTTATAAAGAAATGTATCGCCTATTAGCACTCCAAGATACATAGCATATACTAGCATATCCATTCCTTTCCAGACTCATCACAGTACGTTGCCAGTATTTGTGCTGCCGCTGACCTTCACTGCTTCTTCGCCGTAACCCAGCAGAGATTCATGTAGAAGTGCTTAGAATATTTGCTAGAACTGTATGTTAGATATGTGCATTTGTTAGCGCAAATTTGGTTGGATAAGGCACCTTAAACATTTTAGTGCACAAAATCTATTTAGCATACATGTCAAAAAGTTCTAACGCATGTTAAACAAGGTCATTTAAATGAATGTGTGAAACGAACTGCAAGAATGCTTGAAAATCAAGAGAAAAGTTAAACAAACTGAAAATGAACCAAACATTTTTGGCCTTGCATAGTCCTTCCTCATAAGTCTTCAGGAGTCTGTTGAAATCTCCAGCATTTTAAGCATCTGAGAATTCATTGAAGGCTTCATTTATCAATATTTTTTCCCATAGACCCAGAATAGGAAATACCCTAATGAATCAGGCTCCTCATGCCCCTCCCGATTCTCCTTCAAAATCAGCTTAAATAAAGGGAAGACTGAGCAACATTTCTCTTCACTTTTACACTGGTATAAAAACTGCACCAAATTTGAAAAAATGTCTTCTATTTTTCTGAAACTGAAATATTTACATTGCTAAATATGGAGGAAATTTTGACCTGGAGAACACCTCTGACTGCCTTCCCCCGTTCCTCCATTGGAGCTGATATATGAAGCCTTAGCATTGGCACTGAAGTCTAATGATGCTAATGGAAGCAATTAATGTAGGAAAGGCATTAACTTTGTTAGCTCCTTAAATAGCATTAAATGTGGTAGGAAATGCAATTAAGAGGGAAAAAGTGCCATCTTGACCTGCATCTTAATTAGAAGGCAGGGGAATCTGTAAGTAAATGCTAAAGAAGGAATACGAGTGGAATAAATTAAATAGGCTTAATTAAGGCGTTTATCAAGCAGAATGTACCTCAGGGGAGGGGCGCTGGTGCCAAAATAATAATGCCTGCATAAAGGTGGTGCAAACAATTCTGCAATATCCTGCAGTTCCTCTAATATGGATTTTGGCTTTACTGGGTTCCTTTTTTTCATCATCCTTTCTTGCTTTAGCCTCCTCTCTCCCTTCTAGTCCTCTCCCTTTTCAGTGATCTGTTTGTAAGGCAAAGTGATTCAGCCTTGACAGTGAACTCCCCCCTCTCGAAAGGGAGAAGATCAAAATGGAAAAGGATCTTAGGAAAATTGGAGACTTTAATGGTTTGATCAAGAGAAGCAAACCTGGATCTAGAAAGAGAATCTTTTCTTTTTCTTGTTTTTCAATTTTTTCTTTTATTTTTATTTTATTATAAACGTATCACATTCATCCATTACATGAACGAATTAGGAAACATCATCAGCCCACAAAACAGAGCCTAGTGGTTGGGGCAAGTTACTGAGGGCCAGGGGTTTGAATCCTGCTAGAGGACAGCAACATTTGGACATAAGGACTGCAGTTTCTAGTCCCACAGGTGTTCCCTGAGGCCTTGGGCAAGCCCCTTAACCTTCCAGTGCCTCAGGTACAAAAAAACATAGATTGTGAGCCCTTTGGGGACAAAGAAAAAAATATATATATACAGTACCTGAATATATATTGCTTTGACTGGTAGAAAAGTGGTATATAAGCCTAGTTAAATAAATATATATATTATAATAATAATATATAGTTAGGACACAAAGGGGTATGTTTACTAAACCTTCTTAATGTGCGCCCAGCGTTAGTGTGCAGGATGCCATACAAGGAGTGGGCGTTTCAGTTTAAAGTAGCAAAACGGGATTAGAGCGTGATAACTCGCGCTGCTGCGCACATTATCGGGCAAAGCGCCGCTAAGCGCATTACCGCGCGGTAATCTTAAGTAGGCGCACAGACATCCAAACATCGAAACAGAAGTGTAGCACAATGGTTAATACAGTGACTGATGATACAGGGGTCATGAGTTCAATCCCCCAGCGTGCCTAATACATAAGGCTGGCTGAGGCATCAGCTTTGACATGTAAGTATTGTTTCCTGAGGCATTTTATTTGTATTTTAATTATTGCTGCCAGCAAACACACCCTCACATGCCGTAACCTAAGGTGCCGCATAAGGCACCCTATAAGGCACCCCATAGAGCACATTATAAAGTACACTGTCCGCCACGGCACCCTATAATGTCCCCTATAGGGCACCCTATAAGGCGCTCCATAGGACACCTTATAAGGCACCTTATACGGACTGTAACCATAAGGTACCAAGGAAGGCGCTTTATAGGGTGCCCTATAAGGCGCCTTCTGAGGCACCTTATGGTTACAGTACTCTGAGGGTGTTTTGCTGGCAGCACTAATGTACATTAAAAAAAGACAATGCTTTGTTCAGCCCTATCAAATAACCCCTACTGTAGGTTTGAACCCATGACTTCTGGCTCCACAAGTAGTGAAGTAACCAGTGGGCTACAGCTCCATAGCTGCTAGCAACCACCCTGGCTGGCTGTAGAAGGACTGCACGTCACCACACAAACAGTCTGCTGTGGTCACCAGGATAGGGTTAACCCACCCATACCCATGATGCACTGCACATGCAAATCAGCAGTCTACAGATGATCACAAGATGGGGTATGCACCCCCACAGCACATCGGCCTGGTAGGGGGAACTGACCGTGTGTGGTACTGGCACAGAGTAGCTACACACCGTCACATTGTGCAGATACTGCACTCACCCTGAGGGTGAGGTGGGACGCCCAGCACCAGGTCCACAGCAGAGATAGGCCATGGTGCAGGTCCCCAGCAGTGCTAATGTGTGATATATCTGTATGTCTCAGTCAGGTGTAGCCCCTATGGACCCCTAGGAAAATTATGTACCACCACCCTCCTTCTCCAGGGCTGAGGGTGGTAAACAGGGTCTCCAACCAACAGATCCACATACTACCTCCCTGCAATGGTGGCAGTAGAGGGGACCATCAACCCCAGACCTGCTGGGGAACAGACACCCTGTAGGGCAGTCAATGCAGCTCTATACACATCCATAGCGCAATAGCAGACAGACATTAAGCCTGGATATGCTAAGCTGCACCCCAACACTATGTGACATTCTCCTGCAGCAAGCCTTCAGCCACTGCACCCTGCAAGGCGTTCCATCAAGACAGATACCAGCTGCAGACAGTCTGCTAGCTAGTCCATAGTGCATGTTCCTGATGGAAATGCATGCGCCCAGAACTGGGAAGTCAACATACATACCAAGCAGATAAATCAGTGAATGGGCACAAAAAGAAAACCCAAAAACATCACATGAGAAAAACAGTACACCGCACTATGGGGTAGCCTAGCCATGCCATGGTCACTGCTCAGTCAGGGTGAGAGTGATCTCCCAGCAGAACATGCTGTGTCCACCCTGTCTGTGCAGGTGGTGGCTGGGCACTACAATATCCCAGCCAGTGCCCTATGCCCTGTGCAGATGCATCCTGGCCAGGCCACCCTGTCCGGGCTATACCCATGCTACCTTGCTCCTCATTATGCACATTGGCAGGCCAATACTGGCAACAGTGCTGGCAGTGTGGGCTGTGGAGGGTGTTTGCAGCCACCACACACTGGATAGACAGACACACACTCCCACACCTATGCCAGCATTGTGCTACTATAGAGGTGTTTAGCAGCCCTGGCCACCACACCAGTCCTGGGCACAGTGCAGGCATGGATATGGTACGCAATAATGTTGGGGGTCACTCCCCAGGGTGGTAAACACTGTCAGAGACCAGACCTGAAGCACACTCCACAGACATCAGAAAGGTTGCTATGATGGAGCTCAATCAGCAAACTGTGCTTAATGTAGGAATTGCTATCTGCCAGTAATCATAGCAAACTTTTGATAGCTGTGTACCGTATTCCCAGGTGTAGGGTGACATTGCTAAGGTATGCAAGAGCTAGTATTGGGAGATGCACGCAGGGCCCAATGTCCTGCCTCTCCAGGAGGCATTGGCTAATGGAGCCTGTGGGTGTGGGTGTGGGTGTGTCTGCCCCTGTTGGCTGCTGCTTTACAGCAGAGGTTCCCAACTCCAGTCCTGGTGTGCCAAACACTGTTCGGGTTTTCATGCTGTCCCTCATGAATATGCATGAGATACATCTGCATACCATGGGGTGGTGCATAGATATGCAGCACAGGCATCTTTATTAGAGGCAGCATGGAACCTGAATGGTGTTTGGCCCTCCAGGACTGCATTTGGGAAACTCTGCTCTAGGTAATGCACCTGTTTATGGTGTCTTTGCTCTGTAGGGTAAAATGTAGGTGTTTTGGGCATGTTTATGTCATCTGCAATAAAGGCTCTGTCTGTATTAGCATGTTGCAGTAGTGGGTAAAATATGGGGATTGGGTTGGCAGGCAACATAGCTGGGACTTGAACCTGTGACCTTCTGCCTTCAAACACACTGGTTGTGTGCACTGCACCACTGTGTTGCCACGGAGACAGTGCATTCCCTGGTGATACCATGACTGTTTGTCCGGCAGGGCCTGTCTGTTGCAGTGCATGGCACCCACCTACACAGGGCCAGGCCATGGTCTGCTCTGGGCAGCTGCCACTGCCCCCCCCCTCCACCACCTGTACCCCTCTGTCACCATGCTGACATGCCCTTCTGCTAGTGGTGCTGGTGGTGTGCAGTCTCAAGCCATCCAGTGTGCAGGTAGGCGGCTGCCTATGGTGCGTGTTCTGGGGTAGGGGTGCCTGCATAGACGTCCACGCTTCCCCCCAACACCGCCTGCCAATGTTCTGTGCCCTTGGAGGTACCTGCTGGGTACTATCCCCTGTGACACTGTGATAAACACTCTAATGCCCATGTTGGTCCCTCATCAATTGCTGTCTGGCTGCTGTACAGTTTCAGCATTCCTAAGTGCCACCTAGGCATCTGCCTAGTCCGCACTGTGCCCCAGCTGCACCTCAGCATGTGCCACCTGCAGCCCTCTGTATCCCATTTCCCAGTATCTGTCCAGTTGCCCATTCCGACATGCCCGCCCTGCTGTTGTGGAACATGTGCATGCCATAGGAAACCTGTCCAATGGAGAGGGAAACCCTGATCAGTGCTATTTCACTGTGGGATCATTCACCTTGTATGGGGACGGAGCGTAGACCCTTCCAAAATTCATATTTTTGGGGGGGGCTTTCTTGGGAGTGTTTTTTGATGTTTCCCATTACTATCACTATTGCCCAGCTTGGTTATGTTTTTTGTATATTTTGTTGGGGTCCTTTTCAATGTTTATTTGTACTTTTGTACCATGCACATGTATCACACTTATCACTTTTCGTAGGTTTTCCTGGTTTTGCTGTACATTGCTGACAGAAATGGTTTCTTTTCCCTTTAAATCAGCTCTAACGCGAGGTTTTCACTTGTGTTAGTTTTGGCCTCGGATTTCACATCGTTAGTGTGTGGGGAGCCTCTCCCCTCCCACTCTCTACCCATTGACCCCTTCTCTCCGCCCCTGGGGAGCCTTCCTCCGCCCTCCGGGAGCCTTTCCCCGCCTTCAGCACTTGTTTGTGCCGCTGCGCGCGTTAGCGCGCACTAAGGCACATTTGTGCCCTGTAAAGTGCCATTATCACGCGCTAAGGTACCTTAGCGCGTGATAATTGCACAGCGCGCACTTTAAGAAGGTTTAGTAAACATACCCCAAAGAATAAACTACACATCCCTGCCAGCAACATCAACTGGACTTGATTCCTCCCTATGTGACAGAAACTCCAAAAGCTGTTTTGGTTTAAAAAAGAGATAATTCTTAGCATCAAAAGAAATTATACAATGATAAGAAAACCTGAACATAAATTCAGCTCCTAACACCAGGACTCTCGGTTTTAAAGCCAAGAATTCCTGGTATTGCAGCTGCATCTCACAAGAAACATCAGGGAAAATTTGAACTTTTCATCCCAAAACCAGCAAATTCATATTTTTTTAAAATAAAGACATAGAACCATGTTCCTGTCCAGCTCAAGAGCAAAAGTCACAAGCAAGGTTGTTCTTTCTGTGGCGACTTCCAGAAAGCATCCAAGAAATCCAGTCATGTCCAAAGACCCTTGCATAATAGCAGACTCACTGGATTGCTTAGAAATAGGTTTTAAGAACAAATATTTGGCCCAAAACTCTGGAAGAATAGACTCCAAGTGAATTTTCAAAATTTCCAATATATAGTTATACAGCATCTCAATGTGTGCCATAACTGGAGACTTTGGAAAATTTAACTATGATTCTCCAGCCTCTTCAGGTTCCAGGGTACCAACAATCTTTCCTTGGCGCCAACATCATTAAAGTCAACCTGGTCAGCACAATGGACTTCAAGGAGTCCAAGCCTTGCCCCTTGTGTGTTCTGCTGCCGAGCTAGACCTTCTATGGTTCCTAGAAATAGTTGGCAAGTTCTCCTTTACTTTGCTAATAGTAGATAAAAGATAGGAATTCAAAACAACAATGGCATTCCACATAACTCCCATAGTTACCATTGAAGATCTCTCTAGCAAGCTGGGAACCCGTGCACCAACATTCAAGTCACCCATGGACATCTCCTCTACCTCCTGGGCTCCAAATCATTGTCCTGAAGCACCTTGACTCAAACCTTCCACTGGAGATGAGGCAGCAGGAGGGGTCTTCTCAGAGTTAGGATTCACTGGGAACTGCTCCCTGCTCCCACTTAGAGCACTTCCAAGTATCAGGAGTATAGCATGTTGCTCAGGGCTCAACAAGACCCCCTCTATGCTCTGGTCTGTTGTGAAAGATCTAGCTGGACTGGTTGAAAGAATGCAGTTGTCCCCCATGCCACATAATCCTCCAGCATCCTTTGAGCCAACTATGGTAATTGTGACAAAGATACTGAGGCTTGCATCTTTGGCTTGGGATTTCTCGACGGTATTCTGGAAAAAGCATACCTGCAGAACCGGAGGGATCATCCAGAGTCAAAAGCAGCCCTCTCTCTACCCTCTGCGGGACTTACCGCAGCCGGGAACGTTAAGGCGCGTTATAACATTACATAACACGCCTTAACATTACATAACGCACCTTAACATAGCCACTGCTACGTTACCGCAGTTTAGTAAACATGCCCCAGGTTTTCAGTTGCGTTAAGATTCAGCCCTTCATTTCCCCATGTTAGTGTGGAAGGGGCCTCTCCCCGCCACTCCCCGCCAATTGACCCCTTCTCTCCTCCCTCTCTCCACCCTCTGTGGGACTTACCGCGGCTGGGAATGCTAACGCACATTATGTAACGTTAAGGTGCGTTAACGTTACGCAACGTTATGTTAAGGCGCGTTAACGTTACATAACGTGGCTTAACTTAGCCGCGTTCTAGTCCTAAGGTAGCAAGAATATGTATTGCACGATAGTGGGCGCCATGGCATGTTAACGCGCGTTAAACCTAAGTACATGCCAGTGCAATGCTAGAAGCTGTAACAATGTAGCCAACTGGTTACTGCAATGACTGTGGAGGCAGAGGTCATGGGTTTGATCCTGCAGTGGTGTAATCTAAAAAGGCTGTCAAAGGCATTTTCTTTTAATTTAAATCAGTGCTGCCAGCAAAAACACCCTCACAGTGCCGTAACCTAAGGTGCCTTATAAGGCGCCCCATAGGTCACATTCAAAGTGCCCTGTCTGCCAAGACACCCTATAATGTGCCCTATAGGGCGCTGTATAGGGCGCCTTACAGGGTGCCTTAAGAGGCACCTTAGGCTACAGCACTGTGAGGGTGTTTCTGCTCTCAGAACTGATTTAAATTAAAAGAAAATGCCTCAAACTGCCTTTTTAGATTACACCACTGCAGGATCAAACCCATGACCTCTGCCTTCACAGTCAGTGAAGTAACCAGTAGGCTACATCTCTATAGCTGCTGCCATACTGCTGGCTGGCTACAGAAAGACTTCAGGTCACCAAGCAAACTGTCTGCTGTGGTTACCAGGCTAGGGTAAACCCACCCATACCCATGATGCACTGCACATGCAGATCAGCAGTCTACAGCTGATTACATAATGGGGTATGCACCCCCACAGCACCTAGGCCTGGTAGAGGGAACTGACCGTGTGTGTTACTGGCACAGAGTAGCTACAGAACATGAAATTGTGCAGGTGCTGTGCTCACCCTGAGGGTGAGGTGGGGCACCCAGCACCAGGTCCGCAACACCTGGCTTAGTTGAGATAGGCTATGCTGCAGGTTTTCATCAGTGCCAGTGTGTGATAGGTAGTCCTTGCAGTCACACTTAGGATATACCTGTGTCTGTCTATTTTCTAGTCACATCTAGCTCTTGTAGACTATGATTCACTCAGAATAGTGCATACTCTGTATGGGTGCCATTGTCACATGTTATAGGTGAAGAGGGGTGTTTGGACCCCAACCTGCTCTCTGGGACTCAGGGTGGGAGGACAGGATCTCCCACCAACAGGTTCCTATTGTACATCTCTGCAATGGTGGCAATAGACGGGACTATCAACCCTAGTCCTGCTGGGGAACAGGCACCCTACAGGGCATTCAATGCAGATCTGTATGCATCACATAAGGCAATGGCCGACAGGCAGAACCTTGGAGCAACTCAGCTGCACCCCACCACTATCTGACATTCAACAGCAGAGGGCACAGTCAGTATCCACCTGCTGCACCCTGCAAGGCGTTCCAGTCATACACATGCTAACTGAAGATAGTCTGCTAGCTAGTACATAGTGCATGCTCCTGGAGGAACTGTGTGCACCCAAAAATGGGATATGAGCATGCGCGCGCACACACACACACAAACAGGTATGTCCACAATTAGGCCTCAGAAAAAAAGAACCCAAAAATATCACTTGAGAAAAACAGTGTACAGCACTATGGGGGAACCTAGCCATGCTGTGGCCACTGCTCAGTCAGGGTGAGAGTGACTTCCCAGCATGACATGATGTGGCCACCCTGTCCATGAAGGTGGTGGTCGGGCACTACAATGTCCCAGCCATTACCCTATACCCTGTACAGATGCATCCTGCCCATGCCACCCTCTCTGGGCCATACCCACAGTTCCTTGTTCCCATTATGCACATTGGCAGGCTAACACTGGAAACAGTGCAAGCAGTGTGGGCTCAGTAAGGTGTAGGCAGCCACAACACACTGGATAGACAGACACACACTCCCACACCTATGCCAGCATTGTGCAAATATAGAGGTTTGTGGCAGCCTTGGCCGCCACACCAGTCCTGGGCACAGTGAAGGCATTGCTATGGTACACAAAACTGTTGGGGGTCACTCCCCGGGGTGGTAAATACTGTCAGAATCAATAACTGAAACACACTCCACAGATATCAGAAAGGTTGCTATGATGAATCTCTATCAAAAAATTGTGTTTAACTTAGGATTTTTTATCTGACATTAATCATAGCAACCTTTTGATATAGGTGAAACCTGTTCCCAAGTTTAGGACAGCATTGCTAAGGTATGCAGGTGCCAGTATTAGGAGATGCTGCTCTGCGCAGGGCCCAACAGCCTGACTCTCCATGAGGTTTTGGATAGTGGAGCCTGTGGGTGTGGGTGTGGGTGTTTATGCCCCTGTTGGCTGCTGCTCTAGGACTGAGGTTCCCAACTCCAGTCCTGGTGGGCCAAACACGATTCAGGTTTTCATGCTGTCCCTAATGAATATGCATGAGATACATTTGCATACAATGGGGGCGTTGCATACAATTGCAGCACAGGCATATTTATTAGGGACAGCATGACACCTGAATGGTGTTTGGCCCTCCAGGACTGCAGTTGGGAAACTCTGCTCTAGAGATTGCACATGTTTATGG
This sequence comes from Ichthyophis bannanicus, assembly GCA_033557465.1. Lineage (NCBI taxonomy): Eukaryota > Metazoa > Chordata > Amphibia > Gymnophiona > Ichthyophiidae > Ichthyophis > Ichthyophis bannanicus. The sequence continues at coordinate 1,178,744,457 of CM066033.1, read as the reverse complement.
TGTCTGCGCTCTGTAGGGTAAAATATAGGCGTTTCAGGCATGTTTATTTTATCTGCAGTAAAGGTTCTATCTTTATTACCAAGGTTTAGTGCTTGGTAAAATATGGGGAGAGGGTTAGCAGGAGCCACAGCTGGGACTTGAACTTGTGACCTTCTGCTTTTAAAGATACTGGCTGTGTGTACTGCACCAAACTGTTGTCACAGGGGCAGATTGTTCCCTGGGGATACCATGACTGTTCATCAGACAGACCATGTCTGTTGCAGTGCACGGCACCCACCTAAACGGGGCTTGTCCGCGGTCTGCTATGGGCAGATGCCACTGCCCCCACTGCCACCAGCACCCCTCCACCATCATGCTGACATGCCCTTATACTGGTGGTGCTGGTGGTGCGCAGTCCCAGGCCATCCAGTGTGCTGGTAGGCAGCTGCCTATGGTGTGGGTTCTTGGGTAGGGGTGCCTACATGGGCATGCGCACTTCCCCCTGGCACCGCCTGTCAATATTATGTACCTTTGGGGGTACCTGCTGGGTAATATCCCCTGTGACACTGTGGGACACACACTCATACCCATGTTGGACCCTCATCAGTTGCTGTCTTGCTGCTTTACAGTTCTGGCATTCCTTTGTGCCACCTAGGCATCTGCCTAGCCCGCACTGTGCCCCAGCTGGACCCACAGCATGTGCCGCCTGAAGCCCTCTCTATCCCATTTACAGCATCAGTACAGTTGCCCTTTCCTACTTACACACTCTGCTGTTGCTGCACATGTGCACGCCATAGCAAACCTGCCCAATATAGATGTGAAAAAACCCTGATCAGCACTATTTCAATGTGGGATCATTCACTTTGTAGGGGGACAGAGAATAAACCCTTCCAAACATGATATCTTCTTTTTTGTGCTTTTTCAGTGGTGTTGCTTTATGTTTATCATTAACTCTTTGAAGGCCTACTTTAAAATTTTAATCCACATTCTGCAGCCGGGTTAATTTTTGCGTATTTCAGGAAAATTGTACCCGTCTTATTCAATATGTTCTAATAGTGATTTTCCTTTTGCTATGGTCATGTATTATATACCATTTGATAGGAATATTTAGTCAGAATTTTAGATCCGGAGAGTTTTGGGCTCGGCCTCGAAAGGGTTAATATCACTATGGGCCAGCTTGGTTATTAGGATTTCAAATGTGGTTTTGGTCATTTTCTGTTTATTTGCCTTTTTTGGTTCCTGCACATGTATCACTACTATCACTTTCCCTGGGTTTCCCTGCCTTTGCTGTACATTGCTGACTGAAATGGTTTCTGTCTCCTGCAAATGTGCCACTAGCGCAAGGTTTTCACTTGCGCTAATTTTCAGACCCTGATTTAACGGTGTTAGTATGCTTGGAGCCTCTCCACACCCACTCTCTGCCCATTGATCCCTATCTCCGCCCTCTGGGGAGCCTTACTCCACCCTTCAGACCCGGCTTTCACAGCGTTAGTGTGCCTTAACGCTGCTGCCGACGTTATCGCGTGATACGTTACATATCGCGCTATAACCTCTGCGCTGATACATTTTGCTTAGCACAAGCCTTTTTTTTATTGGGATAGCATGATACATCAGGTTCTTTATGTCCTACATGTTTGCAAAAATGCAATGTGTGCCTTTGAGTCAGTCCTGACTCCTGGTTACCCAGAAGCTCCTGGGTTTTCTTGGCAATGTCACCAGAAGTAGATTGCCAGTCCTTTCTTCTGAGGCAATGGAAGGTTATGTAACTTGCCCAAGGCCACAAGGAGTGCTAGTGGGAATTGAACCCTGGTTGCTTGGTTACCAAGCCAGTGTTCTAACTACTAGGCTACTCCTACAAGTTTACATGTCTAAGAATAAAAAATATGCCTCATTTATAGTGTCTGCATCTTAGAATAAAAATATATTTTCTTTTCTAAGGACTAATCTATTCTTAGATTGTACTGGTTGTATCTTTTCATGTCGACTGCAGCAACCCAAGGGAGCAATATAGTATAGGGGGTGAAGTACTTTTGTCCACTAAAGAAGAGGATCTAGGCGTAATTGGGTCTGATGATCTTAAAGTGGCTAAACAGGTAGAAGAGGTGACAGCAAAAGCTAGAAGGATGCTTGGATGCATAGGGAGAGGAATGACAAGCAGAAGAAAGGAGGTGACAGTGCCTCTGTATAAGTCTTCGGTGCAACCTCATTTGGAGTATTGTGTGCAATTCTGGAGACCACACCTTCAAAAAGATATAAACAGGTTGGAGTCAGTATAGAAGGTCGCTGCTAAAATGGTTAGTGGTCTTCATTATAGAGCATATGAGGACAGACTTACGGATCTTAATATGTACACCTTAGAGGAAAAGCGGGATAGAGGTGGTATGACTGAGACATTTAAATACCTGTGTGGCATAAATGCACAGGAGGAGAGCCTCTTTCGATTGAAAGCAAGCTCTGCTACGAGGGGACATGGGATGAAGGTGAAAGGGGAAAGATTCAGCAGTGATACGTGGAAATATTTCTTTATGGAAAGAGTGGTGGATCCATGGAAGAGTCTCCCAGTGGAGGTGGTAGAGATGAGACAGTATCTGAAAGACGAATGGACAAACACAGAGGATCTCTAAAGGAAAAAAGGGGACTGTTGTAGTGGTTGATATGGAAGGGCAGACTAGATAGGCCATGTGGTCTTTTTCTGTTGTCATGTTTCTATGTTTCTAATTGTATAAGTCTTTTGAGTGTAAAACAGAGTTTTGCATGCAGAAATTGGTCCTTATACAATTGCTCAAGGTATATACATTGCCCTGAATGGATGTACATGTCTATCTGTACGTACTTTCACCGGGAACTAACAGAGGAATTTCCTTGGCTGGATTGGAACAGAGCTAGGACGCAGATATGGTTTCCATGTTTATTTTATAAAATGCATGCAGTCATGTAAAATAAAGTGGGAGATCGACACAAAGGTCAAAGCAGATATTTCCAAGAGGGTTATTTTATTAAGGTGACTAAGTACATAAGTTTGTATCATAAAATAACTGTAACTTGCCTTTCTGTTCCACAAGCTAAGTAGACTTCCTATACAGTTACCCTGGTTATGTTTTAAATTACTATTTTGTTAATGTACATAGTTGTCTATGCCAGGATGCTGTATAGAAGATTGCATACAGAATTATGAAGACTCTGCCCCAAAGACCTTGTGAAATTATGATGAAAGAGAATAGAGGCCTTGAAACTAGACATAAAAAACGATTTATGTTCTGATCAATTTGGTTTTAATAGCCCTAATAAGCAATAAGCAGTAGAGGAAACGGCAAGCCTTCAGTTCTCGGAATTAGTTTTGTGCTGATAATTCTAATGCCATTTTGCCATTTTGCTCTAGCTGAATTTATATTTTTAATTAATGAAATTGTAGCCTACTATTCAAAGAGAAGAAGAAAATGTTTGTGTGCATGTGCCTTCCAAATACTCTTTTTTTTTTTAAATATAAAGTTGAAACAAACACAAGGTACACTACTGTAAACAAAGGACACGTTTTCTTGTCCATTTACAGAAAATTTCATAAGCATACCTAACATATAACCTCTAATTAAGAAAAAGGAAACATGAAAAGGAAGATGAGAACAAGTGAATGAGGGAAAAGGACTGAAAAAGGAAGGAACTGGCGAAATCCTCCTTAGCAGGTACTAAAATAGAAAAAAACTATATGGTCATTTTCTTGCCAGAGAACTAAACCAAAGTAAGAAGCCATACTTAAAGAAGCTTCTTTTGCACTCATAATATTCTGTAAATAATTAGGATCAAGAAAGCAGAACTACTGCCTTGAAACTTCACATTTCATTTACGGTGAAATTTTAGGAAAAATGTTGCTCCTAGGGCAAATACTTGGGACCACAAGGCCAGAAAATCCTTTCACCTTACATGAGTAGTCTTAGAGAAATCTAGAAAAACAAATACATGCTGACCTATAAACTGGAATTTTCTATAGGAAAAGAATAATCTCAAAACCCAGTTCCTGTCTGGCTCTAAGCCAAAAGTTACTATCAAAGTAGCAAACTCCAATATAATAGGCTGAGAGCTCTCCAAAAAAATCATTAAATCCTGACTATCAGCTGATAATTCTGCTTCTTTTTCTCCTTTGCCATCGAGATTTCCAGAATCAATATAAAAGGCTCTGAATAATGAGGGTAAGGACTCCATCAGGAATTGAAGAACTTCAATAAAATACTTCTTGTTAACAATAGGCTTATTAACGGTGATTTGAGAAATGCAAATTCAAACATTGATCTTGTCTCTCTAAAGCATTGAGTTTATAAGTTTATTGCCCTGTTATATGTAACTCATACGTGTTTTCAAATGTACTGAGATTGTTTTGTTCCATGTAAACCGCGCTGTTGCTAAAGAGCGCGGTATATAAGAAACTTTAAATAAATAAATAATAAATAATGGCAAACTTCCTTGTCCCTAACACAAATGGCATTGCAAGCCTTCAACTCTTCTAGCTGTTGTTCCACTTTTCCAAGCCTCTAATCATGACATCTCAAGTCCCCTTCATGAACCTTACCCAAGGCTTGAGATGAACTAGAAAAATCGATAACTTTGTCCAAGGTGGGAGGAGTGGCCTAGTGGTTAGGACAAGGTACTTCAGGCCGGAGGGCTGGGGGTTAAAGTCCCACCTGGGGACAGCAATCTCAGGCCGGAGGGACTGGGATTTCTAGTCCTATAGGTACTCCTTGTGGTCTTGGGCAAGCCACTTAACCCTCCATTGCCCATGTTCCCTGTAAGTATTAGCATATGTGTGTCATATCCCCTTGTGTTAAATGTATCTCCCAATTGACTGCTTTGACCCGGTGAAAAGTGGGATATAAATACAGCTAAAATATAAAATAAATAAACAATCTGGCATACAATTAAGTTTGCATATTAGTAATGACTCTCCAAATCTCAGCCAATGTCACAGTCCCAGAATCAAGCCCAGGTCCCAAAGAACCACTGCTCAAAATACCAACCTTCACTGATAGATTTTGAAGATCAAAACAATGGTCTCCCACTACAAACTCATCCTTTTGCCTCTAGAACTCTTTCAGTGTCCAGTACCATCTGCTGCACATTTGGATCTTTAGGGAGTCTCACTGCACTCAATGAGAACATGACATCCTCAATGAGAACTGGCTCACCAGTTTATTTATTTACATTCTCTTATATACTGTGCTATTCTGCATCAGTGCAGTTTACACTGAACAAACTGAAATTATATTGAACAGGGCATTATAACTTGGAGATAACTATTTTACAGGGAACATGGGCTATGGAGGGTTAAGTGGCTTACCCAAGACCACAAGGAGCACCTGTGGGACTAGAAACCCCAGTCCTTCCAGCCCAAGGTTGCTGTCCTCTAGTGGGATTTGAACCCCTGACCGTCCAGCCTGAAGTACCTTGCCCCAACCACTAGGCCACTCCTCCACTCCAGTACCATATCCTTCCAATGAAGCACATCCTCCAACATCAGAGACTAAAATCAGCTGAGTAATCAGATTAGAAGTAGCAGCCCCAGTATTTCTGATACTTCCCCTTGTTCTTCTCTGAATGCATCCAGTGAGTTCAGACTTCTACAGTCCTAAAGCTCACACGCCTTCAGTTGCTCCTGGTACCATCTTGCTTCTCCTCCACAATCACTTTTTTATTCGATGTTCTATCCACATCAATTTTCAGGTCATGTTAGAGGGTCCAAGATGATCACGGCAAGGTAATTTTTGCAGGGATCTATCTATCTATCTATCTATCTATCTATCTATATCTATATCTATATTTATATATGTGTGTGTGTTGTGATAAGGAAGCTTATCATAGTTCAGGAAGGAGCTATAATAGAGGTGAATTGGCTCTGAACAAGCAACCTGTCTTTTCTGGTAGAAATAATAAAACAGAATGTTTCCATAAAAGACTACCAGTCCCAGAATGCACCAGATTTCCAACAGCCACTAGAAGAGCTGAAGTGGGGAAACGTGTGTTCAATCAGGAGAGCTATGAGGTAATCCCCAAGCACTCATCTCCAAGGGTAGGGCTTGATTCAGCACAGCTGCGCTGTGCTAGGGTAGAGCAGCCCTCTAAACAGGTTAAACGTAAAGCTTATTCTACATAGCAGAATCATCAGCAGAATCTTCATGATCATCAGCAGCAGGAGCAGAGGCAGCAGAAGCTAGAGCTCACGGACAGAGAGAGCAAGAAACACTTTGGAAGAAAGAAGAGAAAAGCATCTTGGAGGTCTAAAGGAGTCCATAGCAGTACGTGTGCTGGGAGGCATTCCAGAGGCAAGCATACTCCATTGGACTGGAGGAAACCAGAGGAGTGGGGTTGCAGAGCCAGGAATCCCCGGACGGGACCTGTGAGGGAGACGGCTGCATTTGGAAGGGGCCCTAAGACCAGTGCAAGAAGGTATGTGAAGAGAGACCCAGTGTCCAGGGATCTTGATTGGAAGGATGGACATAAAACCTGGACTACATACTGGCCAGGATATTTATAGAGGAACCCTAACAGCAATGGAAGCTCAGGTATGAACACTGATCTATGCCCTAGCTATTCACTTGGAAGACAGCAGGGAAACAAGTATTGTTCTGAGAATGCTCCATTAAGAAATTCCTCTGTGCCAATCCATGATATTGATTCTATGATAGTTGAAGAAGAAGGGGATATTGTAAATGAGCAGTGTGAATACATGGATTGCTCTCTCTCTAAACTTCTGTGGTAATATACTTTTACAAAATACAACAGCCATCACAAAGAAATATAAACTTGTTCTTTGATCTACTCAGAAAAGCTTCTGAGCAGGATTTGAGCCACGTTTAGAAAGTAAACCAGCTAAGAGGTTTGCAGCTGGTTAATTGTTAGCAATTGAGCCTTGCCTAATTGCCTGTGAGCTCTGAAGAGACACTTCTGGGTGTGGGTGAAAATACCAGAAGTTAGCCTTGAAAAAGAACAGTTTTTCATTACTTTGTGGGTTTTGTTTGTTTTTGAAGCACTGCTAAAAAGATATTAGCAGGAGCCTACAGAAAAGACCTTTCTGTTCCCATCAAGGTCTCTATGATTTGATTTGATTGCTTAAGAAGTTCAGTTGTTGTTTTTCCTGATTTTGTTTTTCTAAGTATAATACTGAAAGCAAGTATCCTTTCTGTGCTACCAAGCAAATCTGTGTTGGGAGAAATAACCCCATAAATAAAATATCTTTTCTTTGCTTAAACACTCGAGCAAGCACAACTAATTTATTTGTGAACGGCTGATTCTGGAATGAATGGACTACATTTCCCACAATCCTTTGCAAGTCATATTAATATTTACCTTTGCCAAGACTGTGGACATTCTCACCCAGCACCCCCGTTTACAGTTGGCCTAGTTGGCAGGATTGCTTTTGCGCAAAGGAATTACATGCTAAGGATTACAACTGAAGTCTGAAGAAAAAAAGAAAGTTCAAGTTAAAAGCTGGAAAAAAAGATTTTCCCTTAACTACACTTTGGAGAAAAGAGGTGGCTGATCCAGGTAGCTGTCCCAGGAGGAAAAGACCCTGTGTAGAGCTGGATTCATCACTGGCATAAGGTAATAAGTACCTGGGCATGTCTAGTGGTGGATGGGAGTAAGGCACAGGGGTAATTGAAAAAAAAATTAGGAGAAAAACACTTGTTTGGACGGTGTTGCACTGTGTTTTTTTTTTCTTTTGTTTTCTTGCAGGTATCAAGATGGATCCGAGGGAAATGGCCAGCTGGATGGCAGCCCAGTTTAGCAGGCAACAGGAGCTAGCGCAGCAGGCTCAGGACACTGCTATGAAAGCCTTAATGGACCAGCAGAAGCCAGTGCTTGATCTGGTGGAAGCCTTAGTTAATCTGCAGAACCAAAGTGGACCGGATGCAAGACCAGCAGTAAATACTGGTATACCACATGTGGACAGTGTGGGACTCAATCAGGGAATTGAGGCATTTAGTTTTGGGAAGCTAACTCCAGATGATAATGTTGATGATTTCCTAGAATCTTTTGAGAGAGTGGCACAAGCATTAGCATCGCCAGAGACCCAGTGGGCAGTAAGGCTGGCAGCCTCATTAACTGGAGAGGCGCTTGCAGCTTATAGAGCAATGCCAGAAGCTCAGGCTTTGAATTATAAAGATTTAAAGGCTGCTATTAGAGATCGCCTAGGGTTGTCTATTTCAGAGTATAGGCGAATGTTTAGAGCTACTGCATTAAGAGTGGGTGAAACACCCAGGGCTCTGAGTCAGAGAATCAGAGGATTGGCTGTGAAATGGTTGGAGCTTGAAGGAAAGACTGTGGAAATGTTATTAGACATTATTATGCTTGAACAATTTATGTCTGCTGTGCCTAAAGATTTGCACACTTTCCTTATACAGCAAAATTGCCAGAATCTTGGAGAGGCAACCATGCTAGCAGAGAGATTCTTGGAAGCCACGCAGGCTTGCCATAGAATGGGTGGCCCTCTGAAGATTGGTGCTGAGGCAAGCTGTGCTGTATCAGAAAAGAGAATGGGTAAAAATGTTTCTGAAAATAATTGTACTGTGCCAGCCCAGATTACACAGTGGAGTAAAAAGAAATGTTTCAAATGTGGAAAATGGGGACATTTGGAAAGGGGATGCCAGATACACACTAGCTTGATGGGTGTTGATTTAAAACAGCCCAAAGAAGGATTTCTTTTGATGGTTGATGTGCAGGGAATTACCACAAATGTTCTGTTAGACTCTGGGGCAGACCAGAGTATGTTGTCAAAGAGGCTTTGGAAGAGGATAGAGGCCCAAGAAGGATTTGTGCCTAGAACCCCTGAAAGCCAAGTTCACATCAGATGCATTCATGGTGCTGCAACATCATATCCCACCTATAGGCTAATGGTTAAGTGCCTGGGGGAACAAGAGGAAGTTCTTTTAGCAGTGGTGCCTAGGCTATCATTTGATTTGGTTCTAGGAAGAGACTGGCCAAGATTTAAGCAGGGACTAGTGAAAGGGCTAGGAAAGAAGGAGGGAGAAGGATTAATGGAAATAGCTCCCGGGCCTTTGTTTGGAAGTCCTCAGTCCCTAGCTAAAAAGATGGTTAAGCTTCCAGAAGGCCAAACTATAAGGAAGGGAATAGGTAATAAGAGGGGCCTTGTATCCACCCGCTCGCAGGCTAAGGTAGAGAGCCAGAAGGAGGAGGGGGAGCAGGCAGAGTTATTAGGAGACTTACCCTCTTATGATGATTTAATAACTCCACCATCTGGGAAAGTAAGAAAGTTGAAAGCACAAAAGCGTCGTGAGAGACTTTGCAGAGCACAGGGTAGGGCTGACATGTTGGCAGGTCAAAGTTTACCCTGGGTGCCAGCTGAGTTAGTGGCAAAGTTTCCTAACTTTCCACAAGAACAGCGAGCTGATCAAGCTCTCACCCGAGCTTTTAAGTATGCTCAGGAGGTCAGGAGGAGTTGCCCAGATTCAGACTAGATAATGAAATATTATATAGAGAGACAGGACCCCAGAAATGGGACCATACGTAAACAATTGGTGGTACCCACAACTTTCAAAGGACTAGTACTTAGATTAGCACATGATCATCCAGTTGGAGGTCATAAAGGGATGCAAGGAACGCTGGATCAAATACTTATGCGTTTTTACTGGCCAGGTATTTTCAAAGAAACTGCCCAGTTTTGTGCTGCATGTCCAGCGTGTCAGCGAGTTACAGCAACTCACCCACCGGTGGTGCCTTTGATTCCCATGCCAATTATCACAGACCCAATTGGTCGCATTGCTATGGATATTGTAGGCCCATTAGTCAAAACACCCCGAGGTTTCCAATAAATCCTAGTTATGGTAGATCAGGCAACAAGATTTCCCTGGGCCATACCATTCAGGAATGTTTCTGCAAAAACAATAGCTTTAGAGCTAGTCAAATTGTTTTGTGAAGTGGGATTCCCAAGAGAGGTGTTGACTGACCGAGGGTCCAATTTTGTATCCAAATATTTGGCCCAGGTCTGATATGCCTTTGGCATTCATCATGTGAAAACCTCAACCTAACATCCACAATCAAACGGTTTGGTGGAGAGATTCAACCAAACTCTCAAACAAATGTTGAGAAGGGGGTTAGCAGGAGAGGTAAAAGAATGGGATATGTTATTGCCCTTTGCCTTATATGCCTGCAGGGAAAGAATTCAGGTGTCCCTAGGTGTAACTCCATATGAATTGATGTATGGTAGGGCTCCACGGGGTTTGTTGGATATTTTGAGGGAACAGTGGATTGATCCTGAACCAGGAAGTCAGGAGGTGCCACAGTTTTTACGTGACTTGAGAGCACGTTTAAAAAGGACCTCGCAGGTTGCTGAGAGGAACCTGCAGGACAGCCAAGTGCGCCAGAAAGGGTGGTATGATAGGAAGGCCAAAAGCCGCCAATTAAGCATTGGTGAAAAGGTTTTGGTTCAAGTAGCAGGTACTGCCCCAAAATTTGAAGTACAGTGGAAAGGGCCATGGAAGGTTGTTAGACAAGTGAGCCCAGTATCTTATGTGGTAGAAAATGCAAGAGGGCGTAGACAGACCTACCATATTAATGTACTTAAGTCTTGGAAGGAGAGGCCTGTAAATAATAATGACCCTGAAGCCAGTCAGGAAGTAGGTGAGCTTCAAAAAGATAATACTCTCGTGGGTATTACGGACTGTAGGGAAGAAGTGTCACCAGTTACACCAGTCCATAATAACTTAAGCAGGGGGGTATGTGATAAGGAAGCTTATCATAGTTCAGGAAGGAGCTATAATAGAGGTGAATTGGCTCTGAACAAGCAACCTGTCTTTTCTGGTAGAAATAATAAAACAGAATGTTTCCATAAAAGACTACCAGTCCCAGAATGCACCAGGTTTCCAACAGCCACTAGAAGAGCTGAAGTGGGGAAACGTGTGTTCAATCAGGAGAGCTATGAGGTAATCCCCAAGCATCTCCAAGGGCAGGGCTTGATTCAGCACAGCTGCGCTGTGCTAGGGTGGAACAGCCCTCTAAACAGGTTAAAAGTAAAGCTTATTCTACACAGCAGAATCATCAGCAGAATCTTCATGATCATCATCAGCAGGAGCAGAGGCAGCAGAAGCCAGAGCTCACGGACAGAGAGAGCAAGAAACACTTTGGAAGAAAGAAGAGAAAAGCATCTTGGAGGTCTAAAGGAGTCCATAGCAGTACGTGTGCTGGGAGGCATTCCAGAGGCAAGCATACTCCATTGGACTGGAGGAAACCAGAGGAGTGGGGTTGCAGAGCCAGGAATCCCCGGACGGGACCTGTGAGGGAGACGGCTGCATTTGGAAGGGGCCCTAAGACCAGTGCAAGAAGGTATGTGAAGAGAGGCCCAGTGTCCAGGGATCTTGATTGGAAGGATGGACATAAAAACTGGACTACATACTGGCCAGGATATTTAGAGAGGAACCCTAACAGCAATGGAAGCTCAGGTATGAACACTGATCTATGCCCTAGCTATTCACTTGGAAGACAGCAAGGAAATAAGTATTGTTCTGAGAATGCTCCATTAAGAAATTCCTCTGTGCCAATCCATGATATTGATTCTATGATAGTTGAAGAAGAAGGGGATATTGTAAATAAGCAGTGTGAATACATGGATTGCTCTCTGTCTAAACATCTGTGGTAATATACTTTTACAAAATACAATAACCATCACAAAGAAATATAAACTTGTTCTTTGATCTTCTCAGAAAAGCTTTTGAGCAGGATTGGAGCCACGTTTAGAAAGTAAACCAGCCAAGTGGTTTGCAGCTGGTTAATTGTTAGCAATTGAGCCTTGCCTAATTGCCTGTGAGCTCTGAAGAGACACTTCTGGGTGTGGGTGAAAATACCAGAAGTTAGCCTTGAAAAAGAACAGTTTTTCATTACTTTGTGGGTTTTGTTTGTTTTTGAAGCACTGCTAAAAAGATATTAGCAGGAGCCTACAGAAAAGACCTTTCTGTTCCCATCAAGGTCTTTATGATTTGATTTGATTGCTTAAGAAGTTCAGTTGTTGTTTTTCCTGATTTTGTTTTTCTAAGTATAATACTGAAAGCAAGTATCCTTTCTGTGCTACCAAGCAAATCTGTGTTGGGAGAAATAACCCCATAAATAAAATATCTTTTCTTTGCTTAAACACTCGAGCAAGCACAACTAATTTTTTTGTGAACGGCTGATTCTGGAATGAATGGACTACATTTCCCACAATCCTTTGCAAGTCATATTAATATTTGCCTTTGCCAAGACTGTGGACATTCTCACCCAGCGCCCCCGTTTACAGTGTGTACAGACACATGTACCACGTTATAGAAAATAGGCTTCATTATTTCTGAGTGGAAAGGTTGTTTGCCATACATTATATTGATTGAGAGACCTAGCCTGAACATAAGCTGAAGGCTATTTTATCCAGTTTTCAGGGCCCTATTACCATTAGACAGAAATCAGCACCGGCCTGCTGACAGGTTGTACATTTAGGGGTAAATTTTATAAAAGATACACATAAAGTAGGCATATAAAAAAGGCATGTATGCTTATATACAGAGCAATGTTCCCTCTAATTTTCTGTAGGCTGTGTGCGCATAAAATATCAGCTGTGCGGCTTTTGAAGGAAGGTTAAATTTTTGTGCGCCACATAACGACACTCGGAGTTATATACTTTAAAATTTGACTGCACGTCAGAATACAGTATGCACACCACATTGATTGCACTAGAAAATATTGTAGAACTTGTGAAAACCGTAAATACAACACAACTTTTAAATTTTAAGACGTCTATGTTGTTTTCTATCAGAATCAGAACTGTAAGTTTTGTGCGCTCTGTTGTAAGGTATGTGCGCTCGCTCGGCGAGGTGTGTGCGCGCGCACACGCGCACAGCTTAGAGGGAACAGTGATACAGAGGTATATGGGGTCAGCACTACTTTATAATAGGAGGTAAAATGCAAGATATATGTGCCTATAAAAAGGGGCATGTTCTGGGTGGAGAATGGGTATGTACTGGGTAGATTGCCAAGGTGCTAAAGGGATAATACTCAGCTCACAGTGATCAGTGTTTTTTTTGTTGTTGTTTTTTTGCTTTTTTTTTTAAATGCCAGTTGCCATCGGTAAAAACAAATATGGATATTCAGTGCCAGTATCCAGATACCAGCCAGTGATGGCTATCTGGATTTAGTGGTCAGCAATAGCACTTTTGGGAAAGCGGTGATATTCAGTTGCTATCCAGATAACCAAGTGAATGATGATGAACCTGATTCGAGGCAAAGGAATATGGCTCAAATTATAAGAACTGTGGTGAATACTGCGTACTCATCTCCATAGCAGAAGAGCTAGGAAGTGGTCTTTCTATCCCTCAGAACCCCCTTCCAAATCAGTTGTTGCACCATCAGAAGTAATAGGGGCTGTCCATAGAATTGTCTGACCACTGCATCAAAGCTGTGTGGGTCACAAACTCTGCACAGACAGTGTGGAATCGAGGGGAGATTCCCAGAGCAGTAGTCTGTGCATCACAGCATTTCATTTTCAGGGAGTGGGGACAACACCACAGCATACCACTAAAACACTATTGTAGACTGGGCCCAGGCCTTCCCTGCTTCATGCACCAATGTGGTGGATGATAGGTGATTATGCACCCCCCAAAGTATACCCAGATGGAGGCGAGGTGGCAACAATAGGTGACTAGAGCATAAAGGGGAAAGTGGGAAGTACAGTATATAGCAATGTGTGCTGGAGATACCTACTGTGTTACTAGGAGGTTCTTAAGGATTTCAAGTCAACAAATCTCATTGTCTCCTCAGCTATTGTTCAGAGTACCTGTTGCTCAAAGTCGCTAAAGGGCTGAGGCTACCCATTTGGTCTTGTCTCCATGGCCTTCTGCTTGGTTTTCCTTTTCACCTTCTTGCCCTTGGGTTTCAAGTCCTCTGCATCTTGGTTTTGGTGGTAAATTGTATTCATGTTCTAAAAGATCCCCAATCAGAATACTTGTTTGTGATAGGCACTCATATGGACACCTACATAGCCCAGAAGAACTCTCTGGTATTTGAGCATCTCTCACAACATGAAGTTCCACCTCACCTTAGCATACGTTTTCTTTCCTGGTGAGCTCCTTTTGCTTGGGTTTCTCAAGCAAGTCAGAATCAGCATAAAGCCAAGCATTCCTAAAATGGGCCAGCATACATATATATTCCAGTTTTATAAATGTGCACGGGGGCCTGCATGTCACAAATTTATAAATGATGCTTTCTGAAATGAGCTGCAGGTGGGTACATGTATGGGATATAGATATGAGCAATGGACATTTTAGATGTGTGGGAAGAACTTGTAGCCTGCCCATATGTTACCAATTACAAATAGCTAGCTCATGGACAATGATTGTGTTGATACCTCCACTGCTTAAGCTGTCCCCCATTTAGCTATAGGCATTAAGTGAGGAGCACAGGCTCTGGCAAGGGCTCATATGTATAAGGGGTGCACTCTGTTTGGTATGGGCTGGGTCACTTGAATGGGCCTCACCTGCATGTATCCACAGGAAACTATCTCTTTCAAATTGGGTGGCTGTGTGTTGGTGAAATAAGGTGAGGTGCATGGTGAGACAACTATGTGCTTTCCTGTGATGGAATTTACATGCTACATTTTTTCTGTTTCCCTTTCAGGTGCCATGAATTTACTGGGGAGTGGGGCCACTAGGGAGGAGTAGGAAAGGAATTTTTTATGTGTTTTTATCATTGTATATTTCTATGTTTACTAGGATCCCACAGCCTACTTTAATCTGTGCAGATGGGCAGTGGTTCTAAGTCTCCACTTGTTTGGCTGGCTACTCTCATGCATGGTATATACTCATGTCAACCAATGTCATGTGCATCTGGCTGTTTCCATGGTGTTGTTTGCAGACAACTCTTAATAAACATGTCACTTACACTGAGATCTTGCATCCCACCTCCCACCTAGTATGTTGCCATTCTTTACACATGTTGTGAGCACAGAGCTGCCAGATGGGGGGCTAGTGGCCTTGGTTGGCTGCAAGGTAGATGGATGAGTGGGAAATGGCAGTCTGCTGACATTGTGAAACCTGAATTGACATTGGACACCCCTAACTTAAGCTGCTGTTAGCAGTGGTTAGGCATGCATGACTCCTCCATTGGAACCATGTCTTGCAGTGTACTGTGGGGTGAATGCTGAGCTATGGTCTGGGGACATGGTATGCAACACCAGGCATGCTGGAGTGGGTGTTTGTAGGCCTTTGCCTGACCCATCTGTACATTTGAGTCAACACTTTTAAAATTGTGAATGATTAGAGGCTTTATTTGATGAAGAGGATTTTCAAAGAGTTGTCCAAATGCTGATAGTATCATTTCTTGACTATTGTAATATTTGGCATCTTGGTTTATTTGCTTGTTTACTAGTTCTTTACAAATCATTCAAAAAGCTACCATTCAAGTTATTTTTAATCTGTTGAAAATGGGCTATTAATTTAATTTAATTTAATGTACATTCTTCCATTCCATTCATTTTTACTTCTTGCAATGAGAACTTGCATGACTATGGATTAAGCTATGATCCTTGTTTATATACGGGATCATTTTGAGCCGCGAATAGTGGGGATGAATGTCCCGTTAGGACGTCCATCCCCGCTATTCGGCCCCCTATGCCATCCCCGACTAACTTCCCCATATGTAAGGGGAGGCTAGATAGGGTGGGAAAGGGGCGATATGGAGGCAGAGTTAGGGTAGGCAGTGGGCGGTCTGATTCTGATGTTAGCCCTGTATGTAAAGGGCCGGCAGACTGAATTGGGAATTATTCCACCTCTGAGGTGGAATAAGTTCCCCTAGACAGTGGGGAATGGAAGGCCAGGACAGCGGAAGAAGTAGGAGGGGATGCAGGGGATTCCCAGATCCTGACCTTGGGATGCCAGATCAGGGGTCAGATGGGGAGAATGAAAGAACAGGTCAGCGGCCGCGGATCGTGGCTCCTGAATGGAGCCATGGTGTCATCACAACTACACACCATAGCACCACAGCTCCATTCAGGAGCCTTGACTGAGTTAGCTGGGCAGAGGCCTGTACATGCAGGCTGGCTGGAATCGGATCCCGGCCTGCACGTACAGGCCTAGACGCAATTCTGATCCTGCGGAGCTAGACATGCCCTGTGGGAGCAGAATCCCGTCTACCTCTGTACGTCCGGTTCTGACCAGGCACACAGCGGGCTGGGACGTCCACAATGGAATAAGACCTACACTGTCTATCATATATCACATGCTGACTTTTCAACAACATTTTCAATGCTGCTTAATTGATATAAACCTATGTATTGTATTTGGGGCAATTGGATCTTTAAGATGTGCCATTTGCTTCCTTAGTCTACTTGTCTAAAGACATTTTCTATAATTGGTCATGCTTTTTATCCGACAACAGTCTAATTTTTTGACTTTTCAAACTATTGAAAACTCACCTATTTGTATAAAATTCAGTTTTTCCTTGATTTCATATATTTGCATATTTTGCTAAGTGATGTCTGATTCATTTTACTATCGGTTTTACGCTTAATATGTCCCACATTTTTGTAACTTGCCTAGTAAGTATTGATAGGTGAGAGATAAATGTAATAAAATTTAATGAAACACCTGTGTCATTGCCCATTGGCCACCTCCTTCCTTATACTATCCAGTGGACATGGGCAGTAACTGTGTATAACAGGGAGAAGGTTTTTTATGCAAGGGGGTATGTTCATAGGTTATGTTCCTGGATGGAAGTTAGGAACCACTTACCTGTGTATGAGGGAGGGCCGAAATGGATGGGGTCCCAAGTCCTGAGAGTTTCCATGTGCTTGGCCAGGTGTTACCACGGTGCCATTGGATGATTGAATGATGCAGTAACTAAACTCCAATGATAGGCATTCAGGTGCTCATATGCTCCAGGGCCAGACCATATTGGACATGTTATTGAAATGGGCCGGGAAGAGCTGCATATCTACATTGGTGGGTTTGTGCATATGAGAACACATTATTGGACATATATTTCTAATGCCAGTAACGCTTATTTCTTGGACAACCGTACCGCCTGACTAATTAAATATCTTATATGAGCATATATTGCACAGATATGCACATGCCCTCACATGGCCTACCTCCAAGCTTCCTCCTGACTGGAATGGCTAGAACTGAGATACATGCCATGAGCTTGTAAAGGATCCCTCCATCAGGGCCGGCTCTATCATGAGGCCAACTGAGGCGGTGGCCTCAGGCGGCAATTTCCAGGAGGCAGCACTCCGACGGCAGCAGCACTCTCCAGCTCTGTTTTAATTTTAGATTTTGCTTCCCTCTGGCCTGCCTCTGTCTTCCCGTGTGGGAAGACAGAGGCAGGCCAGAGGCAGCAAAATCTAAAATTAAAACAGAGCTGGAGAATTTTGCATTGAGTGTGCATTCCTCGTCCTCGGAGAGCAGGTTGGCAATGTGCCGCTTGTAAGCTCCCAAACTCATGCCTGCTTGGCCTCCTGAAGATGCTGCTGTTACGCTGTAGCTCGCGCGCCTCCAGCCCATCCTTCCCGGTCCAGTCTTCGTGCGACTTCATTCTTCTTTCACCACCCACAGCTCCTCCTCCAGCCACGCCACCTGCTGTAGCCTTTCCTGGATGAGCCGGCTCTGCTCCATAGAGAGCTGCAGCAGTGTGGTTTTCTCCCAGCTCAGCTGCTCTACTTGGCCGTGCAGCTCTTCTGTTTCCCCTCACCGCTGCCGCTGCTGGTCTTCAATTCACTGTCCTCGCCCGCTGCTCCTCTGCATCTGTTAAGCCCGCTGTCCATTGAGCAAGAATGTTGTTTGCACAGGGCCCCGCGTTTCAGAGGGCTCTGCGCAAAGAACATTCTGTTGATCAGCCCAGGGAAATTTTAAAAGAAAAAAACAGCTTGCTGCTGCCGCTGCCGCCGTGGCAGCAGCAGAATCAAGTGTCTCCCACAGGGCCTCCGCCTGACTGGCAGAGCCCTCTCTCCTGCCTGAGAGTCCTCCCTCGATCACTCTCCTCGGCGCGGCTTTCAGAACCGCGAAGGGAGGGTTTACCTCTTGCAGCTCTGTTAAGCCCGCTGGGGTTGATGGGAACAGGCATTTCCTGTATCAGCCCTGGCTGGCTTAACAGAACTGCAAGAGGGAAACCCTCCCTTTGCGGTTCTGAAAGCCACGCCGAGGAGAGTTATCGAGGGAGGGCTCTGCCGGGCAGGAGGGAGGGCTCTGCCAGATGGGCGGGGGCGGGGGTGGGGGCCCCGCGGGAGACACTTGATTCTGCCACTGCCACGGCGGCAGCGGGGGGCTAGGACTGGAAATGGACTTATTGGGTGGGGGGGTTGGGATTGGTAATAGGCAGATGGGGGGCTAGCACTGGAAATGAGCTAGAACTGGTAATGGGCTGATTGGGGGGCTAGGACTAGAGTGGGCTGATAAGGGGGATAGGACTGGAAATGGGCTGGGACTGGAAATGGGCTAATGGGGGAAGAGAGGAGAGTGCTGCTGGCTCTGGAAGAAAACTAGGGGCTAGGGCTACAAATGGACTGATGCAGTAGGATTTTAGAATAGGACTGGAAGGGAGCAGATAATGAGAGGGCCTGCAAGGGTAAGGAGGGGGCTGAAAAGGAGCTGACACCTGAGATGTACTGAAGGGGGACTGGAAGGGAGATGACACTTGGGGATGGGAGTGGTAGGTGGTTGGGTAATGGGGAGGAGGTTGGAAGGGAGCTGACATGCAAATGTCACTGGAAGGGGGACTGGGGGGGTGGCACAGAGTGGACGTGAGCTGATATCTGGGATGGTATTTGGTATAGAAGGGGCTGGGCAGTGGGGAAGGAGGGAGACTGGAAGGGAATGGACACCAGTGGCAGTCGTGGGAATGCAAGGCAGTTGACATTGAAAGGTACTGGGAGGGGAGGACTGGAAAGGGGGCTGATACTGGGGAGGGTTACTGGAACTGGAAATGGGCTGATGGAAGGAAGTGAAGAAAACAAAAGAAGAGATAAGAAATGGCAGATGGACCATGGATCATAGACCACAGAAAGAGAGCTAAAAGAAGACAGGAAAGCAGAAGCCTCAGATCGGGACCAGCATGATCAGAGAATAAAATGGTCAGATAACAAAGTTAGAAAAAATAATTGTATTTAATTTTTGTGATTGGACTTTGTGCTATTTTTATATTTTACACAGTATTGGGGAACTGCATCTCTTATTTATCTGATGTTGCACTGCATGTGGACTCTGGCTTCTTGGGGTTTCAATTTAAATTTTGTCTACATATTTTTATTTTATTTTAGATTGTGGTTACTTATTCTGTACTTGGTGAGGGTCGATGTTGTGAGTATGTGACTGAGGTCAGGTGTTCTGTTAACATGGAGTTTGTACATAAAGATCTATACTGTACCGTAGTAATTTGATTGTTCAGCTTTTCAAATAGGTGTATGGATGTTCCGGGGCCCACTGTAGTATTTACAGTGACGCTTTTTTGGATGGGCTCCTTATGTGAGTTTTTGAAGTTTGTGCTGACATGGTATGGTATGGTAGGTTTGCTCCTTGTTGTAGGGTTTTGTATTAGTTCATAATATGACTGGTACTGGAGAATAGTGGTTGTTGCTGTTGTTGTTGTTGTTGTTGTTAGTGAGATGATCAGAATCAGATTTTTTTTTTTAAATATTGAGTTCTGTCGGTGAATGTCCTGGTTCTGCTCTGCACCTACTGTGGATGCAAAATATATGTTAAAAAAGAAAAAGCAAGAACGCAGTTTGTTTGTTTTCATGTCCAGCCGTTGGTCCAAAGTGATAGAAAGCAGAGGGTTGGGCTAAATGGCCAATTTTCCCAATGGAGAAAGGTGAATAGTGGTGTACCCCAGGGATCTGTGCTGGGTCCGCTGCTTTTTGACATATTCATAAATGACCTAGAAAGTGGAATAACGAGTGAGGTTATTAAATTTGCAGATGACACAAAACTATTTAAAGTTGTTAAAACCCAAGAGGATTGTGGAAAATTGCAAGAGGATCTTGATAAATTGGAAGACTGGGCATCAAAATGGCAGATGAAATTTAATGTGGACAAGTGCAAAGATATGCACCTAGGGAAGAACAACCCAAACTATGGTTACACAATGCAAGGTTCCACATTAGGAACACCACCAAGGAAAAAGATTTCGGCGTCATTGTGGATAACATGTTAAAACCCTCGGCCCAGTGTGCAGAGGCAGCCAAGAGAGCAAATAGAATGCTAGGTATCATAAGGAAAGGAATGGAAAATAAAACAAAAGATATTATAATGCCTCTATACCGTTCCATGGTGAGACCGCACCTTGAATATTGTGTGCAATTCTGGTCGCCGTATCTTAAAAAGGATATAGCGTTATTAGAAAAGGTTCAGAGAAGAGCCACCAAAATGGTAAAGGGGATGGAAAGATACTCCTATGAAGAAAGGCTAAAAAGGTTAGGGCTCTTTAACCTGGAAAAGAGACGGCTGAGGGGAGATATGATAGAAGTCTATAAATTAATGAACGGAGTGGAACGGGTAAACGTAGATTGACTGTTTACGTTATCAGAATATAGAAAGACTAGGGGACATGCAATGAAGCTACAGGGTAAACTATTTAAGACTAATAAAAGAAAATATTTTTTCATTCAACATGTAATCAAACTCTGGAATTTGTTGCCGGAAGATGTAGTAAAGGTTGTTAGTGTAGCTGGGTTTAAAAAAGGTTTGGACAAGTTCCTGGAGGAAAGGTCCATAAACCATTATTAAGAAGGGACCCAGGATATCAATGCTTGACCTAGTACAAGCATTGCAGAACCTGTGTCTTTTGGGGAAACTGCTAGGTACGTATGACCTAGATTGGCCACTGTTGGAAACAGGATACTGGGCTTGATGGACCTTGGTCTGACCCAGTATGGCATATCTTATGTTCTTATGTTTATAACAACAAAATAAAAATGAGTTGTAATTTAGTTTTATAAACTGTGCTGTTGGTTCTTGCTGTCTTTTAGTTCCTTGATGTGCAAATGGGACCATACCTAGACCTGTGCAAGCAGTGCAGCTGCACAGGGCAGAAAGGCTTGGCGGGCACATTTTGGCTGTCTGCTGTTGCCTTGCCGCCGCTGGCAGAACAATAGCAAGCAGCCAAAATGTGCCCCCCAAGCCTTTTCGCAGAACTTTAAGCAGGTCTGCTCCTTCCCTCCTCTGTCGCAATGTCAGAGTAGGGAGGGTCAGATCTGTTTAAAGTGTCATTGCCTTTCAGATTGGGCGCATGCCCCCTCCTCCTCCCCATACCTCCATCCAGCACTGCCTGCTCTATCCCTGCTGCTGGCGCCACCATGAAAAAAACAGAGGGCGGCAGCAGCAGGGAAAGAGTAGGCAGTGCTGGACGGAGGTATGGGGGAAGAGGGGGGCATGCGCTTGAGTTGCAAGTTGCACAGGGTACGATTGCAGCTTGATACGGCCCTGTGTGCAAACATCTTGCATTTCCTCCATATAATCGAATCGTCTTTTTGGTTGGTTCGGTTCAGTCTCTGATTGGATTTCTGAAAAAGCCCCACCCCCTCTAATATGGGGGGGGGGGCACCATTTCATACTTCGCCTCAGGCAGCAGATTGCCTTGAGCCGCCCCTGCCCCCCATGGTGTGTATCTCCACTCACAGCTCTTCTCAGGTGTGTCACCATGAGGTCTTGTGACCTGGTGACTGCAGTAAAGCTATGCTGCACCTCCTATTGCAAGGACGTGAGGTGCATCAAGACCATGGGTGTCCTATATTAAGACTTAAGGATATTAATATGTACACCTTATAGGAAAGGCGGGATAGAGGTGATATGATTGAGATGTTTAAATACCTCTGTGGCATAAATGTTCAGGGGTAAAGCCTCTTTCAATTTAAAGCAAGTTCTGCTATGAGGGGACATGGGATGAGGGTGAAGGGGGATAGATTCAGGAGTGATTTGCGGAAATATTTCTTTATGGAAAGAGTGGTGGATCCATGGAATAGTCTCCCAGTGGAGGTGGTAGAGATGAGGATTGTAACTGAATTCAAAAAAGCATGGGACAAACACAGAGGATCTCTAAAGGAAAAAAGGGGACTGTTGTAGTTGTTGATATGGAAGGACAGACTAGATAGGCCATGTGGTCGTTTTGTGTCATCATATTTCTATCTTTCTACAAGGCCCTAGGACCTCATGGGGACAGGAATGGCCCCAGAGTTGCTTCAAGGTGTTGGCACCCTAAACAAACTTTAAGCTTTATACAACCCTTAGATGTCAAATCTATTGTTTAGCTTTGAATTCCCTACTCTTTGATGCCCCCCAGACATTGCTGACTTAGTTTGCCTAGTGGTTGGCCCAATGGCAAACAGGATGGGCAGGCTGAGTGTCCATTGAATATGCAGCCTGTCCATATGCCTCCTTCCTACCCTTTCCAGCTCCTCTTCCCCAACAATCTCCTCCCTGATCCTCTGCCTCCCTTATCCCTTTGCCACCCTACCCTCCCCTTCTTCCTCCTCATCTCATACCATCACCACCTCCATCTCCACTCATCACCCTCAACCTCACCCTCAGCCTCAGCATGGGGTCCACAGAACAGGGCCTCTCTGCTTTTCCTCTGGATAACTCTGAGCAATTCCATGCAGACAAGGTTGCCACAGGAATATCCCCAATCCCAATGCTTCCCCTGTGGCTTGCAGTAGTGGGTCTTTGCAACAGCGATTCTCTCCCAGATCAATGTCAGAGGAAATGACCACATTAGGAGAGTCTTCCTCCCCTTCCCTGTCCCTTTACAATGTGGATGGCTCCCCTGCTGGGGCGGAGAGCTGCCTATGTTACTGATGCTTGCCTCAGTGGTGGTGGTGGTAGTGGTGGTGGTGGTATTTATTAGGGGGCCTGCTGGCCTTTCTGCTGCTACAGGTGGTGGTAGTAGCAGCTGTGGTGCTACTGCTTCCACTGCATCTACAAAACAGATAGGTCATACTTCATGCTGTGATACACACTGGTGTGTCACAGGAATATACACATATGTTAGCAACAGGCCTCTTTCAAAAACTCACATGTGTCTTTCCTGACTCTGACCTATCTATGTGTGGCCTTCTGCTGTACACCTTTGTTACAAGTGTGCATCTCCTCCACTGTCACATTGTGCAAGGTAAGGAGGTGTCTCAAAGGCACTGCATAGACAGTCCTTGCTCAGACTCTGTATGGTACATCATCTACATTTTTCTATATGATGCCTATGGTGGCTACATCATTGACTGTGTGGTTATATTCCTTCCTGCCTTCATTGAAGTCTGCTGCTGTTCCATAGTTCCACATGTGGCGACCACATGTCATCTGGACCCAGAGGAGGTGGTGCACACCACATCCCTGATATATTTCAAAGCCTTCCATTCCTACCCTATAGCAGTTGTGGCCTGAAGCTTTGGCTAGTTGCTGCCTGGGCTTGTGCACATTGCTCCTGTTGTGCACTTTCTTATTGCATCAGCAGCCACCACTTATGGCCATGCTGATATTTCTAGTTACCCTAAACTCTTTCTCCCTTTCCCTGTGGGTCACCATTCATATCTAGTGACCCCTCATTACTGCTACTCCATATTTTCTATGACACTATGTCCCCTTGGGAACCCCTTTGGCCCACTCTCCAACATTTGCCAAAATCTATGCATGGCTGCCTTCTTTATGCAGATGATGTCCTAATTGTTGTGCTACTGCATACAGTGTTCCAGTGAGGCATGCCATGTCATAGATGCATGGTGTTGCATGCATTTCATGGCCTTGCACATTACAGTTGATAATCCATGGTTCCTCCCTCTATGTAATATCTATGTCATGTGTGCTATGAAGCTATGTGCTGAAGCTCCTATACTCAAGTCAAGTATATGGAAGCATCTGCTGGGAATAAATGAAGAACTCATGCTGAGAGATACACTCATTTCACTAGTTCTTCCCTTGCCATCTTTCCAACCTCTTTCACTCTTGAAGTCCTGCAGTTACTGGCTTTTGTGTTGAGGGTATGCCCTGTCCAGCTGTGCAAGAGTTGTGACATGTGGCTATTAGGTGTGTCATTGTAACAGGTGCAGGGCACATCTGCCATCCACACTTCTGCCATCCCAGTTACCAGCACAAACCATGTGCCTCACTGTTGGCTATCATTTGTGGTTGTGCATGATCAGGCCATGGTGTGGCTGTGTTCCTTCTGTTGTGGAGCTGTCTGCCATCATACCCTGTAACCATATGTACAAAGTGCTCTCTTGTGTCCTGAGGAGTAGCCTAGTGGTAAGAGCAACAGACTGCAACCCAAGAGATGTGGGTTCAATTCCCAGTGATGTTCCTTGAGTAAGTTGCTTTACCCTCCATTGCCTTGGAAGAAAGGACTTGGTAATCTAATTCCAATCATATCTTGCTAGGAAAACACTGGGTTTCTAGGAATCAGCCCTGACTTGATGACACTTTAAAAAAAATGTATATATATGCTGGGTTTCATACAGAGAGAAATTACCAGCAGAAAGGAAGAGGTATTAATGCCACTGTACAAGTTGCTGGTGATGCTTCACTTGGAATGTTGTGTTCAGTTCTGGAGACCATATCTCACAAAGGATATAAAAAGGCTGGAAGTAGTTCAGAGGAAGGCAATCAAAATGATTTGGAGCCTGCGTCAGAAGACTTATGAGAATAGACTTGAAGACCTCCTACACTCTGGAGGAGAGGAGGGACAGGGGAGATATGATTCAGACCTTTAAATACTTAAAGAGTATTAATGGACAAACAATCCTCTTCCAAAGACGGGGAAGCTGTAAAACTAGAGAGCATAACATGAAGCTGCAAGGGGGTAAACTGAAAGGCAATGTCAGGAAATACTTTTTCACTGAAAGGGTGGTGGATGCTTGGAATACCTTCCCAATGGAAGTGGTGGGGGCAAACACAGTGACAGAATTCAAAATGGCATGGGGCAGACACAGTGGATCCCTTTATTACAACAGGATAAAATCAAAGTAAGCATAACCATCTCTTATATCTGAACAAATAGGGGTGACCTACATGGAACGGTGGGTATACCCCTAAACAAAGGCATGGGGAGAGGTGACCTGCACGGAGCGGCAAGTGCACTTACTTTACTGCCTTGCTGGGTAAACTAGATGGACAATATTGGTTTTTATCTGCCATCATTTACTATGTTACTATGTTACTATGACCTGGGTTGGGGCCTTTCAGGGTTACATGCATATCTGGAGCATGCCCTTGCCTCTCAGTGTCCATGACTCATGGCGTTCTTGCAAGTCCCCATATGCAACCACCTGCACATTCCTGGGCCCTCAGCATGTATCAGATCTGTCATTCACTGACTGGAAGATCCTCTGATTTAATGCCAGTGGTGTATCTATCTCTGTGTGAGTACTGCAGTGGTGATTGCTGTTTGGCAGGAAGAACGTGTGTTCAAGGCAGTGTCTACATATCTGAGACAGGCATGTTGGGTGCACTGGGCATACCTTCTACCTTGTGCTCCTTTCTCTGTGACTGTTTTGGTACAGTCATAGGTCATGGTCATCGGAACACCTCTGACTCCCATTTTGCCTGGGGACTTCATGACACATGATACTTTGCCACTGTTATGCTTGTATCTGTGTGCCTTCTCTCCCTGTCAAGTTCAGATTGTACTTCTGAATGTCTCTGTGTCTGTGGTTACACTGATCTCTTTAATTGTTTTGACTGATGCAGATCTTTCCTGATTCTCAGAAGGTGTTGACCTTGGGGGCTACCTGTTTTGGCTCATTTTCAGCCCAGTCATGACTATGATATGTACAGTGCTGCATAGGCCTTGTAGAACTATGCAAATGATTATTATTAGTAGTAGTATATTTTCTTGCCTGCACACTGGATGTCTACCAGCAGCTAGGTGTCCCAGGTCAACTGTGTCTATAGGTGTGAAATGGAGGTCTTACCTTGCTAGAGCCATGCAGATCCTCTCCAAGACCGTTTTTGCTGTAGCATGGTTTCTCTTCAGTCATCACCATGCAGCACAGCATGAAGGTTTCTGCCCTTGAAAAATTAAGCTACCAGGTGGCCATCTTGCTTGTTCTGTGCACAAGATGTCTTTTTTATAGGGGCAATTTCTCCAAATGGGTTAGTTTTGCGCATGCAAACACAACAAATCCCACCCCTGTAGTACTTAAACCCAAAAAAACCCCCGGGTTGCATACACATAAATTATAGCTCTAACAATCAACTAAAGTAAATTATCAAGGTCAAACCTAATACTCATAAACACTAAGGGGGTCAGATGTCAGATGTCCATCCCGCTAAATGCCTGGAACCATATCCCCTGCCCAAAGCTCCCTGCACATACATAGAACATGTGCAAGCAGCTCTGGATGGAGGCAGTAGGGGATGGGCCAAGGGAGGAGTGAGAGCAGGCAGTGGGCGGGGATACGATCCTGGACTTACAGGGCCGATCCTGAGGTTGTCCATGTCCGGGGTCATCAACATGGACGGGGGATTTATTCCACCTCGGAGGGTCCCCCTGTACATTGGGGATGGCGATGCAGGGCCAGGTCAGTGGGGCAAGGGGGCACAGGAGTTTCCTCGCAGTCCGACCCTGCCTTTGGAAGGCCACATCGGGGGTCAGGCTGAGGGGAAAGAACTTTGTTGCAACAGCCGGGGATCACAGCTCTTTAATGGAGCCATGGTGCCATGGCAATATGACGCCATGGCACCATGGCTCCATTAAGGAGCCTGGCTGAGCTAGCCAGGCAACTGTCTGGGTGTCTGGGGTGCCAGAATTGGGGCACCCCCCCCGGATGTCCAGCCATTGTGCTGTGATTCTTTGCTCTCTAGCCCTGTTGGATCCACTTCAATCTGGCTTTTGTCTCCTTCATTCTACCGAGATAGCACTTGCCAAAGTCTCCAGTGATTTATTTCTGGCTAAATCCAAAGGCCATTATTCTATCCTCATCCTTCTTGTCCTTTCTGCTGCTTTTGACACCATTTACTGCCACCTTCTCCTTGACACATTGTCCTCTCTTGGTTTTAGGGACTCTGCCCTGTCCTGGTTCTCTTCTTATCTCTCCCCTTATTCTTATCCTTTGTCTTGTCTGTCTTAATTAGCTTGTAAGCTCTCACGAGCAGGGACAATTCTCTATCTATGTTCGTACAGCGCTACGTATGCCTTGTAGCAGGGGCGGCCCAAGGGGAGTGCGGGGCCATGTGCGGAGACTCGGTGCGGGGCCTCATTTGCATAAGGGGCCTCATTTGCATAAATATTTGCATAATGTTACCATATACTAACTTTTAGTAAACGTGCCTCTTAATGAGTGTATGGATAAAGAAAGACTAAAAGATTTCTACATTACTATAATCCAGTGCCAACTGCCAGACACATTAGGAACTACTACAAACACTGCCCATTTAGAACCCATAGCAAACCCGCCATATCCTAACAGCACTACCAGGACTCACAAAGCACCATACCCTACCTATCAAAAGGCAACACTGCAAATATTAAACCAATACATTTCAGAGAACAAGAATACATGACCTACTGGGGAAAGAGAACAAGTGGCAATGTCAAATAGGAATTATATAAACAGAACGCCTCAGCTCAGTTACACATGCAGAACATAGACCATCACCAAACAAGTAATCACAATTTAGAAACAGGAAGACAATAATTAAACTGGGAATCCCAAAAGCCAAACTTGGAATGTACAACACTGTAGAAATAAAACTATACATTAATTTGCTCTTGTACTAAACAAAGCGCAGACGATAATGATGCACATTTACCAGAGCTGACATATTCCAATTAATAAATTCAAAATAAAGAGATATTTTTCTACCTTTTGTGCATTTTTTTTTCAGCTGCAATTGCTCCAGCCACTTTCTTCTGGTTTCTTCGTGTCTTCTGCTAACTCTCCATTGTCTGCTGTCCATTTGTCCTTTCTTCTCTCTTCTAGTTTTTTTCCATTCTCTCTCTACATCTGCTTTAACATACTAATCTTTCTCCTTTTGCTCTTTCCTCATTCCTATTTCATCCACTCAAATTTTACCCCTCCATACTCAATCCCCACTTACTCTCCCAATACCCGGCCAATTGTAGATTTTTTATCCCTCCCACACAAAATATTTTTCCCTTCTCCATTTTACTCTTCCAGCCCCATCCCATACTAATCCTCCCCCAACATCAGCTCCCTTCTAGTTCCAGCCTCACCCAGCATCCATTCCCTACTAGTCCCTGCATCAGCCCATTTCCAGTCCTAGCTACCCATCAGCCCATTTCCAGTCCTAGCAACCCCCCAACCCAATACCAGTCCTAGCCCCCCATCAACCCACTTCCAGTCCTAACCCCCTATCACCCCATTTTCAGTTTAAGCCCCCCTATAACCCATTACCAGTCCTAACCCCCATCAGCCCACTTCCAGTTCTAACCCCATCAACCCATTTCTAGTCAGCCCCCCATAGCCCATTGCCAGTCCTAACCCCCCTCCCCATCAGCCCACAGCCTATTACCAGTCCTAACCCCATCAGCCCACCTCAAGTCCCAAACCCTCCCCATCTGCCCAGTTCCTGTCCTAGCCCCCCCATAGCCCATTATCAGTCCTA
Organism: Ichthyophis bannanicus; assembly: GCA_033557465.1. Lineage (NCBI taxonomy): Eukaryota > Metazoa > Chordata > Amphibia > Gymnophiona > Ichthyophiidae > Ichthyophis > Ichthyophis bannanicus. Next base: position 1,178,715,916 of record CM066033.1, on the reverse strand, counting down.
ACCCCCCATAGCCCATTACCAGACAGCCCCCATCAGCCCACAGCCCATTACCAGTCTTAACCCCCCCATAGCCCATTACCAGTTCTAACCACCAACAGCCCACAGCCCATTACCAGTCCTAACCCCCATCAGCCCACCTCAAGTCCTAACCCCTCCCCATCAGCCCATTCTCTGTCCTAGCCCCCATAGCCCATTATCAGTCCTAACCCACCCCCATAGCCCATTACCAGTCCTAACCCCATCAGCCCACCTCCAGTCTTAAGCACCCCAGCCCATTTCCAGTCCTAGCCCCTCCATAGCCCATTACCAGACAGCCCCCATCAGCCCACAGCCCATTACCAGTCTTAACCCCCCCACACCCCATAACCCGTTCTACCCCCCCCCCCAACCCCCCACAGCACATTACCCGTTCAAACCCCCCCCCCCCCCATTGGCTCAAGTAAAATTTAAAAAAAAAACGCTGGCTGCTACCGCTGCCGCCACGGCAGCGGCAGAATGGACTGTCCCGCGGGGCCCCCTCTGCCCGGCTGAATCCCTCCCTCCCTCCCTCCCTCCATGACGGCTGAGCCCCTCCGTGCCAGCTTTGAGAGTCGCGAAGGGAGAGTGTCTCCCTCGCGTCTCTGTTAAGCCCGCAGGGGCTGATGGGAAATTTCCCATCTCCCACCCCATGTAACACCTCTTTGACCCGGTGAAAAGCGGTATATAAATATAGCTAAATAAAATAAATAAAATAAATAAGACATATACAGCGCTGCACAAATGCTGATAAAGACAGTCCTCACTCATCAGAACTTACAATCAAATCAAGACAGACAACACAAATGACAGGAATAAGGATAGAATAGAGAAGGGTAAGGAGGCATAAGGAAACATGGGATCAGGATCCAAAAGCAGCCTGAAAGAGGTGAACCTTTAGTGTAGATTTGAAAAGGGGCAGAGATGAAGCCTGACGTACAGCCTCAGGGTCTGTTTCAGGCATAAGGAGCATCAAGGTGAAAGTATAGAAGTCTGGAGTTAGCAGTGGAAGAAAAGGGCAAAGAGAGGAGCAAGTCAGTAGAAGAGCAGAGTTCACAAGGAGGGGTGTAGTGGGAGAGGAGAGAGGAAAGGTAGTGAGGAGCAGAAGAATGAATGCAATTAAAGGTCAGAAGGAGGAGTTTGAATTGGATACAGAAACAGAAGGGAAGCCAATGAAGTGACTTGTGAAGAGGGGTTATAAGAGTATATCGAGGCTAGAGAAAGATTAGTCATGCAGCAGAATTCTGAATAGATTGAAGGGGAGAGAGATGGCTCAGAGGGAGACCAGCAAGAAAGAGGTTGCAAGAGTCGAGACAGAAAGTAATTAGAGAGTGGACAAGTGTTTTAGTAGGGTGTTCAGAGAGGAAGGGGCAAATTTTGTTAATGTTATAGAGAAAGAAACGACAGGTTTTAGCTATCTGTTGGATATGTGAGGAGAAGGAAAGGTAGGAGTCAAAAATGACACCAAGGTTGTGGGTTGAGGAAACAGGAAGTAAAAGAGTGTTATCAACAGAGATAGAGAAAGGAGGAAGGGGAGAGGAAGGTTTAGGGGGAAAAATAAGAAGTTTGGTTTTGTCCATGTTTAATTTCAAATAGCGATGAGACATCCAGGTGGTGATGTCAGACAGGCAGAGATATGGGACTGGAGTGTTGGAGAAATGTCAGGTGTAAAAAGATAGATCCGAGAATCGTCAGCATAAAAATAATACTGAAATCCAAAAAAGACGCCTAGCATGCACAGTTAAAAAGGAATCCTTGCTAACGTCAGAAATGCAAGTAAAAAACAAAACAAAACAGGAAACCGCACAGAAACCCAAAATGCATGCCCTTGGGTTCCTGTGCGGTTTCCTGTTTTTGTTTTGTTTTTTTGCAATTCTGATATCAGCAAGAATTTCTTTTTAATTGCGCATGCTCGGCGTCTTTTTTGGCTTTCTGGTGCAGACACATATTGCAACAGCCGATACTGCCTCTGATCGTCTTACCGTAAGATTTTTTGTTCACACTGAGGCACATTCTAATATGTGCATCTAGGCCCCTGTGCATCCAATCGGAATTGGGACGCACAGAGGCAGACCCGATTGCAATCCCGCAGGGGGCTGAATGTGGTATGCGGTATCGGAATCGGGTCTTGGCCTATACATGCAGGCTGGGACCCGATTCTGATTGGCCTGCACTTACAGACTCCTGCCTGGATAACTCGGTCAGGGTCCATTCAGGAACCGCGATCCCCAGCCGCCGAACACGTTCTCCTGTCCCTGCAGCCCGACCCCTGATCTGGCATTTCATGGCCAGGGTCAGACTGCAGGGAACCGCCTGTACCCCCTCAATTTTCCATCGCTACCCAGGCCTGCCATCCCCTGATGTCCAGGAGGACTTATTCCACCTCCAAGGTGGAGTAAGTCCCCCATCCAGTCTGTCAACCCAAGACGTACAGGGCCAACCTCAGAATCGGCCCTGTATGTTCGGGGTTGCGGACCACCCATGCCCCGCCCTTGCTCTGCCTGCAGAACACCTTCTCACACCCTCAACTAAGCCTCCTCGTTCAAACTCCTTGTTCGTTTGGGGAGGCTTCTGCCGGGGATGTAAGGAGGCAAAAAGCAGGGATGGATGTCCATCCCAGTTATTCGTGTTACAGAATAGACCCCACTGTGATTGTCTTGAGCTTTGCTGTGCTTTTCTGTTTACTTCTAGGCAAATCAAGGAATATGAAGCACTATGCTTGTGATGTGGTTTTTTTTTTCAGCTTTTTGGCTGGAAAGACCGTCTAACTCTCTGACGAAGCCAGACCGGCGAAACACCAGGTGTCTGAGTTCAGATGAATTTTTTTTGAAAAAAAAAAGAAATGTTTTCTATTTTCTAGCTGATGCTTTTGCAATTTACTGATAATTGTGTCTTTATAGCAGCCTGCTGAAGAATCGTCAAATCGCTGCTACCCACAGGGTCGGCTCAAGGCAATCTACTGCCTAAGGCGAGGGAAAAGATGGCGCCCCTCGCCTGTAATGGAGGTGGGGGGAGCTTTCTCATCCCCGACGTGACCATCTTTCGAACTATAACCGTGCTTTATCAGTCCTGCTTCAGGGGTAGATTTTACTGATCTGAAATGCTCTCTCGCCTACAGCTGAATCTATCCAGTCATCCACATGTCAGCATCGTCAGCCCACTTTCAGGTGTGTAGCGTTCCAGTTTATGCCACTGATCCTTTAAACAACATATACAAATACAGCATTTCTCATCCAATAATCCAAGTCACTTCTTAGTATAGCTTACTTGACTGGGAATTGCAGCAATTCAACTTGAACCATCTTTCTCTACAATGGCGTTTTGCTACTTCAGCTCTGTCTTTATCCAGAACCTGTCTCTGCAGAATGACTTTATTGACACACCTTTGAAAGCAGATGTTTTTCCCCGCAGGAACAAAATAACTTGACTATCCCAGCACCTCCACTTAAATGTTTTCAGTACTGTACTTGCTCTCCAAACAGTTTAGTTTTTTCATTTTTTTTATACTTTAACAATGTATTTCCAGAGAGGTATCCCTGTACTGTACTTTAAACTACAGGAACCAGTTTCTTTTACTGACACTCCAGCAAAGAATGCCCTCCATATGAGAATATGATTTCTCCTTCAAAATAAGAATTCCTCAGTTATTATACTTTTAAACTGATCATTACAAAAAATCTTTAAACTGGCAGTGCATTTGTAAGCAAATTGTACATTTTAATAGAATTTTTAAAAGTATCACAAATACTTCATTTTTATTTAAGTAGCAAAAGGTTTATATAAATTGCATCTAGTTGTAAGGATTACAATAGAAGGGGCTTGACTGTATCCGCCTGCTCTAACAAAGTGTAACACTATAATAAAGTCTTCTATATGGCATCTCAAATTAGCACCCTGGGGATGACTGAGGAAGGTTTCAGAAGACAGTACAGGAACAGATGAGAAAACTGTGATAATACAAAGCTATATGTTCAGCCCATTAGCCTCCCTAAGAATGTCAGAAAAACCGATCACTAGATGGCAGCATAGTTCCATCTTTCACAGCTAGTACTCCCCTGGCCAAGGATTAAAAAAAATGCTCGAAATCCTTAACAATCTTTAATGCCTAAGTACAGCTATATTAGACAGTCAAATTATTCCTCTTAATAAGTACTTTTTAACTCCTACAAATTAAATTGAAGAGATAATTTTACTGGTGTTACAAGAAGTTCCATTCCTTTTGACGTATTAAGTACTTATGGGTAGTTTGTCTTTATTTTCTAGCTTTCAAAATAATTTTGCATTTGGGTTACCATCATCCTATAGCAAGGAGGTGAGCATTATTTTTCACACTCTATAGCAAAAAAGCTGCATTTCACAATTTCAGAGCATACACTATCAACATGATAGCTGAAATCTCCTTTTCTGGATAAGTGTCCTTAATTTCCAGAATCTAAATGAAGCCGAGTATTTTACATAGTCTTGGATGGGTATGAAAAGAGGCTACAGTAGCTTTTAAGAACTGGGTCATGAAAAGCAGGTAGCACACAGCGTGTTCTTAACTGTTGTACTAGATTACAGGTGTTTGTACTACAAATCTGGAGTCCTTGCTGCTTCTCTGCAGTCATGCTTAACGCTGGAAAACCCAATGATACACCAGCAATTTTAAAGAAAGAAATTGTATGTGCAATAGTGATCTAGGACTGCTGAGTTTTAAAGACAAATTTAATGGAAGGAATTCTTCTTTTTGACATGAATCATTAGGGCTAGCACTGCACAGAGAAGGTTCTGTTTTTCACAAAGTATGAAAAAGATCAATTTGTACTGATGAGGAACTTGAAATGAGCTATCAGAATACATAATAGGGTCTTCAGCATTTCCTTTCCAAAATGCTGAATACTCGTTTCTTAGAGAGCACTGTGCCAATCTCACAGCCCCTGTCTCTCTCCCTATTGGACAGCCTGATTAGGAATTCTGCTGGTGTACGAGGACTTTAGCAACAGACTGAGTTCATTTCATCCATACGAAAGTAACTGTGAAACTGGCATGGGTAATGCCAGCTCCATCATCCTGACCTGAAGAACCTACAGGTGCTCTAGGCACCAGAACTTGCACCAAGTCTATTTTGTTTTGTCCCTCTACTCTTATCCCTATATTTTCCCTTTCGGTTCAAATCACACACATGGTTGTCATGGGCCACTTTAAGGGCCAAAGGTGTATATGCCTGTCATGTCCCTCAGTGGGTCTCTCTTGTTTTACCTTTTTCTAGGCTGTGGAAATGTCGTGACCTTGGGGATGTGAGGAGAGGTGAAGCAGAGGATGCCAGCCTCAGCTGCATATGTCATCGAAGGGAGTAGATAAAGGGAGGTGGAAATAAAATAGGGATAAAAAGGTTAGGCCAGGGCAGAGTGATAGAACAGTAGCAGAAGAAGTAAGCAGTAGCAACAGCAACAGCTGATGAAGGAAAATACAGAAGGGCTAGATAATGACATGCAGCCTATACATTCAATTAAATACACAAATACATATATAGAAAACTCTATACATGTAAACAGGATGGTGTTGATGCAGAGGGTGGCTAACAAAATAGTCAGGGGGCTTCATCATAAGGCATATGGGGACAGACTTAAAGATCTCAGCATGAATACTCCGAGGAAAGGAGGGATAGAGGTGATATGATCGAGACGTTTAAATACTTCCGTGGCATAAATGCACAGGGGGAGAGCCTCTTTCAATTGAAAAAGCTCTGCAACAAGGGGACATAGGATGAGGGTGAAAGGGGATAGACTCAGGAGAATTATGCGGAAATATTTCTTTATGGAAAGAGTGCTGGATCCGTGGAATAGTCTCCCAGTGGAGGTGGTAGAGATGAGGACGGTATCAGAATTCCAGAAAGCATGGGACACACACAGAAGATCTCTAAAGGAAAAAAAAGGGGCTGGAATAGTTGATATGGAAGGGCAGACGGGATAGGTTGGATGATCTTTATGTGCTGTCATGTTTCTATGTTTCTAAATATATTTATCATATGCCCAAATAGCAAATCCAGGCAGTGATGGACGCAGGGCCGGTCACATAGTCAGTCACATAGGGCTGCAGTTTCTGGAGGGCAACGGCAGTCAAAACTAACAATAGATCTTGGCATCAACACAAACTCAGAGCCCTCAGAGCCTTCTTTTACATGTAGGGAGAATGGTCACACACCCACACAGAAAGCATAGTTTAATATTTAAAAGTAGCCTGTCCAATTCTATATTTTTATAGGATTGTTGTAGGAGGGGTAGTGTTGAGATGATCATGACTGTTGTGTTAAATTGTCAAAATCTTAAGGGGGCGTTAAGGCTAAAGGTTTTCCTAAGGTGCCCAGTAGTCTTACCCCAGCCCTGGATGACTGCTATGATATTGCTTGAATTCACAGGACTTTGGGACTTTTCACTAAAGGTTAACAGGAGTTAATGAATGTGCATTAAATGCCGCTGTGTCCATGGAAGTAAAAGAGCTGTGGGCATTTAACCTGCGTTATCATTTAATGCATGTTAAAACCTTTAGTAAAAGGACCCTTTTAACTCCTTATTTACTTATCTGTCCATCTTTTATACCTGAAAAAACAATGCTCATAAATTTTGAGTTCTGAAAAACCCATATTCAACACATTACAATATATAATCAAAAACATAGTGGGAAATTATTAAGCATAGTCAGTATAAATTGTATAAATGTAAAACATAGCAAATCTATATAAAATAAAATAATCCCCATTTATCAAGATAACACCCCAAAGTCATAATAATCCATCCTCTCTCAAACTCCCTCTATCACAAATTATAATGACTATTACTAAGAATAAGTCTATATTTTTAAATATAGCATTATTTTATACATTTTTTATCCTTAATTATAACAACTATTATGTTTTATAAATTATGCTTTTTTTTGACTCTCCAGCATGTCATTTGAAACCAGAACATGTAATGGGACTCTGCGATAACTAAAGGGGGGGGGGGTCTTTTACAAAAGGGAGCTAGCTGGGCAGCACATGTCTGGAGCACCCAAAAAGTGCACCTTGGACACGCACTGCCAGTTAGTGTAGGGCTATGATAGCGCGGGCCGATTCTCATGCTATCTGTGCATCCCGCATTAGGGATGTAAGTGGGTGGGTTAGGAGTAGAGAGTGGGCGCAGTGAGCACTAACTGCATCCCACGTAATTATCATGGGTTCACCTAATGCCACCTCAATAGGTGGAGTTAAGTGCACCTGCGCCAATGTGGCACACATTAGGGGAAAGTGTTCCACGTTAACTCCTGAGGAAATGCTTTCCACATCCCTGAGAGTTAAGGTGGTGATATTGCACCTAGCATGTCATAGTATCAGGACTTTTGGCATGTTAGGTGTAACACCTTCACGCCCTTTCGTAAAGGGCTCCTAAACCTCTAAAGTGCCTCCAGATTTCTGTTTGGAAGCTGGGCCCACAAACAAGCTATAGATGATTTCTATTTCTTGCACTAACTTAATACATCTTTAGTGAGGTAACCTCTCTTTACAATTCGCTACCCAAGCAGCGCACCTCCACAGAGACTAAAATCACGATGGGAAGGATACCTAATTTTTCGAGAGCTAGATTTAATAAAAGGTGCTATCATATTACTGCAAATCACCATGCATTAATCAGCGTTACCACAGTTCCAATTTCATGCAATGCTAATAGTAGCGTATTATAGTAAATCCAGACCCCAAGTTGGTATAGACTCAACCAACTCTTTCCTTAAGAGGCATGGCAATTGTATTTTGACATGATAAACACATAGAAGAGTAAGCTAGTATAGACTGGCAATGTAAACAGGTGTAAAAGGTTTAAGATAATTTGAGGGGATCCTTCCAGCCTTTTAGGCGTATGTTAACAAGAGGAAATCATAGATTTAATAACCTAATGGGCTGTGGGTGTGCATAGCAAGGACAAACCAGCTTGTTCAAAGAAAGCAATTAGTAACCTCATGCGAAATAATAAAACTGAAGCCTGAAGACCCACACTAGCAGTCCTGCAATCAAATGAAAGTACACAAATGGTTGTTCAGGGCACTGTACATATTACAATAGGATTATGAAAGAATTGCAGCTATTTCTCATGCAATACAGAATTTTGTTTCTCTGACCATGAAGGGTCAAGCACTACGGTAGGTATTTTTTTGTGATGTTTAACAGAAAGACACATTTGAAGTTTTAAAGTTTTTGGAGGTGATTAATCTATTCTGAGCAGCTTTTCCAAGGACACAACTAAATTATTTTAGTGTGGAAGATTGATACTTTTACCTGTCAGCAGGCAGGTAGACAATTTACAGTAAATGAAGATGTTAACATGGATCAATTAAAGTTCTGAATTCTTAGTAAACAAACAATGAAAACAGAGAAACCTTGGAATAAATCTTAAGTATAATACTGTAAGAAGAAAGATTAGTTAAAAATTGAAATCTGAGCAGGTTAACTATTTCAATTTAGCATCCTAACTTTTCTAGGTAGTCTAAATTTGCCCAATTAAATTCTGGGTGGGTCTAAGATTGGAGTTAGGTTGGGAGAAGAAAATTAGTGAGATGGAACTAAACTTCAGCAACAGTAACCTAGTGTGGTCATCAAATCTAGACACTGCAAAAGTAGGCTTAAATCTGGCTCACATGTACCTCCCCCCCCCCCTCTCTCTTTCTCCAGAATCCAGATAAATTTAGGTAAAGATCTCACAACCTCCCCTTCCCTCACCCACAGGATTTTTCTCGCTTCCGGACCAAAAGTAAAGTTGTGTAAGGGACTGATGGTCCCCCAAGGATCCACTTTTCCATCTCAAAAGTATTGCCTACTGTAAACCCCCATCCCACCCTACAAAATCCCAAAAAGCTTGTCTGATGGGGAGCCAGCAGGAAGATTCACTGCCTGTTGCTAGCATGGTTTCAGGGATGTTAAGCTGGCAAAAGGAAAAAATGAATCCTCCAGTCATCTCCCATTTAGATTTTTGCTACTGTTTTTTTTTTTTTAAGGAGGGGGGCGGGTTTAGGAAGAGAAAGAGGAATCAGAGGGTTGGATCGATATTTGAGATGGGAAGGAATAGAGATCCAACGGGGAACAGGTAGACTTCTTCACAATACCTAATTTCATGGGGAAATTGGGGTGGGGGAGAATCAGCATCACCTCTTCTCTTACCTACTCAATTGGTCTTTGAATGTCTACCAAATATATTTACCTAGACCGTACTCTGGGTGACCTTGAGAAGGCAACGACAAATGTGAAGCAGAGGCATAGAGCATGAAGAGGCTACTGCCAAAAGCACCTGGTCACAGAATTCACGAGCAGGATACTGACGGCCTCATTGATATAGGTTTGGGCAATTTTCATTCCGAATTGCTGTCCAATCAGAAAAACTCTAGTTTTTGAAGAGGGGTTCAGGCCCCAGTAAGGAGTTATTGGTCCCTTCTGAGATGGCCATTAGCCAGAAAGGAGAACATTTCAAATGTTGGTGCTCAGGTGACAGGTAGCATTAGATAGGGGGCACCTGGGCTAATGGTGGGAATCTGTCTAGTTGTGGAAAAAAACAAATTATCTAGCATGACTGTGGAAATATAATTATAAAGTCATAAAACAGGTTTACTTAGTGCACGGATACAGGCAGTATGGGCATGTTCCTAAAATAGAAATGAATAGGGACTTCAAAGCACAACTGTCCTACGTCCCGGTATCCAGTATATTGCAGACAAATGAGGGACAAAGTTGCTTAATGAAATATGTTGTCTCTTAGGAAATGTGCTATTGTTTAACATTGGTTGGAAAACTGTAGCTTGGAGATCCACTGTTAAGTTGTTATATGTGTACCAATTACAATTTCAGAAACAGTGAATTGACCCTGGTGTTACTGGCAGAGTAGAGGGGTAGGCAGGCACAGAGTAGTTAGGGATTTGAGAAGTGTAAAATGCCTAGATTAAAACCTCTCCTAGTCCTTGAAAAATTGCAAGGGGGCTAGAGATGTAGTGCAAGTGTTCATGTTCAATTGAAGTTTCATTAGTCCAGATTTGCTTCACTTCAGCTTTGGTGTATCAGATTCATAAGGAAAATGTACTGGATAACATGGCTTTCGTTGTACAGAGTGTTCAGGCTTACTGGTGCTTATGAAAGCCGTGCTTGTAATAAATGATCCTTTGCTTTTATGACATGCTTTTCCTATTTTTTCCCTCTGTATGCGTGTGTGCATGCTGTTGTTGGGGAGATCTCTGCCTGCGAAGCTTCACTCTCCTGCCCCTCTCTGTGCTAAACGATGGTTGAGTCCAGCTCCTTCTGCTGCTAGTAGCCTGTCTGCTCTGCCGTCCTTCTGTCTCGATCCCTCCCTCCTCATTCTCACAGTGTGCACCTCTTTCTCATCTCTGCTTCTGTCTCTTGCCCTCCTCCCCCCCCCCCGTTCTCTCTCTTGCTCCCCCCTCTCTCTCCTGCTCTCTCTCCTGCTCTCTCTCTCTCTCTGTTTTGCCTTGGAGATTGCCAGCCTTGCAGGATCTTGCAGCTCCGACAGCTCTCAGTATCTTGTGCCCGCAGTGGGCTCTTGTGCTGGATGAGATGAAAGCTGACCGAGTCCATCGCCAACTCCGAGAGGCATCAGACCTGCTCTTCGGTCCTGGATCTTTACCTGGTTGTGGGGGACATTTGTGGGGTTCTTCCTGCCACTGTCAGTGAATTTTTGCTGCTGTAACACTGTCAGATCTTACAAGTCACTGCATATGTTGGAAATAACTGCAGACATGCCTGCGTTTGGGAAACTGAAGTATCTGCTGCTTCTGTGTGCGGGGGTTATCACTGCACCCAAGGGTAAGATTTCTCTCTATAATTAGAATTGTGTTTGCATTTGAAGTAATGCTGTTCCATCTCTTCCACTGAAAGCGTTGATGATTTTCCCTATTGCAAGTTCCTCACCTGTGGGCTCTGTTAAAATGTGATATCCAGTTTTCGTGTGGCTTCGAAGACCTACTTTTTATATGCTGGTGTGGAGGCATCTTTTAGGGGAGAGGGGTTAGACTCATGGTGCTCCGCTTCATGGTCTCCCGAGTGGCAGTTTACATCAGTCAATTGAGAGGAAGAAAAAAAACCAGGAATTGAAGCATAATTGGCTTCTGTGCTTTGGGAGAGGGAGATGAAGTGTGGATTGTAGTTTCAGTGCAGTTTTTATGATCATGAACCCTTGAATGATAGGTGTCCAGAATGCCTTGTGGACAGATGTATTTCCCTCTGTCATTTAGTGCCTTCCTTAGGCAGTATTTGCAATAAATCAGAAGCATGAAGTCTCGGGGTGTTCATGGACTGTTGCGCTATTCCATAGGCGTGTGTCATGGGTATAATATTTACCTCATGCAAGTTGCATTTAGGGACTAGCTCCAAGGCTTCTGCCAGTTACGTTGTTGTGTGCTTTTGTAGCACAGAGGGATCCTTTTAGAATTGAAATGGGTAAATATGTCACTCCACTGATTATTTATTTATTTAAAAAAAAATAATGTCTTCAAGAAGTTCAAATGGGAAAAGCACAGAGTCCATCCTTGGTAGCCTCTTTGCCCCTGAAGGGCTGTTGTTCCCTTTTTTTTAATATATGCCAGCTACTGCCTTTTAGTGAACTGTTGCTGCAACTTCTGTCCTGGAGCCTTTCCCATTTTGTCCTCTTGATACCTGGACTGGGCATAATTAAAGCTGGACTTCATTTTATAAAGCAGCTTGTATCTTCTTTTTCTTTCTGACCAGGGTGGGAAATGGTGATTGAATGCTTAAATGAGCAGCTTAATGTTAAAAGTACTTGCCTCTATTTCTGGTTCTTTCCCAGCTCCCCCAGATCTTGCATTACTGTGGGGGGGGGGGGAGGGATATTTGTTTGACTTTTCAAACCTTTGGCAATATTGAGACCCCCGATGCATTGGGTGCCATGCAAAACCAAATACATTTGAAAAACAAAATACATTCAAAAAGCTGATCCCTTTTAGTCCTGAGAGATCAACAATTCATTTTTGCTATGCACTATATCATCCTTTATCGGAGCTGGAGGGTTTTTTTTTTTTGTTTTTTTTTTTGCTCCTTGCTCTGTGGTTAGAGTCAAATAGAAAGGATTTATTATACAGGCAGATAAAGTCCTCTACTTGTGTAGGGGGAAAGGGTACGGAAATAAAACAGAAAGACAGGAAAAATGACCCTGCTCTGCTCAGATTCTCTGGTAGTGTATTTTGGTTGCGCAGTTTTGTTTCTGTCTCCCTCTCTTATTCTTTTGGAAACACCTGTCGTCTGACCAGGGCAAAAGCTACTGAGAGCATCAGAGATGGACTGGATACCTGCACTAGGTATATATTTGTGTGGAAGAGAAGCACTCGATGTGCCTCTAGCATGGGGAAAGTCGAGCCACGAACATACTGCAGGGATCTCTTATCCCAGGAACAGGAGAGACAAGAGGGATCTTAGGATACAGGCAGGCTGTTGGGGGGTCTCACACCCTGGGCACAAGGCATTTGGATGGCATCTTTCAATCGAGCGACAGGGCAAAAACAGCAATCTCATATCACTGCAAAGGGTCTCACATTGGGAATCCCATACCCTGAACACAGAGCACACTACTGGGGTCTAAACCACAAGCAGAGGGCATACTGCATAAGTACTATGCTCTGGGTTCACAGTGGGGATCTTACACAGCCAGCCCTGGGCATATCGCTGCAAGCTGCATGGCGTTCTTCTTCCTGATTCTCCTTTTTCATTGCCATGCTTGGGTGTCATTCTGATGGCTGTGGCAATTGTGACTGTGGTACTAGCTCTTGTCCTGGCTCTAGCAGTATCAAGGTCCGACACTCTGTAATCCCCAAACCTGTTCCCTTCTTCACTTCTTTAAGTTTAACCCCTCTGTTCCTGGCTGTCTCTGCCTGCATCGGGGCAAGATGGCAAGATGGGAGGAGGTCAGTGTTTCATGTCATCAGATAGACTGGGGTGCTGATAAATACTTCTTGAAAGTAACACATTGTTTGATTCTGAATGGTGTTCAGCTTTGAAAATCTAAGGGTTCTGAGTTTAATCTCTTTCTTTGTCTCTTATCAGTTTGCAGGAGGGACTCTGACGGGATGCTTGGGCTTCTCATGCAGCCTCCGGGGAGGGGGGGGAAACAAACACAGTTTACACAGACCCTGCCTCCTCTGAATTTCACCAACCTGCAGCTCACTTTAAAAAAAAATGCAATGCAGCTAGCTCTGGCTTTTGGCATCTCAACATTCTATTTTCATTTTTGATAACTCCTAGGAAAAGGCTTGGGGTCGCCTCTTAGTTATACAGATGTTTATGTTGATTTAAAGCTTGCCATACAACTTCCTACTCTTAATACCAAAGTGATTTACATTGCTAGAAATGAAGATAGATGCATACAAAAGGAACGCCAAACAAAATAGGAAAGGAAAAAGGCGTAGAGGCACGAACAAGCACCTTCTAAATGGTCCAAGCATAATGAAGCCAAACTGGTTTCAAGGTGAAACGTGAAAACATTTCCTTAAGACTGAGGCTGGAGGGGCTTGTGCTTCGAGCTCAAAGTTGTGGCCCCCCTGATACCCTTGTTGTTTTCCTTGCTGGAGGAGTAGGGACAATAAGAAGAACCACAGAAGCGAGTAGTATTGGAAGTCACAGGCGCTTTATTAATTAACCAAACCCCATCAGCCTGTGACTTCCAATACTACTCGCTTCTGTGGTTCTTCAGTTTGCTTTGCGAGCAGTGCTCCTGTTTGTGTTTCCTTCCGGAGGAGGGACAATAGGCATTGGCTGGTGGGGTATTTTTTTGAATAGGATGAAGCAGGGCGGTGATTGGTAGTTTCAGAGTTCAGGGGGTTTCAGTTGAATTTGAGCTGCATGCTTTGGGTCCTGCAGGTCCGGACTGCATTGCTGTTTCATGGTGTCTCTCCATTTGCTTTCCCTCTTGCCTACTCTGATTTGAGTTTTCACTAGTTGGTCATTTCCTGTTAAGTCACAATAGGGATTGATACCCGAGATTACTATGTCATTGATTCAGGATCATCGTTAAGCAACAGATGATGAAGGAAGGCATGGCCTTTGCGGGTAAAGGCTTGCTAGGAAGTTGTGGCCACCCATCTCCAGACATTCTCTTCTTTGGGATGTGAAGGGGGATGGCCTGCTGCTGATATGACAGGCCACCACCAGATGCTGTCTGAAATTCAGGTGGTTAAGGCACTTAGCTTCTGCACAGTAGCAGAGTGGCCACTCAGAAATTGGGCAGTGGAAAGTAAGGGGAGATGATTCTTTCTTTCAACTTGCTCGTTATTGTGAAAGCTTGGGTTGTGAAGACCAATAAATTGTGGCTCTTTTTAAATCCAAAAGTTGAGGGAGCTGGCATTTTTTTTCTTTATCAGGTGAAGAGAGGGAGGGACAACCATGCTCTTTACAATGTTAATATCTTGCTAGTTACATCAAACAGCATGTACAAGGTAACACTATAGGACCATTTTACTAAAGTATGGGTGAGCCTGGGTAGTGGTTACCACATGTATAATCAGCCAGTATAGTACAAATCCAGTGTTAACTGCATAATGCATGAAGGGGAGGGAACTGAGCAATTATGGGTGGAGAGTGGGCATGCACGACACATTATAGCTAGTGCATGACAATTACTATGTGTTGTCAATTTTGCAGTTATCGAGGATGCACTTGATGCCACCTCCAGAGGAGGTGTTACGTGCACCCGCTCTAATTGCAAATGAACTTAATGAGAGGTAAGGAACCTTTCTGTGCAGGAAGCGCAGGGGACATGACCCAACATTTACTGCATGGCTTTTGCACGTACGGCCTGTTAGGCTTTGTTTCTAAAGCATGGTAAGAGCAAACATTTAATTAACTTTAGTAAAAAGGCCCCTGCATGATTAATTCACAATGACAATGTCTATTTCTCATAAAAATAATAATATTCCATAACAATACAGAGGTGAAATAGATACATTTAATAATATGCACAAAGAGATCCAAGCCAACATTTAGATTCCCCATTTAAAGAGACAAATTCACCTTCTTAATAACTTAAACTCCTTTCCTAAATTCACATTCCAGAATGTGTCACTTTATTTCCAGGGGTCTATGACTGTGTATTATTATTGTATTGATTACATTACAGCAAGGATCAGAATGAATTTCATTCATTTCTATGGCATTTTACCAGTGCAGCTTTGTGTGGGGGCGGGTGACTGCGATTTTTCGTCAGTCGAGTGCTAGCAGCCCATTACCGATATGTCCTTCTTTAGAAATCAAAAGCAATTCGACTCTGTATTTGGTCTGAGAGCTTGAAGGCATTAAATATTCATAAAATCAACCTTGCATGCATTTTTTTCCCTACATGGTGTTACTCTTTGTGTGGATTGTACTCAGTTCCTAATATCTCATGAATATGGTGACTTTTAAAAAAAAGAAGAAAGGTGACTTCTTGAGGCTTAGTGAAAGAGAGAAGAGTCATTTGAATACACATCTACTTTTCGTCACGGAACAGAAGCAAATGCTTCCTACAGATTCTCCTACCAAGCAGCTTGTTGTTGCTACTAGAAGAACTTTCTATCGGATAGCGTGGTTAATCATTCCTTTATACCACTCTTTACTGCCACGCTTAGAGCGCAAAAAAACGTGAAAACCGTCTGCTTGTTTTCAGAGAAACATAGCTGTCATGTCCTTTAAAAGTCCAATCAGAAACTACCAATATCGTATTGAAGTAAAAGAGAGAGCAAATTGCTGTTAGACTGTAAAAGTACTTTAGGGCAGAAGGTTAAAATCATCTATATTTCTGTGCTGTTGGAATTTAAGTAATACTGTTAGTCAGATGCTTTCTCAGAAGGCACTGCGTTGATCAATGGGCATTAGAGATGCAATAATGGAATGTTTTAAATCAAACAAACATGCAAATTCACACGTTCCCTTGAAAACTAGATTGGTTCAGATCACAAGATAACACACTGTTCTGCCTTCTAACTGCATAAAAAGGAATAGATTTTTGTGGGGTTTTGCTTTCAGTTTCCTTGACTTTGAAAATACCAAGCAAACTTAGGAGATACAGATTCACCCAAGTGAGGAACACTACTCCTGTGCACCTTTCAGATAATTGCCATCACAAAAACGGTGTGTGCATCTGGGGAGGCCGAGAAGGGGGCATTTTCCAAAGAATGGTTTCGTTTTGAAGGAATCAATGCTAGTTTGTGAGAGTACTAGCTGAAGTTCATGTTAGAGTATGTTATTTTTTTTTCTTTTTTAATTGCTGTCCTTGATATGCCTGCTTCTATCGCTGGTTAAATCCACTGCAAACTGAGGCTAAAATATGGCAGCTCAAAGCTGTGCCGGGTTTAGGGACATGAAACAACACTGCCACGGCTTGGGATGACTTTCTTGCAGGGGGCAAGTATGTCCCTGTCACCAGAGGGAAACATGATCCCAGTGTAGAAGAGTTCAGATCACACTGCAGTCACTGGAGCCGATGGGTCTGAATGAACCCACAGCTAGGGTAAGGAGAGGACATGACTTAAAAATCGAACATGCATGATGAAGTTGTGTGCAGAACAAATGCTTTCCATGCTTCACTGAGCAGAAGAACCTCGATGCTTTAATGTGAGCTTCAAAGCATCTTTGCATATAATTCTCAGTATGTGCCTGTTGGATCAAAATTGATACTATGTTTTGGACCCTTGGCATCATTTTAGACATCATTTAGGTTGCTCGTACCATAACATGAGATGCTGACGGTAGAATGGGTTTCATTTATGAGCAATGCAACTCTGAGCCAATGAGTGTGTCTTTCACCAAGAGGCAACTCCTAAACTAGACACTTGCCTGTCATTTTACAGATCAAGGAGGGTTTATGCAGTTAACAGAGCATGCCTGAAAGTTTTCAAGTCATATTTGAAAGCTTGAAAACAAGCAGAAGTTTTTGGATAATTTCGTTAGGAGATAGCTAAAGACCTTGCAATTCCTGAGGAGATATTGGCATTCAAATTCTTGGCATTTTTGTTTTATCATTAGACTAACGTAAATCAGGGGGCTGCTCTGTTAATTCTTACCAGCACTCCAGGCAGACCTTCATTTGAAGCCTCAAAATAGCATCAATAAGTGAGAAGTGAACATTGATGGATATTTTAAAATGTAGGGGCTTGGTGTGCAAATTTGTGAAAAAATATACTTAGGAGAAAAAATGAAAATAGCCTAGGAATAACATTTTTTTAAATTTTATTTAGAATGTATATTGCAAAACTGAAAATATGCCATTCTATTTGATGTACAAAAACACATCTATAACCATTATACACATAGATCCCGATTCCAGTAGGGATATGTCCAGGCCGTCTGGACGTCCCCAAACAGGACGGGCCCTTTAGGACCTGATTCTGCACCACAGGAGCTAGACATTCCCACGGGTGCAGGATTGGGACCTGTGAGACGGCCTGGGGTGTCCCTGCATCGCCGCGAGGATGTCCTCCCCAAGGCACAACCTGCCTGCTGCTTTGGAACCCCCATTTCCCCACGAACCAACCCTGATAGGCATAACCGTGGCCTAGATCGGGCGGTGGGGACTCACCCTACTCACTGCTGTCACTGCTGGGAGGCTGGCTGGCCGATCCTGAGGGGTGGCCAGCACTTATTCCACCTCCAAGGTGGAATATGCTGGCTGTTCCCCCAACCATCCCCAAATATACAGAGCCATGACCGGTATCTGCCCTGTACATCCGGGGGTTTGTCCCAACCATGTTCCGCCCACTCTCCACCCCATGCCATCCCCATCCCCTTCAGCATGCATAGTCACTCTGTGCGTGTAGGGGGGCCCAGAGGCAGCATATAGTTCAGGCGGCTAGCGAGACTGTATGTCCCGCTGGGACATACAGCCCCGCTAGTTGCCTCACAGAATCTAGCCCACAATAAACATAGAACAATATATAAAACTGCATACTAAACTTATAAATTATAAGTTGAACATAAATTTAACAGTAATTGCAGTAATCTCAGAATAATTCTAAGAATCTTGTTAGCATTGCGGTTTTAAGAGTGAATAAATGCTTAAGAGTGGGAGAAAAGAAAAAAAATGCTAAGAACCGTTATTTGGACAAGCCAGTAACCCACACTGCTTATATGACTGTTTCTTGTCTTGTTAACTATCTTTAGGACTTTTGGTCCTAGGTAGTTATCTTTTGGAATTTTTTTGGTAATTAACTGCTGTCTCGGGGTGAGAAAAATAAAGCTTTATCAGTGTATTCATGTTCCAATTTTTTTTAATGGATTCCATTCAATGACTCAAAAGACTGATTTACAGTGCCAGGTCTTCTTCTTTTTCAAGCCTTAGCAACAAAAACAGCATCAATTACCCCTTCTCCAAGCCCTAACACCAGCATCAGTACCACCTTCTCCCAATCCCAGCAACAGTCCTCCCTCCCAGCCCTAGCATCAGTCCCCCTTCTCCCAAACCTAGCATTAGCCAATCTTCTCCAAGCCTCATCCTTAGCATCAACCTACCTTATCCAAGTTCCACCCCCAGCAAAGGTCCTCCTTTCTACATTCCCCAGTAACAACACCAGCCCTCTCTCCAAGTCCCAGCATAAGCCCTCCTTTTCCAAGACCTTCTTCAAGCCAAGACTCCTCCAAGCCACAGAAACAGTAATAGCCCACCTTTCTCTAATCCCCTTCTTTCAGCCCCAGTCCCAGCATCAGGTTCCCTTCTCCAGGCTGCTTTTTTTTCCCTCCCCAGCCACACATCAGCATCAGCTTTCCTTTGATCTAGCTCCAGTCCCCCTACCTAGGAAAAGAGCAGTGGGAGCTTGTGTCTTTGCTCCCGTAGTTCTGTGCTTCTTCCCCAACTCTGCAAGAGAATTTCAAACATGAGGACATGAGGTTTGTATACTTTTCTAAGAAACAGGAAGTGCCTTTTCCCAAATTGTAAGCACCCTTGCAGAATCGGGGTAACAGCAGAGAGCATCAGGAACAAAGACACGAGCACCATCCGCTGCAAATGCATACTGCAGCCCACTCTAGCGACGTTATCCAGCCATGAAAGCCTGCCAGATGACATCGCTGGATGCAATTTTCAGGGTTTATCAGTTATAACTGATTTTATCATCAGGGGCATTCTGTCAGTTTCTATCAATTATAACTGAAAATTGGAGTCCCTAGCTGTACTGTAATTTCTGTACAGACAAACTGACTGCAAATTTCTTGGTGTGATGCAAAAGCCACGTGTAAATAGTGCCTTTTAAATGTGTAGATTACCTATACATGCAAACTGCTATTTTAGAAAGTTGTTATTTAAACGCGGTGATCCACACCACACAGGAATTACAAGGAGGTGTGGTCAGGACACGGGAAGGGACTGGTTTAGGGAGGCCTAAATTATTGACATGTATTCTTTACTCTACAAGGGGAATAAACTTTGACATTTACACTTGTCCTAAGGCATGCAAAAGGGTCTGCTTGAAGGGGAATAGCTCAGGCCAGCGCCTATAGCACTGGCCCCTCCTGATACCCCCTCCCAACATCAATCTGGGCACCCGGAACACACGCAGCATATGATCTACCGATAGGTAATCCTGTATATATGTATATTTTATATCCCCCCCCACGCACCTTTCAATCAAATGTTTATTTAAATTTGTGAAAAATATCTAATCACTATTCTTGTGTTATGTAAATCATTGCTCAAATCAAAATAGTATTTTTAAAAAAATTCAGTGTATTGTACGATACATTATGATTCTGTAAAGTAAACCGCGGCTGATCGTAGGAAGCAGCGGTATACAAATGTTTACTAAATAAATAATAAATAAATAAATAAAAATCTACAATCCCAACTCCCCAACTTCAAACCCTACTCTTTGAACTCCTGGAATCAAGCTATACTCCCTGACCGCCCCCCTCCCCCCATTATCAAGCCCCACTCCCCAACCTCCCCCCTCCCCACAATGTTTTCTGATATCAATCTCCCAACCCCAAATCCCAAATATCAGTTCCTTCCTATGGCCCTCCTATCAGACCCACAAACTCTGATTGCATATCCAGCTCTTACTGGGGTCTCTTGTAGTTCAGTGGGAGCAGGAACAATCCCCAGTTGCTCCTGATCATGGTGGATCTTGGTTTGAATGGTGGTTGTGGGTGTAACAGCAATCTCATGGTACTGCTGCTAAAGGTGAAACTGCCAAATAAAGGCAAAATATCAGGGACGATTGGGGAGTGGGGCTTGATGTCAGGGGGCCAAGGGCAAGAACTGATTTTGGAGGGGTTGAGGAGTGAAGGAGATAGTTGATTTCAGGAGCAGAAATTTTAGAAAGCTGATTCCATGCAGATTTGCAGAAAATCTGGATGCTTTTTACTCCCACAGGACATGTGGATTTTCAGAAGATTGTGGTTCTGCATATCATTGCATGTATTTTATAATAGAAGGTTCTGCATTCAGCTGAGCCTTTGGAAAATAGCGTGACTTTTCCATGTCACAATCTATTTCCCTCTCTATGACCTATATGAAATTGGTCTTCGCAGTGAGTGCACCCTTTTACTACCAGGGCTGCTCACATCACCTCTCTTCTTAAGTCACTTCCTTTGCTCCCTATCCCTTTATGCGTCCCATCGGCTGCTCCTCACTACCCTTCCTTTCTTTTTGCTCCCTACACCCTTCCTTGGGAACTCCACTCTTCTGGCAGATCCTTTCTACCTGTGTCCTTCTCTTCCACTGCCAGTTCCGGACTTGCTGCCCCTTATGCCTGCAACAAATTACCCGAGTCATTATGTCAGGCTCCATCTCTGACCTTGTTCAAATCCAGGCTAAAAACTCACCTCTTTGAAACTGCTTTCAGATTGTAATCTCAGGCTCCTGTTCACCTCCTTTGGGCCCAATTCTGAAACGTGGGTTGCGGGGCTGATCATTCCAGCTGGACGTGCAGCCTCGCAAGCCATCGGTTCCCGATTCCCTCTCCAGCTCTCCGTGTATGTCCTGTGCATTAGGTCAGGGAGAGAAGGTGGGGGCAGGATCAGGGCGGAGCGGGGACAGGCCAGCCAGGAAGGACAAACAGGCCCGATTCAGGTCACGGTGGAATAAGCAATGAAAAGCCCGGTGATTGGGCCCGGGGATCCCCGATGGGGCCGGGACCAGGTGTGGAAAGGTCCCCGCCACCCGATCCAGGCCAGGCTTGAGTTGGGTGGCGGGGAAAGTGAAGACGCCAGTTGAGGGCACCTGCAGGGAGGACGTCTCTACAGGAAGCAGGGGCATGCTGGACTGTCCTCGGGCTAATTCTGGCTACCGCAAGAACGTTTTGTTCCCACTGTCCAAAATCAGGTCCAAATGGGCCCGTCTTGCTTGGGACCATCTGGACGGCCCAGATGTGGCTCTAACAGAATTGGGCTCTATGTATTTTCCTACCTTTTCCCTAGATATATCTTAGTCCCCAGTTGTTGTGTTGTCTATCTTTACCAGACTGTAAGCTCAGATGAGTAGGGACTGCTTTTTACATGTGTCTGCACAGCACTGTGCATGATATGTAGCGCTACACAAATGATAATTAGTAACAGTAATAGCAGTTCAGTGCATTTTTTAGAAAGTTAAACTTTACTAAAACTTAATAAACTTTTCAGCACACAAAAATGGTTTCCAAAGTAATAGTATATAAAAGGGCACAAAAATGAGGGCACATCCACATAAATCCCTCGTTAATGATTTTATTAGGTATTACTACCCAAAGTAGTGAGGTGCAATACAGCCTTCTGTACTTAAAGCTTGGTTTTAGAATGCTGGAAATTAGTTTACATTGATAGAGGTGAACTGAAGTTTTGACTCCATTTACTTCTGCTGGAAGTATATTAAAAATATCACACATCCAAAATTTGAGACCCTTAAGTTATGGAGCCCTGAAACTATGATCCATGTACGCCTTGTGGGCCATGTCCCCCAGGTTCCATGGCCCGCAAGGACTTATTCAGGATAACTGGACCTGGAGACTCCCAAGTCAATGATCCCTAGGACATCAGAACCAAGCGTCCTCAGGCAGAGGTGAGTTAATTATAAGGTTACTAGGGGTAGGTGTACTTGTTTCCAGATTCTAAGGCCTGGGAACTCTATAACAAATGCCTCCAGAATTTTCTATCCTGCAACTAGAACACCATAGAAACACGATGGCAGGAAAAGACCATAAGGACTATTTAGTCTGCCCTTCCATATCAAATACTAATGTCCCTTCTTTTCCTTGAGAGATCTTCAGATACTGTCCTTGTCTCTACTACCTCCACTGGGAGACTATTCCATGCATCTACCACTCTTTCCGTGAAAAAATGTTTCTGCACATTACTCTTGTGTCTATTCCCTTTCACCCTCATCGTATGCCTCCTCGTAGCAGAGCTTGTTTTCAATCGAAAGAGGCTTTCCTCTTGTGCATTTATGCCACAGAGATATTTAAATATCTCTATCATATCTCCCCTATCCCACCTTTTCTCTAATGTATACATATGAAGATCTTTAAGTCTCTCCTCATATGCTTTATAACGAAAACCACTAACCATTTTAGTAGACACTTCACTGACTTCATCCAGTTTATATTCTTTTGAAGGTGTGGTCTCCAGAATTGCACATAATACCCCAAATGAGGTTGCATCAGAGACTTATTTAGAGGCACTATCACCTCCTTTTTTCTGCTGGCCATTCCTCTCCCTATGCACCCAAGCATCCTTCTGGCTTTTGCCATCACCTTTTCCACCTGTCTAGCCACCTTAAGATCATATGAAACACTCACACCCAGGTCCCACTCTTCTTTTGTGAAGAGAGGTAATTTGCCCTCTACACTATACTGCTCCCTTGGATTTTTCAGCCCAAATGCATGACCCTGCATTTGTTAGTACTTTTTTGTGTTTGACTATCTGTTAAATGAAAATCTTTAAATTAATTTTTGAAAAAAAAGCATTAAATCTCAGCTGCCAAATTCTTGACAATTCTTCAAGCTTATCTAGAGCCCTTTTCATGTTATCTGCTCTTTCCTGGATATCTGCTCTATTGCAGATTTTGATATCATCTCCAAAGAGGCAAACCTTACCTGACAGCCTTTCTGCAATATCACTAACAAAGATTTAAAAAGAATCGGACCAAGGACAGATCGCTGTGGCACACCACTGGTAACTTCCTTCTCCTCAGAGTGAGCTCCATTTACCTGTACCCTTTGTTGCCTCCCACTCAACCAATTTCTAACCCAGTCAGTCATTTTACGGTCCATCCCTAGGGTGCTCAGTAAGTTTATAAGTCGTCTGTGTGAAACCGTGTTAAAGGCTTTACTGAAATCTAAGTACTCCAAATCTGGGCTCTCTCTCGTTCCAACTCACTGGTCACTCAGTCAAAGAAATCAATCAGATTTGTCTGATAAGACCTACCTCTGGAAAATCCATTCTGCCTGCAATCCTGCAATCCATTGGACTCCAGAAACCTCACAATCCTCCCTTTTAGCAGTGTTTCTAATAATTTACTCACCACAGAGTCTGTAGTTTTTAACCTCATTCTTACTTCCGCTTTTGTGTTAAGGGACCACATGTGCCTTTTTTCCAGTCCTCTGGGACTACTCTTGATTCTAAAGAAGCATTGAAAAGGTCAGTCAGTAGAGCCACTAGAATGACCCCGAGTTCCTTCAGTATTCTTGGATGCATCCCATCCAGTCTAATCGCTTTGTCTAATTTTAGTTTAGCTAGTTCATCGTGAACACAGTCTTCTTAAAATCCTCTGAGCTCCCCGTCATTTCTGTTCTAATTTGTGAATGTTTTCTGAGGTCCTGCTTCTGGCCCATTATCTGTGAACCCAGAACATAAATATAAAAAAAAAAAAAAATTGTTAAGTAATTCTGCTTTATCCTCATCAGCTTCTTTCATATTTCTCACCTTCACCTTTGAGTCTGATTATACCACTTTTGTCCTTCCTCCTCCTCCCTAACATATCTTATCCCCCCATTGTATTGCACTGACTATTTATTATTTTTGTATCTTTGCTTTCCTGACTACTTTGCTAGCTTCTCTAAGTTTTTCCAAATATATATGATTGTCTTCCTCTCTCTGTGATCTTTTGTATTTTATGAAGGCCACCCTCTTTTTCTTCACCTTTTCAGCTACTTCTTTTGAGAGCCATGTTGTTGTTGTTGTTAAGTGCTATCGAGTTGGTGTTGACTTATGGCGATCCTCTGGATAGTAGAACTAAACTGAGTTCAGTCTTTAGTCAGGCATTGTTGACAGATTGGCACCCATAGCTGTTGTTATTGTATTGATCCATCTCATTGCTGGCCTTCCTCTTTTGTGTTCACCTTCTATCTTGCAAGCATGATGTATTTTTCTAATGATCTCTCTTCGCATGATGTGTCCAAAGTATGAAAGTCAAAGTATTGTCATCTGAGCTTCTAAAGAAAGCTTAAGTTTGATCTCCTCTAGTAGTGACTGGTTTGTTCTTTGGGCAGTCCATGGTATGTACAGTATTCATCACCAGCACCATAATTCAAAAGCATCAATTTTCTTTCTGTTTATTTTTCTCACTGTCCATCCTTCGCATCCATATGATGTTATTGAAAATACCATGGCATGAACAAGTCAAATCTTTGTATGGAGAGAGACATCTCTGCTCTTGAGAATCTTGTCTAAGTCCTTCCTAGTTATTCTGCAAACAGCGAGGCACCATCTGATTTCTTGACTGCTTGTTGTTTCTTTATTGATAGTTGATCCAAGTAGGTTAAAGTTGTCCACTATTTCAATTTCTTCTCCATCAACGATGAACTTATTGATTTTGCCAGTTGTCAGGATCTTTGTCTTCTTTAAAGTGCAGGCCCATTTTAAGACTATGTTCCTTGATCTTGAGAAGCAAATGTTTCAGATTGTCTTCACTTTCATCCAGTAATGTGGTATCATCAGCATAGCAAAGGTTGCTGATGAGTCTCCTACCAATCTTCACACCGCTGTTGTCTTCATACAGTCCTGCATCTCTAATGGTTTGTTCTGCATATAAATTAAACAGGTATTTATTTATTTACATTCTCTTATATACCATGCTATTCTGCATCAGTGTGGTTTACATTGAACAAACTGAAATTACATTGAACAGGGCATTATAACTTGGAGATAACTATTTTACAGGGAACATGGGCTATGGAGGGTTAAGCGGCTTGCCCAAGACCACAAGGAGCACCTGTGGGACTAGAAACCCCAGTCCTTCCGGCCCAAGGTTGCTGTCCTCTAGTGGGATTTGAACCCCTGACCTTCCAGCCTGAAGTACCTTGCCCCAACCACTAGGCCGCTATGCAGCCTTGGTGTACACCTTTGCTGATTTTAAACCATTCTGTTTCCCTTTGTTCCGTTCGAACTGTTGCTTTTTGATCAATGCAAAGGTTGTGCAACAGAATGATCAGGTGTTATGGTATACCCATGCTTCTTAATGTGGCCGGGTTTCTCAAAATATCCCCTTTCAGTTTTGCCAATTGCTTTTCTACATCCCCCAGCTGTTCCCATCCTACTAACAATTCCATGAAGTATTATCCCATCTTGGCAAATTTAGTTTTCCTAAAGTCTAAGGCCCTTGCTTTTGTATGGATTTTAGCAGCCCTAATTCTAATACTGAACCATACCATCTGGTGATCACTGGATGTGAGATGAACTCCTACTATAACACCAGAAACACCTTCTCCATTGGTAAGCACCAAGTCCAGTATGGCCTCTTCATGTGTTGGTTCTGTTACCAGTTGCTGGAATAGTTCTCTATGTAGAGAATCTAGGATCTCCTTACTTTTAGATGACATTGCAGCAGGCATATTGAAATCACCTATCAGTAGCATGTCTCTTTTCATGGCAATACTGCATATGTCTTCTATTAAATCTTATCCACTTCTTCTCCCTGTGAGGGAGAACAGTATATCACACCATTGCAAATGGATTTCCCTTTCCCTCTTTCTCGTTTAACCCATAGTGTCTCCTCTCTCCCTTTTAAGCCCTGTAATTCTATAGCTTTAATATTATTTTTTACATACAGTGACACTCCTCCTCCCCTTTTTCCTACTCTGTCCTTCCTGAATAAAATACAACCCAATATAATTACATCCCAGTCATGGTTGTCTGTGAACCGTATCTCCGCAACAGCCACTAAATCCAAGCTGTGGTTCTTCTCTTTCCTGGAATGTTTTCATCTCCTCCAATTCCAGGGCTACATTCTGGTTCATTAGCTCAAGAGCTGGTGGGGTTAGATTGTTAATTCTGCAGGCTCTGGTGACTCTTGTCCAGCTCAATTAATTCTGTAGCATCTCATCTTCACCTCTGTTGGACAGCTTGCATGTTCCAAGAAGCATCTCATCAATGTACTTATCACTGTCTTGAATGCTTCTCAGCCTCACCACCTCTTCTCTGAGCTCCTTATTTGTTTCATGAGGGCTTAAGCTTGCAGGCATCCTGCACATGGAACAGTTTCTTTGACCGGCGTCTGGTTCTCTGTCTGAACAAAGGCAGAAGCTGTAATGAGGCCAACAGCTTTGGCAATATGTTTTTTTCCCAGCCATATTTCAGTTTGTGGAGCTTTGGTACCTGTTGAGGCAAATGAGAGAAACCCTAATATTTTCTTAGCTGTCCCTTATGAAAAAAAAATATTTTAACCTCTTTTATGTGTGTTCTAACAGTGTTTTTCTATGTTTCTGTGGGTAGCTAATTCGGGAGTTGCCCTATGAAGCAAGAATTCTCACATGGGGTGGGTAGGAGCTGGGATGGGTAGAGAGGGAACTAATATCTGATGAGGTCAGTGACTTCAAAGAGCTCCCTCTGAATGGAAAGCTGTAAAAAGAAAACAATGAACTCTAAGGGGCTTGTTTACAAAGCCGCGGTAGCAGTTTCCGCCCGATATCGGAGCCGCGGTTCCATTGAATTCAATGGGGCCGCGGCTCCTATATCGAGCAGAAACCGCTTCCGCGGCTTAGTAAACAAGCCCCTAAAAGACAGAGCTTTACCCAACACAACAAAAAATTTCCCTTTTGCAATACAGAAAAAGATTTAGCTTTTAAAAATGAAGATCAAAACCATTTAAGAGAGCTTGTATTTCAAAGTCACACAGTATTACCTTTCTTGCAACAGAGACCTTGTTAGGAAAGCCAGTACTTGCAAGGCACTGTAGATTTTTATACAGCACATAGTTGCCTAGCTCCTTTGCAAGCTAATCATTGACCACTAACACCTATTGAGGTCAGTGGCTTTAAAGAGCTCGCTCTAAATGGAAAACTGGAAAAAGAAAACAATGAACTCTAATAGGCAGAGCTTTACCCAACACCACAAAAAAAATCCCTTTTGCAATACAGAAAAAGATTTAGCTTTTAAAAATGAAGACCAAAACCCATAAAGAGCTCTCAGGCAGAGAGCTTATATTTAAAAGTCACACAGTATTACCTTGCTTGCAATGGAAACCATCTTAGGAATGCCAGTACATGCAAGATACTGTAGACCTTTATACAGCACTCAGCTGCCTAGTTCATTTGCAAGCTAATCAAGGACTACTAATACCTGATGAGGTCAGTGGCTTTAAAGACCTCCCTCTTAATGGAAAGCTATAAAAAGAAAACAATGAACTCGAAGGCAGAGCTTTACCAAACAGTTAACAAAAAAATTCCCCTTTTGCAATACAGAAAATGATTTAGCTTTTAAAAATGAAGAACAAAACCCCTTTAAGAGCTCTCAGACAGAGTTTATATTTTAAAGTCACACAGTATTACCTTGCTTGCAATGGAGACTCCTTGCTTTTCATAAAGAATATTTTAAAGTGTGTTAGAGCCTTTTTGCATATACAAATCAATTTAATATATTTTAATTCATAGGTTAATGTATGCTTAATCAAGTTAGCACATACTGAATTTGTAAGCATACTAACAAACCGAATGGGTGCTAATAAAAGCACATCCTTAATACTAAAGATACAAGTTTGTTTACTAAACACGGTAGTTCACCTTGTGTTCAGCTTCCAAAATTAGCACAGTGTTGCACCGGACTCTTTGCTAACGAATGGTGACATGCATTGCATGTCACCATGCAATTAACATGGCTCCACACCACCCCGCACTTACAGAAGAACATAAGATATGCCATATTGGGACAGACCAAGGTCCATCAAGCCCAGGATCCTGTTTCCAACAGTGGCCAATCTAGGTTATACGTACCTAGCAGTTTCCCCAAAAGACACAGGTTCCACAATGCTTGTACTGGGTCAAGCATTCATATCCTGGGTCCCTTCTTAATAATGGTTTATGGACCTTTCCTCCAGGAACTTGTCCAAACCTTTTTTAAACCCAGCTACACTAACAGCCTTTACTACAGCCTTCGGTAACAAATTCCAGAGTTTGATTACACGGTGAGTGAAAACATATTTTCTTTTATTAGTCTTAAATAGTTTACCTTGTAGCTTCATTGCATGTCCACTAGTCTTTCTATATTCTGATAACGTAAACAATCAATCTACGTTTATCCGTTCCACTCTGTTCATTAATTTATAGACTTCTATCATATCTCCCCTGAGCTGTCTCTTTTCCAGGTTAAAGAGCCCTAACCTTTTTAGCCTTTATTCATAGGAGTATCCTTCCATCCCCTTTACCATTTTGGTGGCTCTTCTCTGAACCTTTTCTAATATCGCTATATCCTTTTTAAGATATAGTGACCAGAATTGCACACAATATTCAAGGTGCGGTCTCACCATAGAATGATATAGAGGCATTATAATATCTTTTGTTTTATTTTCCATTCCTTTCCTTATGATACCTAGCATTCTATTTGCTCTCTTAGCCGCCGCTGCACACTGGGCCGAGGGTTTTAACATGTTATCCACAATGACGCCTAAATCTTTTTCCTGGGTGGTTCCTAATGTGGAACCTTGCATCGTGTAACCATAGCTTGGGTTGTTTTTCCCTAGGTGCATAACTTTGCACTTGTCCACATTAAATTTCATCTGCCATTTTGATGCCCAGTCTTCCAATTTATCAAGATCCTCTTGAAATTTTCCACAATCCTCTTCGGCTTTAACAACTTTAAATAGTTTTGTGTCATCTGCAAATCTGATAACCTCACTCGTTATTCTACTTTCCGGGTCATTTATGAATATGTCAAAAAGCAGCGGACCCAGCACAGATCCCTGGGGTACACTACTATTCACCTTTCTCCATTGGGAAAATTGGCCATTTAGCCCTATCCTCTGCTTTCTATATTTTAACCAGTTCCTGACCCACAGTAGTACACTGCTTCCTATCCCATGACTCTTTAGTTTTGCCAAAAGTCTCTGATGAGGGACCTTGTCAAAGACTTTCTGAAAGTCCAGATACACTATATAAACCGACTCACCTTTGTCCACCTGTTTATTCACACCTTCAAAAAACATAACAGATTAGTAAAACAAGATCTTCCTTGTCTAAAACTATGTTGTCTGTCTCCCATTAGGCCATGACTATCTACATGATGAGTAATTTTATTCTTTATGATGGTTTCTACCATTTTTCCCGGTACTGACGTCAGGCTCACCGGTCTGTATTTTCGCAGATCACCCCTGGAACCCTTTTTAAAAATTGGTGTTATATTGGTAATCCTACAATCTTCAGGTATTAGAGATGATTTTAATGATAGTTCACAGATTACTATATTAC
The DNA here is from genome assembly GCA_033557465.1 of Ichthyophis bannanicus. NCBI lineage: Eukaryota > Metazoa > Chordata > Amphibia > Gymnophiona > Ichthyophiidae > Ichthyophis > Ichthyophis bannanicus. The sequence goes on along the minus strand of CM066033.1, from coordinate 1,178,686,273 downwards.
TGTATTTGATCGCTGCAATACCTGGGTGCAGTTACCACCACCCATCAAGGCAGCAGTAAGTGCATCCATGCAAACTGCAACATTCATGGTGAGCATGTGCTAATGATGTCCATGCTAACTGAGGCATGCAGTCAACACCCACACTTCTTCCCTAGACCTTCCAATGTCTGTCCCGCCTGCGCTAAGGGGTTAACATGGCATTTTTGGTGCACACTAATGGCTATTGCTCATGTAGTAAACCCTCTGTTAACCATTCATTTACTTTATTATACATACTCCAAATAACATCATTACAATTGTTTGCATAGTTTCTTCTTAGTGCACTTACGCACTTATGTAAGTACCAACAATTTGCATATCATTAGCTTACTACATTGGTAGTAACATTTTTAGCACCTTAGACCATCATTCTATAATGCAGGTTGCAGAGCTGTACATCCCGCTGGAACAGACAGCCCTGCAATCCACCTAAGCCCATCTCCCGATTCAGGCCATGGGAGACCAGCCATGGGTCAGGCGATGGGGATCTTGGGGTCTGGAGCTGCAGCAGTCTGGGGCGCCTGCAGGGAGGGCGTCCCCGCAGCCAAGAGGGGCATGCACGGCCATCCTTGGGCCCGATTCTAACTCCTACGGGAACATTTTTTCACACAGAACAGAATCAGGTCCTAACGGCCTCGACTTCAGCAGGGACATCCACACGCTTCCAGAATCGGGCTCTTAGTAAATAAATTGCTGTAAGAGGTATGTTTACTAAAGGCCAATGAGTTTTGGGATTTACTGCACATTAGGAGTAATAAACTAATGCATGGTAAGAGCAAATGCTACATGCTGTCAGGGGCATGACCACTTAGCATGGATGTACTTGAGGAGGCAGTAACTGAATCTGCATTAACTGCAAAATTGACAGCTAATTTTATTTATTTGTGAGTTTTATATTCCACTTTTTCATCATAATCCAGGCAGTTCATTTTAAACGTTAAACAGTTTACAGTAAACATAAGCTAACTACCATATGGTGACTACAATGTGCAGTCCACATCCACTCGCCCTGTCTCTACCTACCGCATGCTATGCAGTTAACACAGGAGTTTGAATGCACTGGCTGCTTTAACACATGGTTACCATCACCACAAGCCTGTACTAACATTTAAAATCCATACTACCTGCTTAGTGCACTTTAGTAACAGTGTCCCTACATTTCAGAAAACATTTTTTTCTACTGTCTTACTATGTTAGTCTCTTAGAGCAATGGAGCATTGGAGCTAGTCTGAGGCAGTGGCCAGTGCTATTAAATGGCTGGACATTACCACTTTAACTTAAAACTGATATTCAGCGATGAGTCATATCCAGCCATTAACAATGGCCAGATAATGATTTAGCTAACAATATTCAGCCACTGCTTGGATAGTTAAAACGCCTAAAGTCATGATAGCCTTTTTTCTATCCTAGCATTAGCCATTTTCGTTAGCTCAATACCGCCACTTACTGGCTAACTATTGTTGTCACCTCTGGAAAGTTTAGATGCTCGCCAGTTAACCTCAAGGTGTTTATATGGCCCTAGGAGGGAATATTCTGTGGCACAAATTGCATTAGTGCTGCTGATTATCCCGGTGAGTGGCATTTACGTGGTTTGTGGGTCCACAAACATAAATGTCTTTCATTATGCCCTGCCCGGCCCCCCTATTGCATGTTAGCACAAGAACAAGATAAATATATATATATATATATATATATCTAGCACAAAGGTTGGGCCAGAGCAGCATAGCCTTTGACAGTCATTAGCTCATTGTGTTATCAGATGTAAGTAGTCTTTATTTCTGATCATCCTTCTCACATTTGCTATATATTCTCATATTATTTTTGCAATAACCTTGCTATAATGTTAGCTCCAGCACTTCAAAGGATTCCCAGCAGTACAAGGCAGATTTTGCCCTTTTGGAAGCTGTACATTTTGTCTATGATCTGTCTTTGTTTCCTCTGGGATGTTTGAACTCTGTGGCTTATTCTCAGTTTGCACTTACAGTAAAATGCACAGAAGCCCCTTCTTCTTACAGTACTGATGTAAATTCTTATAAATGCATCCCTGTGATCTTATCGTGAGGCACATGTATACACAGCAAGGAAGCATGAGGCACATGGTTCTTATATTACATACTCGGGCATCCTTTAAGGTAATGGTTGCTATTGCAGGGGCCATAGTTAGCTCACACAACATGAAGAAGTTACCTTTAAGTAAATACTATTCACTTCCTTGATATCTAAACTCTGCCTACACCCTGTTTGCTCTGCAGGAGGTTATAAATTTATTTTGCCATGCCAAACACTTCAAGCCGATGTCTACGCTAAGGGTTTTCTTTCATTCTATTTTAAACACCTGCCAACAAAATGTTTATGTTACTATTTCAGTCTGAGCTTTAACTATAGCTATTTCAGTATATATGAATACATTGTGTGTACTTCTATGCATGTGGGGTTTTCTTTTGTTCTGCTTCATGCTGTAGACATAATTGCTTTCCTATTTTCATCACAGTTTTCTTGAAATCATTTCTGAAAATATAAAACAGGGTCTGCAAATGGGTAGTTTGAGTTTAAACCCTTTTTGGAACAGCATAAGGAGATAGAGATGGGGCCGAGGGTACTTATGATGTTGCAATATGAAACACACTCAGGATCTGCTGTTTATAGGTAAGCGTATTCCTGGATGTTTCATGGAATACCCAGGTTAGGGCGTAAGTCTTTTTATTTGCTCTTCTTAGAACTGGGCACAAAATACCTTTTGCATTTTTCTTTTATGTATCTGTTGAGCTTTAGGAAAGATTTATTTTTCTGGACGCTAAACAGCACACATGCTTTCCTGAATGCTGGCTAGGAGTTGTCATTAATGTCTGATGGATGAGTCTACTGTACCGTAATGATATATGGCATATTATCTACAGTAGATGGCTTCCTTTCCCTGGCTTTTCTTATTTACTTGTGACCCTATGTACTAACCCACAAAATGTTCATAGGTTAGTACCCGTTTTAGTGAAATTTAGCTAGGAGATGCAGAGGAACCTTTTGCTTATTTACATGCTTTGCAAAACTTTGTGCAAATTTCTCATTCGTTGACACAACCAGGAATTTTGTTCCTGATTGTGGCAATGAGTAAGAAATGGTTTAAAGAAAATTTGCTTTATGTGGCAGCATGCGATAATTAAAGGGCCCGCTGGCCTGCAACCTCCAATTCCTGATGGTCCAGTGGTTCGATGCCACCTTTTCCAGCATGGGACTAAAACTTCAGAAAGCCGCACCATCCTTGAAAGCACTGCCACTTCCATAAATGAGGGTTGGGTTTGGCCTAGACTGACCTGGCCTGCCTTCATAAGGTATAAAATATCAGGTATATTTATTTGATATACTAATAGGATCATTCCAAGGCATGAATAATGGGGATGAATGTCCCATTGGGACGTCCATCTCTGCTATTTGGCCCATCTGCCGACCCCGACTAACTTCCCTGCACATTGTACAGGGAGGTTAGACAGGAGCGGGAAAGGAGCATTGCGGGGGAGGCAATGGGCGGTCAGCGGCTCCGGAAGTACAGGGTCATTTCCAAAGTTAGTCCTGTATGTCTGGAGCCAGTGGCCTGAACAGGGAACTTAATCCACCTCTGAGAAATACGTTTCCCTAGTCGGATGGATCTGGCAGGCCTGGGATGCAGAAAAGGCGGGAGGGGGCAGAGGAAATTCCCTGCCGCCTGACTCTGGCCTTGGGAGGCTAGATCAGAGGTTGGGCTGCGGGGAATGAACATTTTGGTCTGGTGGCCGGGGATCGCGGCTCTTGAATGGAGCCATGGTGCCATGGCAACTGGATGCCATAGTGCTGCGGCTCCATTCAAGAGCCCTGAGAGAGTTAGTTGGGGAAGACCTGTATGTGCAGGTCCACCAGAATCTGGGTCCCGGCCTGCACCTACAGGCCTGGACGCAATTCTGATCCTGCGAGTCTAGACATGCCCCGCGTGATCAGAATCCTGGCTTACTCTGTGTGTCTGGTTCTGATTGGGCGCACAGAGGGCTGGCACATCCAACTTGGAATCGGGTCCTAAGAACATAAGATCATAAGAAATGCCATACTGGGTCAGACCAAGGTCCATCAAGCCCAGTATCCTGTTTCCAACAATGGCCAATCCAGGTCTCAAGTACCTAGCAGTTTCCTAAAATGACAAACAGATTCCACAATCTTGTATTGAGACAAGCAGTGGATTAAATGGGTCCTCTTTAATAATGGTTTATGGACCTTTCCTCCAGGAACTTATCCAAACCTGTTTTAAACCCAGCTACACTAACAGCTTTTACTACATCCTCCGGTAACGAATTCCAGACATTGATTACGTGTTAAGTGAAAAAATGTTTTCTCTTATTAGTCTTAAACGGGTTACACTATAGCTTCATTGCATGTCCCCTAGTCTTTCTACTTTTTGATGGTGTAAATCAATCTACGTTTACCCGTTCCACTCTATTCATTCATTTATAGATCTTTATCATATCTCCCCTCATCTGTTTCTTTTCCAGGTTGAAGAGTCTAACCTTTTAAGCTTCTCCTCATAGGGGTATTTTTCCATCCCATTTACCATTTTGGTGGCTCTTCTCTGTACCTTTTCTAACATAGTAACATAGTAAGTGACGGCAGATAAAGTCCAGCATGGTCCATCTAGTCTGCCCAGCAAGATGGCAAGAGTAGGTGCACCTGTCGCTCTGTGCAGGCCACCCCTCCCCATGTCTTTGTTTAGGGGTGAACCCACCACTCCATGTAGGACGCCCCTATTTGTTGAAACTTTAGATGGTTCAAAAGTTAGATGGTACCGTTTATTTTGTTTTTATCCTGTTGCTTTAAAGGGATCCACTGTGTTTGTCCCAAGCTGTTTTGAATTCTGTCACCGTGTTTGCCCCCACCACTTCCATCTGGAGGGCATTCCAAGCATCCGACACCCTTTCAGTGAAGAAATATTTCCTGACATTGCCTTTCAATTTACCACCTTGCAGCTTCATGTTATGCCGTCTAGTTTTACAGCTTCCCCATCTTTGGAAGAGGTTTGTTTGTTCATCATTTCTCTTTAAGTATTTAAAGGTCTGAATCATATCTCCCCTGTCCCTCCTCTCCTCCAAAGAGTACATATTTAGGTCTTCAAATCTCTTCTCATAAGGCTTCTGATGCAGGCTCCAAATCATTTTGGTCGCCTTTCTCTGAACAGTTTCCAGTCTTTTTACATCTTTTGCAAGATATGGCCTCCAAAACTGAACACAGTATTCCAAGTGAGGCCTCACCAGTGACTTGTACAGTGGCATAAGTACCTCTTCCTTTCTGCTGGTAATCCCTTTTTTTATGCAGCCCAACATCTGCCACTTGTTGCACTGTTTTGCCACCTTGAGATCATCAGAGATAATCACACCAAGGTCTTTCTCCTGAACCGTGCATACTAACCCCTCGCCCCCTATTGTGTACATTTCCCTTGGATTTCTGCTACCCAAGTGCATGACACTGCACCTTTTCGCATTAAATCATAGTTGCTATATCCTTTTTAAGATAAGGCGACCAGAATTGCACACAATATTCAAGGTGCGGACGCACCATGGAACGATACAGAGGCATTATAATATCCTTTGTTTTATTCTCCATTCCTTTCCTTATGATTCCTAGCATTCTATTTGCTTTCTTAGCTGCCACTGCACACTGGGCGGAGATTTTCAATGTGTTATCCACAATGATGTCTAAATCTTTATACTGAGTGGCGGTTCCTAATGTGGAACCTGCTTATCATAAAAAATATCAGTGATTTACAAAGAAGTTAACAGATTAAAATTAACAAATTCATAAAACCACACAAACATACCAAATCCAAGCAAATGAGTCAAAGACAAAAGATGTAACACAGTTAAACCATAAGCCAATACAACTATATAACCTAACACCGGACCCAAGGGAAGAAAAAGAAGGGCTTTACAGTCCATAATTATTAAAAATAAGTTCCAGAAACAACATAAACCTGGCACTACAAACATAAAACTAACAAGCACAACAACAATTGATAATTAATAGTACCAGCTGGAAGGCACATCGAGGCAGACAAGTCATCAACCCGAAAGGCAAATGAGGAAAGGCCTGTGCATAAAAACAAGATTTTAAACCTTTTTTAAAGTTGCAGGTTACCTTTGGTTCTCAGATCTAGAGTTAGAGTATTCCACAGTAAAGGTGCATGAAAAGTTACTGTAATGCTGCATGTTTTGTTTCTTCAAATCTAACAGCAAAGCAAGAAGAGAAAATAAGCGAGTGTTATTGAGAAAACTTGATTGGCTACATGAGTGAAAGAGGCATAATAAGAGTGGCCAAATCAGGTAATCCTGGGTAATAGGCTCATTGTATTAGTAAGAGAATTTTAAACTGGAATCTGAAAATAACAGGGAGCCAATGTAGTCCAAAGAGGAGAGATTTAAAGTGCTCCCACCTTGAAGTCTTATTAAGAAGTCTAATGACTATATTCTGTAAAACAAGTTAAATAAATAACTTGAAGTCTCTTTACAAAAAATAATTGAAACAGAGGAACATTGGCAACGATATCAGATAAAGACCATGGGCTCAATATTCATAGGCATTTACACAGTTTACAGAGCTGTAAACTGTGTAAATGGCCCCTAAGCAGGATACTCAGCGGCATTAACATGGTTAATGCCACTGAATATATCTGAGTAATTTATTTATTTTATTTTATTTATTTAGTATACATTTGTATACCGCTACTTCCAGTGATCAGCAGCGGTTTTTGATTACAGATTGGAAATTGTCAAATCATGACAGGAAATTTTTGAGGTATAAACACATTGATTAGACAGGAAAGCACAGCACACAGAGAACTATTTTACAGGGAACATGGGCTATGGAGGGTTAAGTGGCTTGCCCAAGACCACAAGGAGCACCTGTGGGACTAGAAACCCCAGTCCTTCCGGCCCAAGGTTGCTGTCCTCTAGTGGGATTTGAACCCCCGACCTTCCGGCCTGAAGTACCTTGCCCCAACCACTAGGCTACTCCTCCGCTCTACACCCTGATGGTAACCGTTTAGCATCGGGGCATTCTGGGGGCAGTTCCCGGGGATAACTATGCAATGGCGATATTAAGCAGCTGTCTGGTTATCCCTCAGCGGTGAAAGTTAGGCCCATCAAAAACTGTTCTAATTTTCAGCGCCGGAGCTAACCAGGCAATGACTGAATATTACCGCTGCACAGTTAGCTTCTGTGCCATGTGCGTCAGTGCGGCGACCCCAGATAGTCAATGCTGATGGCCGGATATGGCCCTTGATTGAATATCTGCTGTTAAAGTTCGGCAGCGATGGCTATGCACCTTAGAGGTGCATACCCATCACAAATGAATACTGGACCCCATATGTCCTATCCAGTTTACTCATCCATACGGACTGTTACGTTTTAAAATTCCTTCCTCTCCCTCAGAAATCCTCTGTATTTGTCCTATATTTTATTGAATTCAGATACAGTTCTTACCTCCATCACCTCCACTGGAAGGCTGTTCCATACATCCACCACACATTAGTCCTGAGTGCATCCCCTTTTTGCCTTCATCTTATGACCCCCTCAATCCAGAGCTTCCATTCAAATGGAAGAAGGACACCTCCTGTGCATTTATTCCACAGACGTATTTAAATGTCTCTATCATATCACTCCTCTTCCTCCTTTCCTCCAAAGTATACATATCGAGATATTTAAGTCTATCCCAAAATGCCTTAGATGAAGACCACTGACCATTTTAATAGCTCCATCCTGTTTATAGCCTTTTGAAGGTGCAGTCTCCAGAATTGTACACAAAATTCCAAATGAGTTCTCACAAGACACTATCATCTCCTTTTTCCTGCTAGCCATTCCTCTCCCTATGCACCCAAGCATACTTCTGGCTTTTGCCATTGCCTTTTGTACTTGTTTGGCCATTTGTGATCAGCCCAGGTCCTACTCTTCTTTTGTGCATTGAAGTACTTCACCCTCTATACACTACTGCTCCCTTAGGTTTTTGCAGCTCAAATGTATAACTGCACTTTTTAGCATTAAATATTAGCTGCTAAATTCTTGTCGATTTTTCAGGCTTCACTATATTTATTTATTTATTTATTTTATTTATTTTACATTTCTTATATACCGCACTATTCGACATCAGCGCGGTTTACATCAAACACAAAACTTCAGTACAAAAACAATGTCTGAGTTACATTAAACAGGGTCAATAACTTGGCTAACAGGGTAATTATGAATCTCAGGAAAATAAACTTTGATTGCAATGTAAACTATTTACATCTTTAAATTAGAGCACAGCTGAGACGTAATGATCAGCGGAACCTGAACCATAATGACGTAATGATCAGACGTAATGATCAGCGGAAGCTGAACCATATCCTTCCTCATGCTATTCACACCTTCCTGGGTGTCTACTCTTTTGCAGATTTTGCTGTCATTTTCAGAGGCATACCTTTCTCGACAGACCTTCCACAGTATCACTTAGAAAAATGTTTAAAAAAATCAGGGCCAAGGATTGATCCTTCAGGTACACCACTAGTAATACCCCTATTTTCAGAGTGAACACCATTTACTTCTACCCTCTGGTGCCTCTGAGTCAGTCACTTTAGGATCCATCCCAAGGGCACTCAGTCTATTTATAAATTGAAGATGCAGGGGAATTCGGCTGCGGAGCGAGTGGAGGAGTATTGGACCCATCCATTGGCCTGAGTGACTGCCGGGATTGCTCTGTGTGCTATGACGCTGCTGCATCCTTAACTACATCGGGCAGGCATACCCGAGGCAGCCTGCTCCTGGTGAGGCCTTGGAGGTGCTTTAAATTTCCCTCCAGCTAATCCCTTTACCAGAATTCGACTGCGGAGTGAGTGGAGGAGTATTGGGCCCGTCCATTGGCCTGAGTGACTGCCAGGACTGCTCTGTGTGCTGTGACGCTGCTGCACTCTTAACTACATCGGGCAGGCATGCCTGGGGCAGCCTGCTCCTGGTGGGGCCTTGAAGGTGCTTTAAATTTCTCTCCAGGTAATCCCTTTACCAGAATTCGTCTGAGGAGTGAGTGGAGGAGTATTGGGCCCGTCCATCAGCATGAGTGACTGCCGGGACTGCTCTGTGTACTGTGACGCTGCTGCACCCTTAACTACATCGGGCAGTCACGCCCGGGGCAGCTTGATCCTGGTGGGGCCTTGGAGGTGCTTTAAAGTTCCCTCCAGGTAATCCCCTTACCTGAATTTGGCTGCGGAGTGAGTGGAGGAGTATTGGGCCCGTCCATCAGCCTGACTGACTGCCGGGACTGTTCTATGTGCTGTGACGCTGCTGCACCCTTAACTACATTGGGCAGGCACGTCCGGGGCAGCCTGCTCCTGGTGGAGGCCTTCTGGCTATAAATTAGTTGTTTTTTCTTCTCCGTGACCATGGAGCGTTTCTGAAGGGGCGTGTCTAAAGGGGCAGCTTCTGCCCCTTTGATGCCCCTTTGATGTCACAATGGCATCACACTTTGTTACATCATCTGGGAGGTTGTGGGCATTTAATGGTATGGTTTGCTTCCCTATTTTGCTTGAATTGCTCTATTGTTAGTTTGTTCAGTTGATCCTTTATTATCTTATGATGGGCAAATGGAAGGCTAAGGGATATAGCAAACCCCAGGGAGCCGATACCAGAGTTTCACAACCGGTCAGCCCACTGGATAAGCATTTTGCTGCCCTCCCTTTAGCGCAGTCCTCTTGAGGGAGCTTCTCTGAGCTCCGGTGGGAGATCTCCTCCTCTTTGCCCTGCTTCTATAGTATCCGGTGTTTCACAGGAACCCTCAGAATCAGAAAGGAAAGTTAAAGTAATGGTTAAAATGCCTACTCCAGTCCAGTTTGTAGCTCTTGGCTCCTCGGTTGAGCTTCCAGTCCTACTCCCAGATGCTGAGGTTACTTTGAAGGATCTTTGGGGGGCTTTACAGTGTATTGATACTAAGGTATCTTCATCATTGAGCTCTTTGTGTACTTTCTCCCAGGAAGCTGCTGTTTCCTTGCAGCAACTTGATGAGAAAGTTTCCTTGATGGATATGGCTTTTACTAAATTAGAATCTCAAGTTCTTCCACTTTATAGAACTAATGTTGCTTGGATTATGGATTCTTTAATATTACATCCTAAAATGGAAGCGTTTGAAAATTATATGCGTGTTTGTAATTTGCGCTTTTTGAATTTTCCTCAATCTCCCCTTTTATCACCTAAGATTCTTCTGGATAAATATTTAAAAGAAATTCTAGCCATATCTGATCCCATAGAGGTTTCACAAATTTACTATATTCCTTCATGTTCTAAAAGGTTAACACCGCTGAGGGTGGACTGGACGAGGTAATTCCTTCTATGTCTAATTTGACCGCCTTTTTGGAGAATTCTTTAGATATCACCAGTTTACATTCCACTTTGCTTGTCACTTTTCAATCAGTTGTGATTAAACAGCATATTCTTAAAGCTTTCTTTAAGGCAAAGTTGGCTAAGTTTTGTGGACAGACAATTAATGTTTTTCCAGATGTGTCTCGTAGCACCCAACTACGCCGGAGGCAATTTTTATCTTTAAAGCCTCAGGTTTTAGATTTGGGTGCTACCTTTTTTTTACAATTTCCTTGTAAATGCATCATCAATTATAATGGATCTTCTTAAGTTTTTGTGGATATTATGCATTTGGAAAAAAAATTTCTTTGATAGATTGTGTTTGCCTTTGAGTCAGTCCTGACTCCTGGCAACCCAGAAGCTCCTGGGTTTTCTTGGCAGTTTCACCAGAAGTAAATTGCCAGGCCTTTTTATGAGACAATGGAGGGTTAAGTGACTTGCCCAATGCCACAAGAAATGCTAGTAGGAATTGAACCCTGGTTGCTTGGTTCACCAAGCCAGTGTTCTAACCACTAGGCTACACCTCCACTTGCTTAGTCAGGGAGGGTACAGTTTAATTGTAAATAGCCTCCCTTTGTGGGCTTTTTGCCTTGTTTTCTGTTTTGATATATTCTGTTTCTTTTTTTAATAATGCAACCGGATTCCCATGATGTGGACTTTATCGCTGCTTGTGTTTCTTTTATAATTTGTGTGTTCTTTTGCTTATAATTGAATTATGAGATTGTCTTTGTATTATATTTGGTTATTGTATTTGACTAAAATTCATAAATAAATAAATAAATAAATAAATTGAAGATGCAGAATGGTTTCAAAGGCCTTGCTAAAATCTAAATTTATCACATCTAGCGCTCTCACTCAATCCAATTCTCTGGTCATCCAATCATAGAAAACAATCAGATTTGTCTAACGAAACCAACCTCTAGTAAAGCCATGCTGTCTGAGATCCTGTAATACTTTGGATTCCAGAAACCATGCCATCCTCTGTTTTGTTTCTATTAATTTACTCACTACAGACTTACTGGCCAGTAATACTTCTACTTTTGTGGACAGGAACCACATTCATCCACAGTCCTCCAGGATGACTCCTGACTAAAGATGCATTGAAAAGGTCAGCCAGTAGATCATTCCACATATATCCTCTGTCCCATGGTTTGATCATGCAATGATCATATTCACACTGCCACAAGACACTCATAATCACAAGGATTCACACCAACACACCAGTAATTGTCGCTTTAAGCCATTTGAAAAGAAGTTCTTCCTAAATGAGGTTCACCTACTGACCTAGACAACCTGATACAAACCTGGCACAGCACAACAGCCTCTGCAGCTACAATCCCCTCACATAAAATAAAACCCACCACCACTGTCTACTGCCATGAACCCTGGTACTCCAAGGCAGTCAAGGAACTTAAACATAATCTAAGGCAGATCACAAGGAAATGAAGAACAAAAGATGATTCTCAGGGATGACTACTCAACTAAAAAGAAGGAATACTCCAATCTACTAAATAAATGTAAAAAGGAATATCATGCTAACATCTTAGACATCTCTCAACTGACCCAGAGAATTATTCTAAATTGCTTCCTCACTCACAAAAGACCCCGCTCAAGTTTCCACACTCATAATCAAACCCTGACTGAATCCACAAGTAATGGCCAACTATCTTTACAATAAATGCACTCCAGCATACCGCAATTCAACTTCTGTCCTCAGCTCAACTATCTTGACAACCCACATCCACAAATGTGACATTTTTAACATGACATCAGCAGAGGAGCTCAGTAACATTGTCTCCAATATCAATACCACAACATCACCACTAGACCCATGCCCAATATATTGGATTAAGATCCTCAGAGCTGAATTCTCCTCATTCATACACAAAATAGTCCACACCTCCCTCTCACAAGGATACATCCCCTCTTCCCTCAAGAAAGCTTCAATCAGACCTAAAGAAACCAGCACTTAATCCTTCTTCTTCTAACTCCTACAGACCCATCTCAAGTATTCATTTTATGGCCAAGATAATAAAAAAAACCATGCAGCATCAGCTCCAACACCACAATGACACTCATGCACCTTTGGACCCCCAACAGCATGGCTTCTGACCAAAGCACAGCATCAATACACTATTCATGTCTCTCTTTGACACATTAATTAGGGGAATTGAGAAATCCCAGCAAGGATTTCTCATAATATTTTTAGATATCTCTACTGCCTTTGACCCAATAAACACCATGCACCAATAACTAGAATACAGGAAATTGGCCTCTTTGGCATAACACTGAAATCTTATCTCACTGACAGCAAACAACAAGTTAAAGTTGGACACAGCTATCAAGCAGCTTCGAACAATGACAAAGTACACCGCAGGGATCAGCACTCTCTGCCTTGCTCTTCAACGTATACATCCAGCATATATGTGCAATACTAAGAAAATTTTGTGTCCAATACAACCTATATGTTGATGACATTATGGTCTACAGCCCCTTCTCCACAAAAATCCCCTGGCTTTACAACTATATCAGCCTGCTACACTGCTGTCACAAAAGGCCTCACAAATATGAACCTGGTGATTGGCCACAGTAAATCCGAAGTACTCCTAATAACAAGTGACCCATCCTTCATCCCCCTCCCCACCAATGATAAGAATTAATCACACAGAGTTAACAGTTAAATCTGAAGTCAAATACTTGGGCATCATACTCGACCAGAACCTAAATATGCTATAACATATAAAGAAAGCAGCTAACGCTGTCTATATGAAGATGAGAACACTACAAAACCTGCATCTACTGCTGGAGCACAACTTTAGAACAGTTTTACAGACCATTATCACACCCCGCCTAACATTCTTTAACAGGGCCTACCAAAACATGCATTGTACCCTCTACAGAAGGCACAAAATACCGCTGTTAGAATGCTAGTCGTTGCAGAAAGATTTGAGCACATCATACCCATTCTGAAGAACTTCCTCTGGTTACAGATACTCATCAGAGCTAAACACAATGTCATCACCACCATATTTAAGGTATTATGCAATCAATCGGTCACCTGCTTGAAGACACTAATAAACAAAGCTCCCAAACTCAGATCAAGAAGATGTTTCAACCAGAATTTGCTTTCCATACCACCTCTCAAGAAAAAGTGCAAACACAAACCTGCAATAGAGTCTTCGCTCTCTTTGCACATTCAATATGGAACTCACTTCCTGAACCCATAAGATCAGCCCAAACAATACAAGAACTGCGAAAGAAACTCAAAACACATATTTTCATAGAATACTATGGACCGGACACAAACACATAACACTAACCACTCCCTAAGCCTAACACTAACCACCCACTAACCAAACAATCTTTAAATTATCCCCCCCCCCCCCCATTGAGCTCCAAGTTGCATATACCCTAAATTCTATGTAAAACCCTAATTCAGTTGAGTCATGTTTTCCCTGTTCAATGTAAACCGCTTTGATTTAAGAAAAGCGGTATATGAAACATGTTAAATAAATAATTACACATAAACAGTGCTGAGCTTTTCACCATTATTTCTGCCTCCTGTCTTAGCTCCTCAGGATCACTTGCCTTTTCCAGCTGTGTGGTAGGAGAAGAAGATTCTTCTCCTACTGTTTCAAGGGTCTCCTGGATTTCCTTGGGACCATCTGCCTTTTCTTGTTCTATGGAGAGTGAAAGAGATTCTTTGAGGGTCTCTTGCATACATCCCTCTCCCTCTGCCTTCCGTAATATCTGCTTATCTTACTTCCTTGTATCTGGGGCTTCCTAACTTCCCTTAGACCAGTATAACCTCTTCCTCCTCAAAGGGAAAGATCTCCCCTAATGACTTACTACTACTACTACTTATCATTTGTATAGAGCTTCAAGGCGTACACAGCAATATGAGCCTCTTCTTGCCCACCTACTGGCTCCTCAGGGTATCTAGTAATGTCTAAGGTAATTATCATATTACAGCAATCTTGTAAACTTTCCCAATCTCTTACCAATATTACTTGGTAGAGCATATTGGTCAGGATTTATACATTGAGCATATCTTTGTGACCCTCACGCTCTAGCCCAGGGGTTCTCAACCCAGTCCTCTGGGATACCTAATCCAGTCAGGTTTTCAGGATATCCACAATTAATATGCATGAGATATACCTGCATACAGTGGAAGCAGTGCATGCAGATTTATCTCATCACATTTATTGTGGATATCCTAAAAACCTGACTGGCATGGAAGTTCCAGCAGACTGGGTTGAGACCACAGCTCTAGCCTGACTTTCCTAAGAGGATAAAGTATGGCACCTCCTTAAATGCTATGTATGCTTACCAACCCCTCATTGCAGTATTCAGTGTCCTGGAAATCTTTTCTTATTTTCCTCCAGATACTGTGTAGTGCCTAAGAACAGCAATGCCCTCATAGAGATCAACTCTATTTCCACATCCTGGGTGAACTGACACTGCTGAGGATTTTTGGATTAACAGGACAATTTCTTTTTAGATGGCTTACTATACCACATTTAAAGCAGTGGACATCTGAGGTTTTAGACCTCGGGCTACTCTGGCCACCCAATCCCTTGATGTCTTTGTCTCCCCAGGATGTGGTCTCTACCCCCTTTTAGCCCTAGCCTTCACAGGTTTTGTTTCTTCCCTTTGTCATATACTCCAGGCACATTGCTACTCCCTAAGGAACTCTACTCTGATTCCCTGTGTGTAGTCCTAGTTGTCTGCTCTCTATTATTGGGGTTTAGTATTTTACCTTATCTCTTCAGACTACACAATTCTGTCCCCTTTGAAGAATAACCTCAAGGATTTATTAAGATAATACTAATCAAAACCCACTAAAAAATACCATATTGAATTATTTATCCAGAGGACCTAAATTTGGCCTATATCTTTAACTCCTAGCGCTTTAATTAGGGAATCTAGTCTATAGAGCAAGATTCAACACATGGGTGAGTGGGTGAGAGCTGAGGTGGGAAGGGATGGATTTAACCCTTACCAATACAATGGCTTAAAACATATTTGCTAGCTTCCCGCCTCTTTGACTTGCAGGCTAGAGGAAAATATAAAAATACAGCTGCAAAACAGAAAGCTGTTCCTAAAACAGAAAAATCCCCTAGAGCAACTAGCTACAAAAATACACCATTAATTTTAAACAGCGGAAAATGCTAGCTAACAACAATAGCCCTCTTTTTAAAGAACTTTCAGGCTGAGAACTTTTAGCAAACGTCAAAGAATTGTCCTTGCTTGAATGAAATTCCTCCAAGAAAAAGCAGAGCAACCAACCAGTAAAGAGTTACAGTAATCAAGGCAATTGAACAGATGGGACGGATTGGATAACACAAACCTTTGCCCTCTAACAAACCATATGGCACACAGATTTCTCAAAGTAAGGAAAGAGGATCAAACAAGGGAGGAGAAGTGTTTCTCACTTGACATTTCAGAGTCTGAAATGATCCCTAATACCTTAGTAACAGCTTTCATCATCAGGGGCATTTGAATCTGTGGAATGAGAACAGATGGAAGGTTTTATTAGAGAACCAAATAGTCTCACATTTATCAACAATGAATTGAAAATTCTATCATTGTAACAAACTGCAAGTAACATAGTAACAGAGTAAATGACGGCAGATAAAGACCAGTATGGTCCATCTAGTCTGCCCAGTAAGATGGCAAGAGTAGGTGCACCTGCTGCTCCATGCAGGCCACCCCTCCCCATGTCTTTGTTTAAGGGGTGAACCCACCGCTCCGTGTAGGACACCCCTGTATGTTGAGAAATTAGTTAACTTTATTTTGATTTTATCCTGTTGCTGTACAGGGATCCACTGTGTCTGTCCCATGCCATTTTGAATTCTGTCACTGTATTTGCCCCCACCACCTCCATCGGGAGGGCATTCCAAGCATCCACCACCCTTTCAGTGAAAAAGTATTTCCTGACATTGCCTTTCAATTTACCCCCTTGCAGCTTCATGTTATGCCCTTTAGTTTTACAACAACTTCCCTGTCTTTGGAAGAGATTTGTTTGCTCATTATTTCTCTTTAAGTATTTAAAGGTCTGAATCATATCTCCTCTGTCCCTCCTCTCCTCCAAAGTGTACATATTTAGGTCTTCAAGTCTCTTCTCATAAGGCTTCTGATGCAGGCTCCAAATCATATTGGTCACCTTCCTCTGAACAGTTTCCAGTCTTTTTATATCCTTTGCAAGATATGGTCTCCAAAACTGAACACAGTATTCCAAGTAAGGCCTCACCAGTGACTTATACAGTGGCATTAGTCCCTCTTCCTTTCTGCTGGTAATTCCTCTTTGTATGCAACCCAACATCTTCTTGGCTTTTGCCACTGCCTTGTCACACTGTTTGCCACCTTGAGATCCGCAGAAATAATCACACCAAGGTCCTTCTCCTGGTCCATGCACACCAACCTCTCACCCCCTATCACATACATTTACCCAGGATTTCTGTTTCCCAAGTGCATGACACTGCACGTCTTCACATTAAATCTTAACTGCCAAGCATTAGACCATTCTTCCAGCTTTTGCAGATCTTTCCTCATGTTATCCACTACCTCAGGAGAATCCACTCTGTTACAAATTTTTGTGTCATCTGCAAAAAGACAGACTTTTCCATGCAGTCCTTCAGCAATATCGCTCACAAATATATTGAACAGTGCCGGGCCCAGGACCGAACCCTGGGGCACCCCACTAATCACCCTCCTTTCATCCGAGTGAGCTCCATTTACCATCACCTTCTGTCGTCTGTCAGTCAACCAATTTCTGATCCAGTTCACCACCTTGGGACCCATCCCCAAACTACTGAGTTTATTGGTAAGCCTCCTATGAGGAACAGTATCAAAAGCTTTGCTGAAATGCAGGTAGATGACATCCATCGCATGCCCTTGATCTAGTTCTCTGGTCACCCAGTCAAAGAACTCAATCAGATTTGTTTGGCAAGATCGTCCTTTGGTAAAACCATGTTGCTTCAGACCATGCAAGCTGTTGGTTTTGAGAAAGTCTACTATTCGCTCTTTCAGAAGCGCCTCCGTTACTTTTCCCGCCACCGAGGTAAGGCTCACGGGCCTGTAGTTTATCACTTCTTCCTTGTCACCACTTTTGTGAAGAGGTACCACATCCGCCCTTCTCCAGTCCTGAGGAACTACTCCTGTTTCCAAGGATTTGTTGAAAACATCCTTTAATGGCCCTGCAAGAACCTCTCTGAGCTCTTTCAGTATCCTGGGATGTATACCATCCGGTCCCATGGCCTTGTTCACTTTCAATTTGCAAGCTGTTTATTTATTTATTTGAAAACTTTTATATGCTGCCCCTTCCAGAGATCAGGGGCAGTTTACAATGAACAACAGTAACCATACATTAAACTTCTGAACATTAAAAGTTGTTCTAACACATCATCTTCTGTGAATGGTGTGGTATCTACTTCATTCCCATTTTTATATTTGGGAGTCACAGATGGTCCTTCTCCAGGATATTCTTTAGTAAAAACAGAGAAGAAGTATTTGTTTAGCAATTTTGCTTTTTCACTGTCACTTTCCACAAATCCGTTCCCAGCACTTCTGAATTTTGCAATTCCATCTCTGATTTTCCTCCTCTACCCAAAAATACCTGAAGAAAGTTTTGTTGCCACACTTCACATCTTTAGCCATCTTTTCCTCTGCCTTTGATTTTGCTTTCCTTATTTCTCTTTTTGTCTCTTTTAGTTTGTTCCTGTATTCCTTACTGTGTTCCTCTGTTTGAAAGCTTTTGAATTTTGTGAAAGCTGTGTTTTTTGCCTTTATTTGAGCAGCCACTTCTTTGGACAACCAAATAGGCTTCCTTCTCCTCCTGTTTTTATTTACTTTCCTGACATATTTATATGTTGCCCCTTTTATTGCCACCTTTAGTTTAGCCCATTGCAATTCCACGTCCCTTATCCCCTCCCACCCTGCCAACTCCTCCTTCAGGCACTTGGCCATTTTACTGAAGTCAGTGTTTTTGAAGTTTAGGACTTTGAGCTTGCTATGATTGGACTGCACCTTGGCTTTTATCTCAAACCACACCGTGTGATGATCGCTGTGAAGCCCAATAGGAATTTGGAGGTTCAATATCTGGATTGAAGTGGTCTATATTTAAAAAAAATTGAATATCATCTGTATAATAGAATCCTAAATAGTTGTGAATTTGGCAGTTGAGATTTAATGCTAAAAAATTCAAAGTCATGAATCCAAGAATAAAGTACAGCATAGTGGTAGATGTACTTGTGTCAATGAAAGAAGAGTGGGACTTGGGGATGATTGTTTCTGATGATAATAAAGTGGTAAAACAGCTAGAAAAGGTCATGGCCAAAGCCAGAAGCATACTTGGGTGCACATGGAGAAGAATGGCCAGCAGGAAGAAAGAGGTGATAGTGACTCTGTAGAAGTCCCTGGTGAGACCGCATTTGGCATACTGTGTGCAATTCTGGAGACCACATCTTCTGGAGACCACATCTTCAAAATAGGGTCAGTCCAGAGGGCAGTACTAACATGGTCAGTGGTCTTTGTCATAAAGCACATGGGGAGAGACTTAAAAATCTCAATATGTAAACTTTGGAAGAAAGGCAGGAAAGGGGAGATTTGATAGAGATGTTTACCTTCATGGCATCTATGCATAAGAGGAGAGATTCTTTCTACTGAAAGAAAGTTCTGGGACAAGGGGGTATATGATGAAGGTGAAAGGTGATAGACTCTGTACTAATCTGAGGAAATAGTTCTTTATGGAAAGAGTGATGGATGCACGAAATAGACTCTCAGTGGAGGTGATATAGACGAGAACTGCATCTTAATCCAAGAATGCATGAGAAAAACACAAGGATCTCTCAGTGAAAGGAGGGATTGTAGAGCTTAGTAGTTAGTATGGATGGGCAGAATGAATAAGCCATATGATTTTTATCTGACACTTTTTTCTATTGATATCATGGGTGGGTAGAGCTGAGGTGGAAAGGGAAGCCTTGAACATCTCAGCAGTATTTTACGAGACTTAGATGTCCCATTTTTCATTTATGGTGATGACATTACTATAATTGTAGCAATCCTGAAAGATTTAATAACTACATATGAAACTGACAATTTTTTTAAAATGAATTGAATCTTGAATAGAGTTACACTTGATGAAACTTAACTCTGAAAAGAAAAAAATTGCTTCAGATTGGTCATGATCTAAGGAAATTTCCAAAATCTGTACTTATGTTATCAAATGTAAGTATAGCATTATGTGAATCAGTTAAAGTATTAGGAATTATGATTGATTCTACTTTATCAATGACTGAGCAAGTATAGGTTACATCATTTTTAATAAACTAAAGCATACCTAACAACTAATAATTTAAAAGTTGTGATTTAAAGAATAGTCACGGCACAATTTGACTATAGCAATATTGTTTATTTGGGGATAACAAAGACACGTTTGGTTTGCTGGCAAATGTTACAAAACCGTACAGCAATGAGGACTGTATATGGAACAGTTGGAAAAAATGAACAAGCTAGTTTAATATAGATCTCTACATAGAAACTCCATGCTAACAAAACTTCTGGTTTCGATCTCTAAGAATACAGATGCAGATAAAAATTAAAATGCTATCCCAAGAAGCCAGATTCTACAATTTAACACTAGATATAGATGTCCTTATGCTATGCAAAATATAAAAATAGATCATGTAAACTGCAAGGACTGATGTATTTCAATCACTAAATGGAAAATAACATTATTTTTCTACCTTTGTGATCTCATCATTTTATTCTCTAATCATGTTGATCACAGTCTCTAGTTTCTGCTTTCCTCTTTCCCTTAACCTGCTTTCTGCCTCTTCTCTCCCCTCCTGTCCCTTTCACTTTATTCCATCTCTGACATTGATCTTTTCCTTTCAGATTTTTTTTTCATTTAGGTTTATCTTTCTTTCTCTCTCTCTACAACACAGATTTCACTCCTTCTTCTTATATTTCTTTTTCTCAATCTTCCCCCTTTTTTTACGGTATCTACTATTTGTCATTCCCTTAACAGAGTCCTCCCATTCCCCATCACCTCCTCTCTCCTTCCCTAGCCTCTCATTTCCCAATCATTAACTCTCCCCTTCTCTCTACCCCATCCCATATCCAGCATCTCCCCACTCATCTAGTGTCCCTTTTTTTATTACCTCATCCACCCATGTCCAGCGTTCCTCTTCTCTTTCCCTATCCCACCAATCCATATCTATCAACTCCACCTTTCTCTCTTTGTATCCCACCATGTCTAGAATCTTCCTTCTCTCTCCTTCACCCCTTAAGCCCAGAATCTCCCCTCATATGTCCAGCATCTGATCACCCTCCCCTATCCTCCACTGTGTCCAGCATTTCTCCTCTGTCTCCCTTTGCCTACCTCAATCCCATCCATGCATCTACCTTCCATCCACCTCTGCCTTCCCCCATGTCCCACATCTCTATCTCATGCCTCCAATGTCCAGCATCTCCATCTCCCTATGCCCATCCTCCTTTGTCCAGCATCTCCTTTCAATATCCCTATGCTCCCTATTCCCAGTATCTCCTATCTCTCTATGTCCTCCCTCATGTCCAGCATCTCCCTTTCCTTATGCCTCCAATGTCAAGCATTTCCATTTCCCTTTGCCTGTCTGCCATGTCCAACATCTTTCTACCAACTCCCTACACTCTTTCCCATTTCCATCATCTCCCTTCCATCTCCCTATACTCTCCTCCAATGTCCAACATCTCCATCTCCCTGTACCCTCCCCAAATGCCTAGCACCTACATCTCCCTACAGTATGTCCTCTATATCCAGCATCTCCCTTTGCACCTACCACATCCAGAATCTCCTTTCCATCTCACCCTATGTCCAGCATCTCCCTTCCATTTCCCAATGGACCACCATGACTACAATGTCCCTTCCTTTTCCCTATGCACCCCCATGCCCAGCATTTCCCTTCCATCTCCCGATCCCCTTCCCATGTTCAGAATCTCCCTGGCCACGTCATGCTCAGAATCTCTTCTTCATGTGCCAAACATCTATTCTCTTTCCCTCCCTTCAGGTTACTCAGCATCTTTGGTCTCTGCCCCCTCCATACTACCATCACCACCGCCGCTGACTCCCCTGACTGCAGCGGTAGTAAAATCTACAATAAACATCGGGTCTTTCAGATGTCTGCATGCTTCAAAGCCCATTCTGTCTTGCCTCATCTGATGCAAAAAAAAAATATGCATCACACGGGAGCAGGATAGAAGGGTCTTTGAGACCATAGAGGTCTAAAACATCCTACGTTTACTGCAACTCCTATTGCCACCACAGCCTCTGACCTCGGGGGATGTGGTGGCAGGCCAACATGAATCAATCAGGTAGGAAGGGGGAATGCCCTCCTCGCCCCCTACCAAACTAAGCCCATTTCCAAATCGCAAATAATTCAAAAACATGAATTACATAA
This sequence comes from Ichthyophis bannanicus, assembly GCA_033557465.1. NCBI lineage: Eukaryota > Metazoa > Chordata > Amphibia > Gymnophiona > Ichthyophiidae > Ichthyophis > Ichthyophis bannanicus. Next base: position 1,178,664,408 of record CM066033.1, on the reverse strand, counting down.
AACAAAATCATGCCATATTTCACAATAGTTTTGTTAATATCTCATTATTTTATGTTGGATATTATACTGTGATCATGGATACTTGTTTCTATAGTAAGATGTTTTCTTGCAATTTAATTCTGTAATTCTTTTTAATTGGAAAATTAAATTAAATTAAATTAATTGGAAAATTCCTTATAAATGGAAATACGAAAAAAAATGTGAAACAGTAATTTTTGAACTATGGAAAAATTCCATCACTGCCGGGGGAGAGCTGCAGGGTTTTGCTTTCTTCTGTCTATAGATGATGAAGTATTTCAGGCAGCTACATACTCTTCTGTCTTATTTAACAAAACATACAGTCAGTACAAATGTTGTAAACTTTCCACTTAGCTTAAATATAAAAAAACGTTTTTGATGACCTGTCATGTTGCAATGTCCTTTTCTGAAATATTACATCTGCAAAAATAAGGCTTGTGAAACCTAAAAAATAGGAGAAGTAATACTCAGAGGTGTAAGGAACTATTAAAAGGTTTACTTTATCCTGCAAAAGGTATGTCAATATCAAATTAAAGCATATATAAAGATTCTGTCCAGCTTGCATTTTTCTGTCATATACCATAGCAGTGATAACTAGGGCTGTGCACAGGGAAACATTTCCTCTATGAAGCTGGATGATATAATTTGTAATTTGGTAATATATATATATATATATATATGTGTGTGTGTGTGTGTGTGTTTGTGTGTGAATGAATGCACTTTCCTACCTAAAAGAGTCTGCATATAAAACCTACTTGATGTATTCTGCACCATGTTAGACTTGTTAATTTTTAAACATGCAAATGTAATAAGCAATTGTAGTATGATGGTACATAAGAGTTATATAATTATAATAATATGTATATACAATTATAGGCATTCTGTTTATATACATACTTCTTTTCTGCATTGGAAATTCTAGAGATCATATATTTTTTGACGAAGAATTGCCTTTTAAAAATTCATGAACGGCTATGCACTGATAATTAAGATCAAATCTGCTCAGATTTGAAAAGCAAAAAACTGAAGTAGACACTGTTCAGAGAAGTGCTACAAAACTGGCACTGAATCTGCATCATGAGGCTCATGAGGTGAGACAAGTCATTCATTTAAGTACTATGGAAAGGAAAAGGGAGAGAGAGAGAAAGAGAAAGAGAGAGAGAACTGCATAGATCATTTCCAATCTCAAATGTGTAAATGATACAGAAGAGGCATCTTTTTTTCTGTTGCAATAGGGCAACAAGGAAACTCAGAACATGACTCTGGAAAGGAACAGATCTAGCAATTGCACAAGAAAGAATTTATTAGTTAGTTTTACACATTTGGGATTTTTTTTTTATTTATTTTATTTTCCATGGCAAATATCCACAGCAGATTGATCCAAGAGAGATCTGCAGCAAAATATTGTACATAGTCATAAACCCTGGCACTTATACAGTTAACTTATATTACTTAGTTCATCCATCACATCATCCATTCTTCACCAGGGGTGCTCGCCATTTTATATGTTCACCTCTTATACCTACAACTCACACTACCACATCCCCAGCTGTCCATCCTGTTCAAGAGCTGAAGATGAGTTTCAGATACACATCACTGAACAATGCACCCATCTCCCTTTCCCCCAATTCTTGTGCAATATCCTAGGACCACATCCATGCTAAGGGCATCGGTCATGGTCACGGCCTCACCTCCCCGCATGTTATGTACTATTGGGATGATGTATTAAACTGTTGCAGCATAGTCTGAAAATCCCTATCCAGGAACCCCTTATGCATGTCTCCTCGCAATGACTGGCACTGGTACCTAAATTGCCAATAGCAGAAGGCATGCATCCCTGAGATTGCCCATTTCTCCTGCAGATCAGTGAAATCCTTAATTCCAATCTCATCCCCCTTCATAAACTACTGCTTCTAATATTTAGCACTTATATAGTGCCATGCACGCAGCGCTGTACAGTCAAACTGTCCTATTCAACAACATCCCAACTTCTCCCACTCCTGAAAAACTGTATTTTCTATCCCCAGTGAAAATTCAGGGTTCTCAAACATCCGCAAATACAGAGATATACTAGTAGAGGCCTGCCCCAGCTGTCGCTGCCACTTTCATGTCCTTTTGAAAGATGCCAACATGCCCTGGATCTGCCACTCCAAACCTTCCTTGATTCTCAAGTCATGTATCAAATTCACAAATCTATATGGGGTATGCAACTTGTCCAGCAATCCCTTTGGGACATACAAACACTTTGTGCATAATTCATGCATCGATTGAAGCATTGCTGCACCATTCTAGAGCCTCATATCAGGTAGCCCTATCCCTCCTCATTCCCTGTCCATGATTAACTTAGCATGACTTATTACCCCTTTAAAAATGTTCTCTTCCTGAGGCTCAAATACTCCAAAGTTGCAGAATCAGTGATCACAAGGAAGCGAAAGGTAGTGGTGGTTCATGAATCTCTCCTGAGAGGTACTGAGGCATCCAGCTGTCGATTAAACTTGATGTCCAGGACGGTGTGCTGTCTGCCAGGTGCCATAATCCAAGATGTTATAGAGAGTTTGCCAAACCTCATCAAGCCTACTGACTATTATCTGATGTTGCTCATCCATTTCAGCACAAATAATAATGCTAGGTATCCCTCTGAGCATATGAAGAATGATTTCATGGCTCTGTGACAGAGGGTGAAGCAGATAGGTGTGCAGGTGGTATTCTCTTCAGTTCTTCTTGCTGAGTGTGAAGGCCGAGGCAGAGAAGCTCTCACCCTGGAGATAAATGTATGGTTGCATGGATGGTATCATTGAGAGCATTTTGGTTTCTTGGATGATGCAATGATTCTCCAAGGGCTACTGAGTGGCATCCACCTATCCAAGAAGGGTTAAAGTCTCTTCCACAGCAGACTGTCTAACCTACTAAAGAGGGCTTTAAACTAGATTCAATGGGGATGGGCGAAGAAAGACCATAGGTAAGTAAAAGCTCTTAGGTAAGTAAACTATTAAATAACTCTGTAGGATATACTGCTCTTGCAGGCAGAAGGGTGTGGGAGACAGCAATTGTGACCCAGAGATCAGAACCTGCTGCAGGAGCAGTATGTCCTGGGGGCAGGGGCTGTACAAGGCCAGTTCTACCCTGCCTCTCTTGTCTAGGATCACTATTGTACAGCCCCTGTCCATAGGACATTCTGCTCCGTGGGCAGGCTCTGCCCCCTGAACATACAAGAAGTGGACATGAAGGGGCATTGGGAGATGCATATGGATGGGCACAGTGAGTCAGAAGGGCGATGCTGGGTGCAGAGGGGGGAATATGCAGGCAGTGAAGATAAGATTGAGGTGGGGGGCCATGGAAAGACTGGACATGGAAAGGAGCAAAGGGAGAAGCAAGGAGGGGAGATGGAGTAGTAATGTTGGCCAATGGGGTTATAGGGAGACTATGGGAATATGCTGGACTTAGAGAAGGGGGGGGGGCAGATGGGAGATCCTGGACATGGGGCAATAAGGGAAGAAGGAGATGCAGGGCATGGGGTGAGAGAGGGGAGAAGATGGATATGGAAAGAAAAAGAGATGGAGAGATGCTGGACATGGGAGTAATAGAGAGGGGATGGTATGGTATGGAGATAGGGTAGATGCTGGTTGAAGGGAGGATAGAAAGGGAGAGGGCTGACATGGAAGGAAAGAGAGAGAGAGCAGAGGTACTTGATGGAGGGAAAGAGAGAATCAGAGATAGAGAGACACTGGATGATGGGAGGGGAGATGTTAAACATGGAGGGAAAGAGAGAGCAAAAGACTGGGGAATAATGGACCAGGGAAGAACAGCTGGGGAATGGAAGGACTGGAGTGAAAGTTGAAAAGTGGTAGGAGGGTGGCATAAAAAAAGAGGGAGATTGAGAACTGTATAGTAAGGAGTAGTGAAATCTAGGTGGACAGAAAGAGAAATAAATGGAAGAAAGCTGAAAGAAAGAAAATCAATATCAAAAACGGAAGGAAATGAAGAAAACAAAAGGAGAAACAAAAAATGGCAGATTGACTAGAGACTGTAGAAGAAAGCTAAGAGAAGACAGAGGAAAGCAAAAGCCTCAGATCGGGACCAGAATGATTAGAGAATAAAATGGTGAGACAACAAAAGGTAGAAAAAATAATTTTATTTTCAATTCAGTGATTGGACTTTGCGCTATCTTTACATTTTACACAGTATGGGGAACTGCATCTCTTATTTCTCTGGTGTTGCACCGCATGTGTAGGCTGGCTTTTTGGGTTTTCAGTTTAATTTTAGTCTACATATTTTTATTTTTACTTTAGGTTTTGGTCACTTATTCTGTACTTGATGAGGGTCTGTGTTCTGAGTATGTGACCAAGGCCAGGTGTTCTGTTAACATGTAGTTTATACGTAGGGATCTGTAATGTAGCAATTTAATTTGTTCTGATTTTCAAATAGGTGTATAGATGTTCTAGGGCTCACTGCTGTATTTATAGTGCTGCTTTTTTCTGGGTAGACCCCTTGTATCAGTTTTGGAAGTTTATGCTGGTATGGTATGGTAGATGTGGCCTTGTAGATCTTTGGTGACATTTGTAGGGTTTTATGTTTGTTCTTAATATGCCTAATTCTGGAGAATATTTGTCATTAGTGAGATGACCAGAATCAGATTTTTTTTAATATATTGAGTTTTGTGGTTGAATGTCCTACTTCTGCTCTGCACTCTTTGTCGAGGGAGAGGTTTCTGTGGATGCAGAATATATATTCAAAAAGAACAACTGAGAACCATAACACAGTTTATAACAGAATAAAATGAGTTATAATTTGGTGTTATAAACCGTGCTGTGGTTCTCAGTTTTTCTTGTAGCTCCTTAGTGTGCGGGCATCTTGCATTTCCTTTGTTTTTTACGGAATATATATTTACATTAATACCATGCAGGTTCAGTGCACAGTTTCAAGAGTTATGTTGGAGTTGTCAAGCCCTTCTTGGTGTTCATGTTAGAGTGGGAGGTGTTGCGTCACAAATCCCCTCTTGTTTTTTACAGGGTGAGAAGTGCTGTGTAGGGGCCACTGAGCCTCTCTTTGTTTTTCAGAGGGTGGGAAGTGCTGTGTTGGGGTGCCATGCCACTCTTGTTTTTGTGGAAGTAGGAGATGCTGCATTGGTGCCGTTAAGCCCCTCTTGTTTGGCATATTTAGCAGCATGTTTTCTAGGCTCTGCACTGGTAACATGAACATAAGAAATGGGTCAAACTAAGGTCCATAAAGCCCAGCATCCTGTTTCCAACAGTGACCAATCCAGGTCACAAGTACTTGGCAGGTTCCCAAAAAGACACACAGGTTCCACAATGCTTGTCCCAGGGCAAGCAGTAGATTTCCCAGGTCCTCTTTAATAATAGTTTATGGACCTTTCCTCCAAGAACTTGTCCAAACCTTTTTTAACCCCAGCTATACTAACAGCTTTTATTGCCTCCTCTGGTAACTAATTCCAGAGTTTGATTACGCAGGGCCATAGACTAGCTGCAGGGAGGCAGTGATATCCCCTGCAGTTAACACATTTCAGCATGGCAAAACAGCTGCCAGTGCCAATAAGGCTACCCACTAAGGTGGCTTTAGTTGCACTCACGCTACTTGCGCTGAGTCATTATGTTAGTTTTTGCTGACAATGCAGATGCCTGTGTGTGAGAGTTCTTTCTCTTGCCTCACTCTGCAGTAATGTATAATTTTGGGAACAAAATTCTATAAACCTAACAGTAATGGGTAAAAGCATTTTTTGACTACATATGTCTGTTTTTAGTATGTACTGATATATTCTCTACTTGGTGAAGATCTATCTCTGTTCTGCATATGTGTGACTGAGGCTACAGCATGTTCTGATAGCATGGAGTTTCTATGTAGTGAGCTGTAGTAATCTGGCTTGTTCAGTTTTCTGAATAGGAATATGGATGTTCTAGAGCCCACAGCAGTATTTATGGTGTTGCTCTTTCTGGGTACGCTCCATGTTGTGTGAGTTTTGGAAGTTAGTGCTGTTATGAAATAGTAGATTTGCTCTATGGGTCCTGCATTCTGGGTTCTTGGTGAGGTCATTTGTAGGGTGTTGGTTTGGGGGGAGGGGGTGAGTACTGGAATATGTATTGTTTTTGAGATTTGCAGTTTTTCATTCCTTATGCTGCTAGACTGAAATTTAAAATATTTTGTCAGTTCAGATTCAAGGAAATTTCATATTGTAAGGGAACATCTCCATTTAATTTTGTTTGGTAGCCTAATAGCTTCACTGTTGCTGAGTTGCGGACTTTACCAGCTCTAGCACAATACAATCCAGCCTTTGAATTCATGGCTACCAGGATTAGTTTCTCATTTTATATCTTCCCTCCTCATCAATAATCTGGTCATAGCAAAATAAATCTGATATGCATATACTTATAATGGTTTGATAGAGGGGGGCTGTGTAAGTGGCTTTTCATTAATCAAATTTATTGTTTTATTATTATGTTTGTTTTATTGTAACATCTATTTTACTAAATTGCATGTGCATGTTTAGGAGCCACCTAGGATTTTAGATGGGTGGCATATACATTTTAAAATAAAGTATACTAAATTTATGCAAATGATACCACAGTGAGTCTCTGCACATGGCCCTTCATAACCCTCATGCCGTCCCTGGAAGAAAATAGACAGGAGGGTGCACTGGGAGACAGAGGAAAGCAGAAACCTCAGATTGGGACCTACATGATCAGAGAATAAAATGGTCAGACAACAAAGTTAGAAGATAATTTAATTTTCAAATTTAATGATCGGGCTTGGTGCTATCTTTATATGTTATAAAGTACATGGAAATGCATCTCTTTCTATTTCTCTTCTATTGCACTGTATGCAGAAACTGGCTTCTTGGGGTTGCAGTTTAATTGTTATCTACTTATGGTTTGTTTGTTTTTTGTTTTGTTTTTTGTTTTGTTTTTTACTTATGTTTATTTTTAGGTTATGGTCACTTATTCTGTACTTGGTGAGGATCTGTGTTTTAAGTGTGTGATCAAGACCAAGTGTTCTATTAACATGGAGTCTGTATGTAGGGATCTGTACTATAGTAATCTGAATTGTGTTTTCAAATAAAACAGCTTTTCAAATAAATGTTGGATGTTCCAAGGCCTGCTGCAGTGTTTATAGTGATACCTTTTTTGGATGGGCTCCTTATGTGAGTTTTGGAATCTGGTGTTGATATGGTATAGTATGGTAGATTTGCCTATAGATACTCCATGACTTTGTTGTAGGGTTTTGTACAACAAAGTCACTGGAGAATGTTTGTTATTGTTAGTGAGATGATCAGAATCAGATTGTTTTTTAAGATATTGAGTTCTGTGGGTGAATGTCCTGGTTCTGCTCTGCATTCACTGTTGAGGAAGGAGGTTCTGTAGATGCAAAATATATGTTCAAAAAGAAAAAGCAAGAACCATAACACAGTTTATAACAACAAAATAAAATAAGTTATAATTTAGTTTTATAAACTGTGCTGTGGTTCTCACACTTTCTTTTAGTCCCTTGGTGCCCAAACATCTTGCTTTGCCTCCATATAATCTAATTGGCTATTTAGTTTGGTTCAGTCCCTGACTGGAGTTTTGAGAAATCCCCCCACCCCCACTATGGGGGGAGGGGGGCACCATCTCATCCCTCACCTCAGGCAGCAGATTGCCTTGAGCTATCCCTGCTCCTCATACTCCAACCATGCTCTCCATACAAATTCCCTAAAACCCTTCTTAGAAGTATAGGAAGGGTTCAATTTCCAAATGAGGTCTCTATGGCCTGGGATCATTTCCAATCTCATTTTTATAATTGATTGGTCAGAAAACACATTTTGCTACAAGTCAGCATTGTGCAATCTAGAAGTCCAGGACTCATGAATCAGCCAATAGTCAAATCACGAATATGCCTTGTACAGATTGGAGTAAAATATAAAGTCCTACTCTCATGGATGCAGATACCACCAGGCATCCACCATTTCCAGTTCTGATACCATGAAATTTAACCCTTTGTCAAAATGATCTTTCTTTGCCACCTTCTGCAGTTTGCAGTCCAAGTGCAGATTGGCAACTGCATTGAAGTCCCTCCCTAAAATAAGGCAGAACTCAGGGTATAACAGACATTTTGTGAGCAAGTTCGAGAAGAACCGGTGATAATATACATTTGGAGCATAGATGTTGCGCAACATCAGTTTCATCCCTCTTAATTCCCTCAACACCATTATATATCATCTTTTTGGATCCTGCGGGGTTTTGTGCCATTGGAATTCCATCTCCTTCGTAAATAGAATAGCCACTCCCCTCCTTCTCCCATTAAAAGCAGAGGCATATATCTCCCCCACCCATGATCTCTGTAGTTTCTTATGTTCCCTACACTCAAGTGTGTTTCTTGAAGAAAGGCCACATCAGTTTCTACTTTTCTCAGAAAATGTAGTACCTTAGTGTGCTTCGCCGAAAAATGAATTCCATCTACATTAAATGATATCAATACTAGTTCAGCCACAATCCCCCACCAAGACCCAGATCTGTGGCTTCTCTAGGGTATAATCTCTCCAGCCAAGAGGGCACCATCATATTCTTACTCTCTCCTGCGCCCACTGCCTGTCTTTCCAGGCCCAATATTTTCCTAGCAGACTTTGTACCTGAGAGGAACCTCTCCAACCTGAATCCCAATCCATCATATAACTCTCCCTTTCCCTAAACTCGATCTGCACTACATTCATATTATGTATTTTATTTATTTAATAGGTTTTTATACCACTTTATCATTTCAATCAAAGTAGTTTATCTTGTAACTTAAACTTGGCAATGTACATTAAACAGAGGCATTGATAATAGATTTTTCTGAGGTAATCATCATATTATCATTCGCTCCCCTTCTCCCCTTCTCCCTACCCTCCACCCACCTCCCCTCTTGTTATACAGGACCAGTCTTCCTTCTGGATGTCCCCCCACCACCATCATATAGCCTGTAACATGTTAAAAGTACAGCTGATAACAAATAAGAACAATATAGCAAACTGCATACTGTCGTGCCTCCTACTGGCTAGGTGGCCGCCTAGGAGTAGGGGGCGTCACCTCTTAATGTCCCTTTCTGTTAGTTGGGTTCCCAGAGCCAAGGCTGCTGGGTAGTGTAGTTGTGTAATAAAGAATAGCCGGGGTTTTCAAGGCAAACAGGAATTTTTTTATATTTTTTTCTTCTTAGCCAATGAACTATTCTTTTCAGCAGTTCACAATTACAACAACATAACTTTGATGCTTCTCCGTTGAAAAAGGAAACAAAAACCTCATAGCAAACTGTTATAGCAAACACAGCAGCACTGTTTCTCAGCTTGTTTAACACAGCAGTAAATCTTTTCCTTCATTAAAGATTTTAGTTTTAGGTTCCTGGCTTGGTTCAGCACAAACCTCTACTTCAGCTGAGCTCTGTACAGCACTTCACTTCTTTTCTACAAGTTGCTAAACATTTGCTTCCTTTCCTTTGAGCTTCTAAACATTTGCTTCTAGGCTGCAAGCATTCAAATCAGTCCTTTGAATCTTCCTGGCTAGCACAAGAACGTTAGCACCTCATTTGCATAATTCTCCAGCAGGTTAAGCACTTAGATAAGCTTCTTGGTTTTTTTTCTATAACTTTAAAACCTTAGAGCTTTCTCACTTCTGGCACACACAGAATGAGCAGTCCATTTCCGAAACCGAGGAAACATTATCTGAAGCACATTCATCTATCTGCATGCACTCATCATCTAAGTCAATTGGCACCTGGCTGGACTCAGCGTCTGGAACTGCAGGTTTTACTTTCTGTAACAACTTTAAAACCTTTCCCCACTGGGATTCCTCTCTACGCTGAGGGACACTGGAAGGCTTGAGGAGATCCTTATCCTTTATCAAACTTTGTAAGGATTCCAATGTGTTCACCTTTCTTCTAGCACCCAGTCTCTTCCCAGACTTTGCTGAAGAGGACACACTTCTTACCGGCTCTCCTAAGGACACTCCCATACATTGCTCATAACCAGCATTTTACACAGGACAAACTCTCCCATCCTCCAAGCCAGCTGTAATTCTCTTACAAGCTGAACTACCTTCAGAACTAGAGCTTCCTGAATGCTGCGTGCAATAGGGATTCCTCCTGAGACAGCTGCTGGAACACCTTCCTCTCACAGGGTTCCTCCTGGTTTCCTTACTTCCTGCTTCCTTGCAAGAGTCTCCTCTCTTGGATACACCTTCCCTAGTGATCACTCTTTCACCCGGGGTCTCTCCCTTCCTGGTGGGAACCTCCTCCCTGGTGGATACACCCCTCCTTCCTGCCTTCTTCCCTGCTTCCCTGAGCTTATATGAGTGTGAATGCCCTATAGCCTCAAGCTCCACCCCTGGGTAATCCTCGTCACCTCCCCTGGTTACCTTAGAGCTGGGGCGTGGCTCACTATCAACAGCTCTGTGAATGCAGTTTTTTTCTTTAGCTGGAGTTTTAACCCTAAAACTCCCTGAACTATTTCCTTGCTCAGAGGAAAATGACTGTTTTTTCACCATTTTCTCAGGCTCTACTATAGTCTCGCCACCACAATACCCAAGATTTCTCTTTTCCCATTATAAAAGATCATGCAAAGGAAAAACAAACTTTTCTGAAACCCCAGAGCTTCCCTGCCCCCCTCCTCCAGCAAAATGCTTTACCCTCCCACTCCACAGGACATCTGAGGCCATCCCCTCACATCAGCCTCACAGTCTGTCAAGGAGGCTCCTCCTCCCCTATACCTCCTCCCCCCAAGCATCTCAACTAAGGGGTATGTTTACAAAGCAATGGGGCCACGGCTCTGATATTGCCCAGAGGCTACTACTGCTGCTTTGTAAAAATACCCCTAAGAATCCCAAAACATTTTCTAATCTCCCCAACAGCAAGGCTTTACCACAGTCCAGAGGGGCAACTAACTTCACCCACAATCTCCCAGCAAACCATATGTTGCTTCCACCTGAGCGCACCATCAACTACTCTTAATGTGCTTCATCTGTAGACAGTCCCTCACTTGCCTGAGGGTAGGGAACTCAGGCACCCCCTGTCTCCACCTCCTTGACAAACTTCGGAAGGTCTTCTTTACCCTCAAAGATTCATGAGCCAGCATGAAACACACAGATTTTTGCTGGATATTGTAGACTGAACGGAACTCCCTTGGCAAACAACCTAGTACAGTAGGGGCTGATTTCCCTTCGCTTTGCCACTACTTGGGCTGAGAAATCCTGGAGCATTATCATTTTGGCTCCATCAGTCTCCAAGAGCTTCTGTTTCCTGTATGCTGTGAATAGTGCCACCTTGTCCATATAATTGAGCACTTTGGATATGACCGGGTGTGGCTTTTTATTCTCTTCCATCCTCAACCCCAGCTTGTTTTATTTAATTTATTTATGAGTTTTTCTATCCCACCCCTTTCAGAGATCAAGGCCAGTTTACAATGAACAAGCAAAATACATTAAACGTTGAGCAAAGGTGATACATTAAACTATAAACAGACTATTTACAGATAAGATATATTACAGTCAACATATTTACATGTGAGTTTTTAGATATATGGAATTCTGCACAAACAGCCTGTGAGCTCTCTCCACTTACACCGGTATATCCAAGGCTGGGAGACCAAGTTTACTAGGGAGTATTTTCTCAAAGAAACTCAGCAGATCTTTATCTCCTATACTCCCAGGGAACTCCAATAAGCCACAGGTTATTTCAGCTACTGCTATTTTTGCAGTCTTCCAGTCAATCCTCCAATGCTTAATTTTTCTTTTTCAAACATTGCAGCTGAGCCCTCAAGTCCCCACTGCCATATCTACAGCTTGAATACTCTGCGAGTTCTGAGAAATCAATCTAGACTGGCCAGTCAGAGCCTCCTTTACCTTTTCCATGGTGGATTGGAATTTGGCCTGTTTAACTTCCAATACAACAATTACGCTCTTGGTGAGATACTTAGCCACCTCCTCCATCAGAGGTGGTACTGGCAGGCTCACCTGGACTGCCATGATTCCTTTCTGCTCATCCAAAGATGAAGGCACTCCTGCACCTGACTCATGAAGCTTCTTCCCTGGTTTGGAGCAACCCCTAGCCCCTTGCAGTTCTTACTTTTCCCTTTGCAGCAGTTCTCTCTGGGCTTCACCAGCATACCCTACTGGACTCCATGTTCCTCCACAGTGCTTCAGACCAGATGTGGTCATTATTATGAGGCCACCACCACACCTTCTGCCGCTCGGCTCTGCTCACAACGGGCTACCACAGCCAAAGCTAGGTCACAATCACTCTAACTGCAGGCTGCAACAACACAGTGCCTTACGTTGCTCAGCCCTCCCAGGCCTGTATTATTTCTGGGCCTCCTGCTGTATAGCTGACAGCTCCACCTGCGGTCCCCCACAGGCATCAACAGTCATTGAGTTTCCCTCTGTCACACAGTCTGGTTACTCACAGTAAGAGAGGATGTCCTTCTGTGCCCCTGCTTGCCTTTCTGTGCCTCATGCACTCCATAGGCCACTCGCTACTGCCTGCACATGTGTTGCACAGGCCCGTATCCACTCCAGCAGTAGTTTCCTCAGGCTCAATTTGTGGCACACTGAATGCTCTGTCTCTTCGATATCTCCCAGTTCAGCAGGTAGTACTTTCCACACCGCCCCAGGCAAACTCAGCCCATTTCTTTGGTGATTTTATCCCTTACTCATGCCTCTACTCATTTCCCCAAAGAATCATAGTATTGCAACCACTGTGCCTAAAGAACTTTCTCCCAATGAATGAGTGTTTACTCGAGTTTCAAAACACTTTTTTTGTCAGAGTGCTAAACTGGAGGGGGCAGAGAAAACCACCCCTTCTTGGAAACAGCCGCTCCCTTTTAATCAAATGTATATAAAACTGATTTTTTTCAGCCACTTATCTGAACTTCAGAATGCTACAGTGCTCCAAAGCCGCTTCAGGAGGAACCATGCCAACAACGTGCCATGTTTCGGGTCTGCACTCTATGACCCTACAACAGGTTGAAGCATAAATGTTATCCTGTAGACTTCCATATTTCCTGCAGGACAAATTTGACACATAGTGTTTATGTTCTAACACAACCAATTTTGCTTTTACAAAATAATTTGGAAAATTTATTTAACATAGGCACTCGGACATCTTCCTCGCGCAATTCACATAAATATAACTACAAACACTATTGTGATGGCAAAACTTTGGCCAAGCTTTTTTCAATCACCAATAACCAACACACACAATATATGATTCAATAATCTCCCATAGAGGCCTTCTTCTAATATAGTCCCCCATCCTCCTGCTTCCACAAACCCACTCAGTCACTCGACTAGTCAGTACCGACCTAACCATAATGAGGTCCATGAAGAATACCATGGAAGGCAATCATCCCATCCCATAGCTTGTGGTTATACCAGGCCATGGTCCCACAGTTTGTGGTGCTGATGCCCGCTAGCCAGTGAATCTTTCCAACATCTCAGTCCATTTACTTCAGAACCCCCTCATCTCTGGACAATTCTGGTAGGAGATTACCCATCCCACCATAGTTGTGAATGCAAACCCCCCAAACCACCATCTGCTCCCAAGATCCCTCTAGACTCTTAACCCTGGAATTACATAGATTTTTTGCACACACTGAATACCGTTGGGGTCATAAATGAACCATGAAAAATTTAAACTAAACAGACAAAATATTATTCCAAATTAATTATTTATTATATGAAGGTTAAATGTTTTGAAATTTAATGCTTTATCATAAAATTAAATGAAGAAGAGTTGCCATGAAAGCAGTTTTTGCATGCACTTGATGAACACAGTAAAGTCATTTGCATGAGACACAGACAATTTCTGAATGTTCTTTGCAAACATTGCGCTTGCAGGAGGTGCAAACTATGTTGCTTTTCTTGTCTTTTTCTCTGGAACAGCAGTGACAACTTGCCCTTTTCTTTGGGATCCCAACATTGCAAACAGCATCAGTGGCTTCTTCAATGCTGGAAGAAGTCTCGCTGCAATTACTCTGAAGCAGCTGCTTTCCTAATTCCAAGAGGAATAGACGACATCTGTGCTTTGACTTGGACTGCCATTCTGGATTTAGTGACATCCAAACAATGAAGGCATTCAAAGCACTGATGTCCAACATGTTGTAGAAGATTGTCACTGGCCAGCGTCTTGTCATTCGTTTTGTGTTATACGAGCGCAACATTCCACCTTTACTAGAATTATAGTCCAAGATCATGCGTGTTTTTTTTGTCTGGACATGTGTTATCTACTTCTTCTTGATCATGCAAACTGCTCAGAAGAACAACCACTTTTCCTTTCTTCGAGCAATAGGAAACCAGATTGACGTTATCGCGAAAGGCAAACAGTGACGTGAATACCTCTCGGCCCTTTGCTGTTACAAATTCTGGAGGTAATTATTTTCTGTTCTTTAGAATTGTCCCCAAAAGTGTCATTTGTTTTTCTAGCAATTTCCATGACAGGGATAAACTGCAGAAGAAATTGTCAACAGTAACATTTCTGCCAGATCGCGTCAATCCTTCAGTGAGTTGCAGCACAACTCTTTCACCCTGATTCTGTTCCCTGTTTTGTCCGAGTTCCCTTCCTGTATATACTTGAAGATGCAGAACATAAGACATTGCACTGTCACAGAACATCCATAGCTTTATGCCATATTTCCCAGGTTTGCTGGGAATATATTGTCTGAATGGAACACGGCCACAAAATGTAAGCAGTTGCTCATCCACGGTAACATTTTCACCAGGAACAAAGGCGTCACTTAGAGTTGCTTCCCAGATATCAAAAATGTGTCTGATTGGAGCAAACGTATCCACGCCTCGTTGTTCACGTCTGTTGGTTGCATCATCAAATCTGAGAGCACAAGAAATTTGCTGAAAATGGTTACGGGCCATATTTTTGCCGAAAACAGAACGACCATCTTCAAGGTTCCACAACTGAACTATGGATTCATTTTGTGACTTGTACACGCCTGAGAGGATCAGAAGTCCAAGAAAACGTTGAAATTCTCTGTCTGTCAAATCTTTCCAGGTGTCGTCATAAAAATGTCTTCCTTGTTTCCTTGTCCACATCATGATTTCATTCAATAAGTTCTTCCTCATGAACAAGTGGAATGCTGCGAGAGGGCCATCAACATTTCGTACAGCATACCTTGTAGGACCTTGTTATACGGGCATAACATTAGCTCTGGCGTATCTTCCAGCAGCTTGCTTTATAGGTTTCCTGTTCCACGATGTGGCATCCTTAGATACATCGGCTTCAATGGTAACATTTGTGCTTATAGTTGATGACCTCTTAGCTCCTCTATGACCACAACTAAGATTGCTCACAGATGATACTGACACCGAGGACTCCTGCCTTCTTCCCCATCCAGCACAGCCTCGACCTTTGCCTCGACCTGTAACTTGACTCTTTGCTGCAGGCGATGTTACCGGCTCAAAATCAGTCTCATATTCACTTGGCGACCAACTGCTGTTGCCATCTGAATCATGACTGTGATCATCAGATTTATCGCAACTTGGCTGATATGCTTCTTCGCTTGCTGAATATGCTGCATCATCAGACGACCCAGAGCCGTCACTGTCAGCATCTCATTGCAATATTTCTCTTACTTGGGCAGCTGGATACTTTCATTTTGACATCATAAACAATAACCTAAAATAAATAAACAAAGATAAAGTTGAATAAAACGCAAAGCAGTTTTACTATAGGTGTACAATAATCATGATGAACAGGCTGAAAGCCTTTAGATTTCATCGGAAATAATGAGAGAACGTATGATATCAATTACAGAAAATGTGTAATTTTCATAAAATAAGAGTACAAAAAATAAATGATACATAATTAATGATAAATACCTTTTTTC
This sequence comes from Ichthyophis bannanicus, assembly GCA_033557465.1. NCBI lineage: Eukaryota > Metazoa > Chordata > Amphibia > Gymnophiona > Ichthyophiidae > Ichthyophis > Ichthyophis bannanicus. The sequence continues at coordinate 1,178,648,543 of CM066033.1, read as the reverse complement.
AGATCAAAAAATTCACAAAACTGCAAATTGTATCACGATCCAAACCAGACATAAGCAATTGGGGTCAAAAATGACCCCACTGGTACTCTGTCATGTAATTTATCACTAGCGTCACCTAGCGGATGAAAATTATTCCTCTCATGGTGCAATATAAAGAGAATATTGACATGTGAAAAGTCATAAATAAATTTCATTCCCAACTTCCGTATCCCCCCCCAAAAAAAAAGTTAGACCCCAAAATACTCCAATCACCTACCCCTTACCAGCCCTCCTCCATTTTTAGAACTGATTAATGCCCTTCGGAAGTGGACTTGGCCATATTATAGGTCCAGTGGCTTAGCTCATTAGCCCCCTTTAAATTGCTGATGAACTGCAAAACATGTAAATTAGCTCATTAGTGATTCAACATTATCTAAATCATATGCACACAACTTTATGAAAAAAATAATTGTAGTTCAGAGAAATGTAATAATGTCCACAATTTTATGCAGACTATTGCAAGGAAAACTCTGAAATTCTAATTTCCTTAGAGGGCAATTCTATCCTGGCCAGCCTGCCCCTGTACGGCCGATTAGAATCTGGGTGCACAGCGGTAGCACTCGTTCTAATCCTGTGGGGGCTAAACATGCCTGTGGGAACAGAATCAGGACCTGGACTTGCAGGCTGTGGCCTGATTCTGATTGGCCGCACACCCAGCAGATCCCTGGCTACCTCAGCCAGGCTCCTGAATGGAGCCATAGTGCCATGGCATCCCATAGCCATGGCACTTTGAGGTCGCCAGACTTCATAGTCCCCCATCTACCCTGCCAACCCCAGACATACAGTGCCAACCTCAGAAGCAGCCCTGTATGTCCAGGGTCACGTTCACACCCACTGCCCACCCTCGATGCTCCCACAGTCCTTCCCCTCCTGCCCATAAACAGAGCAATACATGCAGGGAGCTTTTCTGCCGCAAGTGCGGTCCAGATGTTTAGCAGGTCTGGACATACAAATCGGACATCCAGACCTGCTAAATGTGGATCAGAATGACCCCCACATTGTTTAAATGATCTGGCACCAACAGAAAAACTTTCCATACTACTGGCTCATTGCAATGAAAATCTTTGCTATTTGATAGATTGGAACTCTACTGTAATCATTTTGCTCTTTAATTCTAACAGATCAGAACTTAATTCATAACCTAGCCCTTATTAATGTCTTTCTACCAAGTTTCAGAACAATTGGCATAAACCAAAACAATTGACAGCTCTTTGTCTATTGATTTTGGAATTTGAACCATCACTCAATGCATGTTATCCGAGTCTTGTCTGAATCCTGATGCAGCTGTCCTACTGATGTTGGGATTGCAATCATCACTCTGTGGGGGTTGCTCTAGTAACAACTACTCTATATAGATCTCTAGCTCTGTGGAAGCCTATAGCAGTTATACTATTGTTACTAGGTCTTTTGCCATGCAAGTCACCCCATTGCTCTTAAGGCTGAAAGCTTGATAACTTAATACAGTCATTCCATTGCACTTACAATTGCTAGCAATTCTGATGCAGTTTTATCTTCACTCTTTTCTCCTTCACTTGTATTTTCCCAGGTGCTGAAAAGATTTATTATTTTTAGGAAGTCTGAGGATTTTCTTAAAATGTGTGTACATTGAGACCATTTTATATGTTTGATCTAGTCAGAGACTGGTGGGAGAAAGCTATTTTTATGTCAGTTACTCACCTGCATAACTAAAGCCGATGCTAATTTATTTATAGTGTTGGCATCAGACCCACTTCTTTATAAATAACATACAAATTGTGCTGTGATTCATGATCATCACATTGTAAATTCCAGGGATGTATAGTCATAAATCCACATTTGGTTTGTTTAGATGTCTAAAAATTGTACTCCTTTGTTGATGCAATTGCGTTGGTTGCCAGCAGAATGAGAATTATATTAAAAATTTGTGTTTGTTGCATAAATGCTATTACCCAAGTTTATTGCAATTGCTAGTGAATGTTATAGTGCTTTATGAACAGACAAGATTACGTCAGTCATCTCAGAAAGTTACCTCCATATTCAGAGACTAAGGGGCATGTTTACTAAAGGGCACACCAGTAGAACACGTTTGAGCCATGAAACAAGCATGAAGACTCACACTAACTTTAGGGGGGTGGGGGGTATGCATGCATCCCTCTGTCTTTAGCACATTGCTAACACGTGGCACTATGCTAACTGGCATGCAGGTGCACTAAACAATACCAATTGAGATGGTTTTAACTGCAGCAGTGCTAACAGTAACATTCATGGTTGGTGCATGCCCAAAATGCCCATGCTAACTACAATGTGTTGTCAATTCTCACATTCCACCCCCAAGTCACCCAGTCCCCACCCAATTGCATGCTATCCAATTAGCACAGGACTGTTAGCATTGTGCCTCGTGCTGTTAATGCACTGTGCTTACTGCATGGCAAACCCAGTGCCAAACATTAATGTACGTTAGAAAACATGCCCTTAGTTTGGCTATGACTAGAAAACAAGCTTTTAGATACACAAGACCTCAGTTCTAGAATGATCCTCCACTGAAAATGGGGGATGAGTCAAACTTTTTAAGATTTAGAAAAAATTTAAAGACTATTCTTTTCACGTAGTTTTATATTGTTGTATCTCTGATTTTAGCTATTATTCTGAATATTTTGTGTATTTTATTCTTATGTTTTAATTTGGCCTATGTTTTTGTTGTTTATATAATATTGTAATCTACCATGTTGTAGTGTATTTTGTTAAAAGTGGGATATAAAGTCAAACAAATCAAGTACATGCAATTTGCTTGTATGTGCATACCTACAAATTGATTTGCACATACAGAAAGTTTTTGTATACATACAAAGGTTAATTTTGCAACCAACTGCCTAGTTTTAGGCACCCAGAATGTGTCTATCTGAAGTATTTTTTATAAAGAAAAGCGGGTACCTACTTTTCTTTATAAAACAGGAACATACTGTCACCAGTAAGCTCCCCCAGAGCCCTGAGGCATGCAGAGAAAGGTCAGCCTGGGAAAATCCTGACTCAGGAAGTAGGGCAGTGCACTGATTATGCACGGCCTTCTGGGTGTTGTAGTCCCCTTCCACTCCCCAAGCAAGGAATAACTGTAGTCGAGTGGTTCAGGCAATATATGACAAGGTTTTATTTCCCCTCCGGGTGGATTAATTGCCAACAAAATACAGAACAAAAAGGGCCATGCTTCTGGCATAAGAAAACAAAACTCAGGAACTAAACAAAACAGCTTCTTCCTTTCAGCTTTAACCAATGCAGTGCTTCAACAAACTCAAAAAAACATTTCCTTTTAAACCCAAAAGAATCACTTTGCTTCTTTGCTGCTGTTCCAACAGCTTTGGTAACAGATATCAGCACAGGGATATGATATCATCTGCAAATGATAGCATACAGTCCATTTGTTCCTCAGAGTCTTCTACAACAGACCCTGTCTGCATTTCCTCATCACTTTCAGCTGAGCAGGTTTGTTCAAAATCATACGGAACTTTAAAACACAGACCCTCTCTATTTCCCAGAGGTTTCTCTTTAGAATGCTCTATAGAGCAGGGTTGATAACTGCCGTATACTTGGGAACTAGCACATGGAGAGTCTAACAGAGCTTTGCAATCACAGGGCAAACTTTTCAGCTTAGTTTTCTCTTTCAATGCTTTACACAGCCTACCTTCTGGCTTTTTCCTAGAAGACTTTCTCAGCACTGCTTCCTCAGTCATGCAAGCGTCCTCTGGCCAACAGCCTCCTCTCCCAAGAGTTTCTGAGCACTCCTACACTGACCTCTCAGGCAGTCTCTCACCCCAGCTGCCTTCACGATAGGGCTCTAATTGAGAGTAGCTCCCACCTGGCTTTTGGGCTTGGGCTCTCTGGGACTTTGTAGCTTTGAATTCTTGTGCTTTATCTCCTGTTTCTCTCTCTGCTGCTCTTGGATCTCCTACAGCTCCACCAGCTCCTCTTATTCCGCCATCTCTGCTCTCCTGGTTCCTGCTCTCCTTGCTCTGCTCTGCTCCTGGCTCTCCTCCTTGAATCTCAGTGAGCAATTCTTATATCCCTGTTTTCTAGGGCTTAACTCTGCTCCGCCTCCACCCAGGTGTTTCCCCTTAAGACCGGGGCTCAGGGATACTCTGCAGCTTGAGCGTGTTTGCTGCACTCATGACTCATACTGTTTACGTAACCCATGGCAACCCTGGGCCATGTGCTTTGCTTGCCTGTCAGAAGCTGAAACATAATCTCCTGTTTCACCCAGCTCCACAGCCTCGGAAGGACCTTCTACATTACAATACGTATCCAAAACATGCATCAAATCTAGGCTGGTGTAAATGCCGGCACCTAAACTTTTAGAAAACGCCCATAAGTTATAGTATTTTGTAACTTGCTCATGTAGATTTGTGCTCTCCACATTCTGCCTATCGGCTTGACTTACAAAATAGTAACTGGTTGAAGTATACATATGAAGACCCACCCCCAACAGATCAGTAAATGCTTTATGAGTGTTGATACTATAAGAAAACAAAAAGGCTACTGGTCCCAACCACAAAAGCAATCTGGGTATCTCGTTTACAGTTTCTTGAGCAAACCTGGATCTATAAGGTGCGATCAGTCTTTCCGCATGGCTTGAATTTAGAATTGGACTGGTGGAGTCTCCTTTAAAATGGAAAGGATTTGTATGATGATGTTTTAGTTGATGTCAGTGAGTCATCAAAAAAAGAACCCTTTATTTAGACATTTTATGCAATCTTGAGTCATCATTACAACATTTAGATAAGGAACTCACACAATTATATCGCATGAAGCAGAGCTCGCTCTAATGTTATAAGCTCAAACCACAGTTCTGTGTTGTGTTCTTCCTTATGGGGATTCCAGTAATTTGTTCCTTAACGACTATGCACGTAGGATCTAAACTTAATGCAGATCTTTGATCTCCCCCAAGAGGGGTCGAGCACCCAAGCCGACATCCAGCCCGGTCACTCCAGCACAATCGGGGCTGTGGGAGGAGTGCAGCAGCACTATTAATTCAAGCCGCTGAGGCGGGAAAAGCACCATCTTTGATCTCCCCCGAGAGGGGTCGAGCACCCGAGCCGACATCCAGCCCGGTCACTCCAGCCCAATCGGGGCTGTGGGAGGAGTGCAGCACCACTATTAATTCAAGCCACTGAGGCGGGAAAATCACCATCTTTGATCTCCCCTGAGAGGGGTCGAGCACCCGAGCTGACATCCAGCCCGGTCACTCCAGCCCAATCGGGGCTGTGGGAGGAGTGCAGCAGCGCTATTAATTCAAGCCGCTGAGGTGGGAAAAGCACCATCTTTGATCTCCCCCGAGAGGGGTCGAGCACCCGAGCCGATATCCAGCCCGGTCACTCCAGCCCAATCGGGGCTGTGGGAGGAGTGCAGCAGCACTATTAATTCAAGCCGCTGAGGCGGGAAAAGCACCATCTTTGATCTCCCCCGAGAGGGGTCGAGCACCCGAGCCGACATCCAGCCCGGTCACTCCAGCCCAATCGGGGCTGTGGGAGGAGTGCAGCAGCACTATTAATTCAAGCCGCTGTGAGGCAGGCCCGCGCCTGTCGGGCCTGCGCCTGAGGGCCTCGCCAGAGGGCCCTTGTGTGTGGCCCTTAGGCAGTGACCCATATAGAATCGCCCAGGATGTCTCACAGAAACTTCTGACATCTAAGCTGCCCGGAAAGGTACTCTACAATTGCCAAGCCAACACCACCTCTCTGGCACATACACGCCAACAGAACAAAGTGAGTCAACGCTATTACACGAACCCCCCCTCCCCTCCCGAACAAACTCTCACCACTTATCATTGCTATTCAATCACAATACTATGACCAGTAGCACCGTCACTGCTAGTTACTATCGTACTGTTGCCAGTAAATGACTTTGCGATCTATTTCAATGTACTGTTGCCAGTATTCTGATCTTTGCTAGTTACTATTTTATTGTTCCTGCAAATGACCATTGCTATCTGAATCAATGTACTGTAGCCAGTATTCTGATCACTGCTAGTTACCATTTTACTGTTCCTGCAAATGACCATTGCTATCCGAATCAATGTACTGTAGCCAGTCTTCTGATCACTGCTAGTTACCATTTCACTGTTCCTGCAAATGACCATTGCTATCTGAATCAATGTACTGTAGCCAGTATTCTGATCATTGCTAGTTACTATTTTTACTGCTCCTGCAAATGACCATTGCTATCTGAATTTTTACACTTGAGTGCTGTCACTGTACCGTTACCAGAACATTATTGTACTGTAACCTATATTACTTATCGTAGATAGGATATTGTAACATTGATTCCACCTCAAATTTGAGATCCACAAGTGCACATACTACCAAACTTCCCACCTGTGCTCCCTAAATCTCATTCTTGTCCTTGTTGCACATCTAATTTACCCAGAGTCAATGGTTACAGCCCACCCTTTCTCCAGCGCAATAGCCTGATTCAGAGCAACCCTCCAGCTACCCTCCCTTATACACGAAAATCATCCCTACCACAAAATGGCTCGCACCTTCCCAGCAATAATTTGTGGATACCTCCTCTTAGAGCTGATTAGCAGCACCCTGGCTCTGACGAATACTCACAAACACATACCTATCCTACGCAGTGGTGGGAGGAGATGGTCAAGATGCCCTCCACTCAAGACACCAGATGATATGCTACCATCCTACCAACACCTGCTTCACGTTGCAATCAAACATGGCACAATTGCAAAAACAGGTGCCCCACAGCCCACAAATTTAAAGGCTGCCCTCATAAACGCGCGTTCAATACGCAAGAAATGGCCCATCATCACGGACCTGATAACCAGACACAACCTAGACATGCTTCTGGTCACAGAGACATGGCTAACAAATGAAGACTCTGTACTCATCAACCACCTTTTACCTCCCAACTTTACAATCCATAGCTGCCATAGAAGCAACAAAAGAGGAGGAGGAGTCCTCATAATCTCCAAAACAGACCATAAGTTCCAGCTGCACAACAGCACCAACACAACGAATCTTGACTTAGTAGTTATAACCAATAATCTCTGCTCCATCAATCTAATATACAGAGCCCCAACATCATCCTCGGTCGACCTAGCCACAATAATAGAGCTAGCCTGCAATACACCACACCTGCGCATCCCAAATTGGATACTAGGAGACCTCAACCTAGAAATGCTACAAGACTCCCAAGCCTCTGCATTCCTAGAAGCACTCAAAGACCTAGGTTATCAGCAATTAATCAATGAACCAACCCACACAAAAGGAAACATATTAGATTTGATCTTTGCCCCACTATCTACCTGCAACACTGCCAACTTCTCATCACCAACCTACACTGACGTACCGTAGTCTGACCATAAACTAATCCTCTTCCAAATTCCCATTGATAACAAGCCAATAAAGTCACCTGAGAGTAAGACAGCCCCCACGAGACCGCCAGCACGATGTTTCCAATCATTTAACAAGGAATTCATCATAAACCACATGCAACCCATACTTACCTTGACAACAACGGACCCCAACAGTCTGGTCTCTAACTGGAACAACAGTCTCAGTACAATAGCACAACGTTCAGTACATAACAAAAACACAAGGAAAAGACCCACGGCATCCTGGTTCTCCAATGACCTTCGTACCTCGCTTCTCAAACTTAGGAAACTCGAAAGACGATGGAGGCGCTCATGCTCAACCGAAGATCTGGAGGCTTATAACCTACAGCTCGCAACTCACAGATCTGCGATAGCCGAGAAAATGAAGCAAGCTCACACCAACACGCTAATGCGATCGCTAAATAAGCCACACAACCTCTTTGCCCTCGTCGAGAACCTAACGAAGGAACCAGGACCTGAGCAAACAACAGAGATTCTCGCTCAAGACTATGCAGACTTCCTCCAATCAAAATTATACCAAACCACCAAGACTGATATTACCGACTCTAAGAGTCCTGCATGCATACTGACGCTAACAACTTTCGACACCCCCTCCCTTAAGCAAATCGCTGACTTAATCTCTACAATCAACACGACCACGGCCCACACCGACCCCTGTCCAGCTTTTTGGATAAAAGAACTAAGGACAGAGTTTAGCCCCTTCATCGCCAAACTCTTTAACGCATCATTCTCTTCAGGCTTATTCCCCCTAAGTCTCAAACACACATCCATTAGACCACTGCTAAAAAACCCAAAACTAGACTCCCAGAAAGTAGAATCCTACAGACCAATTGCCAGCATCCCACTGCTGGCCAAGATAATCGAAAAGGAGGTCCAAATTCAGCTCCAGCAGCACATAGACAACGCTGCACCTCTTGACCACAGCCAACATGGCTTTAGAGAGGCTCATTGTGTGGAGATTCTACTTACCACCCTCTTTAACAACATCCTCACCACAATTGATAACATCCATCGTGGAGTGGCTCTTATATTCCTAGACATAGCTGCAGCATTTGACTCAGTTTGTCACCAAACCCTCCTGAAACGGCTCGAAGAGAAAGGCATCTGCGGCTTAGCACTAAATTGGTGCAAGTCATACCTCGCCGATAGATGGCAGCATGTGCGAACCGAATCCTCTACATCCAAACCATTTCATCAGAAACAAGGTGTCCCACAAGGATCCTCCCTTTCAGCTCTTATGTTTAATATCTACATGCAGCCCGTCTGCGACATCATTCGCTCATACAACACTGAATGCATGATATATGCAGCCGATGTCCTGCTATACTTGCCGTTCAAGACTGACCAAATTGACCTCTCACCCCTTACAGAATGCTTCAGCGCAGTAGAAAGATGGCTCCAGAATCAGAATCTTCACATACAACATAAAAAGACTGAAGTGCTGTTTATCACCAGAAACTCGAACTTCTCTCCACCAACCCACCTAAAATTTATTTATTTATTTAGCTGTATTTATATCCTGCTTTTCACCGGGTCAAAGCGGTCAATTGGGAGATACATTTAACACGAGGGGATATGACACACATACGCTAATACTTACAGGGAACATGGGCAATGGAGGGTTAAGTGGCTTGCCCAAGACCACAAGGAGTACCTATAGGACTAGAAATCCCAGTCCCTCCGGCCTGAGATTGCTGTCCCCAGGTGGGACTTGAACCCCCGGCCCTCCGGCCTGAAGTACCTTGTCCTAACCACTAGGCCACTCCTCGACCTAAAAGTCGGCGAAATAGAGCTTCAATCAAAGCCCTCAATCCGTTACCTGGGGGTTACCCTAGACCAGAGCCTCAACATGAAGACACACATTGGCAACATGGTCAAATCAACATACCACAAAATTAGGACTCTCAAACATCTACGTCCTCTTTTACAACCAGACGACTTCAGAACCATTTTCCAGGCCCTAACCATCCCACATCTGGACTATGCCAACGCGATCCTCCAAGGACTCCCAAAATCTATGATGAACCCTCTCCAGCTTGCCATGAACACCGCTGCCAGAGTTCTGAACGGGGCCTCGAGGCGAGACCATATAACACCCATCCTCAAAAGTCTCCTCTGGCTCCCTATCCACTGTAGGATCGTCTTCAAAACATTACTACTAACATTCAAGGCCATAAATGGGCTCTCCCCCATGTCCCTCGCTGGTCTCGTACACAACCCCCCCCCCAATAGAGCCAGAAGAACTACAGCAGTAAACACTTTGGCAATTCCCAAAACACTGACCCAATGCACTCAGGCTACAGCAAGCAGGGCCTTTAGTATCAATGCTCCCAGACTCTGGAATGCCCTGCCCCCCAACATATGAGCAATCCCAAATCTAATCAATTTTAGAAGGGCATTGAAACACCACCTTCTCTGTGAATGTTACCCAAATGAAGATGCACCACCCCGACCTTCCCAAAAATGAGCCCTGCGTCCAATATAATGCTATGTCCTCTCATATAATGTATATTATGTAAATAATACTATGTTTAAATATGTGTAAATAGTTAATTTAATTTTTGACCATCCAAGTTGAGTTACCTGTTTATCTGTAGTTTTACGGTTAACCCACCGTAAAGCATAATTGTTCCATGTAAACTGCACTGATATTGAAGAGCGCGGTATATAAGAGAAATAAATAAATAAATAAATAAAATCACATGCTGGGGTTTGGAGAACTTGGCATTGGCCAGTTCATAAGTTAAGTTTTATTTTTATTAAGTGTGTTGCATTATTGTGGTGTTTGCAAATGCTCTCTGCAAATGTTTGCCCTTTAAAAAGAATAAAAAGGAAGTTTTGTTTCAGGAAAGGAATATTTCCCTTCACGACAAACATTCCAATAACAAATATACTTCTTTGAGACTATAATCCTATAGGTGGGGCAATGGTGGCCTCACCTGAATTTTTGGGTTATGAGTGATGTCATTCATACTTCTATACTTCTACAGTATGCACAAAAAAATGAATGTGACATGAAACAAATACATATCCAAAAATGAGGAAGAAAATAGTTTTAAAAGAATATGAACCAAATTAGTTTTTGTCTTTGCACATCCCTAGTAAATACCTCTAGGGGAAAGTTTTCTGCTCCAAAACAGTGCAAGGCAAATTAGCCTTAGTGCTTATCTGCATAGTGCTTCCCTTTCTAAAGGAGTTCTTTCCTGGTTGTGCTTTGCTGACTAACCTACACTGTCTGAATACTACTCTACTTCTACTATTGATCATTTGTATAGCGCTACAAGGTGTACACAGCGCTGCACAGGCACATGCAAAATATGGTCCCTGCTCATCCGAGCAAGCAATACATTCTTGGGTCAATATTTGTCTGTAGCAAACAGCATTTTTTTAAAAACATCAGTCACCATGGTTAATCAAATCATGCTGTCCAGATACTTGTTATCAATTAATCCAAGTTCAATCAGTCCCATAACTATTTATTCCGTAATGCACAAAGGCAAAACAATCGATTTCTTTTTCTGTGTGTAACACTCTTTTATAGCTGCTCCTAAACTTATATATTAATACATATAAATAGAAATGCATTTAAGGGACTATCAAACAAAGGAAATTATCGATATTTACCCAATATGTGAGTTAATTTAGACCAAGATGTTTCTTTCACTTCCCATATTATCATCATCTGCCCCTTTTTTCTTATTTTATGCAATGTTATGTATAAAGTCTCTGCTATTTTATTGAAAAATCATTAAAACTTATCTGAAGTGTACGTCAACTTGCTTTTTTCTTTTTTCTAAAGTTTCACTGACATGAATTCATGTTTTGAGGGGCATCCATAATTTAAGCTTCTCTGCCTCAGGGATTTATTTCTAATCAAGCTGCGACCAGCGAGCATCCCGTTGAACCACACATTCCAAGGCCTCTTGCCAGTCATTCAAAAGCAAATCCACACCTACAGGGGATAAGTGCACCTCGTCTCACCTATACAACCCCGCACAATCAACTTCAGCCCATGAATGCATGACTTCATAACCTCCCTGCTCGCATACCCAACGGCCTATCTGCCGATTTATTTTTGTCAGTCCTCGCGACCAACGCTGTTGGTTCCAGCATGCAGGCCTTGGAATGATGTCCGACCATTTTAAAACTACTCCCTGGAAAATTCACAGCACTAGGGCAAGATCTCTCTTTGCCACTCTTATCAGTTGCTTGCATGTCCATGGTGTCAAATCATTGTCCCCTAAATGCAACAGTATACGTGCAGGCTTGTTCCTTAATCGTTCATGGTGCCGAAGCAAAGGCATAAGCTGTGTCCATCGGAGACCTCTCTCGCCCAGCCATAGAACCGACACCAAAGCAGGATCGAGTCCCAAATTAGTCCCGACCGGCTGCACCTCTGCACGCTGACCAGCCCAATAAACAAAAGAATGACCAATCAGCTAGCAGCCCCAAACACCTTGTCCCCCATCTGCAAAAGGAAACATCAATTAATGTCTAAAGATTGCCAGTCCCTTTGCGCATGTCACAGACGAACATAGCTGAGAAAGGCCCGAGACCGCCATCTACCAATGGCTTATATCTCCTGCTCCGACAATCCCTCCGCAGCTGCACTGGTTGCCATGCAAATGCGGAAGGAGTGCGCTGCAAACAGACTCTGGTCTTCCTCTAAGTGCCACAGAACCATCTGCAACACTTGGTGCAGACACTTGAAAATGCGTCAACAGCCGCCCATCCTTATGCATGAAGAACCCTCCCTCTGTCTCAGGATGCAACTGTAAGTATTCCCTCATTGTAGCCACCGGTCATGTTGCCAGGCCACAAATCTCCTTCAGGATCACCCGCAAACCTTTTCCTTGCTGGTCTGTCTTTGATTTAACTAGCAGAACTCGTAACTGTCCTGCCTCTACCCTCACATGCTGCCACTGCAAACTGGAACCCACCCCCAACTTGCCTGAGTTTGCCACCAACTCCCCAATGCGGAAGGCGCCAAAAAAATGTCAAACTAAAAACCGCCCAAAAGAGTTTGGTTTCATACCCTGACACCACCACCCTAGGTAAGACTGCGCAGAGTTTTACTAACAACTAATGGGTAATTGGCCTCCTGTGGTCACGGGACATTGGCCGCAACCTCTCCCACCCTTGCAGCATCCTACGGGCTAGGAATCCCCCCGCTGGGTGGCCCCAGTCCACCGCTCTAGCAAAAAAGGCAAAACCCGCCAAGTGGGTATGCACCAATGATCTGGTGACCCCTTGATCCTTGGCAAAACTATATACTGCCCTATTAAATGGTCTGACACCACACCTGGCTGCCACCCACGTGCTTCGAAAAATTCAACCACTCTGTCACAACCTCGCCAATATGCTGACCAGGCTCCCCTCAACATCGAGCTCTGCAGTAGATTTATCATATCCTTTGACCAACGCTCCGTAATTTCTCTGGGACCTCAAAACCTTCTGTATCTGCCTCCGGTGCCAGCCTCCGAAACCGATCCCACTTGAAACGAGAAAGAGCGTCAGCAATCTCATTAGTATGTCCCGGGATATGTCGGGCCTTCAGAAACACATTCAGCTGCAAACATGCTAGTACTACATCCCTCATTAAAAATGTCACCTGCACACATTGTGGATTGTAATGGTTAACCACACTGACCACTACTTCGTTATCGCACCACCACACTACCCTGCGGTTGCGAAGCCTATCTGGCCACAGCTCCAGTGTGACTAAAATGGGAAACAGCTCCAAGAAAGTTATGTTGGTGGTAAGCCCAGACTCGTGCCACTCCTGTGGCCAGCTATCAGCACACCATGCACTGCCAAAATAAATTCCCAAGCCTATACCCCCTGCTGCATCCGTGTATAGCTGCAAATCTGCACTTGAGATCTTGGTCTCCATCAGTGCCGACGTCCTGTTGAATTTCCTCAAAAAGACATCCCATACCCGTAAATCTGCCCGCATCACTTTAGAGACTCTAATGCTGTGGTGCGGTTTTCATACCCCTGCTGTTGACGCCGCCAGCCGACACAGGAATACCCGACCCATTAGATGACCCTGCAGGCAAAGTTCAGAGATCCTATTAGTGCCTGCATTTCCTTCAACGTCAATTTAGTTGAAGCCATCACATTAGCGACCAATACCCGCAATCTCAACACTTTCTCTCGTGGAAGACGAGCTACCATTCCTTCCGAATCCAACTCCACTCCCAAAAAGGTGATCCTCGTCAATGGGCCTTCTGTCTTGCCCTCAGCCAAAGGCACCCCCAATTTGCACAATAATTCCACGAAACCTTCCAAAAGCTCACGATACTCCGCTGACTGCGAAGTTCCTACAAATAAAAAATTGTCTAGATAATGCACCACATTCGCACAGTCGACTATCTTTACTACTGCCCAATGTAGGAAAGTGCTAAATTTCTCAAAATATGTGCAAAACGCTGCAAAACCCATGGGCATGCATTTGTCAAAATACATTCCTTCCTCGAAGCTGAAACCTAGCAAATGAAAAGCTGATGGGTGCATAGGCAACAAACGGAAAGCCGATTCAATATCCACTTTCGCCATCAGTGCATTGGGACCCGAATTCCTGACCAACTCCACTGCCCGATCGAAAGAAGCATACCAAACCATACACAGCTCGCACGGTATATGATCATTTACTGATGCTCCTAACGGAAAGGACAAGTTATGAATCAGCTGAAATTTCCCAGGCTCTTTTTTTAGGTATGACTCCTAACAGTGATACCACTAAATTCGGGAAAGGCTGCTTCATAAAAGGGCCCGCAATTCTACCTAATTTCAGCTCTCCATTCAACTTATCCCTAACTATGGTCGCAAAGCACCGAACCGAGGGTGAATTTTGCGTCATCAACACTTCAACATTTCCTTGAAACGGTATAACAAAACCTGACTGAAAACCCAACTGCAAAACTTCCTTGTCCCCCTGCTTCGGATAGTTGTGAAGCCAACGCCTTTAAGCCTCGACCCATATTGGTGTTGGGGCCAGGCCGAATGCTAACTTATTACTTGAAGGCTGGCAAAGGAGCCAAGGAGGCCCATTTTTTAATGCATTTAGCCGCTGAGTGACCTCCGGTACAGACTGAGCAAACATGTCTGAATTTACAGTCTGGAAAGGGCCAAGGGAACTTATTATACCCCCAGCACACATCCCCGGCTCCAATTCCAACCGATCTCTGCTGTACCATGACCCCCCTGCACGAAAGGAACGCCCCCCACCTGCATTGCCTCCCACCCCCCTTTAACCCCCCTGCCCCTCCCCCCGAACTTGCCATGGCAGACATCTGTATCAACCACAGGTTAATATCCTGCGTGCCCCATGATAATACTTTGTTCTCCTCCATTTTATCCCTAAATTTTTCATCATAATTTAACCAAGACCATCCCTCATGGGTCTGTGATGCCTCCAGAATCGAATCTGCATACGCAATCAACATTCCATACTGCTCCGGATAGTGATGGCCCCATACACTTGCTAAACGCAAAAAGGTTCTTGTCCAGTTAACCACGTTATGAGAGACCTTCTTGATCTTGCCCGCCTTCTCTTCCTCTTTCTGCTTTTCTTACTCTCCCCTGACCTTTCCGCCCCTCTAGCAAGTGGAATATATCTATATATTGCCGCTTCTTAATCTTACGTTGCAATTCCTTTGGCATTCCCTCCCATAACTCCGCAAATGTCGCTACAGTAGGAGCTCCGCCTTCCAACCTGCCCACCACCTCTTTACTGACACTCGTTCTTTGCCGCCCGCCTCCGGCTCCCGACGATGACGACGAAGATTCGGAAGACGATAATGAGGACGATTCTAAACTATGATGCCGCCTACAAGAATGCTTCCTTTTCTTACATGCTTCCCCCCCCCCCCTTCCTCTCGTACGCTACTCCTATCCAACACCTCTTGGGGCTCTACATTCAACTCACTCGCTGCCGCTACATCTGTCACCACCGGAGCTGTTGGACAATTCACCGATTGGCGGAGATCCTTGCTTAGCTGGCACGACCCATCTCCACTCGCTGTGGTCACATTCCCCGAAAAACTCTGTAGGGCGGATATTCCTGAACCTCTGTTCTCCGCTCGTGACTGTCCTCCTACTCCATGCACTGCCATTTGTGGATTCATTACTGGAACCTGCGGAGACAGAAAAGGAAAAACAGGGGGGTGGACAACCAGAGACCATGCAGGTTGCCAAGCCCCCACCCATTAAGTCCTGGATGGACCTTGTCCAGCCCCAAGCCAGTGCTCCCATGCTGTGTGCCCACCCACTGGCCCATAACCTCCCTGAACTGCTGGCCAGACTCCCAGGGAAGTGACACCTTGACCTCTGTTGCTGGGGACCCCCTGCCCTGGCAGCACCCTGCCCCCCCAACCCCATCTCTCTCCAAACCATAATGTGTGGCTTCCTCCTGCCCTCGCTCAAAGCCATTTCTACCGGAGTCTGTCACTATGCCCACCCCGATGCCACTATCCTGCCCACCTCCTTGCATTGCATTAATTGCTTCCGCCATCTCTCCGATCCCTGCCAGCGGACTCATAGTCCATGAACCTCTAATATGTGACCCCCTCCCATGCCTTCCAGGCCCACCCTGTCACCAAGCTCTCGGCTCCTGCAACCTAGCTCCCCTCCTACCCATCCTACACTCGGCTAGTGATGCCCCATGCCCTCTTACAAGCCCTTTGGCTCTTATAGCTCCCCACATAGAAGGCGCAGCCCCCCGCTGACCCCTGACCCCACCAAAGTCTCCCTTTCGACCACACTACTGTCAGCATGGCCCTCTAGATCTTCTGGGGCAAGGGGAGAACGCCGTTCCATGGCCCGCCCCGCCCTGCCATGCCCTCTAACCCGGCCCTGTCGTCCCTTATGCTGAGGCATCAGACTAGCCTTAGCACCAACACTTCCAACTGTTTTTATTTAATTGTAATCGTTTTTATTAATTTTATTTACTTTATTTTATTTTATTATTTATTATTATTATTTTTTGAACAATGCAAGACTAACTGCCCTGCCACCAGGCCCAAGGAATGTTAGGAGAATTAAGACCTGGCCCCTGGGTTCCCAAAGCCAGTGCTCCAACCCTAAGAACACTCCTCTCATTTTTTGGAGTCCTTTTTTGTTTTTTTGTTTTTTTTACTATTCTCCCCCACTCGCCTGCACGTGGTCGTCCCACACTGCTCTCTGCCCCACGATCCTTGCTGCACTGCCAGGAAAGTCGCAGCCTGCTTCAGAAGCGCTGCTCCCACTGCCCACCTGCTCCGCTGCACAGAGATTCTTCAGCACCGAGGCTTCCATTCCACGCTGCCTCCCCTCTCTCCTTTGCTCCGTGTTTTCCGCAAGCCTCGAGCTCCCAAGCCAGCAAGCAAGCACACCAGGACCACGCATATCCAAGGAGAAGGTGCCTATTACTGACGCCGGCTCCTCCCACCTCCTCCCCCAAGCACCTCTTTAATTCATTGGCTCTCCACGCCCGCTCACACAGGCGGAGCCAATGAATTTAAAGGACGCCCCTGGCGACCCTAAACGCTGCCACCCCTGCTGACGGATGCACGCAGGGTCACCGCACCAGGCCGAACACTAAGTTACCTTTGGCCGCCGGGACCCTGCTGCGCGCCTTTCGTTTATTAACCATGGTGACTGATATCTTTTAAAAAAATACTGTTTGCTACAAACAAATATTGACCCAAAAATGTATTGATTGTAAACTCGGATGAGCAGGAACCATCTTTTGCCGTCGTGCACTATTGAATCATATAACTATGCTATCCAGGTAGTGACAGATGCAGCTGCACCGCACTATCTTGATAGTTGTGATTTTCAATCCCCTGTCTGGATAATTAGCCACATAGCACTCAGAATAGCTTTTTTGCTTTCCTAAGTTATGCAGAAAATGGCTGCTGTCTGGATATATAAACCCAGCTAAATAAATAAACAAGTCCTCGCTCTGAACCGACTCCACCCTGGCATAATCTGGGTAAATGGTTTGTGTCGATGTTCAGTGCCACTATCTGCATATATTATCAGCAGGGCTGATGCAGCAATCAGCTGCTCCTAACTGCATCACACCCTCAGAATATTGATATATTTGCTTCTCAAAGCCATTAATCTTTAATTGTATCTTTTGCAACATAAAGGGCTGCATTTCCTACAGTGCGGTAGGGTTTTGCCGTTATTGCACGTTAATTGCCAACATTAATGTGCGTTAATTATAAAACCTCTGCATTAACTGTTGGAGGCATTGCCAGCATCTTCCAATACAATTTATGCAGAAGAAATGGCTTTACCTTGCCTTAAGTGCATTGCAGATAGCATGATGCAATTAGCTACACCTATTCAGATGGCATTAATTGCTCCACATTATTTGCAGCATAACTACCACCAGGTTAATTGTAGGAGGCATTCCCCGAACATTCACCACCAAGTCTCTATTCATTTCCCACCCATTTATATGTTAGATGTTAATATGGAAATCAGTGTGAACTAACTGCTAAGGTGCCACTTTAACTTTTAATGCGGCACTGGCATTATTTATTAACATTGTAGCCATGTAACAAGTTAGTGTATGCTAACTGTCATGTTAAGAGCTGACTCAGATTAGTAAATAAGCCCCATGGTAAGCAAGAGTGGTAGAATCTAGAGGCCCTGTGCAAAGAGTAATGCAAGATTTCTCCCACTTATGTTACCATGTCAATGTAGTTGTTTACATCAAGTTCTGAGATGCTCTGCAGGGCCCTTCCTGACCACATCCCTTGGGAATCTGACTATGAACTTAAAGTCTTGCTTTTTGCACTCCAGTTATTGTTTTCAGAGACCCTTCTTATATGTAGGCTGGTGTTTTTATTTACTTATGTGGATTCATTTCATTATTCTCCTATATGTTTTCTTGCCTTTTCTTATTCCCATTGGCATATAGGATTTGTTTATTTTTATTATTATTATTAATCATGCTTTTATGATGCGTTCTGATTCACTTTTCCCCTGCTTGTTCTTGGGCTCTTGTACTTTCACTTTTTCCTCTGGTATGCTCTTCTAATTTTATGTTTTCCTTCACTGGTTTTGTTTTTACACATTCTCCTGTTTGATTTTCTTTCATACACTGGTCACTGCGGTAGAGTGAATCACTAGAATCTGACAGCATAAAATACTGCTTACAGACACAGAGCAGATTTGAGAGAACTGGAAACGATTTTAAAAAGAAAAAAGGTTCTAACAGACACATGATCACTCCTGGCCTGCATTCACAAAACTAGGCAAACTTTCCAACATTAAACAAAAGTTGAACAGTTCCTCTTTGTCCCCCCTAAAAGCAGAACATCCTCTATGCTGAAGACTTGGGCAGCATTTCACAGCTCTCACTTTGCAGTGGTTTTAATCCAGCGCAGCGCAGCTCTGCTCAGATCTTCTACCCCCGCCATCTGTTCTCTACTCTCAATTCCCTCCTTAAGGCACCACCGCCTCCAATCCCTCCCTATTTCTCTTGTATCGTGCTGTCTGAACTAGATTGTAAGCTCTACGAGCAGGAACTGTCTTCCATATGTGTTTGCACAGTGCTGCGTACGCCTTGCAGTGCTATATAAATAATTAATAGTAGCAGTGGTAGTAGTAGCGCAAGAGATCAGCGATATAGACAGAAAGCCTGCTGTCTGTCTAGACCCTACATGATCTCACATGGACACGTTTAATTGAAAACTGTATTCTCTGTAGCTCTTGAAGTACTTTCCTTAAGGTAAAGATTCCCAGTACAGAAAGGGACCAATAATCTGGTCCAGCAATCAAATGGAAATAAGGGAATACATTATGGGCTTGATATCCAGCGGCAGCGGCTAGCGGATCTAACATGGCTAAACTTGGATGTTCGGTGCCGAGGTTCTATTCGGGCCCTGGCATAGAAGATCCAGATTGGCCGAATTGCTAGGAAGCTAACCAGCAGCAGTAATACTCAGCCACTGCGGTGAAAGTTAGGTCAGCCTTTACTGTGCCTGACTTTTGCCACATACCATTAACGAAGCAGCAACCCAAGATCGCCGCTGCTCAATTATCGATGGATGCCATCCAGGAATACTCCTGGCATGCCCCAATGCTAAGTGGTTAGCATCGGAGCATGCAGCATTGGCGCCCACGGTTATTCAGTGCTAATAACCGCTTAGGGAAATATCAGTGCTTAGGGAATTTTCTATAAATGCAGATTGCCACATGATTGTTGTGTCTAAAGTGGTTTTACTGTGAAGTTTTAGATAAATGCTTGTGAAAGCTTGTATTAATGTTTATGAATTTATGTACAAATGCATCTGTGAGTAGGGTACAGTTCACCCGTGGAATGATGATGAGTGTGACCAGGTGGTGTAGCAAGCACATTTTTCCAAGCCTGTAAAGTCCACAGTTTGAGTTCAGGGGTTCTGTTAATTGATAATTTATTGTTTGTTTTATAGTCATTAGAAGAATTTGGTGGAGACTGAAACTGTAATATTCTGAAGCTTTTGAGTATATCTGTTTATCTTTAGTATGTAGGCCACCATTAATTGTTTGTAGTGCAGTTCCCATCATCATATCTTAAAAAGGATCTAGCAGAATAAGGAAAGGTATAGAGAAGAGTGACCAAATTGATAAAGGTAGGGGGACGTCCGGGACGTCCAGACGTCTCCAAGGAAGACGGGCCCATTTGGACCTGATTCTGGACCACAGGAACAAAATATTCCCATGGTGCATGATATTGGGCCCTTGGACAGTCCGGCATGCCCCTGCCACCTGCGGGGATGTCCTACCCGCAGGCGCCCCTGACTCCCACAACTTTGGCCCCCCTTTTCCCTACCACCTAACTCACGGGTAGCCTGCTGGGACCTGGATCATGCGGCAGGAACCCCCCTGCATCCAGCACCAGTTCTCACAGCCGTGCTGAACATTAATACAGCCACAAGAGCAAAAGCCAATGCTTACAAGACTGTGTGGCTGCAGGGGATGGGAGGGGGTGCCTGATACTGGAGCTCTGAAGGCTGGAAATGGGCTGGGGGGCTGGAAATGGGATGATACTGGGACTTGGGAGGCTGGGACCAGGCCTGGGGAAAGGTGCTGGGACTGGCAATGGGCTGATATTGGAACTGGAGAGACTGGAAATGGGCTAATACAGGGTCTGGGGGACTGACTGATACTGATAGTGGGCTGATATCGGGAATGGGGGAAATTAATATTTGCTTATTGTAATGATACGTAAATTAGGCATGTCTCAAAAAATCTCAGAGAACAAAACTCTGGAAAATAAATTATGACATGTGAAGGCCCATTTGAAGTGGTGGAGAGAAAGAAAAATTGAGACGTCCTGGTCAGGGCATGTGCATTTTACAAAAGGCTCTGCCAAATGCAAAGGGTCTTATACAATATGTATAAGGATATGCAGGAGAGCGTGTGGAGTTTCCACCACATACTGCAGGAACAAGTTTTAAAAAGCTGATGTGCTAAATAAGGGCAGCTCAGCCCCCAGCAGTATTATCTACTGCTAGAGGTCAAAGCCACAATGTTGAACCTGGAACCACAGAGAGCAGGAGCAACTGGGCATAACCCCTGCTTCTTTTAGACCACCAAAGAGCCCTGGTAAGAGCAGGGGGGCTATGGTGGTGGTTTGGGGGAAGGAGGGGAAGGTTAGGTACTGGATATTTTGGTTGAGAGGAAGTTGGGGAGTGGATGGTGATGTTGGGAGGAACTCAATGTTAATGCTGGGGGAGTCTCAGGGTGTAGGGGGATATTGCTGAGTGACAGTCTTTGCTCCTACCCCTTCAAACTGGCACCTATGCATGCCTTGGGGAAGGTATAAAGGCCGCCGTGCAAAATGATTGGCCGCACATACATTCTCTTGTAAAATGGAGAATACATATCTTTATTTTTCGCCCACCAAAACCATGCCTTATCCACGCCTAAGCCACACCCCTTGAAATTTGTATGCGGTATAGGTTTCCACGTGTAAATAGTGGCTTTCTAAAATTGTTCTTTGTACATATAACTAATGTACACATCTGAATGCTGCTATTTACACATGGAGATGCTTCTAAAATAACCCTCAAAATGTACTGCTATCTGTGCAGCAATAATAGATAAGTACCTGGAGCTTGCTAAATTTACATGTCTCAAAAAGATGGCTCTTGAATCTCATGGGCTCAGTGCTATAATGGATCCTTATTTGCTGTATCACCTTCTCACTTTATGAAATGCAATTGTCTTCTAATGTATTTCCATATATCCCAAAATAGTGTTACGATAAAGTGGAAACTACTGAAATTAATATTTGATGAAGAGTAAACTAGATGAAAAAGTCCATAATGATTAATCAGGTTTTACTTATTCTGCTGAAGCTGCAAAAGCTTGATAAACAGGACAAAATTAATGTAAATAATATATATACAAAAGGAAATGTTGGAACAGCATGCTCAAATGTGCTATATATTAAAAAAAACATGTTAAATATAGAGACAATGAACATGATGGCAGACAAGGACCACACCATCTATCTAATCCGTCCAGTTTCATTCCTAGTACAATGTCATAGAGGCCAGTTTGATCTCTGGCTTTCCTCTTATTTCTTCACATTTAGGGATTATTTGTGTTTATTCCAGGTTTTCTCGTATCCCATGAGCATTTTTGTATTCATCACTTCTACTTGGAGGCCATCCCATTAATTCACAACCTTTTGCAGCAAGAAATATGTCCCTATACTATGGCCTCATGTTCTAGCATACTATTTTCAAGTGAAAAGGTTTGATTTTATATATAATTTCTATTTTAGGTATTTAAATATTTCTATAATATCCTCCCTGGCCTCTGTCTTCTTCTAGTTTCTTCTAGGGCATAGATATTTAGGTTCTGTGATAGGCACAACCCTCCCCCCCCCCCCCAACTAGATAGAGAGGCAGGAGCTCCAAGACACGCTGGCCCTAGACTTTCAGGGTCGGAGGTGGAGCAATTTCAGAAGGCATTGCTGCCACTCCCTTGTTTTTTGAATATTCTGCTCTGGACGTCCCAGATTTTTCCTTGACGTCCCTTCTAAAATGCCATTTTTTATGCATGTGTGTGTGTGTATAAATAAATATATGTATAAATATATTTTGCCTTGAGCTCAATCAGCTTACATCTCTAAATCTCCTCGAAGCTGCTTTGACATAGCAAAATCACAGTGAAATCTAAAAGGAGGCAAAATCGTGGGAGTATTGCCAGTGTACATTAAGGGATACTGACAATGTAAAAAACTGTATAATGATTAGTCTGCATCAATAAATATAAAAAGAAGGGGCTGGATGGATATGTTGTGTTGGACCAATGATTGAGTCTTTCAACTCTTTCATAACAAAAGAGTAATGAGTCACTCTTTGATATACTGATGAAAAATTGATTTGTGGTGGAGCACTGAAGGAAGCACTTCCATATAAGAAGAAAGTATATTTTTGTGATTGCTGTTTATGCTGTCGGATAGGAGAGTTCTTTGACTCATATCTTAAGAATTTGTCAAGATCTCAAGGGGCTGGGGAGTGACAATGGTACATGCTGGAAGTCGGAAAACCCATTAATGTTTGAGCTCATCTCCTTTGTATTTTTTAAACCAGTGTCAGTCAGAAGTAACCTTGATTAACATGGTATTTAGCAATGATAATGAAGTGATTTGGTCATATTCAAATGAATTAAAAGTATTTATTAAAATTAATTTTAGTTCATATAAGGGCATGTTTACTAGGTCAATGGTTAGCGCGAGCCTTACTATGCACTTTGCATGCTGTGGTAAATGTTACCGCATGTTAAAAATGTGACCAAGGCAAAATGCCATATTAACATAGGTTGGGGAAGAGACTTGGTTCTTCAGGGGCCAAGGGCACACATTACAATTAGTGCAGGCATCTTTATGGTGCATTAACAGGCAATGTTTCAGTTAGCATGGGTATGCTTAACTACCACATTGGTGGGTAGCAGTAAGTGCACCTGCTTATTTATTTAACACGTTTTTATATACTGCTTTATCATTTCAATCAAAGTGGTTTACATTAAAACTTAAACTTGGTAATGTACATTAAACAGGGGCATTGATAACTTGGATTTTTCTGAGGTAATGGAGGGTTAAGTGACTTGCCCAAGGCCACAAAGAGTGCTAGTGGGAAACGAATCCTGGTCTCTAGGTTCCTAAGCCAGTGTTCTTAACCATTAGGCTACTCCTCCACACCTGTCTTAAATGTAGCAAATAGCTTAGCATGGGGGCAGGGCCAAACCCACGGTAAGTGCAGAGGGACATGCTGAGCTTGCACCCATCAGGTAGTATGGGTCTGACCTAAAAACAGGCCTTAACATGTGCTAACATACTACATTTCAGTCAAGAAGCCTCAAAATTTAATATAAGAAGAAACTCATTATAATTATTGATGTTATTATTAGAGTGTAGTTGTTTTTTGTAAACATTTTTTTCCTATGAATCTTTGTGGTCATATACTTTAACAGGAAAGTCATCACAAATTCATAAACGCCCTTGATGTTAACACTGTCGTAGTCTCTGCATCAGGTATAACATTTTGTAATTTTATGTAATCTCAAACGTATCAAATGATGTTGTACTCTGTTTAAGTTTTAAAGTCTAACAAAGCATCCCATAATGCTTGCATTTAAAACAATTATTCTCTTCAATATTTAGCACACTTACTGCTTTGAGCTCAACTAAAATTGCTACTTGGCACTTGTTTTTGCAAACTTTCACAAACTTCTCTTTTGACTACTGACTAAACTGATCAGCAGTTAGCTCATTAATGTTGTTCTCTTGTCATTGGCGTGAGACATACTAGACTCTAATTAATTCATATAAAATGTTCCCCACTCAACACAAACATTTAACATACTTGGTTGCATGCTATTCAATCTAAAAATCCATTATTGTTCCGTTATTAACTACGACTGCTACTATACTACTAGAATGATCACCTCCTCTCGTATTTGGTATCACTTGACCAATATGAAAACACTGAAGAGAATGAAAACTGTTGGGCTAATATTCAGACCTAGAAGCAAACATTTTGCTGTTGTTGTTGTTTTTGTTTTTTTAATGCTGGTCATGGTATTTATAAAATACTTAAATTGAACTCTGCTATCTGGATAGACAGAGGTGCTGAATCTATATGGAAAGTGCTTGCCACCAATAGCTATACATATAGCAGTGATACTGAGTCACTATGCATGCGGAGGGTAATTTTATAAAGTCATGCCTAAGTAATGCATATTTTTATGCAAATATTTTATGCCTATTTTATATAGTCAAGTACACATATTTTTGACTTTATAAAATAATGGGATAAGTGGCAGAAAATGTGTCTTAAGTTAAGATGCAGTGATTTACACTATCCCTAGAGTTGGTGTAGATGTCTAAGCTTACTTTTTGCAAGTAGGCATGCAAATTATAGTCTTACAATCGATGTGTGTGCTTGCATGCTCTACCTAAAATCCACCCATGTGCATGGCCACAGTGGACATTAACACGATGCAAGGGTAGCAGAACATCCTTTTAGTCAGAGGGGATAAATAAAACAATCTCCAGCACCACCCGAAAACTTTCTAGCTGGGAATTGGATTTAACTCACACTTTTTTCTCAAACGTCCAAGGCAGATCACATTCAGGTGTAGTAGGTATTTTGCTGTCCCTGAAAGACTTAAAATTTATGTTTGTACCTGAGGCACTGTAGGGTTAAATGACTTGTCCGAGATCTCAAGAATGTTCAGTGAATCTGAACCTTGGCTTCTGCTGGCTCTAATCCACCACTCTAACCATTAGACTACTCCACTCTCTATTCACAGATGCTGTGTTGGGAAGAATATTGGTGGGACCATGGTCCCTGTGGCCCATCCCATTTCTCTGCCTATACCCGATGCAAACAAAGCATGTAATTTTATGCTAGTCGGTATTTTATAAGAGGACAATTACACACTTATGTGACCACTAATGTGTAAATGACTAAAATACCAACATTTAGGTGTGTTGTTGGCACCTAAAATAGGACTCTTCTTAAACAATGACCCCCATAGACATAGACCTCAATTCTAACGGGCATGTCCGGGCTGTCCTGACATCCAGAAACTGGATGGTCCCAAATAGTTCATGTTTCTATGTTTCTATTAAACAGGTAGAAAAGGCGATGGCAAAAGCTAGAAGGATGCTTGGGTGCATACGGAGAGGAATGGCTAGCAGAAAAAAGGAGGTGATAATGCCTTTGTATAAGTCTTTGGTGCGACCTCATTTGGAGTATGGTGTGCAATTCTGGAGACCGCACCTTCAAAAGGATGTGAACAGGATGGAGTCGGTGCAGAGGGTGGCTACTAAAATGATTAATGGGCTTCATTATAAAGCATATGAGGACAGACTTAAGGATCTTAATATGTACACCTTAGAGGAAAGGCGGGATAGAGGTGATATGATTGAGATGTTTAAATACCTCCGTGGCATAAATGTTCAGGGAGAGAACCTCTTTCAATTGAAAGCAAGTTCTGCTACAAGGGGACATGGGATGAGGGTGAAGGGAGATAGATTCAGGAGTGATATGCAGAAATATTTCTTTACAGAAAGAGTAGTGGATCCGTGGAATAGTCTCCCAGTGGAGGTGGTAGAGATGAGGAAAGTATCTGAATTCAAAAAAGCATGGGACCAACACAGAGGATCTCTAAAGGTAAAAAGTGGACTGTTGTAGTTGTTGTTATGGAAGGACAGACTAGATAGGCCATGTGGTCTTTTTCTGTCATCATGTTTCTATAGTACTCGATAATGCAACCGCGGGAGCTAGACATTCCCATGGTTGCAGGATAAGACATATAGATGGCCCAGCGTGCCCCTGATTCCGCTGAAGGAGACGTCCTCCATGCTGCATGGGTCAGCTCACCCTATGCTCCTGCTGTTCTGCTGTTGCCATACCGTCCTGTCACCATGGCAGTGTGATGCCCCGCAGGAGCGCTGAAAGCTCAACCACATTATAATCTTCCTTTCCCCATTGCCCAACTCTAGGAGGAGGCAGCCAATGCTGGTCTCGGGTGGCAGGGGCTCACCCGTGCCAGCCCCATTGTCCTGGGGGGGCAGAAGGCTTCAATCACAAGGGCGCTCGATGCTTATACCACCTCGGAGGTGATATATGCTGGGCATCCAGAGTGTGACAGCTGGACATACAGGGCCCTGTACATCTAGGTGCTTTGGCCCTCCCCCGCTCCGCCCACTCTCCGCCTCCAGCCCTCCCCTCCTGCCCACATCCAGTGCTCCCCACACTAACCCTCTACACTTGCCAGGAGGGCTGGACTCAGAATTGGGTACAGGTCCAAAACAGGGTTTGGACATTCAATCAGGGCACCCAACCCTGCTATTCGCTTCTCTGCATTGGACCCATAGTGTGGAAGAGCAGTTTAATGGTAGGAGCAATGGATTGAGACCCAGGTGTGGAGAAGAAGGTGCACTCATATCCCTTGTATCTTCCATTCTGACAACAAACACTGATGGGGAATGTGGGCTCTTGCTTTCATTTTCCCATGCCGATGAACTTCAACGTATGCAAACTTGCATGAAATAGGCATATCCGCCCCCTCTAAATGATGAATTTCCAAGTAATGCACTTTTCAGTGATGCCCTTCAACTCCTCAATGCTGTTACTGTACCATAGTTCCTTTAAGTTTATGCTCACTTTTTCTAAGTTGTATATTAACAGAAAACCATTCTGTGTATAATCTCCATATCACTATAAGCCTCTTGAAGACAATAAAAGCTTTTTTTTTTGTGGTCTGGTCTAAGACAAACATTAAAGGAACTGCTGTGGTAAGTGCAAAGATTAAAAATGTAATGTACACTGTTCCTATTGAACCATTATGTTTCTTTTCAACAGACCAACAAAATCAAAACTCAAAAGTGGACTCTTTGGGGATAATGTTATAAAGGATTTTTCACACATAAAAAGGCTTTTTTTATGCTCATGAAAGGGCTTATACAAAACTATCCCAGGCATGACTCATGTGTTGGCATGTTCTGTGCCAGAGTTTGGGCAGGTACTCACATACTCAGTTTAGCCATAATTTCTGCTGGTGTACTCCTAGTATTTTACAAAGACACATATGTACTTATGTTCTTTATAAAATAGCTAATAATAGGCCCCTTCTTGGCCTTCACATATAGGCAAGTGATGCAATACATAGAGAGAAGGTCTGCATGCCCTTCCAGCTTTAACTTTAAGGAGAGCATTTCAGAAAGCTTGCATGTCATAGGCATGTGTAAATAGTGGGTTTACATATGTAAATGGTATAATGCATCTAAGCAGCAATTTTAGAAGACACTACTTATACATATATGTCCATGGCATGCACAGTTTTAAAAGGATCATGTTCTGGTCTTATTTTTGGAAGGCCTGAAAAGTATGCATGTTATTTCCTATTTATGAATCTGGGGCTTGGAGAAATGATAGGGAAGTGGGAAATTTTGCTGATTTCTCTGGCATTAAAAACAACCACAAGCTCAGGATGTCATCTCCAGGGAAAACAGACCTCCAAACATAAGAAATGGGCAAAGTCTTGATCAATGACATCTGCGACGCTCCTGCCTGCGCCCTGGAGCTAACAGGCAGGAGTGGCCTTATTGTCCCCTAGGAGTAGATGGGATGATGATGGGATGATGGGATGATGGGAATTGTAGTTCACTCTCTTTTCTCTCGGGAATGAAGTGTAGTTGCGACAAAGATGGCAAGGCTTGCAAGAAATATTTATTTGTATTGGGGATGTTTCTCCAGCGCATCAAAATTCAAATACATAAACGTAAAGGGTGCACTTTTAACACAAACGGAAGTAATCAGGAATTTAGGTCAACTGAAACAGAATTAGCTTTAAATTCAGCTTTTCATCTATA
Source organism: Ichthyophis bannanicus (assembly GCA_033557465.1). Lineage (NCBI taxonomy): Eukaryota > Metazoa > Chordata > Amphibia > Gymnophiona > Ichthyophiidae > Ichthyophis > Ichthyophis bannanicus. Next base: position 1,178,620,254 of record CM066033.1, on the reverse strand, counting down.
GAGGAGCTTAACTCAGCTCTGCCTCGAGTGGTAGCTTATGAACATTGCAGCCTCATAATACCAGCTGTTCTTCTCACAGCGTGGGTTCAGAACGCAGGTGCAAATAATTAACTCTTCACAGCACAGGCAGCAGAAACAGCAACGTTTGTATTCCTTTCATACAACACTTGCCAAGCTTCTTTTATATTACTCTTCTTTACAACATATAGAGCAGTCCATGCTACAAGGGTCAGTGCTTACGGTAGGTAAATCATTTTCTACCTGCATCAAATCTTCTGACTTAACAGAACTACTATCTTCATTAAGCTTCTGCTGTTTTCCTGTTTTCAGTTCTAGAAACTGCTTAAATTCTTGGAAGAGCAATTCAGCCTGCTTTTTATCATATTGGCAGTTGTCAGCAAATACTATGCCCTTCTCCCTGTCACTCACTGTTCCCACTGCAGCACTCGGCTTAAACAGTTCAGGGCAATGATCAGGTTCCTTCAAGAAAGCCCTAAAAATAGGAAGTTGTGCTTTACCTTCTCTATCTTGGCTTGTATCAGAACTGCCTTCTTTCTGCCAGGCTCTTCTCCTCTTTAGTAGCTCAAGAGTTTTCCAGGTGTGGGTTTTTCTGGGCTTTCCAGGTCCAGGCTCTTTCCTGTAGAATGAGTTTTCTTCAACGTGTGCCTGCCTTTGAGGCTTTCTATTCCAAGGTTCTGTCTTCTCCCAGGATTCTAAAACATGGCTCCGTCCATTCCTCACAGGACTCCTCTTAACAGCACGTTTAGAACTCCTTGCAGAACCTTTCCAAACACTCTCAAATCTTCCAGACTCACTCGTACAGCCAAACTGCTTCCTGGTCTCGGATCCACTCTCCGACGACCTCGTCTTGGAGCCACTCTCCCACCTAGTCCCACACGTAATCCGCTTAGCAGCCTTGTTCAAAGCTTTTAAAAGGGTTTCTTTTCCAAGAACACCTTGTCCAACCCCTGTATATAGCATTATTAGAAAAGGTACAGAGAAGATACACCAAAATGGTAAAGAGTATGGAAGGATACCCCTATGAAGAGAGGCTAAAAAGGTTAGGGCTCTTCAACCTGGAAAAGAGACGGCTGAGGGGAGATATGATAGAGGTATATAAATTAATGAATGGAGTGGAATGGATAAACATAGATCGATTGTTTACGTCATCAGAATATAAAAAGACTAGGGGACATGCAATGAAGCTACAGGGTAACCTATTTAAGACTAATAAGAGAAAATATTTTTTCACTCATCATGTAATCAAATTCTGAAATTTTTTACCAGAGGATGTGGTAAAAACTGTTAGTGTAGCTGGGTTTAAAAAAGGTTTGGCCAAGTTCCTGGAGGAAAGGTTCATAAACCATTATTAAGAGGGACCCGGGATATCACTGCTTGACCCAATATGAGCATTGTGGAACCTGTTTCTTTTGGGGATACTGCTAGGTATGTATGACCTAGATTGGCCACTGTTGGAAACAGGATACTGGGCTTGAAGGACCTTGGTCTGACCCAGTATGGCATATCTTATGTTCGTATGTTCGTCTATCTGTATGCATAGGTTTATTTACACTTAAGCAAACACACCAATGTATTCAAATGAAGTGCAGAGTTTTCTGGCAGGGACACCATCCTCCATCAGCAGGAAGAATGACTTGAGGCTTCTAGTGCAACCCAAAAGTGTGGTCTCCACCAGTTGTGACCCCATCCCTCACCTGTGGGAAGAAGGGCTCAGAACCATCAATGCTGCCATAAACAAGAGTTCTCAGCCAGTGGAAACTGTGACCTTCAAATGCCAGATGGGAGTCTCAGAGTGTCCACTATAAGAGCAGGGCCACTGCAAAGAAGGGAAGGGGCAGAGCATCAAAGTAAGGGGTGGAGTAAGAGAAGATGGAAAGTGGACATTGCATGATGGAAGAGGTGGGGCTAGAGAGGAAGGGTGGAGTGTAAGGGAAGGGGCAGAAATGGAGGAGAACAGAAGGGTCAGAGCATAAAGGTGGGACAGGGTTGAAGGAGAAATAGAAAAGAGGGTGGAAGGAAAGCCATAACAGGCAGGAAAGGGTGAGAGATAATATAGTTGTCTGAGAGGAGGAGAGTGCATGGCTGGGAGGAAGGGAAGGCGGAGGGAGAGTATGGAAAGATAGGGAGGGTAATAGTGCAAGGGAGAGAAGAATGTATATGCCACAGCCACTTATGCAGAGTCTCCTGACACATGCAGCTTCCCAACACACACACACATGTAGCCCCTAGTAAAACAGACACACACACATGCAAGCAGAACCTCAACATGCACAAACACATCCCCCTCGACAAACATACTCCAACACTCACAACTACCCCACCCCACCCCCTCCCAGTCCTAATGCATATTCCTCCACCTCCTGAACACACACGTGCCCTCATATACCCCATCAGTCCATATGCACATCCAATTACATATGCCCTGCTGCCCTATTGAGATACCCTCTACCATGACTGTTTCAACCAAATCTCCCATGTAGACGAGATGCCCATATGCATGAGAGAGAGTTGAATGCAATGGAAATAGTGCATGCAAATACCTCTGCTGCATATTCATTGCGGTTATCCTGATCACCTCACTAGCTTGATGACTGGGTTGAGAATCATTGCTCTAGTGAATTCAGGTTCCTGGCCTGTTGACTCTTTTTCTGTTCTCTAACAGTTTAGCGGTTGTATTTTTTATTTATCCATGTTGCCTTCTGAGAAGTTATGACTGTCAGCCATGATTCTGGACCTGAATACTGCTTGAATCTACCTTCAGCATACAGGGTGGGAGGAAGAATAGAGTTCCCTCTTACCTTCTTATTACCTGAAAATCCGAGGTTTCTGCGAAGAAATGTTTGTGGAAAGTGATGACCTTTATAGTTCGGATCACCAGAAATGGAGTGGAGGAGTAGCCTAATGGTAAGAGCACTGGTTTGGAAACCAAGCAACCAAGATTCAATCTCCTTGTCACCTTGAGTAAATCACTTAACCCTCCATTGGCTCAGAAAAATCCATGCTGTCAGTGCCCCTGTTTAATGTACATTACCAAGTTTAACTTACAATGTAAACTGCTTTGACTGAAATGATAAAACTGTATGAAAAAAAGTGTTAAATAGATGAGGTCCAGTTAGTTCTATTAAATTTACTTTCAGAACTGAAAATTCATTTATTTTGAGCAAAGTTAAACACTTTCAACTACTTCCACCAGTACAGAAGGGTTTCCCATCTCAACTCCTATTTCCCCAGTTTCCTTAAGGTTTGATCTGAAAGTTTTGAAGGCACAGGAATCAATTTTTATCTGAATGTGAAAGATTTGAGCGATGAATCCAGCCCAGGTTCCTCCACATAGCACTGTACAAAACTGCTATTAAACCACCAGGCAGGACCCTTTGATTCACATTTCATTCAATTCTGCACCATTTTACTTAATGTATTTTAAAATTATATGTGTGCTTTATTGTGAGATACTTTGGGCAGAGCATCATAGGAAAAAAAAGGAAATAAATAATTAGGCTCTAGTTTAGTCATCCCTGACAGTTTCAGTACAGAGGTACAGAGTCATAATTTTCTGATTCATTTAATTAGTCTTTCTTGCAGCAAGGCTGATTACTTTAAATAGCTGCACTGATGAGACTGCTAAAGTGATTTAAACTTTCCCTTAGCTTTAACTATAGATTGCACTTCTCTAAATCTTTTCAGGGTATCACTTACCTTAAAATACCATAAAATAGTTAATACTTTTCTTGTTTCCATGTCTTATTTCCGATTTCTTGATTGCTGAAATTACCATATGGTAAACATACTAAGGAATAGTACGCATGCATATAATTTTCTTTGAATCATCATACACAATATTTTAAATTCCAAATATAATAACTTAAGAATCGCTAGCCCATCTTTCCAAATAATGCTCAAGCCAGCTGGCATCATTAGTTTTCAGATACAATAAGTCCCTTCTCCAAAAACATACGGTCCATTTCTGTCACCTTAGGCCTTTGCAGCTCATGGGGGCATATTAGAGCAAATAGAGACGTGTTAGCTGCAACAGCGGCATGTTCTTGGTCAGGGGTGTGCGCAACATTTCCCCAGCAAATTATGCATGGAATAAACAGATAATGTGGCATTCATAAAGGATGCAGCTAATGCCACCCATTGAGGCGATGTTAGTTGCACCTGCAATGTCTGCAAAATATGCGGTTACCGAGCACTGTTGATGCTTCCAGTATCCACAAACTGCAGACATGTCCACTCTTCACCAATTCCCTGCCCATTCATGCAGCTAATTACTGTGTTATCTGCATTGCTGTTACCATGGTGCGCTGTCTCCATGCTATCGCCATGTTAGCAGCTAAGGTGGTTTAATAAACATGCCCCTAAGACCCCTATTTACCAAAGTGCGGTAAGGTTTTGCAGTTATCACACATCAGTAGTCAAAATGAATGTGCAGTACCTATTAACTACTGGGGTAGTCACAATACCTTTTCATTGAGTTAACACAGAAACAATGCACATTAACTGCAATGCTGATTACATGATGCAGTTCATTTTCCTACTGAGATGGTATTAACTGCTTTGCATTATCTACTGCATTCCACCTTAGCCAGTTAATGTGGGGAATTAGTGAGGTCTGTCTAGCCACCCCACTAATTGTTAGCATGTACTACTGTAATTCCTGCTTTAGACACCCTAATTGAGTACGAGGCAGCAGAAGAAAAAGTGACTTGTACAAGGTCACCAAGACTGACAGTAAATCCTAGTTCTCAGCCTGTTGCTCTAACTACTAGTCCATGCCACTCAAAAATAATTCTGGATTTTTAGCCTGCATTTCCCCATTGAGGTTAATTTTATAGCAGGGTGCCAAGGCAGGGAAGGCACGTAGATACCCCTGGGATTGCCTATGTGCAGATTTCATAAAGTAGGTAGTGTATTCTCATTTGCCTACTTTTACATGTGTATGCCCTGAGGAAATGTTATAAATACTCTACCTACATGAGCACGTAAAATACTGTTCTACAAGCACAATGATCAAGGAGGCTTATAACATTTTAGAATTCAGGAACAATAAATCCTTGACCCTTGAAGAATAATTGACTTGCCCAGTGTCGCAAGGAGACTCACTGGGGATAGTGAGATTTGAATACTTCTTCCATTTAGATTCATATTGAGCTGCAATAAACCAGATGAGAATATGATTCTTGAATTTATTGTTAATGGAGTTGATTCATTTCTGGTCTTTTGGGGCTCCAGAGAACATATACCAGTGGGCATTTTTATTTTTGCTGAATAGTAACGGTCATAAAGAGGATATTTATGTGATTTTTAGAGAAGGCACAAATATTTATCATGATTTCAATAAAGAAATTTAGGATATACATGGGGGGGGGGTTGTTACTGCCATATGCTTTTCATTTATTCCCTCTACTGCATCAACTCATCAGTCCATGAAGGTTTTGCCAGATTTATGTCATTTTTATTCATCTGCTGCAACAGTTAATCTCTAATATATTTCCTATAACTCAGGGAAAGAATAAGTGACATCTGTGGCATCCGTGACTTCTGTGGCCATAAATAATCCCTATAAATCTCTGAGAGAATGACACTATACAAACCTTTCAAAAACCTGAAAAGAAATCCATGAGGGTTTTGAAATTTTTTATTCATGAAAATATAGAACACAAATCAAGGCATTTCATATGTCAATAAAAGACTTGTGTAGCATAAGTCAAGAAAGAAAATGTTAAAATAATTTAAAGATTAAACCAAGCATATGCCACTTTGCTTGACGTCTATTATGTATGAGAGTAACTAACAGAAATAAGAAGCCTAAATATTAATAGATCAAAAGATCCATGTGTTAACCAGTAAAAGATTTTGTAGATTCTTGGCCATTTTGTTATTATTTAGCCCCAGTTCATCTGCAACTCTTAACTACATTGTGCAAAACATTAAACATGCATGGCCAAAGTCAGGAACTTTGTAAGTTCCAAGCTTGACAATTCGCATTAAGAAAATGAAAAACAAGATTCTACTGCACAGTGGTGGCATGTTATTAAAGGGGCCATGGGTCTTGTGTCACAGGGCCCCTTAGGGGGTTTCAAATACCAAGTAGGCCAGTGGTTTATTTACAAACCGCCAGCCCTGTCCATGGCTCTGTTTTAAAAAATCCATCCTCCTACTTGACCCCCATTTCTCAGAAATAAAGGGTGCCACCTGGGACCCCCACATCCAAATTTCTGGCCTAACCCCAATATTGCAAACCTGAAGGGGACAGACAAAATCCTCCTTGTTTCTGCCCCCACACTTCTGACGCTTAATGGTATGTTCTGACATTTATTTATTTATTTAACAATTCTTATATACCGCACTATTTGTTATCAGTGCGGTTTACATTTAACAAAGATCTTTCAGATCAGAGAAGACTGATTGAATTTACATTATAACAAGGAATAAAACTTGGAGAACATGGGAAACTATTTACATATTGACATGTATCAGGATGTTTGAGGAATACATGAAACTATGTACATAAAGATATGGCATAATAGTTGATACTTGATCTGAAAGGACGTAGGTAGCTTAAGGACTGACAAGTGAGTGCTTCGGGCTTGAGCGTTATGTTGTGTAGGAGACTTTAGTAGGGGAAGGGGGATGGTTTCTTAGAGACGGGGTGGCGGCTTGGGCAAAGTGGAATAGAAAGAGGTGATGTTTTATCGCTTTCCGGAATTGTAGAAGGTCGTGGATTGCTCTGATTTCTGGGGGGAGGTCGTTCCCACATTTTGGTGCATAGTAGGCAAAGGTTCTTCTCCTGGTTGTTTGGGAGCATTTTATGGAGTCTTTGGGAATAGTCAAAGTGTTGTCTGTTGTTGTCCTTCTGGTTCTAGTTTTTGGGGTAGGTGTGATAAGTTCCTTGAGAGAATTGGGGGCGATGTTGTTGATAATCTTGAATGTTATTAGCATAATCTTGTATGTTAGCCTGGAGTATATCGGTAACCAATGGAGATCCTTGAGTATTGGTGTGATGTGGTCTGATCTGGCTAGCCCACAGAGGACACGTGCAGCGGAATTCATGGCTTGTTGGAGAGGATTGAGGGTATTCTTTGGTAGGCCGTATAAGATTAGATTTGCATAATCTAAATGTGGTAGTATGAGGGCCTGGAAGATGGTTCGGAAGTCGTCAGCAGGTAGCATAGGTTTGAGATGTCTCAGTGTCCTGATTTTGTTGTAGATGGACCTGGTGATGTTTTTTATATGCTCCTTGAAATCCAGGTGCTGGTCAAGAGTAATGCGAGGTAGAGTAATGCAGAGGTAGCTGGTCAAGAGTAATGCCGAGGTAGCGTATGGCATTGCGGCTTGGAAGCTCCGCATCTTTTACTCTTAGGCTGGAGGGGGGAGAGAAGTTTTTGTTCCTTGACATGAAAAGTACCTCCGTTTTCTTGAAGTTGATGTGGAGGTTTTGGGTAGCTAGCCAATCTGTAATTGCGTTGAAGCAGTTAACAAGGTTGGTGAATTCCGGTTGTTTGACTTTGAACGGGGTGAATAGCAGAACATCATCTGCGTAGATTAGGGCAGAAATATTGAAGGATCGGATGATGTTGCATATCGGCTGCATATAGATATTGAACATCAGCGCCGATAAGGAGGAACCTTGCGGGACACCTTGTTGCTGGTGGAATGGTGTCGAAGTTTCAGAACCAACACGGACTTGTTGCCAGCGATCTGAAAGGTAGGATTTACACCACTCCCAGGCAAGGCCGTGGATGCCTTTTTCCAGGAGGCGGGTAAGTAGCTGGTTGTTATTGACGGAATCAAAGGCTGCTGAGATATCAAGGAAGATGAGGGCGAAACCATTTTCAGCGTTGTCAATTCCTCTATTGAGAGTGTTGGTGAGGGTGGTGAGCAGTGTTTCTATTCCATGCGATTCTCTAAAGCCGTGTTGGCAGGGGTCGAGGGGGGCTGCTATGTCTATATGTTGTTGGATTTGTCTGTAGACGACTTTCTCGATTATTTTAGCGAGTAGAGGAATGCTCGCAATAGGTCGGTAGGATTCTGTCTTTGATGGGTCAAGTCTGCTGTTCTTTAGAAGGGGTCTTATTGAGGTTCATTTGAGTAAAGAAGAGAATGAGCCGGTAGCAAAGGAGAGACGGATGATGTTTAGTAGAATTGGGCTGAGTTCAACTCGGAGGGTCCGGATCCAGTGTGCTGGACAGGGTTCGTTTGGAGCTGTTGAGGTGTTGATGCTGGCAATGAGGTCTTGGAGACTTTTCTCATCGGGAGGGGTAAAATGTATGAGTGATGTTTGAGAGGTGGGAGTTTGGTAAAGGGTGGATGCTATTAATGTTGGCTGATTACTTGCTGTTAGTGATTTGGATTGGAGAAAGTCAGCATATGACTGGGGGGGAATTGGAGCAAGTTGGATGGGGGAGGGTTCCTTTATTAGGGATTTCGCTAGGTTAAATAGGTCTCTCGGTTTGTTGATTGAGCGTTGAAGGAGCTGGGTGTGGTATTCCCTCATTCTGAGATAGATCTTCTCACGGTGAGACTTCAGGAGTTCGAGGTAGGTTGATTTGTGGGACTGGGATTGGGAGCGTCTCTACTTCCTCTCGTGCTTCCTGAGTTCGATGAGGGAGGCACGGAGTTCTGCTGAGAACCATGGAGCATGCTGTCTTCTCCTTTTACATCTGTTGTGGGTTTCTGAGCTAATGGAGGATGTTGGATGGGCGAATTCCTTCAATGTGTTGTTCCAGATGGAGATTGCTTCTTCAAGGTTGGTAGATTTCTGATGTAGGGTTGGGAGGACGTTTTTGGAGAACTCTTCTATAACAAGAGGTCTGGAGCGTGGTGTGGCTGAGGGTCTAGTTGCCTCACTCTGTGGTGCCGGAACATGATGTGATGGTATTTGGAAAGTAATCAGGTTATGGTCGGACCAGTGGACAGGACTGATTGAAATGTTGAAGTCAGATATGTGGCTAACTGAAGTGCTAGGGGCAAAAATTAGGTCTAATAGGTTTCCTTTTTGGTGAGTTGGGGCTGTCACCAATTGTTTAACATACAGCCAGGGGTCAGTTGGTGCCAGGAGGCTTGAATTCTTTTAACTTTAAGCCTTGGTCCTGGGCTGACGGGTTGAAAATAAGTCACTAGGGTGCTGGGATGGCCCTATAGGCCATAGTTGCAATGGAGGAAACCATGAATATCATGTGGGTAGCCAGTGAACTAAGCAACAAATACCCCTTTCTCAGGGGTTCTTGTCACATCTGGAATGTTGGCCCACTTTCCTACCCCATTGCAGCCTAGGTCAAAATGGAACACCAACACTGAGGCTAAGTTCTCTATTAATCCTAGCATCAGAGGCTACTGGAGACTTTCATCAGTGACTTGGTTAAGGAAGCAATCAGTTGAAATTTTCAATAAAGGTGCAAGATCCAAGAGAAAGCACACTCTCCTATCCTTCATCTTGACTACACCAGGTTTCAGTAACATAAAGCTGGTAATTCTGTAAGATATAGCTGGATTGAAGTGTGTCAAACACACATAAATCACATAATAAAGTAAGGTATGTACATACTTTACATAATAGGAGAGTAAGTGGAGGAAAATGCATGTAAATTTTAGGCCCGAGAACTTATGTTAGTTCTACGACTGGTGTAAATGCTTGCACCTAGATTTTGCAGAAATAGAAACATAGAAACAAAGAAATATGATGACAGAAAAAGACCACATGACCTATCGAGTCTGTCCTTCCATATCAACAACTACAACAGTCCCCTTTTTTCCTTTAAGGGGTATCATTGAAAATTGCTGCTACCTGTTTAGCCCTGTCCTCCACCCCCGCTCCTCCCCGGAACGCCCCTAACATGCCCCGGTGCTACCCACATAGCATCTGGGCGCATTAGGGACTTATCGAGGATTTTCGAAGGACACTATCCATGTAGGAGCCCTTTGAAAAACCCGGTTAAGGCATTTACATGGGTAACTAAGGAAGTTACCCATGTAAATGCCTTTGAAAATCGGACCCAATATAAATATATTATTATCCCTTTTTATAATGCTCATTATGTTTGCATTACCATAGTCATCACAGTTGGGTTTGGGAGGGAGGGGGAGGGAGTTTAATGATGCAGCCAACATAACAGAAGATTTGTTGTTAGACTCGGAGGCCCCGATAAGGTGCCAGAGAGGTATCTCACAGTCATGAGTTAACCAGGCCAGTTACTATGAATGTAAAGCTCTCTTCTACTTTGATCTCCCAGCACTTTTAGAGTAGAAACATCATTTATATGCATTCCTTCAATATTTCTCTGTCCGTTTCAGTAGGCAATGACTTTGAGAAGCAATCTTCTTATCTGCTTTATCAAGACTTAGAAACACACTGCTAATTATCCTCTTTTCAATTCTTGTCCATACCAGCAATGCCAAGAAGTGAATTATAGTCTATTCAGTGCACTAATATCCATAAGTTAACCCTCTAGGTTGTTGAACAACAGGGGACCTTAGACATTTAGCAGTCTTTGTGTATCCCCATTAAAATTCTCAAAGTAGTATCTATCCTCTTCGCTTCTGTTCTCCTTTTCTGTAACACACAGACTACTCTGCATGGCTACAGGAACAGAACTAACGATGAGAAAATGCCAGTTTTTTAATGGTTTGCACTTGAGATTATAGGGCACAGCTTATAATCATTGCTTTGTATAGATAATTAAAAATGCAGCTCCTAGTTGTAATGGAATTTGCTTCCTTAACACCTTGAAACACATTATCCAAATACAATGTCTATTTCTAAGGGTAAAACACGTTTTTGTTTTATTTTTTTATCTACAGAAGAGCTTTAGAAAATTACCCCAACAGTAGCAAATTAAACCAGCTGGATTACAAAAATAAAATGAATACAAAATTACATCAGGGATGCATTTTAGCTTTACTATATTACTATATTTGAATAATTAGCAATTTTCAGACATTTTGTCCATAAATATAAAGTCTGTGGGTACTTTTTACTGTCAGGTTTTCAACCAGATAATTAACTCAGGAAAAGTGTGTACACAAATTTGTACCTGCTATTTGAGCTGGCATTTTTCTCATGTAAACTTATGCTTTTAACATTGCAAAAGTGTGTGCCCAGGCACCAAGTACACCCTGACCCTACCCACCGGAATGTGTTCCCTATAGGTATATAATGGCTAAACTGCTATTGAAGCATGCATTAAGCCTCAAAGGTTAGTGCAGAAGGTGAAGCAGACCCACACTAGTTGTTGGGGGTGTGCTTGGCATGTCCCTGCAGTTACCACGGAGAGATGAACCTCAACATCATAAATGGCACGTACACTTAATGTCGGTACCCTATTGAGAAGACAGAAAGAGCATCCACACTAAGTACAACATTTACAATTAGTATACACAATAATATGTGTGCTAACTGTGATGTGCTGTAACCATGATGCGCTGTCAATGCCCACACTTAGCCATTAAGCTGCCCAGTTACCACCCCATTATGCACTAAGCAATTAGTGCCGGCTTTTTACCATGTTGCCATGCGATAATAGTGCAGCACAATTAACATGTGGTAAACCCAATGCTGTTAGAGTACTTTGGTGTACATGCTCCTATGTGCACTTCCTTACACGCATATAAAGTGGGCAGTTTTCAAAAAAAGTGGTTCCATGTTTACATCTGCTCATAGCCTAAGGTCTTCTCAGGTCTCCCATTTTGTCTATACTTCCCAAGTTTCCGTCTCAGTTAGAAATATCTCGCCACTCTGAATTTTCTTTTTTTAGCTCTTCCACCATGCTTACACCAGGAATCAGTTTTTTCTAGGTCTGCAAAGTCCTTGAAGGTATTGTTTTTTGAGTAGGTCTTCCACACTAAGTACAACATTTACAATTAGTATACACAATAATATGTGTGCTAACTGTGATGTGCTGTAACCATGATGCGCTGTCAATGCCCACACTTAGCCATTAAGCTGCCCAGTTACCACCCCATTATGCACTAAGCAATTAGTCCCGGCTGAGAATCATCTCAGCCGGGCACAGGCAGGCGCCCGGGAGCCGAGGGGTTAACCTCGGGGGAAGGAGGGAGGGGCTGGGGGGGGGGGGGCGGGTGGCTACACCGGCCCGAAAATTGACCAGGGTCGGGCCGTGGCTCACCCTCTTTTCCTCCCCCCAGCAGAGCGGTTGAAGACGCGGCAGAGCAAAAAAAAAAAAAAAAAAAACTTAGAAATCACAGCCGTTGGGGCCTACCTGTTTTTTTTTCAAAGGCAGGGCTAGAACGCTGCGTTTTCTTCTTTCTTTTTGTGAGGGCCGGCGGTTCTTCCCGTTCGGGTCCTGAGCGCATCGGATACATCAGCAGTGTGGCTGCCGCAGCGGCGATTAAAAGTAATATTTCCTGATACAGCTATGCCGCGAAAGAACAGCGCGGAAAACAGAACATCACGCGGGGCAGTGAAGGCATCACGCGCAGCGTCTACGAAAAGAAAGCAGAAGGGCGGTGACGCATCTCGCAATAAGGAGATGTCCAGGACGACGCGACGAAGTACACGCGCTGCGTCTCAACAAGTGCCGCAGCCGCCAACGCCGACAACAACCAATCAGGAACTTGAGGAATTAATTACGGAGATCCGGCATCAAGTGAATCAACATGGCTTAAGTGCCTTCCGACAGCAACTAAGGGCTGCCAGCAACAGATTGGACGGACCACAACCGGCGAGCGCCGTCATGACACCGCAACCCTCGAGCTCCACCGCAGACATCACCAGCACGGCCAGTGGTAAGTCCAGGGGCGAAAAAAGAACACTGGGGTCTCTATCCTCATCATCTGATGACTCTTCATCGGACACAGAGGGGGAGGTATCACTAGCATCCGCAATGCATACTATTTTGAAAACATTTAACAAAAAGAAAAAGACAAAGAAAAACACTAACCAGCTGACGCGCGTGTGGGGGGCGCATGAGGAGGCACCCACGCAGGGAGCCAACCTGGCAACAGACGGGTCAGTCGGTCAGATGACTTCACCCGCCCTGGGGACATTGGGCCCGGCAGCGGTTAGTGGGGATCCGCGCTGTGGTGTGAGCTCGCTGGCCAGCACAGTTCGGAGGAGAATCAAAAAGCGCATATGGCGCAGGGAATATATTGACATATTTTCCCTATTGATCAAAGATCACGAAGAGGAGACCAAATCAGCTAAGGATAAGGATAAGTACGGGGAGCGAAGGCCCAAGATCACGAAGTCCATAAACAATTGGGTTTCTGCCTTTCATATTTATATGAGCGTGGTACTGGAACGGGAGCCCGAGTTGCACCAGTACCTCATCAAGTATCTGGACACCATCACTCAGGCGCACAAGCGGCTAGGGGGTTGGGCCTGGCTCAATTATGATATTAAATTCAGAGAAAGCCTAGCAGAAGATCCGACCATGACCTGGCAACACCGGATAGTGGACATGTGGCTTGAAGAGATGGCTCCCAACCGTCCGTTGTGCCTGGAAGGGACATCCCAGTCCTTTCAGGCGCCACAATGGCGACAAAACCAGCAGATGCCGGTTCGCAGAGCATGCCGACAGTACAACGCAGGGAGTTGTACTTGGCGCCCGTGCAAATTCCGTCACGTATGTTCCAGCTGTGGAGGCGGACACACGTCGATCACCTGCAGGTCCGGTAGGGATAACAAACCATTTCGCGCAATGCAGCCACGTGGGAGTGACAGCCATGGCCAGAACTCCCATCAGGCTTGATCAATTGCGGCCGTGGCTGAGAGCCTACCCGTTGCGGGACAAAGCCGCGGACATCGAGAATGGTTTTGCACGGGGTTTCCGCATTCCGGCCGCAGTACCAGCACGGCACCGGATAATAAACAACTCCCCTTCAGTCAAAAAGTTCCATGCAGTAGTCCAACAAAAAATAGAGAAGGAATTAGAGCTCGGCAGGGTGGCAGGCCCCTTCAGTGAACTTCCTAACCCTGACCTAGTAATATCCCCATTGGGAATTGTGCCCAAGAAGGAGCCCGGAAAATTCAGGCTCATCCATAACCTGTCATACCCGGAAGGTAAATCGGTCAATGATAGCATCGATCCATCCTTATGCACTGTGAAGTATGCGACAATCGACCATGCTATTGATATTATTCGGAGACATGGGGGACAGTCACAGCTTGCGAAAGCGGACATTGAGTCCGCTTTTCGACTACTTCCAGTGCATCCAGACTCTTTCAAACTATTGGGCTTCTACTTCAATGGGGAATACTATTATGATATGTGTTTGCCCATGGGCTGCTCAATATCATGCGCTTATTTTGAGCAATTTAGCGCATTCATACACTGGGTGGTGGAAGACATAGCAGGTGCCAACACAGTTGTTCATTACCTGGACGATTTTTTGTTCATAGGGAAGGATACGAGGGATTGCCAAAGAATACTGAACGTATTCCAGCAAGTGGCCCTGTGTTTTGGCATCCCCTTGGCGGGTGACAAGACATGTGGACCCACTCAGGTGATCACCTTCTTAGGTATTGAACTCAATGTGCTGGGACAACTGTCTCGCCTACCTGGGGAAAAAATCATTAAACTTGAGACTGCAATGCGAAGCATGCAGGAACGCAAAAAAGCAACCTTGGAGCAATTCCAATCATTGCTAGGACTGTTGTGCTTCGCGTGTAGAATCATGCCAATGGGGCGGGTATTCTGTCGCCGCATAGCAATGGCAACTAAAGGGGCCAAGAGGAGGCAACACAAAATCCGGGTTACAAAATGGATAAAGGAAGACCTCTGCATGTGGGTGCAATTTCTGCAATCCTTCAACGGTCTCGCATTTTGGCAAAAACAACCGGTCCCCAATGAGGAGCTTGACTTGTTCACGGATGCCGCAGGCGGGACTGGTTTTGGCATATATTTCAGAGGGGCATGGTGCGCGGAAGAATGGCCTCCTGAGTGGCACTCCACGGGCACCACAAACGACATCACGTTCCTTGAACTTTTCCCGATCTTAGTCGCCATGGGTATTTGGGCCCCGCACTTGAAGGACAGAGCGATCACATTCCACACTGACAACGTGGCGGTGGTATACGCGATAAATGGAATGCGGGCACATACGCAAGGCGTGGTATCCCTGTTAAGACAAATTGTTATGTTGTGCCTCACTTACAATATAACCATCAGGGCAGAGCATATTCCAGGGCGATGTAATAACCTTGCCGACGCTCTCTCTCGCTTTCAGATCTCGCTGTTCCAGTCGTTAGCACCGGGTGCCGACAGGACCAAGACAGCTGTCCCAAAGAGAATATGGGACTGTGGTCCGCCGAAGTATGGGACCTTGTACTAAAATCATTATCAGCGAAAACCAGGCGAAGATACCTGAAGGCGTGGCAGGACTTCCAGGTGTTCTGCCAGAGGCGCAGGTCAGCAAATAACGAGCCCACAACAGAAGCCATCCTGGAATGGATTTTATGGGCCAAGGATAGCGGAGTTAAGAAATCAGCTGTCAAGGCAAAACTCGCAGCGATCTCGTTCTTTGCAAAAGCAAGCGGCAGAAACAGCCCAGCGGCAGATTTTGTCATCACAAGAATGTTAAAGGGCTGGGTGACGGAGCGGCGGCCGCGCGCGCTGGAACGAAGGCGGCCAATAACTCATTCGATACTGCAGAAGCTGATATCAGTTGCAGGTCGAATCTGTTTTAACGACTTTGAGGCCAAGCTCTTCAGATGCGCATTTTCATGGGCTTTCTACGGAGCATTCCGAATAGGTGAGCTAGTGGCCCCGGCAAGCCGGGCGCACGAAGCAGGGGGCATTATGATGCGGGATGTTACCTGGCGGGACGGAACACTGTCATTATATGTCCGGAAATCCAAAACGGATCCGGAAGCGAAAGGGGCACAAATCGTGCTTCACCCGTTACCAGGAGATCCGTCTTGCCCAATTAGAACCTTCGCGGAATATAGTCAACTCCGCCCGGAAAACGCCGAGCAATGGTTGGTACATGAGAACGGGGCCCCGCTCTCGCGCTTCCAATTTGCCAGGGTACTTAAGCTATCCTTGGTGGCAGCCGGCTTGGAGTCGTCCTTGTACGGGACACACTCATTCAGGATCGGGGCCGCTTCAACGGCGGCCAGCTTAGGTATGTCAAGTGTGCAGATTATGAACCTTGGAAGATGGCGCTCCAGCAGGTACAAGCTGTATGTACGCCCGGTTTAAACGCCGACAGTGCAAAGAACGCAGTATGGTACAAAAGCAGATAGACGTGTGTATGTATATATACATATAGATATATAGATCTGATGGGGGTATATACATATGCATTAAAAAAAAAAAAAAATATGTACAGTGACATAACAATGATGTATGTGAGTGTTGCTATGTCCCATTACTTATATGTCATGAATAATAGGTGCCAACGCCCGTCTGGAGGCATGGATATGCGGCCACTCATTCATCCATTGGGCAGAGAGGAGGGCAAGACACAGACCGCAGGGAAGCAATCTGGGTCTCCCGAACGACGTAATAAACGTTACATGGCTGGGTAAGAGAGGGATGGTGTGGGACCAGCTACTGCCCCTTCTTTTACAGATGAAAGAGGATGGAGGACGACCTTGGGCAATAATTGTGCACCTGGGTGGGAATGACCTTACGGGTACACACAGTGTGCAGTTGACAAAAAAAATGCAGAGAGACATGTTAACACTGCGCGATGCCTTCCCGACAGCGGCCCTGGCATGGTCACATATGATACCCAGGCGGGTGTGGAAAGGGGAATGGTCCCATAAGGCAATTGAGAGAACACGGCGAAAAGTCAATAAGTGGATGGCCCGTTTTATGGTAGCAATGAGCGGCAGCAATATCATTCACGACCTCATAGACGAGACGTGCCCTGGTTTGTATCGGGCAGACGGGGCACATTTATCAGATATTGGATTGGACATATTCATTTGTGCTCTGCAGGAAACACTAGAGCGGTTATGGCAGAGAGTCAGGTTGGCCACAGCAGCGGGAAAGGGTGGGGACCCTCTCAGCACGCGAGGAGTCGCAGCTGTGAGGGGTGGCGGAAAAGATAGGAACCACCCTTAGGAGAGAGCGCACAGCCCAGCCATGAAGAGGGGGGAGCGGGCATACTGGTAATCAATTGTCCCCCAACAGCACGCAAATGAAAACAGGAACAGTGTCCAGAGGGCCTTCCCAAGCTTGCACGGCACGGGAGGGGGAAGGGACGAGCAACGTACTCCTGCCCACGCCTTGGACGGGCCGTGGGTGGTGGCAAAGCAGGACACTGCGGCGAACGGGAGGGGAACAGGAAAGGCCTGTTGCGGCAGGCGCCCCTTCCTGGGGTATGCCCATAGGAACCGGGGGCAGTGGGAAAAGGCTTAGACGGCATTTTCCAGACATCACTGCCGGGCCTCGTAGAATGGAAGAGGGCGGGCTGTGCCTCTTAGCAGGTGTAAGATGAGTGGTTATGCATTAATGTTGTTAAGGTTGATAATGTGTAGTTGTTTCCATGCTGTGGCCAACAGTTTTTTCTGTATGCTGTATTTCCAAAAATGTGTTAAAATAAAAGTATTGTTTGGTTGAAGAAAGTCGTAAGAGTATAATATGTGGGCAAAGGGGGGGGGGTGGGGAGGGAGAGGGACGGGGAGGGGGGAGGGTAGTGGCTACTGACCCGAGGCGGACATACGGGTCGCCAGGCTGAGTCCCGGCTGAGAATCATCTCAGCCGGGCACAGGCAGGCGCCCGGGAGCCGAGGGGTTAACCTCGGGGGAAGGAGGGAGGGGCTGGGGGGGGGGGGGGCGGGTGGCTACACCGGCCCGAATATAGAGCAGGGTCGGGCCGTGGCTCACCCTCTTTTCCTCCCCCCAGCAGAGCGGTTGAAGACGCACCCTCCCAACCCACCCCGAGGATTAGGCACCGTCACAGCATGGCGGAAAAGATAGGAACCACCCTTAGGAGAGCGCACAGCCCAGCCATGAAGAGGGGGGAGCGGGCATACTGGTAATCAATTGTCCCCCAACAGCACGCAAATGAAAACAGGAACAGTGTCCAGAGGGCCTTCCCAAGCTTGCACGGCACGGGAGGGGGAAGGGACGAGCAACGTACTCCTGCCCACGCCTTGGACGGGCCGTGGGTGGTGGCAAAGCAGGACACTGCGGCGAACGGGAGGGGAACAGGAAAGGCCTGTTGCGGCAGGCGCCCCTTCCTGGGGTATGCCCATAGGAACCGGGGGCAGTGGGAAAAGGCTTAGACGGCATTTTCCAGACATCACTGCCGGGCCTCGTAGAATGGAAGAGGGCGGGCTGTGCCTCTTAGCAGGTGTAAGATGAGTGGTTATGCATTAATGTTGTTAAGGTTGATAATGTGTAGTTGTTTCCATGCTGTGGCCAACAGTTTTTTCTGTATGCTGTATTTCCAAAAATGTGTTAAAATAAAAGTATTGTTTGGTTGAAGAAAGTCGTAAGAGTATAATATGTGGGCAAAGGGGGGGGGTGGGGAGGGAGAGGGACGGGGAGGGGGGAGGGTAGTGGCTACTGACCCGAGGCGGACATACGGGTCGCCAGGCTGAGTGCCGGCTTTTTACCATGTTGCCATGCGATAATAGTGCAGCACAATTAACATGTGGTAAACCCAATGCTGTTAGAGTACTTTGGTGTACATGCTCCTATGTGCACTTCCTTACACGCATATAAAGTGGGCAGTTTTCAAAAAAAGTGGTTCCATGTTTACATCTGCTCATAGCCTAAGGTCTTCTCAGGTCTCCCATTTTGTCTATACTTCCCAAGTTTCCGTCTCAGTTAGAAATATCTCGCCACTCTGAATTTTCTTTTTTTAGCTCTTCCACCATGCTTACACCAGGAATCAGTTTTTTCTAGGTCTGCAAAGTCCTTGAAGGTATTGTTTTTTGAGTAGGTCTTTGGCAGAAATGGATGAGAGAATAGATTAGATGTTCTGTTTGGTCAATATGCATTCTACGTTCTGTTTTTCTTTCTGCTTTTATTTCTTTGTTACTGTATTTTATAGTTTATTTTATATTCTGCTTTGTATTTTTGCTGTTAAATATATTATGTATTTTAGTATTCATTTGTTTTCTCATGTTTCCCTTTTTTAGTTTAGGTTTTTTTATTATAGAATTTTATTTTATGTTTTAACGCATTGGAATTATTAAATATTTATTTGTGTTTTTATGTTTAATATGTTTGTATACTTTGTTTATCCTTTGCTTTATGTGTCTATATTTTAACATCATAAACCATGCTGAACCCTGTTTAAACCCAGCTATGCTAGATGTCTTAACCATACCTTCTGGGAACAAATTTTATAGGTGAATTCATGTTCAGTGAAAACAGGCCTATCAATAAACTGAGCATCCTGGGTATGGTCCCATGGTGGTGAAATGGATCAGAAATTGGTTGACTGATAGACAGAAGGTGGTGGTAAATGGAATTTATTCAGAAGAAAGGAAGGTGAGTTGTAGCATGCCCCAAGAATTGATCTTGGGACCAATACTTTTCAATGTATTTGTGAGTGATATTGCTGAAGGACTGAAGGGAAAAGTCTGCCTTTTTGCAGATGGCACAAACATTTTCAACAGAGTGGACTCTTCTGAGGTGGTGCACAATATGAGGAAAGATCTACAAAAACTGGAAGAATGGTCTAATTTTTGGCAGTTAATATTGCAAAGAAATGCAGAATAATGTACTTGGGATGCAGAAATTCAAAGGAATTTTATGTGATAGCGGGTGGAAGTTTAATGTGCATAGATCAGGAGAAGGACTTCAGCGTGATAGTGTCTGAGGATCTCAAGGTGGCAAAACAATGCGACAAGAAGGTAGCCAAAGCCAGGAGGATGCTGGGTTGCATACAGAGAGGAATAACCAACAGAAAGGAGGAGGTATTAATGCCACTGTACAAACTAGTGAGGCCTCACTTGGAGTATTGTGTTTGGTTTGGGAGACCATATCTCACAAAGAAGATAAAAGCTGGCCTATCTTTTACCCATAGGAGCTAACCTGATAGCAATGCTATATCGCTGCTACCCAGTTAGCTTCTGTGGAAGAATGTGCAGTGAACATGAATATTCAATGTCGATGTGCATATGACTTCGGCACTGAATATCTGGATTTAAAATTCAGCACCAATGGCTAAGCGCTCTACTCGTGCCTAGCCACTGGGTGCTGAATATCGGGCCCTTAAGGGTACTAATGAACAAGCAAACCTTTTTCAAACAAGGGGAAGCTGTAAAACTAGAGGGCATAAAATGAAGCTGCAAGGCGCTAAACTTAGAAGTAATGTCAGAAAATACTTTTTCACTGAAAGGGTGGTGGATGCTTGGAATGCCCTCCCATTGGAGGTGGTGGGGGAAAATGCATGGGACAGACACAGTGGATCCCTTTATAGCAAGAGGATAAAATCAAAATAAACTTAACTATCTTTTATACTTCAACAAGTAGAGGGAGGTGATCTGCACAGGGTCGTGAAGGAAGCTCACCTGCATAGAGCAAAATGTACCGCCCTAAACAAAGGCAAAAAAGGGAGGTGACCTGCACAGAGCGGTGGGTACACCTTCTCTGGCCACCTTACCAGGCAGACTAGATGGACCATGCTGATCTTTATCTGCCGTTATATACTATGAGGATTATTATATTCAGGCCATGCAGCCCCTGTACGGTTGAGCAGAATCTGACCATGCAAAGTTAAACCCGATTCTGATTCTGCAGCCCCCACAGGGTCAGAATTGGGTCTAGTGCCCAGACATGTAGGCTGGGACATGATTCTCCCTGGCTGTACATCATGGCGACTACCCAGCTAGCTCAGCCGGGCTTGTGAATGGAGCCGCAGTGCCATGGCATCCCGTTGCCATTTATTTTATTTAACATTTCTTATATACCGCCTTTCATGATATCAAGGCGGTTTACATTGAACAAACTGAAATTACATTGAACAGGGCATTATAACTTGGAGATAACTATTTTACAGGGAACATGGGCTACGGGCACCACGGCTCCATTCACACGCCATGATTGCTGGACGCTCCAGAGGGAATCCTGTTGCCCGCAGTCCAACCCTTGATCTGGTCTTCCAAGGCCCGGATTGGGCTGCGGTGAACTCCCTGAGCCCCCTCTCCTGGCTGCCCGTGTCCCGCGCCACAGTCCCCTGCCATCCAGGGGGACTTATTCCACCTTTGAGGTGGAATAAGTCCCTCGTCTAGCCTGAAGGCCCTGGACATACAGGGCCGACCTCGGAATCGACCCTGTATGTCCAGAGTCAAGGGCTGCCCATGTCATGCCATCGCTCAGCCTCCAGACTACCCCCTCCCGCCTCCTTCTCAGCTTCCACGTACAAACATGCTGTTCATATGGGAAGGTTAGGGATGGGAACGGCAGGTGGATACGCTGAGTTGCATGATTTCAAGGTATTGTCCATAGTGACTTCAAGATCCTTTTCCTGGGTAATGTTTCCAAATAGAGAATCCCAGCATTATGTATCTTTTATTTCCTATGTGAATCATTTTCCACATTAAGTGCTAGATTTATTAAAAGGGAATACCACGTTACCATGTATTAACACACATTAATGCACATTCTTTACTGCAAATCCCATTTTATATATATGCAATAGGACCTATTTAATAATAATGTGCACTAAGATTATTATAATAAGTAATAATAGGTAGTGCAATTAGTCAAGTTAGTCATGAATCTCATCTGCCTTTTAGATGCTGAGTTCTTTGATCTTGCAAGGTCTTCCTGCAACTCCTTACAATCAGCTGTTGTTTTCATGCCCCTAAATTTAAAATGAGAGGATCCTACACTATAGAGTTTCATTCTCTGGCAGGAAGGAAATTATCTGCGGTGCCAATACCACTACCAAGACCATTATCCACTCTTGAGTCACCTCCTGTTTAGACTATTGCAACCTGCTCCTCGCTGCTTCGTTCTGTGCATCTACCTTAGAATCATCTATCTCCCTTCCATCCATTCAAAACTGAGCCACATAGCTAATCTTCGGCCAATATCACTATACTGATGTAACCCCTCTTCTCAAATCACGTCATTGGCTCTCTATCTGTTTTGCATCCAGTTCAAACTTCAACTACTGACCTAAACACGCATTCATTAAGTGACTGTTCATTACTTCTCCTCTCTTATCTGTCCCGACACCCCTCCTTGGGAAGTCACTCATCAAGTAAGTCTGTTCCTTTCTCCTCCACTACCAGTTCCAGGCTCCTTTCCTTCTGCCTTACTGTACCATATGCTTGAAATGACCACCTGAGTCAGTACGTCAGGTTCCATCTCTAGTCCTATTCAAATCTAAGCCAAAAACCCACCTCTGACTCTGATTTTAAATCCTGACCTCAATATTTTCCTGTTTACCACCCACGTGCTATATCCTTTTACCCTAGTCCCCCTTTGTTGCATT
Source organism: Ichthyophis bannanicus (assembly GCA_033557465.1). Classification (NCBI taxonomy): domain Eukaryota; kingdom Metazoa; phylum Chordata; class Amphibia; order Gymnophiona; family Ichthyophiidae; genus Ichthyophis; species Ichthyophis bannanicus. The sequence goes on along the minus strand of CM066033.1, from coordinate 1,178,597,866 downwards.
TTTCTGTTGAGTAGATTGAACTCTATTGAATAGGGACTGTCTGTTATATGTATGTGTACAGTGCTGTGTGTGCCTTGTAAAACCATACAAATTATAAGTATTAGTGTGGAAAAGTGGTACAGACCTTAATTAGTTATTTTTTGATTATTTGGATGTGTTAGGGTCAGGTGAATGGTTTACTGATGATTTTATGTTTTACTTCTTACCATTTTGATTGTGTTTGTATGGTTTACTGTTTTGTTGTAACTCACATCGTGCTTTACTGAGGATGTGTCCAATTAAAGGTGAGTAAATTAAATATTTATGTTCTGGAGTAGCTCAGAGAATATTGTAGGGAAACATTTAAGGACACATGTCTTCAATGTTATGTTCACAAGTTGAATAAAACGTGGAGAGAAATAATTTGCCCTTGGTATATCCCATCATAATGCTTAAAATATCTGTCTTATTAAAAGAGATTCAATGCATGGATTTATGTCTTATATCAATTTTTACATTAAACTTAGCACCAAAGCATTATCTTCAGTGTTCACACTGAAAGAAATATAGAGAGGTATTAACTCCTAATCCCATTTTGAACCAATATGATTCATACTTTAAAACATCATTTCAGACCTTCCACCTATACAAAAATGAGACAGGAAAAAGACTACAATGCACATAAAACCTTAAAGCTTTGTAATGCCATAGCCATCTTCACAAAATGTTGTTGATTTCTCTGAGGGTGAATGCATCAGTGCTTTTCCTTCTTATTTTAATTTAAATTGGAAAATGACAGTCCTAGAGGGTCTGCTTTGCAACTGAGGTAAATCTATGACTCTAGATATAGTATAACTTCTCTGCCTGAGAATTCTTAAAAGGGGTTAATTGTATTTTAATAACTTTTTTCTGCAGTTCTGCCAACAGATTTGTTTTTGTAGTTGTATTGCAGAAAGAGAATTTCTTTTTCTGCTGTTATTTTTCCTTTTCTCCTCTAATCTTCAGGTTCAAAGGGAAAACACTTCCCGGGTATTAGATCCCTCCTTTCCCACTCTGGCTCCCACCCACCCCATGTAAGTAATCTTGCTATATAGGGCAATTCACGAATTAGCTTCTTGATAAAGAGAATAAATTTTGTTATTGGTTGGAAAGAAAAAGCTAGGAAATACATAATTCCTCATTTGGATATCTGCTGTAATAAACAAGTTGAAAACTTAGAAGGATCTTTGATTGGGTAATTTTACAAAGTGGGCATATTAGACTACACACCTCAGACACATATATTAGATTTTAATAGCTTAAAGTGATAAGAAACGTCTCTATATCCAAATAACTGTTTAGCAAACAAGCAGGACTACACAGGGATATATAGTAAAGAGTTATTTGATAAAAGAGGCTAGCTGCTCTTTGTTTTAAGGACAGTTGAGGAACAGTTAGGGACTTTCATAGGTCTTTCTGATTTCCTTCAATAGGTACCAAAGCTCCAAGCTGGCTGGGATAAATCATGCTGTAAAAAATGGTGTCCCTGCTACAGCTTCTTCCTCTGTCCATACAGACTGCCTGATCCTAGGCAAGGGATTAGTTCCATGTGCACAATGCCTGCAAAATGAATCCCTCATAAAAGAAGTGGAGGAACTGAGAGAAGAGGTGACAAGGCTGAGAAGCATCCATGACAGTGAGAAGTGCATCAATAAGATGCTTCTTAAGGCATCCAGGCTCTCCAACAGAGGTGAACAGGTGCCAAAATCCAAGATGATAAAGAGAGTTTGCCGAGACTCATCAAGCCTATTATTATCCAATGCTGCTCATCCATGTCAACACAAATGATACTGCTAGGTATCCCTCTGAACTTATTAAGAGTGATCTCATGGCTTTGGAAGAGAGGGTGAAGCAGATAGGTATTCAGGTGGTATTCTCCTCAATGCTACCTGTTGAGGGTAAAGGCCAAGGCAGAGAAGCTCACTTCCTAGAAATCAATGTATGGCTGCATGTATGGTGTCATTGAGAGTGTTTTGTTTTTCTGGACAATGGGATGCTTCCAAGGGCTGCTGAGCAAAGATGGTGTCCACCTATCCAATAAGGGTCAATGGTGTCCACCTATCCAATAAGGGTCAAAGTCTTCCACAGCAGACTGGCTAACCTACTAAAGAAGGCTTTAAACTAGATTTGTTGGGGACGGATGAAAAAAGCCCCAGGTAACTGAAAGCCCTCAGGTAAATAAAACATCAAATACCTCTGTTGACGTGGGTAAAAAGGACAACATGTGGAAAGTGGTGTGTATTATTGCCCATAATATGGGAAATAAGATCCCAGATGTTGAGGCTTTAATGGAAGAGGCTGACTTGGATTTACAGCAGTTACAGAGACATAGTTCACAGAGAACCATGAGTAGGATGTAATTATACCAGGCTATAATTTATTCAGGAAGGACAGGTTAGGAAGAAAGGGAGGCATGGCACTATATGTAAAATATTAAAGCTACAGAATTACAGGGCTTACAAGAGAAGGGGGAGGCATTATGGGTTCAACTGAAATAGGGAATGGAGTATCAATTTGTACTGGTGTTATATACAGACCTCCTTCACAGGCAGAAGAAGTGGACAGAGATTTAATTGAAGACATTCACAGCATCACTATAAAAGGAGAGGTATTGCAGATAGGTGATTTCAATATGCCAGATACTGATTGGGACATCTCTCCTGTAGTGTCATCTAGAAGTAGTAAGATCCTGGATTCTTTACAGGGAGAACTATTCTGGCAACTGTAAACAGAACCCACACATGAGGGGGCCATACTGGATCTGGTGATAATGAATGGGGAGAGAATTTCTAATGTTATAGTGGGTGATCATCTCATATCCAGTGATCATCGGATGGTGTAATTCAGTATTAGCACTAGGCTAATAAAGTTCATTCAAAAGTGAGGGACCTAGACTTTAGGAAAGCAAACTTGTGCAAGAAGGGACAATATCTCAAGCAGTTATTAACAGATGGGAACAGTTGGAAGAAATAGAAAAGCAGTCAGCAAAACTGAAAGGGGATAGTTTAAGGAGAAAGGCGCATGTGGTTCTTTTACACAAAAGTGGAACTAAGGATGATGTGGGAAATACAGGCTGGTTAGTCTAAACTCTGTGGTGGGTAAACTAATGGAAAGGTTGCTAAAACAGAGGGTAGTGAGGTTTCTGGAATCCAATAGCTTGCAGGATTCAAGGTGGCATGTTTTTATGAAAGGCAGGTCTTGCCAGACAAATCTCATTAATTTCTTTGACTGGGTGACCAGAGTTGGACCGAGGGAAAGCTCTAGATGTGGTTTACTTAGATTTCAGTGAAGCCTTTGACACTGTTCCACACAGGCAACTTATAAATAAATTGAATGCCCTAAGGATGGACTCTAAAGTGACTGACTGTGTTAGAAATAGATTGAGAGGGAGTACAAATAAATGGCACTTACTCTGAGGGGAAGGATGTTACCAGTGGTGAGCAGCAGGGATCTGTCCTTGGTTCAATTTGTTTTAACATTTTTGTAAGTGCTATTGCGGAAGGGCTATCTAGTGAGGTTTGCTCCTTTGCAGATGATACCTAAATCTGAAACAGTAGATATCCAGGAAGGTGTAGATAACATGAAAAGTCATTTAGCAAAGCTTGCAGAATGGCCTAGAATTTGGCAGCTGAGATTTAACGCTAAAAAATGTAAGGTCATGCATTTTGTCTGCAAAAATCCAAAGGAGTGGTAGAGTATAGGGGAAAAAGTACTTCTGTCCATGAAAGCAGGACTTGGGCATGATTGTTTCTGATGATCTTAAGGTAGCTAAACAGGTAGAAAAGGAAACAGCGAAAGCTAGAAGAATGCTTGGGTGCATAGGGAGAGGAATGGCCAGCAGAAAGAAGGAGCGATAGTACCTCTGTATAAGTCTTTGGTGAGACCTAATTTAGAGTATTGTGTGCAATTTTGGAAATCCCACCTTCAAAACGATATAAACAGAATGGAGTAGGTACAGAGAGTGGCTACAAAAATGATCAGTGGGCTTAAGACATGTGGTAAAAAAAAATCTCAATATATATACTTTGGAAAAAATAGAGGATAGGGGAGATATGATAGAGATGTGTAAATGCCTCCATGGCATAAATGCACAGGAGAGCCTCTTTCAACTGAAAGAATACTCTGCAATGAGGGGACATAAGATGGAGGTGAAAGAAATAGACTCAGGAGTAATTTGCAGAAATATTTCTTTATGGAACGAGTGGTAAATGCGTGAAATAGTGTCCCAGTGGAGGTAGTAGAGACAAAAACAGTATCTGAATTCCAGAAAGCTTGGGGTAAACACAGAGGATCTCTAAAGGAAAGAGGGCTATAGAACTTATTGGTTCGTATGGAAGGGCAGACTGGATAGGCCGTATGGTCTTTATCTGCCATTATCTTTCTATAAACACCCATTCATCAGTTAGCAACAAGTTCCAACAAATATTTATTGATAGTGGAACCTGCTGCATGGGCACCATAGAATTGTTTGGTAGAGCTGGAATCTTTTATTAAGCCAGAATCTTTTATCTTTTTAGATACTAAAGTGATCTAAGTACTCTATTTACATTAGCACACCACTGACAGTACTATAATGATTTGTATAGAATTTTCACTCACCCAAAGAAAATGAATGAATTTCTATTTGTAAGACTCCATTTCATTTGACATTACACTGTCAAAATGTTCTGCTTTTCTGATTTTTCTTTCACTAGAATGTATACCACAGTGGACTAAGCAGAGTCTTATAATCAATAATAGAATAGATGCAAAGGAAAGAGCTTTGGAGTTAATCTGTTTTTAATTTGTTGTGTTAAAAAACATGGGTGATATTTGATCATAATATGACTACAATTCCAAAAACAAAATTAAATCATTATGCAAACCATTGGAAAGCAGGCAACATTTGATTAGTTATATATGACTTCATTAGACATTTCTCATTTCCTTGCTTTCTGTACAGTTCCAGTAAATAAAGTAGCTTGGAAACAAAAAAGTAAAAAATGCGGACCAGAATTGAAAGTACACTGTATAGATGGGGTATAAAACGCTAACAAATGGTGGATTCAGAGAGAACACCTCTACTAACAGTTAGCTAGACTATTGTAAATCCATTTACCATATTATAATTATTCCTCGGGTCATTTTATTTTATTTTTATTTTATATTTATTTCTATTTATATTGTACACATCCAGGTATATACATGAATGAGAAGAAAAAGGTCATAACATAATATAAGGAAGAAAATATGTCAAACAATATACAATTGACCATATTCCATTAGTCTACAATAAATAGCAAAAAACACATAGGGGCCACAGGAAATTGTACAACAGTGAAAGGCACTCATTGATGCCCTAAACTAACCAAGGAAATACTAGCATAATTGGCAAGTGGAGACATACACCAGCCATTTAAGACTCTGCTAGAACTTCAAGCTCTTCCCTAGCCAATGAGAATTCCAAGAGTTGCTTGGACTCATAGAATAGAAACGATTTATCTTTAAAGGAACATTGAGAGGGAAATTTCAGAACAAACATTGCCCCCAGAGAGAGGACTCTGGACTGCAGCTCAGAAACTCCTTCCTCCTCATCTAGATGGCTCGAGACAAGTCAGGAAACATCTGAACCTGAGATCTCTTTGAAATTCTTGAAATACGCACAAAGTATTAAACCTTTATCAGACTCAGATCTCCGTGACCACCGCCCAGGAGCTCTCGAGGAATCCTGTAAGATCCCTTGGCTCCAAGGAGGCAGCCTCACCACCACTGTTAACAGGGCCCAGGGATAAGTATTGTGCCCTGTGGTGAGGGGAGAGAGACATTACAGGGGGATTTTTAATGTCTCCCTGAAGTATCTCCTAACCATCTCCACTGGAGACAGAACTAGAGACCTAGGAAAATTTAACAATCTCAAATTGTTCTTACAAACTTGGTTTTCCAGAAACTCTGTTTTCCGTTATAAGAAAGTCTTATGTTTAACTTGTGCAACTTGTATTTCACGGAGATTCCTAAGTTCTTCTTTCATTCAAGAGATCTCCCCCTCTTGATCTAATTGAGTCCTTGATACTTTTTGATAATCCTGCTTTACTTGCATTAATTTCTTATTCACAGTTCCCATGACTGCAGAAAGAGAAGAATTTAAAGCTGCCAACGTGTCCCACAGCGCTTCCAATGTAATAGCTACAAGTTTTGTCAATCCTGAGCCTCCAGGAAGCTGCAGTCTTCTGGGCCTCACAGAATGTGACTCCAAAGAGAAGAAGGTCCCGCATCGCCAGCCATTTGCTGCTCAGGGCCGGGTAGGATTGCTGACGCTGCTGGAGAGCCCTGTTCACCTCACTGCACCAGTATGCTCGTTCACATACTGTCAGGAAGCACTTTTCCAGCAAGCACCAAATGTCCGGGTTACGGTGGGTGGGGGTGCGCTGCTCTGGGGACAGCCATATCCCTGATGCGCTCAGGGCCGAAGACAGATCACCGCCTGGATCTGCCGAAAACGCTGCTCCAGTCCCCGAAGTAAAGAAGCCACAAGAATCCAAAATCTGCTGAGAAGCTGAAGCAGCAAAGCCCGAAGGTAGCCCAGGTTGTTTCCTCTTTCTGCACCCCATTGCCAAAAGAGCAGGAGAGAGACAGCTTCCAACGGAGAGGATCTGAAACAGCCAACACTCTGAGGCACAAACCTTCCACCACCATCTTGCCCTCAACTCAGGTTGTTTTTTAAAGAATAATTTGATCACAGAGGTCAACAATTCACTAATGTGTGCTATTAACTTGGGTTTGCTGAGTGATAAGCGCACAATGCTAAAGTTAGCACTAAATTTGTAGCACATGGTAGGGTTGGTTAGGGACAGAATGTAGTCATTGATCATACATCATGGTTGGATCAGGCGTTTTGGGCATGCACTAACTTCAAATGTTTCCATCAGGCTGCATGTATTTAATGTCACCTCAATGGATGGCATTAAGTGCAGCCATGTGCTGGTTAACACAGTGCCACACATTAGCAACATGCTAATTTCGTAGTAACATAGTAATATCTAGTCTGCCCAGCAAGGTGGCATGAGTAGGTGCACCTGCCTCTCTGTCCAGGTCACCACTCCCCATGTCTTTTTTTACAGGTAAACCCACTGCTCCGTGTAGGGCACCCCTGTTTGTTGAAAAATTAGATAGTTAAGTTTATTTTTATTTTATCCTATTGCTATAGAGGGATCCACTGGGTCTGTCCGATGCCATTTTGAGTTCTGTCACTGTATTTGCCCCCACCACTTCCATCGGGAGGGCATTCCAAGCATCCACCACCCTTTCAGTGAAAAAGTATTTCCTGACATTGCCTTTCAATTTACCCCCTTGCAGCTTCATCTTATGCCCTCTAGTTTTACAGCTTCCCCATCTTTAGAAGAGGTTTGTTTGTTCATTAATACTCTTTGTATTTAAAGGTCTGAATCATATCTCCCCTATCGCTCCTCTCCTCCAGAGTGTACATATTTACGTCTTCAAGTCTGTTTTCATAAGGCTTCTGATGCAGGCTCTATTCAGTCCTTCAGCGATATCACTCACAATTAGATTGAACAATGCTGGTTCCAGGACCGAACCCTGGGGCACCCCACTAATCACCCTCCTTTTATCTGAAATGCTCCCTGAAAATAGTGCAGGCCTCTTAGGCTAAATCTGCAGCTCATCTGCTTGCTACCAGAGTGTCCCTTAGCAAACATGTCCCTATATGAATGCTCTTGTAGTAGACTTTCAAAATGCTGAAGTATTACACTGCATAACATTTCTGCATATGACTTGATTTACAGAGAATTGCTGATCTATAAAATTACTTCTCTACAGGTTTTATGCATCACATTTACAGAGCAGACATATTATTGACTGTGAAAATATTATTTAACCATGAAAAAAGTAATTTGGTTCTTGCAAATTATTCCATTTCACAGTAACTAAATAATACCTCGGATGCAGATAAAAAAAGGAGAAAGAAAACCCTTTGCTGGGTGACATGAAAAGACTAAGGGGCCCTTTTACTAAAGTTTCGGCAGGGATATGCACGTACTGCACGTTAAGAGCAAAAAGAAACGTGCTGTAAGTGCAACGGTTGTGTGTTATCTGTTGAGGGCATCCCCGTTATGTCCCTGACAGTTCTGCACAGAAGTGTACCCTAATGTGTTGCAGCAGCATCCGCATTAACACAGGTGCACCGAATGCCACCCTCAGATGTATCATTATGTGCATCCACGCTAATTGCCACATTAACAGTGAGTGCGCAACATTTATCCCAATGCTAACTGCAATGCCTACACTCAACCTGTAAGCCCTACATTTCCCACCTCATCACATGATGGGCAATTAACACGCGTATTAGTGTGGAAGCTGGGTAGCCTGTGATGTAACAATAACCATGGCCCCACATTCACAAGTACCAATGCAAAAAAGCACATTAACCGAACAGTGGACTGTAGTAAAAGGACCTACAAATATAACTGCATTATAAATGAAAAGAAAATGTCTCAAACCTTTGACATCCGTTCCCTTGCCATTCATCATTTATGAATAGCACTCATATCAAGCAAGACTGTTCTATTCACAAACATGTCTGCATTCCACAACTACAACATGATAATTCCCACTCAGTCCATCATAATGTAGCACGACTGATATATTTATACAACAGTGTGCAAAAAAAACTAGAACAAAAATGTAGGGGACAGGATAACACATAGCCATCCAGAACAAACAGTGCATACAGTACATGATAGTTGATTATACTGAAGAAAGTCAATTAGCGCAGAAATAATATCCCACCATATGCATGTGAAAAGCGAAAGCAATGTGTGAAGCATTCATGGTGTCCTTTCCTGCTTCATGCATGAACTATCTTTTTCAGATCAAAATGAATACATGTAGGGAATATTCATTTTTAAGTTAGTTATTATTTAGTCAGACCTGACCATTTTTTGCTTGTTTGTAAACCTTCCCATGGCCATTAAATATTACTTGGGATTTGGCAGACACCTTTTCCATAGTAGTACTGTAGTTCAAGGCAAGTTACTTTCAGGTATTTTCCTGCCCCTAGAGGTCGTACAAACTAAGGGGTCTTTTTACTAAAATATGCTGCAGTTTGGAACCTAATGAATGTTTGGTGCCAAAATCAACACGTTAGATGCAACTGCTCCGTGGTAAATGTCAGGAGTGTGGTTTGCACACAGGCAGGCCCCTTAGCATGCATCTTGGCTCTGGTGAATTTCTAATGGCGCACTTAGTTCCACCTATTGAGGTTCAGTTAGGTACAACTGTGCTAATCACAGCATTGACAGTGTGTGATATTTTATTTTATTTTATTTATTTATAGTTTTTCTATACCGCACTATTTACCATCAGCACGGTTCACAGGTAACAAAACTTGTGCAAGGGGAAGATCCCTATTGCACTTATATTAAACAGTGAGTTGAACATGGAACACAGGTGAACTATATACATAATGGAACTATATACAGGTTGATGACTGTAGACAACATCAACTAAGCTCTATTCATCACGAACACGGCATGAGGGACAGCTGGCATAAACATTTGAGTGTTACAGGCTAAGGAGACGGCTTGGTAATTGTCTGGGACAACAGGGAAGGGATTAATTGGAAGGGGGAAGAGGGAGGTGAGAACTGTGATTGGTTATGTGATGTCGTCTGAGTTGAGGAAGTACTGAAGAAAGAGGTGATGTTTCAGCTCTTTCCTGAACTGAGAGAGGCTATTTATTGCTCGGATGTTTGCTGGTAGAGTGTTCCAGCAGTAGGGGGCATAGAGTGCAAAAGCACGGTTTCCTGTAGCCTTGGTACATTTGGTGAATGCCTTTGGGAGACGCAAAGTGTTAGAGGCGGCGGATCTTCTCAGTCTAACGGGGGGGGGGGGGGGAGCTGGATAAGTTCGGAAAGGGAGCTAGATGTGCATTTGTTCCTCTGATATGTTCCTCTGCACTAAATGCAATATGCTCTCCATGTTACTCTCCACCCCTAACCTGCCCACCCATTCAATTAGTGCTTGAATCAGCACAAGGTGTCTGTTGTTTCCCCAGAGTAACAATTACCATGGACCCCAGTGCAGTTTTTGCACACAACAACCGTGCTAACTGCTTAGTCTACTTTAGTAAAAGGACTTCCTAAGTTTGTAACTGACACTATGGATGGTAAAGTGAAGGTCACAAGGAGCATCATTGGGATATTTATAAAATAAACAATTTTATAGGGACAAAAAAAGAAAGCAGCTGAGATATTTTCTTTGACTTTTAACTTTAACCTACTTGGATCAACTATCAATAAAGAAGCAACAAGCAGTCAAGAAATCAGACGACGCATTGCTCTTGGCAGAATGGCTATGAAAGATCTAGAAAAGATTCTCAAGAGCAGAGATGTCTCTCTCTCCATACAAAGATTCAACTTGTTCAAGCCATGGTATTTTCAATAACATCATATGGATGTGAAAGCTGGACAGTGAAAAAGATATACAGGAAGAAAATTGATGCCTTTGAATTATGGTGCTGGCGGCGAATACTGTGTATACCATGGACTGCCCGAAGAACAAACCAGTCTGTACTAGAGGAGATCAAACCTAAGCTTTCTTTAGAAGCTCAGATGACAAGACTTCGACTTTCATACTTTGGACACATCATGCGGAGAGAGAGATCATTAGAGAAAGACATCATGCTCGGCAAGATAGAAGGTCAACGCAAAAGAGGAAGGCCAGCAATGAGATGGATCGATACAGTAACAGCAGCTACGGGCACCAGTCTGTCAACAATGAGCCGCCTGACTGAAGACCGAACACAATTTAGGATAGCTACCCAGAGGGTCGCCATGAGTCGACTCCAACTCGACGGCACTTAACAACAACAACATTGATTTGTTTCATATTTTAAACTGCAATTAGCAATATGCACACCAGTGACTTTTGAGTAATTCCCATCTTTACCACCAGCAGCATTAGAATTTTATCTTGGTATTTTGAAGCTAGTAATAAAACATAAAATAATATGGTTACATTAGATGATCCTAATTTTAGGCCAAGAAGTGCTTTAAAATGCTAACGTATTAGACTACTAAGGCCATTTCCTCAGATAATGACTAGGTACTGCATTGAACTTTCTTTTCTGGTATTTGGAAGAAAATCATGTGCAGTGGTATGCGTTCTACCATGGTCACTAAAACAATGGTGTAAATATACAACTGCAATAGCAAACTATATTAATTTAAGCTTTGATGCTATCCATATAGATAGCAGTGCTGAACATAGCTGGCACTATCCATTTTGCAGGCAGAAGCTAAATACATATGTTATCCAGAAAGAAGCTAAATATCATTGCCTGCTGGATAATTTCAAAGCCTGCCCTCACTCTGTGCAAAAACATGTGAAATAGCATTTTAGAAGGAAAACCTAGGAAGAATCTAGTTCATCCAGAGCAGAACGTCTAAAAATCTGGTGGAGTGGCAGCATTGAAAGGAGGCACGTATAAGTGCCTTCTGAAATTGCTTCATCTCCACCTCGAAAAATAATGAACATCCTAGTAACCGGTTCTGGAGTTAGGCCCCTCACAGATAGAAAGGTGGGGGCGTGCATGGCTGTAGGTCATTTCACAAAAGTGGATGTCCCCATATTGCACGCCTACTAAACCGGAGACTTGGACATCCCAGCCAAGATGGTTCAGAAGGGGAGCGACTATATTCTGAGACTAGCACATCCTGGCCTGCCATTTCAAATTCTCAGATTTTGGTGGCGGGATCAACCAACAGTAAGGATTTAAGGGTTTGTTTTATTATATTAAGTTGTTAGCTCTCTGACTGGGAGCTCTTAAAAGGGTTTTTTGTACATTTTTAAAGCAAGGTTACTTTTTTTTGGTGCTTTAGTGGGACTTTCCTTGAGCACAGTAGGTAGTTGAACTCCAGTAACCTCCTCAGCTTTGGAAACTGCTAACACCTAATCAGGTGTTAGTTCCCTCCCTACCCACCCACCCCTAGCGAGTAGTCTTGCTTTATAGGGCACCTCCCCATTTGACAAAGCACAGAGAATTGGACCAGCACATTTTGAATATAATTAAGGAGATCTAACTGCTTTTTCTCTAAAAGGACAGTTGGGAAACTGGCTGGTACTTGGTAGATCTCTCTCTTTTGCTTTAACAGATACCTAAGCTCCACGAACAGAACAATGGCTGGGAAAAATCGTATCGCTAAAGCTGTTGCCCCCATTACAGTTTCTGCCTCGGTCTAGACAGAGGTCCTAATGCCAGTTGAAGAACCGGTTCCATGTGCAGGGTGCCTGCATGCTGAAGCTCTGATGAAACAAGTGGAGGAACTCAGAGAGGAGGTGGTGAGGCTGAGGAGCATTCAAGACAGTGAGAAGAACATTGATGAGATGCTTCTTGCAGCAACCAAGCTCTCCAGCACAGGAGAAGATGGGTGCCAACAGAATGTTGATGGTTGGACACAAGTCACCAGGGCCTGCAAAATCACCAATCCAACTTCTCCAGCCCTTGAATTGAAGAACCATTATGCAGCCCTGGAAGTGGAGGAGGTGAAAGCATCCCTGGAAAGGGAAGAACCAGAGCTCAAGGACCCCAAAGTTGCAGAATCAGTAACCACAAGGAAATGAAGAGTAGTGGTGGTTGGAGACTCTCTTCTGAGGGGTACTGAGGCGTCCATCTGCTGACCAGACTTGATGTCCAGAGAGGTATGCTGTCTGCCTGGTGCCAAAATTCAAGATGTTACGGAGAGTTTGCCGAGACTCATCAAGCCCACGGACTATTACCCAATGTTGCTAATCCATGTTGGAACAAATGATACTGCCAGGTATACCTCAGAACGTATCAAAAGTGACTTCATGGCTCTGGGACAGAGGGTGAAGCAGTTAGGTGCACAGATGGTATTCTCTTCAATCCTCCCTGTTGAGGGTAAAGGCCAAGGCAGAGAGGCTCGCATCCTTGAGATGAATGCATGGCTGCGTGAATGGTGTCATCGAGAGCGTTTTGGTTTCCTAGACCATGGGATGCTGTTCCAAGGGTTGCAAAGCAGAGATGGCATCCATCTGTCCTAGAAAGGTCAACACATCTTCAGTAGTAGACTGGCTAATCTACTGAAGAGGGCTTTAAACTAGATTCGTTGGGGATGGGTGAAGAAAACCCCCAGGTAAGTGAAAGCCCCCAGGTAGGTGATACATTAAATAACTTTATGGAAATGGGCAACGGGGTAACATATGGAAAGCAGTGTGTATAAATGCCCGTAGCATGGGAAATAAGATCCCTGATGTTGAAGCTTTGGTGGGAGTGGCTGACTTGGATTTAGTGGCAGTTACAGAAACATGGTTCACAGAAAACCATGATTGGGATGTAAATATACCTGGCTATACTTTATTCAGAAAGGACAGGGTAGGAAGTAGGGGAGGAGGAGTGGCACTATATGTAAAAACTACTATTAAAGCTTTGGAATTACAGAGCTTAAAAGGGAGAGGGGAGGCATTGTGGGTTAAACTAGAAAGAGGGAAAGAGAAATCTATTTATATTGGTGTGATATACAGACCTCCCTCACAAGAGGAAGAGGTGGACAGAGAGTTAATTGAAGACATGTGCAGCATTGCTAGGAAAGGGGAAGTGCTACTGATAGGAGATTTCAATAAGCCAGATGTTGACTGGCACATTCCTGCTGCAGTATCATCTAGAAGTAAGGAGATCCTGGATTCTCTACAAGGAGAACTATTCAGGCAATTGGTAACAGACCCCAAACGTGAAGGGGCCATACTGGACTTGGTGCTTACCAATGGTGAAAGTGTTTCTGATGTTGTAGTGGGAGATCATTTTGCATCCAGTTATCACCAGATGGTGTGGTTCAGTATTAGGACCAGGGCTGTTAGAATCCATTCAAAGGCGAGGATCTTAGACTTTAGGAAGACTAACTTTGCGAAGATGGGCCAATACCTCAGGGAATCGTTATTTGGATGGGAACAGCTGAGGGATGTAGAAAAACAGTGGGAAAAACTGAAAGGGGATATTTTAAGGGCAACCAACCTTTTTGTTAAATTGGTAAATAAAGGTAAAAGGAAAAGGAGACCACTATGGTTTTCGAAAGAAGTAGCTGAAAAAGTGAAGAAAAAGAGGGAGGCCTTTATGAAATACAAGAGATCACAGATAGAGGAAGACAGGCATCTGTATTTGGAAAAACTTAGAGAAGCTAGCAAAGTAGTCAAGAAGGCAAAGATTCAAAAGGAGGAGGAAATAGCCAATGCAATAAAATGGGAGGATAAGACATTTTTCAGATATATTAGTGAGAAGAGGAAGGGCAAGAGTGGTATTGTCAGACTCAAGGGTGCAGGGGAGGAATATGTAGAATCTGATAAGGATAAAGCGGAATTGCTTAACAAATATTTTTGTTCTGTGTTCACAGATGAAGAACCAGGAGCAGGACCTCATAAAACACCCACAAATAGGAACAGAAGCAAAGGACATCTTGAACAATTTTCAAAAGACTGTGTTCGTGAGAAACTATCTCTTCTTAAAGTAGACAAAGCGATGGGACAGGATGGGATACACCCGAGAATACTGAGGGAACTTGGGTACGTTCTAGCAGCTCCACTGACTGACCTTTTCAATGCCTCGTTGGAGTCGGGAGTGGTGCCAAAGGACTGCAGAGAGGCTCATGTGGTGCATTTACACAAAAGCGGAAGTAAGGATGTGGTTGAAAACTACAGGCCGGTTAGTTTAACTTTGGTGGTGAGAAAATTATTGGAAATGCTGCTGAAAGAGAAAATAGTGAGGTTTCTGGAGTCCAGCGGATTACAGGATCCGAGGCAGGATGGATTCACCAGAGGCAGGTCTTGTCTGACAAATCTGATTGATTTCTTTGACTGGGTGACCAGGGAGTTGGACTGAGGGAGAGCCCTAGATGTGGTGTATTTAGATTTCAGTAAAGCCTTTGACACTGTTCCTCACAGGCAACTTATAAACAAACTGAGCACCCTAGGGATGGACCCTAAAGTTACTGCTTGGGTTAGAAATTGGTTGGGTGGGAGGTGACAAAGAGTACAAGTAAATGGAGCTCACTCTGAGGAGAAGGATGTTATCAGTGATGTGCCCCAGGGATCTGTCCTTGGTCCAATTCTTTTTAACATCTTTGTTAGTGATATAGCGGAAGGACTTTCAGGTAAGGTTTGCCTCTTTGCGGATGATACCAAAATCTGCAATAGAGTAGACACCCAGGAAGGTGTAGATAACATGAGGAGGGATCTAGCTAAGCTTGAAGAATGGTCTAGAATTTGGCAGCTGGGATTTAATGTTAAAAAATGTAAGGTCATGCATTTGGGCTGCAGCAATCCAAGGGAGCAATATAGTATAGGGGGTGAAGTACTTTTGTCCACTAAAGAAGAGCGGGACCTAGGCTTGGTTGTGTCTGATGATCTTAAAGTAGCTAAACAGGTAGAAAAGGTGACGGCAAAAGCTAGAAGGATGCTTGGGTGCATATGGAGAGGAAAGGCTAGCAGAAAAAAGGAGGTGATAATGCCTCTGTATAAGTCTTTGTTGTGACCTCATTTGGAGTATAGTGCGCAATTCTGGAGACCGCACCTTCAAAAGGATGTGAACAGGATGGAGTCGGTGCAGAGGGTGGCTACTAAAATGATTAGTGGTCTTCATTATAAAGCATATGAGGACAGACTGAAGGATCTTAATATGTACACCTTAGAGGAAAGGCGGGATAGAGATGATATGATTGAGATGTTTAAATACCTCCATGGCATAAATGTTCAGGGAGAGAGCCTCTTTCAATTAAAAGCAAGTTCTGCTACGAGGGGACATGGGATGAGGGTGAAGGGAGATAGATTCAGGAGTGATATGCGGAAATATTTCTTTACGGAAAGAGTAGTGGATCCGTGGAATAGTCTCCCAGTGGAGGTAGTAGAGATGAGGACAGTAACTGAATTCAAAAAAGCATGGGACAAACACAGAGGATCTCTAAAGGAAAAAAAGTGTTTTGAAAATCTGGTAAAGTCTGCATAGAGAAAAGTATACGAGTACCATTTTTCCTATATATGCTATAGAGCTTCAGATTTTATATTTCTACAACATCCCAATGCATAATGTAAAAAAGCCGCCAGTTGTCATCCTCAACAGTCAGTATTATTTTAAAATGTTTGCTGCTGCAGCTGAGAAAATTCATATAGTCAGTACTGGTTTCCAGAGAGTGGGCAACGCTGAATATCTGCATTTAGCATTGATCACTGGCTCTGTCTGGATAGCCCACTATTTGGATTAGCTAACTAGATAAATGTAGGACAGTCTTTAGAGTGTCCTAAATTTATCTCAACTATCAATAAGGACTGCTACTGCTGGAAAGAAATCTGCATTTGTAAGTATTTACTTCTGGGACATTCTCTAAATCTTAGGGAAAAATGAATTATTTGGTTTAAAACTGATAAATCTGTGTATTTTAGAATCCTAGTATCAGCAGAGAGCTATTAGTTTAAATTTAAAACCCATCAGAAAGCTTTTAGTTTAAATTTAAAACCCAGTAGAGAGCTTTTAGTTTAAACTTTAGTTTACTTTTAAAACCAGCAGAGAGCCTTTAGCTTAAATTTGAAACCTATAGAGAGCTCTTAGTTTAAATTTAAAACTCAGTCAGGGCCTAGTATCAGCAGAGAGTTTTTAGTTTAAACTTAAAAACAGCAGAGAGTTTTTAGTTTAAATTTAAATCTATCAGGGCCTAGTATCAGTACAGAGCTTTTAATATAAATCAAATGTATTTATTTATTTTATTTACGTTCTCTTATATACCGTGCTATTCTGCATCAGTGTGGTTTACATTGAACAAACTGAAATTACAGTGAACAGGGCATTATAACTTAGAGATAACTATTTTACAGGGAACATGGTCTATGGAGGGTTAAGTGGCTTGCCCAAGACCACAAGGAGCACCTGTGGGACTAGAAACCCCAGTCCTTCCGGCCCAAGGTTGCTGTCCTCTAGTGGGATTTGAACCCCCGACCTTCCGGCCTGAAGTACCTTGCCCCAACCACTAGGCCACTCCTCCACTCCAGATCAGAGTATAGCTTTGCATAGAAGGGAGAACAGGGTAAAATATTATTTGAGTTGAAATAAATAAATTGTTTCTAGATACCTTTACAAAGAGGCAATCCACTTAGGAGGGAAGAGATCTGAGAATTTGTTTTAAATAGGTGTTAAAGCCAAGTGAAAGTCAAAGGGGCAATTTGAAAGGATCTCTCTATCAAGCCAAAGACCGTGTGAATCACCCAGGAAACAAATTTCCTTAGAAGCACAGATCTGGGACCTGTGTAGCAAGCCAGCCTTTACTAAATGTTAGTTTTCTCCCAACTCACGCCCACCCCAGGTATGATCTTAGCTTTATAGGCTCTTAAACGCATTAAAGGGAGAAGGTGGTCAAAGTCACTTTCAGGTTCAGCTGGTTATCATCACCAGGAATGGATTAAGGCCCTGAAGTTCATTAAATTTGAGGTGAACAAAGTTCCTTCAAGAGACTTGGTATAGTTGTATCAGTACATGTATCCCTAGCAACTTTAAGTGAGTAAGCAATTTAAATAGCTAAACAAAACCTTAAAACTAAGATGCAAACAGCAATCCAGCAGTGAGATGGGAACTATCCAGTCTTTTGCATTGAGTGTCACGTACAATTTTCTCCCAGTTGGTTAGGTGTCTTACCTGTGCACTAGGTGCAAGGAATTCTTTGCCCTCAGTGAATATTTCCAATTTATGGAGGCTAGAATACCAGACTCGGAGGACATAAGGAAGACAAAGAGGTGCATAGACCAGACCTACAGAGATATAATATTGAAGTCCCGCAGGGATCTGTCCTTGGTCCGATTCTTTTTAACATCTTTGTGAGTGATATAGCGGAAGGGCTGTTGGGTAAGGTTTGCCTCTTTGCAGAGGAGGGATTTATCTGAGTTTAAAGAATGGTTGAGAATTTGGCAACTGAGATTTAATGCTAAAAAATGCAGAGTCGTTCATTTGGGCTGCAAAAATCTAAGGGAGCGGTACAGTGGAGGAGTGGAGGAGTGGCCTAGTGGTTGGGGCAACGTACTTCAGGCCGGAAGGTCGGGGGTTCAAATCCCACTAGAGGACAGCAACCTTGGGCCAGAAGGACTGGGGTTTCTAGTCCCACAAGTGCTCCTTGTGGTCTTGGGCAAGCCACTTAACCCTCCATAGCCCATGTTCCCTGTAAAATAGTTATTTCCAAGTTATAATGCCCTGTTCAATGTAATTTCAGTTTGTTCAATGTAAACTGCACTGATGCAGAATAGCGCGGTATATAAGAGAATATAAATAAATAAATAAATAAAATAAATACAGTGTAGGAGATGAAGTACTTATGTCCACAAAAGAAGAGCGGGACCTGGGTGTGATTGTGTCTGACAATCTTAGAGTAGCTGAATGGGTAGAAAAGGCAACAGTGAAAGCTAGGATGCTTGGGTGCATAGGGAGAAGATTGGCCAGCAGAAAAAAGGAGGTGATAGTGCCTCTATTTGTCTTTGGTGCAACCTCATTTGGAGTATTGTATGCAATTCTGGAGACCATACCTTCAAAAGGTGCACAGGGTGGCTACTAAAATGGTTAGTGGTTTTCATTATAAAGCATATGAAGACAGACTTAAGGATCTTAATAAGTATACTCCAGAGAAAAGGCGGGATAGAGGAGATATTATAGAGATATTTAAATACCTCTGTGGTATAAATGCACAGTAAGAGAAGCTCTGTCGATTGAAAGCAAGCTCTGCTACAAGGGGACATAGGATGAGGGTGAAAGGGGATATACTCAGGAGTAATATGCAGAAATATTTCTTTATGGAAAGGATGGTAGATGCGTGTAATAGTCTCCCAGTGGAGGTGCTAGAGATGAGGACAGAATCTGAATTCAAAAAAGCATGGAGCAAACACAGAGGATCTCTAAAGGAAAAAAGTGGACTATTGTAGTAGTTGATATGGAAGGGCAGACTAGATAGGCCATGTGGTCTTTTTCTGCCATCATGTTTCTATGTTTCTGTGTCCCATTTTCATTCTGGCAGCCTCTCACTTGCCATGGAGAAGAAAGGTCATGTGAAAGGACAGCATCAACTTGGTGTGGCAAGAAGTGATCCTGTAACTAGGACCTGTCCACCAGGAGATGTAAAACCCTCTCGCACCAAGGAAGTTTCTCCAGGGCCATGTGCCCATTAGTGAAGGGTAAGGACAGCTGTTATAGCTGGCGATTCAATCAAGAGGCATGCAGATAGCTGGGTGGCTGATGGATGTGAAGACCGCCTGGTAATGTGTCTGTTGGTGCGAAGATAGCAGACCTCACGCACCACTTAGACAAGGTTTTTAGATAGTACTGGGGAGGACTCTGCGGTCTTGGTGCATGTTGGCACCGATGACATAGGAAAGTGTGGGAGGGAGACTCTGGAGGTCAAATTTAGGCTTTTATGTAGGAAGCTGAAATAAAAAACTTCCAAGGTAGCATTCTCTGAAATGCTTCCCATTCCATATGGAGGACTCAAAAGGTAGGCAGAACTCTGGAATCTCAATATGTGGATGAGACTATAATGCAAAGAAGAGGTTTTAGATTTGTTAGGAACTGGACAACATTCTGGGGAAGTGAGAGGCTCTTCTAACGGGATGGGCTCCACCTTAACTGGGATGGAACCAGGCTGCTGGCATCAACCTTTAAAAAAGAGACAGAGCAGCTTTTAAACTAGATAGTGGGGGAAAGTCGACAGTTGCCCAGAAGTGCATGGTTTGGAAGGATGTATCCTTGAAGGATACTAGCAAAACAGGGAAGTTAGGGCTTCCAACAACGATAAGAACATAAGAACATAAGATATGCATACTGGGTCATACTAAGGTCCATCAAGCCCAGTATCCTGTTTACAATAGTGGCCAATCCAGGTCACAAGTACCTAACAGGTTCCCCAAAAGACACATAGGTTCCACATTGCTTTTATTGCGACAAGCAGTGGATTTTCTGAGTCCTCTTTAATAATGGTTTATCAACCTTTCCTCCAGGAACTTGTCCAAAACTTTTTTAAACCCAGCTACACTAACAGCTTTTACTACATCCTCCGGTAATGAATTATTTATTGAGTGAAAAAATATTTTCTCTTATTAGTCTTAAATGGGTTACATTTGTAGCTTTATTGCATATCCCCCAGTCTTTCTACTTTTTGATGGTGTAAACAATTGATCTATGTTTACCTGTTCCACTCCATTCATTAATTTATAGACCTCTATCATATCTCCCCTCAGCCATCTGTTTTCCAGGTTGAAGAGCCCTAACTTTGTACGCCTCTCCTTATAGGGAGATAAAAGTAACCCAGATGTTCTTCAGTACAGAGCTGAAATATTCCAAATTATACTTATCAACTGCTAAAAAGGTTAATATGAATAAAATACAACCTCTAAAATACTTGTATGCAAATGCTAGAAGTCTAAAAAAGTGGGAGAGATGGGAGAGCTAGATATATAGCACTAAATGAAAGATTAGATATGATTGGGATCTCAGAGACCTGGTGGAAGGAGGACCACCAATAGAACACTGTGATACTTAGGTACAAATTATATCGCAATTTGGCAGAGGAGTTGCGCTCTATGTTAGAGAGGGCATTGAGTCACATAGGATTAAAGTTTTACATGAAACCTTGTAACCATTGGCCCTAAATCTGGCCATTACAAGGAACATTTTATAAAGTCCCATGCAGTACATGTAAATTTTACATGTGTATTTCACACCTAAAGTGAAGTATGCGTGTACTTTATAAAATACTGGTGTAAATGATTAAAATAAATGTTAAATCAGATCACACCTAAATTTGTAAGGAACGTGCATAAATTACAGTATTTTATAGTCTACACTAAGGATCATACTCTGCCCAAACTCCATGCATCTGCACACCCACAGTGTCTACAATTGATTTGTTAAGCTGACCCTTCAGGTTACAGGAAAAGATGGAGAATGGGCAGGTTATGGGAGTGGACAATGTTTGCAGTTAGCACTCAAAACGTTACCATGTATTAATGGTTTATCACCACATATAATGTGAGTGCACTTACCACCACTTCAAGAGGAGGCTCTAAGTGCACCAATGATATCAGCCACTACATACTGCTCTGGCTGTGGGAACAAGTTGGCCAGTCCCCTCTTAGCATCATCTCCAACCATCCCACACATTTATTTAGTAGCAGCATGATCCCCCAGTCAGTAGTAGGATAACTGTCATCCATCCATCCACAACTCTTTCGGATGAGGTAACTGAACCTCATCCAACCCCACCCACCCTTCCAGTACTTACCAGGGATTGCCTTGATGGTATAGTGCTGGGGGAACTCTGACCCCTAGTGGTAGTCCTTTGGTATTACTGTTAGGGATCAAATTGGAGTGGAGGAGTGGCCTAGTGGTTGGGGCAAAGTACTTCAGGCCAGAAAGTCGGGGGTTCAAATCCTACTAGAGGATAGCAATTTTGTGCAAGAAGGACTGGGGTTTCTAGTCCCACAGGTGCTCCTTGTGGTCTTGGTCAAGGCACTTAACCCTCCATAGCCCATGTTCCCTGTAAAAAAAATATTTATCTCCAAGTTATAATGCCCTGTTCACTGTAATTTCAGTTTGTTCAATGTAAACCACACTGATGCAGAATAGCACAGTATATAAGAGAATGTAAATAAATAAATAAATAAAGTTGCCAAATATGGATTGCTTGAAACTTAGTTGTAGCACCATGGGACTATCATTAGGGGTCACAGCAACCATTTGATCCCAAGATGGCAACAGGGCAGGAGCATCCAGAGATACTGTCTGGTTCATAATTGTGGTCTCTGTCTCTGTCTTTGTTTTCTCTGGACAATTCTGCCCATGCAAATAACATAGTATAAGAGACCTCTCTAACTCAGACCTTCAGGCATAGTAGCATACTTATACTTTAAATTAAGTGATAGGTAGATGTTGTCAGAAAAACTTCCCAGAATGTAGTAATGGCTACTTTGATAGACCCTCACACCCTCAGGAGAGGTCTAATTGGCATTCAGGTACTAACCATCAACTGTCTTCAAAATCCAAATGATTATTTTTGAAGGGGAAGGGGGTCAGAGACAGACAGAGAGAAGACAGACTGATGGGACCTGACCATATGATTTTTTTAAATTTTTTTCTCTTCAGAGAAAGAATGCCTAAAAAATACCTGCAGTTGTTTGCATCTTATTTTTCTGTGGGTACCTTTCTGATCAAAAAGGAGCATATTCTTTTGAAAATACACATGTTTTCTCAGTTCCTGTTCTGACTCTTCCCTGGGGAATGGCATTGGTAAATATGAAAAAAAAAAGGTATGTGTTGTGAAACATCAAGTGAAGATGAATAGTGGGACTTATACGAATTGTTCTCTATATACTGGAACATCTAAAAAAATCTCAAAATACACATCGTACAAATATTACTAACAAATTTCTAACAACACATTTTTCTACAAGCAGTTCTTAGCTCTTAACAATTGTTAACCATATTTATAGGCAGGTGGGAACTCAAACTGTGGATTTTACTGATACAACACTGTAACCAAACACCTGGTCAAATTCATCATCGTTCCCACAGCCTTAAGAAACTGACCAACATTAACAAAATTCATAACACAATAAATAGTTGGAATCAAATACCTACATTCTTAAAAACCATCAAGCAATTAAGTGCTAAACATTCAAAGGACTTCAATATAGATAGGGAATACAAAAGCGAAAACTATGACTCCACCATATAATACACAGATTCCAATCTGCAGGTTCACTCCAACAGTTTTTCCAGCAGCTTCACCACTGCTGTCTCTGCTGCTTACTACTGCTATTGTTTGTTAGAAAACCGTTAGTAATATTTGTACGATGTGTATTTTGAGATATTTTTAGATGTCCCAGTATATGAAGAATAATTTGCATAAGTCCCACTATTTATCTTGACTACTTGTATTTGTGGCACTTTTTTTTGGATGGATTTTTGAGATAGTGTTGCGAAACATTACATATATTTTACTCATGCAGGGCAGGCAGTTTTCAAATGGAGTGGAGGAGTGGCCTAGTGGTTGGGGCAAGGTACTTCAGGCCACAAAGGTCAGAGGTTCAAATCCCACTAGAGAACAGCAACCTTGGGCCAGAAGGACTGGGGCTTCTAGTCCCAAAGGTGCCCCTTGTGGTCTTAGACAAGCCACTTAACCCTCCATAGCCTATGTTCCCTGTAAAATAGTTATCTCCAAGTTATAATGCCCTGTTCAATGTAATTTCAGTTTGTTAAATATATACTGCATTGATGCAGAATAGCATGGTATATAAGAGAATATAAAAAAAAAAGTCCATTTCTACAGGGAAAACAAGGTAATTTATCTGATAGAATAGCTTAAGAAATTGATGTGATAATATATTGCTTGAAAAAAAATCCATTTGGAATTTGCTGGTTTTATGATGGCATTTTAATCAAAATTTAAGTCAAGAAGGGAACATATGAGGATAAGCAAAGTGAAGTGGGGTATTTGTAAGGCAAAGGAGAGCCTGGAATCAGCTGGTACTATTCTGAATTTTAATACTGGCAGAACAGGAACAACTGATAATGCCTTCTGTTGACTCTGAACTTCATTTGTATAGTGCTACAAGGCATACTCAGCGCTGTACAGACACATATAAGAGATGATTCCTGCTCATCAGAGCTTATAATCTAGTCAAGACAGACAGCACATCAGCTGAGGACAAGGATACATCTAGAGGAATTGTAAGGAAACACATAGGGCTAGGCAGACCAGGATCCAAAAGCGGACTTGAAAAGGGGAATTTTCAGCCTGGATTTGAAAAGGGCCAGCGATGAAGCCTGCCGTACAGACTCAGGTAGTTTGTTCAAGGCATATGGAGCAGCAAGGTGGAAGGATCAAAGTCAGGAGTTGGCAGTAGAAGAGAAGGGCACAGATAGAAGTGATCTGCCAGAAGAGCGGAGTTCCTGAGGAGGAGTGTAGGGAGAGATAAGAGAGGAGTATGACAGCAGGAACGATTTTAAAAGAAATTGGGAGTAGGATTTAGAGGCCTGGGTTGGGAATGTTATTCACAACCGGTCTTACTACGTGGGTTCTGGGTAATGGTAATTAATGGGGCAGACAGATTGGGGGTGGAGGGGGGTGGGGGGAGACAGGGGAGATATAACACCGTGAGCTACCATAGATTTTTGGAAGGATTTTAAGGGCTTCCTTAGGGGCTTTATGACACTGCTGCTACCAGGAACATGTAGATGCCCAGCTGTGACAACATGAGCAAAAGCTCTATTCAATTCATTAAACTAAGATACTCAGATAATGAAATTTAGTAAATCCTGTGGGAACTAACTTGTGGTAAATAGCATGGAAACATGCTATCTTACAGCTGGATGTTCAAATATTGTGAGATAAACTGCACATGTGATATTGACACATTTCTAGCTCTATGCATATCTAGCAATTCATGTGCTGTTTTCCATGCTATGGATGTCCAATGATGATAACAGGTAGCAGCACTCAAAGTCAAAAGAAAGGGCCACCTGCTGATTGATAAACATTAACCTGGAAATGTGTTTGTTGTGCTTCCGTTGGATAAAATGTAGGCAGTCAGGCAGACGTTCTGGATGTTGATGTATATCAGCAGTCACTCTCCTAGCAAAGAATTGTCTTGTCATGTATCCTCTGCATTCACCTCCCTACAACATCTTGCCATCCATGAATTTCCTTCTCCATGGAAGGCAATTTGCCTGTCTACAATTTTACTATTTCTACTATGTGCCACCATCCTTTCTATTCCAACTGGGTTTCAGTGGAATATTCAAAAGAATCTAGCCAGTCAAAATTGACAAACTAGAATTAAAGCAGCTGAGATTCTCCTGGCTAACCTTACACAATTGGCTCTGGTAGGTGGTGACCTGTAACACAGAGAAACCCTCTACATCAATAGATATCCCTGCATGATGCCTTCTCTGCCTTGGATATTGAGGGTGCTCATTCTGTGGAAACTGAAGTTCTCTTTGTGTGTCCTGGTGTTTTGCCGCTTTGTTGTTTACCTGCTGTCCTCTGTCTCCTCAGCCATAGCCCGTTCATACAGGGCCGACAGTTTCCTGCTTCCTGAGGGGTCCTCCCCTTCCGGTCTCCCCGCGGCTGCGTGAACGCGGCCGCGTCCAGCTAGGTACCCTGCCTTCCACTATAAAACTGCAGCGCCTGCGGCGTCAACTGTTAGTTCTCTTTGTGTGTCCTGGTGTTTTGCCGCTTTGTTGTTTACCTGCTGTCCTCTGTCTCCTCAGCCATAGCCCGTTCATACAGGGCCGACAGTTTCCTGCTTCCTGAGGGGTCCTCCCCTTCCGGTCTCTCCCCGCGCCGCGTGAACGCGGCCGCGTCCAGCTAGGTACCCTGCCTTCCACTATAAAACTGCAGCACCTGCGGCGCTCGTCGCCGCGGCGCGCGACTGGGGCGCGCACCGAAGGAGCGCACCTAAGGAGCACGACGTGCTCCTTAGGTGCGCTCCTTGGGGTCGCTCCGGTGGCAACGGCTCCCTCCGTATTCGTCAGTTGGATTGGTTTATTCTTTGTCCTTCTCAGCATCCCCCTACATGGTGAGTTATATTCGCGACCTTTCCGCTTTTTCCCAACGCACGGGCTTGCGTCTGGATTGACCACTTCAGCAGTATCTTTCTGCTATAGTCCTTCGTCTTGTCTTTTTTCTTGTCCTATGGCCCCTATTCCTGTTTTCTGGGGCAGACGGCCTGTCAAACGTTTCACTCATCGCTCTCGCTGCACTGTTAATTTACATCCCTGTCCCCTTTCTTCATCATTTTCCTCTCCTCCCTCTTTGCCCTCCGGTCCTGCCCAGACCTCCTTTTCTATTGGTCTCCTTAATTGCAGGTCTCTTCGGAACAAATCCCTTCTTCTCCAAGATCTTGTCTCTCGCTCCTCTCCTGGAATCACTCTCCTCACGGAGACCTGGCTCCGTGATGGAGAGGACGCTCTCCTTGCACGTTGTCTTCCCCCTGGCTACTCTGCAGCTTTCGTCCCCCGCCTGGGGCGATCCGGTGATGGTGTAGCTGCTATTCTTCATTCCTCCCTATCCTATACTTCCATCTCCCCCCCTTCTTTGCACTATGCTGAAGCACTTCTTCTCTGTCTTCATACTTCTCCTCCTATACATCTTCTTCTTATCTATGCTCCCCCTGCTCTGCGTCTTCCATCATGGGACGCTCTCCTGCTGACAATTACGGATGTTTCTCTAGCCTATCCCCACCTAATCATAGCAGGTGACTTTAACCTTCACATGGATTCCCCTTCTTCATCGAGAGCTTTCTTTTCTCTCATTTCTCCAGGATCTTTCCCTCACTCAGCATGTCACTTTTCCCACCCATCAAGCTGGTCACACCCTCGATTTGTTCTTGTCTCCTGCTTCTTCCTCCCTGACTCTGTCAGCTCTAACTGCCACACCTCTTCCATGGACGGACCATTTCTATCTCACTCTGTCCTGCTCCTTTCTAGGGGTTTCTTCTTCTCTAGTTCCAGTCTCTTCCTCTTTATCTTCCCCAAAGCGTCTTTCCCGAGCCCTCACCCCTCTCACTTTACAACGGTTTCCTCCTGCCTCTGAGCTTCTGCCCAACGATTTTTCACTCCTCTCACCTAATTCTCAAGCTGCTCTCTGGTCCTCCTCTCTTTCTGCTACACTTGACCTTTTAGCCCCTTTACGTCCTTGTCACTCCCGTCGACGTCCCTCACATCCCTGGTTCCATAGTGGTCTACGGTTATTGCGTAGACATCTTCGAAGGGCCGAGCGACTTTGGCGCAAGGATCCTTCTCCCGCCAATCTGTCCATATTTAAAACCCATCACTCCTTCTATCGCACTAAACTTCACACTGCCAAACGGGAATTCTTTTCAAATGCCATCCTGAAGGCCCCAACCAAACCCGTCACTTATATTCCACTTTCCGTTCCCTTATCTCTCTACACACTCCCGCATCAATTCCTTCTACCCAGTCCTCTCCCTCTCCCTCCCAACTAGCCTCTTTTTTCACCTCCAAGGTTGCTACCCTGAGAGACTCTCTGCCCTCCTGTCCTTCTCCTATCACTTCCCCCCCTCCCCTTCCTTCACCCCCACCGGTCTCTCAGCTCTCTCATTCTTGGGCCACTTTTTCACCCATCACTACACCTGAACTTCACCATCTGATCTCCTCTTCTCGGAAGACCTCTTGTTCCCTTGATCCTATTCCTTCTTCTTGGCTCCTCACTCCCTCCCTGGGTGTCCTTCCTTTCATCCTCACCATGTTTAATTCTAGTCTTTCCACTGGGACTTTCCCTAAATCATGGAAGCACGCATTAATTCGTCCCCTTCTGAAAAATCCTTCCCTCGACCCCTCTCTTTCATCTAATTATCGTCCCGTCTCTAATCTCCCTTTTCTATCTAAGCTCCTCGAGAAGTTTGTGTTTGCACAACTTTCCCACCATCTTGATTCTATTAATTTTCTTCATCCCCGTCAATCAGGTTTTCGCTCTGGGCACAGTGTTGACACCGTTCTTCTGGCTTTCACTAACGCACTTCATGTAGCTCACGATCGAGGTGACATTTCGGTGGCGGTTGCTTTAGATCTTTCAGCAGCATTTGATTTAGTGGATCACTCTCTTCTTCTTCACCGGCTTCGGGAAGCTGGTCTTTGTAGCACTGTTCATCATTGGTTTCACTCCTTTCTCTCTTCTCGTTCCTGCACAGTCCTCCCTTCCTCGCCTGCGTTCTCCCCCTCCGCTCCACAGCACCTTCTTTGTGGGGTTCCACAGGGTTCCGTTCTTGACCCTCTTCTCTTCAATCTCTTTCTTGCTCCGCTAGCTCTTCTTATCCAACAATCAGGTCTTTCAGCTTTTTTCTACGCAGATGATATCCTCTTACTCCATCACACCTCCCCTTCCTGTCCTGACCTCACCCCTCTGAATTCCTGTCTCGCCTCTGTTGCAAATTGGCTTACCACTAACTGTCTCCATCTTAATCTTACTAAAACTCTTGCTATATGGTTTACCTATGGTGACCCCCCCCACACACTTTGGCCCCTTCTTTTTCCAATTCCCCTGTACCGTTGGTTTCTACATTTCGGTATCTAGGTGTTCACTTTGACTCAGATCTTTCCTTTCGCTCTCATATTTCCCATATCACCAAAACTTCTTTCTTCTGTCTCCGACAAATTCGTTCAATTCGTCCCTTTCTTTCTGCTTCTGCTTTATCCACACTGGTGTTATCCTTAGTCATGTCACGGGTGGATTTCTCCAATGCACTGTTTCTTGGCCTTCCGAAGAACCAAGTGGTGAGGCTTCAACGGATACAGAACACTGCTGCACGACTTATTACACACTCCGCTCTTCGTGATCACATTACTCCTTTGCTCTTCAATCTTCACTGGTTGCCTGTTTCTTTTCGTTCACAATTTAAGTTACTGACCCTTCTTCACAAGGTTTATCACACTAGTACTCCGTCTTACTTGTCTGACCTTTTATCTTTTCATTCCCCTCGGTACACTCCCCGCTCGTTCCACCTCAATCGTCTTGCTCTTCCCTCCCCTTCCCGCGCTCACCTTCAATCCACACGCCTCTCCGCATTTTACTTCGCTGGCCCCGCGCACTGGAATTCCCTCCCTCCTTCCCTTCGTCTGGAATCACAGTTTACTGTTTTTAAACAAAATCTCAAAACCCATCTATTCTCCATAGCCTTCAATGTCCCCTCCCACTATGTATGAGTCCTTTTCTATTGTATCTTTTTGCCTTTTGTATCTTGTCCTGTGTTCCCCTGCTTTCACTCTTCTGTCCTTTATACAAATATGTATCTTTCCTTTCTTTTTCTGGCCTTGGCCACAGTTTTTATGTACTGTTTTTACGTACCATGTTTTTTATTTGCTTTTATGACCCTTTTATGTATTTTATTATTGTACACCGCCTTGATTGTTTTGAAAGGCGGTTTTTATCAAATAAATAAACCTTAAACCTTAAACCTTAAGTGTCCTGAAATTGAGAGAGTCAATGCTCAATCTACTGATAATGCACAAAACATTAGGAAGAAATTATTTATTTATTTATTTAACTTCTCTTATATACCTCGCTATTACAATATCAGTGCGGTTTACAATAAAACAACATATTACTATGTGGTCGGGCCACATAGAATTTACATTGAACAAGGATTAAAACTTGGATTCAACAGGGAATAACATATCTACAGCGCTATTTATAGCAATATATACAGTACAACTTATGTATTGGGTTGGGGCCCCATATTACAAACCAGAAAACTACTACTACTTGGATATTCCATCATCAGAGGCACCATCTTGGTTTACAGGAGAGAAGATGGCCAGATGCCTCCCAGGCTTTTCAGCCAGCAGGAATACAAACCAAATTGTTGGTATAGTTAGTGCAGAAAGTGAGCATTCACAATTGACGTTGTCATCCACTTGCGTAGAAATGACCTGACTAGAAACAGTACCTCTGCAGTTCAAAGGGACTTCCAGATTCTGGGAGAGAAACGTAAGCCCACTGTTAACACTATAGCATTCTTAGAAGTTCTACCTGTTCTTGGTAAGGGGGCAGAAAGACTGCATCGCATTAACAACTTTATTACATGGCTCCAAACCTTGTGCAAACAAGAAGGATTTAGATATATAGGTGATTGGGGAAACAGATGGATCAACAAGAGACTATACTGTGCTGATGGACTACATCTCTCTGTCACAGGGAAAAGGATCCCAAGTGAAAAATGCAAGCAGTATGTGGACAGGCATTTAAACTAGAGAAAGGGGGTGAGGGATGGAGACAAGTTCAGGATGTCACTCCCAGCAAAAGCATAATAACATTGGAAACAGCCACACCATTAAACCACCCACCAATGGCAAGTGGGAAGAGGTGTGTAGAACAAAATACATGCAAAATACAGGCAAGCCAGTCAACAAATGCTGGAAAGCAGTGAGCACAAATGCGCGAAGCCTGGCCAACAAAGTTCCTGACCTGGAAGCCCTAATGGTGGAAATGGGCTTGGACATTGTGGCCATTATAGGAACATGGTTCAATGAGTCACATGAATGAGATACAGCGATAGCTGGCTATAATTTATTTAGGCGAGCTAGAGAAGGCAGAAGAGAAGCAGGAGTAGCCCTATATGTGAAAAGCAATATTAAAGCTGCTGAAATGCAGGGGATGTGGGGAAAAGAAGAAGCGCTGTGGATTATGTTGGAAAGAGGAGATGACAATATCGTCCATACTGGTGTAGTCTACAGACCTCTAACTCAAACCGAAGAAATGGATAGAGACTAGATTATGGATATTGCAAAGGTAGCCATGAAGGGTGAAGTGATCATACTGGGTGACTTTAATCTACCCAATGTGGATTGGAGTATTCCTTCTGCAAAATCTGGAAAGAAGTAAAAACATTTTGGTTGGTGTAGCTTGAGATAAAAGTCAAGGCAGAGTCCCTTCACAGCAAGCTCAATGTCCTAGACTTCAAAAATGCTGACTTCAGGAAGACGGCCAAGTGCTTGAAGGAGGAGTTGGCAGAGTGGGAAGAGGTAAGGGAAGTGGAATTGCATGGTGCTAAACTAAAAGAGGCACAATAAAAAGGGCAATGGGTGCATATGTATGTATGTATTTATTTATTTATTTAGACAGATTTGTATCACACCTTATCCTACAATCAAAGTGGTCACATTACAAATGGAAGGTTACAAATAACATATGGTAAATAAGACATTATACATAACACAAAACAAAACTTAAATAAGACATTATACATAACACAAAACAAAACTAAGACGAGTTAACATAATAAAATGGACCTATTGGTAAAAACTATTGATTATATACCAAATCATAAGTTTCAGCGAAAAGCAGGGTTTTCAAGGCCTTGCGGAAGTCTTTAATACCAGTCATAGTCCTGAGGTCCATTGGGAGAGAGTTCCAAAGTCTGGAAGCTAGTAATGAAGGAGCTCTTTTTGAAGTTGCTTGTTTAGTCTTACAGTAACCTGCAGAGATAGTAAATAAAACAAGAGGAAAAGGAAACCTATTTGGTTTTCTAAAGGAGTGGTTGCACAAATAAAGGCAAAAACCACAGCTTTCACAAAATTTAGAAGTTTGCAAACAGGAACACTGAAAAGAATACAGGATAAAGCTAAAAGAGACAAAAAGAGAAATAAGGATGGCAAAATCAAAGGCAGAAGAAAAGATGGCTAAAAATCTAGGGCCCAATTTTCAAAGTCATTTACATGGGTAACTGCACTAGTTATCCATGTAAATGCCTTATCCAGGATTTTCGAAAAAAAATTCAGGTAGGTGCCCTTCAAAAATCCCGGATAAATCCTAACACGCCCAGATGCTATTCGGTTAGCATCAGGGTATGTTAGGGTCCTCTGGGGCGGAGTGGGGGCAGAGGAAAGGGCTAACCAGGGAGCACTGATTTTTGATGCTACCCATTTAATCCTCTGTGCCTTAAAGATAGGCAATGTTTTTCCTCGCCTATCTTTCAGGCACAGCGGCTAAGCGGGTAGCATCGAAAATCAGTGATACCTGGCTAGTTCCTGTGGATTCCAGAGTGTGCAGTGAGATCCGGATTTTCAATGCCGAGGCCACATATGACCCCTTGAAAATCCAGGTTACGCAGAAGGGGGGGTGGGCTATGCGCCGATGCGGCGCATAGTACCACCCAGATGAAAATCGGGCCCCTAAAACATAATGATAAAACTTTTTTCAGGTATATTCAGGAGAAGAGGAAGATCAGAAGTGAAACTGCAAGACTTAGAAGTGCTGAGAATGGATTCATGTAAAGTGACATTGAAAAAGAAAAAATGCTAAGCAAATACTTTTTTTCTGTATTTACTAAAGAAAATCCTGGAAAAGGACCACCTGTGATTGACAAATATACAAATGGAAATAGAGTACATACTACTCCATTCACAGAACAGCTTGCAAAACTGAAAGTGGACAAAGCCATTGGATAGGATAGGATACATCCAAGGATACTGAAAGAGCTCAGAGAGGTTCTTGCAGGGCCTTTAAAGGACATTTTTAATAGATTCTTGGAGACAGGAGAAGTTCCGCAGGATTGGAAAAGGGCCAATATGTTACCTCTTCACAAAAGTGGTAATAGGGAAGAAGTGGCAAACTACAGGCCAGCAAGCCTTACCTCGGTGGCGGGAAAAGTAATGGAGGCGCTGCTGAAAGAGAGAATAGTGGACTTTCTCAAAACCAATAGGTTGCATGATCTGAGGCAACATGGTTTTACTAAAAGACTATCATGCCAAACAAATCTGATTGAGTTCTTTGACTGGGTGACCAGAGAACTAGATCAGGGGCATGCGATGGATGTGATCTACCTAGATTTCAGCAAAGCCTTTGATACTGTTCTTCAAAGGAGGCTTATCACTAAACTGACCAGCCTGGGGATGGGTCCCAAGGTGGTGAACTAGATCAAAACTTATCCGGCCCATCCCCCCCGCTAGACTGAGAAGAGCTGCTGCTGCCAACACCTTATGCCTCCCAAAAGCATTCACCAAATGTAATAAGGCTACAGGAAACCGAGCCTTTGCACTTTATGCCCCCCATTGCTGGAACGCGCTTCCAGCAAACATCCGAGCTATAAACAGCCTCTCTCAGTTCAGGAAGGAGCTGAAACATCACCTCTTTCTTCAGCACTTCCTCAACTCTGAAGAAATCACATAACCAACCACTGTTCACTCCTCCTTTATCCCCTCTTCCTTAATATCACTCCTGTGCCCCCAGCAAATTAGCCTTAACATGCTAACATACGACAGTACCCCCTCAAGCCATGTTTACGTTGAAAATGCCTAGTT
Source organism: Ichthyophis bannanicus (assembly GCA_033557465.1). Taxonomy (NCBI): domain Eukaryota; kingdom Metazoa; phylum Chordata; class Amphibia; order Gymnophiona; family Ichthyophiidae; genus Ichthyophis; species Ichthyophis bannanicus. The sequence continues at coordinate 1,178,565,007 of CM066033.1, read as the reverse complement.
GATATCTTACTACTGTTATCAACCTGTATATAATCCCATACTGTATATAGTTCCACGATGTATATTGTTAGCCTGTGTTCCATGTTCAATACCTGTTCAATGTAAAATGTGTGCAATTCCCTGTTCAATGTAAAACGCAGTATGGCTTTTCCTGCTGTGCGAGTTTGTTGCCTGTGAACCGCGCTGATGGAAAATAGCGCGGTATAGAAAAACTATAAATAAATAAATAAATAAATAAAATAAAAATTGGCTGACTGACAGAAGACAGAAGTGAGGGTAAATGGAACTCACTCGGATGAAAGGAAGATGATTAGTGTCATGCCCCAGGGATCGGTCCTGGGGCCGGTACTTTTCAATGTATTTGTGAGTGATATTGCTGAACGACTGAATGGAAAAGTCTGTCTTTATGAAGATGGCATGAAAATTTGCAACAGAGTGGACTCCCCTGAGGGAATGGATAACATGAAGAAAGATCTGCAAAAGCTGGAAGAATATTCTAATGCTTGGCAGTTAAGATTTAATGTGAAGAAGTGCAGTGCCATGCACTTGGGATGCAGAAATCCAAGGGAATTGCATGAGATAAGTGGCAATAGGTTGGTGTGCATGGACCAAGAGAAGGACCTCGGAGTGATTGTTTCTGAGGACCTCAAAGTGGTGAAACAGTATGACAAGGTGGTGGCCAAAGTCAGAAGGATGCTGGGTTGCATACAGAGAGGAATTACCAGCAGAAAGGAGGCGGTAGTAATGCCGCTGTACAAGTCACTGGTGAGGTCTCACTTGGAATATTGTGTTCAGTTTTGGAGACCATATCTCACAAAGGATATAAAAAGACTGGAAACAGTGCAGAGGAAGGCGACTAAAATGATTTGGAGCCTGCGCCAAAAGATGTATGAAAAGAGACTCCAAGAACTAAATATGTATACTCTAGAGGAAAGGAGGGACAGGGGAGATATGATACAGACCTTTAAATACTTAAAGACGTGTTTGACATGGCACACCCAAACCCTGGATGTGGGTATACATAACAAGCAGTGAGGACATCCCTGTCCTTGGCGAATTCCAAAAAGAGTTTTGGCTCCACTGCTGCCCATCTCCATGCACCATGCCTCCTCAGTTAAAATATGCATCCCCGAAGCTGCTCCTCACACTTACAATATGGTACCCATGCCAACTACCCATGAAAATGGATCAGACAGATATGCTGATGCAAAACAGACCATATAAGCTAATCCTTTGCATGACCAGGACACTGCAAAGTGAACTCTGTGCACTCAGAGATGTTACAATAGAAAGTAGAAAGTGATATGAGTGTCCTGGCATAGCTTGCAGCACAACATACATGGCAGTAGGTGAGTATTGGTCATCTCTGGCAACAGTCTGTACAATGCTATGTATGGACCAGAAGAAATCAGAAATGGTCCTCTACAGCTAAATGTCAGAGCATATCCCTAACACTGAATAGGGACCCTCAGATTGAATGCATGCAACAGGGCAAACAGCACCACTAGATGCCCAAGAGCACTATCATCTACTGTATCTATACAAATGTGCACATTTGTGAGACCGCTGGTGGTGCTGTGTGCCCTGTTGCATGCCATCATTCTGAGAGTCCCTTATGGCTGATAGGGTTATGCTTTGACATTTAGCTACAGATACCCTGTTCTGCTGTATCCTGGCAATCACACTTGCGTATGGTCACGCTGTGGTCAGCCCTACGGACAGGTATTGGCCAAGCACTGATGTCCCCCCAGAATTGCAGTTGCACACCAGGTTTCCCCATATATCTCTCTAATCACACACACATGCACACGTGCACGTGCACACACACACACACACACACACACACACACACACACACACTCTCTCACTTGCAGTTACACAAAACATACATCTGCATTACAGATTCTCTGCACCTCTAGCAGACAGCTGGTATAACATGATGGCATGGGGTCCCAGGACTACTAATCTTTATCTGCGTTTCTCAGCCACACATACATGCATCCTATACTCACCCACATGCAACCCCTACATCAACAGTCCCACTTCTTGGATGACAGGGTTTGTTAGGGTGCCCTAGATCACCTCCTCTAGCTCACATAGCAATTGTCATCATAGCCGGAATAATCAATATTACACCTCTTAATATTTCTATAGGGGTATTTAGTATGTGTCTTAACCATACAACCTTCTTACATGTCTGCTTTCTGTTCTTGGCAACTGCATCTTGTGGTCTTCCAGACTGCAGACACATCAGTTCACAACATTTTTGTCAGAGCCATTCATCTCTATGGGATTCATTGCAGAGCAGAGCAGAACAGTTTCTAAGTCCTGGCCCTATTCCACGTTTCTGCTGGTATATATGCATTGCACATCTCCACTGCTGACCACGCCCCTGCTCTGCCCCCTTCTGCCCACATTCTGAGATCCTATGCTAGCACCATGTACCTGGAGGGCCACGGGTATATAAGAAAATGATCATAGACATTTTCACTAGAAAAACGTCTACACTGCACGTCCAAGGGCTTATTCCTGTTCTGGAATGACCCCCCAGGCTCTTGAAAATGAAAAGAAAATGGGACAATGTTTAAATATTGACCCACAGCCCCATCCCCCATCCCTTTTCCTCACTGAGAAAAATTGTTAGCAAAAAGAAATCCAGTAGCTTCCCTTCCCTCCCTTCTTTTTCGCTTCCCCATTTGCTAAAATGAATCAAAGGAGTCAGTCTAGGGTAGATGTTCCAACCCTCCCTCTTGTAGTCACAAAAATGGAAAAATAAGCCTGTAGGGATGGACTAGGGACCCCTACTGCTCTTCTGTCCATATAAGGATATAGGGCTAGCTAAGGGATCCCTACCTTTACCCCCCTGTCTTTTTTGGGAAGTCAGAGATAATGTGCAATGTATGGCTATGCAACAGAAATGAGCTGTGACAGATTGATGCGCCTTTCAGCCCTTATTTCTCAGTGTTATGTTTACTGGCCTTCTGTACTGGAAGCACAAGTTTATGCGGTATAATGCAATGCGTTCAGTGCTATCACCATGTTCATGTTCTGAGGCTGATTATTCTTATCTTCAGATGTGAAAGCCGTGACAGTCAACTTGTCCCATGGCCTGAACATGTGCACTGTATAAATCATAGCACATGAAGGCTACATAGCATCTGCAGAGTCACCATCGAGGAATCCCATTATACATGTATTATATATGTGATGAGTCATTTCTCTCATGCCATTCTACAAAACAAATCTGTTCCTATACATTTTATAGAATACAGAATAACAACCTGAGAAAGTACTTGTGTAAGAGACCATTCATGCGCTTAAGTGTTTCAACATAGTGACTTATATGTGTCAATGGCGTGTATCTTTAAGAGACACCCTTATGAAATTACCTCCAAGAGCGTAATTTTATAGCAGGCTGCTTAGATTGAGAGAGCAACTAGGTGCCTCTTTGTAGCATATTTTATAAGGATATATATACGGCTATGTGTCTTTGTAAAATGCTAGGCCAAATCCTGTAGAAATGAGGGCTCAAATGCACCTGTGTGCTATAGTAGCACAGCTGGCATTTGAGGTTCTGGGGCATCTCAAACAAATAGGCCAATCACATCTATTCTAAAGAAGAACCCTTTATTAACACATCAAAGGATAACAGAAAACATCTCCTAGGAAAGACATTTGTGTAAGAGTTCATAGTTCACTTCATATGACAAGAAGTCTGCTGTGTTCAAACTTTAAACCTTCTGACTTCAAGCAATTGCCTGTCAAGTTTATATCCACATACTATACAGCAAAGCTATTGTTTCCAGCTAGGACTACATGCAAGAGAACTCACTCCTGAGGCCATCTCATCCAGAGACTGTTCTACTGGTCCCAACATTTGCAACAATGTATGAATCTGCATACTAGCATCTTTCTCTTACCATGGACTTTTGTTTGGAGAAGGACCACCAGACAACTGTTACCTGATTCACTGAAGATGTCACACAGTATCTGAGACCAGCCAATACATGTGCTATGATGAGAAATTCAGGACAAGGAATTATATGCTGGGCATGGAGGGATGCAGGCATTTTTAGAGATGTTTGCAGCTACTTTTAGGGGTATGTTTACTAAACCGGGCTAACGGTTAACCCGGACTATCTGCAACTAGGTCCCATTGAATAATATGAGACCTAGTGGCAGATAGCCTGGGTTAACCGTTAGCCAAGTTTAGTAATACCCCTTAGTCTCACTTTAGACTCACTTTGGACTTGCCACACTCTGCCATTCTGTAGTCTTCAGCCCTACTGCCTGCCTATCTCCAGCTGGAAAGTCACAAGTGTACAAGGCCAAGGACTAACTTCAGGAAGGAATGAGTCTCTCCCACAGACCTAAAGCTGTGTCATCACATAGCTCAGCTGGACCGTCTGCAGCCCATGTTGGATGCTACCACCCCAGGATTCCTTACTGTTCTAGAAGACTTCTCAGACCCAGCCACAATTGTCCTCCCAGTGGAGCACTGAGATATTGGAGTCTTACAATTCCCTTGGGGGGCTGGGACATATTAGCTAGACAACTATTTATTCTCCCCAAGTGACTGAATCAGTGGTTTCAGTTTCTAAAACTGTGATTTATGACCTGGGCATAATTGTAATCATAGGGCTACATAACTTGCTACCTCATAATTCTAATTTATTCTATATCTACATTATTTTTCTATCAGCAATAATTATATATAGACAGAGGATTTATTCTCTCTCTCTCTCTCTCTCTCTCTCTCTCATGTGGTTCATTTGCCAGCAGTCTCATAGAATCTTGGGCAAAAAGAGGGAAGTAGCAATACCCCTGGACCTATCGAGTTACAAATACTTATCATGTTTTTGCTACATAAAATAATCTCCACAGGGCTATTAGAGTTCAAAACTGCCATTCGCATGTTGGGATGATGAATGAATGGGATAAGGGTGGAGAATGGGCATGGTGAGCACATTGCAATTAGCCCAGGGGGGGGGGGGAGGGATATTACAAATACAGAGGATCTCTGAGAGAGAAGATGGGATTGTAGAACTTAGTAGTTCTTATGGATAGGCAGACTGGATAGGCCATATGGTCTTTATCTGCCATCATTTTCTCAGTTTCTATGTTAACTGTCAATGTTGCCACTAGCACAGGTGCATCCAACACCACCTCAATAGGTGGAACTAAGTGGAGCCCACGGTAAAAGCACCATTTATTGGGGTCTCATCCACATCTTAACTGTCAGAAATGTTCCCAACAGTTACCACAGAGGTTTTGCATTTAATGCATATTGGGCCCGATTTTCAAATAGGCAGGCTATGTGACACATCAGCGTATAGCCTGCCTGCCAACCCCTTTAACCCAGATTTTCACTTCCACGCCAGCAGAAAGTAAAAATCCGGGTATGTCTGGATGTGCTGGCAGCCAGACAGGCTACATGGGTAGCAGCAATTTTTGATACTACCTGCATAGCCTCTGTGTCTTAAAGATAGGCGAGGAAAAATCTCGCCTATCTTTAAGGCACAGAGGGCTACATGGGTAGCATCGAAAATCACTGCTACACATGTAGTCCTTTCCTCCACCCCACTCTGCCCCAGAATGTCCCTAACACGCCCCAATACTACCCGCATAGCATTTGGATGCGTTAGGGACATATTTGGCAGTTTTGAAGGGCACTACCCATATAGGTGCACTTCGAAAATCCTGTATAAGGCCTTTGCATGGGTAACTAGGGAAGTTACCCATGTAAAGGCCTTCAAAAATCGGGCCCATTAGTTTTTCTATTAGATGCAAAATCCTAACACATTTTGTTGTCTAAAAATTTGATCAACTCACTCATTGTTCCTATTTTCAAGTCTTTTATAAATATGTTAAAAAGCAGTGAACCCAGTACACATCCTTAAGGTACTCCACTAGTCTGTCCATTGAGAAAACTAACCATTTAGCCCTACTTTCTAGTTTCTATCTTTTAACCAGTTCCCAATCCACAATAAGACACTTTTTAATTTCCTCAAGAATCTCTCATGAGGGGGCATATCAAAGATTTTCTAAAAATCTAGATACACTACATCAACCGGCTCACCTTTATCTATCTGTTTATTCAAATTTTCAAAAAAAATGTAGCAGATTGGTGGGCAAGACTTCCCTTGGCTAAATCCCTGTGGGTTTTGGCCCATTAAACCATGGCTAACTACAGTATATGCCATCATGCCCAAAGGAATAACATGGGAGCTGCAGCAGATAGTGCCCATAGGATAAAGTAGCACTAAAAAACCTGTTTAAAAATAAATATGTTCAGTAATTGTGTTCTTTATAATGATTTCTACCATTCTGCCAGTCACTTATTTCAGGCTCACCAGTCTGAAGTTTCCCTATCACATCTGGTGCCCTTTTTAGGAATTGACATTACATTTGCCATTCTCCATTTTTTAAGAACTACAAATGGATTTAATGATACTTCACAGATTACTAGTAGTAGGTCTAAAATATATTGTTTTAGTTCTTTCATCACCCTAGGATGTATACCATCTGGTCCAGGTGATTTGCTACTCTTTAGTTTATCAAATTGCTGTATTACATCTTCCAGGTTTATAGAGGTTGGTTTCAATTCCTCCAGAACATCACCTTTAAATATAATTTCTGGCATGGGTAACTTCACTACATCTTCTTCAATAAGGACGGAAGCAAAACATTCATTCAGTCTTTTCACTATGGCCTTGTCTTTCCTTAGTGTTCCTTTTACCCTTCTATCATCTAATGGCCCGATTCTCTCATAGGTTGTTTTCTATAAATGTACTTATAAAAGTTTTTTTTATGAGTTTTTGTTTCCATTGCAAGCTCCTTTTCAAATTCTCTCTTTGCCTACCTTATAAATGCCTTGCATATAACTTGCCAGTGGTTATATTGTTTTCTGTTTTGATCAGTTGTCTCCCTTTTCCATTTTCTGAAAGATGTTATTTTGGCTATAACAACTTCTCTGACCTCATCTTTAAACCATGCTGGCAGTCATTAATCCCAATTCTCGAGAGATGAATATGCTTGAGAGAGCTTTGCATATAATGGAGATAGTAGGCATGCAAATCTCTCTCATACATATTCATAAGGGATATCCTGAAAACCTGATCCATTGGCAGTACCAAGAAATTAGGGTAATCCTACAACATTTGAATAACCTTCAGCAAAACAGAAACATAATACAATATTTAATAACTAAATGACTTTTCTGACTACAATTTTAGGGTCTTATTTGGGAAATGTTAGTGGGCACTATCTGTTGCAGCTCCCATGTTATTCCTATGGGCACAATGGCCGATAGCACGTGCTAATGTTTGGTAAACATGGCCTTTAATGCAATCTGACATTATTTGTGTGTGTAAATGACAATGACTAATTCATTGTAATAAACATGTGGATCTCACACTTTCCACTGGGGACAATAAGCAAAAGTCCCCTCCACAAAATACAAATGTGTGCACACACACAGAAAAATATTGAAAATAGGAATTTTTGTAGCTTTATTGCTGTCTAAGAGACCAGGGTTCAATTCCCACTAGCACTCTTTGTGGCCTTGGGCAACTCATTTAACCCTCCATTGTCTCGGAAGAAAGGCCTAGCAATCTACTTCCAGTCACACTGCCAAGAAAACCCAGGAGCTGCTGGATTGCTATGAGTCAGCATTTACTTGAAGGCACACATTGCAGTTGCATTGTTGTCCTTCTAAGGCTGTATTTAAAATCCTTTACAAATTGTCATTTTGATCTTTTGCTTTGTAGAATCAATTTTCTGTGTCATTTAGCTACAATGTGACTTTTTCTTTTGACCCATTCCAAACTTTTTGGAAGCACTGATGCATCCAAAATGATTGTCTAGAAAAATGTGCAGTCTGTTCATTTATCTCCAATCTTCTTTTATCCCTTTATAACCCTGTGGAAGGATGGTATCTACTTTGTTCTGTAAAGCTCTGCAGTATGCCACACAAAATCTAATATTTATTTACTGTATATGAAAGGATACATTCTGATAGTGTTATTAAAATTATACTAAACATTCTATAGTCACTTCACTAAGTTTTCAGCACAGTGGATAACATTTATAAGGCAAATGTGAATAACATTTAACTTAATTCCCTGAAGTATTAAGAACTAATTATTTTCACAGGTATTAAAATGGATTTACCTATATCTTAATGAAATACATTCCTAATAGACTGTTTGTAATAAATATAATACATAAAAGTTATGCTTCAGGAAAACACTAATTTGCTTCTTTAACTTATATTTTATGTGATGTGATGGGGAATAAATGCAGGTATATTGGCAGAAGAAATATATAGTAGAATAAAAGCAAGTTTGAGGAAAGCGAGATTATTATGTTTTATTGTAGTTTTCCACAATTTCTATTAGAATGATATATTCTGGAACTCAGTATACATAAAAAAATATTGAGGTAGATGATTAAAGGTCCATTTTAGATAATACATGGACACTGAAATTGAGACTCCCAGATTGGGATGCAAACAATTCTGATATTATTTTATAATGAGCTGTGCTAAAGGTGGAGCTGTTAATATAATTTCAGGAATGCACATGGATGTGCAGTAAAAGGTGCCAATTTAAAATTTTGCATGTGGGAAAAATCGACAGGAAACCAGCAACATACACATATAGTGATGGCATTTCACAACATGCAGGTGCAATTGTCATCACTTGAGCCATTCTTTTCACATAAACTTGTAGATGCTGCTACTGAAGTAAAGAGGCTGCTTTTATAATCAAATTGTAGTTTTGAGGGAGAAATAACCTTGGAGGCATTAAAGAGGATAACCCCCATAATCTCTTCTGTAAAGGCCTGGCTAAAATGCATGCTGTTTAAGAACCTACACAAACCAGGGAGCAAGTGTAAACCACAACATACACAATGTTAGTTTTCCATGTGTATTCCCTATGGGGGTCATTCAGAGGAGCATTTAGCGGGGATATATGTCCAGAGGCTGATTCCCGATCCTGAGCTCCCCGCACATGTGGAATAGTTCTGTGCGGAACTCAGGACATGGGGTGGGGGGGGGGGGGGAAGAGGCAGGCCAGAGGAGGAATGAGGGTGGACCAGAGGCATGGCCCTGACCCCAGATTACAGGGCTAATACCAGTTGTGGCCAGATGGGGGACTTATTCCATCTCAAAGGTGGAATAAGTCCTCCCAGAAGTAGGAGATCACCAGCGGGCCGCTAAAAGCAAGTGAGGTGCAGCAAGGGTTCCCCGCTGCCCAATCCCGGCCATTGCAGGCCGCTCTGGGGGTCGGGTGGTGGGGAAACAGGACATCTGTCAGCATGCAGGCAATCAAGGCTCCTCCATGGTGTCCTGGTGCCATGGCAATGGGATGCCATGACACTAGGCTCCATGCAAGAGCCCTGGATGATTTGTACAGGGATCAGGTTGGATGTACAGCAGGCCTGAATCGGGGCATATTCTGCCTGTCCAGGCTCATTGCACCCTATTCTGCTCCCAAAGGAGTAGAATCGGATGCTCAACTGGCCTGTCTAGATGTCCGGATGGGCCGAACAGGCCCCATGTGGAATCGGCCTCCACATGAAATTAGAAATATATGTATACAATGTGAACATTTTGTCCCACACAGGGCACTCCAAGACCATGCACCCAACATAACACCGTTGAAAGTTCCACAAACTAAGAAACTCCATATGCAAATTGAAACCTTTCTAAAATGATCATTTATATGTGTATGTGATTTACATGTGTATATGCATGATTATACAGGTGTAAATCCCAAAGAAGACTTCTAAAATAATCTCATTAATGTGTTGCTTACTAAACTCTCCAGATCAGAAATTAATTGGGTCAATATTCAATAATGGCACTGAGCCCTTTTTTTAAATGCTGGCTGTGTTGTTGTGGTTAAGTGACGTCAAATCGGTTTAGACTCATAGTGACCCGCTGGATAGTTGTCCTAAACTGTGCTCGGTCTTCAGTCAGACGGCTTATTGTTGACAGAGTGGCACCCATAACTGTTGTTATTGTATCGATCCATCTCATTGCTGGCCTTCCTCTTTTGTGTTGACCTTCTTCCTTGCCAAGCATAATGTCTTTCTCTAATGATCTCTCTCTTTGCATGATGTGTCCAAAGTATGAAAGTCGAAATCTTGTTATCTGAGCTTCTAAAGAAAGCTTAGGTTTGATCTCCTCTAGTACTGACTGATTTGTTCTTTGGGCATTCCATGCTATACATAGTATTCATCACCAGCACCATAATACAAAGACGTTGATTTTCTTTCTGTCTATCTTTTTCACTGTCCAACATTTGCATCCATATGACATTATTGAAAATACCATGGCTTGAATGAGTCAAATCTTTGTATGAAAAGAGACATCTCTGCTCTTGAGAATCTTGTCTAGTTCCTTCCAAGAGCAATGCATCGTCGGATTTCTTTTTTTTTTTTTTTAATTTTATTTATGGTATTTTCTTGAATACATTATAATTACAAAGAAAAAAGAAAATAAAGCATTACAATAATTCCAAAAGTTAAACCCACATAAAAAGAAACACATCAAGGAAGAGGAGCCAACCAGTAATAATCATAGAAACAATGAACTTAGTAAATAGGAGTTACAAAAATTCCACAATAGGGAGAAAAATATACATATGTATACCCCCCACTAAGTCCCGAGAACTTCCCTTTCACTTGTCTATCTCACAGAGCTGTACAGCGGGTGGTCTGGAGCCATGGAACAGCTAGCAGGCACCCTGAAGGATGATCCCAGGGCTGGAGGACCCCCCCACCTGCTCTACAAAGCCCAGCGGTACCTGGTCAGAGGCGGACAGTGAGCCGTTGCATGAGGGAGCTGCCGCGTTTGTCTATCTCGTGGAGCCGTGCAGCGGGTGGTCTGGAGCCATGGAACAGCTAGCAGGCACTCTGGAGGATGATCCCAGAGCTGGAGGACCCCTCACCTGCTCTACAAAGCACAGCGGCCGCGTGTCAAGGCCTGCGTGGCATGGTCTAAGGGGCGTGAACCAAGGGGCAGGACATGCCCTTTTGCGCCCCTTCGGCGCACGTGAGGAGTGTACAACGGTACCATGAGTCTGAGTGTTTGTCCGAGTGAAATTGACAAGCAGAAAGGAAAAGTCGTCGCTAAGCCGGGTGAGATTGTTAAAGGAGGTAAGGTAATGGGCCCTATGGATAAGCATCTGACTCCCTCACTGACTGGCATCCTGTCACCGGATGGGGTCTCGTTGAGCCCTGAATCTCGGTCCCCTCCTCCTCTCCTGCAGGCTCCCTTTTCATCTACATTGCTGGAAAGCCCCCCTGATGTTTCTCCCCCGTTTCCACTCCCGGTTTATCCAGCAACTTCGGAAGTTGTGACTGTTGCTCCCCCTTCGGGGGAAGTGACTTTAATAGACATTTCGTCTGCTATTCAAAGTATTGATATTCGTTTGACTTCTACTGTCTCATCCCTCTGTAAATTTTCTCAAGACACTGTTTGTAAATTGAAAAGTGTAGATCAACAATTAGGCTCCTTGGCTAAGTTGGTCGCTCAAACTGACTCCCAGCTTCAGTCTTCTCGAGATAGTAATGTTGCATTGATTCGTGATTCTTTAACGTTATCTTACTGATTGGAAGTGCTGGAGAATCAGTATCGAGCGTGCAACTTACGTTTCCTTAACTTTCCTATAACGCACCTTTTGTCTTCAAACATTTTGCTTGAAAAATATTTTTCTGAGGTACTGCACTTAGATGGGATTTCGGATATTCTCCATATGTATTACTTAACTGGTGATTCTGGTCTCCCACCGTCAGCTAGAGGGGTTCCATTCCATCGTCGGATTTCTTGACTGGTTGTCATTTCTTTATTGATAGTTGATCAAAGTAGGTAAAAGTTGTCCACTATTTCAATTTCTTCTTGAGAAGCAAATGTATCAGATCGTCTTCACTTTCAGCCAGTAATGTGGTATCATCTGCATAACGGAGGTTGTTGATGAGTCTTCCACCAATCTTCACACCTCGGGTGTCTTCATACAGTCCTGCTTCTCTGATGATTTGTTCTGCATATAAATAAAACAGGAAGGGGGAAAGTATTAAGCCTTGTCATACACCTTTGCTGATTTTAAACCATTCTGTTCCTCCTTGTTTCTGTCTTCTAATAGTTTCTGCTTCTATTTTGTTGCATTTCTTTGACTTGTCTTACTGCATGTTGGAAATCTCAGTTGAGTTCTGTGATTGCCTCTCTTTCTCCTATGGCTTTAGCTTCTCCGCGTTTCTGGGCAATTTTCAGAGTTTCTTCGGTCATCCATTTTTGACGTTTTTGCTTTTTCACCTTTTGTAGAGACTTCTCACTTTCTTCCAATACAACCTTCCTGAGGTCATTCCATAACTCTTCTGGAGCTCTGTCAGTTGTATCTAAAGCAGCAAATTGATTTTGCATGCAGTCTTTAAATTCACGTGGTATTTTCTCAAGGTCATATTTTGCTACATTCATGAGTGACAAGTCCATATTTTCCAACCACTTTGCCTTCTTCTTTATTGCCAATTCTTGCATTCCAGTAACCCATGACTATCAGGATATCCTGTTTGCATGATCTGTCAATTTCAGCTTGCACTTGTTCATAGAACTCATCAACCTCATCCTCTTCTGCAGCAGTTGTTGGGGCATTAATTGAATTATAGTTGTGTTGATGGGCATTCCTCGTAGATGAATAGAAATTAAGCGTTCACCGATTTCATTGTATTCATTACAGTTTTTGCAAGTTTCTTCTTAATTATAAATGCAACACCATTTCTTCTTTCTTTTTCATTTCCAGCATAGTAGACCATGTGATCATCAGTTGCAACGTGCCCAATGCCAGTCCATTTCAGTTCACTGATCCCCAACGGATCGAGTTGTACATGTTCCATTTCATTCTTGACCACCTCCCACTTCCCTTGATTCATCTTCATACATTACATGTCCCAATATGCAAGACACCTAAACAGCTTCTGATTCTCATTTCATGTGCAGCTATATCAGCTGTCAGACATCCTGAGGGCTTTGATCCAACCACATCAGACATTCTGGCTTTACTCTGAAAGGTTTTCAGCATCTCCCCAGTAGGCAGTTGAGTGCCTTCTTATCTGGGAGTCTCATCTTCCAGAACTTTGGCTGCTGATGTGCAATTTGTCTTGTTGTGACTATCCATTGGGTTTTCGTGGCAAGATACGGAAGTAGATTGCCAGGCCTTTCTTCCGCCCAATTTAATTCTAGTGTTATTGCCATTGTCACAAAAATGTGATCCTCCACTGTCAACACTGTTCCATTCTGCTGCTGCCCAGAAGGGTGGTTTGTCTTGGTCTGGCACCTCAGCTGAGACCTGTCCATCTTGGGAGACCCTGCCAGTAGTTAAGCTACCGATAGCTTAGCCCTCAGCATCACTGTTGCACACAATCCCTCAGAGTATGACAAGGTGCAAACCAAGTGAGGGATGTGGGTTGTAGTGTTTAAAAACATATGTATTTTCAATGTCACTATGAGGGTCATTTTAGAAGCTCTATTCATTATTTCCACATCTGAAAATGTTCATTCTGATGTTGAAATCACATGGACGTCCCCTGAGTTATTTTAGAAAGCTCTGAATATACACTTTTCTGTTGTGATCATATCTACGTTGCATGGGGTTGTGGCCAAACAAAGATATTTGTTCATGTGATCCTAAACCGGCACTGCATATCTCAGTTTACCATCAGGGATGTTCATGGCTATACCTGCACCTGGACATGAATAGAAATCTGAAAAGTGCTCGTTTCAGCAAACCAACATCTATAATGTGAGGAGGGAAATGACCCCTCACTCCCTCAATATTTGTCACTCCTTCCAAAAAATATGCCAGTAAGTAAAAGGGCATTTCTCTTGGCTCCTGCGTCACTGAACATCCCAGTTTGCAAAATGACAGGGCCAGGGCATATAATGGGGGAGAGATACATGGGCATGTTCTAAAATTGTGTCTCAGTCACTACTATGTGCCATGAATGGAAGACGTCTGTATCCGACAGGCGCAAGTTTCTGAAATTGAGTGAAACACTGCACATGTTCAACCCATTATTCCACATTTCTCTGTTTTGCTCTTTATGTGGTTAAGAGGTGCATCTTTCAGAGTGTAGACAGACCTATTTTACAAGACACCTACTTGTGCTGACCTTCTCTGTTTCCCTTCCCAATAAATTTCAGATATTTCCCTTCCCAATAAATTTCAAATATCACCTACACACTCTTTCTAAGATATGCCATGACTAGAATAGGTGGCAGCTCTGAATATATGTGTAAAGTGATCACTGCTGCCAGCTATGGGGGTTATTTTAAAGATCTTATTCACGTTTTAATCATGGATGTGGTGGCAGAAAAGTGTGCAAGCTGCTTCATATCTAAAGTATGATTTGGAAAGGCTGCAATGTACATTTGCTTGGTCTAGGCACATATATTTATAAACGTTTGCCCGGGAGATGTTCCCAGGGTTGTGGCCTGGGTGGGACAAATATATAGATGTATGTTGTCCATTTTATGTAGGGGATGTATGTGTAAATCCAAAATTGTCCACATCTGAAGTTAAACCTGTTCCCTGCAATGAGCAGGAGTTTTGAAATTGTTCCTTTTTGCCATCCCTTCACAGGGGAGATTAAGGGAGGAATATCTCCCTTTATTTCCCCAATGTTTGTTTCCCTAACCAAACTGAAAATTGTTGAAGAAAGAGTCCTCAGTAGTCAATCTGCAGCATTCACATCTCTGGGTTTCCAAAATGGCTGGGATACAGGGGTAAGTTCTGACTTTTACATATATGCATTGTGAATTGCCGGAATTTATACGTGCAGGTTGTCAGGGTTCCTCCATCCATTTTTCCAAGTGCATTTTTGTAAAAAGGTTCCTCCTGCTGTACATGGATATGTGTGTTAGAAATCACTGTAGATTTAACAGTCTTTTCTGAAGTACTGTCAGAATGATAAATGTGGTGGTCTCCACGTCTCATTTCTGACTTTCACATTTTTTCTAAAATGTGCCTTCAAATATATAGTAGTGATTTTCAGTCAACGTGGGGGATAATTTTATAAAAACATTTTCATATATATATATATATATATATATATATATATATATATATATATATATATATATACCAATGGATATGTGTAACCCCCCCTCCCCCCTAAAGCTACCTAGTGTGTACTTTTACATACCTTTGATGTGGGCCTGTTCTGCGAAGGAGTTTGGATAGAGCATAGTTGGAGTCACGATTTACTTATATAATTTATAAAATACGTGAAATTATGCATGGCATATGTGCATACCTTTGCATCAGGTGGGTTCATTTTACCCACAATTTCTGCAGAATTTGTCTTAGTATTTTATAAGAACAAATAAGGGGCCTATGGGGCCCTTTGCTAAAGAGCGCTAAGGTGTCACACCTAACGCAGAAAAGCCCTAAAACGATGGCACGTTAGGTGCAACACCAGTGCATTAACTGCCGGGGGCATGGTAAGCATTTTCCTATCACTTTACATGGAGCCCTGTCCCTTAGCATGGGTACACTTAACTCTACATGTTGAGGTGGCTTTAGGTGATCCAGCGCTAATGCAGGTAGCGTGCAGCGTGAACACAGCACTAACTGCACTGAGCTCACCATGCCCACGCCCCCCACCCATTTGCGACCCTACCAAGGGTTAAACAGCTATCATGGGAATCATCCTATGCTAACCGCCATAGCCCTGCGTTAGCTGGAAATATATGTCCCAACATGGATTCAGCGCGCACCAGAACACATAAAAGACCCCGGATGTGTCTTTAAAAATTAGGTTGCAAATAAGTGTTTGATTTCCCTAAACACATAGGCAAATTTAAAAAAAAAATGCTCTCTTTGGGGGTAATTGCAAAAAGTCTCTCATGCATACAGGGCAGGATATGCATATAAAAGCTTCTTATAAAATTATTCCAGGCTTAAAGTACACACAAATTCTTCAGAGTTACATTGTATGTGAGTATTTTAGAAAACCCCTTTGAATATTGACCTGAGTATTTCTAAACATTATAGTTAAATTCATTATAGCTTTTTCTAAACATTATAGTTGCTTTTAATCGCTCAGTAAATCAATAAAATCACTGGCTTTTGTTTGCAATTTAGCATGCTAGAATTGTCATGACAAGCTCTTTTGAGAGTGCTTTATACACTAACCTATTCACGTTAAAAGAGTGGTTAGAGCAACTGCTTAGTACCCAGAAGATTGAGGGTTTGATTCCCACTAGTACTCCTTGGGCAAGCCATTTTAACCCCCCCCCCCCCCCCCCATTTCCTAGGAAGAAAAAGCCTGATTATCTATTTCTGGTGATACATTGCCAAGAAAACCTAGAGACAGCTAGGTAGCCAAGAGGCAAGGACTTCACAACACAAACAAAAACCCCAACCATTTTAAAACTTACAGTTTAGCGTATGTTATGTTTACATACTAACATTTGAAATCTGGATTTAATCACATATTTACAATTTTGAGCTCCCTTTTTTCAAAGTCAGGACTGAAAATGGTCATCCACTCACACTCTGTGGAGCCCCCAGACTTCCCCTATTTGCTTACTAGAATAGTATATTTTGAAATATAGGGGCCCTTTTACTAAACTCCACTAAGCAGTTAACGTGTGCTTTATCAGGCAGTGATGAGCCGCAGTGACAGTTAATGCAATGGCATGGCAGCTACCAGACGCTAAAAGGTCTGACAGAGTGAGGAATGGGCAAGGAATGGGTGGATGCTGGGTGTGCAGAGCACATTGCAGTTAGCACGGGGATGCATATCGCCCTCTAAATGTCAAAGTGGCAAGTAGCATGGGGACACACAACAATACCAATATTAGGGTACATATCCATGCATTAGCTGTTGGGAACATGCTGGTGACACACCTGGCATTTAACTGCAGAAGTTTTGCACTAATCGCGAGATGACACCTTGGTATTTAAGCTTAAGTGCTTCAATTACTATTTGAGGGCTTGCTCCTGAATCCTGCATAAGGACGTCTCTGTGCCAAAAAAGATAGAAACATTCACAACAGATGCAAGAACGTATGCTGTAGACTTAGATAACTTTAAATCATTATGGACGCTCACTCCATGTTTTCTCTAATAAAGTCTACACAGAAAAAAAAGTTTTCAGTTCTGACATAGCCATAGACAAAAGCTGAATTCACAAACCAAAAGGTCTTTGAGAAAGTCATGTTTTAGTGTAACATGTATAAGTAATGACAGCCTAATCATTTGTGGACTAAGCAACATTTCCAAGTAGGAATTTTGTGAAAGCGCACTGTTGAGAAGTGTAATGGAAAAGTTAATTCTAAATGCCTAAACAAAGTCACCATAGAATCCTGATACCATGAGCCATTTTTTATATATTTTTTCTTTTCATTTGCATATCAAATTAATTCCAAAATCATTAATCAGAGGTCTATTTACTAATCTACACTAAGGTTTTACATCTAATGCACATCAGCAGCCAAAGTTAAGGCATGTTAGATGTAAAACTTCTATGTTAATGGCTGGAGTTATATATACTGTAAATTGCACCAGGTGGGTTCATTTTACTCACAATTTCTGCAGAATTTGTGCTAGTATTTTACAAGGACATATAAGGGATCTATGTGTTTTACAACAAGTGTGGTGGGGATGGGGTTCCAGGTTTGAGCAACAAGGCATGGAAGAGGAAAGTGGAGTCATTACCTTGCCTTCCCCATCGATCCCATGACAGCAACAAGATCACTTCCAAGCAAACAGACAGACAAATAGACAAAGTGATGTTTTTTCTCCATAGTCTTGAAGGACTACCAAAAGGGACTGCTACTGCTGGAAAGAAATCTGCGTTTGTAAGTTTTTACTTCTGGGAAATTCTCTAAATCTTGAAGAAAAGGGAATTTTTTGAGTTAAAGCTGAAAAATATGTGTATTTTAGAATCCGTATATTTGCTAACTCAGTCAGGGCTCAGTAGCATCAGAGATCTTCTAATTTAAATTTAAACCTCAATCAGTAGCTCCAGAGAGTTTTTAATTTAAATGTAAACCTTAATCTTTAGCACCAGAGAGCTTGTAATTTAAATCAAAGTAGAGTATAGCTTAACATAGAAGGAAGAATATAGTAAATATTCTTTGAGTAAAAAGAAATAAACTGTTTCTAGTGACCTTTACAAACAGGCCTTCCAATTAGGGGGAAAAAGATATTGTTTTAAATAGGTGTCAAAGCCAAGTGACAGATCAAAGGGGCAATTGGAAAGGTTCCCTCTATCAAACCAAGGGCTGAATGAATCACCTAGGAAATTGTTAAGAGATTGCCTTAGAAGCTCAGGTCAAGGCACCATGTAGCAAGCTAGCTTTTCCTAAGTGTTCTTTCGCATCCTCCCACACAGGCATAATCTTAGCTTTATAGGTTCTTTAACCTATGAAAGGGGAAGAGGTGGTCAAATTCACTTTCAGGTTCAGCTGGGTATCCTCATCAGGAATAGATTGATTAATCATCAGGTAAACTAAGTCTCTTAAACTTATTAGATATGTTTGTATCAATAGAAGAATCCCTAGCAACTTTAAGTTGGTAGGCAACTTATATATCTAAACAAAACCTTAAAACTAAGATGCATACAGCAATCTAGCAACAAGATTCAGTTTTTTGCATTGACTGTCACATGTACGATTTTCTCCCAGTTTGTGAGGGATCTTACATGTGCAGTAGATACAAGGATCTCTTTCCTCTCAAATAACAAGTCCAATCTCTGGAGGCTAGAGTGGCAGACTTGGAGGACATAAGAAAGACAGAAAGGTATATAGACATGACTTACAGGGGATATAGTACTGAAGTCCCACCTCCAGTCTGGCAGCCTCTCAGTTGCCCAGGAGGAAAGAGGTTGTGTGAAAGGAGAGAATCACCTTGGTGTGGCACGCAGTGATCCTGCAGCTACGAGCTTTCTCCAGGACCATGTGTCCATGAGGGAAGGTTTAGGACAACTATTATAGTTGGCGATTCAATTATTAGGCATGTAGATAACTGGGTGTCTGGTGGATGTAAGGATTACCTAGTAATATGCCTGACTGGTGCAAAGGTAGTGGACCTCACATGCTATCTAGACAAGGCTTTAGATAGTGCTGGGGAGGAGTCTGCTGTCTTGGTTAATGTTGGTACCAAAGACAAAGGAAAGTGTGGGAGGGAGATTCTGGAGGCCAAATTTAGGCTTTTAGGTAGGAAGTTGAAATCCAGACTTTCCAGGGTGAAATTATCTGAAAGGCTTCCTGTTCCATGCTCAAGACCCCAAAGGCAGGCAGAGCTCTGGGGTCTCAATGTGTGGTTGAGACAATGGTGCAAAGAAGAGGTTTTTTGATTTGTTAGGAACTGAGCAACATTCTGGGGAAGGGAAGGGCTTTTCCGAAGGGATGGGCTCCCCTTAACCATGATGGAGCCAGGTTGCTGGCATTAACCTTTCAAAAGGAGATAGAGAAGCTTTTAAACTAGATAATAGGGGAAAGCTGACAGTCACCCAGGAGCGCATGGTTTGGAAGGATATATCCTTGAAGGATACTTGTGAATGAAGAAGTTAGAGCATTTCAACAGAGAGGTTCAAATAAAGATAAAAGTAATCCAGATGTCCTTAATTACACAGCTAAAAGATTCCAAATTACCTCTATCAACTGATAAACAGATCAATATGAGTAAAATACAACCTCTAAAATGCCTGTATGCAAATACTAGAAGTCTAAAAAATAAGATGGGAGAGTTAGAATATATAGCACTACATGAAAGGTTAAATATCACTGGCATCTCAGAGACCTGATGGAAGGAGGACAGCCAATGGGACACTATGATACCTGGGTACAAACTATATCACAATAATAGGGTAGATCAAATTGGTGGAAGGATTGCATTCTGTGTTATAGAGGGCATTGAGTCACATAGGATTAAAGTTCTGCATGAAACAAAATACATTGTAGAATCTCTAGGGATAGAAATCCCATGTGAAAAGGGGAAGGTGATGAAAGTGGGGATGTACTACCGACCGCCTGGCCAGAATGAACAGAGGGATGATGAAATGCTAAAAGAAATCAGGGAAACTAACAAAAGATGCAACACAGTAATAATGGATGATTTCAGTTACCCCAGTATCGACGGGATCAGTTTCACAGCAGGACATAGTAGGGAGGTTAAGTTTCTAGATGAAATAAATGACTGCTTCTCGGAACAGCTGGTTCATGAACCAACAAGAGAATAAGCTATTTTGGACCTTATCCTTAGTGGAATACAGGATCTGGTGCAAGAGATAAGAGTGCTCGGGCCACTTGGGAATAGTGATCATAGCATGATCACATTTGATTTAATAAATGGAAGAAGGATGGCAAGGAAATCCATAATACTGCCTTTTAACTTTCAAAAGGGAGACTGATAAAATAAGACAAATAGTTAAGAAAAAATTAAAAGAAACAGCTGCAAAGGTTAAAGATTTATATCAAGCATGGGCATTGTTTAAAAATACCCAAACCGGATGTATTCCACACTTTAAGAAAAGTGGAAGGAAGACAAAAAAACTGCCAGCATCATTTAAAGGCAAGGCCAGAGAGGCTGTTGTAGCCAAAAAAGATCTTTCAAGAAATGGAAAAAGAAGCCACATGAAAAAATGGAAAACAACATAAGCACTGGCAAGTTAAATGCAAGGCATTGATAAGACAGGTTTGGTTGTGAATTTTTGGTCATTTGATGGTTAGCTATGTCCTGTGGGTGTATTTCTGGGGTTGATTGTTGTGCTGGGTCTTTGGTGAGTGACCAAGCTGTTTCAAAGAGTTTGCATGGTTTATTATCTGATTTCATAATGAAGTTGGTGTGGAATTGTTATGTTTAGGAGTTTATTGTATTCTTGTTGTTTATGTCTCCATTGTCTTTCCAGTTTCTGTTTAGCTTGCTTGATCTTGGAGGAGTACCTTGGTGCTCTTCTTGTTTTTCATGTAGTTGTATGGGTCTTGTTTGCAACTGAAGCTGCTGTGAGGATGATTTGGTTCACATTTTCCATGGCGATTTCCAGATCATGTATGTCATGATTCAGAATAGGGGATATTTCTTGCACAACATTTTCCTTATGGAAGCTCCTGAATCTTCTCTCAGGGTGTTGCTGGGGTGTGATGTCAAAGGGTTTTTTGATCCGCATCTTGATGGCTATAATGTGATGGTCTGACTTGGGTGTTGGCATGATGGATGGAGGTATTATGTAGTAATGTAGATAAGGTCAGGCATTGTGCCTAGCTGATGAGATAGTACATTAATGGTTTGGTTGTATTGAAGTGATTCCTTTGCACTCAGGAATGACTTAGCCTTTTGTTATTCACTGAGCTGAGGTTGAAATCACCCAGGGCAATAAGGGGTTTAAGTGGTGTGTTATGGATACATGCTATCTCCAGCATGGTTATGGAATCAGCTACCTGATGAACTGAGATCGAACAGAGACTTACAGGACTTCAGAAAAAAACTAAAGACCCACCTCTTCCAGGAACATTACCACTTAACATAAGCAATGCAATGTGAACCTAACCGTGCAACCCAAATGATCAAAAGCATTAAGAACCTATTTCGTTGCAACCACAAATGTATATATTCTCAACCATAGAAACGCACCTGTAGATGGCTCATACTGCATAAATGTAAATAATGCAAATTGTATAAATGTACAAATGTATAAACACCTACCCCATAATGAAGATGTAAATAATGTTGATTCCTATCATATATAACCAATGTTTGCTGTGTGAGATAAATTGCTACTGATCGATGGAAGAAGCGGTATACAAATGTAACCAAATAAATAAATGGTGGAGAGCTCATCAGAGTTGGCATTGGGAGCTCTGCATGTGAGGCATATGCTTATATATTTGTTGGCAATGGTGATCATATTTGTATTCTGTAATGGGAACTTGCTACCATCAATTCCGATTGATTATGCAGCTTTTATGAAAGAAACTTATGACAATATAAAACAACTTTTGAAATGTATAAACTATGATCAACATCTATGGTCAATCTGTGGTGACTTCAAAGTGGTCGCCCTCTTGCTTGGTCTTCAGGGTGGATACACCAAGTACTGCTGCTTCCTGTGTGAATGGGATAGTCGTGCTAGAGATTGTCATTTCGTCAAAAGGGACTGGCCACTCCGTCACTCACTGGATCCTGGAAGCAAAAATGTTCTGTTTCCAGCACTTGTAGACAGCAACAAGATTTTGATGCCTTCCTTGCACATCAAGTTGGGACTAATGAAAAGCTTTGTCAAGGTGATGGATAAAACTAAACCTGCTTTCAGGTATTTTAGTGGTAAATTTCCTAAACTGAGTGATGCTAAAATTAAGGAAGGAGTTTTAGTTGGCCCTCAGATTCATGCACTTCTTCAAGATGACAAATGTCTGTTTATTACGTGGAAAGGAAAAGGCTGCACGGATAGCATTTGAATCAGTGACACCAAATTTTCTTGGAAACAACAAAGCAAATAATTACCAAGAGATTGTTCAAGATCTTCTCAAGGCATACAAAAACCTTGGTTGGAACATGTCCTTAAAGACTCATTTTCTACACTCTCATCTAGATTTTTTCCCACAAAATTGCAGAGCAGTAAGTGTTGAACATGGAGAACAATTTCACCAAGACATTGCAACCATGGAAAAGAGGTATCAGGGTAAATGGAGTCCATCAATGCTTGCAGACTATTGCTGGACAGTGACAAGGGATATTCCATTGCTTCAGTACAAGAAACAGATCAGGAAGAGTCGTGAAGCCACTGAATAAGAACAAAAATTGCTAGAATGTACTTACAAATGTTCTTAATGAAAGTTAAATTGCAGACATAATTACTCCTCTGTTTCTTCTAAGTATGTTTATGACTTTATTTTATAAAAACATGCTTGTTATTGTGCAAAGTTTCATTTGTAATAAGATTTTGATTTACATCTAAGGATTTAGGCTCGATTTTCACCATACATAGTGGGAAAATGTACATTCTTCAACATATCATAGAAACAGGAGCTAATTGACCAATTTCATTATCATATTTGAATTCAGCGTATCAAATTCATTAAGAAATAGCACATTTAATTTCTGAAGCAAACAATTTTTGAAAATATGTAGAACAGTGTTATGTTTACGTGCTTACATTTGAAATCTGGACTTAATCACATATTTATAATTTGGAGGGGGGGGGAGTTGAAAGTCAGGGCTGAAATAAATCATCCACTCATATTGTGTGAAAACCCTAGATTTCCCCTATTTGCTTAAGAACAGTACATTTTGAAATATAGGGGTCCTTTTACTGAAACCCACAAAGCACTTAACATGTGTGTTAGTGGGCAGTAACCGTCCGCAGTGACAATTAACGTGTTGGCATGACAGCTACCAGCTGCTAAAAGGCATTAAGTACAACACCCTAATGGACTTTAGAAAAAGGACCCCAAAATAACCTTTACTGGGGAGATATCTGTTTTTTTTCTGTAGCATCTTAAAAGATTATGTCTTGTTATTTAATCTTAAATATTCAATTACAATTTATAGGCTCACACATAAATCGTTCATAGGGAAGCTTGTATGCCAAAAAAAATGGAAATGTTTGCAACTGATGCCACAAGATATTGGGTGGGGAGGAGAAGACATTCCAAAGTTTTGTATATGTTAATTACTTTTATTTCAAGTGGGGTTATTAGAAAACTTTAAGCATTAAGGACACTCACTCCATGTTCTATTTAATAACATCTACACACAGAAAAAAAAAATGGTGTCAGTTCTCACATACTGTAGCCATAGACAAAAAAGCTGAATTCACAAACCAAAAGGTCTTTGAGCAAGTCATATTTTAGTGAAACATGTATACTGTAAGCCTACTCATTTCTAGACAAAGCAACATTTTCAAGAAAGAATTTTGTAAAAGTAAAGAAGTGTAATACGGGAAATTAATTCTAAGGGGGTCATTTTAAAAGTCTTACTCGTGATTTGGACATCTGAAGACGTGCACATGCCCATCCAAATTATGGAAACATCTCAGAAGCCATTTCACAAATGACTTTTAAAGACATCACCAGTATGGAGATGTCCAAGTATGCAGGGGAGGTGTTGTGTAGGCCTTTCTAGGGAGGTGCAATGGACCATTCAATTTCAGAAACATTGGGAACATCCAAGTTTAGACCTGCTACAGGCATGAATAGACATCAGGAAAGTGCTTGTTTGGCCAAAAAAGTCTAGAGAGTCTGCTTTTTTAAGGTGCCATCAAGTCAATACTGACTCTTTGAAACCCAGCAGCCCCTGGGTTTTCTTGGCAAGGTATGACTATGAGTAGATTGCTAGAGACCTTTTCTTCTGAGGCAATGGAGAGTAAATTGAACTACCCAAGGCATGCCAGTGGGAATTGAATTCAGATTGCATGGGTAAGAAGCTGCTGCTCTAACCACTAGGCTACTCCTCCATTCTGATACCACATATATCCCAGGGTAATTATACAATTGAATATTTCAGAGTATATAATGTTTTATATGCAAAAACCCCCTAATATTCAGGGACAGTCCAAGGGGGATGTGAGGCCACATACAGAAACTTACTGTGAGGCCTCATTTGCATAAATATTTGCATAACACATTTATTTGGTCAATGCTATGACCAAGTTAATAATAAGGAGGGAAGATATGAACTGAGAAAAATCAATTCTGGTAGCAAATAATGTGTATTAAATGACATGGTAAAATACTATGTGTATCTTACCCATTGAAAGGGCTTAAATTATTGATCTCCAAATGCTTACACTATTAAAAAATAGTAAACATATAGTAAACATTAATCGAAATCTACATTTTATGCCAGTTAAATTGAGGAGGTGGTGGTCTGGGAAAGATAACAACTCCAGACACCCCTATACACATAATCCATCCCCCAGTTCCCCCTCCTCCCACCCCGCCAAATGCAGAATATCAGGAATACAGACATTCTTCAATGTGCAAGGTGTGCACAGAAGACCAAAAACAGTGGTTCTTTCCCCATACGGTTGCCAGCTCACTCAAGACTGAGCAAACAGATTGATCCATTTCTGATTATCTTACATTTGATTCATGGGTTTGTATCTCTGATGCTCTAAAGGAAATCAACCAAAAAGACCTAAAATGTCACCCATGCAATAGGGTAAAACCAGGATTGGATCAGCCTGTTTGTTCAACCTGGGAGAGCTGAGAACCCCATGTCCTCATCCCCTATCATACAATACCTCTCCTCCAGTTGTCTTTGAGCCTATCATGGTCCCCAGTGGTCACCAATTCTAATTTCAGCCATCTCGTAAAACTATCACTGTAATTATTTGATAGCAGCGTTCAACAGAGTTTTCAATGTGGGAACGAACAGAATGTAAATATATTAAAACCTATACCTCCAGTTCTTTAACACAGATTCCACACTTCACACCAACAAAAGAGGTTTCTCCTTCCAAATCACCATACAAAAACATATAAATATTCAAATTGTGGTATCATTGCAGGAGCGCCACACATTCACATTTCAGTACCAGCCACTTTGGACTAGATTTATTAAGGTGCAATTCTGTATTAACCATATTAGCATAAACTAATATGTGATATTAGTTAATAGGTCTCATTGCATAAATGGAACCTGAATACATGTTTGTCAATGGAGGGTAGCATGCGACAATGCGGCTGTACCTTTTAGTAAATCTAGCTTTGACACTGATCCATCTGTTTCATAATTTTTCTCCCTTTCTGTCATGTTCCTTTTTATCTACCTGTATGCAGATTTCATTCTTCATCCCTCCCCTATCCTTAGTCTCCTTCTTTCCACCTTTCATCTACTTACCAGCTTTCCACTTCCTATACTCACTTCCCTAGTCCCCCCCATTCCCATCCGTCTCTTATTCCTTTCCCAGCCTCATATTCCCCTTGTCTTTCATCCATTTTCTAGCCATCCATTTCAACCCTCTGTATTCATCATCACTCCGGCCTCATCTATCTCTACCGCTTATCACCTCACAAACCCCAGCTCCTTCCCTGTCACTCATCCCTCTCTACCTCCAGTTATACTGTAGGTGCCAACTTCTCAAAATGATTAGAGGTGCTAAACACAACATAAGTAGTGGCAGTATGTGGGGCTTGGCTCGGGTGGGTCGGAAAAGCTGAGGCAGGGTGCTGTCCTGACTGTTGGGCAGAGAAGCATGTCTTGTAAATGTTCCAGGCAGCACCACAACTCGGAGAGATGGAATTGCTGTAAGTAGTCTAAGGCTGGAGTGGGACCTCCTTCTCAATGGGACCCTGTGCCAGAAACATGCCAGCAAATGCCTAGGGCTGGCCCTGCTAATATTCATAAGAGTTACTACTACCACTACTACTGCTAATCATGGGTGTCATTCTGATCTGTGTTTAGCTAAACTCCTGGACCATGCTTGCGGCAGAAGATCTCCACACATGTATTGCTGAGTTGTGCGGGAAGCTTTGCTCATGGAGGGAGGAGGAGGGCTATGGGAGGAGCGATGGCGGGAACACCACCCTGGAAGTACAGGGCCAATTCTGAGGTTAATCCTGTACGTCTGGGGTTGCTCTCCGCCCACTGCCTGCCTTCACTCTGCTTCTGGCCCGCTCCCTCCTTCCTACGAACAGAGCTCCCCATACAAATCACCTGTTCATATGGGGAGCTCAGTCCCCAGCAGACTGCCTGGCCGTTTAGCGAGTCTGGTTTGGACATCCAGACCCTCTAAATGGTGTATAGAATGACTCTGTATGTGTATAGCTCTACAAGGCGTATGCAGCACTGTACATATAGATAAAAGACACAGTCCCTGTTCATCAGAGCTTACAATTTAATCAAGATGAAGAAACATTGCAAAACCAGGGACTAGAGTATGGCAAGATACCCATAAGTATGCAGATGAGAATGAGGAGCATCAGGATATAAAAGCAGCCTCAAAGAGGAGAGTCTTCAGCCTGGACCTGAATAGGGCCAGAGAAGGAGTCCGTCGCACCAGCTCAGGTAGTTTGTTCCAGGCATATGGAGCAGCAAGATTGGAAGAACAAAATCTGGAGTTGGCAGTGGCAGAGAAGGGCACAGATAAAAGGGATCTGCCAGAGGAGCAGTGTTCCCAAGGAGGAGAGCAGAGTGAGATAAGAGAGGAAAGGTAGTGAGGAGATGCAGAATGAATGCACTTATAGGTCAGTGGGAGAAGTTTGAACTGAATGCAGAAATGGATAGGGAGCCAATGAATTGACTTGAGAAGAGGGGTTATATGAATACAGCGACACTGGCAGTAGATAAGCTGTGCAGCTTAGTTTTGAACAGACTGAAGGGGAGAATGATGATTCAGAGGGGCACCAGTGAGGAGCAATAGTCAAGAGGGGAGGTGACTAGTGAGTGGAAGAGGGTCTTAGTAGTTTAAGTAGAAAGAAAGGGATGAATTTTGCCAATGTTATAGAGAATGGAGTGACATGTTTTAACTATCTGTTGGATGTGTGCATAGAAAGAGAGAGTAGAGTCAAAGATGACCCCAAGGTTGCGAGATGAGGAAACAGGGAGGAGTGTAGTGTTATCCACAGAAATAGAGAAGGGAGGAAGGGGGATGTAGGTTTAAGGGGAAAGATAAGGAGCTCAGTTTTGGCCATGTTCAGTTTGAGATGGCAGTGAGATCCAGGCAGCAATGTCAGATAAGCAGGCAGAGGTCTGGGCCTGGATTCCTGGAAAGATTTCAGGCACAGAAAGGAAGATCTGGGAGTAGTCAGCATAAAGATGGTACTCAAAAACCATGGGAGGAAATAAGTGCTCTAAGGGACTGAGTGTATAGAGAGAAAAGGAGAAGTTCCAAGACAGAGCCTTGTAGTGCATCGACTGAAAGCAAGATAGCAGTAGAGCAGTATCCACCAAAACATACACTAAGGGATATGTTTATTAAATGGCGGTAGCGGCTTCCATGCGATATCAGAGCCGCGGACCCATTGATTTTAATGTGGCCACAGCTCCGATATTGCATGGAAGCTGCTACCACCATTTATAAACATATCCCTTAAAGTGCGATGGGAGAGATAAAAAGAAAACCAGGACAGAACAGAGCCCCTAAATCCAAGCAAGGACAGAGTATTGAGGAAAAGGTTGTGATCAACAGTGTCAAAGGCAGCAGAAAGGTCAAGAAGGATGAGAATCGAGTAAAGGCCTTTGGATTTGGCGAGGAACAAGTCACTGGAGACTTTGGCAAGAGCTCTTTCTGTGGAATATAGAGAATGAAAGATAGATTGCAGTGGTTCCAGAAGGGCTTGAGAGGAAAGAAAGTCAAGATAGCAGTGGTGAACCGCTCATTCAAGTACTGTAGTTTTGAAGCAAAAGAGAGGAGAGAGGCCAATAACTGGAAGGTTATCAGTTAATAGTTAATTAACTGGTCAATAATTGGGGATGTGCACAGAAATATTTTTCATACCTTTGGAACATTTTGGAGCTTTCTTTTTCAATCGCTGGGTACTTTTTAAGTGGTCCCCAAAGCCCTAAGATTAGTGGAAGAGCAGCTTATAGTTAGAACGAAGAACTAAGAACTAGGAAAACCAGGGCCTAACTTTCATGTTTGCCAATAAAGTTCTTGTGACCTTGGGCAAACCACTTCACCCTCATTTGTCTCAGGTACAACTGCCAGGGACAAAACCAGAGTACCTAAATTGCAACATACCTTGAGCTCAAATTTGGAAAGTCACAAAATTAAATAAAAATAAATCCAAACCTAAGTCATCACAGTATCCCCCCAACCCTTTATGAGGCTAATTTTATAAAACAATTTCATGCCTAAATACATTTTTGGGAGCATAAATAGGATCCTACAAAATTAGGTTAGGCATAAAAGCACAGCACTGTAGGTTAGGCATAAAAGCACAGTGCAAACCAGCTTGTATTTTTACAGTAGGCCTTCACAAAGGTGGAGTTTGAGCAGAATGTGGGTGGAGTCACAAAGCACATGGTTATTGTGTATACACATGTACGGTACATTCTGACATTTACACCTACCCTGGAGCAGGTGTGATGTGTATGCCTGAAATCTAGGCATAATTTGTGCAGGGATTTGTGCTAATATTTTATAAAGGTAAGTAGACTCAAAATAAACACCTTCTCTATCACATTTCCTACAACTGCTACTACTACTAAACATTTGTATAGCGCTACAAGATGTACGCAGCGCTGCACAGACATGTAAGAGACATGCTTTTATATACTGCACTCTTTAAAATCAGTGTGGTTTACAGATAACAGCTTTGTGCGTAGACAGGGACTGTCATGCACTTACATTGCACAGGAGATCTAACTTGGTTGAAAACTGGGGTAACTTTCTACAGTTATCTACAACTATCTACGCTATAAGCATGATTCTATAGCTTACAATTGAATGGTGGGTGCATTTGGGTCGCTGTGTTGTGTGTAGTGTAGGAGAAAGAGGTGGCGCTTTAGTGCTTTTCTGAAATGTGCAAGATCCACGATCGCTCGAATGGTGGATGGGAGTGCATTCCAGCAGCTGGGAGCATAGAACTTGAATGCACGGTTCCTTGTTGCCTGGGTACATTCACGTCAAAGCTTACAATCTAGTTAAGACAGACAACACAGAAGGTGTAGACAGGGATAAAACAAGAGGGAATGATAAAGAAACAAGGAGATCAGGTGAGTCAAAGTCCAAAAGCAGCAGCGAAGAGGTGAGTTTTCAGCCTGGATTTAAAAAGGGTCAGAGAAGGTGCCTGGCATGCAGGAAGTTTGTTACAGGCGTAAGGTGCAGCAAGGTGAAAGGAGCAAAGTCTGAAGTTAGCAATAGAAGAGAAGGGCACAGATAGAAGCAATTTGCCAGAAGAGTGGAGTTCCCGGGGGGAGGGGGGAGGTGTAAGGAGAGATAACAGAAGAAAGGTAGTGAGGAGCTGCAGAGTGAATGCACTTATAGGTCAGCAGGAGAAGTTTGAACTGGATGCGGAAATGGATAGGGGGCCAATGTAGTGACTTGAGAAGAGGGGTATTATAGGCACGATGAGGCTGGTGGAAGATTAGCTGCGCAGCAGAGTGTTGAAGAGATTGAAGGGGAGAGAGATGATTCAAAGGGAGACCAGCAAGGAGTAGGTTATAGCAGTCAAGATGGGAGGTGATTAAGGAGTGGATAAGCATCTTAGTAGTGTGTTCAGAAAGGAATGGGTGTATTTTGCTGATGTTATAGAGAAAGGAACAGCAGATCTTAACTATTAGATGGATATGTGTGGAGAAGGAGAGAGAGTAGTCAAAGACAACCCCAAGGTTGCGAGCTGAGGAAACAGGGATGAGTAAAAAGTTGTCCACAGAGACTGAGAAAGGAGGAAGAGGAGGGGAGGGGAGGTTTTAGGGGGAAAAACAAGAAGCTCAATCTTGGCCATGTTCAATTTCAAGTGGCAGTGAGACATTCTAGCAGCAATGTCAGAAAGGCAGGCAGAGATCCGGGTCTGTATTGCCAGAGAGAGTTCAGGCATAGAGAGGTAGATCTGGGAATCATCGGCATAAAGATGATACTGAAAGTCATGGGAAGAGATGAGCATACATAGGGACTGGGTATAGAGAGACAAAAGGAGTGGACGCAAGACAGATCCTTGGGGTACACCAACTGAGAGCAGGATAGGAGCAGAGGAGGAGCCACCAGAACTAACACTAAAAGAGCGATGGGAGAGATAGGAGGAGAACTAGAAGAACACAGAGCCCTTAAAACCAAGTGAGGAAAGGGTATTGAGGAGAAGGTTGTGGTCAACAGTTTCAAAAGCAGCAGAGAGGTCAAGAAGGATGAGGACACAGTAAAGGTCCTTGGATTTTGCCAGGAACAAGTCACTGGAGATTTTGGCAAGAGTTGTTTCAGTAGACTGTAAAATAGGGAAAGCCAGATTGTAAAGGATCCAGAAGAGCATGAGAGGAGAGGAAGTCAAGGCAGCGGTGGTGAACCACGCATTCAAGTAGTTTAGAAATGAAGGGAAGGAGGGAAATGAGTCGATAATTAGAAGGACAGTTAGGACCAAGTGAGGGTTTCTTGAGGAGAAGTGTAACTACAGCATGCTTGAAGGCTGTAGGAGAAGTTGCAATGGAGAGCGATAGTTTGAGATTATGAGAGATGGAAGGGACAACAGTGGAGGAGATGGGGCTTAGGAGATGGGTGGGGATAGGATTAGAGGAGCAGGTGGTGAGTTTGGAGGAAGAAAGAAAGTGTGCAATTTCCTCCAGAGATCACAGAAAAGGAAGAGAGGGTAGCAGAGGTAGAGGGGAAATGTTGAGAGTGAAAGGGGGGGGGGAGGGGAAGTAGCTGACTTTGTGGGGAATTGTAGGGTGATCTTGTGGATTTTGTCATGGAAATAGTCAGCCAGGGTTAGGGCGGAAAGGGAGGGAGGGGTCAGAAGCGAAGGCACTTTGAGGAGAGAGCAAAGAGTAGTAAAGAGACGGTGTGGATCAGAGGCAAGAGAGTTAGTCAGATGGACATGGCCCCAGTGTGCTTTCAACATGTGAACATGCCCACTGTGCCCCAAAAAAATAACCCCTATCCCATTCACTATTCATTCTCTGAAGACCTTTAAAATAAAGCTTCTCTACCAGCTACCGCGTGATACATAAGTTTCCCCAGACAACATTGACTAGATTTGTGCTATTTGATATTGGTTCTATGACTTTATGACTATTGTCCTATTGCAGTGATATCTAAGTTATGTCAATTTCTCTCTAAGTGCAGGCTGAATTTAGGTGCATCATCAACCCTATTGAGAAATATGATACCTGCCTTCAGAAGGTATTTTATTACAGTTCTTGCAAGTTTCTTCTTTATTATAAATGCAACACCATTCCTTCTTTGTCTTTCATTTCCAGCATAGTAGACCATGTGATCATCTGATACAAAGTGCCTGATGCCAGTCTATTTCAGTTCGCTGACACCCAACAGATTAAGTTGTACACGTTCCATTTCATTCTTGATCACATCCAACTTCCCCTGGTTCATGCTTCGTACATTCCATGTCCTAATATGTAAGACACCTTTGCAGCTTCTGACTCTCATTTCATGCGCAGCTACATCAGCAGTCAAGATAGAAGGTCAATGCAAAAGAGGAAGGCCAGCAATGAGGTGGATCAATACAGTAACAGCAGCTACGGGTGCCAGTCTGTCAACAATGATCCGCCTGACTGAAGACCGAACACAATTTAGGACAACTATCCAGAGGGTTGCCATGAGTCAACACCGACTCAATGGCACTTAACAACAACAACCTTCAGAAGGAAAGGCCTCTGCTTCACCATGAAGTGATACTGGAAAACTCTTTCCATGCCCTTGGTCAGAATATATATTTATATGTGCTAACAGTTAATGCGGGCACTCAGGGCCAGCACAAACTATTAGGGGAATTAGTTGGTCGCTTAGAGCAATGTTTTAAAATCGCCCATTACCACAGCTGCTGCCTCTCTCCACGACCTGCAGTGACAGTAATGACTTTAACACAATTCAGAAAGGCTCTCAAATCCCATTTATTTACTCAATACTACCAGATTAACCCTACCCCTACATAAGTGCCTCTCCCTCACCCCCTCAAGTTAACATATCAACTCTATTGTACACATGTTCACACTGAATTCCCAATACTCGATCTCATTGTACATATGTAAGTAGTTTAGTTTGCATTCCCCGTTTATCCAAGTTATTACTCCTGTTCTATGTAAAGCAAAAGCATGTTATCCAAGTTGTTTTCTCCTGTTCTATGTGAAGCCAAACAGTTTGTTATGGTCATTTTGTTGTATGTAAACCGCGCTGACAATAGTGCGGTATATAAGAAATTGTAATAAATAAATAAATAAAATAAATAAATAATAAATAAAATAACACCACAGCACTGAATATTCCTGGGGCTTCCACCACCTCCAATGCAGATTTCCAACCTTATGTAAACAGGAAGTCTGCAATGGCGGGGTGGAAGCACCAACCGCATGCACCACCGGAGGCTTTTGGTAAGTACTACTGTGCTGTTTTAAAGTCACTCCCACTGCTGCAAATCCCAGAGAGAGGTGGCCATTTATTTATTTATTTATTTATTTTATTTAACTATTTCTTTTATACCGCCCCTTCCAGAGATCAAGGGCGGTTTACATATAACAGGTTAACAGTCTTGTACACAGTTTGTAGAATGAAATTTGCCTAGGGTGCCTCAAATCCATGCATCTGCCCTGTAGGCACTGCACTCTCATCCTGGTGCATTAACAGCCAACGCATATTATCTGCTGTTCTAATAGCAAATGGAGAATGGGGAGGGAAATGGGAGCAACATGGGCAGGGACTGCATCTGACAGTTAATTCAGAGGTAATTACCACATGCTAGCGACTGATGATCCACAGTTAATACCACCTCGGTAGGTGTAGCTAACTGCATAACGTTATCTGTAATTCTATTAGCACACTTGAATAGTGGTCTTTCAGATAACCAAAATAAAATGAATGCATTTAAACAAATAATACCATTCCTTCTGTGTTTACTGAATGGACAATTTTTGTGAACACCCCCCCCAACAGTTCAGGCAGAGATTTCACAGTTACAGTGAATTAGTTTTAGCAGATAATGCATGACAACTGCAAAATCTAACCATAAAGGACTCTGGCAAATCAAATCAATGTTCTTTTTTTTTGTCAGACTTCTATAGGAATTTACAAATAACAAATAATTATAATAATTGCTATTTGAGAAATATCAGTAAGGGCAAATATTTGATAAAATGTAGCGCTTTGTGAAGGGCCAGATATTCCAGAAATGTTTATTTATTTATTTTATTTAGTAAACACTTATATACCGCTACTTCCAGCGATCAGAAGCGGTTTGATTACATCTTTTGGGGTTTGTCAATAATCAAGACAGAATAGTAAGGGCATATATACATAGTTTAGGGGTAATACACAGCACACAGAATAGGGTCCCAAGAATGACCTTAACATATTTACATAAAATTTACAAAGAGATATACCTTAGCATATTTACATTTATACATATACCTATCCAAGGTGCAGATGTCCTAGACATCGAAAGGGTATATAGAATGTGTCACATTCCTCCTCGATTCTCACCACCACCAAAAAGTTGTCTAATAGACAATATTTCGGTGGTGGTGAGAAGTGAGGAGGAATGTGACACATTCTATCTAACCTTTTTGATGTCTTGGACATCTGCACCTTGCCCACTCACAATCTTAAATGACAGAGGTGTAAGGCAGGGGTCTCCAAATCCAGCCCTGGAGGGCCACAAACCAGTCAGGTTGGCAGGATATCTCTAATGCATATATATCTCATGCATATTCATTAGGGATATCCCGAAAACCTGACTGGTCTGTGGCTCTCCAGGACCAGGGTTCCCTACCCCTGATCTAGTCTATCCAGTAAGGTGGCTAGAGATTTAGAGTTGCACCCTCTTCTCCAGTCCTTGGCTTTCACCTCTTTATTTATGATGTTATGTTTGCTTTGATTCCATTCTCTTGCTATATAGTGATTGTTTGTGTCTGTCTCATGCCTTTTTACTCCCACCACCTTCTTCAGGAGGGCATTCCAGGCATCCACCATCCTTTCAATGAAAAAGTAGTTTCTGTTGTTGCTTTTAGCTTTACGCCCTTGCAGCTTCATTTCATGTCCTCTAGTTCTACAGCTTCCCCATCTTTGAAAATAGTTTGTTTATTAATACCCTTTAAGTATTTAAATGTCTGTATCATTTCCCCCCTGTCCATCCTCTCCTCTAGGGTATCCATATTCAGGGTTTGAAGTCTTTTCTCATATGTCCTATGGCGCAGGCCCCATATCATTCTGCTCACCTTCTTCTGAACTGCTTTAAGTTTGGCTGCTCTGTGGCTCCAAACACACGGCCAGTGTGTATATGATCAAGGGGGCCATGAGGTCAAGACCAACTTGTAGGCCTGGAATAGTATGTCTGCGTGTATTAACTTTATTGTTTCTATTCTAAAGGAAAAAGGGGACTGTTGTACTGGTTGATATGGAAGGGCAGACTAGATAGACCATGTGTTTCTATGTTTTTATATCCTTTGCAAGGTATGGTCTCCAAAACTGAATACAATACTCCAAGTGAGGCCTCGCCAATGCCCTGTATCGGGGTATTAATTTTTTCCTTATTCCTGCTGGTTATGCTTCTCTGTATGCAGCCTAACATTTTTCTGTCTTTGGCCACCGCCTTACCACATTGTTTTACCACCTTGAGATCCTCAGAAACTATCACTCCAAGGTCCCTCTCTTGGTCCGTACACACCAGAATCTCATTCCCTATTGTGTGTCACATCCCAAGTGCATCAGTCTTACACATTTCTTTGCATTAAACATTAATTGCCAAGTATTAGACCATTCTTCTAATTTTTGTAGGGGCCCAATATTTAAAGGCATGTATATGGCTTCCAGACTTGTAAACCATGTAAATGGTGCTTAAAGGGATATTCAGCGGCACTTACACGGTTAGTGCCATGAATATCCATAGGTTCCACTACTACACCCTACAATGCTAACTATGTAGCATTGGGGTGTGTCGTGGGTGTTCCGGATGAAGCAGAGGCAGCAACCATCGCTAATTGGGCAGCAACAATATTAAACCACTGCCTAGTTAGCAACCCAATGGCAAAGATAGGAGCGGCAAAAGCTGGCCTATCTTTAGCTGTGGGAGCTATAAAGGCAGTGGCTCAATATCACCACTGCCTGGTTAGCTTCCATTCCATGGGGCTCTATGCACAGACATAGCTATTCAATGCTGGTGGCCAGATATAGCCCTGGCATTGAATACCCATGGTTAGTATTCAGCGGCAAAGGCTATGTGCTTTAGAAGCGTTAGTTGCCGCTGCTGAATATCCCCCTGTAGATCTGTTCTCATGTTGTCTATTCCCTTTGAAGTCCCCACTCTATTGTGAATCTTTCTGTCATGTGAAAAAAGGGAAACATTTTATTTTAACCCTTCAGCAATATCATCCACAAAGATATGGAACAGTAGTGGTCCCAGGACCGATCCCTGAGGCACTCCACTACTTACCCTCCTTTTCATTCACCACTACCCTCTGTAGTCTGTCAAACAGTTCTTGATCCAGTCCACCAGCTTGGTAGTCATCTTTAGGCTTTGCATCCATCGCTTTCCCTTGATCTAGTTCTCTAGTGACTCAGTCAATGAAATCTACAATTTATTTGGCATGATCTTCCCTTGGTAAAGCCATGTTGCCTCAGATCTTGCAACCTGTTGATTTCCAGAAAAAAACACAATCCTATTTTTCAGCAGCATCTCCATTACTTTTTCCACCATCAAAGTTAGGCTTACCGACCTGTAGTTTGCCACTTCTTCTCTGTTACCACTTTTGTGAAGAGGACCACTTCAGCCCTTCTCCAATCCCATGATACCTCCCTGGTCTCCAGGGATCTATTAAACACATCTTTTTAAAGGTCCTACCAAAACCTTCTTGAGCTCCTTCAGTATCCTGGGATGTATGAGATCTGGTCCCATGGTATTGTCCACTTTTGGTTTTGCAAGCTGTTTATAAGCATCTTCCATGAATGGCATTAAATCTACTCCATTCCCCTTGCTATCTTTACCATTCATGTGTGGCCCTTCTTTTGTGAATATAGAACAGAAGTATTTGTTTAGCAATTCTGCTTTTTCAATATCACTTTCACAAATTGGTCCATAGCATCTCTGAGTCGTGCAATTCAAACTCTGACCTTTTTCTTCTTCCTCTGAAAAAAGTCTTGTCACCTCACATCACATCTGTAGACACGTTTTCTTCCGCGTATACTTTTGCCACCCTGAGTCCCTCTCCTTGATTCTTTCAGCTTTATCTGGTATTGTTTTCTGTGTTCCTCTTTTTGTGATCTTCTGGAAATTGTGAACACTGCCATTTTTTGCTTTTATTTTTGCAGTCACTTCTTGGATGAACCTTATCAATTTCCTTTTCCTCTTGCTTATATATACTTTCCTTGTTGCCCTTTTTATGGTCTCTCCCACTTTAGCCCACTGCCTTTCCACTTCCCTTATCTCCTCCCACCCTGCCAGCTCCTCCTTCAGGTATTTTCCCATTTTACTGAAGTCATCAGTTTTGAAATTTAAGTTTCGAGTTTGCTGTAATTGAATTATGCCTTGGCTTTTACCTCCAATCACACTATGTGGTGATCACTTCTGCTCACCTACCCAGACATTAGACAAGAAAGCTTTTAATTATACAGGTTCTGTCTGAGAAGTAAGTCAGATTCCATCAAGTGGCTGGATATAGAGTCCATGACTGAAGGGTTTCAGAAGAAACCCTAGTGTATACGAGGTAACCTTCAACCAAGGACTATTGCTCCAATGATTGCATTAAAACAAGAGGGAGGGGATATAAAATAGGGACAAAAATCCCCAATTAATTGAGAATGAAGGCTCAGATCCAAGTTCTAGTTCTGTCTCAGCTAGAAGACCAAAGCAGAAGGGGGAAACAAGTGAAAATAATAATTACCATTGTATTCATTGCCAACAAACTGCAACTACTTGGACTATTCTATGGAAAAAATGTTGGGGTTTTTTTGTTTCAATTTTCCTTTTTTTCTCCTTTAATGTTTCTTTTTGTTCAATTTTATTTCATTACTTTAGATGCATAAATACATTTTTGTAAAGATTTTATAGA
Source organism: Ichthyophis bannanicus (assembly GCA_033557465.1). Taxonomy (NCBI): domain Eukaryota; kingdom Metazoa; phylum Chordata; class Amphibia; order Gymnophiona; family Ichthyophiidae; genus Ichthyophis; species Ichthyophis bannanicus. The sequence continues at coordinate 1,178,527,346 of CM066033.1, read as the reverse complement.
ATGGAAATATGATTTTATGCACATAAAAAATGCATGTATGTCAAGTAATAAAACAAAATTGCATCAAGCATATCCCTACTTTGAGTCAACAGCAGCTATGATAAGCCAGTGCAGAGAATGGGATTGACTTCTTCCAATCTACACCTGAACTTTTGTTGCGTCAGTTTTTATATCTTTGTTGCTGCACTGTGGTGGTATGCAAATGTCAGCCATTCACATTTTGCCAATCCTGCCTCTGTCCCCTTAAACAACAATTTACTGAATCTCGGGAATGCCATCTGTAAGCCTCTTTTACTAAAGCCTGTTATTTATTTACATTCTCTTATATACCATGCTATTCCACATCAGTGTGGTTTACATTGAACAAACTGAAATTACATTGAACAGGGCATTATAACTTGGAGATAACTATTTTACAGGGAACATGGGCTATGGAGGGTTAAGTGGCTTGCCCAAGACCACAAGGAGCACCTGTGGGACTAGAAACCCCAGTCCTTCCAGCCCAAGGTTGCTGTCCTCTAGTGGGATTTGAACCCCTGACCTTCCAGCCTGAAGTACCTTGCCCCAACCGCTAGGCCACTCGTTAGCTGGTTAATGGTTGTTTTGAAGTGTGGCAACTGGCAGTCGGGAACACTAACATGCAAGTATGTCTGCCATCACATGCTAAAATACATCTTAATTAGTGATCGTGGGAAGGGATAAGGATTGGGTGGAGTATGGACGTGGACAGCACATTCCCGCAAGTGCCAGAGAAATTATTGTGCACTAAGGGACAACATGGCTCTTAAAACAAGTTCACTTAATGACTCCTCTATGGGAGTCGTTAAGTGAACCTGTCTTAGAGGATTGCACTGTGGGACTGGCCCATCAGTGCAGATGAAACGCAAATTTGCAACAGAGTAGACTCCCCTGAGGGAGTGGATAACATGAGGAAAGATCTACAGAAGCTGGAAGAATGGTCTAATGCTTGGCAGTTAAGATTTAATGCAAAGAAGTGCAGTGTCATGCACTTGGGAAGCAAAAATCCAGTGGAAATGTATGCGATAGGAGGCGAGAGGTTGGTGTGCACGGACCAGGAGAAGGACCTTGGTGTGATTATTTCTGAGGATCTCAAGGTGCCAAAACAGTGCGACAAGGCAGTGGCAAAAGCCAGGAGGATGTTGGGTTGCATACAAAGACGAATTACCAGCAGAAAGGAAGAGGTACTAATGCCACTGTATAAGTCATTCGTGAGGCCTCACTTGGAATATTGTGTTCAGTTTTGGAGACCATATCTTGTAAAGGATATAAAAAGACTGGAAACGGTTCAGAGGAAGGCAACCAAAATGATTTGGAGTCTGTGTCAGAAGCCTTATGAGAAGAGACTTGAAGACCTAAATATGTACACTCTGGAGGAGATGAGGGACAGGGGATTCAGACCTTTAAATACTTAAAGAGAAATAATGAACAAACAAACCTCTTCCAAAGACGGGAAAGCTGTAAAACTAGAGGGCATAACATGAAGCTGCAAGGGGGTAAATTGAAAGGCAATGTCAGGAAATACTTTTTTCACTGAAAGGGTAGTGGATGTTTGGAATGCCCTCCCAATGGAATCGGTGTGGGCAAATTCAGTGACAGAATTCGAAATGGCATGGGACAGACACAGTGGATCCCTTTACAGCAACAGGATAAAATCAAAATAAACTTACTATCACACATTAGCTGGCAGGAAAACAATTTTCACACCCCGAAAAGCTAACACAGAGGCTTTGCAATTAACATGCATTTGTTTGACATTGTTAATTGAAAATCGTTAGCAAGCTTTAGTAAAAGTGCTGTAAGATAGAGGATAGGTCCAGGTATTTCTATACAGTCTGCTATTATCCTTCAATATAGTTGTGAACACTGTTCCCTCTAAGCTGTGCGCGTGTGCGCGCGCACACACCTTGCCAAGCGAGCGCACATACTTTACAACAGAGCGCACAAAAATTACAGTTCTGATTCTGATAGAAAACAACACAGATGTCTTAAAATTTTAAAGTTGTTGTGTATTTACAATTTTCACAAGTTCTACAATATTTTCTAGTGCAATCAATGTGGTGTACGTACTGTATTCTGACATGTAGTCAAATTTTAAAGTATACAACTCCGAGTGTCGTTATGTGGCGCACAAAAATTTAACCTTCCTTCAAAAGCTGCACAGCTGATATTTTATGCGCACACAACCTACAGAAAATTAGAGGGAACATTGGTTGTGAATTAATTTATTTTTGAAAAGCTAGCTAGACAGCAGAATGTATGTGGAAGATATTTTTTTTATTATTTTGGTTTGTGAATATTCATATAACCCTGTATATACAATACAGTAACAGGGTTTTTGCCTGATTAAAATGAATTAGATGAGGGTAGGCCATCACCTTATCAATAGATTCTCTACAAATTCATAAAAGTCTGCATACAGCTTTGTTCTTCACTGAACTCTTGTTGAATTTCTTTAACAGATGCATTGCATTTCAGTATTGCACCAATGTAGAGATTTACTATATTAATAATGAGCTGACAGACTTGCATGTCTTGAGGGAGCCAAGGAATGGAATGTTTTATTTTAAGAGGTGCATCAAATGGATTTGTTGAAGGAAGGGATTCTTAACTGGAAATGTCCAAATAGCTGCCTGTACTCTTATGTGGTTAAGATTAATGGAATTGCTGCGCCAGCTGTAGTTTTGATTTACTTTCAGCAGTAAAAAAAAAAAAGAAGGCTTTGTACCTGTACACTATGAGAACTGGGAACTCATTTAAAGAGTAATGGCTAGGGGGTTAGACAGAAGTCACAAGGAGATGCTGCCATTAGTTGCCTCTTTACTGATTGCCTCTCCATTGGAGGCAATTTGTAGAACAAACCGCAAAGTACTTTGTTGCTTTAAGAAACTTCCATCTGATTTCATCTACAGAATGCGGACTAATGATAGGTGAGCATGAGTAATCTTAGAGCTCATATATTTGTTGGGTTTTTTTTCATACCACATGACTTAATGAGAAAAGAATGCCAAAGAAAGAGCGGCATTTCCTTCTCAGACTGCATTTTGTTATTCTGGAACAAACCATGGAAGTAGTAAAGTAGCCAGCAGCAGTCCTTCAGGAAAGATGTATTGCTTCCATTCCGAAACAATATCACAATATTACCCAGGCCTTTTAGCCCGTGTGTTACAGGCTGTGTGAATGGTGCAGTAGTAAATGGGCAATGCAGTAGAAAGCTGAGTGCAAATAGGCCATTCTGATTATCTTGTGACTGAGACTGATGCCTTTGGGAGTGAGAAAAGAACCCTAGAAAGTCATTCTCCTTCCTTCTGATTATGTGCAGTAAGACCTACACATGTAAATGAAGCAAATGTCAACCATTTCCTTATTAGAAAAACAAAATAATTTCACATGGGAGGAAACTGTCAATAGTCCAATAAACAAGTATAGAGGTCACATAGATTAATTCCCTCATTTATCATGGGTTACAAAAGAAAGCAACCCAGTTTCAAAATATGACACTAGTTACTGAATAAGCTAAAAGCAACATTTACACTCAGTAGTGACAGTGGTATATCTAACCTGCCTGCTTCTGTGCAATCACTTTTGTAGTGAACTAAGGTAAACTACAGGAACTTCTGTAGCCGATAATCTTTGGCTCAAAGAGGCATAAACAAAATCTCCTTTAACATTGTAATGGAGGGAAATCCCATGCAAAGGCAGGACTTCCCACAGTCATTTGAGTTTTCAGGATAACACAGTAAGTAGACATGGGGTAGATGTTCCTATGCTGGGTCTTATCTCAGGCATATTCACTGCAGATATCTTGAAAACCTGATTGGTTCTGGGCAGGAACAAACAATCCAAGGAGGATCTAGGAGGCTGTTTGCTTGGACCTCAAGCTTAAGGTAAGGCTCGTGTTTAATGCTTAGGGGCTCATTTACTAATAAAATCTACAATGCATATGTCTCAGATTAATCTGCTTGCATATGCAAATTTATCTCATGCATATTTACTGTGTGTAGTACATGCTAATGCAGCAATTCTGCATTATCTGCCATAGGCCCAGTTTATGCAATGAGTCCTGTGATAGATAACACGGGTTAGAACTTGCTAGCTATTAGAAGTGATCTCTTGGCGTCTTATTTGTTTATATGTGTCGTTTTTTGTCTTTTTATTACGGTCAGTGGCCTCAAAAGCTGGAAGTACCAGACTTCTGTGGATCCCTAAGAAGGCCTGGCTGTGGGACCCCCAGAATAAGCGTGGAAAGCTCTGTACTAGGACAATTATTTTCCTATAAGCCTACAATTTTTTCTAAAGTTGTTTCAGTACAATTTTTGATTATTTAACATTATTCTTCCTTGCTATTTCAATGTTTTTTTTGACTGCATGAAGTCAATAATTTCGTATAAACTCATCTGCTTCTAATTTTAAAAAGTTTTCATCATGCTATTCAAGTTGCTTCACTTAGCCTAATTCAATGACCTCCCCCTCCCCCCGACAAGAGTTTGATACTTCAACTCAACAATCATGATCATCCAAAATACCACCCCTCCCACAACAGTCATAAAAATGGCTAATTGGGCATCACACTTTTAAATATTAAACTTTGCTTTATGCTATATGCATGTATGTGGACTCGTTTACCCTGAATGCAAAACATGTGAGATGATTCCTTGGGTTTGTGTCACTCTCATGATGTATTGTTTTGCTTTGTCCTACTGCTGTTCTTTGCTGCCCTTCAGAAGTAACAGCTGAGTGTTGCCTAATAGTTGGGCTTACCCTGTCAAGGATATTTACTTCCCTAAATATGTTGTTCCATCATTACATTGTCTTTGTTCCATCAGTAGTCTCTTAAATGGCATTACAGTGGGACAACAAATATGTACAATAATCATACAGACATCAAAATAAGTACACAACTAATAATGTAGAACATTAAAAATGAAGACAAATTGGTTCCAAAAACCTGAAGGTAAAAGTAATTCTTCACTTTTTTGAGAAAATCCAACAGAAAGCATTCCAGTAAATGATTCCTAACATAGGAAGCATAAAATGAAGCTCCACGAGACAGAGTAATCTGCAGGGTGCTAGCCAGCAGTGGAGGCAAAATGAAAGAGTTGCACAAACACTATTTCCAGCTTTGAAAACACATATCATGAGGCCATTAAAATTCTGTGATAAACACATATAACAATAAGAAATATCCAGAGGAGGAGAGGGAACAGGCTGAAGCTTGTTAGAATGACTTTGGTTCCTGTTGACCAGTTCACTCCTGTAATGCGAAATCTGGCATGCCATGCAGTTCTTCTTTAATAATAATAATGTGTTTAAAATTTTTTAAATTGCTTTGGGGTTGATTTGAAGACCGGAAAGGAAGCTTAAGTGGATAGTTATTTGGGAAGACTGATGAATAAAAAAAAATCACTATTCAAAGCAGGAGCTGAGAGTATGTGGGAGGCCAAAAAGTGGCTAAAAGGGTGATAATGAGCATACAATGACACATTTGGGGACTGCCTGGATCTGAGCCACAGAATGCATTAGCTGCCTCTTAACCTTGTACATGAGCCTGATTATTCCATTTCAGACATATAGACTCCCATGACTGTCATCTCTTCCCTACAGAACAAGCTTTGCTTAACCCTCTCTACATGCATGTGTTATGATGTCAGCCAGAACAAAGGGCAAGAACTCAAAATCCTTTTTCCCTACGTCAGTCTGTATACTGTTTCATTTGCTTAATCTTTAAAATATCTTTTGTCTTAGTTCTATGTGATTTAATGAGGGAAAATATCAGCACACACACACACACACACAAACATAAAAACATGCTGGATATTTAGCCTAACCATGTTTTCTTTTGTATTGGGTAATTTTGTTTTGTACTCTCCCCCCTGTGTTGTGGGCTAGGGTGAGCAGACAGTTGTGCTATTAGTAGTGATTGCTTCCGTTGTGTCTTTTTCTTCTTTACATTTGTTTTCTGCTGTATCTGCTCTTTTTCTACGCAAGACGGCTTTAGTAACTTTCTTGGAATTTCTGTAAAATTGCACAAAGATAAAATTAAAAATATATATACTTATTAAAGGGGAATATTAGTGCAAACTCTCCAGTCTTTTGGGGAAACTGCTAGGTACTTGTGACCTAGATTGACAACTATTGGAAACAAGATACTGGGCTTGATGGACCTTGGTCTGACCCAGTATGGCATATCTTATGTTCTAAATTGTTATTTCTCATATGAGCATTTGATATTCTCTGTTCTGAAGGAACGTGTACTGTAACAGCAGTATCCAGCCCAAAAAATATCAGCAGGTCGAATGGAAGCACATTTGAGAAACACTAAAGCTTGAATAAATGGTGTTGCAGAAGAACATTTAAGTGTTTAAGTATAAAAAGGCTGTAGATTTATCTGTAAAATGACTGCTAAATAGAAATCAAAAAGGTCAGCATCAATTCAGCCCAGGGGATCAAGATTCACACAGTAAGTGATGTCAGATGTGCCATGCTGGCCATCGAAATACAATGTTTTTAATTAAAAGTGCAAGTCTTCCCCAGTGGGGGTGGAGGGGGGTTGAGGGGGGGGGGCGACACTGCATTAAAATCCAAGTGAATGGAGCATAATGGTGAGATCTACATTCCTAGCTCCTACTCAAGTTATTATATTAATCTGACAATTAGATCAAGAGACAGGCATTTCAAGTTACAGCAGCAGTTCTACGGAGTGAATAATTATGGCAAGTTATGAATGACAGAAATTACTAGTGCTACCTGTCCCTTTATTTTTTTTCTCTTTGCTGACTTCCTTCTCACCCATTCAATTGTGCTTTTTATAGCTCCATTTGTTATCTCTAATTAATTAGCATCAATAAATGATGGAAAATGTTACACAGTAGCTTGATTACCTCTTCATTATTCCTATTATTTCCTTAAAAAAACTGCCAGTCATAATTTTAGGTGCCTGTTGATGTTGCAGCCAAACTAATTCATGGTTCAGTTGATCTAACTTAGCAGTAACCAGATATCTTGCAGTTGTACTTCTCAAGTCTGCTTGATCAAAAACATTATTTTAAATGGAATTAATCAAAGTAAAAGCAATAAAGTTAGTTGAATAAACTGACAAATGTTTAAAGATGCCAGCCGTTGAGACTCTTGGGATCCTTTCCTCAGGCATTGTTCCCAACTCAAGTAACGTCAAACAATGTTGGAACTTTAGGAGAACTGAAAATTTAAGAAGCATATTCAAAATGATTTAACCGGTTAGCAGATCTGGTTAGCTATCGCTGGTTTATGCAGCTGAATGCCCTGATGTTAGGCACTTAGTGCTAGGGTGTTCTGGGGGCAGAACGGGGGCATCAACCAGAGTTAACCAGGCAAAAAAAAGCTGACCTAATTTTAGATGGTTTATCTATTCGGCCAGTGACTGAATATCATCGCTGAAACACTATCTAGATATACTGGATTTTGAATGCCGGGTGGCTGGGTATTTTTGATAAGTTAATGCAGATTGATATTTAAAAGCACTTGTGCAACTGGTGGTGTGCCAATGGCATAAATGTCTACAAAAAAATCTGTAGCACTTAAGAATATAACTTTGGCTGTCACTAAGGGCCTAATGGTTAACATACTGGCCTGCTCACCAAGCAAGCAGAGTTCAATTCCCACTAGCACACCTCGTGACCTTGGGCAAGACACTTAACTCTCCATTCCCTCAGGAGAAAAGCCTGGCAATCTACTTCTGCTCACACTGCTAAAAGCACCCAGGAGCTGGGTATGCATTGCAAAGGGGGTAAAGTGTTTTTCATAAGTAAAGCATACGTATTTTATATGCTAAGGGGCAAACTCAGGGTTAGTGCTTCAGGACTAATGCTAGGGCATCCCAGACACCATTATGAACACAGCCTGTGCCAACAGTAGTGAGAGGGGATTGCTCCTGTCAGCCTACTCCTTCTGAACTGCTAGAGAATTTGAAAGATAGGACTGTGGCCTTCTGGGATTGGGGGGAGGGGTGCTCTTCAGAGGTGAAGATAGTCTATGAAGACTGGGGATGAGTGGGTATTTGGGGGGCCTCTATTGGGGCTGATGGGGGGTTATTTGCAGGGGGAACCCTGAGTCATTGGTGGACCTGGAGGAAGGGGATCCCTAGACTATTGATTTTATATGGCATGGCCCCTTTAAGATTGCGGCCTTGAGCATTGGACCATGTGCCATAAGGTAACTTGCAGTGATCACCGCAAGCTGCGTTATTCCTTCCCCTGGAGTCACTAACCTGTGGTACAGAGTAAACCACAGTTTAGTGACTCGCACAGTAAACTAAACTGTGGTAAAGTGTCAGATTTCGCCACAACTTAGGGGTATGTTTACTAATCAGCGGTAGCGGCTTCCGTGCAATATCTCACAGAAGCCGCTACCGCTGATTAGTAAACATACTCCTTAATCTTCATGGCTGGTATTAAAAAAATGCTGATGGCAGTGCTTAAATATTGACTCATATATTTCAAAAACTAAGCTGTTTGTTTAAGTTTCATGCAAAATTTTCTGCAGCTAAAACTTTATTCTTATTGAATCCTGTTTATAGTATTTTGATAAATGATATTGACCTCCATTCTATGAAATTCATGGATGTGTTATAAAAGATACACAGGAGTAAATTTTCAGAGACAAATAGTTTCACCTTCCTTGTCCACTTTCCATTCCAAGTCACCCTCAATATCTATTTTGCTTAAAGAGAAGTAGAAGCAGTTAAATATCCCCTTATACTCATTCATTTAGATGCCAATAAACTAATATGCAATTATTTTTGCAGATGAGACTCAAAACCCATTGCAATGTATAAAACATGAATATGCACAAAAACACTGGTGTTTCAGACATTTTCAGGTTTTAAAGGGCATAAGATACATTGCAAAAAATTCCCAAAATTGGAGACCATGGTGTGCTGAACCTTCAATGGTAGTCTGCCATGCACTAAAATTTATTACGTTTATTATTAATGAATTTTCCAAGCAAAGTCACTCTTAACAATTAATTTTTCAAAAGCTATTGGATGAAAAGGCTTTGAAGGGCCATTTTTGTAAAAGAGATGACAACAGAATTTATTTTAGAAGCCCTATTCACCTTTTAAACGTTGATGCGGCAGCAGAAAAATATGGAAGTTGTGCCCACATTTAAAACTACTTTTTTAAAAGGCTGCAAGATGCATTTTCCGCATCCAGCATGTTGACCTCTGCACATATTTGTCAGGGATGTAATAGACCAAGGATCAAAAACATTAGTTTATCTGCAGTGGATCCTGTGCCTTTCTCCAATCTATCCTCCTTCCCCTTTCAAAATCCAATTAGATTCCCACTCCCTCATCCTTTCCCTCCCAGCTACGCCAATCCCAATCCCCTCATTATATGCTCCCTGGCCCTTGGTATACTTCTTTTCCCAGTTCTCTGCTATCTCTCTGTATGCTTGAGTGTTCCCTGCAGCCTCTGTGTCTCTGTGTTGTTTCCCTGTGCCTCTGCCTGTGTGTATGTGTGTGTGTGTGTGTGCGTGTGGAGGTGCATGTTCAGTGCTGTGTATGTTGGTCGGGGGAGTCCATGGGTGTTGGTGGCTGGAGTCACAGGATATTTATTGGTGGTGGGATGCAGGAGACATGGAAGAAATGAACACTTTGATTGCACTGGCCCTGCTATAGAGAGTCTATAGAACAGGACCCAGTTCTTGGACCTCATGAATGAGCAATGCTTCACCAGGTTCCATTATGGCAAGGTGGCAATCCTCCATCTGTGGTGGGAGTTAGAGCTGCTTCTCTACTCCACCACACATGGGCCTACCCATGCCTGTTCACTTCAAGATCACCACAGCCCTAAATCTTCCTAGCCACTGACACCTTCCAGTCTGTGTTGGCAGTCATTGTGGATTTCAGACAGTCATCCATCTCACAGTACATCTCACAGTTCCTGAGTGCCTTTCAAACCCACATAGCAGAATATGTAAAATTCCCACAGACTGTGCAGCAGAGGCAACAAGCAATGGTGAATAACCTTCATTCAGGTTCCACAACATGGTGGTGACTTCCTCTGTCCCAATGAGAGTGCATGAGTTGTGGAGAGCTGCAGGTTGGATGGGTGAGTGGCCAATGGCAATTCACAGACATAGTGCCACCAGCATGGAAGTTGGAGCTCCCAGCTTAAGCTGCTTTCAGCCATGGTCAGGCATGGACAACTCTGTCACTAGAGCCATGTCCTGCAAGGTACTGTGGGGCATGGTCAGGTATGAGTCCATAGTTTATATCTCCAAACTATTGTGTGCATACTGGCATTGGTTGTAGATAGGCATGCACCAAACCTGTGTCTGTATCATCTCTTTCCTTGGCCCATCCTGCAGATAATGGTCAAGGGAGCTTTTAAAGGAACGGGGCATGGTCTGTGCCCCTGGAGGGTGACTTAATGACACATAACTGTGTGAGGGAGGGTTGTTATGAATGGGGTCTTAGGCCCTTGTAATGGTCATCTGCTTGGTCATGTGTCTCCAAGGTACCAAGGGGTAGCTGAGGCAGTTTTGGTAAGGAATACAGGTTCTCATGTGCCTCCGGGCAGTGCAGGTTGCTTTATGGGATGATGAAGATCTGCACAGCTTCAGTGATGAATCTGTGGAGATGCAAACATGACACTGGACACAATGCCAACCTATAGCCCATCTGGATCATTTGCAGATGTATGTGCACATCATTGCCAAATAATTTCTGCCCTGCTCCCCTCTGTCCCTCCTTCGAACTAGAGTGGTTCATAGTTGATGTATAACCCCAACCATGGCATGCATCTTTTCTCTCAGGCCTTCAAGGTGAATAAGCATGAGGTCCTGTGACCTTGTGACTATAGCAAAACCCTGCTGCACCTCCTATCAGAGAGACAGGAAGTGTAGCAGGAACTTGGGGTCTAACAAGAACCTGGAAACTTTATGGTGATATACCTGGCCCTGCATGAGGGCAAGCTGGACAGAGACAAATAATGAGCACCAACCCAGAAGAGGATCACTATGATAGATAGCTGGATGTACATGCAGTTCCAAGCAGTGATGTCAGTGACACAGGGATAGCATTACCTGCATGTGGATGGTGCACTCAAAGGGACCCAACAATGATCCCTGCCCTGTTGAGGCATTCCTAACAGGCGCTCTACAGGTCAAAGAATGGTAAGGATTTGAGGGTTTATTTTTATTAAATTGCTAGCTCTCTGACTGGGAGCTCTTAAAAGGGGTTTTGTATAGTTTTAAAGCAAAGTTACTTTCTTTTTGGTGCTTTAGTAGAAATTTCCTTGAGCAGAGTATTTATTTATTTAGACAGTTTTGTATACCACCTTATCCTTCAATCAAAGTGGTCACAACACAATTGGGGGATACATTTAACATGAGGGGATATGAGACACATACACTAATACTTACAGGGAACATGGGCATGGGAGGGTTAAGTGGCTTGCCCAAGACCACAAGGAGTGCCTGTGGGACTAGAAACCCCAGCCCTTCCAGCCCAAGGTTGCTGTTCTCTAGTGGGATTTGAACCCCTGACCTTCTGGCCTGAGGTAACTTGTCCCAAGCACTAGGCCACTCCTCCCTAGTAGGTTGTTGAACTCTAGTAACCTTCTCAGCTTTGGGAACTGATGACACCTAATCAGGAGTTAGTGGGCCTGATTACTTGAGAGCAGCTGAGGCCTACATGAAAGGCTTCAGAGCCCTGCCCTGTTGAGGCATTCCTAACAGGGGCTCTACAGGTCAAACAACGGTAAGGATTTGAAGGTTTATTTTTATTAAATTGCTAGCTCTCTAACTGGGAGCTCTTAAAAGGGGTTTTGTACCCTTTTAAAGCAAAGTTACTTTCTTTTTGGTGCTTTAGTAGAAATTTCCTTGAGCAGAGTAGGTTGTTGAACTCTAGTAACCTTCTCAGCTTTGGGAAATGCTGACACCTAATCAGGAGTTAGTGGGCCTGATTACCTGAGAGCAGATGAGGCCTGCATAAAAGGCTCCAGAGCCTTGCCCTGTTGAGTCATTCCTAACAGGGGCTCTATGGGTCAAACAACGGTAAGGATTTGAGGGTTTATTTTTATTAAATTGCTAGCTCTCTGACTGGGAGCTCTTAAAAGGGTTTTTATATATTTTTAAAGCAAAGTTACTTTCTTTTTGGCGTTTTAGTAGAAATTTCCTTGAGCAGAGTTGATTGTTGAACTCTAGTAACCTTCTCAGCATTTGGGAACTGCTGATACCTAATCAGGTGTTAGTTCCCTCCCTATCCACCCCGACTCCCACCCACCTCTAGTGAGCAGTCTTGCTTTATAGTGCACCTCCCCATTTAACAAAGCACAGAGACTTGGAGCAGCACATTTTGATTATAATTAAAGAGATTTAACTGCTTTTTCTCTGAAAGAACAGCTGGGAAACCGGCTGATACTTGGTAGATCTCTCTCTTTTTCTTTAACAGATACCTAAGCTCCACGAACAGAACAATGGCTGGGAAAAATCGTATCGCTAAAGCTGTTCCCCCATTACAGCTTCTGCCTCTGTCCAGACAGAGGTCCTAATGCCAGTTGAAGGACCGGTTCCATGTGCAGGGTGCCTGCATGCTGAAGCTCTGAGGAAACAAGTGGAGGAACTCAGAGAGGAGGTGGCGAGGCTGAGGAGCATTCAAGACAGTGAGAAGTACATTGATGAGATGCTTCTTGCAGCAACCAAGCTCTCCAGCACAGGACAAGATGGATGCCAACAGAATGTCGATGGTTGGACACAAGTCACCAGGGCCTGCAAAATCACCAATCCAACTTCTCCAGCCCTTGAATTGAAGAACCATTATGCAGCCCTGGAAGTGGAGGAGGTGAAAATATCCCTGGAAAGGAAAGAACTGGAGCTCAAGTACCCCAAAGTTGCAGAATCAGTGACCATAAGGAAGCCAAGGGTAGTGGTGGTTTGAGACTCTCTTCTGAGGGGCACTGAGGCGTCCATCTGCCGACCAGACTTGATGTCCAGAGAGGTATGCTGTCTGCCTGGTGCCAAAATCCAAGATGTGACAGAGAGTTTGTCAAGACTCATCAAGCCCACTGACTGTTACCCAATGTTGCTAATCCATGTTGGAACAAATGATACTGCCAGGTATCCCTCGGAATGTATCAAAAGTGACTTCATGGCTCTGGGACAAAGGGTGAAGCAGTTAGGTGCACAGGTGGTGTTCTCTTCAATCCTCCCTGTTGAGGGTAAAGGCCAAGGCAGAGAGGCTCGCATCCTGGAGATGAATGCATGGCTGCGTGGATGGTGTTATCGAGAGCGTTTTGGTTTCCTAGACCATGAGATGCTGTTCCAAGGGTTGCAGAGCAAAGATGGCATCCATCTGTCCAAGAAAGGTCAATGTGTCTTCGGTAGTAGACTGGCTAATCTACTGAAGAGGGCTTTAAACTAGATTTGTTGGGGATGGGTGAAGAAAGCCCCCAGGTAGGTGAAAACCCCCAGGTAGGTGATACATTAAATACCTTTATGGAAATGGGTAACAGGGGTAACATATGGAAAGCAGTGTGCATAAATGCCCGTAGCATGGGAAATAAGATCCCTGATTTTGAAGCTTTGGTGGGAGTGGCTGTCTTGGATTTAGTGGCAGTTACAGAAACATAGTTCACAGAAAACCATGAATGGGATGTAACTATACCTGGCTATACTTTATTCAGAAAGGACAGGGTAGGAAGAAGGGGAGGAGGAGTGGCACTATATGTAAAAACTACTATTAAAGCTTTGGAATTACAGAGCTTAAAAGAGAGAGAGGAAGCATTGTGGATTAAACTAGAAAGAGGGAAAGAGAAATCTATTTGCATTGGTGTAATATACAAACCTCCCTCACAAGAGGAAGAGGTGAACAGAGAGTTAATTGAAGACATACGCAGCATTGCTAGGAAAGGGGAAGTGCTACTGATAGGAGATTTCAGTATGCCAGATGTTGATTGGCACATTCCTGCTGCAGTATCATCTAGAAGTAAGGATATCCTGGATTCTCTACAAGGAGAACTATTCAGGCAATTGGTAACAGACCCCACACGTGAAGGGGCCATACTGGACTTGGTGCTTACCAATGGTGAAAGTGTTTCTGATGTTGTAGTGGGAGATCATTTTGCATCCAGTGATCACCAGATGGTGTGGTTCAATATTAGGACTAGGGCTGTTAGAATCCATTCAAAGGTGAGGATCTTAGACTTTAGGAAGACTAACTTTGCCAAGATGGGCCAATACCTCAGGGAGTCATTAGTGGGATGGGAACAGCTGGGGGATGTAGAAAAACAGTGGGCAAAACTGAAAGGGAATATTTTAAGGGCAACCAACCTTTTTGTTAAAATGGTAAATAAAGGTAAAAGAAAAAGGAGACCGCTATGGCTTTCGAAAGAAGTAGCTGAAAAAGTGAAGAAAAAGAGGGAGGCCTTCATGAAATACAAGAGATCACAGAGAGAGGAAGACAGGCATCTATACTTGGAAAAACTTAGAGAAGCTAGCAAAGTAGTCAGGAAGGCAAAGATTCAAAAGGAGGAGGACATAGCCAAAGCAATACAATGGGGGGATATGACATTTTTCAGATATGTTAGTGAGAAGAGGAAGGGCAAAAGTGGTATTGTCAGACTGAAGGGTGCAGGGGAAAAATATGTAGAAGCCGATAAGGATAAAGTGGAATTGCTTAAAAAATATTTCTGTTCTGTGTTCACAGATGAAGAACCAGGAGCAGGACCTCAGAAAACACCCACAAACAGAAACAGACGCGAGGGACATCTTGAACAATTTTCAGAAGACTGTGTTCGTGAGAAACTAGCTCAAATTAAAGTAGACAAAGCGATGGGACCGGATGGGATACACCCTTTTCAATGCCTCACTGGAGTCGGGAGTGGTGCTAAAGGACTGGAGAGAGACTCATGTGTTGCCTTTACACAAAAGCGGAAGTAAGGATGTGGTTGAAAACTATAGGCCGGTTAATTTAACTTCAGTGGTGAGAAAATTATTGAAAATGCTGCTGAAATAGAAAATAGTGAGGTTTCTGGAGTCCAGCGGATTACAGGATCTGAGGCAGCATGGATTCACCAGAGGCAGGTCTTGTCAGACAAATCTGATTGATTTCTTTGACTGGCTGACCAGAGAGTTGGACAGAGGGAGAGCCCTAGATGTGGTGTATTTAGATTTCAGTAAAGCCTTTGACACTGTTCCTCACAGGTGACTTATAAACAAACTGAGCACCCTAGGGATAGACCCTAAAGTTACTGCTTCGGTTAGAAATTGGTTGGGTGGGAGGCGACAAAGAGTACAGGTAAATGGAGCTTACTCTGAGGCGAAGGATGTTACCAGTGGTGTGCCCCAGGGATCTGTTCTTGGTCCGATTCTTTTTAAAATCTTTGTTAGTGATATAGCGGAAGGACTATCGGGTAAGGTTTGCCTTTTTGCGGATGATACCAAAATCTGCAATAGAGTAGACACCCAGGAAGGTGTAGATAACATGAGGAGGGATCTAGCTTAGCTTGAAGAATGGTCTAGAATTTGGCAGCTGGGATTTAATGTTAAAAATGCAAGGTCATGCATTTGGGCTGCAGCAATCCAAGGGAGCAATATAGTATAGGGGGTGAAGTACTTTTGTCCACTAAAGAAGAGCGGGACCTAGGCGTGGTTGTGTCTGATGATCTTCAAGTAGCTAAACAGGTAGAAAAGGTGACAGCAAAAGCTAGAAGGATGCTTGGGTGCATACGGAGAGGAAAGGCTAGCAGAAAAAAGGAGGTGATAATGCCTCTGTATAAGTCTTTGGTGCAACCTCATTTAGAGTATAGTGTTCAATTCTGGAGACCACACCTTCAAAAAGATGTGAACAGGATGGAGTCGGTGCAGAGCGTGGCTACTAAAATAATTAGTGGTCTTCATTATAAAGCATATGAGGACAGACTTATTTTATTTATTTATTTATTACAAGTTCTTATATACCGCACTATTCGGCATCAGCGCGGTTTACATTATAACATAAAGACCATAACAACAAGCTGTTTGGTTTACATCGAACAGGAGTACAAACTTGGAGAACCGGGGTAAACTATATACATGAGATAATTACATAGAAAAGAATAGAGTCTTAATAATATCAAGAACGGCATGGTGTGTTCATGAGTGGGTCACTTCCTCTGGTTCAATTGCTGGTAGGGTAGTATTGAAGGAAGAGGTGGTATTTGAGTGCCTTCCTGAACTGGAGTAGGTCAGTAATGGCCCTTATGTCAGAGGGTAGAGCGTTCCAGCATTTGGGTACATAGAAACTGAAGGCTCTGTTTGAGGTTGTTATGTTGCACTTTGTCAACGCCTTCGAGGTTGTCAGTAGGTTTACGGCTGTTGTTCTTCTGGATCTGTTGGGGGGTACAGTGTGAATCAGATCTGTGAGTGAGGAGGATGAGATACCCTTGATTGCCTTGAATGATAGTACTAGGGTTTTAAAGATGATCCTCCCATGGATGGGGAGCCAGTGAAGTTGTTTAAGAATGGGAGTTACGTGATCGCTTCTGGAGGCTCCGTAGAGGACTCTTGCTGCGGCATTCATGGCCATCTGTAGTGGGCTAAGAGTGGATTGGGGGAGACCTTGTAATATGGCATTTGCAAAGTTGAAGTGTGGCAGGATTAGTGCTTGGTATATGGTTCGGAAGTCATCCGGGTCCAACAGGGAACGCATATGCCTAAGCGAGCGTATTTTGAAGTATACAGCTTTAACTATGTTATTTATGTGCTGTTTCATATCCAGACGTTGGTCCAATGTAACTCCAAGGTATCTTATTGTTTCTTTAGCTTGTAGGTCAGCTTCCTTGACACTGACGTGGGCTGGAGGGGTGAAGTTGGGGTCTTTGGAGATGAAGAGCACCTCTGTTTTTTTATGTTGAATGCGAAGGTTTTGTGATTGGAGCCACTCTGAGACCGAATTGAGGCAGTCTACCAACGGTGCCAGGTCTAATTGAGTTCTAGAGAAAGGCATATATAAGAGAATGTCATCTGCATATATCAAGCAGTTGACTTTGAAGGATCTTATGATGTCGCAGATGGGCTGCATGTATATGTTAAATAGTAGGGAAGACAATGAGGAACCTTGAGGCACACCTTGCTTTTGATGGAAGCGTTTTGACTCTTCTGTACCGGACTTCACATATTGCCATCTTCCATCCAGATAAGAGTTACACCATTCTAATGCACTGTTGCAGATACCTTTCTCTTTCAGTCGTCCGAGGAGAATTTCGTGGCTTACCGAGTCGAACGCCGCAGCGATGTCTAAGAAGACGAGTACAAATCCTTGTCGGATGTTGTTAATGCCTATGATAATGTCGTTGAATAGGTTAGTGAGAAGGGTCTCGACCCCATGATATTCTCTGAACCCATGTTGGCAGTGATCTAGGGGAGCTGTGGTGTCTATATGATCTTGGATTTGCCGTTGTGCCTCCTTCTCAATTATCTTGGCTAAGAGGGGAATGCTAGCTATAGGCCTATAAGATTCGACCTTTTGCGGGTCTAGCTTGGGGTTTTTCAAAAGTGGCCTGATGGAAGTCTGCTTGAGTGCTGCAGGGAAGTACCCTGTTGTGAATGAGAGGTTCATTAGATTTGCAATGAAGGGGCTGAACGCACAACGTAGCTCCTTAATCCAAAAAGCTGGGCATGGGTCCGTTTGTGCAGTGGAGGTATTGAGAGATGCTATGGTGTCCTCGATGCATTTAGTGGATGGTGTAGAGAAGTTATTTAGTGGGGTTGCATTCGTTGGTTCTTGGAACGGGACTGTTGACACCTTGTTAGTTTGCACTATCTTGGATTGCATGTAGTCAGCGAATTTCTGTGGATGAATCTCACTGTGTTGTTCGGGAGAAGGTTCCTTTGAGAGGGATTTGACCAGGTTGAAGAGGTCACGTGGTTTATTCAGTGATCTCTTTAGAGTGTCTGTGTGGTATTGTTTCATTGTGGTTGTGATTGCTTCACGGTGTGTGGAGAGGTGAGTACGGTAGGCGGTCTGATCTTCAGTGGAAAGTGATCTGCGCCAGCGGCGTTCCAGTCTGCGGAGTTGGGTCAGAGAGGATCGCAATTCAGGAGAGAACCATGGGGCGGTGCTTCTTTTCTCCTCTTTGTGTTATTGGAAATTGGAGGTTGTGATATGGCATGCAGATTGGAGTTCCAGGAGGTGATTAGTTCGTCGAGGTCTGGTATGGTTTTGTTGAGGAGTGATTGGGTCTCAGCCAAGATGTGTTCCCTGTTAAATGGTCTAAATCTTCTTGTGGGCGTCTGTTATGTGCTGTGCATGTTTTGGCTTCTGTGCAGCTTCTCATTGATGATGGGGATCTGGAAAATGATCAGTTTGTGGTCTGACCAGGGTACATCAACGATTGATATTGGTAGGTTGTGGTTTTGTTCAAAGACTGTCTGAGGAGCAAATACCAAATCCAGAATGTTTCCCTTTATATGAGTGGGTTTATTGATAATTTGCTTGAGTCCCATGTCTTCCATAGCACCAAGGAAGGCAATTGCGTGGTTTTGGGATAACGATGGGAGATTGAAGTCACCCATTATCCAATTTGGTTTATTGGGATTGAGGGTGCTGGCAGTAAGGTCAATAATGGTTGGGAGGTCATCTGGAGACGTGGACGGTGTCCTGTATAAGAGGTTGAGGGAGATTTGCTGGTTTGTAATGGAGAGTATGTCTAGATTGTTTGAGCTAGAGGAATCTGTTATGTGGAAGTTAAGGTCCGATTTGGATACTATGAGCACCCCTCCTCCTTTTTTGTTTTCTCTATGTCTTGTGTGTATGGCGAAATTGGGTGGTAGAAGTTGGTTGATGAGAACGTTATCTTCCGCTGATAGCCAGGTTTCTGTGATCATGAGTATCTCTAGGTCATAGCGGGAAATTGTTTCAAGAACCACAGGCCATTTTTTGCGAATAGAACGCGCATTTATGATGGCACATCTTAGGGGTCGGTATTTCGGAGGTTCTTCCTGGGTGGGTGTATTGGGTAGCTGGAGTGCTATGTGTATCAAATGGGAGCGGCGTGTGTAGGTGTCACTTCCTGGGTGGGAGTATGGGGGTCCAGACCACCTTTTTCCATGGCTATTTAAGATGGGGATAGTTCCATGAGATATGTAAAGGGCTTGGGAGGTTCCGAGCCAGTGAGTAAGTAGGAAAAAGCTGATAAGGGCGAAGAGTTGGAGGGCCATTTTGCGAGTTCCTGTTGTGTGCGAAGTACTGTAGATATGTTGCAGTATAGTGCAATAGCAGGACAGAGAGTACGGTAGTGAGACACAAAACAGTATGGCAATGGACAACGGTATATGATGCTACTGACCACAGTATAAGAAGCTATTGACAGTGTTATATAGTCTACTGGCAACAGTATAGGTACTATCAACAAGGTTATATAAGCTACTGACAACAGTATATGAGGCTACAGATCATAGGATATGTGAGACCATAGGAGAATATTGATATTATATAGTCTACTGACAACAGTATAGGTACTATCAACAAGGTTATATAAGCTACTGACAACAGTATATGAGGCTACAGATCATAGGATATGTGTGACCATAGGAGAATATTGATATTGGCTTAGATGGATGTGCTGGAAGACTCATTTATAGTCAGTGTTTTAGGAGTGGTATACTTGCTGTGATCGGTAGGTGGCTTGGTTCAATGTGAGAGCGAGGTCTGCCATAGGTGCGCTCCAGCTGGAGGTTTGAAGAAGACGGAGATCTTTTTCAGATGATGTTGATGAGGTTAGTTTCAAACCCGCCGGGCAGTCGAGATACTGCTGTGCTTATACGGGTTATCTGTGTTTCTTGCCGTGCCCCGCCTAAGGGCCACGCCAAAGGGCCCTCTGGCGAGGCCCTCAGGCGCGGGCCCGCCAGGCGCGGGCGCGCCCAATGGCGCGCTGAATTTAAATGCCCTGTGCTGCTCCGATTGGGCAGGGAAGGCTTCACGGCCCCTCCCGCTGCTGGTGGCTCGATCCCCGGGAAGGGGAGAGTTGCTGGTGGTGGCGGGGGTCCGAAGAGGCCTGCGCCCAATGGCGCGCTGAATTTAAATGCCCTGTGCTGCTCCGATTGGGCAGGGAAGGCTTCACGGCCCCTCCCGCTGCTGGTGGCTCGATCCCCGGGAAGGGGAGAGTTGCTGGTGGTGGCGGGGGTCCGAAGAGGCCTGCGCCCGATGGCGCGCTGAATTTAAATGCCCTGTGCTGCTCCGATTGGGCAGGGAAGGCTTCACGGCCCCTCCCGCTGCTGGTGGCTCGATCCCCGGGAAGGGGAGAGTTGCTGGTGGTGGCGGGGGTCCGAAGAGGCCTGCGCCCAATGGCGCGCTGAATTTAAATGCCCTGTGCTGCTCCGATTGGGCAGGGATCTTATGGATCTTATGGATCTTATGGATCTTAATATGTAATATGGAGTGGAGGAGTAGCCTAGTGTTTAGAGCAACTGCCTCATACCCAGAAGATCAAGGATTTCAATTCCCACTTGCACTCCTTGTGACCTTGGGAAATTCACTTTACCCTTTATTGCCTTGGAAGAAAAGGCTGGCAATCTACTTCCAGTGATAGATTGCCAAGAAACCCCAGAAGTAGCTGGGTTGCTATGAGTCAACACTGACTTGATGGCACTTAAAAAAAATAAAAAAAGAGGAAAGGTGGGATAGAGGTGATATGATTGAGATGTTTAAATACCTCCATGGCATAAATGTTCAGGAAGAGAGCCTCTTTCAATTAAAAGCAAATTCTGCTACAAGGGGACATGGGATGAGGGTGAAGGGAGATAGATTCAGGAGTGATATGCAGAAATATTTCTTTACGGAAAGAGTAATGGATCCGTGGAATAGTCTCCCAGTGGAGGTGGTAGAGATGAGGACAGTAACTGAATTTAAAAAAGCATGGGACAGGAGGCGAAGCTTGGAGTGTAGCAAGATGGACGCTTAGAGCAGAGCTCCGGAGGGGCCCCCTGACGAATCCGGTGATTGCGCAGACAATTACAGTGAGAGCTAGTTTTCTGCAACACTGCTGCGATAAGAAAGATGTCGAGTCCCAAACCAACTCATTTGGAATTTGCCGGTGGGCAAGGTGTGGGCGCAAAGAGGTCGAAAACGGAGCCCCCATCTCCACAGAAAATGGTGGCCACGCGGGAGTACCCTGAGGCGATTCAGGAGCTGCTGGCCGAGGTGCGGGCAGTTAAGGGAATCGTAACGTCAAACTGTGAATCAATATTAAATGTGCAGGAGGAGATCGGGAGCTTAAAGTCTTGTGTGGAGGCACTTACTCTTCGTCAGAAGGAGACGGAGGAAAAATTGGCTGTGCAGGAGGAGCATTTGAAAGCACTCAACAAGCGGGCCATGCTCTTTAAAACGCTACAGAGAGAGCTGAAGGACAACAATAATCGATCCCGTCAGAATAACATACGAATTGTGGGGGTCCCGGAGGGCGCTGAAGGAAAAGATATGTTTGCGTTCTTGACTAAGATGATTGCAGCAGTGTTAAAAATTTCCTTCGAGAGGCCCTTTGAGATCGAGAGAGCACATCGGGTTCCCTCACAGCCTGCGCCGAATAGTAAAGGGCCTCGGCCGATCATCTTGAAAGTGTTGTGTTTCCAGCAAGTTTCATAGATTATGGAGGCTGCTCGAGCGAGATCGCCAGTGGAGTTTGAGGGGCACCGGCTGATGTTTTTCCGGACTTCGCCAAGAGTACAGTGGATAGGAGGAGGAGTTTTTTGGCACTGCGTCCTCGGCTGCAGCGGCTGCAAGCGAGATTTGGGCTTTTCTACCCGGCCAGAATGAGGGTCACGCTTCATAACGTCACAAAAACATTTAAGGACCCGGAGGCCCTGCACGCTTATCTTGAGGGGAAAGAACTGGAATTGATGCAGTGATCATGTTCTCTGTGCGCCGGACACTGAAAGGTTTACACCGTGTACTGAGGGGGGTGGTGTGAGGGTTGGTTTGGCTAGCGAAAATGCTGTATATGTAGTAGAGCAGGGGGTTTAATGTTGTGTATGGGAAGTGGTTTTATTGTATGTTAATTTGATGTGCGCAATCAATGTGTGAAGCCTAGTTGGTCCTTCTGTGTCTGGTTGCTCACTCGGAGTTCACCTATTAAGTACGCAGGGAATTTTCCCCCTCCAAGGTCCATTGGGTTTGGGTTGGGGATCCAGGTTGGTTGGGTGTATATGTTAGAGATGGTAACAATAGGAGTCAGAGATGTAGGAAGCTGGGCTATAAGGGCTATCTTGCTTGGGGAAACGGTTCAACTGAGAGAAGTAAGCACGCAAAATGGGATAGGATGGGACGATGGGCACTATTAAGATTCTTTCATTGAATGTAAAGGGGATTAATAATCCTATAAAAAGGAGGAAAATAGTACTTTACGGACAGAAGGAAAAAAGTGACATTTTATTCTTGCAAGAAACACACCTTGATAGGAAGGAGTCGCTTAAACTGAGTATAAAGCCCTTTAGTTTAGTGGCTTTTTCAGCAGCAGTGAATAAACATAATGGGGTGGCTATTTTAATCAGGAAGTCACTTAACCCGACCGTAGTTTATACTCGATCGGATCAATAGGGAAGGTGGGTCAGGGCTCGAGTTCAGATAGGGGGTTTAGACCTACTCTCAATGAATATTTATGCCCCCAATGGGGATCGACCAGATTTCTTGAGGAGCCTAGCGGAGGTTGTACATGCGGAGCTCACAATACCGACTGTGTTGGGTGGGGATTTTAACCTGGTAGTGGATCCTGTGGTAGATAGGAAACCCCCCAAGACTGTTAGGCCTCCCAAGGCTCAGATAGTTCTTACGGCCATGTTGCAGGAGGCGGGTTTGGTGTACATCTGGAGACTATTGCATCCGGTAGAGCAGGACTTCATCTTTTTTTCGCCCCCACACAAGTCGCTGTCTAGAATAGATTTTATGTTGATATCAAAAGCACTGGTCGCTAATATTATATCTGCCGATATACATGCGACTCACATTTCGCATCATGCGGCTGTTTCCATAGAGGTACAATGTGGGAATCCCAGTCCTTCAGCGCCAGGGTGGTTTCTTTGATAGAGCCTTCCTTGATAATGCTGACTTTCGGTTAAAGATTCAGTCGGCTATAGCGGAATACTTTCATTTTAACTCCCTGCAAACAACTACAGGGTGGGCTAGATGGGAGGGTTTTAAGGCTTCTTTAAGAGCCGCTATTACCAGTTTCAGTATTCATTTAGCAAGATGACGCAAGGAGCAAATCAAAGAATTGAAGGTGCAGGTTAGGGCAGGTGAGCGCATTTTGATAACGCGTTCAGACCTGAGTATTTTGCTGCACTTACAACGACTAAGGTTTAAGTATAACCAGATTCTTACATCTGAGGCATCCCGGAACATTAAAGCTCAGGAATGTATATATTACAGGGAGAGCAACAAAGCTGGGCGACTGCTGGCCAATACTCTGAGAGCCCGCAGGGAGGCTGGTAGAATTGCTGCCATACGGGATCTGGGGGGATCAGTGTTGCAGTTAAAAGATACTGAAATAGCGGAATGTTTTAGATCCTTCTTTGCCCAGCTCTATGAGTCGGAAAAGGAATGCACACCAGAATGCTTTAGGCAGTTTGTTGACAGGGTTACGCGGCCAACAGTAGACAAGGTGACAGCAGATGGACTGGATAGTCTGATTGCCTTAGCGGAAATTCACCAGGCAATAGAATCTTTGGCTACAGGGAAGGCTGCGGGTCCCGATGGGATCCCTGCGGAATTTTTTAAAGTTTTTGCTAAAGAAGTGGGACCGCACCTACAACAATATTATCAGGCCTTGGGGGAGGAATGTCCCCAGGTAGGAGCTTTCGCTTTGGTGAAGGTAATTGTGCTAGAAAAGGTAGGAAGGGATCCGCAGTTGGTAGGCAACTACCGGCCAATTTTGCTACTGAATGCGGATTATAAAATTTATGCAACTGTTTTAGCACGTCGCCTGGCAAAGGTTATTCCCAAGCTAGTCCACCCAGACCAGTGTGGGTTTGTTGAGGGGTGGTCAATGGCTGATAATGCCAAACTGTTATGTCATGTTTTGTCGGGGGCGGAGGGCAGTGTGGGGCCGTTAGTAGGTCTTTCCCTTGATGCCGAAAAGGTGTTTGATCGCCTGGAATGGGCATTTCTGTTTTCCACCCTTGAATGGTTTGGTTTCAGGGAAGGATTCCTTAAACTAGTTAAAATACTGTATACCCGCCCGCTGGCGAGCATAACTGTTAATGGCATTCAGTCGCGGGAATTGCAGCTGGGCCGAGGTACTCAGCAAGGCTGCCCCCTATCTCCATTGTTGTTTAATCTGGCGCTTGAACTGCTTGCCCTTTCACTGAGACAAAATGCGAGGATTCTGGGCATTGCCCTGAGGGGGAAAGTAATCAAATTGTCTGCATATGCTGATGATCTGTTGTTGTTTACTACTCCTGATTCGGTACCCCATATTCTGGAGCAGATAGGTCAATATTCAGAGCTTTCTGGGTATAAGATTAATTGGGCAAAATCGGTAGCTTTTCCTTTGAATTCGCAAGTACACAAGGCCGACATGGTAAAGTTTCCCTTTGTCTGGGAGACAGGTAAAGTTAAGCATCTAGGGGCGTATTATTGTCATCCGTTAGAGGAGACAATTAGTGCCAATATAAAGATCTTAGTTTATACTGTACAAAGGATGACAGCCAAATGGTCCCCTCTGGTGCTGTCGTGGTGGGGGAGACTAGAAACAATTAAAATGGTGATTGCCCCAAAAGTTAATTATATTTTGGAAATGCTTCCGCTATTATTGCCAATGCATGTATATCGGCAGATGGAAAGATTATTATCACTGTTCTTGTGGAATAGTAAACCCCCTAGAATTGCCCTCAAAAAGCTCAAGGCCCATAAGGAAGATGGGGGGGGGGGGGCTTTCCAAGATTTTCACTTGTACCATTGGGCGTTTGTGATGAAGCAAGGGGCTAGATGGATGGAACGGGTGACAGATCAGAGCCCGGTTTGATTAACCCTGGAGGAGAAGGAGGCGGCTCCTTTCCCGTTGAATTTACTCCCTAATATGTGCTTCAATGATGATAGTAAGAGATCACAAATAATGAGAGATACACAAAAGGTTTTTCAGGGACTAATTCAGACTTTTGCTTTGGCAGACAAAAACTCCATGCAGCTTCCGCTGTGGTATAACCCCCTTTTTAAGATCCAGAAGAAGTCTTTCGCTTGGAAGCAATGGTATGACAGGAAGATTTGGAATGTTGGGCAACTAATGGTGGGAGGCAGATGGAAGGAATTTAACAGTTTGCAGCGGGAGTTTAAGCTGCCCGGGGTGTTATACTTTCAGTGGTTACAGCTGCGTCACTGTGTGGAACGATCCCTAGGGAACATTAAGAGCCTGATGGAAGAAAGTGGGTTGAATGCTAGGATCAAGCAGGCTCTGGCAGGCTCAGGGGTGGCCTCCTTCTTTTACAAGGAACTGACCCAGAAGCTCCCAGCACAGTTGGGTGGTTTGCAGTGTGTCTGGGAGCAGGACACGGGCGCGCAGCTCTCTCAACAAAGTTGGCGGAAACTTTGGTCTAAACAAGTAAGAACCACTAAGTCAGCTTCTATCACTCAAACGCTATTTTTCTTTGCCCATAGGGCTTATTTAACCCCGGTGAGAGTCGTCAAGTGGGATAAGGCAGCCAACAATCGATGTTGGTCTTGTAAGAAAGAAGTTGGCACCTTCAGGCATATGGTCTTTGCGTGTGCTGACGTGCGGAGTTACTGGGCGCAAGTATGGGAACAAATACAGTATATTCTTGGCTTTAGAGCTCATCTTACCTGGAAGATAGTGGTTCTGCGCTCAGCTGCTGATGTTCCATCTATGGTCAGGGATGTCTACTTTCTGTTAGACTTTATGCTGGGTATTGCTGTATTCCTCGTAGTGCATAATTGGAAACATGCTGGAGATTTGCACTGGCAAGGATGGTGGAATCAAGTATGTCTATATAGTAAATTTGAACAAACCCCCCCGTAAGGGGGCGGTGCTATCCTCTAACAGTGCACTTAAATGGAAAGCCCTGGTAGAATTTGGGGCAGCGGCACACTGTCGCATGGACTGAAAGAGATATAGTGTTTATTAACATTAATAGAGATGGCCAGATGTGTAAGTGTTATGTTATACACCTGTGGAATTCTGCAATGTATGGGCTGCAACAGACTCAACTCATGTGGACCAAGGGGGGTGGGGGTGGGGGGCTGTTGGACCAGTACTAATGTGTTAGTTGAGGGGAGTGTTGTACTGTTTGTTAAAAAACTTTAAATAAAAATGTTAAAAAATAAAAATCATGGGACAAACACAGGGGATCTCTAAAGGTAAAAAGGGGACTGTTGTAGTTGTTGATATGGAAGGACAGACTAGATAGGCCATGTGGTCTTTTTCTGTCATCATATTTCTATGTTTCTATGTTTCAATGGCATGGCACTTCTGCCACCTCAGTCCCTCCATACACTATGTGTTGAATGGCACCCCTGTGATATGCCACAGCTGGTAAGAACATAAGAAAATAAGAAATGCCATTCTGGGTAAGACCAAGCTCAATCAAAACTAGCATCCTGTTTCCAACAGTGGCCAATCCAGGTCACAAGTACCTGGCAGGTTCCCAAAAAAGTACACAGGATCCACAATGCTTGTCCCAGGGTAAGCAGTGGTCCTCTTTAATGGGTTATGGACCTTTCCTCCAGGAACTTGTCCAAACCTTTTTTAAACCTAGCTACACTAACAGCTTTTACTACATCTTCTGGTAACGAAATTCAGAGTTTGATTATGCGTTGCGTGAAAAAATATTTTCTCTTATTAGTCTTAAATGGGTTACATTGTAGCTACATTACGTGTCCCTTAGTCTTTCTAATTTTTAGTGGTGTAAACAACTGATCTACGTTTACCTCTTCCACTCCATTCATTAATTCATAGACTTCTATAATATCTCCCCTCGCTGTCTCTTTTCCAAATTATAGAGCCCTAACCTTTTAAACTTTCCCTCATAGGGGTCTCCTTCTATCCCTTTTACCATTTTCGTCACTCTTCTCTGTACATCTTCTAATTCTGCAATATCCTTTTTAAGATATTCAAGGTGTGGTTGCACCATGGAATGATACAGAGGCATTATTATATCCTTAGTTTTATTCACCATTCCTTTTCTTATGATTCCTAGCATTCTATTTGTTTTCTTGGCTGCCCCTGCACACTGGGTGGAGGGTTTCAACATGTTATCCAAGATGGTGCCTAAATCTTTTTCCTAAGTGGTGGTTTCTAGGATGGTACCTTGCATCGTGCAACCATAGTTTGGGTTATTCTTTCCTAGGTGCATAATTTTGCACTTGTCCACATTAAATTTCATCTGACATTTCGACATCCAGCCTTCCAATTTATCAAGGTCCTCTTGTAATTTTTCACAATCCTCTTTTGTTTTAAGAACTTTGAATAATTTTGTATCTTTTGCAAATGTGATCACCTCACTTGTTATTCCTATTTCCAGGTAATTTATGAATATGTTAAAAAGCAGTGGGCCCAGCACAGATCCCTGGAGTACTCTACTATTCACCTTTCTCTATTGAGAAAATTTGCCATTTAGCCCTTTCCTCTGCTTTCTATCTTTTAACCAGTTCCTGATCCACAATAGTACAGTGCCTCCTATCCCATGACTTTTTAATTTTGCTAAGAGTCTCTCATGAATGACCTTATCACAGGCTTTCTGAAAATCCAGATACATGATATCAACTGGTTCACCTTTGTCTACCCGTTTGTTCACACCTTCAAGAAAATATGACAATTTAGGGAAAATATTTTTTTGGCGAAATCCATGTTGGATTTCTCCCATTATACCATGTCTTTCTACATGTTCAGTAGTTTTATTCTTTATAATGGTATCTACCATTTTTCCCGGTACTGACATCAGGCTCACTGGTCTGTAGTTTCCCATATCACCCCTGGAACCCTTTTAAAAAATTGGCGTTACAATGGCCATTCTCCAATCTTCCAGTACTAGAGATGATTTTAATGTTAGTTCACAGATTACTAATAGCAGGTCTACAATCTAAAATTTCAGTTCTTTCAACATCCTTGGATGTATACCATCCAGTCGAGGTGATTTGCTATTTCAGTTTATCAAATAGTTGTAATACATTTTCTCGGTTTATTGATATTTCCTTCTATTCTTCCAATACATCACCTTTATATACCATTTCAGGCACAGGTAACTGCCCTGCATCTTCATCAGTAAAGACCGAAGCAAAGAATTAATTCAGTTTCTCCGCTATGGCCTTGTCCTCCCTTAGTGCCTCCTTTACTCCTCTATCATCCAGTGGTCAAACTGACTCTCACAGGTTTTTTGATACGAATGTACTTGTTATGAATGCCATGGTTGATACCTAAACAGGTCAATGTGAGGAGCCACATATAGCAGTATGTGCAGTGGGGCTAGTGAAAATTCATCTAGGACACCCAATACCTTCAAACTCGTCCTGCCTAAATAAATAAGGAGTACTGTAGAATGCAGATTTCTGTTAAGAAAGGGAATTAGATTTTGCTCAGAACTTTTCTCAGGCGTTCAAGGTGAGCTAAATTCAGGAACCATAAGTATTTTCCTGTCCCTATAGGCTTTTAATCTAAGTTTGTACCTGAGGCAATGGTGGCTTAAATGGCTTGCAGAAGATCACAAGGAGCAGTGTGAGATTTGAACCATAGTTTTCCTGGTGCTAGGCCCCTACTCTAACCACTGGACCATTCCTCCACTTCTCAATGAAGCTTTTTTTGTATCTATTTTTTAACAAATTTTTTGTTTCACCTGTTCAAATGAGTGTTTCAGGTAAATTTCAACAAAATATGCAGGCAATTTTTAGATAGTACATGGAGATTGGAATTGAGACATTGAGATCAGAACATATACAATTCCAGCAGCACTTTAGAAAAGGCTCTGCAAAATGTGAAACCTTTACTAAAATACATATAAAGATATAGAGGAGTGCATGTGTATTTGCCGACACATAGGAACAGAGGAGCCATTTTACAAATCCACACATGGGAAACATCAATGGAAGCAACTCGGCAACTTATAGGTCTAAGTTGGCATTTTGCAATCCCATATTCCACATAACTGTTTGTTGAGTTTATTGTAAACTGCTTTGACTCTGCAATAAAGTAGTATATAAAAATAGCTAAATAAATAATTTTAAATAAACAATGTAAAGGGCTGGCCAAAATAAATATGTTTTACAGTAAAAACCTATATATGCAATGGTAAATCTTGACATGGACAATTTTGGTCAT
Source organism: Ichthyophis bannanicus (assembly GCA_033557465.1). Taxonomy (NCBI): domain Eukaryota; kingdom Metazoa; phylum Chordata; class Amphibia; order Gymnophiona; family Ichthyophiidae; genus Ichthyophis; species Ichthyophis bannanicus. Next base: position 1,178,498,052 of record CM066033.1, on the reverse strand, counting down.
ACATGTGCATTCCCTAAATATGCATGTTGATTTTTGACCTACCCAGGCTATATTCCTAATAATACCTCAACACAAACCCCTTGCAATTTTGGTGAGGCCGTGGGGCAGGGTCCCTGGCGGCCGAAGGTAACCAGGTGCTCGGCCCGGTGCGGGGACCCTGCCCATGGTTTTCTGAGGGGCGGGGGCATGCGGGAATTATTTAAATTCATTGGCTCGCCCGTTCGAAGGAATGGGGCGCGAGCCAATGAGGAGGGCTTGACAAAGGGGGGTTTTTAAGGAGGGCGCGCGGCGGTCTCTCTCGGCGAGACCGGCAGCGGGTGTGAGGGATCCGTCTTGCTCCGTCTTCATTCCCTGCCTTACTTTTGCCTTACTTTTGCTGGCGGGTGGAGTGGCGTCCTTCAGGGTCGGCGGTGTTGGGTCGCGTCGGAGTCTTGCGACCGGTTCCGGAAGTCAGAGCCAGCAATCTGGTAGGGGTATGATTTTCGGCACTTTGCAGGCCGCGGCTTAATTTAAAAAAAAAAAAAAAAAGGAAACGGGGTAGTAGCGATCGGACGGGAGGTGTTGCAGAGGGGTCTCTGGCCGGGAGGCTTCCTCGGGGGTTTCTTTAGCTGTCCCCTTTCATTTGCGGGTGAGCGGGGCCTTAGGAGGGGAACATGCCACCGCGGAGAGGAAGGCAGGCCAGCAGTGAGGCACGTGGTAGAGGAGAGCATGCTGCGGAGGCAAGGAGAGGAGGGCGGTCTGTGCCTTCTGGAGGGCAGGCGGATGGGGCTGTTAGGGGAGCGGCTAGAGGGGGGCTTGGGCAAAAAGGGGTTATTAGGGCCAGGGGCAGGGGAGCTAATGGCAGTAGAGGGTCTAGGGTACGGAGGGGCAAGGAGGCAGCCTCAGCAGGAAGGCAAAGAGGGAGGTCTGTTACCAGGGGGGACAGGGTAGAGGGAGACTTGGGCCTGGGGCATATGGTAGGGAAAACCGGGTCACAAGGCCAAGGGAGGGGTAGGGCGGCGGATGGAGCAGTCGGGGTGGAGGCGGTTGGTGGGGGGGATGGGAGTGGGGTTTTGCAGGAGTGTGCAGGGTTTGGGGCGGCGGAGGTGGGGGGGTGCAGTTGGGGTGGACAAGGGATGGTGGGGTGGGGTGGGGGGGCCAGTTTTGTCAGGTTGGGCTGCACCATGGCTTGGGGCTCATAATTATGGACAGGGCCCTTTGGTACAAAGGGGGGCTGGCGGGAGCGTGGGAACTCCAGTTGGGTATGCGCCATGGGAGCATTGGCGGGGCGGGGGCCAAGGATCTTCCAGGGCTGAGTGGTTGTCTGCTTGGCAGCCGTGTGGCTCCCCTTTCGTCCCCTCTCCCCCCTCTTCTTCTCTCTTGTCTTCACAGGTTTCCACATTGGCTCAGGCGGCGGCGCAGATGTCCGTTGGGCAGCGCGCGGCAATGGAAGATGGCTCTGGGGCTTTCTCAGGAGGACCCCAGAGGCGTGAGGACAGCCCAGCGAGCGTCACGGGAGCGCAGTCATCCGGCTTGAGGATGCGAGATCCCGAAGTGCTGCTGCAGGCTAGGCAGGCGGGCGTCGGAGGTGCTGTGGGTGAGTTGTCGGTGGGCAATGGGGGCGGGGGGTGGGGCTGATCAGTTGGAAGGGCAAGATAAGGGAGGGCGTAAGGCTAAGCGTAAGCGCCGGCATTTAAGACGGCGTCAACGCAGTTCGGAGTCTTCCTCGTCGTCCACAGTGTCCTCATCGTCATCCTCGATAGCGCCTTCCCGTTCAGGGCAGGGGGTTGATCCGGTGCCAGGTGGGCCCTCCTTTGGAAAGGGCATTCCTACATTGGTGGCATTCGCGGAGTTATGGGAAGGGGTCCCTCGGCATCTGCGGCGCAAGATATGGAAGAGGCGGTACATAGATATATTCAGATTGCTTGAGGGCAGGAGGCATTCAGGAGAGAGTAGGAAAAAGCGGAAGGAGGATGAAAAGGCAGGTCGGGTCAAGAAAGTGTCCCGGAATGTTATCAATTGGGTTAGATCTTTTTTAAGGTTAGCGAGCGTTTGGGGTTGGCAGGCTCCGGAGGATTACGGAATGCTTTTGGCATATGCGGACTCTATTTTGGAAGCTGCGCAAACGCATGGCGGTTTTGCCTGGCTGAATTATGACGAGAAGTTTCGGGACAAGATGGAGGAGAGTAAGGGGTTGTCCTGGGGTACACAGGATATCAATCTATGGTTAGCCCAGATGTCTGTTGGGGCGGGTGGGAGCGGGGGCGGGGGTCCGTGCTGGGGGGGTGGCGTGGCGGGAGCGGGGCGGCCCTTTCATGCGAACGGTGGTACTTTGCCGCAGATAGCAGGGGGAGGGGGTCCAGGGGACATCTGTTGGCGTTTCAATAGATCCTCATGCCCCTTCCCCGACTGCAAGTTCCGGCACGCATGCTCGGCCTGCGGGGGCGGGCATTCCGCGCTTAAATGTTTCAAAAAGGGCGGTGTGCCCCCCCCTACTGTGGCCACCAAGTAATATCGATTTAAAGGGGTTGTCTCCCACTCCAATTTCCCAGGAGGTGATTAGCAAATGGTTGTGCGCTTATCCGCGGAGGTGGGACAGGGAAGTGTTGGAGCGGGGGTTTTCGGAGGGGTTCATTATTCCGGTGCGAGGTACTATAGTAGGTAGGTCAGCACACAATTCTCCCTCGGTGAGGCGCTTGGCGTCGGTGGTTCACGAGAAGTTGGCGGTCGAGTTGCGTTTGGGCAGAATAGCAGGTCCTTTTGTGGAGCCGCCATTGGTGAATCTGGTGGTTTTTCCATTGGGGGTAATTCCGAAGGAGCTGTGCGCGGTCCGTTATGCGTCCTTTGACGAGGCGGTGGGTCTGGTAAAACGTTGTGGCCCTGGAGCACAGTTGGCGAAGGTAGACATCGAATCGGCTTTTCATTTGCTGCCAGTCCATCCGTCTTTGTTTTATTTGTTGGGTTTTTCATTTGATAATGAATTTTATGTGGACAAGTGCATGCCTATGGGCTGTTCAGTGTCGTGTGCCTACTTCGAGATGTTTAGTACCTTTTTGCATTGGAATTTATTAAGGCGGGTGGGTTGTGGGAATGTAGTGCACTATCTTGATGATTTTCTGTTTGTGGGGGCAGCGCGGTCGGAGGTATGTCAACAGTTGATGGACGGTTTTTTATGCATGGCTAGTGCGTGTGGGCTCCCGCTGGCCGTTGACAAGACGGAGGGCCCGGCCACTTGTATTACGTTCTTGGGGGTGGAAATCGACTCAGTCAAAATGGTGGTGCGCCTCCCGATGGATAAGGTGTTGAAATTGCGGGTCCTGGTGGCTAATGGGTTAGCATCGGCTAAGTTATCATTGAAGGAATTGCAAATATTGATTGGCTCATTGAATTTTGCGTGCAGAGTTATTCCGATGGGCCGTGTTTTTATGCGTCGATTGGCGGCTGCCACGGCGGGGGTGCGCAAGCCGCATCATCGTATACGAATTTCCAGGGTCATGAAGGCCGACTTGAGAGTTTGGGATGTTTTTCTGGAGGATTTTAATGGGGTGTCTGTTTTGATGGAGGCGGAAGTGTCCAGTGTGGATTTGCAGCTTTATATGGACACGGCAGGCAGTGGTGGTTTGGGGATTTACTTTGGAGGGGACTGGTGTGCGGCCCCGTGGCCTCAAGCGTGGCACACAGATGGCCTGACTAATAACATTACGTTCTTGGAGCTGTTTTCCGTTGTTGGTTGTGTTGCACTTGTGGCCTGAGTGGTTGAGGAACCGCAGAGTGATATGGTGGTGTGACAGTGAGGCTGTGGTGGCGGTAGTCAATCGGTATATGCCGCGCTGCGCACTGGTAGCGGGTCTAATGCGGGACATAGTTTTCGCTTATTTGCGTTTAAATGTCGCGGTGAAGGCACGGCACATTACGGGCTGCACTAATAGAATTGCTGATGCTCTCTCTCGTTTCAAGTGGGAGCTGTTCCGGACGCTGGCTCCAGAGGCGAGCGAGGAAGGCATGGAGGTTCCAGAACATTTATGGAAGATTGGCCAGCAGAGATGGTACGCCTGTTGAAGAATTTTCTATCGCCTGCGACTTGGTCGGCATTCAAGAAAGGATTGGACGCTGTGTTGGCGTACCTTGAGTCGCAAGGTTGGCGGCCCGGAGCTGCGGTGGACGGTTTGCTAGGACAGTATATAGTGGAGGCGAAATGCACTGGTGTGTCCCGGGCATCAGTTCGGAGTCGGTTGGCGGGCTTTACATTCTTTGTCAGGGCTGCTAGCTGGGGATCCGTGAGGCCTGGGTTTTTGGTCCAGAAGTTATTGCGGGGCTGGGATAGAGCTTCTCCGTCTCCTGGGGATGCACGGTTGCCAGTGACACACGACCTTCTGGTGCGGCTTTGTGCGGTGCTGCCGAGTGTGGCGTCTTCGCGCTATGAGGCTGTTCTTTTTAAGGCGTTGTTTTGCTTGGCCTTTCTTGGGGCTTTTCGGGTCGGCGAGCTGTGGCTAGCTCTGGCAGGGCAGTGCGGGCTGAGGGATTATTGTTTAGTCATGTGCAGATCGGGGGGGGGGCAGCTGCGGGTCAGGTTGGCCAGATCGAAGACTGATCAGTTGGGCAAAGGATTGTGGGTGGTACTCCGCGAGGTGGTATCCCTGCCGACTTGCCCGGTGGAGGCAGTGCGGGCTTATTTATCGGTGCGCCCGGTAGCAGGTCCCTTGTTTTTCTTGCATGAGAATTCATGTTGGGTGACCCGTTTTCAGGTGGCGGCAGTGCTGAGGATGGTCATACGGCATTTTGGAATGGATCCTACGCACTTTGCTCCACATTCCTTTCGTATCGGAGCGGTGACAAGTGCAGTGGCGGCTGGGCTGTCAGAGGGGGCGATTCAGAGCATTGGCAGGTGGCGTTCGCAGGCCTTTAAAGGTTATGTGCATTTATGATGGGAGCTTGTGGTCATGGGAATAACCTTTGCTTTCTTTTTCAGATGCTGTGCGGTGCCCGCAATTATGCTGGATGATCGGGCATTCATTTGTGCATTGGGTGGGACTGCAGGCAGCTGAACGACCATTGGGTCCTAATTTGGGACTCGACCCGGCGTTGGTGTCTCTACTATGGCTTGGTAAGCGTGGTCTGCGTTGGCCGCAGCTTTTACCTTTGCTTCGGCACCATAGCCGGGTGAGAGTGGAGCCCGCCGTGATCCTCCTACATGTGGGAGGGAATGATCTAAATGGATGGACTTGTAAACAGATCATTCGAACAGCGAAGAGGGATTTGGCGGATGTGATTCTGCTGTTCCCTCAGGTTATTGTAATATGGTCAGACATCATTCCAAGGCCTGTTTGCCGGCTGCAGCGGCGTTGGTCCAGGGGCTTGGCAATGGTCAATCGGCAGATAGGGCGGTGGGTATGTCAGCATGGGGGGTATCAGATTATGCACCCCTGGGTTGACGTAGATTGTGCTGGACTGTATCGCCAGGATGGTGTGCATTTATCACCGGTAGGAGTGGACCTACTGTTGAATGACTGGCAGGAGGCCTTGGAATGTGTGGTTCAGTGGGAGTCTCGATGGTCGCAGCTTAGGGGGGGGGTGGCGTAGAGGCGTAAATGTGCCCTACGCTGGGTGGTGGGATCCCGGAGGTTTCCGGGGTCCGGAGCATTAAGCTGGAATTGGGGCGGGGGCGGTCGCCCCCAACCCGGATGACCCCTGGCCGGTCTTTGCTAGTAGTATGGCGAGGCCGGGGAAAGGGGGGGTTGGCTTTGCCGCTGGCTCGGCCGCGGCGGGAGTGGAATGAGGTCACCTTGCTAGTGGTATGGCGGGTGAGGGCTTATTCCGCTCGTGGGTTATTATATTAAGAAGTTGGATGTTGAAAAACAATGTTTGGAATGTTAAATTTGTTAATAAAGCTGCGAACATTCGAGCCAAAGTGGTTGTGTCTGGACTGGTTATTGGGAGTTGGAAGGGGGGGATGGAGATTATGGGGGGGGGAACGGGGTACCACCGGGTCCGACCTGCCTTGGTTATGGCGAGGCCACGGGGCAGGGTCCCTGGCGGCCGAAGGTAACCAGGCCTTCGGCCCAGTGCGGGGACCCTGCCCACGGTTTCCTGAGGGGCGGGGGCATGCGGGCATTATTTAAATTCATTGGCTCGCCCGTTCGAAGGAATGGGGCGCGAGTCAATGAGGAGGGCTTGACAAAGGGGGTTTTTTAAGGAGGGCGCGCGGCGACGGCGGTCTCTCTCGGCGAGACCGGCAGCGGGTGTGAGGGATCCGTCTTCCCTCCCGCCCGCCCTTCCTTCGGGTTGGCCTTGGGTAAGGTTGTCGCAGCTGGTGGGGGTGGCGGGATCCCGGAGGTTTCCGGGGTCCAGAGCATTAAGCTGGAATTGGGGCGGGGGAGGTCGCCCCCAACCCGGATTACCCCTGGCCGGTCTTTGCTAGTAGTATGGCGAGGCCGGGGAAAGGGGGGGTTGGCTTTTCCACTGGCTCGGCCGCGGCAGGAGTGGAATGAGGTCACCTTGCTAGTGGTATGGCGGGTGAGGGCTCATTCCGCTCGTGGGTTATTATATTAAGAAGTTGGATATTGAAAAACAATGTTTGGAATGTTAAATTTGTTAATAAAGCTGCGACCATTCGAGCCAAAGTGGTTGTGTCTGGACTGGTTATTGGGAGTTGGAAGGGGGGGGATGGAGATTAAGGGGGGGGAACGGAGTACCACCGGGTCCGACCTGCCTTGGTTACTACATATTATGGCCATCCAGGTGTAAATTTAACTCTTTCTAAAATCATCTTTTCCACATGTAAATGCCAGATATTCCATATCAAAATTGTAAATAAAGCTTCTAAAATTATCTCTATAAGTACTTAATTATTTAAAAAGCCCATCTTCAAAACCAAGAAACCTACAAAAATAGGATAAATTGGTTAAAAATACAAATACATTAAACAAAATAAAGTAATTAAGAAAGTGTAAATAAGAATGAATAAAAATATAACTAAAACAAATCAAATAGCATCAAATAAAATAATAGAATACAAAATAAAAATAGGTCCATATTCGCCCATGGTGTTCAATGTTGTTTTTTTTTTTTAAATACACAGATATTCAGTAGCAGTATCCAGATAGTAGCTGCCACTGAATATCCAGATACAATGGTCAGCAGCAGCATTTGCTAGTGGTCAGCCGCTATCCAGACAACCCAGCTTAGTTGCTGTCCTATATTTTGCAGATTGTGATCTGGTTAGCAGTGATAACAATTTCTACTATCTGGATAAACGTTAGCTCTGCCCCAGCTCCACCTTGTATGGCCCAGGAATATCCAGATAGTGTCTAGTCAGAGATGATATGAGAGAGGCATTATCTGGATAGTGCCACTGAATATTAACCTACCTAAATTAGAAGGTACTGGCAAACCACATAAATGCCTTTGAATATGGGTCCCAAAAACAATAGGCAACAGCAAATAGCGAAAAACAAATAATCTCCCAAAACATTAAACTAAATTCCCACCCACCTAATAACCTAAAAACTATATCAAGTATATGAATACAATTGTTAAATCATCCAGAGAAGTCAGACAGTATGAATTAATCTAAAGAAAGACATAAACAAAGGCCAGTAACATTTCCTAAGAGACTGTCTGTTAACATGATAATAAACACAAACAGCCCTCTGAATTCAGCTTCCCATATTTAGTTAAATACTTTCTAAATTATCAGTCTTTAAAAATGCCCTAAATGCAAACTACATATTAGACAAATGTGTGTTTATTTATATACTTATTATGTATTTAAGCTTATAGACCACATATCCAAATTTGCTCCCAGGGGCGTACAAACAGAATAAAATCACAATATAAAAGTATTGAGAAAAAACAACTTAAATCATAAAAATAATGCAGCAGAATCCCTGGCAGCGCCCGCTCTATGGAACTCCCTCCCAGACCACCTAAGATCAACCAAAGACCTCAAGGACTTCAGAAAACTTCTTAAAACAGCTCTATTTACAGAACACTTCAAGGACAGCACCTGAACTGACTCCTATTTGCAGCACAACCAAGGCAGTATAGATCATGACCCTAGCTCACCATTTCTACATGGCTCTATTCTTGTATATATGTATATTGCTCACTATGTATATAGCTCACTGATAAATCTAGCACACTGCACCACACATCACTCTTCTTAAACCTCCCACTACACGCTACAGACCACACAATAATATTGATTGTTTGATGTGCTAAACCGCTTTGATTTAATGATAAAGCGGTATACTAAATCCATCTAAATAAATAAATAATAAATAAATAAATTTACAATCCCCCCAAACACTTTCACAAATAGATGTGTCTCTAATTTACCCTTAAGTTTTAAATTCTGTTTCTCTATGCAGCTGATCAGGGAGGGCATTCCACAGGGTAGGGACTTGTACCCAAAAAGATCACGTCTAAGGGAACTCTTGCAATTATACACCCAAACTCTTTTTGGCTTAGATTTCTCAATCACTTCCTCAAAAGAGACTCAGCCAAGCATATATCTTGGGAGAATCTCAAGGAATGAGTAGATCAATAGCAAGTAAATATAGTCCTAAGATCCAAAACTATTCCAATCTCAAATTTCGATTTTAGATTTATCACTTGTATTTTCCATATCTGCACTCAAAGACTATGAGCAGATAAACAAGTTATTTGCCTGCCCAAGTGGGTTCACTCTACCAAGAAGTACCTGAGATCATCTTGGTAGAGTGATGATCTCACGTACAATGGAGGGTGTAATGACTTGCTTAAGGTCAAAGTGTGTCACTGGAAGATAAAGAATCTGATCTCTGATTCTCAAACTGCTTCCCTAACCATTAAACTGATCTTCCACAGTCTCCCATGACCACTGTATCCCATGACAATGCAAGCTGCTTCATTTTGCATATCCTGCAGACCCTGAATATATTTCCTTATAAATCCAATAAACAAGGCATTAAAATATTCTAATTTATTCAGAATCAATGCATGCACTATCATTACCAAATTTACCAAATTTCTGCCTTCCACAAAGTGCCATAATTTGAAAATGTGTCTCATTTGAAGAAAAATAGAAAACATCCATGAATTAAAACTTCAATTTGGGGTCTCATAGTTTATCCCTCTTCTACCAACACCTTAAAATTGTAACCCCAATGCTTTGTTGAAATGTGAGCACCTATCAGGCAGCAGAAATCTATCAAATTCTGTTCCATCTGTTTAGCAATATTTAACTTTAATGTATTTGTGACCACTCACTGATTGATCATTGTCTAACAAAATGTCAAGTTTGATAATGTCTCTAAACCTTTTTCTTTCAATGGTACATAGCACTGTATGTTGTTTGCATACAGCAGATATGAGACCAAACTCCTGGTGCTCTTATATTCAACAACATGAGAGAGAAGACTGAACCCTGAATCCGATTTAAAATTGCAAGAGCTGTCAACTGTACTGTATTTTCATCCTTCCTCAAAGTATTCAAGACATGCCTTTGTAATTCAATTTTAAGTAAATACTTGGTAATTGATACTTAAAATAATTCTAAATGTAATCATGTTTAGACTGCATTAGAATATAAATGTAAGTGTCCATTAACTGATATCGGATACAAATTGATTTCCAATTAAAGCACTTGGAAATCCATACCTAATGAATAATATGCTCATTATGGTGACTTCTTTAAAATCAGTTTTTAGTTTAGTATAAATGGACCAATACATTAAAACATTACCTTTTGCAAAGGTTATCTTGAAAGCTCACGGGACTCTTTTAGAAATCTGAATGTATTTGCTGTCATGCACAGTGCAGAATGACACTGAGGTACGCAGAGGTGCTCAGCGCAGTGCTGTAGATATTCAGGAAGGAGAAGGCAGTAGATGGTGTATAGCACTATGTCAATACTTCTTTTAAAAGAGAGGGGTTTGATATTCATTATCTTTCAAGTTAGACAGAGGTGGAAAACAGCTTTTTTCCTTCTAACATCTAGAGCCTAACTAGATAGAAAGCCTACTATATTGTCCCAATGAAGAAAATGTTGCATAATGGCACTCATATTCTGGGGGAAAGTTAAAAAAATAAAGAAGACAATGCAACCAATGTTGCCCTGACTTTATCATAGGCTAATATGGCATGCAAAACAGCCTTTGCAGGTTGTTTATGTAGCTCTTATTGAGTGTCTGGGTGTTTTTGCTCTCCCCTTGCAATTCATTTTCTTGCCATTATCATACAGAAATGAAAGCATTTATCATTTGAGAGATAATGCAGTACTCTGAGTCTTGACTAAAAACACAGCTCCCTTTTTCAGGGCTAAAGGTAATTATAGTACTTTGGAAATATGATGTCAGTGTTAACAGTGACAGTAAACCCTTACTACCTCCCCCTCTTTCCCCATACCTTCTTGGAAATAGATGATGATGTTCACATAATATACAATATCTGCAGCTCTGAATGTGACATAGTGTGGTTACTCTGAAATATGGTGTCATTTAGAGTTATGAGCATCTACATACGTGCCAGAGAATTTTAGTATTTATGTAGTTCTTATATAGATGCTTCCAGTGTGAGAACATCCATGTAGTACTGCGTCTGGTGGAGGTGAGACTTGGGTGAGTTTCATGTCATGGTGCAATTTCAGAATGGCACAAGAAAATCTGTCTCTGGTTGGTGAGATATCCATTCCTATAACTGTTCCTGACCATGAATAAAGTGAAAAAAAATGCTTATTTTATGAATGTAACTCTTCCAGGAGAAGCACAAAATGCTCTTTCATCTTCACAATTTTTATTTCCTGCCCAAAGAAACATGCACAGAAATACATACTACAAACATATTACTAGCCCATTGCCGCACATCTGTGTATCTGAAATGGCAGGCCAGGACATGCAAGTCTCATAGCATAGTTGCCCCGCTTCTGAAATAAACCTCCTAGCACATCCAAGTACCAGGTTCAGAGGTCGTGCCTTTGGGGATGTCAACACTTGTGAAATGGCCTACACCCATTCAGGTTCCCGGTTTTGCAACCTCCATGGGGGCCACCTTCATAATTAGCTACAGGTACGTTCACTTTTCAGGGTGGAGGTGGAGTCATTTCAGAAGACACATATACATGTCTCACTTCACTGCTGCCACTCCCCCCAGTTTTTGGGCGTTCTGCTCTTGATATTCCAGTTTCTTACTTGACTTCCCTTTTATTCATTTATTTAGACAGTTTTATATACCACCTTATCCTTCTAATCAAAGTGGTCACAACACAAATGGGTTCACATTCAACAGGTAGGGTACGACTCACAAATGTAAAAACAAAGCATTTATGGGTCTGGGTGTGGGGTGATTGGGGTCAGGTATTGTAGGTTGATGTTGGTCCATGTGGGTGATATCAAGTATAGCAACTTATAGTGCTTGCTCGTAGGCCTCAATAAAGAGCAGGGTTTTGAGTGCCTTACGGAAGTCTTTAGAGTCGTTCAGGGCCCTTAATTCTATAGGGAGGGAATTCCACATTGCAGGGGCTAGCAGCGAGGGTGCTCTCTTAGACGTTGCTTGTTAGTTCTGTGATAGCCTGCGGTTGTGCTTATCCTGTTGCTACTATTGGTCCTTCTGGGTCTGCTGCTGGCGTCTTTGGATATTATATCCTGAAGTGCATCTGCAGAGCAGTGGTGGAAGACTTTGAAGATGTTCAGGATTGTTTTGAATTTGGCTCTGATGGTTACTGGGAGCCAGTGTAGCTGTTGTAGGACTGGAGTGATGTGGTCTGATCTTGCAGTGCCCGTGATGATGCGTGCTGCAGTGTTCTGCACCATTTGTAGTGGGTGAATAGTCTGCTGGGGGAGGCCTTGGTATAATGAGTTTCCATAGCCAAGTAGTGGAGTGATGACTGCTTGGCAGACTGTGTGGAAATGGTCTTGGGCAAGTATTGGTTTGAGCTTCCTGATAGTTCTTAATCGGTGGTAGACTCTTGATGCAGTATTGGCAATGTGTGTTTTTAGATTAAGAGCTCTGTCTAATATAATGCCCAGGTACCTTACCTCGTCCTTGACTGCGATAGCTTTGTCCAAAATGCTGATTGTTTGTGGTGGAATGAAGGTGGAGTCTCTAATGATAAACTATCCTCTGTTTTATCAAAGCTGACTGTCAGGTTGTTGGCAGTGAGCCAGGAGCTCATGTCTTCAATGCATTTTGTCATCGTTGTCATGTTGGGTGACTGTAGGTTGACTGGGGCATATACCATAATATCATCTGCATATAGGTGGTAAAGTAGCTTGTGGCGTTTGATGCTGCTGCATATGGGTTGGGTGTATATGTTAAAGAGTATGGAGGATAGTGCTGAACCCTGTGGTATTCCTTGCATGACTGGAAACTGTAGTGATTTCTTTTGGTCACATTTGACTTGCTGTGTCCGATCTCCTAGGTACGAGGTGAATCAATTTAGGGTGTTCTTGCTTATTCCGATCTGTTGTAGGCATTGTAACATTATGGTTTGAGACACAGCGTCAAAGGTCGCAGAGATGTCCATGAATACTAGTAAGAATCCTTTCCTTAAGTTATCTATGCCCTTTAGGAGGTTGTTGAAGGGGGAGGTGAGCCACTTTTAATGCCACTTATAATTTATATTATTTTTATTTTAAGGCTTATTAAATATATCATCATGATCTATTATTCATGGTGCTATCATTTTCTTGTGGTACTGTATTCCCATTCCCAGACTTTTCTAGAACAATTAGATGGGGGAGGGACATGGTTTTAAATCCCAATATGGCCCTCCCAGCTTCCTGTTGCTCTTTGCTTCTCCCTAGTGGTTCCTCCGCCCTCTCACCCCTTTTGATCCCTTGTTTGTGTTAAGCAGTTTAATGATAATGTTTTCATGTAGTGTATATTCCTTCACATTCTGTATTCTCGCAGTGTGGGTGTGGTGCCCAAGCTGAAAAGGCACCGGGCTGGAAAACTACCTCTGATGGTTACCTCCCTAGATTGGGAGGGTAGGTCTCTAGATTGGGTGGCCTTGCTGGCACAGGGCAAGCTACCTGATAAGTTCTGAATTCCAAGCATAAAAGTGGGGTGTGACAGCACTTCTTGACCATGGTGACCCTATGGCATTTTAGTAAGAAAATAATATCCTGGCTCAGGCACATAGGATGGAGGCATATTCTAGATTAATAAAGCTGCAGCCTATTTTACCCAACAGAGAATGAAAAGTGATTCTGGTTCCATTATCCTTATTTGCATGCAGTGTTCTGGTGGTTTGAGGTGTGATGTATGTTAGTTGCATTGTTACTGTAGATAAACTGAATTCTTATTAAAATATATAACCATGTTGAATGAAAATGTGACCAATTTTGTCTCAATGAATCCCTTAAACCATTTTGTGGATGGTATTTTGAAAAGGCCTTTAGTTTTCTAGAAGGTTTTTATTTTGTTCTTTCTGGCCATAAGCAGACAAAAGGAATGATAGAGTAGATGAACTTTTTGATCAAAAGTTATTAATGATCTTGCCAGCAGACATAAAAAAGTGAGATGCTAGAAGAATGGTTTCCAAACAATTTTCTGAATCCTTATGCTAGAAAAGAGCAAAATTAGTGCCAAAGGAAGTGACCGTGCTCTAGCAGATGACATCCCCAATCTATTCCATATTTATGACAAAGATTTCTTATTCACTGTGCATGGTTCTGACAGAGATTATCACTCTGAAAGCATGGTAGCAGTTTCTTTTGTGAAAGAAATCCCAGCTCTTGTAAAGGTTCAGCAGTCTTAAAATGGTCTTGCAAAAGTATATATTTTTCCTTTGTGCTTGTCAAAGATAGCATCTAAAGAGGATCTTTTGTTTTCCATGGCATTTTCTCCATTTGGCTGCTCTGTTATTTTTGACTGTTCAGCAATTTTATTTCAACCTAAAAAAAGGAGAATTGAAAAAAATTACATATAACTAAAATCAGCCCCTGCCCAAAGAACTTGTAATGTAAGTTAGCATTTGAGGAATCAGGAAATAAAAGGGATTGTATTTTAAAATGCATGCTAAAATTAGAGCTACTGATTTTAACTTAGTTATCTAAGCTGTAGTGTTCAAGCATTATATAAGGTTGTGTCAAAGGGAACACAATCTTTTAGAGCATGCTCTCTTTGCTTATTATTTGGGTTTCCCAGTGCTAGCTGGATCAAAGTTAAAGAGCCATTTAGCCCAGAAGAACTTTCCGTCTGAATAAATATCATCCTGAAACCAACAAACTGAAATATCTTCTCCTGAACCATCCATACTATTCTATCATCCTTCATGCTAGCAAGCAGAGAAATAATGCCTCACCAACCTGAAAGTGCAGACAATTAGTGCTGGAGAATCCAGGGAAGGAGAGACAGAAGGGGGTAGAGTGGAGGACTAGGATGACCAGGATGAGGGGATGTGGTTTATGGAGAGGATTTCAGAAGGTATTGCGTGGACTGAGAATGAGTGTGTGTGTGTGTGGGGGGGGGGGGGGGTATATTAGGGGTGTGTAGGCACTTTTTTTTTTGTTTGTTTCATGTCCCCTGCCATTTGCATGTTGTTTCAATTCATCTTGTTTTGTTTTCATACGTTTTCATTTTGCTTCATTTTGTTTTTATAAATGTTTATTTCAGAGCAATTTTGTTAATGAAAGAGGCAGCTGTGGCTGCTGCCTAGATAAAAATCATAGCTGAAAGGTTAGTAGAAGTTTCAGGTGAATAAAAAAAAATGGCTTTTTTCTCACACTCAGACTGGTCTGTAACCAGTGACCTTTGGGTTAAAAAGAAGGCATCTGCAAAATGGTCATAACTTCTTGATGGAGGTTGGCTTTAGCCAGTCTGCTGTTAACTCTAGCATTTCTGGTGATCTTCCATCTGGTTTTCTGATTGGACCAAAGTTTGTGTGGTCTGGAGCTTTATGGAAAATGCTAACTGGATATTTAGCCTTTTGAATCTATTGAACCCAAAGTTTTTAATTTTGCCATGTTCTTGGGCCAGGAATTTTATGAAACCATGCTCACAGTTGTGATCAACATTATTGGCAGACTTGCAGTTCAACCCCATAATGTCCAATATCTCCTAAAAAAAAAGTGGCCAGTGAAATGGCTTTGGACTATATATGCACAAATATTTGACCCAGAAAAGAATCAAATAAAACAAGACCAATTAAAAAAGAAAAAAGTATGAAATAGTATAAAAACTGGGACATTGTCAAGACATTGTTATTGGCACCTTTATAAACAATTCAAATCAGTTTGAACAGAAAAAACACATTCCCATTACAGTAAAATAAGATTCACCTAAGATCAGTTGTCAATACTCACATGACTTGAATCAATCAATCTAATGTTTAAGATGGCCACATTCACTCCCTGTCCCATTTTCACAATCATGAAGAGAAGAGAGCTGCCTGAGACTGTCAGAAAACCCATTATCAGCAAACATCAAACTTCAAAGGGGTACAAGACCATTTCCAAAGACCTTGTGATTTCTGTGTATACAGTTTGCAAAGTTATTAAGAAGTTTTATGCTCATGGAACTGTCAAGAACCTCCCAGGTCATGGTGGGAAGAGGAAAATTAATCTAAGAAGTCTTCAAAGGTTAGTGCAAACTGTTAGAGAAACACCACGTACAACATCCAAAGAGCTTAAAACTGACCTGGAACAATCTGGAGTGGTGGTTTAAACCTGCACCATACATCATGCATTAAACAAAGAAGGACTTCATGGGTGAAAGCCAAGGAAGATCCCACTGCTCAAAGACAGACATAAAAAGGCACACTTGATCTTTGCACAAACCCACATTGAGAAAGCACAATCCTCCTGGGAAACTGTTTACTGGACAGTTGAAACCAAACTTGAGTACTTTGGCAATGCAGACCAGTGATACATTTACAGGCGAAGAAATGAAGCTTATAAGGACAAAATCACCCTTCATATAGTTAAATATAGTAGAAGTTCCATAATGTTTTGAGGCTGTTTTGCTGCCTCAGGATTCATGAAGTCAGAGGACTACCAAAGTATTCTGGAGCGAAATGTGCTACCTAGGGGTTTGTTTACTAAAGTTTCTTAACGTGCGCGCCGTGTTAGTCTGCAGGATGCCATATAAGGAGTTGGCGGTCTGGTCAAAAATAGCAAAATGGGATTAGCGAGCTCGCTCTTGTGCGCCACGCGCTCTTGTGCGCTCTTGTGCACCACGCACATTAGTGTACGAGTAACGCGCGCAGGAAGCATAAGCAGGCGCGCTGATATGCAAACAGAGGAACAGGGCTGCAGTACAATGGTGAAGACACTGACAGATGGTGCAGGGGTCATGGGTTCAATCCCCCACTGTGCCCAATGAATAAGGCTGGCTGAGGCACTACCATTTATGTGTAATATTGCATTATGAGACTTTTAAATTTTATTTTAATTACTGCTGCTAGCAAACACATTCTCTCAAAGCGCTGTAACATAAGGTGCTGCATAAGGCACCCCAGAGGGCACAATTTAAAGTGCACTGTCTGCCACGGCACCCTACAATGTTGCTTAAAGGGTGGCCTATAGGGCACCATATAGGGTGCCCTATGAGGCATAGCAAGGTCATAGCACTGTTTTTGATGGCAGCACTGTACATTTAAACACATGAAAATCTTAAGTAGGTGCGCTGACAAGCACATAAGAACAGCAGTGTAGCACAATGGTTAAGGCACTGACTGATGATACAGGGGTCATGAGTTCAATCCCCAGTGTGCCTAATACATAAGGCTGATTGAGGCATCAGCTTTGACATGTAAGTATTGTTTCCTGCAGCCCTTTATTTGTATTTTATTAATTGCTGCCATCAAACACACCCTCATGTGCCGTAACCTAAGGTGCCGCATAAGGCACCCTATAAGGCACTCCATAGGGCACATTATAAAGTGCACTATCCGCCACGGCACCCTATAATGTCCCCTATAGGGCACCCTATCAGTCGCTCCATAGGATACTGTATATATATATATAAGGTGCACTTTATATGGACGGTAACCATAAGGTGTCCTAGAGGGCGCCCTATAAAGCGCCCTCTGAGGCACCTTATGGGTACAGTACGCTGAGGGTGTTTTTGCTGGCAGCACTAATGTACATTAAAAATAGATAATGCTTTGGACAGCCCTATCAAATAACCCCACTGTGGGTTTGAACCCATGACCTCTGGCTCCACTGGCAGTGAAGTAACAAGTGGACTACAGCTCCTAGCGAGCCCCTGGCTGGCTGCAGAAGGACTGCAAGTCACCACACAAACAGTCTGCTGTGGTCACTAGGATAGGGTTAACCCACCCATACCCATGATGCACTGCAAATGCAAATCAGCAGTCTACAGATGATCACAAGATGGGGTATGCACCCCCACAGCACCTCGGCCTAGTAGGGGGAACTGACCATGTGTGGTACTGGCACAGAGTAGCTACACACCGTCACATTGTGCAGGTACTGCACTCACCCTGAGGGTGAGGTTGGGCGCCCAGCACCAGGTCCCCAGCAGTGCTAATGTGTGAGATAGGAAGTTTCTGCAGACACACCTTGGATATATCTGTATGTCTCAGTCAGGTGTAGCCCCTATGGACCCCTAGGAGGATTATGTACCACCACCCTTCTTCTCTCGGGCTGAGGGTGGTAAACAGGGTCTCCCACCAGCAGATCCACATTCTACCTCCCTGTAATGGTGGCAGTAGAGAGGACCATCAACCCCAGTCCTGCTGGGGAACAGACACCCTACAGGGCAATCAATGCAGCTCTGTACACATCCATAATGCAATAGCGGACAGACATTAGGCCTGGATATGCTAAGCTGCACCCCACCACTACCTGATTTTCTCCTGCAGCAAGACTTCAGCCGCTGCACCCTGCAAGGTGCTCCATCAAGACACATACCAGCTGCAAACAGTCTGCTAGCTAGTCCATAGTGAATGTTTCTGGTGGAAATGCGTGCACCCAGAACTGGGATGTCAGCATACACAACAAGCAGATAAGTCAGTGACTGGGCCCCAAAGTGAAACCCCTAAATATCACATGAGAAAAAAAACTCTATAGCACTATGGGGGTGCCTAGCCATGCTGTGGTCACTGCACAGTCAGGGTGAGAGTGATCTCCCAGCAGGACATGCTGTGGCCACCCTGTCTGTGCAGGTGGTGGCCAGGCACTACAATGTCCCAGCCAGTGCCCTATGCCCTGTGCAGATGCATCCTGGCCAGGCCACCCTGTCCGGGCTATACCCATGGTACCTTGCTCCTCATTATGTACATTGGCAGGCCAATACTGGCAACAGTGCTGGCAGTGTGGGCTGTGGAGGGTGTTTGCAGCCACCACACACTGGATAGACAGACACACACTCCCACACCTATGCCAGCATTGTGCTACTATAGAGGAGTTTAGCAGCCCTGGCCACCACACCAGTCCTGGGCACAGTGCAGGCATGGATATGGTACGCAATACTGTTGGGGGTCACTCCCCAGGGTGGTAAACACTGTCAGAGACCAGACCTGCAGCACACTCCACAGACATCAGAAAGGTTGCTATGATGGAGCTCAATCAGCAAACTGTGCTTAACGTAGGAATTGCTATCTGCCAGTAATCATAGCAAACTTTTGATAGCTGTGTACCGTATTCCCTGGTGTAGGGTGGCATTGCTAAGGTATGCAAGTGCTAGTATTGGGAGATGCACGCAGGGCCCAATGTCCTGCCTCTCCAGGAGGCATTGGCTAATGGAGCCTGTGGGTGTGGGTGTGGGTGTGTCTGCCCCTGTTGACTGCTGCTTTACGGCAGAGGTTCCCAACTCCAGTCCTGTTGTGCCAAACACTGTTCGAGTTTTCATGCTGTCCCTCATGAATATGCATGAGATACATCTGCATACCATGGGGGTGGTGCATAGCACTAATTGCGCGGCGCGCACATTAAGAAAGTTTAGCAAACATACCCCCTAGTGTCAGAAAACTAAGTCTGGATCAAAAGTCATGGGTCCTCCAGCAGGACAATGACCCAAAACATGTATCCGAAAGTACAGAAGAATGGTTAAAAAGGAACAAATGGACTGTTTTAAACTGGCCAGAAATGAGTCCTGATTTCAATTCAATCGAGAACCTTTGCAAAGAGCTGAAATTGACCATTGCTAAAAGGAATCCTGAAAACATTCATGAGTTGGAACAAATTACAATTGAAGAGTGGGAGAAACTACCAGGAGACAGATGTACACAACTTATAGATGGCTACAAGAAATGTTTGGAGGCTGTCATCACTGCCAAGGGTTGTGCAACCAAATATTAGTGAAGGGTGCCATTAATCCTCTCCAGATGATATTTTGTTTCTCAGAAATTACTATATCTAAGTTGCACAGACATTTTTTTTGTTGTATACCTTTGAACATACTAATAAAATATTATGATGACATACAGTTGGAATATTTCTATTTTTTCTCAAGATATTGTACACAACATACCTAAAATACAAGGTTGCCAATAAAAGGCAGAATTATGTTCAAAACCATAATTCTGACCTTCAAGATCATAAATAAGCTCGCCCCACCAGCCCTAGTAGACCTCATTCAGATAACCCCACTAAACAGACCTAGAAGATCCCCTGAGGACAATAAACTATTAGTCCCAAGAGAAACAACCAAGTGCTGCCAGACAACAGTGAACAGGGCTTTCAAATTCTCGGCACCAAAATGCTGGAACAGCCTCCCTCCTAGTATACGGGCAACCACTAATTTAATGCAGTTTAGGAAAGCTCTGAAATACCACCTTTTCCTCGAGCATTACCTGGATGACAGCACCTCAAATGCCTCATCAGTAAACTAACCACTTCAAACAGACGTTCAGCTTGCTCTTTCTGTACAGTTGTAAATAGTTACCCCCTTGTTATCTATCCAAGTTCTGTTGCCTGTTAATTGTAAACACAAATTGAAAGTTTTGAGATGTGTATTTAACTGGTTCTATGTAAACCGCACTGATGGAAAATAGCGCGGTATATAAGTGTATGTAATAAATAATAATAATAAATAAATGTTGACCATAGCTGTAAGTACACTGTCAGAGTCATTTAACAAATCTAATCCAGATCCTGATTGATCATCACTATTTGGACAATCAGGATCTGGATTAAGCTTGGAAAATGTCTCAGAAAGCATACAGTACTTAGACATAGTTTTACAAAATTTCTGGCATAAGAACATGGCAAAATAAATATCTTTAAAGTAAATCTCTACAGAAAGAGTCAACAGATTCACAATGCAAAAAATCTAGTTTGTGTTTTCCATTGAGCTCCGGACCAGATAGACCTTTGGAAGATCACCAGCAATGCAAGAGTTAAAAGCATACTGACTAGAATCAGCCCTCATGTAAATGTGGTGGCACTTCTCCAAGATGCCTGCCTTTCAATCCCAAGGTTATGCATTTGAGGTTAGCCTGTGACAAAACAGAGGTTTGGATTTTTCATCTTCATTTTTGAATTAAAAATGATATAAAAGGAAAGAGGAAATTTCCTTTCAATGGAATGCACATCCCTAGTGTATATTTGTCATAAGACTTTGGTGAGATGAATTGTTCAGTGAAAGGCTTGGGGGTGGGGAACTGTTTGGTAAACTGTGCTAGGAAAACATCTGAAATCTATTTTATAAAGGTCTTCACAAACTTGTACAGTACATTGTTCACATTCTGCTATACAAAAAATACTGTACAATTAAAAATGTATTAAAATAGGAGGGGTTTTATCTGTTCTATAGAACCTATGCTACACTTAGCCTAGGTTCTATAGAACAGTTAAAACCCCTCCTATTTTAGGAGCAAACACAGAAATATGTAAAAAGCAATTAATAAGAAATCAAAAAGTCTTTCATAAGTTGTCACGTCTTTTGTCATAGCAAACCCATATTGGAAACACAGAAACATAGAAAATGACAGCAGATAAAGGCCACCCGGCCTTTCCAGTCCGTCCATCCATAAGAACTACAATCCCTTCCTCTTCCTCAGAGATCCTCCATTTGTCCATGTTTTCTTGATTTCAAATACAGTTCTTGTCTCCACCACCTCCACCGGCAGGCTGGTCCATGCATCCACCACCCTTACTGTAAAGAAATATTTCCTCAGATTTCTCCTAAGTATATCTGCTTTCATTTTCATCCTTTGACCCCCTGTGCCAGAGCTTCCTTTCAACTGGAAGAAGGTAATCTGCTGTGTACTGATACCACAGAGGTATTTAAATGTCTCTATAATATCATCTTCTCCTGCCTTCCCTCCAAGTCTATCCCCATAGGCCTTCTGAATAAGGCTAAACCCATATTGTTAGGCACCTTATAGACCAACTCCATCCTTTTTATATCCTTTCTAAAGCTGTTGTCTCCAGAACTGTACATAGTACTCCAAATGATATCTCACTATATTGTCTTGACTACTGAAATATGTTATACATAGGGTTACCTGAGTATGTTCTCAGGTTGTGGCAATTATGGGCATATAGAGGAAAGAATATATTACACCTACCTTATGTCCCTCCATTGGTTAGCTTTATCTTTTTGAGCTCTGTATACGTGTCTCTTCTTAATTTATAGAACCTTACAGTTCCATCTTTGTGCTGCTTTGTCCTCTTTGGAGCACTATATTTCTCGGCATGTTTCACACTCTAGTTCTCAAGGCTTATTTTCTGTTCCTTTACTGCTTTGATACATAAAAACACCACTTGCAGGCATGTATTTTCAGTGAGGGGCATCTCACTTTGGAATGATGTGTCCCAAAATATTTGTAATTTTGCTTGCTATGCCTCATTTTATAAGTATTTAAAAGGTTATCTTTTCAGAAAGCATTTCAATCATTTATTTTTTTTATTTATTTAACAAACACTTATATACCGCACCTTCCCATGGATCAGGTGCAGTTTACAAACAACAATGTAAAAAACCAGTGAACAATTACACAGGTACACTAAAAAATTTTTTTTTTAAACTGCCTCTAATGTTTCAATTGATTTTTACGTTTTTTGGTGCGCTGAATCCAAATCTGGTAACCAATTTGCTCCATCACGTACAGATTTTTTGCTACATTGGGTTAGCAGTTTGAGGTGAACGTTTCAGATTGAGTGCGATCGAGATAAAAGTTTCTTGGATGAATTCTTTATACTAATTGTTTAGTAGTTATTCAAATAAGAATAAAGAAAATTGTAACAAGGCAGCACATAAGAATAGAGTAATGTCAACAAAACACACTGTGATGGTAGCAAAATTGTCTGCACTTAAAACAGCCACATACATGTGCACAAACAATGAGCATATAAGAGCGAGGTTAGACACAAAGCAAAGCAAAGAAATGTGCAAAAAATGTTGTACAGGTATGTATGTAAGAATAGAAAACGCAAACCGCACCATTGCAATACATGAAGACAAACACCCGATGGTGTGAAAATAAAATTCTAATAAATGAGATCCGACACTGTGGTAATAACTAGCAAATTTTTATTTCAAAGTTTAGTAAAAACACGATATTTGTCAACACAGTTTAGATTTTAAAGTCATTCTTGGGTCAATCAATCTCCTGGTGGGCCCGTTTCTTCTTCCCCCGAATGCTTCTCTTGGTGCGCTGCTTGGCGTATTTTTCATCTGGGGTTTCCCGCAGCAGCAACCAGCAGAAATCAGCCATCATAGTGGTGTTCCATCTTCCTTGGTACCTTCTCTCTGCGTCCTTGATGTCCTGGTGAAACCTTTCACCTTGTTCTTTACTGTACGCCCCCAGGTTTTCGGGAAAGTAGTTCACATGGGAGTGCAAGAAATGGACTTGTTCTTTGAAGGCATTGAGCATCCTGGCAACAATATCCTTATAGTTCTCATCCCGCCTGTTCCCCAAGAATTTGAGAACAACATCCTTGAAGGAATCCCAGGCTTCTTTTTCCTTCTCAGACATCGTTTCAGTGAATGCTCCATCTGAAATGAGTTTCCTTATATCAGGGCCAACAAACACTCCTTCCTTTAGCTTTGCTTCAGAAAGTCGGGGGAACTTTGAGCAAAGGTACCAAAAGCACTCACCATCTTTTGGAAGGGACTTGATGAATTGCTTAATGAGACCCAACTTAATGTGGAGAGGTGGTAATAGAATTTTATCACGAGGTACCAAGCTCTCATGAAGAACATGTTTCTCACCGGGTCTCAAATACTCTCGAAATTGGCCAGTCTTTTTTCCTCCAGTGTAGGTCACGGGCCCGGCTATCCCACAAGCAAAGGAAGCAGGGATATTTGGTGAAACCAGATTGCTGCCCTAATAGCATGGATAGAATTTTAAAGTCTCCACAAATCATCCACTTATGCTCATCATAACGAATCTTCTGAAGAATCAGGGCCAAATTCTCATATTTTTCTTGGAGAATAACAGAGTGAGCAATAGGAACTGAAGCGAATGTGTTGCCATTATGAAGAAGAACACCTTTTATGCTGTCTTTTGACGAATCAATGAACAGCCGCCATTCAGCAGGATCATACTTGAGTTTAAACTTTTCCATCACTCCGTATATATCGTTGCAAAATACCAAATCTTCCTCTTTGCTGAAATACTTCAAAAATTGTGTCTCGCGGTTGCGGTACCAATAAAAAGTTGTTCCTGGTGACAATAGATTTTTCTGTTTAAGCCGAGAACCTAGCAGTTGGGCAGCATCTTTTGGGAGTCCTAAATCCCGGACTAAATCATTCAATTCAGCTTGAGAGAAAAGTTCAGGTTTCGGATCTGGTTCAGTTTCAAACTCGGAAGTACTGGACTCATCGGGAAAAGCCATCTGATGAGTCTCATCATGATCAGAACCGTCCACACAAATATGATCCAAAGATTTTGGTGGTTCAGGCACAGGTACTTCGTTGCTATGAGGCATAGGCCTAATTGCTGAGGGAAGGTTGGGGTAACTTATACGTTCTTATTTTTTAAGTTGTATCCCTTCACAATACAAGAGCAAAAATATCAGTCACTGCCGTGGTCTCTTTGTTCACGCCACATCATAGGTATTCCGAAACGAAATGCTTGTTTTTTACCTTTCATCCATAAGCGTAGATCTTCCTCACATGTCTTGCACACTTTGTGAGGAGCCCACGGTTTGTCTTGATTGCCTAACTTCAAACCGAAATAGGCAAAATATACTTTTTTAATAAATGCAGAAATGTTCCTCTGCCGCTTTTTCACGGTATATTCCCCACAAATAAAACAAAAACTGTCCGGAGAGTTGACGCAACCTCTGGCTCTGTGAGCCATCACAAATACACAGCACTGCAAACTACAACTGTAGTGAACCACTTCGGAATAAAGCTGGATTACGACTGAGCAAACAAAAGGTAATAATGAACTTGCAAGAAACTGAAATTTGACAGGAACGTTCATGTCGCAACCACCGTGTTTGAGCAAACGAGGCGAGGCGAACAGGAAAGAACATGCGCCAGCGCGAGTACTGGATTTAGCCCCCCGCCTCCCAATTGTCCTGTTAATGTATAAAATGAATACAAAACACTCTAAAATATCATGAGGGAGTGTTTCTAGTTAGTTAACCATTACAACCTCTATTTTGGGCCAAGAAAATAAACTGCAGTCGGCTAAAAAAAATTATGTGAACATTCCTTATATGGGTAAGAAATCTAATTTTGCAAGAGAACGTGACGTGATGGAACATTTTGGCTATTTTTCCTGGATTCAGCACCCCAAAATCTATAGGAATCAGTTGCAAAACTGGAGGCAGTTTTTTGGTAGTGTACCTGTGTTATAAAACCTGTTCTTCTTACATGAAACATCAAAGAACTTTATACAGTGGGTATAGGCCTTAATACATTGAACTAGAACTATTAACTATTAACAATCATGAATTTAGCTTTGATAAATGCTTATGTCTATCCTTGATTTTTTACTTTTTGATTTGTTATGTGCTAATATGTATATTTTGATTGTAACTGCTTCGGACATTTTTGATGAGCGTCATAAATACTGCAAATAAATAAAAAAACAAAAGATATAAACTTATACTATGGGGGTCATTTGGATATCCATCCCCGCTATTCGCTCCCCAGCCGGCCCCAGTTAATGCTTCCAAATACAATCACCACATTTGTATGGGGAGGCCTAGACAGGGGTGAGAGGGGTTGTTGCTGAGGCGGAGCAAGGGCGGGGCATGGGTGGTCTGCAACCCCGAATGTACAGGGCCGATTCTGAGGTTGGCCGTCAGGACCGTGAACATAGACATGCGTCGGTGGATCCTGGATGTTGGTGGAGCCTGCTGCCGGGCCCGGTATAAAATGTAGGGGGGTGAAGTAAGTTCCACACAGCCAGACCCTGGCCATAGGAAGCCATATCAAGGGTCCGGCTGTGGGGATACCAAGGCACTGCAGCTCCATTCAGGAGCCTGTCTGAGATAGCCGGGCATGTGTCTATGCATGTAAGCTAATCAGAATTAGGACCCAGCCTGCACGTTCAGGCCCTAGACCCGATTCTCATCTCATGGGCACATCTAGCCTCCTGGGGATCAGAATTGGGTCTACCTCTGGGCATCCTAATTCTGATCGGCCGCACAGGGGCCTGGACAGAAACATTTGAATGTGCCTCCATGGCACTATCACCTCCTTTTTCTTTCTGGTCATTCCTCTCCCTTTGCACCCAAGCATCCTTCTGGCTTTTGCTGTTATCCTTTCTACTTGTTTAGCCGCTTTAAGATACAATCAGCCTCAGGTCCCCTCTTATTTCATCCACTTATATTCTTCATCCCCTATACAATACTGATCCCTTGGGTCTTTGAAGCCCAAATGCATGACCCTTCATTTTTTAGCATTAAATATTAGCTGCCAAATTCTTGACCATTCGTCAAACTTGGATAGATCCCTCCTCATGTCATCTTTGCAAAGAAGCATATTTTTCCCAACAGACCTTTCACAATATTGCTTAGAAAAAGGAACCGGGACAGATCCCTGAGACATGCCACTGGTAATGTCCCTATCTTATGCTCCATTTATTACTCCTTCTGGCGCCTCCCATTCAACCGATTTCTTATCCGTTCATTCTCCTTAGGGTCCAAACCAAGGGCACTCAGTTTATTTATATTCATTGATGTAGAACTGTATCAAAAGCCTTGCTGAAATCTAAGTATACCACATCTAGTGCTCTCCTCCTATCTAATTCTCTGGTCAACCAGTAAGAGACCATTGTATTTCTCTTAGAGGACCTACTTCTAGTAAAGCTTATGCTGTCTTGGATTCTTCAGTTCTTTGGATTCCAGAAACCACACCATCCTCTGTTTTAGCAGTGATTCCATTAATTTACTCACCACAGAAGTCAGACTAACTAGTCTGTAATTATCAACCTTTTCCTTACTTCCGTCTATCTCCAGTACTCTGGGCCACTCCCAACTCTAAAGAAGCACTGAAAATGTTACCTAGAGGAGTCACCAGTACTTTCCTAAGTTCTCTCAATATCCTTGGATGAATCTCATCTGGCCCCATCACTTGTCTAATTTTAGTTTTGCTAACTCCTTGAGAACACAGTCTTTTGAAAATAGTTTGTATTCTACTGCACTTCTATGTCTATTTCTGTTTGTTTTCTGAGATTCCATTCCCAGCCCTTCATCTGTGAACACAGAACACAAATACTTGTTAAGCAAATCCACTTTATCCTTATCAGCCTCTACATATTCCTCCCTTCACTCCTGAGTCTTGCAATGTTGCCTTTGCACTTCCTCCCTTTCACTAATGTGCCTAAAAAAAAGTATTGTTCCCATGCTTTACTGTTTAGCTATTTTTTTCTTCCATTTGCACCTTTGCTTTCCAGACTACTTTAACAGCTTCCCTTAGCTTATCAAGATATTGTTTTTATTCCTCTTTCTGCGATCTTGTATAGTTTAAAAATTGTGCATGGGCCTGGCGGCAGTGGCAATTCAACAAATGGTGCATTGTCTGTGTAAGCCCACAGTCACATATACTGTATCTGATCTAGTTCTTGATGTCCACTTTACCATATTTGTTTGGCATTGTCATACAACACTCCATCACATTATTGTCTGGTTGTCCCTGCACAGACAGCGCATATCACCTCCAAGGCCCCAAAACCAGTTTAGCCATGGCCACATGCAACATGGAAGGTCAAAGCCTAGTTGTCAACTTGACAGGTTTTATACAAGCCCAAAGTAACATGTGGTTGTGGTTGTCCACAGACTGTCTATGGTCAGGACTGGGTTTCTCCTTAGCAAGCATCTTATAGGGGGGGGTCATACATATTCCAATGAAGTGGTAGCTCTGAAATTTCTTGGATCTAGTGAATATGCTTGCAGTGGCATTCTGGTGACAAAAGATCTGGTGGAACAATTTTACTTAGCACTGGATGTCAGCAGATCACAGTGTACAAAACACGGTGGAATTTAACTGTGCGTCCATCAGATGTACTCCGGCAGATGGCCCAAACTGGTGTACAGTACTCTTCTCATGGAGTTGCATAGCACCAGAGTGGTCATCCTAAGGGTTCTTGTTTGTCACTTTAGTTTAACTACTGTCTTTGATAAGTATTTTCTTTAAGAACGAGGATACGGTTTAAAGTGACCCCAAGATATACTGGATTCGGTTCATGATACAGTCTTTGATCAAGGAAAGAAATATTGAGCTCATTTTCTGAGTAAATGGAAAAGGAGACTGCTGTGGTTAAGTAGCTGAAAAGGTAAGGAAAAAGAGGCTAGCCTTTTTGTACTAAAATAGATTGCAGATATTGCAAAGATATCTGGAAAAGCTATTGAAAATTCAAATTGCCTGCTTGAATCCCATCAATCCGGTTTGAGAACCACTATATATAAGAACAAACATCCACAGCATAACCACTTCACCCTGAAGAAAGCCATATCAGCATTGCTAAAACATCAGTTCCACTTACTAAGTGATGGCATGATCCAGAAACCTGCAAAGATCATTATTCTAGCTGGGAAGCCTAACAGAACAGACTTAAAGATCTCACTAGGTATACTTTGGAAGAGGAGAAGATATGATAGAAAAACCTCTGTGTCATAAATACACAGGGAACAGGCCTCTTTCAATTGAAAGGAAGCTTTGGAGCAGGAGGGTATAAGATGAAGGTGAAAGAGGATAGATTCAGGAGTAGGCCATGGAAAAGGGTGGTGGGTGCACTGAACAGCCTCCCAGCAGAGAAGGTGGAGACTAGGATTTTATCTGAATCCAAGAAAGCATGAGACATGCACAAGGGATCTCTAAGAGAGACAAAGGGATTGTAGAGCTTAGTAGTTGGTAGGATGAATGGATGGCCAGACTATGATAGGCCATACGGTCTATATATACCATAATTTTCTATGTTTCTGTGGGAGATGGGCCATCAAGTATTTCAAGCTGTCTGAACCATTTGGAGCCGAATAGATGAAAGAACATGAAGAACTCTTTCAGAAGATTGCCAGTGCTTGACAATTGCTCCAGTGTTGGCTTTCACAGACAGCCAAGAGCCACACACCCTGCATACAAAGCTAGCCTGACTGAATTGGGTGCAGTCTTGAACCAAGAGCATCCTGAAGAAAATGAGCTGGTTGCTTTTTGCAGCAGCAAATTGACTCAGCTTGAGAAGAAACATCCAGCTCACCAAACTGCGTTCCTGTGAATGAAATGAGCCATAGTGGACAAGTTTCATGATCACCTTTATGGTGTTGATTTCATAGTGCTCATGGACAACAATCCATTGACATACATGCTGACTACTACAGAATTAATTCTACAGGAAACAGATGGTTGGCCGTATTAGCTGCATGAAATTGACTTGAAGTACCATCCCAAAAGACATTGATGAGAACACATCATAATCTAGAGCACAGAAAAAGGAAATCTGTGACACACACACACGTATATATATATATATATATATATATATATACACATTATGCGCCTAGTATTGAGTTAGGCAGGCTATGCACCCCTACAGTGCATAGCTCTGCCCGCCGACCCTTAACCCCGGATATTCAATGCCAGGGTCATATGCGGCCCTAGCATTGACTATCTGGTGATTGCCGCACATGCCTGAAGCCATAGTAGCTAACCGGGCAGCAGGGCAGCAGCAATATCGCATGCTGCCAGGTTTGCCTCGCCTATCTTTTAGAAGCAGGTCGCTAACCGGGCAGCATGCAATATTTCTGCTGCCCATTAAATCTTTGCCTCCACTCCTCCCTGGAACTCCTCCAACATACGCTGATGCTAACTGCAGGGTTAGAAGGGGATATACTGGGCTGTAAACTGTGTAACTGTGTAAATACCTTTTGAATATTGGGCCCTATCTATTTATCTATCTATCTATCTATATGCCTGAGGAAGGGGACAAGGCTTCATGTCATCCTGCAAATGAGAGATAAGCCAGTAAAAAAGTAAAGTAACTTTGAATCAGTGCTGTCTACTGGTGACCCAGCAGTTCCTAGGTTTTCTTGGCAGTGTGACTGGAAGTAGATTACCAGCCTTTCTTTACAAGTAATGGAGGGTTAAGTGACTTGCCCAAAACATGCCAGTGGAAACCAGACCTTGGTTTTTTTTTGTTAGCAAGCCAATGCTCTAAGCACTAGGCTACTCCTCCACTCCTGATAACATAGTAAATGATGGCAGTTAAAGACTAGTATGGCCCATCTAGTTTGCTGAGCAAAGTGCTTTTACTATGGGTTGTAATTGCTGCTCCGTGCAGGTCACTTCCGCTCTATTCCTTTTTTGAAATATAAAAGTAATCTAAGGTTTTCTTTAAGTAGGAATGCTCCTCTTGCTATATATTGATGCTCTGTGTTCATAGGGCAGGGGCAACCCTCGCATAGGGTGGCAGCCTCGGGAAGATGGCATGGTCAACACAGTGAGCCAACCAGGCCCAGCTGGGGGGCAAGTGATCAACAGGTGGCAAATGGACAAGCAGTGAAAATCAATATGGGGCTTTGAAGCCCATGCACATTCTGCACGTTTGATGTACAGGACATGCATGGGCTCCAAAGCCACGCAGTCTAGAGTTGGATCTGCTTTATCCATATAGCATGAGTTGCGTGATCAGCTCTGCTCTGTGCATGTAGCTTGAGCTGCATGGCTCAAGTTTTATACATAGAGCACAGCCAATTATGGTGGAGGGCTGAAACGCCTCTAAAAATCAGCATGGGGATTTGGATTCCATGCTGTACATTAATGGGATCCAAAGTCCTGTGCTGATTTTCCTTGTTTGTTCACTACAGTGGAGGAAATGGTAAGATGGCAACTTTGTGGGGGATGATAGAAAGAGAGATACATTAGATGATGGTTGGGGGGCCAATGAAAGAGAGATATCTGATGATAGCTGCAGGGGGAGCAAGAGAGAGAGAGAGAAATTGGCTGATAGATGGGGGCAATGATAAAGAGAGACACAGGGGTATGTTTACTAAACCGTCCTAATGTGCGCCCGGTGCTAGTGTGCAGGATGCCATATAAGGAGTGGGCATTTCAGTCTTAACCTAGCAAACCGGGATTATCGTGCGCTCATGTGCGCTGCGCGCTAATGTGCGCCGCGCACATTAGCGCACGAGAAACGCGTGCGGAAAGCATAAGCAGGTGCGCTGATGAGCAACCAGAGGAACAGGGCTGCAGTACAATGGTGAAAACACTGACAGATGGTGCAGGGGTCATGGGTTCAATCCCCCACTGTGCCCAATGAATTATGCTGGCTGAGGCACTACCTGTTATGTGTTATATTGCATTATGAGGTATTTTAATTACTGCTGCTAGCAAACGCACCCTCAAAGCGCTGTAACATAAGGTGCTGCATACAGCACCCCATAAGGTACCCCTGAGGGCACATATGAAAGTGCACTGGCCGCCACGGCACCCTACAATGTTGCATAAAGAGTGGCCTACAGGGCACCATATAGGGTACCCTATGAGGCACGGCAAGGTCATAGCACTGTTTTTGATGGCAGCACTGTGCATTTTAACGCATGCAAATGTTAAGTAGGTGCGCTGACATGTAAGGAAAAACAGCAGTGTAGCACAATGGTTAAGACACTGACTGATGGTGCAGGGGTCATGAGATCAATCCCCCACTGTGTCCAATGAATAAGGCTGGCTGAGGTACTACCTGTTATGTGTAATATTGCATTATGAGGCAATTTAATATTGTTTTAATTAGTGCTGCTAGCAAACACACTCTCAAAGTGCTGTAACATAAGGTGCCGCATCAGCCGCCCTATAAGGCACTCCAGAGGGCATACTATAAAGTGCACTGTCCGCCCAGGCACCCTATAATGTCCTCTATAGGGCACCCTATAAAGCGCTCCATCGGACACTTTATAAGGCACCTTATATGGACTGTAACCATAAGGTGCCTCAGAAGGCACTTTATAGGGTGCCCTATAAGGCGCCTTATAGGGCGCCCTCTGAGGCACCTTATGGTTACAGTACCCCAAGGGTGTTATGCTGGCAGCACTAATGTACATTAAAAATAGTTAATGCTTCAGACAGCCCTACCAAATAACCCCACTGTGGGTTTGAACCCATGACCTATGGCTCCACAGGCAGTGAAGTAACTAGTGGGCTACAGCTCTACAGCTGCTAGCAAACCCCTGGCTGGGTGCAGAAGGACTGCACGTCACCACACAGTCTGCTGTGGTCACCAGGATAGGGTTAACCCACCCATACCCATGATGCACTGCACATGCAAATAAGCAGTCTACAGATGATCACAAGATGGGGTATGCACCCCCACAGCACCTCGGCCTGGTAGGGGGAACTGACCGTGTGTGGTACTGGCACAGAGTAGCTACACGCCGTCACATCGTGCAGGTACTGTTCTCACCCTGAGGGTGAGGTGGGGCGCCCAGCACCAGGTCCACAGCAGAAATAGGACATGCTGCAGGACCCCAGCAGTGCTAATGTGTGAGATAGGTAGTGTCTGCAGACACACCTTGGATACATCTGTATTTCTCAGTCAAGGTTTAGTTCTTATGGACCCATAGGTGTATTATGTACCACCACCCCTCCCCTCCCCTCTCTTCTCCTCTCCTCTCCTCTCCTCTGGGGCTGAGGGTGGGAAACAGGGTCTCCCACCAACAGATCCACATTCTACCTCCCTGCAATTGTGGCAGTAGAGGGGACTATCAACCCCAGTCCTGCTGGGGAACAGACACCCTACAGGGCAGTCAATGCAGCTCTGTACACATCCATAAAGCAATAGCAGACAGACATTAGGCCTGGATATGCTAAGCTGCACCCCATCACTATCTGACATTTTCCAGCAGCAAGCCTCCAGCCACTGCACCCTACAAGGTGTTCCAGCAAGACACATACTAGCTGCAGACAGTCTGCTAGCTAGTCCATAGTCCTGGAGGAGATGCGTGCACCCAGAACTGGGATGTCAGCATACACACCAAGCAGATACATCAGTGACTAGACCCCAAAAGGGAACCCATAAATATTACATGAAAAAAATACTACATTGCACTATGGGGGAACCTAGCCATGCCATGGTCACTGCTCAGTCAGGGTGAGAGTGATCTCCCAGCAGAACATGGTGTGGCTACCCTGTCTATACAGGTGGCGGCCGGGCACTACAATGTCCCAGCCATTGCCGGGCACTACAATGTCACAGCCATTGGCCGGGCACTACAATGTCACAGCCATTGCCCTATGCCCTGTGCAGATGCATCCTGGCCAGGTCACCCTGTCCGGGCTATACCCATGGTACCTTGCTCCTCATTATGCACATTGGGAGGCCAATACTGGCAACAGTGCTGGCAGTGTGGGCTGTGGAGGGTGTTTGCAGCCACCACACACTGGATAGACACACTGGAAATCCCACTAGAGGACAGCAACCTTGGGCCGGAAGGACTGGGGTTTCTAGTCCCACAGGTGCTCCTTGTGGTCTTGGGCAAGCCACTTAACCCTCCATAGCCCATGTTCCCTATAAAATAGTTATCTCCAAGTTATAATGCCCTGTTCAATGTAATTTCAGTTTGTTCAATGTAAACCGCACTGATGCAGAATAGTGCGGTATATAAGAGAATGTAAATAAATAAATAAATAAAAAATAATAAATAAATAAATAGACAGACACACACTCCCCACACCTATGCCAGCATTGTGCAACTATAGAGGTGTTTGGCAGCCCTGGCACCTGCACCAGTCCTGGGCACAGTGCAGGCATGGCTATGGTGCACAATACTGCAGGAGACACTCCCCAGGGTGGTAAACACTGTCAGACACCAGACCTGAATCACATTCCACAGACATCGGAAACGTTGCTACGATGCAGCTCACTCAGCAAAATGTGATTAACTTAGGAATTGCTATCTGCCAGTAATCATGGCAACCTTTTGATAGATGTGTACCGTATTCCCAGGTTTAGGGTGGCATTGCTAAGGTATGCAAGTGCTAGTATTGGGAGATGCATGCAGGGCCCAATGTCCTGCCTCTCCAGGAGGCATTGGCTAACGGAGTCTGTGGGTGCGGGTGTGTCTGCCCCTGTTGGCTGCTGCTTTACGGCAGAGGTTCCCAACTCCGGTCCTGGTGGGCCAAACACTGTTCGGGTTTTCATGCTGTCCCTCATGAATATGCATGAGATACATCTGCATACCATGGGGGTGGCACATATAAATGCAGCACAGGCATCTTTATCAGAGGCAGCATGGAACCGGAATGGTGTTTGGCCCTCCAGGACTGCATTTGGGAGACTCTGCTCTAGGTAATGTGCATGTTTATAGTGTCTGTGCTCTGTAGGGTAAAATGAAGGTATCTTGGGCATGTTTACGTCATCTGCAATAAAGGTGCTGTCTGTATTAGCACGTTGTAGTAGTGGGTAAAATATGGGGACTGGGTTGGCAGGAACCACAGCTGGGACTTGAACCTGTGACCTTCTGCTCCTGAACTCAGTGGCTGTGTGCACTGCACCACCGTGTTGTCACAAGAATGATGTATTCCCTGGGTATTCCATGACTGTACATCAGACAGGGCCTGTCTGTTGCAGTGCACGGCACCCACCTACACAGGGCTAGGCCATGATCTGCTGTGGGCAGCTGCCACTGCCCCCTCCACCACCAGTGCCCCTCTGCCACCATGCTGACATGCCCTTCTGCTGGTGGTGCTGGTGGTGCGCCATCTCAGGCCATCCAGTGTGCGGGTAGGCGGATGCCTATGGTGTGGGTTCTGGGGTAGGGGTGCCTGCATAGACGTCCATGCTCCCCCCAACACCACCTGCCAATGTTCTGTGCCCTTGTAGGTACCTGCTGGGTACTATCCCCTGTGACACTGTGATAAACACACCTGTGCCCATGTTGGGCCCTCATCAGTTGCTGTCTGGCTGCTGTACAGTTTCAGCATTCCTATGTGCCACCTAGGCATCTGCCTAGTCTGCACTGTGCCCAAGCTGCACCACAGCATGTGCCGCCTGCAGCCCTCTGTATCCCATTTCCAAGCATCTGTCCAGTTGGCCGTTCTGACATGCCCGCCCTGCTGTTGCCGTACATGTGCACGCCATTGGAAACCTGTCTGATGGTAAGGGAAACCCTGCACAGCGCAATTTCACTGTGGGCTCATTCACCTTGTATGGAGATGGAGCATGGACCCTTCCAAAATTAATATCCTTTTTTTGGTGCCTTCATGGGAGTGTTTTTTGATGTTTCCCATTGAGATCACTATTGCACAGCTTGGTTATTTTATTTTTCCATTTTCTGCTGGTCCTTTTCACGGTTTATTTGCCCTTTTGCTCCGTGCACATGTATCACACTTATCACTTTTTTGTAGGTTTCCCTGATTTTGCTGTACATTGCTGACAAAAATGGTTTCTCTTCCCTTTAAATCAGCTCTAACGCCAGGGTTTCACTGGCATTAGTTTTGAGCCTCGGATTTCACAGCGTTAGTGTGCAGGGAGCCTCTCCCCTCCCACTCTCCACCCATTGACCCCTTCTCTCTGCCCCTGGGGAGCCTTCCTCCACCCTCCGGGAGCCTTTGCCCGCCTTCATCACTCGTTTTCGCCGCGGCGCACATTATCGCACGATAAGGTACCTGTGCGCCGCAAGATGCGACATTATCTCGCGATAAGGTACCTTATCGCGCGATAACATTGCAGAGCGCACTTTAAGACGGTTTAGTAAACATACCCCACAGAGTGATGGGGGACCATGACAAGAGAGAGACACTGAGTGATGGCTGGGGAGTACAAGAGATAGAGAGAGAGACAATAGATGATAGCTGGGGCTACAAGAGAAAGAGAGACATTGGGTGTGGCTGTGGTGGGGAGGCAATGAGAGAGACAGACAGAGTGATAGTTGCAAGGGGGGGAGTTAATGAGAGAGATAGAGAAACCAGTGGGGGGGGGGGCAATGAGAAAGCTAAATACCAGGGGATGGTGAGGGGGGAGGGGGACTATGACAGAGAGAGAGAGAGAGAGAAACACTGGGTGATGGCCAGGGGGCTATGAGAGAGAGTCACTGGGTGATGGCTAGGGGGACTACCACTGAGAGAGAAAGAGAGAGAGAGAGATAGAGAAGCATTGGAAATGGCTGTGGTGGGGCAATGACAGAGAGACACTGAGTACTGGTGGGGGCTATGACAGAGAGAGAGACCCTGGGTGACGGCTGGGGGAGTTATAAGAGAGAGAGCGAGAGAGAGAAAGAGAAAGAGGCTGGAGGAGTCTGGGATGGGAGTCATGAGAGAGAAAAAGAGAGAAACAGACTGGAAGAAACCTAGGAGGGGGGTCATGAGAGAGAGAAGGAGAGAGAAACACACTGGAGGAAGTCTGGGAGGCGGGCCATGAGAGAGAGAGACATGCACTTGCACACAACCTGTGGCATTCCCCATGCCAGACACACACCCGCACACATTCTGCCCCAATACTCCTTATGACAGACAGATATACAGTACATGCACTCACAAATATGCAGCCCCAACACTCGCCATGACAGTCACACACACACATATGCAGCTCCAACACTCCCATGACAGACACACACCCTCACATACATGCAGCCTCCATCACACACACATGTATGCAGACCCTGACACTCCCCGTGACATACCAACACATCTACCCACCTCACCCCACTGCACATGATGATCAGACAAAATGACAGAAGCAGGTAGCATCTTGTAGACTGACACATTTATTCATGCAGTACCCTCAATAAATTGCTTAGTCTCTAAGGTGTCATCCATAAGGTGCCACCTGCCTCTGTCATTTTTGCTGCTCCAGACTAACAGATAGCCCATGGAAAATCTTCATCATGTTGGGATAAAAGAGAGGCAAGATGATCAGTTGCACAGGGCATCAAAAAAGGTAGTACTGGCCCTGTGTGTTTATCCCATACCTTTTTTAATTCATCCACTGTTTTTGTCCCCACCACCTCCACCGGGAGGTTATTCCAGGATTTGACATTTTTTCCATGAAAAAGTACTTCCCGATTTTGCTTTTAGGTTACCTCCTTCTACTTTCATTTCACATCCTCTAGTTTTATAGCTTCCATGTCTTTGAAAAAATGTTTGTTTGTTCTTTAATATCTTTCAAGTATTTAAAGTTCATACCTCTCCTGTCCCTCCTTTCCTTTAGGGTATACAAGTCTTTAACTCTCTTCTTATACAGCTTCTCACACAAATCCCATACCATCTTGGTTGTTTTCCTCTGTGCTGCTTCAAGTATTTAGTGAGATATGCTCTCCAAAACTGACCATAGTACTCAAAGTGAGGCCTCACCAACAACCTATACAAGAGCATAATCACCTCCTCCTTTTGGCAGCCTAGGATCCTTCTGACTTTGGCCATTGCCTTTTGACATCGTTTTGCCACTTCGAGATCCTCAGATACTATCACTACAAGATCTCTGTCCTGGTCCATGCATGTCAGCAATTGATCCCCTTTAGCATACTTGTCCTTTGGATTTATGCACCCCAAGTGCATCACGTTGCACTTCTTTCCAGATTAAATGCATTATTTCCAAATCAAATGCAGTCAGATGAAGACTGTGATTCTGAGTACTGTCTCATTTAATAAATGTTTCAAGTCTGTGGTATCAAAAAGTCACATACCATACCTTATTATCTTTAGAGAGACCCATAATCTGAGATATTTAACAGAACCCTGCTGAATATGCTGTAATTTCTAGACCCCCAATTATGATGTAATCTCTATACCCCAAACAAAGACAAGTGAAGTTTGCATCTGAGCAGATTGGTTCATGCATGCAACTAGTAACATAGATGTTGATATAAGAGGCTAGGAGAGACTAAGGGGTATGTTTACTAAACTGCGGTAATGTGCGCTACTGTGCGCTAATGTGTGCTGCGCGATGTTAGCATGCGCTAAGGTACCTTAGCGCACACTAATGTCGCGTACGGGGCACAAATATGCACGCTCATGTGCGCGGCGCTCATGTGCGCGGCGTGCTAATGTGCGATGAAGGCGGGGAAAGGCTCCCGGAGGGCGGAGGAAGGCTCCCCAGGGGCGGAGAGAAGGGGTCAATGGGTGGAGAGTGGGAGGGGAGAGGCTCCCCGCACATTAGCGAGGCTGAAATCCGAGGCAAAAAATACCGCAAGTGAAAACCTCGCAGTAGAGCCGATTTAAAGGGAAGAGAAACCATTTCTGTCAGCAATGTACAGCAAACCCAGGGAAACCTACAAAAAGTGATGTGTGAGATATGTGCACAGAACAAAAGGGCAAATAAACACTGAAAATTACCCCAACAAAATATAGAAAAAACATAACCAAGCTGGGCAACAGTGGTTTTAATGGGAAACATCAAAAAACATTCCCGAGAAAGCACCCCAAAAAAATATGAATTATGGAAAGGTCTACGCTCCGTCCCCATACAAGGTGAATGATCCCACAGAAATAGCACTGATCAGGGTTTCCCTCTGCATCGGACAGGTGTCCTATGGCGTGCACATGTCCCGCAACAGCGGGGCGGGCATGTCAGAATGGGCAACTGGTCAGATGCCTGAAAAGGGGCCACAGAGGGCTGCAGGTGGCACATGCTGTGGTGCAGCTTGGGCACAGTGCAGACCAGGCAGATGCCTAGGTGGCACATAGGAATGCTGAAACTGTACAGCAGCCAGCCAGCAACTGATGAGGGCCCAACATGGGCACGATTGTGCGTCCCACAGTGTGTCACCACTCACCCTCCCAGAGGCATATAGCATGAGCAAGGCGAGTGGGCAGTTGTGCTTCTTGTGCTTAAAACTACTTAATGGAGGTTTTGGAAGGGCCTCCTGGGTAACGTAGTTCCACAGCACTGAAATGATTCCAAGTTTTACACGAGTGGTTCAGGTTAAATAAGGATTTATTTCCCCTCCCGGGGTTGGATATTGTTGACCATGAACAGAAGGTTATATTAACAAAGAAACCATGCTTCTGGTGTGAACAAAAATATGTAACTCAGATAAATGCTTATTCTCAGCTTTTAAGGCACAAAAGAATAAAACAGTGTTTCTCTCCAAAATGCTCCTTTTGGCTGTTTTCTTCTTTAGCAAAATTCAGCAATATTAACAAAGGGATTGCACATTGTCTGCTATCATATACGAGCAGTCCATATACACTTCAGACACTGGGGGTTGATAAGAATCCCACTGCATAGGATCACCTTCTCCTTCAATGTCTCTTAGAGAGGGTTCTTCTGTCTGCCGTGCAAACCTCTCTACTTCAATCAAAGGGTTCCCTTCCCCCAACCTGCTAGAGGAGTCTGGGTGTTTGGATTCTTGTGCACACAGCTCCCGGTAACTGAAAGGATACACACTTCCCTCTTCTGCTTGGCTATGGGACGTTCTGTGTCTGCCTTTTAAACTGCTTTCCCCCAGGAATCTCCCTTGGCTACAAAATGGTAGGTAAAACTTTTCTCTCCTTTCTGATAAAAGCTTTGTATCAGGGAAATAAGCTTTACCTTCAGGATGACTGTACTGAGCACAGCATGGCTGTCTTCTCTGGTTCCCAGAATAAACGTCCTTGCTTTTAGAGTGGTAAAAATCCCCAGTGCTTTTGGTAGTTGAGCACTGCTCTCTGTGAGCTGGAATTGTATGTCTTTCACAGCTCTCTTCCTCTGAGAAGTTTCTCCGAGTGAGATTGGGATTCTCTTCCCTCCTCTCTTCTCCCAGCCACAAACCTTGGCTGCCCTCGGGATATCTATCCTTCTCTGCTCTCCTCGTTCCTTTAGTTTTCTCCACTCCTCCTGTGCCCCCTCCTGTGCTCTCTCTATCCTTAACTAAAGAGTTTTTATCTGTGTTTCTTTTTCTGTTGGGCCTGGTCACACCTCCCACCAGCTGTTCCCTCTTCCCTGATGAAGCAGGAGCTAGCTCAGGGGATGGGCGTTCCCTAGCACACTGTGACGTCTTTTGTTTGGGGTTTCCATGCCAACCCTCCATGCTTGTTTCAAATCTGTCAATTCTGGTTTCACTTTGCAGTGAATCCTCTGTTTCCATTGGCTCTGAACCTTGTACTTCACGACAAGTGTCACAGGGGATAGTACCCAGAAGGTACCCCCAAGGGCACAGAACAGTGGCAGGCGGTGCTTGGGGGGAAGTGTGGACGTCTATGCAGGCACCCCTACCCCAGAACCCTCACCATAGGCAGCCGCCTACCCGCACACAGGATGGCCTGAGACTGCGTACCACCAGCACCACCAGCAGAAGGGCATGTCAGAAAAGTGGCAGAGGGGCACTGGTGTTGGAGGGGCAGTGGCAGCTGCCCACAGCAGTCCAGGCCCAGTCCTGTGTAGGTGGGTGCCGTCCACTGAAACAGACAGGCTCTGTCGGATGTACAGTCATGGACTCCCCAGGGAATGCAGCATACCTGTGGCAACACAGTGGTGCAGTGCACACAGACAGTGTATCCAAAAGCAAAAAGTCACAGGTTCAAGTCCCAGCTATGGCTCCTGCCAACCCAGTCCCCATATTTTACCCATGAAGAAAACATGGTAGGAAAGACTGAACCTTTATTGCTGAGAACATAAGCATGGGTCAAACACCTATATTTTACCCCACACAGCACAAACACCATAAAAATGCGCATGACCTACGTCAGAATCCCCCAAATGCAATCCAGGAGGGCCACAAATCCGTCAGGGTCTATGCTGTCTCCAATCTAAGGATGGAGCGATACTGGCGGCGGAGGTGGCAGTGGCTGGTGCCCACAGCAGACCATGGCCTAGCCCTGTCCAGGTGGGTGCCGTGCACTGCAACAAACAGGCCCTGTCGGATGTACAGTCATGGACTCCCCAGGGAATGCAGCATATCTGTTACAACATGGTGGTGCAGTGCACACAGACAGTGTGTCCAAGAGCAGAAGGTCACAGGTTCAAATCCTAGCTGTGGCTCCTGACAATATATTCCCCATATTTTTCCCACTAAAAACACATGTAGTAAAGACTGAACCTTTGCTGCCCAGAACCAATGTGTGGGTGAAATGCTCATATTTTACCTTAAACAGCACACACCACATAAACATGTGCATTACCTACAGCAGAGTCCCCCAAATGCAGTCCTGGAGGGTGACAAATCATTCAGGTTTTATGCTGTCTCCAATATAAGGCCATGTCAGCATGGTGGCGGAGGGGTACCGGTGGTGGAGGGGGCAGTGGCAGCTGCCCAGAGCAGACCATGGCTTAGCCCTGTGTAGGTGGGTGCCATGCACGGCAACAGACAGGCTTTGTCTGACACACAACCATGGTATCTCCAGGGACTGCACCATTTCTGTGACCACAGTGTGGTGTGGTGAACACAGCCAGTGTGTTCAGGAGCAGAAGGTCACAAGTTCATGTCCCAGCTGGGGCTACTGCCAATCCAGTCCCCATATTTTAACCACCACTAAACCGTGAAAGTACAGACGAACCTTTTTTGCAGAGAACATAAGCATGGTTCAAACGCCTATATGTTACCCTACAGAGCACAGACACCAGAAACATGTGCATTACCTAGAGCACAGTCCCCCAAATGCAGTCCTGAAGGGCCACAAATCATTCACGTTATTTGCTGTTTCTAATAAAGATGCGTGTGGTTCATTTCCATGCGCCGCCCCCATGGTATGCAGATGTATCTCATGCATATTCATTAGGGACAGCAGAAAAACATGAACAGTGTATGGCCCACCAGGACTGGAGTTGGAGACTTCTGCCCTAGAGCAGCGGCCAACAGGAGCAGAAAGAACCACACCCACAGGCTCCATTATCCAAAGCCTCATGGACAGGCAGGATATCGGGCCTTGCGTACATCTCACAATACTAGTACGTGCAGACCTTTGCAATGCCACCCTAAACCTGGGAATACAGTACACATATATCACAATGTTGCTATGATTACTGGCAGATAGCAATTCCTAAGTTAAGCACAATCTGCTCATTGAGCTGTATCATACCAATATCTCTGATGTCTGTGGAGTGTGTTTCAGGTCTGGTGTCTGACAGTGTTCACCACCCTGGGGAGTGACCCCAACAGTATTGCATACCATAGCCATGCCTGCGCTGTGTCCAGGACTGTTGAGTTGGCCTGGACTGCAAAAACTATCTATAGTAGCACTATGCTGGCATAGGTGTGGGAGTGTGTGTCTGTCCATCCAGTGTGTGCTTGTTGCAACACCTTACTCAGCCCACACTGTTTGCAATGTGTCCAGTGTTAGCTTGCCAATGTGCATAATGAGGAGCAAGGTACTGTGGGTATAGCTCGGATAGGGTGGCCTGGGCAGGATGCATGAGCACAGGGCATAGGGCAATGGCTGGGACATTGTAGTGG
Source organism: Ichthyophis bannanicus (assembly GCA_033557465.1). NCBI lineage: Eukaryota > Metazoa > Chordata > Amphibia > Gymnophiona > Ichthyophiidae > Ichthyophis > Ichthyophis bannanicus. The sequence goes on along the minus strand of CM066033.1, from coordinate 1,178,456,425 downwards.
CCGGCCATCAGCTGCATGTACAGGGTGGCCCCTGCATGTCCTCCTGGGAGGTCACTCTCACCCTGACTGAGCAGTCACCATGGCATGGCTAGGTCTCCCATAGTGCTAACAGCATCTCTCTCAAGTGATATCTATGGATTGCCTTTTAGGGCCCAATCACTAACCTATCCGCTTGGTGGGTGAACTGACATCCCAGTTTTGGGTGCACATATTTCCTCTAGTAATATGCACTATGGACTAGCTAGCAGACTGGTTGCAGTTAGTATGTGTAAGGCTGGAACACCTTGCAGGGTGCAGCGGCTGCAGATTCAGTGTGCTCGCTGCTGGAGAAGGTCAGATAGTGGTGGTGGGCAGCTGAGCATTTACAGGCCTCCTGTCTGTCTGCTATCACCATATCGATGTGTACAGAAATGCATGAACTGCCCTGTATGTTGTCTGTCCCTCAGCTTGACCTAGATTGATAGTCCCCTCCACCAGCACCATTGCAGTGATGTGGATCTGTTGGTGGGAGATCCTGAGCTCTAGAGGGCAGTTTGGGTGGTACTACGTAATTTGCCTATGGGTCCAAACAGCCAGCCTGCCTGCCCGCCCCCCCCTGCCTGCCCCCCCGCCCGCCCCCGCCCCCCCCTGCCCGCCCCCCCTGCCCCCCCACGCCCCCCTCCCGCCGCCCGCCCCCCCTGCCCGCCCCCACCCTCCCCCCATGCCCGCCCCCCCGGCCCGCCCCCCCCCCCCCGGCAGCTGAGCATTTACAGGCCTCCTGCCTGTCTGCTATCACCATATGGATGTGTACAGAAATGCATGAACTGCCCTGTATGTTGTCTTTCCCTCAGCTCGACCTAGATTGATAGTCCCCTCCACCAGCACCATTGCAGTGATGTGGATCTGTTGGTGGGAGATCCTGAGCTCTAGAGGGCAGTTTGGGTGGTACTACATAATTTGCCTATGGGTCCAAACAGCCAGCCTGCCTGCCCGCCCCCCCGCCCCTCCCCTGCCCGCCCCCCGCCCGCCCCCCCTGCCCCCCCTGCCCCCGCCCCCCTCCCCCCCCACACCCGCCCCCCGCCCCCCCCGCCCCCCCACCCCCCCTCGCCCCCGCCCCCCGCTTAACCCTCCATAGCCCATGTTCCCTGTAAAATAGTTATCTCCAAGTTATAATGCCCTGTTCAATGTAATTTCAGTTTGTTCAATGTAAACCGCACTGATGCAGAATAGCGCGGTATATAAGAGAATATAAATAATAAATAAATAAGGTGCTGTGGCGGACAGTGCACCTCATAATGTTTCCTCTGGAGTGCCTCATAGGGTGCATGATGTGGCACCTTAGGTTATGGCATTGCTCTCAGAACAAATCAAATATAAAAAGCCGCACAAACCACTGCTGATATCAAAAATAATGTCACAGGCAGTCATATTGAATAGCCACACTGGGTGAATGAACCCATGACTCCTGTACCATAAGGCGGGCTTGCAAACAATGTGCCACACCTCTGCAACTATGTCTGTATGTCAGCACACCTACTTAAGATTTCCATGCGTTACAATGCACAGTGCTGCCTCAGAAACAGTGCTCTGACCTTGCAGCGCCTCATACGGCACCCTATAAAGCGCACTATAAGGAACATTCTAGGGTGCCTGGGCGGACAGTGCACTTTATAGTATGCCCTCGGGAGTGCTTTATAGGGCGGCTGATGCAGCACCTTCTGTTACAGCGCTTTGAGAGTGTGTTTGCTAGCAGCACTAATTAAAACAATATTAAATTGCCTCATAATGCAATTTTACACATAACAGGTAGTGCCTCAGCAAGCCTTATTCATTGGGTACAGTGGGGGATTGAACCCATGACCCCTGCACCATCAGTCAGTGTCTTAACCATTGTGCTACACTGCTGTTTCTCCTTGCATGTCAGTGCACCTACTTAGGATTTCCATTCGTTAAAATGCACAGTGCTGCCATCAAAAACAGTGCTCTGACCTTGCCGTGCCTCATAGGGCACCCTATATGGCACCCTATCGGCCACCCTTTAAGCAACATTGTAGGGTGCCTTGGCAGACAGTGCACTTTAAAATGTGCCCTCTAGGGTACCTTATGGGGCGCCTTATGTTGCAGTGCTTTGAGAGTGCGTTTGCTAGTAGCAGTAATTAAAATAAAATTAATATGCCTCAGAATGCAATATTACACATAACAGGTAGTGCCTCACCCAGCCTTATTCATTGGGCACAGTGGGGGATCGAACCCATGATCCCAGCACCATTGGCCAGTGTCTTAACCATTGTACTGTGGCTCTGTTCCTGTGCTTGCACATCAGCGCGCCTGCTTATGCTTCCCGCGCGTGTTTCTCATGCGCTAATGTGCGCGGCGCACATTAGCGCATGATTAATCCCGGTTTGCTTTTTTCAGACTGAAACGTCCACTCCTTTTATGGCATCCCACACACTAACGCGGCGCACACCTAACGGGGTTTTAGTAAACATACCCCAAGCCTTTATAAAAGCCAGGGTGGTAGACAGGGACAAATGCTGCATCATGTGACAATGAGAGTTTAGGCTGAAAACAAGGCAGGCACTAAAACAGTGGTGGAAACAGGAAACCAGAGGAAACCATCTGTTTGCTACTGCAGCTATTTCCCCAACTCTTTTCTCTGGTTGGATCATTCTGTTGGTGAGGACCAAACATCAGAAGTGGGGAAATACTTTCTTCAAATCCTGCCATGAGAAGAGTACAAGAAAGTGGTGTTAACGGAGGCAGTAAGAGGAGAAAGTAAGTAAGGTGGGAACACAGAGAGGAGAAAGTAGGAAATTGTACAGGGTGGTCCAAAAAAAGTGAGATCATCTCGTAAATTAAAAGCTTAAATAGTTTACTTATTTACATTTTTTAGCTATATAACGTCTTTATTTCGACAATTTCCGTTCACCATCTTTTTTTTAATTTGTCAATCGTTTACATCTGTCTTTTTGAATTTTTAAATAACTTATATGCTACGAGATGTTCTCACTTTTTTTGGGCCACCCTGTATGAGTCAGAGAAATCCCTGTGGAAAAGGGGGCAGATAAAGGAAAAGAGACAGCTTAGGAGCCCACACCCCTCTCTGCTTCAGCCTCCCCAAAACAGTGGCCTATGAGGATACTCATTTTACTACCTCACGTTTGGCTGCGGCCCAGTTGTCTTTAGAAGTATGCTTTGGAGTTACTCCAGAAGCAAGCTCTGTGGGAAATCATCTGAAGTATATTGAAAACCTGAAAGAACAGCTGAACATTGCATATCAGGCTGCTGCTGAGGCTACTTAAAGCCACAGAAATAATGCTACCATCAAGAGTCAAGAGTTAAACCGTGGAGACTGCATGCTGCTGAAAACACTGGATACCCCATGTAAGCACAAAGGGAGACATTCTCTACAGCTTTTCTGCATATATATACAAGGAAATGCATGTAAAATGACGCTGATGAAATTACCCTAGACATAAAAGTACACACAATGAGAAGAACACATGCACGTTTATGTAACCCAGGTATAAGTGTTTTTAGGGAAGGAGTTTGACCAGAGACGTAATGTGCTTGCATATTTTATGTCCAAACATATACTCATACTCCCTAGCTGGTGCAAATGTCTGTAACTTCATTTTAGCTACAATTTCGGCAGGATTTATGTATTGGTATCTATGTGTCTTTATAAGATAGGCTTGGAATACGTGCTTATTTAGCCTATACACATAGGTTTCCTGTTTTAAAATTCCTTTCCACATCTCTAACTGATGGTTTAAGTGGTCATAATATGTTATTGACTCCAAGCTATCTTATATACCTGTATACAGATTGAAGCTAGAGGGGGCTCGTAACAGTTAACTTAACATAGGAGTCAGCTGCTCCTCATAGGGCAGTTTGCTTCCTTGCCTCAACCAGCAGATGGCCCTTCACATAGGCCAGAACCAGAGACTACTGAGAGTAAGGAACATCATTTGTAAACTATGTGACTGAAATGGATATCAGTTTGTGGTAGCATCATAATCTGAGGACTCCTATTCAAAGTTGGGTTATTCAGCTGACCCTCCAAAGAAAATGGAAATAGATTCAATTGAGTTGGTGCAGGAGATCACATGATCACCCCCTCCCCCCAGTTCAGACTATGATTGCAACACCCACTAGGGCTACAGAATATCTATATTACCCTCCTCTAGCATCAATTGCACCAAGTCCATCTACTTTATCAATACAACCTGTCCATCCCACCATTGAAATTCCTTTGGATGAGCTTGCAATACCCCCAGCCTTTCTGTATCAAATACTGTAACAGGGTTGGAGAGTGATAGAAGTAGGATCCAAAGTGGAATAGAAAATGGAACAGAAATGAAACCAACTTGTATTCTATTATCCATTGATAATACCTCTGAGACAGGTTATTATAATGAGGATGGCCCTGAGTCAGTAGCAACCAAGTTCTCTAGTAATGGCTCTGAGGTTGAGAGGACTATGGAGAAATTAGAATGAGTTATTAAGCCTGAATGTTCCAGTTGAACAATCAGATTGATTTCTTTGACTGGGTGACCAGGGAGTTGAACTGAAGGAGAACCCTAGATTTAGTGTACTTAGATTTCAGTAAAGTTCCGTACAGGAGACTTATAAACAAAATGAGAGCACCCTAGGGATGGTCTATAAATCTACCGATTGGTTTAGGAATTGGTTGAGTGGGAGGCAACAAAGAGTACAGGTAAATGGAGCTCATTCTGAGGAGGTTAAAAATGGTATGCCCCAGGGATCTGTCCTTTGTCCAATTCTTTTTAATATCTTTGTGAGTGATATTGCAGAAGAGGAGTAAGGTTTGCCTCTTTGCCGATGATACCAAAATCTGCAATAGAGTAGATACCCAGGAAGGAATAGATAACATGAGGAGGGATCTAGTTAAGCTTGAAGAATGAACTAGACTTGGACAGCTGAAATTTAATGCTAAAAAATGCAGGGTCATGCATTTGGGCTGTAAAAATGCAAAGGAGTGGTACAGTATAGGGGGTGAGGTACTTCTGTCCATGAAAGAAGAGCGGGACTTAGGCATAATTGTGTCTGACAATCTTAAAGTAGCTAAACAGGTAGAAAAGGTAACTGTGAAAGCCAGAAGAATGCTTGGTTATATAAGGACAGAAATAACCAGCAGAAAAAAGGAGGTGATAATTCCTCTGTATAAGTCTCTGGTGTGACCCCATTTGGAGCACTGTGTGCAATTCTGGAAACCACACCTTCAAAAGGATATAAGCAGGTTGGATCTGGTGCAGAGGGTGGCTACTAAAATGGTTAGTGGTCTTCGTTATGAAGAAGATGAGGATAGACTTAAAGATCTTAATATGTATACTTTAGAGGAAAGGCGGGATAGGGGAGATATGATAGAGAAGTTTAAATACCTCCATAGCATAAATGCACAGGAGAGTCTCTTTCAATTGAAGGCAAACCCTGCTACGAGGGGACATAGGATAGGGATGAAAGGGGATAGACTCAGGAGTAAAATGTGGAAATATTTCTTTACGGAAAGAGTGGTAGATGCGTGGAATAGTCTCCCAGTGGAGATGGTAGAGACAAGCTTTGTTAAATAAATAAAATAAATAAAATATAAGCTTTGTTAAATAAATAAATTAATAAAATAAATAAATAATGACAATATCTAAATTAAAAAAAAGCATGGGACAAACGCAGACGATCTACAGTATAAAGGAGAAAAGGGCACTATGGCAGTTGATATGGAAGGGCAGACTAGATATGCCATGAGGTCTTTTTCTGCTGCCATGTTTCTACTCCCTATAAAACTCCTAGGGAGCTTCCCAGAGTTCTAATGAAGGTAGCAGAGTGAAGTACCTTTGCCATGATAGAAGATTTTTCCAGAATAAATGATTAGATGCTTGTTGTGATACTAATCATATGGTGAATAGCACATGCTGAGTCAAGACACATAGGTCATTCCAAACAGTGTTTAGCAGGGCTGTACATCCAGTTTGGACATATATCCCCCGTTAAGTGCTTGGGGCCGATTCTGTCCCCAAAGCTCCCCACATATACAGAGGAGATATGCGAGGAGCTCTGGACAGGGCTGGGAGGGGGTGGGCCGAGGAGGAGCATGGGCGGAACAGAGGTGGACCCACAACCCTGAACATACCGGGCCTATTCCGGTCATGGCCCTGTACATCTGGGACAGCAAGGATGGATGGGGGACTTATTCCACCATGGAGGTAGAATAAGTCCCTGCAACAATGATAATCAGTACTGGTGGACCCCGCACCCATCCCCCCCTCCCAGCCAGGTCAGCACATGCATGTGGATCCCCGCCACATGATCCAAGCCTCAGCAGGCCCCTTTTGGGTTTGGGCAGCGGGAAATGCCATTTATAAAGTTTGTGGGGAATCGTGGCTCCTGAATGGCATCCCGGTGCCATGGTGATGGGATGCTGCGGCACTGGGGCTCCATGAAGGAGCATTGGGAGAGTTAGATGGGGCTATGACTGGATATGCAAGGTGGTTGAATTGGGGTGTGTCTGGCCTGTCCAAGTCCTTTGCCCTGATTCTGCTCCCTCTGAGATGGAATAAGTCTTCCGTCCATCCTTGCTGCCCTGGACGTACAGGGCTGCAACCAGAATAGGCCCTGTACATTCTGGAGTTGCGACCCGTCTCCACTCTGCCCATGCTCCTCCTCCAGCCCATCCCCTCCGGTCCCTGTCCAGAGCTCCCCACACATCTCTTCTGTACATGCGGGGAACTTTTGGGGCAGAATCAGCCCCAAGCGCTTAGCAGGGGATGTATGTCCAAACCCGATGTATATCCCTGCTAAATGCTGTTTGGAATGACCCCCTGTGCATATTAGACAGGATTGTACTTACTGTGTGCCTTACATCTATGGAGGGTTGAGGCATACCCACTTTAGGTGTGGGTGAATGTGGCCAGGCAACAAAGTTGTGTTCTTATCTTCAAAAGTTTGCCTCACCAAAATGTAGACTGAAGAGGGGGGGTACTATGGTTCTTTTGGACATGAATCTTAGCCTGTATGCCTGTAGGGGGACAAGAAGTATTCTCCAGACTGCTATACCTAAGCTCAGACATCAGGGAGCTGCATATAAAGTAATTGTGAATAATTGTATAATCATTTATGCTATCTTTTGACTGTATCGGCACAAAAACAGGGTGATAATTTCCTGTCTTCCAGAGAGAGAGGACAGAATTCAACTGCCCAAATAGCTATCTTCCTTAGCCTTTTGCCAGAAGCAACTCCCACATCCTGGAAGAGAATAAGGGATTGATTGGGCAGATGGTTGCCTGAAGCAGGGGGATACATCATCCAGTTAGGGTAAGAATCTCTTCTCTGGAGGAACTAGTTGGAGAAAATCGATTCCACAGGCAACAGGCAGGAGAGAAGAGCGAACAGAAAGATTTTCTTTCAGAAGCAAGCTACAGGGAAGATATATCTGTGGACTCTGCTTTTGAAACAAAAAAGGAGAACTGATTGTCTTGAACTATGGATAAAGCCAAGACTATCAGGATTCTGTGCAAGAGGTGGTCCTGGCTATTCTGCTACTAACAGGGAAAAGCAGCTAATTCAGCTGAAACTTGCCCTAAATTGCAGGAGGTTAGCCACGTGATTGCAGGTTGTAAGTGATAAATAGCTCCTGAAGTACAATTGTTAATCTAAAGATTGAAAAAAAAATCTCCTGACTTCACTGATATATTTGGTTTATTCAGTTTACTGAGATCACAGGGCAGAAATTCTAATATTTAATAAGAACATAAGAACTGCCATACTGGCTGAGAGCAAAGGTCCATCAAGCTCAATGTCCTGTTTCCAACAGTGGCCAATCCAGGTTGCAGGTACCTGACAAATCTCAAAAGCAGCCAGTTCTATTCTACTTATCCCCAGGGATAAGTTATGGTTTTCACTTGGACTACAATAATAACTTTTTATGGACTTTTCCTACCTATTTTTATCACATCCACTGGCAATGAGTTCCGAAGGCTAATACTTTGCGAGAAAAAACATTTTCTCCTGCCTATTGTAACTATAATACTCTAGCATCATGGCATGCCCTCTAGTCCTTGTATTTTTTAAAAGAGTAAAGAATCCATTCATATCTACCCATTCCACTCCACTCAGGATTTTATAGATGTCTATCATATCTACCTTCAGGAATCTCTTCTCCAAATTGAAAAGCCCTAACCTCTTTAGTCTTTCCTTACAGTAGAACAGTTCCATCACCATTATCATTTGTGTCGCTCTTCCTTGTCCTTTTCTAATGAGAATGGTTTCTATCTCAAAACCTCCGTATTCCACATAAGAAAACTGAAGTACTCTTCATCACAAAAAATCCGAATTTTACTCCACCACCTCATATAAAAGTGAGAGAAGCTGAACTCCAAACGAAGTCAACAATTCGATACTTAGGAGTCACACTAGATGAACACTTGGACATGAAGCTACACATATCCTACATTGTCAGAGCCGTATATTTTAAGATCCAGACACTCAAACACCTCTGATCCTTACTGGACCCAAGTGACTTCCGGACTGTATACCAAGCTCTTATCCTACCCCACTTTGATTTTGCCAATGCCATTCTCCAAGGCCTCCCACAGTCTACTTTGAATCCCCTACAACTAGCCATGAACGCCGCTGCTAGAGTACTATCTGGAACATCGAGATTTGACCACATCACGCCCATCTTAATTCAGCTCCACTGGCTCCCAACACATGGAAGAATACTATTCAAGACTCTGATGCTTACTTTTAAAGCCATCAACGGCATAACCGCTTCATCACTAGTTAATCTAATTCAGCCTACTCCACCTAACAGATCCAGAAGATCCACATCAGTAAATACTCTAACTATCCCAAGTGCATTAACAAAATGCACACTAACAACGACAAACAGAGCTTTCAGTTTTTATGCTCCCAAGCATTGGAACACATTACCACCAGAAATCCGAGCCATTACCGATCTCACACAATTCAGGAAGGCACTAAAACATTACTTATTTATTCAACATTACCAGATCAACCATATTCCACCATAGCCACACCTTATCCTCTAGAAACCACTGTATATTAGTCCCCATTCTTATTATCTTTCCATAGGTGCATAACCCACTATGCAAAGCTTACTGTTACACATGTAAATAGTTGACGTGCATGTTTCCCTAAGTTATCCAAGTTGTATTTCCCTGTTCTCTGTAAAACTGATGTTTGTTCAATATGTTTTATTGTTCCATGTAAACCACGCTGATACTAATAGTGCGGTATATAAGAAATTAAAATAAATAAATAAATAAATAATGCTGCTATGTCTTTTTTGAGATGCAGACTCTCTGGCTATCAATGATCAAGAGAAAACTTGGAACAGGGACAAGTTTGGACTGGATCTATAGCCATCTGACCACGCTTAAGTGCCTATCCACATGGAACTCAAAACTCAAAGATTTTCGGGTCAGTGCAAAAACTTTGCATTAGAGCCATGCACTAAAGCTCAGTGCATGGCTTCACATCGCAAGTCTAAAGCAGAAGTTTTGCTCTCCAAAGTTTTAAACCATTGGCATACAAATACATTATCCATGTGTACCACTAGGTTTGAGCTAGCAGCATCTATATTTGCTGGTTGGCACTTGTGCACATATGCTGAAATGCTGTCTGGCCCATAAATAGCCATGCAGTATTATTCTGAATGTCAATGTTCATAAATGCCAGTATTATTCTGCACAGAATAATATGGCTGTTTATGCACCAAATAGTAGTCCAGCCCATGTACTGTTCCAACACACTTCCTCCTCATCTCCTGATGGGTTGTTTTTCTGGTTTTTTTTTTACTACTCCCCTTCAGCAAGCCAGAAAAAAGTTGCAAATTGGAAACATAGGCAGCAGAATGAGATTGGCCACAGGGGCCATGAGTCCACCAATACTTTTCCCAACACAAAATTATCAATTGGGGAACTTGGGGAGGGGCTGGTGAATGGTCTGTTTGGCCCTTTTAACCAAAAATATATTCCTCTGCCTCCAGATCCTGTATGCTCAAGATAAAAAGAAGACCCAGGCATAAATAAAGATAAAAAGAAAACCCAGGCATAAACAAACATCCAACACTGACTACCCCTCCAGACACTCTAACATACCCACAGATCTACCTACTAAGAGGCTGATGTCCATTGTTTAAGTCCTTAATGTCTGTTCAGATCATTAATGTTGGCCTCCCCGGTGACAGCCCCTCCACCCTAAGAATTAATTACTGTCCCCCCCCCCTTTTTTTGATGTTGGGCCACTTTGACACGGTGAAAAGCGGTATATAAATACAGTTAAATAAATAAATACATTCCTGACAGACCAATGAATGAATCTTTTACACCTCCTCAGCCCTTGCATTAAAATCCTAGCATTGACCTCAGCCTTCTGGTCTTCTGCGTAGTTCTTTGCATATGCCCTGAATAGACCTCTCAGTAGCTTTATCACTTACACAAAGACCTCTAGTAGCTCTACTAGAGAATGCCTTTCTGATCCCTCTGCATCCCATCCTGTTTTAGAACAGGAGAGAATGTTCTTGTCAATGATGTAACTCTCCATGTCAGTGAAATAACGCTGAGTATCCTTGGCAAATGGTGAGTGATGGAGGAAGAGTTGCGAGTTTGGAGGAAATTTGCAAGGGGTATAAAGACCAAGCCCAAACTCAAATGCTGGTCTTTGGCTCTGCAGCCACTGTGCCTCAACTAGTGCCTCTAGTGCACCTAGGAGAGAGAGAAGGAGAAGGATTGTTGGAAAGAGGTGACTGAGATGGCTTCCGCTAAAGCACCACTAGGTACATTTCAGTGGAATGAGCAAGGAGAAAGCCAGGGAGAAAGGCTCTGAGGAGAAAGGAGTAGTAGGAACTTGCAGCATCCTAAGAATATGAGTCTAGAAGAGCCACTGAGGTAGAACAGTGCTTGTAGCTTTTCTCAGGTTTTAGAGTCCTAAATGCAGAGGGAGAATCCATATTGTTCTCACCAAAGAACTTGGACTGTAGCAAGAATTTAGAGACAGTAAAAGGCATATTTATTATAGTGCATGCCAGTAGTGCATGACCGGGCTGCCAAATTAGCATGGAGGTCTATTTGGAGGCAGAGATATCCATCCCCCTACTGATAGTGCAATGTTAACATGTTACCAGCACTTGGCTACACTTAATGCTACCTATTAAGATGGCATTAGGTACACCGGCACTGAAGGCAACAGGCACAGTTAACACATGCCCAACACAATAATGACCGTCAATGCACACATAACTCTCCTAACCCACCCAGTCTCCACCCAATCACATGCTAACTGGTTAGTACAGGATCATTAGTGCGGGGCCCTGCACTGTTAGCGTGCCTACTTTAGCTCATGCCAAACCCCATGCTACCGGTCAGTGCATTTTAGTAAACATGTCCCAATGTACTACTTTTATCTTGTTGGTGCCCTACCAACACTTGCAAAACTGTGAGTCCCATTAGTTTTGTGATTATTTACCGGATTTTAAGTAAAATTCAGTAAGCCTCTTTTTGGTTCAGAACAATCCTTCTGACTTGGACTGAATTTTTGGTGGCTACATGAGATTGAGTAGCATTAGCGTGCAATAGTGTAATTGCTGGTTCTGTCTGATGAACCTGAACTGAACCTTTTTTCTAGGGGCCTAGGTCTAAGAGCAAAGGCTGGTCCATGAAGTTGTGCCCCCAGTCTTCTTAGGGGTATAAAATGGATGCTGAGAGGGCTATCAGGCTGGTAGGAGGTTATATTTTATTACCATGGATTTAAATGTGCTGTGCTGCTCTCTGCTCAAAGCTTTGCACACAGCACATGTTCAGCATTGACAACATTCAACATTGTGCAGTAAAGCTGATTGAAAAAAATGCAATGTGTGCCTTCAAGTCAGTCCTGACTCCTGGCGACCCAGAAGCTCCTGGGTTTTCTTGGCAGTGTCACCGGAAGTAGATTGCCAGGCCTTTCTTCCGAGGCAATGGAGGTTAAGTGACTTGCCCAAGGTCACAAGGAGTGCTAGTGGGAATTGAGCTGATTGAAACCTTGCACAAATACTAGTGCACTTTTCTGAATCGTATGCTTTTTCAATCAACTACTTACCTAGAAACTGAGCCTGACAACCTCAATTAGACTAACTGAAAGATTGTTTGTTTCCCTGTTAGCCTGTGAGACACCTTAATCCCTCTTGAATGATAGTAAACTTGGGAATTATATGGTTAAGCTACTGTAGTTGGATTCAGTTTCTGCTCTACCTCACTGGGGATATAAACGCACTATGTGATGTATATACCTTGATTTATGATATAATCTTTACTTCTGTTTCTTGTTTTATGTTTAATACCTTCTGCTAATTTCCAAATAAATGTTTTACATTGCAGTTTGTGCTTGATTATTATGTTTGGTGAGGAAAAGGATGGGATATACTGTACAGTAGGGCAAGGGCAGGGGTGTGAGGCACTGTTATGCCCTGATGTCTACTACCACCAACCTCATCCTTGTCTCTAGACTACAAGTGGAGGTCCAGAGTTTCTTCTGTAATAGCTTCCATCCTACCTTTGAATTGGTTACATAGTAATAGCTGAGGAGAGGGGGGGGGGGAGTACTACACATAACATCGGAGGGATGGATTGATAGAGGCAGTGTCGCAGTATTACCAAACTATTTCCAGTCATGGCCTAATGGGAGACAACAAACATGGCTTTAGACAAGGAAGATCTTGTCTTACTAATCTGTTATGTTTTTTTTTGAAGGTATGAATAAACAGGTGGACAAAGGTGAGTCGTTTGATATAGTGTATTTGGACTTTCAGAAAGCCTTTGACAAGGTCCCTCATCGGAGACCTTCGGCAAAACTAAAGAGACATGGGATAGGAGGCAGTGTACTATTGTGGATCAGGAACTGGTTAAAAGATAAAAAGCGGAAGGTAGGGCTAAATGGCCAATTTTCCTAATGGAGAAAGGTGAATAGTGGTGTACCCCAGGGATCTGTGCTGGGTCCGCTGCTTTTTGACATATTCATAAATGACCTGGAAAAGGGAATAACGAGTGGAGTTATCAGATTTGCAGATGACATAAAACTATTTAAAGTTATTAAAACCCAAGAGGATTGTGGAAAATTGCAAGAGTTTGTTCAATGTAATTTGTTCAAACAAATTCAGTTTGTTCAATGTAAACCGCACTGATGCAGAATAGCGCGGTATATAAGAGAATGTAAATAAAATAAATAATAAATAAATAAGAGGATCTTGATAAATTGGAAGACTGGGCATCAAAATGGCAGATGAAATTTAATGTGGACAAGTGCAAAGTTATGCACCTAGGGAAGAACAACCCAAACTATGGTTACACGATGCAAGGTTAGGAACCACCACCCAGGAAAAAGATTTAGGCATCATTGTGGATAAAATATTAAAACCCTCGGCCCAGTGCACAGCGGCGGCCAAGAGAGCAAATAGAATGCTAGGTATCATAAGGAAAGGAAAAGAAAATAAAACAAACTATATTATAATGCCTCTATATCGTTCCATGGTGAGACGGCACCTTGAATATTGTGTGCAATTCTGGTCGCCGTATCTTAAAAAGGACATAGTTTTATTAGAAACGTTTCAGAGAAGAGCCACCAAAATGGTAAAGGGGATGGAAGGATATTCTTATGAAGAAAGGCTAAAAAGGTTAGGGCTCTTTAACCTGGAAAAGAGACGGTTAGGGGAGATATGATAGAAGTCTATAAATGAATGAACGGAGTGGAACGGGTAAACGTACATTGATTGTTTACGATATCAGAATATAGAAAGACTAGGGGACATGCAATGAAGCGAAAGGGTAAACTATTTAAGACTAATAAAATAAACTATTTTTTCATTCAACGTGTAATCAAACTCTGGAATTCGTTATCGGAGGATGTAGTGTAGCTGGGTTTAAAAAAGGTTGGACAAGTTCCTGGAGGAAAGGTAAATAAACCAGACAAACTCTCCAACATACTTGACTTAGCATGTAATCCTGAAAATCCAAACAAACCAAACTGGCTGATGGGTGACTTTAACCTGACCTCCATCCAACCCAGCATAGCTAACACCTTCCTCGAGGCAATGGATAACCTCAACTTCAAGCAAATCATAAATGATCACACCCACCACAGAGGGAATTCTCTTGATCTGGTATTCTCCCCACCCACAGTCACAAGCAAGAAGTGCCTACTTGACCTCTCCATCACACCTGTCCCCTGGTCAGACCACAGCCTAATAACCTTTCAGACACCATCACAACTGGAACAAGCTACACGCAGCCGACGAAATACACTAGCATCTGCAAACCCTACACGTTTCAAACCATTCGATAAGGAAGAGATTACTAAGCTTGCTCTCCCAAGACTCGCTCAGTCATCACCCAACCTGAATGACATGGTTGCTAATTGGAACAATACCCTTAACTTGTACGCCCAACAACCACCCTCCAGCAAACAATCAACATCCAATAACCGCTGTGGAAAAAGGCATACAGCACCATGGTTCTCTCCTGAGCTAAAGACTTCCCTGCTCCACCTGAGAAAGCTTGAGAGAAAGTGGCGTCGCACCCATAACACTTCGGACCAAGCCACATACCTAGACCACTTGAAGACTCATTGTGAAGCAATATGGGACAAGATGAAAGAGTTCCACTCTGATCTACTTAGCCGCTCGCTAAGCAAACCACGCAATCTCTTCAATTTGGTAAAATCCTTAACTAATGAACCAGCACCACCGCAACAAGAACATATACAACCACAATTATATGCCAACTATATTCAATCCAAAGCCATCAAAACAATAACATCCACCATACCAGAAGCTACCCAGGCACCTCAGTACCAGAATCCACTCAACAAGCTTTCACCTCCATCCTCGAAAAACATTGAAGAAATTATTGCCTCCATTAACACCACCACCGCACCAAATGACCCATGCCCTGCATACTGGATCAGATCAATGCGATCTGAACTCAGCCCAATCATAGCTGCGATAGCAGATCTGTCCTTCTCAGCAGGAATATTCCCACCCGCTCTTAAGCAGACATCCATTCGACCACTGTTAAAGAACAACCAGGTGGACCCAAAGAAGGAGGAATCTTACCGGCCGATCTCCAGCATACCACTGCTAGCCAAAATTCTCGAAAAGGTGACTCAGAGTCTGATCCAACAACATATAGACACCTCATCCCCCCTAGACCCTTGCCAACATGATTTTAAGGAAGCTCCCAGAGTGGAAACCCTCCTGACCTCCCTAATCAACACACTCATCAGTGAGATAGACAACACAAAAAAAGGCATCGCTGTAATCTTCCTTGACATTGCCGCCGCGTTTGATTCAGTCGACTATGACCAACTCTTAGCTCGACTCCATGACAAGGGAATCCAGGGTCTTGCATGGGATTGGTGCAAGTCCTACTTAGAAGACCGAAGGCAACAAGTTCGAATCGGCCCCAACACATCTGAACCTTTCCGGCAAAAACAAGGAGTACCCCAAGGCTCCTCCCTATCTGCGCTGCTCTTTAATATATACATGCAACCAATTTGTGAAATCACTCACTCATTTGGCATGTCCTGCCTCCTCTATGCAGATGATGTGCTGATATTCACACCTATCAACATCACCCTTCCCGATTATACAGCCTTAGTTGATTGCTTCAACGCAATAACAGACTGGCTTCTCAATCAGAACCTACAAATAAATAAAAAAAAAAACGAGGTCCTAATCACCACAAAAAACAAAAACTTCTCTCCCCCTCCGACCCTAAAAGTAAGAGATGCAGAACTTCCAATCAAACCAACCATATGTTATCTTGGTGTGACATTAGATCAGCAACTGAAATTCACAACGCACATAAGCCGCACTGTAAAGACCATTTACTACAAGATCAAGACCCTACGGCACCTGAGACCCATGTTGGATACAGAGAATTTCTGCATAATATTCCAAGCGTTAGTTACACCCCACTTCGACTACGCAAACATCATACTCCACGGACTTCCTAAAAATACCTTAAACCCGCTACAATTGAATGCTGCCTCTCGCGTCCTGTGCTGAGCCTCAAGGATGGACCACATAACTCCCATCCTTAGGGAACTACACTGGCTGCCGATAAGTAGCAGGATCTCATACAAAGCCCTCCTTATCACATTCAAATCCATTAATAAGATATCTCTCCCCTCAATCTCAGACTTACTCACTCTCACCCCTAACAATAGATCTAGGAGAACATTAGCCGCCAATGCCCTAATTATCCCAAGAGAAACCATAAAATGCACACAATCAGCTAATAAAAGAGCATTCGCATTCTATGCCCCCAGATGCTGGAACAACTTACCCCCCAGCATCAGATTGATCAGTGACCTCAGGCAATTCAGGAAAGCCCTCAAGCACCATTTATTCCTGGAGCACTTCTCACAACCAAACGACTCACCTACTCCCTCCTCACAACCCAACCACCTAATATGAATTGCAAAAAAGATTAAGTCACATAACATGTAATACATACCAGACAGTTTTGTAATCCGGCAGTTGTACTGCCTCTGTTGTACATTATTGTAAATAATACCAAGCTATTTAAATATACATAGTTACCCCAGTTCAACTCCTTGTTACTTCCCTTATTTTATGTAAACTCAGGTCAGATATGTTACTGTCCTAGAGTCAAATTGTTAACTATAAACCTCACTGATAATAAAGAGCGTGGTATAGAAGAGCTGTTAAATAAATAAATAAATAAATTATTAAGAAGGGACCCAGGATATGAATGCTTGACCGAGTACAAGCATTGTGGAACCTGTGTCTTTTGGGAAAACTGTTAGGTACGTATCACCTAGATTGGCCACTGTTGGAAACAGGATACTGGGCTTGAAGGACCTTGGTCTGACCCAGTATGGCATATCTTTTGTTTTTATGTTCTTATGTACAATGACAGATTTTACATTGCCCCAAAGGATATTACAACACATTGAAATGTTCTTATAGCCTTCCTCCAATCTTATAGCCTTCAATAACTTTGGGGGGATTTCAGTAGCTCCATGCTCAACTTGTTCAAACCTTTGCTTTAAATTCAATTTATACAAAGGATCTTTTATTCATAGTGGCATGACAAGGGCAGGGGGATGGGTACAGCCCACCCCGGATGCCGGCCAGGAGGGAGATACACTACTGCAGTGCTCACGGAGGCAGTGCGGCAAACATACCCCTAAAACTGACTTGCTGCCCTGTCTCTGGGTCCCGGCTGCTGTTCTCTCCCAGCTGAAGTCTCGGGAATCGTGAAACTTTGGCCAGGAGAGAACAGCAGCAAGGACCACAGAGACAGTGCAACATGCCAGCTTTAGGGTGCTTCTGTGAGCCTTGTAGGGGTGCTGTGCCTCACCGTGCGGGGGACAGCTCCCTCCCCGGATGGTGAGGGAGCCAAGATTACCACTGTTTATACAGGAGTACCGTATTTTCATGCAAATAGTGCGCCCATGTATACAACACACACATACACACACACACACATATAATGTGTGGAAATGACCACATTCTGTGCAAAAGTTTCTGGATAACATGCACTCACATATACTACATACAGTCTTAAGGGATTGGGATCATGCCAGAAATGAACACAAGCCCTACACTGCTGACTTCAAACTGAAAGTTGTTGTGAGAGCGGAAGAAACAAATAACAGAGCGGCAGCGAATAAAGAGATGTCCATTCACAAATGGAGAAAAGAGAAAAAGGATCTTGAGAAAATGAACCCCCCCCCCCCCCCCGAAAATGCGCACGTCATAGGCCCAAAGCAAAAGGACCTCAACTGGAGAATGGTTTGAAAAAGTGGGTTCTTTCTCAGAAGAAACAAAATCAAGCTATTTCTACAGTCGCAATTCAAATCAAAGAGAAACCTCTGGCAAAATGAAAGAGTAATCACAGATTTCAAAGTGGGTTTCACCTGGATTTGTAGATTCAAGAAAAGAAATGGACTTTCAGTGAGAATGAGAACCACTGTAGTCCAGTGACTTCCAGACAATCGGGAGCAAAAGATGATCAACTTCCATGAATATGTCTCCAAAGAAATCTCTGAACATGGTATCTCTGCAATGAATGTTATAAATATGGATGAGGTTCCAATGTCTTTCGACATCCCTACCACCACGATTGTAGCTGCTTTATGTAAGAAAACTTTAGCCATTACAACCACTGGGCATGAGAGGGCCTGCTTCACTGTAGTCCTTGGAGCACTGCAAGTGGGGTGAAATTAAAGCCGCTAGTAGTTTTGAAGAGAGGCATCATACCCTGCGAAAAACTGCCCATCAGTGTAGTGTCCACTGCAATAAGAAGGGATGGATGGACTGTGACCTTATGAAAGTATAGGTAGATACATGTTATAGGGCAAGGCAGGGAGGATTCTTTTTGAAGAAGTCCTTACAAATTTTTAACGCCATGGCTGACCACAAAGAAACAAACATTCAAAATTAATAAACTCCATTGGTGACCACATAACTGTAATACCTGGTGGTCTTACCTGTAAGCTACAGCCGATAGATATAGCAGTTAACCATCCATTCAAGATGTTTGTGAGAAGAGAGTGGGATGAATGAATGCAGCCTGGGATTCATGAATTCACACTATCAGAAAGAATGAAACAGATGAGGTTTTCAGAAGTCTGCAAGTGGGTGGGGAAAATAACATCACAAATCATCCGTAACAGCTTCAGAAAGCTGGGATTGTCTACTAGCAGAATAAGACACATTCAGATACTCACCACAAAGGTGAAGATGCCAATAGCAGTGACGGTGACATCACTTCAGAAATTACACAAGAGTGTCTGCAGTTGCCTCTTAGATATTTCAACGATGACATTGAGGAGGAAACAGACTTTGAAGGGTTCGAGGAGTTAGGTGATAATGTTGATTTAACTGGAAATGGCCTAGACTAATTTAGAATAAATAATGAAGAATGCACAGAAATAACTCTTATTAAAATTCAGGATTTAAAAAATAAAGAAATTACAAAAAAATTAAAAACTGCATGTTTTTTCTGCCTTGTGACTTCAATAACATGCATGTAGTGTGGCCATGTATATTACGTGGGGGGATTGTGTGGTTTGGAAAAAATATGTATTTGTGTGAAAATATGGCAATCGGCATAGTTTATTCCAAGATGGCTGTGTGAGGAGTTGCTCAGGTGAGCGCTATGCCAAAGAGCTGCCTGTATCTGGTCCTATGGATCATTTTGTTTCTTTATCCGACACTGAAAGATGGGAGATTCACTGGGGTGTTGCAGAGGAGCTGCCAGAGGTTTCTGCTCTTCTGCCTGACCTGGAGGTTACTCCAGAGGTTATTCGCAATCTTTGCCTCTAACTCTTGCTACGCCTGTTCCTGTGCTGCTGGTGGGCATTCCTAAGAGGTCGGATGGTGGCGCCCAAACTGTGCCTGCAAGGGGAGTGCTGATGGTAAATGCTGGAGCAGATTTCTCAGCATCTATTATTTCTTCATTGAAAGGCATGTTGGAGGTGGCTCTGTCCTCACTCGGAGAAGGGAATGAAGTGCAAGGCTTATCAAGACATTGTGGAACCTGTGTACCTTTTTGGGAACCTACCAGCTACTTGTGACCTGGATTGGCCACGGTTGGAAACAGGATACTGGGCTTGATGGACCTTGAGTATGGCATTTCTTATGTTCTTATGTTCATATGTTACCAGTACAACACTTATGAAACATATTGCTAAATATGCCAAAAAAGAGGGACTCAACAGCACCATGCAGCACCTCCCACTTCCACATAACATGAGTGATATGCACCCCAACAAACTACTTCCCACCTTTGTTCCCGCTAACCTGTGCTGGGTCCACCTCCAACATTCCTGCCCGTGGGGGGAGGGGCAGAGCGATCGACACTCTGCCCCTCCCCCCACCGGCAGGAATGCCGATGGAGGACCCGGCGCAGATTAAAGAGAACATGGCGAGGGTGCTGCGGCGTGTGTTATTGAAAAGCTCAACAAGTCAAATTACTGCAGTACAGGTTCCTTCATACAAACTCCATGTTAACAGAATGCCTGGCCTCAGTCACACACTCAGAACACAGATCCTCACCAACTACAGAATAAGTGAGAATAACCTAAAGCAAAAATAAAAATATGTAGACAAAATTAAACTGAAAGCCCAAGAAGCCAGACTCTGCATGCAGTGCAATACCACAGAAATAAAAGAGACACATTTCCCTGTACTGTGTAAAATATAAAAATAGTGCAGAGTTCAATCACTCATTTGAAAAGAAAATGATTTGTTCTACCTTCTGTTCCTTGAGAAGAGCAGTGCTCTCCAGAGCTCTCCTGAAAGGTGATTTTTGCTGAATTTGCTGCCAAACTGTGAGTTCTATCGGTCTGTCTGTTTGTCTCCACAGATTTATTTATCTATTTGTCCTTATTGATGGGTTCCCTTACCTACTCCATTGCTGTAGAGTTTAAAACTATTTTCCTCTTACTCTAACTGAGTGACTACCCTTCACCCCTGCTGAGGTACTGTGTAGACCTCCATGTCCTGCACATGTGCTTGCTCAGATTGCCTTCTGTTCCCTGAGAAGAGCAGTGCTCTCCAGAGCTCTCCTGAAAGGTGATTTATTTATTTATATATATTTCTATACCGCCTTATCCTGCAATCAAGGCGGTCTGAACAGCAAACAATCAATAAGATACAGTGTATAGTGTGTACATGCAGTGAGTAGTGTATGCATGTGAGTGTGTCTGGACGTTGATTCTTGTGGTGCTATTTACAGCATGCGCTATTTACAATGCTATGGGTATCAGTTCCTTGCTTAATTACAATTATAGTGACATGTTGGGGGAATTGAGGTGTCTGTTGCATGGTTTAAGTAATGTCACCGTAGTGTTCTATGAAGAGGGTTGTCTTCAGTAGTTTCCTGAACTCCTTAAGGTCTGTTGTTGAACGCAGTTCGTCGGGGAGGACATTCCAGATTATTGGTGCCGCCTTTGATAAGGCTCATTTTTCGGTGTCCTTCCATACCCTGTTGATATCTTTAAGTGTGTTGACACGGTTGGATGTGCCTCTTCTTCTCGGTCTTGTGCTGTTGTCTGGTTGTATGAGTGGGTGTAGGCTGAAAGCTAATGATTGATATTTGATTTTGAAAATGTTTATGATTGTCTTGTATCTAATGCGGGCACTGATAGGCAGCCCATGGAGCTCTTTTAGGGTGGGTGTGATGTGTTCTTGTCTTGTGGTGCCATCAATTATGCGTGCTGCAGTGTTTTGTGCCAGTTGCAATGGTCTTAGTGTCTGTTTCATTAGACCTAGGTAGATTGGGTTGCAGAAGTCTAGGATTGGGGTTATTAGTGTTTGACAAACTGTGCGGAAGTGTTCCTGAGTGAGGAGGGGGCTTGAGGCATTGTACTAGTCTCATCCTGTGGTATGCATTTTTGGTGGTTCTGCTGATGTGGGACTGAAGGTTAAGAACATAAGAACATAAGATATGCCATACTGGGTCATACCAAGGTCTATCAAGCCCAGTATTCTGTTTCCAACAGTGGCCAATCTAGGTCATATTTACCTAGCAGTTTTCCCAAGAGGCACAGGTTCCACAATGCTTGTACTGGGTCAAGCATTGATATCCTGGGTCCCTTCTTAATAATGGTTTATGGACCTTTCCTCCAGGAACTTGTCCAAACCTTTTTTAAACCCAGCTACACTAACAGCCTTTACTACATCCTCTGGTAACAAATTTCAGAGTTTGATTACACGTTGAGTGAAAAAATATTTTCTTTTATTAGTCTTAAATAGCTTACCCTGTAGCTTCATTTCATGTCCCCTAGTCTTTCTATAGTCTGATGATGTAAACAATCGATCTACATTTACCAGTTCCACTCCGTTCATTAATTTATAGACTTCTATCATATCTCCCCTCAGCCGTCTCTTTTCCAGGTTAAAGAGCCCTAACCTTTTTAGCCTTTCTTCATAGGAGTATCCTTCCATTCCCTTTACCATTTTGGTGGCTCTTCTCTGAACCTTTTCTAAAATCGTTATATCCTTTTTAAGATACGGTGACCAGAATTGCACACAATATTCAAGGTGCGGTCTCACCATGGAACGATATAGAGGCATTATAATATCTTTTGTTTTATTTTCCATTCCTTTCCTTATCATACCTAGCATTCTATTTGCTCTCTTGGCTGCCGCTGCACACTGGGCTGAGGGTTTTAACATGGTATCCACAATGACGCCTAAATCTTTTTCCTGGGTGGTGGTTCCTAATGTGGAACCTTGCATCATGTAACCATAGTTTGGGTTGTTCTTCCCTAGGTGCATAACCTTGCACTTGTCCACATTAAATTTCATCTGCCATTTTGATGCCCAGTCTTCCAATTTATCAAGGTCCTCTTGCAATTTTCCACAATCCTCTTGGGTTTTAACAACTTTAAATAGTTTTGTGTCATCTGTAAATTTGATAACCTCACTCGTTATTCCACTGTCCAGGTCATTTATGAATATGTCAAAAAGCAGTGGACCCAGCACAGAACCCTGGGGTACACCACTATTCACCTTTCTCCATTGGGAAAATTGGTCATTTAGCCCTACCCTCTGCTTTCTATCTTTTAACCAGTTCCTGATCCACAATAGTACACTGCCTCCTAGCCCATGACTCTTTAGTTTTGACAAGTATCTCTGATGAGGGACCTTGTCAAAGGCTTTTTGAAAGTCCAGATACACAATATCAACTGACTCACCTTTGTCCACCTGTTTATTCACTCCTTCAAAAAAACATAACAGATTAGTAAGACAAGATCTTCCTTGTCTAAAGCCATGTTGGCTGTCTCCCATTAGGTCGTGACTATCTACATGCTGAGTATTTTTATTCTTTATGATGGTTTCTACCATTTTTCCCGGTACTGACGTTAGGCTCACCGGTCTGTAGTTTCCCGGATCACCCCTGGAACCTTTTTTAAAAATTGGTGTTACATTGGTGATCCTCCAATCTTCAGGTATTAGAGGTGATTTTAATGATAGTTCACAGATTACTAATGCTCTTTTATGATGTTGCATATTGGTTAAGTTCTTTGTCCATTGTCACTCCGAGGTATTTCACTTCAGATTGTATGGGTATGATTGTAGTGCCTATCTTGATGTCGCGGGGGGGAGGGGGATGAAGTCGGAGTTTCGTGTGATGATTAGCTCCTCGGTCTTGCTGTAGTTTATGGTCATGTTGTTGTCTTGAAACCAGGTGTTCATATGTGTGAGACAGTCTGTTATCTTGGTGTGGTCTGGGTTGTTGAGGGTGATTGGTGTGTATATCATTATGTCATCCGCATAGATTGTGTATTTTATCCCATGCTCTTTTATGATGTTGCATATTGGTTGGATGTAGATGTTGAATAAGAGAGCTGATAGTGCGGATCCTTGGGGTATGCCTTGTATGACTTTTATGGGTCGGGATATGTTGAGCCCATTCTTGACCTGTATCTGTCTGTCCGTTAGCTGAATTTGCTGCCAAACTATGAGTTCAATCGGTCTGTCTGTTTGTCTCCACAGATTTATTTATCTATTTGTCCTTATTGGTGGGTTCCCTTTCCTAATCCATTGCTGTAGAGTTTAAACTATTTTCCTCTTAGTCTACCTGAGTGACTACCCCTCCCCCCTGCTGAGGTATTGTGTAGACCTCCATTTCCTGCACGTGTGCTTGCTCAGATTGCCTTCTGTTCCTTGAGAAGAACAGTGCTCTCCAGAGCTGTCCTGAAAGATGATTTTTGCTGAATTTGCTGCCAAACTGTGAGTTCTATTAGTCTGTATGTTTGTCTCCACAGATTTCTTTATCTATTTGTCCTTATTGGTGGGTTCCCTTACCCACAGTTCAGGAACAGTCTACTCGCCAGAGACATGTAGGTTCCTGCCCACTCCAGGGGCTACATTGCCTATATAGTGGTCCCATACTTGCCAGCTATCCTTCCTAACTTGGGTTAAAGCCCACATCTTCTTCATCTTTTCTTCTTCTTCTTCCTCTCTCCTGGGACTGCTTAATCAACATGGTATGTATTCCGTGCAATAACTGTGGTACTTTCATTACAAGATGAATCATTTGGAGCCTAAGAGCTTGTCCTATGTTCCTCAAATCAGCTGCCATGCATGAAGAACTGACTTTACTAAGGAAAGACCTAGCTGCTATGCATAAAGAAGTGACTCTACTGAGGGAGGAACTGGCTGTAATGAAGAGCACCTCTTCTAGGATACAAACTGAACAATGTCAACCACCGCTCCCACAAAGAATCAAACACCCCAGGAACAAATGGATCACAGTGGGTTCTGGTAGATTGCGACCTGTAACACAGAGACATCCTATACATCAAGAGATATCCCTGCACAATGCCTTCTCTGCCTTGGCTAATGAGGATGCCCAATCCAAAGAAACTGAAGGGACCTTAAATGAGTCAGACAATGCCCAATCTCCTGCTAAAGCACCACATTTGAAGAAAACCTCACCAAACAGAAAACTACTACTACTTGGAGATTCCATCATTAGAGGCATCAACTTGTGATCACAGTTCAAAGGAGAGAAGATAGTCATGTGCCTACCAGGCTCTTCAACCAACAGGAATACAAACCAAGTTGTTGAAGTGCTTAGCGAAAAAAGTGAACACTCCAAACTTGATGTTGTTATCCACTTGGGCACAGATGACCTGGCTAGAAGCAGTGCCTCTACAGTCCAAAAGGACTTCCAATCTCTGGGAGAGAAACTCAAGCCCATTGTTAACACTGTTGAATTCTAAGAAGTTCTACCTGTTCTTGGTAAGGGGACAAAAAGGTTGCATTGCATTAACAGCTTTAATACATGGCTCCAAACCTGGTGCAAACAAGAAGGATTCAGATTTATTGGCAACTGGGGAAACAGATGGACCAACAAGAGACTATACTGTGCTGATGGACTACATATCTCTGTCACAGGGAAAAGAATCCTAAGTGAAAATTTCAGGCAGTATGTGGATATGCATTTAAACTAGGAAAAGGGGGTGACAGATGTGGTAGGTCAAGATCTGCAAGCCACCCACTGCAAAAGCAGAATAACATCAGAAACAGCCACACTTTTAAACCACACATCAAAAACAAGTGGGAAGAAGTGGGCAGAACAAAATCAAAGCAAGATGCACACAAACCAGTTAAATGCTGGAAATCAATAAGCACAAATGCTCGAAGCTTAGCCAACAAAGTTCTGTACCTGGAAGCCCTAATGGTGAAAATGGATTTGGACATTGTGGCCATTAGAGAAACATGGTTTAATGAATCACATGATTGGGATACAGCCATAGCTGGCTATAATCAATTCAGAAGAGACAGAGAAAATGGAAAAGGAGGAGCAGTAGCCTTGTATGTCAAAAGCAATATTAAAGCTACTGAAATGCAGGGGACATGAGGAAAAGAAGAAGCGCTCTGGATTGCGTTGGAAAGAGGAGATGGCACTGTCGTCCATACTGCTGTAGTCTACAGACTCTGACTCAAATTAAAGAGAGAGATAACAAATTGATTATAGATATTGAAAAGATAGCCACAAAGGGGGAAGTAATCATATTGGGTGACTTTACCTGATGTGGAATGAATTACTCCTTCTGCACATCTGGAAAGAAGCAAAAAAATTGTGGATACTCTCCAAGATGCATCACTTAGACAAATGGTCATGGAACCAACCAGGGAAAGCTCAACGCTGGATTTAGTGCTCACCAACGGTGATAGCGTGTCAAATGTCTTTGTGAGTGCCCCTATGAGCAACAGTGATCATCACACAGTGTGGTTTGAGATAAAAGCCATGGTACAGGGCAATCATAGCAAGCTCAAAGTCCTAAACTTCAAAAAACTGACTTCAATAAAATGGCTGAGTACCTAAAGGAGGAGATGATGGGGTGGAAGGAGATAAGGGAAGTGGAATTGCAATGGGCTAAACTAAAGGGGGCAATAAAAGGGGCAACGGATAAATATGTAAGAAAAGTAAATAAAAACAAGAGGAGAAGGAAATCTATTTGGTTTTCCAAAGAAGTGGCTGCTCAAATAAAGGCAAAAAACACAGCTTTCGCAAAATTCAAAAGCTTGCAAACAGAAGAATGCAGAAATGAATACAGGATCAAACTCAAAGAGTCAAAAAGAGAAATAAGGAAAGCAAAATCAAAGGCAGAGGAAAAGATGGCTAAAGATGTTAAGGGTGGCGAGAAAACTTTCTTCAGGTATATTCGGGAAAGGAAGAAGATCAGAGTTGGAATTGCTGGACTCAGAAGTGCTGGGAAAGGACTCGTGGAAAGTGACACTGAAAAAGCGAAATTGCTAAACAAATACTTCTACTCTGTTTTTACTAAAGAAAATCCTGGAGATGGACTATCTATGACTCCCAAATCTAAAAATGGGAATGAAGTAGATACCACACCATTCACAGAAGATGAGGTGTTAGAAAAACTTGCTAAACTTAAAGTGGACAAAGCCATGGGACCGGATGGGATACATCCCAGGATACTGAAAGAGCTCAGAGAGGTTAATGCAGGACCGTTAAAGGATGTCTTCAACAGATCCTTGGAAACAGGAGAGGTTCCTCAGGAATGGAGAATGGCTGATGTTGTACCTCTACACAAAAGTGGCGACAGGGAAGAAATGTCAAACTACAGGCCCGTGAGCCTTACCTCAGTGGCAAGAAAACTAATGGAGGCACTCCTGAAAGAGTAAATAGTGAACTTTCTCAAAACCAACAGGTTGCAAGATCCGAGGCAACATGGTTTTAACGAAGGACGGTCTTGCCAAACAAATCTGATTGAGTTCTTTGACTGGATGACCAAGGAACTAGACCAGGGTATGCAATGGATGTCATCTACCTGGATTTCAGCAAATCCTTTGATACTGTTCCTCATAGGAGGCTTGTCAATAAACTCAGTAGCTTGGGGATGGATCCCAAGATGGTAAACTGAATTAGAAAACGGTTGACTGACAGACAACAGAAGGTGATGGTACATGAAGCTCACTCGGATGAAAGGAAGGTGATTAGTGGGTTGCCCCAGGGTTAGGTCCTGGGCCCGGCACTGTTCAATGTATTTGTGAGTAATATTGCTGAAGGACTGAATGGAAAAATGAAATAAAAATTTGCAACAGAGTGGATTCCCCCGAGGGAGTGGTTAACATGAGGAAAGATCTACAAAAGCTGGAAGAATAGGGGGTGAGAGGTTGGTGTGCACGGTTCAGGAGAAAGATCTTGGTGTGATTATCTCTGATGATCTCAAGGTGGCAAAACAGTGCGACAAGACGGTGGCAAAAGCCAGGAGGATGTTGGGCTGCATACAAAGAGGGATTAGCAGCAGAAAGGAAGAAGTACTTATACTACTGTACAAGTCACTGGTGAGGCCTCACTTGGAATACTGCGCTCAGTTTTGGAGACCATATCTTGCAAAAGATGTAAAAAGACTGGAAACTGTTCAGAGGAAGGAGACCAAAATGATTTGGAGCCTACGTCAGAAGCCTTATGAGAAGAGACTTGAAGACCTAAATATGTACACTTTGGAGGAGAGGAGGGACAGGGGAGATATGATTCAGACCGTTAAATACTTAAAGAGTAATGAAGAACAAACAAACCTCTTCCAAAGATGGGGAAGCTGTAAAACTAGAGGGCATAACATGAAGCTGCAAGGTGGTAAATTGAAAGGCAATGTTGTTGTGTCCGCAATAAATAAAACCAGGAGTCTATTTAATAAGATTCAAGCCAATTTATTTGTGCACAGTCTCAGGCACTGTCACATTCAAAATGGTCTGAGCAATGGAGTTCAATAAAACAACAACTTTTATACCTTTCTTCATCAGTTCTATACAGACTAACTCCTCGTTGGTCCCAGTGCCCCCTCCACCCCCATCCAATGGGGACCGCTGACCGGGCTTAACACCTGTTCCCCCTGCTCAGGCCTCTCTAGCCATGGCTCAGTTTCTAGACATAACACATTCTGCTACAAGGTCCCTCCTCAGCTTAGAGAATGTGTGAAAACAAGATACTGGAACACATCTGTTATCAACATAAGGGAGCTAAATAGAAGTTTCTTGCATTCTTATAAAAAGCAGTTTAAAGCAGTTTTCTAACTTCTACTGGCTTTCAGCTCTGCTCAGCTATAATATTGTCAAGTGGGGGTTGGGACTCAGGCCTAACTTACCGGCCTTTCTCACTCCTGCAGACTATGCAGGCTATTCTAGGCCATAGCCTATCACAATGTCAGTAAATATTTTTTCACTGAAAGGGTGGTGGATGCTTGGAATGCCCTCCCAATCGAAGTGGTGAGGGCAAACACGGTGACGGAATTCAAAACGGCATGGGACAAACACAGTGGATCCCTTTACAGCAACAGGATAAAAACAAAATAAAGTGAAACATATAACTTCTGAACCATCTAATGTCTCAACACATAGGGGTGTCCTACATGGAGTGGTAGGTTCACCCCTAAACAAAGACATGGGGAGGGGTGGCCTGCACAGAGCGACAGGTGCACCTACTCTTGCCATCTTGCTCTGCAGACAAGATGGACCATGCTGGTCTTTATCTGCCGTCATCTACTATGTTACTATGTTACCTACGTTGTCTGACCATTTTATACTTTGATCATGCTGGTCTCTTTCTATGGTCTCTACTCCATTGCCATTTCTTGTCTCTCCTTTTGTTTTCTTCACTTCCTTCCATCTTGGATATTGATTTTTTTCTTTCCACCTTTTTTCCATTTAATTTTCTTCCTCCCTGGCCTCACAGATTTCACTATTCCTTACTATCCAGTTCTCAAGATCCCTCTTTTTATGCCATCTACATACCGCTTTTCAACCTTCACCCTAGTCCTTCCATTCCCTAGCTCTTCTATCCTGGTCCATTATTCCCCAGTCTTTTGTTCACTCTCCATGTCTAACATCTCAAATCACCCATCCAGTGTCTCTCTCCCTCTAGCTTTATCTTCACCTCCATCCAGTACCTCCTCTCTCGCTTTCTTTCCATCTCTGACATCTCCTTTCAATCCCCCCTGCAACCAGCATCTACCCCATCTCCATACCATACCATACCATCCCCTCCCTATTACTCACATGTCCAACATCTCTCCATCTTTCTCAATCTATTTACCCCATATCTTCTCTCCTCTCTATCCCTATTATTCCATGTCCTGCATTTCCTTCTCTCCTTATTACCCAATGTACAGCATCTTCCCTCTTTCTCCCCCTCCACAAATTCAGCATTTTCCCATAGTCTCCCTATATCCCCCTGGCCAACATCACATTCCATCACCCCTCTGTGCTTCTCACTATACTCATTTCCATGTCTGGTATCTATCTAGCCCCCCCCCCCCCACTTCAATCATATCCCTGCTGCCTCCCTATTCCCCCCCCCCACACACACACCAAGCATCTTCCTTCTGACTCTCTGTGCCCATTCATGTCCACCTCCCAAAGCCCCGTCATGTCCATTCCCCCCTTCCCAATGCTCCCTCCCATTTATATACAAGAGGAAGAGCCTGCCCATGAAGCAGCATGTCCCTCAAGCAGGAGCTGTGCAGACCATGATCCAAGCCCAGAGCGGCAGGGCACAATTGGCCTTGCACAACCCCTGCCTGCAGGACATGCTGATCCCGTGGGCAGGCTCTGCTTCTCTGGGCCATGATCATTGCCTCACACACCCTTCTGCCTGCAAGAGCAGTATGTCATGTATGCAGGGGCTATGGAAGCAATGACTGTGGCCCAGAGAAATAGAGCCTGCCCGCTCTCGTCAGGAGGGCACTGTTGCTGGTTGCCTGCCCCCACTCACCATTCAGAATGACCTGCAGAGAGTGCTTGACAGCAGTGGAGTGCTTGCCAGCAGTGGAGAGCTTGCCAGCAGGACATGCTGCTCCCGTGGGCAGAAGGCTGTGAGAGGCTGCAATCACTAGTCACAGCCTTCCTGGAAACACGCACTAATTCGCCCCATTCTTAAAAATCCCTCTCTCGATCCTATGATTCCTTCACACTATCGCCCAGTCTCTAATCTTTCCTTCGTCTCTAAGCTCTTGGAAAAATTTGTCTTTGCTCAGCTCTCTCACCACTTGGATGATATCAATTTTCTTCACCCACGTCAATCTGGTTTCCGTCAGGGTCACAGTGTGGAAACTATCCTTCTTGCTTTCACTAACGCTCTACACGTAGCGCACGATCGTGGTGATATCTCGGTGGCGGTTGCACTTGATCTATCAGCTGCTTTTGACCTTGTTGATCACTCCCTCCTTCTCCTCCGTTTTCAAGAGGCGGGCCTTTGTCACACGGTACTTCACTGGTTTCACTCTTTTCTCTCTTTGCGTTCCTGTTCAGTTCTCTCCTCCTCCTCTTCCGTCCCTCCCTCTGATCCTTTTCCTTTGTTATGTGGTGTTCCACAGGGTTCTGTACTTGCCCCTCTTCTTTTTAACCTTTTTCTTGCCCCCCTCACCCTTCAGATCCAGCAAACTGGGATCAGCGCTTTCTATTATGCTGATGATATTGTTCTCCTTCACCATACTTCCCAATCTCACGCTGATCTTTCTCCACTCAACTCTTGTCTCACCATGGTTGCTAGTTGGTTATCACAAAACTGTCTTCACCTTAATCTCACAAAGACCACAGCTATTTGGTTCTCTCGTAGTGGTTCTCCTCCCTCCCTAGCCCTTTCTTTCTCAGGTTCTTCCGTCCCATTAGTTTCTTCTTTCCGCTACCTTGGCGTTATTTTCGACTCCCACCTCTCTTTTCACGACCATATCTCTCATGTCGCTAAAACTTCCTTCTTTTTCTTACGTCAAATTCGTGCTGTTCGGCCTTTTCTCACTCCTCCTGCACTCGCTACCTTACTTCTCTCTTTGGTTATGTCCCGTGTCGATTTTGCTAATTCCCTTTTTCTTGGTCTCCCTAAGTCTCAACTATACCGCCTTCAATGCATTCAATACACTGCCGCCCGCATCGTCACCCATTCTTCCATTCGCGATCATGTCTCACCCCTTCTCTTCCGTCTCCATTGGCTGCCCCTACATTTTCGTTTCCACTACAAACTGCTTACTTTGGTCCATCAAGCTTTCCATACTAACACCCCGCAATATTTGGCCGATCTCCTCACCTATCACACTTCTAGACGCATACCACGTTCATTTCACCTCAACCGCCTCACTCTTCCTTCCCCTTCTTTAGCGCACCTCCAATCTACCCATTCCTCGGCCTTCTTTTTCAAAGCCCCTGCCCTCTGGAATTCCCTATCCCCCCTCCCTCCGGCTTGAACCTCACCATCCTACCTTTAAATGTAATCTAAAAACCCACCTCTTCTCCCTTGCCTTTGACCTTCCCTCCCCTTTTGTATGAGCTATTTCTTGCAATGTCTGTGTTGTGCTCTTTAACCCCCCTCTTTCCTATTAAGATTGTATTTCCCTTCCTATTTTCTGGCTATGGTTTTATGATTGTTTTTATTTGTTTTTTTTTATTGTTTTATGTGATATTTATATTGTAAACCGCTCTGATCTTCTTGAATGGGCGGTATATCAAATTTTAATAAACATAAACATGTCTAATGGGCAGGCTGTCCACTAAGCCACCAGCACTCTGCAGGCCACACTGAATGGGGAGTTAAATAAACATATAAGCATTAAACATACTAATCTTTTTTAAAAATTTAAATGTAAATTATTGTGCTTTTGGACTTGTAGATCATTTTTAAGTGCAGCACATCTTAATGCATAAGTTAAATCATTTAGCATGCATACCCTGTGGAAGATAAAATAATACAGGGATGAGGTTGATATGAGGATGGCTGGATTTGAAGGCACAGTCTTCCACCTGCCTAGGGCTTGTTCTTTTATAGGGCAACCTCATAAGAGGCAGAAAGCAAAGCATGCATGAGATAAAATCAACTTGCAAAGACAGTGGAATGGAAAAAAAACAGCTTCTAGTGGTTAGGACAAGGTACTTCAGGCCGGAGGGCCGGGGGTTCAAGTCCCACCTGGGGACAGCAATCTCAGGCCGGAGGGACTGGGATTTCTAGTCCTATAGGCACTCCTTGTGGTCTTGGGCAAGCCACTTAACCCTCCATTGCCCATGTTCCCTGTAAGTATTAGCGTATGTGTGTCATATCCCCTCGTGTTAAATGTATCTACCAATTGACCGCTTTGACCCGGTGAAAAGCGGGATATAAATACAGCTAAATAAATAAATAAAAATAAATAAATACCACTCTCTTCCTTCTAAAAATGTTTCTGAACTTTTAAGACTTCTCATGTTTCAAGCCCCATTTCTCTCTCTATCTCTGCTTTTATTTCTCGTATTTAAACACATCTTTAAAAAAGCTATAAAAAGCCTCTGATGCTGTAAATTCCACTGTAAAGCCCAGTTTTATAATATTAATTACATCTTTTTACAGGGATGCATGCTTTGTTTCGGTAGCAATATAGAAAGTGCCTTTTTATATTAGATTTTGACACCTGTGGCCTGCCTCTGCCTTCTCAACATTTTTTTTTTCTCAAGAATGCTTGAGCGAGAAAAAACAGCGGCGGGAAGGCAGAGGCAGGCCAGAGGCAGCAACATCTAAAATGAAAACAGCTGGAGTGCCACCGCCAAATGAATTAGCCAGATTGCTTGCAGGAACAGCATGATCAGGCTGATTTGTCTGCCAGAGCCGGAGTACCGCTGACGACGGCAGATGAAATCAATGGGGCCGCGGCTCCGATAACGATCGCGAACCGCTACCGCGGCTTTGTAAACAAGCCCCTTTGTTTTATAAAGTAAGGCTACGTATTTTCATCTTATTGGAATTGAATTTAATCATTTCAGGTTATCTAAAATCCAAGAAATCTGAAATGAGCCTGAGAAAATCTGATGATCTGTAGAAATCCACTGAGGAGGGGGGGGGGGGGAGTTTGGGTGGAGCATAGGTAGAGTGCATATTTATGCACATATTTTACAGAATAGGCCCCAATGCATGTATTATATAAGCACAACCATTAGCATCTGCTCTAGAGCTGGTGATGAGGACTGCGGTGATATTTATGCATGTCTGCAGACACTTAATTTTAGAATTCTATAAAGTAAAATCCACATTATAGAATAGGCATAAAATAAGTGACCTTAACACGCATAGATACATGCATAAATGTAAGCGCTACTCACGGAATTATCTCCTATGTCTTGTGTGCCTGTTTTATACACATGCATACTATTGGGCAATTTTATAAGAGCACATTTGAGCATGTAAAATGCTGTTCTACACATTCAAGTCCCTTATAAGACTGCCCCTGTATTGCTGTTGCACAGGGTCTCCTAATGGAGGAGTAGCCTAGTGGCGAGAGGCAGCAGTCTGGGATCAGAAAGACCAGGTGTGCTGAGAAAGCTCTTGTTCTGGCATGCCTTCAGTAATGAAACTAAATAGTGCTGCAAATGTATTGAAAACTATGATATCTGGTAAATGTTTGATGGCACATTTACTGAATTATGAATGGACTTTCTGCAAATAGGCTTTTCCACATCAAGAATATTGATTTTGTTCTGTATTGTACAGTGTAACTCATGGCTGATAAATCTGAAAAAAACTCCTTGTTACATATTTATTTTGATGTTACTTGGTGTCTGCTTGCGGATATGTTATTGACACCACTTCTGGAGCAACACTTTGGCTTCCAGTTCTCTGGAAACATAGTGACCTGGAATTAAAAATAAGATATGGAATGAGAGTCCAACAGAGTGGTGACGTTTACATTTCTCTGAAAAACTGCTGAATTCTGGTAAACTTTTCATAAGAACATAAGATATGCCATACTGGGTCAGACCGAGGTCCTTCAAGCCCAGTGTATTGTTTCCAACAGTGTCCAATCCAGGTCACCAGCATCTAGCAGTTTCAATAAAGAAAGGTTAATCCCTCTATAAAGGAATTGAGGCTGGCTTTAACAAAAAGTTGGATGATCAGTAGTAGGGCTACTCTGGCCAGAAATATCTCCTTTCTGAACTAAAAACTGAGTTACCGTATGTTCCAGAAGAAAATGAAAACCTGGTTATTTCATGAACTGTTATCAAGATAATAGGTGTTTTTAAATTTTTGTAGAATTGATAGATTATTTTAGAAGCCTTATTCACAATTTTCACATGTATATATGATCACTTGCAGATGCACATTGTATTCATGTATAAATGGCATTTTAGTAAAGGTTTATTTTTCACGTGACTGTCCTTCTCATCCTGAAAATCCATGGAGGCATGTCGGGGCATGTCAGGGGCATGCCTGGGAAGGATGAAAATTTCCACGTATATTCCCCATTTCATAAAGGGAATGTGCAAGTGAACCTAAAATTGTTCCCAACTAGATTTATACATGCTTCCTAAAATGAAGAGGTAGTTAAAAAGTGTCCTTTTTGGCCATCCCTAAATTCCATAATGTACATTTCAAATGACATGAAAGAAAATCCTGGAGAAGGACCACATATTATTGATAAATATATGAATGGGAATGGAATTGATTCCACACCATTCCCAGAACATGATCTTTTTGAACAGCTTGCAAAATAGAAAGTGGACAAGGCCATGTGACTGGATGGGATACATCCCAGGATACTGAAAGAGCTCAGAGAGGTTCTGGCAGGGCCTTTAAAGGATGTTTTTAAGAGATCCCCGGAGATAGGAGAGGTTCCACAGGACTGGAGAAGGGCTGATGTGGTACGTCTTCACTAAAGTGGTAACAGGGAAGAGGTGACAAACTATAGCCTTACCTCTGTGGTGGGAAGAGTAATGGAGGAGCTCTTGAGAGAATAGTGGACCTTCTGGAAACCAATGGATTGCATGGTCCAAGGCAACATGGTTTTACCAGGAGAAGATCATACCAAAACAATTTGGTTGATTTCTTTGACTGGGAGACCACAGAACTAGATCAAGGGCGTGCAATGAATGTGAATATACCTAGATTTCAGCAAAGTCTTTGATACTGTTCCTCATAGGAGGCTTATCAATAAACTGCACAGGCTGGAGATGGTCCCAAAGTGGTGAAATGGATCAGAAACTGACTGACTGACAGATGACATGCGGTTGCGGTAAATGGATTTCATTCAGAAGAAAGGAAGGTGAGTAGTGATGTGCTTCAGGGATTGGTCCTGGGACCAATACTCTTCAATGTATTTGTGAGTGATATTGTCAAAGGATTGAATGAAAAAGTTTGTCTTTTTGCAGATGACACAAAAATCTGCAGCAGAGTGCACACTTCCAAGGCAGTGGATAACATGAGAGAGGATCTACAAACACTAGAAGAATGGTATACAGTAGTGCTTGGCAGTTAAGATTTAATATGAAGAAGTGCAGAGTCTTGCACTTGAAATGCAGAAATCTAAAGGAATTGTATGCGATAGTGCGAGAGAGGTTGGTGTGCATGGACCAGGAGAAGACTTTGCAGTGCTACTGTCTAACGATCTAATGGTGGTGAAGCAATGCGACAAGGCATTAGCCAAAGCCAGAAGGATGCTAGGCTGCATAGAGAAAGGAATAACAAGCAGAAAGGAGGAGGTATCAATGCCCATGTACAGGTCGTTAGTGAGGTCTCACATGGAGTATTGTGTTCGGTTTTGGAGATCATATCTCACGAAGGATATCAAAAGACTCAAAGCTGTGAGAAAGGAGACCAAAATGATTTGGAGGCTGTGCCAGAACATGTATGAGAAGAGACTTGAAGACCTAAATATGTATGCCCTGGAGGAGAGGACGAAAAAGGAAGATATGGTACAGACCTTTAATTACATATTTCATGTAAAATTGTTGTTGAGTTCAATGTAAACCGCCTTGATAAACCTGAAAGGTGGTATATAAGAAATGCTAAATAAATAAATAACTTAATGAGTATTAATGAACAAACAAATCTTTTTCAAACAATGGGAAGCTATAAAACTAGAGGCTATATGATGAATCTGCAAAAAGGTAACTTAAAAGCAACATCAGGAAACACTTTTTCACTAACAGGGTGGTGGGTCTTGGAATGCCCTCCCGATGGAGGTGTTGGGTGCAAATATAGTGATGGAATTAAAAATGGCATGGGACAGACATAATGAATCCCTTTATAGAAAGAGGACAAAATCAAAGCAAACTTAAATATCTTTTATACTTCAATAAATAGAGGGGGGCTAACCTGCATGGAGTAGCAGGTACAACTCTATACACAGGTATAAAGGGGGAATGACGTGCATGGAGCGGCAGTTACAACTACTTTAGCCAACTTATTGGGCAGATTAGATGGACCATACTGGTCTTTATCTGCCATGATCTACTATGTTACTATGTTAGATCTTCAGTTTTCTGTGAAATTGCAAATAATTTGTTATATGCCTTCATTCTACAGGTAAATTATTCCATAGCTTAGGCAGCCAATGATGCCAGTAATATAGTAGCCTAACTCTGTAACCATTTTAAGTGATCATTTTTGCTGCCAAATTTTGAATACGTTGTAATCTGCATATTCATTTCTTAGGATAGACTGTATTACCAAAGTCAAAATAGCTGAACACCAGAGATGCCGAGTTACCCAATTCCAGAAGTAAGATTTTTTGCCAGTTCTGGTTTTAAATTTACCTTGCAAGGCAGTATAGTATTTGTAATCCCTGATTTTACCCATTGACATCAGTGCTATAGGTCAGGATGAGATTTTCAGAATTCTAGGACTTCTTACTCCGGAACTGGGTAGCTTGGCAACTCTGCAACATTGTCATCTAGACCACTGTTTAGAAATCTTGGGCCCTTAATGAAGAGTGGTGGAGCAACCTAATAGCACAGTAACTCAGGGGCCAATAAAATGTCTCCTATTCCAGAATGTAACTCACCTTGAACTTCTGAGAAAAAGTATGAGCTAAATCCATTTCTCTTTTCCTGTGCCAGAAAGTGCATAAGAAGAGGCTTGAAGACCTAAATATGTGTGCTCTAGAGAGGATAGGGGTATATGATATAGATGTTTAAGTATTTAAAAGGTATTAATGGATAAATATTGTTCAAAGACAGGAAAGCTGTAAATTTAGAGGACATGAAACGAAGCTGCAAGGAGGTAAACGTAAAAGCAACATCAGGAAGTATTTTTTTCATCGAAAGGGTAGTGGATGCCTGGAATGGAGATGGAGATGGGTGCAAAAACAGTGACAGAATTTAAAAAGGCATGAGACAGACAGAAAGGGTCCTTTTATGGCAAGAAAATGTTATCAAAGGAAACTTAGATAACTTTATAAACAGAGGAGATAAGCTGCACGGAGCAGCAGGTACAACCTTATACAAAAGCATAGAGGGGGAGTAACTTGTAAGGAGCAGTAGGTTCAACCCTACAACTCGAGTCACCTTATTAGGCAGACTAGATGATCAATGCTGATCTTTATCTGCCATCCTTTATTATGGTATTTTATCTCAATTGCCTAACTCATTTTAATTTATACCATGTTTTTTTTTTAGCATTGTGCACCTGGTCTCCAAATGTCAACTGCAAATCTAGACTTACTCCAAGGCTACAAAACATTTGTGCAAATCCAATCTCATACTCGTAGCTGGAAATCAGTAACAATTAATGTCACCAGGAATGGTCCTGTTCCACTCATAAAACCTGATTTTGTAAGATTCATTTCAATTAATTACTGTTTAAAGATTCTCCTAATAGTTGTAAACTCTGTCTCAATTGATCTAAAAGCTATTGAAAATAATTCTTTATTGATGTAAAAACTGTACGCATCCGAAAAAAAAATATATATGGAGAAAAACCTTAGCCAGTGAATTAAAATTAATATTTAAAAGGGGGATAACGGAGACCCTTGTGGTATCCCTGACTCATAATTTCTGAGTTTAGTATAGTATTTCTGAGTATGCTCATTAAACTCTAAACTAAAAGTTCTATTGGTCAGAAATGATTCACATTATTTCAAAGCTCAATCCTCAACCTCCAACATCTGTAATCTCCTCCACAATAATTCAAGACTAATATTATGAAATGTGGATGACAGTTCTAATAATACCCCAAGAACACATCCACATTTATCTTTCCATCGTTGCATCTCCTCTACTAATGTAATCAAAACAGTTTCTGTACTAAAGGATGGACAAAATCCTGATTGACCCTCATCCAATCCTCCTATTTCC
Source organism: Ichthyophis bannanicus (assembly GCA_033557465.1). Taxonomy (NCBI): domain Eukaryota; kingdom Metazoa; phylum Chordata; class Amphibia; order Gymnophiona; family Ichthyophiidae; genus Ichthyophis; species Ichthyophis bannanicus. The sequence goes on along the minus strand of CM066033.1, from coordinate 1,178,418,336 downwards.
TGGCAAGTCACAATTGATTCTATGATTTTTACAACACACAGCGAATTTGAAACTGGTTGATAATTTCTTACATCATTTTTGGAAAGAGATTATTTTTTTTAAATTGACCACATTAAAGCTTGTTTCAGAGGTAGTGGAAAACCACCTTCATATAAGGACTAAATGATCGTAGGTCTCAAATATTGATAACTCTTTTCAGATAGAGCAGGTAAAAACTGTGCAGGGCACAGATCGACGGGGCTATATCCTTTTTCAAATTTACCAACTATCTGTTTCAGTTGTTCATCACTTAACTCAAAAAAGTGTATGTTTTTAAACACAGCATTTCCAAAATTATTCCTAATCTGTACAGTGGTAAAATCTTTTTTGATTATCACAAATCATCTCAACAAAAAACTGTGCCAGATCTTCACTATCCAATTGTATTTTAATCTTCTTTAACTCCCCTTTCCCACCACTTGAAGAAATATCATCAGGCAAATTAAAATATGCCAGTGTTTGACCTATATATGAAAAAACTGCTGGAAGCTGTCTTTCCAATTAGTGACCATTTTGAATCTACTGGTAGTTGGTAAAGTAATCAGAAAGGTGTTTCATCAGCAGTTGTATGAGTTTTTAGATAACCATGCAATTATTGATTCCATTCAACATGGTTTTCCACATGGGCACAGCCATGAAATAATGCTTGTGTCATCTCCTGATTCTCTATTACCAAGGTTGGAAATGTTTTGCAGTTCTGATGACATTTATTGATATTTCAGCAGCTTTTGGCACAGTGCTGCCTGAACTAATTATATCTCAGTTGGTGTAGCTTGGAATGCGGCACAGTATTAAAATGGTTTGCTTCTTATTTATCTGATTGTCGTCAGTGATCTACATTGGTACTGATAGGGAAAGGGGAATTCAATTTATCTTACACTTTTTCTTAAGAGTTCAAGGCAAGTTATATTCAGGGTTAGAAGGCATCGTCTTGTCCTCCAAGGGCTTACAAACTAAGTTTGTACCTGAGACACGAAAGAGTAAAGTGGCTTGCCCAAGATCACATGGAGCAGTAATGGGATATGAATCCTGGCTTCCCTGATTTTAGCCCTCTGCTTTAACCATTAGGAGTACTCCTCCACTCAGAATGCTAAATATCACCAAGTGGAGTCCCTTAGGGCTTGCCTTTATCAACCACTTTATTTCATGTTCATATGTTGCATCCTTGCTGTAGGACTTGGGAAGTGATTTCATATTGTATGCAAAATTTCATCTCATCAGATTGACTAAATTGTTAAAACATTTTGGCTATATTCCTTCGTGGGTTCTTGAAAATCGTCTGCTGATAAATTTAAAGAAAACTGGTTGTGCATACGGAAACTTGGTGACTTGCTCCCTCCTCAGTCTCACTGACACATCATCACCTGTCATTAAAATCTGAAACTTACTAATTAGAGATACAGCTAGATTCCTATTTACCTTTCTGTCTCCATGGTGAAGGTTGTTAGAGTACTATTTTTTATTGTGTATAGAAAGTAGCGTGAGGATTTATTTTTTTTTTAGTTCTGAAGATTCTGAGGTAGTGATTCAGATTTTGATAGTGCCCTATCTTGACTATTGCAATTTTTGTATACTAGTTTATCTGATATGACAATGTGTCCGGTACAATTAGCCCGAAAGGTGACTGCAAGGATCATAAGTAACTCTATATCAGCAAGGCCGCGGGTCCCGTCCGCGTGGCCGCTCCTAACCGGGGGGGTGGCGGGCCGTTCGCCCCGCCCCCTCTCGGTTGCGGCGGCGCGCGGCTGTTACTGCCCGCGCGGCCGGGCGCCTCATTGGCTCCCCGTGGCGTTTTAAACGCCCGGGAGCCAATGGGAGGCTGGGCCGCGGCAGCAGGGGGGGGGGGATAAGTGGCGCGGGGACCCAGCTTCTTATCGGCAGTTGCTGGGTCCAGGCTGGAGGCTCCTGTTGTCCCGCCCGCCCACCCCGGCTGGGGGAGGCTTTGGGGGGGGGGTGTTTGGGTTGTTGCAGCTGGAAGGGGGGCTTTGGCGGGATCCTGGAGGTTTCCGGGGTCCGGAGCCGGTGGCAAGCATGAGGGCGGGGGTGGGGTACCCCCGACCCGGTTAATCCCTCAGGCTTTTGCTAATAGCATGGCGAAGCCGGAAGAGGGAGGGAGTGGAAAATGTCGGGCCTGTGCCCGGGGGAAGCGGATGCGGCGTCACCTTGCTACTAACACGGCGGGTGAGAGCTCGCTCTGCTTGGGGGGGGGGGGTTAAAATATGTTGATGTTGGATTATGTTGGTTTAAAAGGTTATTAAAGCTGCGACCAGTTTAAGTCCCAATTTGTTGTCATGTGTTTGTTTTGAATTGCTCTCTCGGGGGAAGGAAAGTGGGGGTGGGGCCTGGGGAGGGGCGAGAGGCGTCGTCCGCCTTACCCGGTTACTAAATGATCTTCATTGACTTCTGATAAAATGTTGTGCTCATTTTAAGTGTTTATGTATTTTATAACTTCTAAAATAAAGTCTAAAACCTAATCAAGCTAGCTAAGCCTGAAGAATGGTCTAGAATTTGGCAGCTGGGATTTAATGTTTAAAAAATGCAAGGTCATGCATTTGGGCTGCAGCAATCCAAGGGAGCAATATAGTTTAGGGGTGAAGTACTTTTGTCCACTAAAGAAGAGCGAGACCTTGGTATGGTTGTGTCTGATGATCTTAAAGTAGCTAAACAGGTAGAAAAGGCAACAGAAAAGCTTGAAGGATGCTTGGGTGCACAGGAAGAGGAATGGCCAGCAGAAAAAAAGAGGTGATAGTGCCTCTGTATAAGTCTTTGGTGTGACCTCATTTGGAGTATAGTGTGCAATTCTGGAGACCGCACCTTCAAAAGGATATAAACAGGATGGAGTCGGTACAGAGGGTGGCTACTAAAATAGTTACTGGTCTTCATTATAAAACATATGAGGACAGACTTAGGGATCTTAATATGTACACCTTAGAGGAAAGGCGGAATAGAGGTGATATGATTGAGACATTTAAATTCCTCTGGGGCATAAATGCACAGGAGAGCCTCTTTTGATTGAAAACAAGTTCTGCTCTGAGGGGACATAGGATGAGGGTGAAAGGGGATAGATTCAGGAGTGATATGCAGAAATATTTCTTTATGGAAAGAGTGGTGGATCTGTGGAATAGTCTCCCAGTGGAGGTGGTAGAGATGAGGACAGTATCTGAATTCAAAAAAGCATGGGACAAACACAAAGGATCTCTAAAGGAAAAAAAAAAGGGTACTGTTTTACAGTAGTTGTTGATATTTATTTATTTATTTATTTATTTATTTAACAGTTCTTCTATACCGCGCTTTTCAGATCAGTGCGGTTTACATTCAACGTCAACTATACAGCACAGGCATTCTGAGTTGTAAACTTTACAATAAACAGGGAAATCAACATGGAAACAACTGGGGAAACTATCTACATTGTATTTACACTATTACCTTTTTTAAGCAGGGTCTATGGAAGGACAAATGTAGTGATGGTCAAAAACTAGCACAGAGCATTAAATGTCAAACCGGAAAAAAACTCTGTATCAAACACATGAAAGTATACTGTGTCAAAATCAAAAAAACTAAAAAACTACTATGCATTCACTTAGAAAGTAGAAAAAGCAGAATTCAAGCAAAGGTATTTGAAGCAACAGAAGGTCTCAGACTTTAACGGGCAAACCGTATACTCAAGGCAATGTTCACCAACAGAGCACAGTAAAAGCCCTTTCTTGCATCAACGACCTTAAGAATTATGTTGCTCCACAAAGTAGCTGTCACTAACTCCTTTAACACAAGTAATAACAGTATTTCTCTTGACAAATTCTTCAAAATCAGTGTAGGAGAGTGAATAGCATAACTTAGCTGAAAACGTATTGCTTGAACTGCTGCATAGCCATCATCTCATCCCCGCTCCAACCCCAACGCTCTCAATCGCGCTGTTATTGCGTTTCACCCGAGCAGGTTTCTTCAGGGGGTGACAAGCAGAGGATAGCGAGAACACTAGATGATAGAAAAACAGGAATGCATTAGTTTTGTAAAAAGCACATACTTTCCTTAATGTGCTGGAAGAAGACATCTCAAACGGGAAAGGAACAAAGCAGGTTGCTTACGGCCAGCTGCAGGAACAGAAGCATTACTAACTGCTGCCAAAAGCTGCGCATGCGGACTACACACTTATAGGCCCAGCTGATTGATTAATTAAAGGGCAAGAGCTACACACATGCTTCCCATTCAACTCGTACATTGAGCCCAGAGGGAGAAACTGAACCAACACGATGAATCCACCGTTGTTCAAACCAGGACAGCGTACTGTCTCTAGTTTTACCGTGCTGTGCAGAATCGACTTTATCTAAACAGAAGCATTGCAGTTCAGAAAAGGTGTGTTGCAGGCTAAGACAATGTTCAACAATTGGAGCTTCACGGCGTTGGCATTTGAGCCTACTCTTGTGCTCATTCATCCTGACTTTAAACATGCGAGTGGTTTTACCGATATAGGCAAGCCCACACGGACATAAAATGCAGTAAATCACAAAAGTAGAAATGCAGGAGGTACGATGTCTGAGCCGATAGACGTTGCCTTGATAATGAAATTCACTCAACTCTTTAGTGATAGCACAGATGTCACATTCACCACACTTGACGTGGCCAACTTGCACAGGAGAAGAGGACATGAGCGGCCGGAGCACTGCAGGGCTAAGTAGTTCTTTAAAATTTCTATTCCGCTGCCACACGCAGCGTACATTCTTAGTTTCTAGACCAGGAATACTATGCAGCACATTCGTATGCCGATGGATAATCCGTTTAAGCTGTGCACTAAAAGGAGAAAACTTTGTGATCAGATTAACGGAGGAATCAGCCTCCAACAGGTCAACTGATGTCCTGCACGGGTGCACAAGCAAATCCCGATTAAGATGCAAAGCTCTTTTATATGCCCGGTGAACAACAGGCCGCGGATAACCTCTCTCGAGGAAATTCTTTTTCAGCACACAAGATTGAGTTTTAAACATCTGAACATGAGTGCAATTGCGCCGAAAGCGCACAAACTGCGAGAATGGTAAACTATTCTTTAAGGGACCCGGATGAGCACTTTTGTAGTGAAGAAGTGTGTTACGGTCAGTCCCTTTCCGATGTACTGAAGTAAGCCAGCCTGTCAAGGTTTTACAGACCAAAACATCCAGAAAGGGAAGGCAGTCCATGTGATGATGCAGGGTAAACTTCAGACGAGTATTACAGCCATTAAGCCAAACAAAAAATTCTTGTAGACTCGCTGGAGTGCCCCGCCAAATCAGAAAAATACCATCAATGTAGCGCCGCCAAAGGCAGATGTGCTGTTGAAACGGAGACAAATCAATCCATTGTTGTTCGAAGCGCCGCATGTACAAATTTGCGACGGAAGGAGCACAGGTAGCGCCCATAGCCACCCCGCCTATTTGATGATACAGGACCCCATCAAAAGCAAAAAAATTATTGTAAAGTGCAAGGGCCGCCAGATCCGACAGAAGACCAAGCTGGCCAGCTGAAAGATCGCCCCGCAGGGCTAGTGCTTCCATTATAACGTCATGAGCATCCAACTGAGGGATTACAGTGTAGAGAGACGTAACATCAAGCGTTGCGGGGCGATCTTTCAGCTGGCCAGCTTGGTCTTCTGTCGGATCTGGCGGCCCTTGCACTTTACAATAATTTTTTTGCTTTTGATGGGGTCCTGTATCATCAAATAGGCGGGGTGGCTATGGGCGCTACCTGTGCTCCTTCCGTCGCAAATTTGTACATGCGGCGCTTCGAACAACAATGGATTGATTCGTCTCCGTTTCAACAGCACATCTGCCTTTGGCGGCGCTACATTGATGATATTTTTCTGATTTGGCGGGGCACTCCAGCGAGTCTACAAGAATTTTTTGTTTGGCTTAATGGCTGTAATACTCGTCTGAAGTTTACCCTGCATCATCACATGGACTGCCTTCCCTTTCTGGATGTTTTGGTCTGTAAAACCTTGACAGGCTGGCTTACTTCAGTACATCGGAAAGGGACTGACCGTAACACACTTCTTCACTACAAAAGTGCTCATCCGGGTCCCTTGAAGAATAGTTTACCATTCTCGCAGTTTGTGCGCTTTCGGCGCAATTGCACTCATGTTCAGATGTTTAAAACTCAATCTTGTGTGCTGAAAAAGAATTTCCTCGAGAGAGGTTATCCACGGCCTGTTGTTCACCGGGCATATAAAAGAGCTTTGCATCTTAATCGGGATTTGCTTGTGCACCCGTGCAGGACATCAGTTGACCTGTTGGAGGCTGATTCCTCCGTTAATCTGATCACAAAGTTTTCTCCTTTTAGTGCACAGCTTAAACGGATTATCCATCGGCATACGAATGTGCTGCATAGTATTCCTGGTCTAGAAACTAAGAATGTACGCTGCGTGTGGCAGCGGAATAGAAATTTTAAAGAACTACTTAGCCCTGCAGTGCTCCGGCCGCTCATGTCCTCTTCTCCTGTGCAAGTTGGCCACGTCAAGTGTGGTGAATGTGACATCTGTGCTATCACTAAAGAGTTGAGTGAATTTCATTATCAAGGCAACGTCTATCGGCTCAGACATCGTACCTCCTGCATTTCTACTTTTGTGATTTACTGCATTTTATGTCCGTGTGGGCTTGCCTATATCGGTAAAACCACTCGCATGTTTAAAGTCAGGATGAATGAGCACAAGAGTAGGCTCAAATGCCAACGCCGTGAAGCTCCAATTGTTGAACATTGTCTTAGCCTGCAACACACCTTTTCTGAACTGCAATGCTTCTGTTTAGATAAAGTCGATTCTGCACAGCACGGTAAAACTAGAGACAGTACGCTGTCCTGGTTTGAACAACGGTGGATTCATCGTGTTGGTTCAGTTTCTCCCTCTGGGCTCAATGTACGAGTTGAATGGGAAGCATGTGTGTAGCTCTTGCCCTTTAATTAATCAATCAGCTGGGCCTATAAGTGTGTAGTCCGCATGCGCAGCTTTTGGCAGCAGTTAGTAATGCTTCTGTTCCTGCAGCTGGCCGTAAGCAACCTGCTTTGTTCCTTTCCCGTTTGAGATGTCTTCTTCCAGCACATTAAGGAAAGTATGTGCTTTTTACAAAACTAATGCATTCCTGTTTTTCTATCATCTAGTGTTCTCGCTATCCTCTGCTTGTCACCCCCTGAAGAAACCTGCTCGGGTGAAACGCAATAACAGCGCGATTGAGAGCGTTGGGGTTGGAGCGGGGATGAGATGATGGCTATGCAGCAGTTCAAGCAATACATTTTCAGCTAAGTTATGCTATTCACTCTCCTACACTGATTTTGAAGAATTTGTCAAGAGAAATACTGTTATTACTTGTGTTAAAGGAGTTAGTGACAGCTACTTTGTGGAGCAACATAATTCTTAAGGTCGTTGATGCAAGAAAGGGCTTTTACTGTGCTCTGTTGGTGAACATTGCCTTGAGTATACGGTTTGCCCGTTAAAGTCTGAGACCTTCTGTTGCTTCAAATACCTTTGCTTGAATTCTGCTTTTTCTACTTTCTAAGTGAATGCATAGTAGTTTTTTAGTTTTTTTGATTTTGACACAGTATACTTTCATGTGTTTGATACAGAGTTTTTTTCCGGTTTGATATGGAAGGACAGACTAGATAGACCATGTGGTCTTTTTCTGTTGTCACTTTTCTGTTTCTAAGTTTCTAATCATATCACATATGTCTCTTCATCCACCCAGGACTTTATTTATCTTTTTTTAGAGTCTATTGAAAAGATTCTGAGCTCTCACTCTGGCTCTGTCTTTAAAGATCTTACAAATCATAGTTTTGTTTTCCTCGGGAAGTACTGTATAAGCCTGATTTGGCATAGGTCATTTAAGTAGGAAAAAGGGTGTTCAAGTTGTGACATTCTTAATTTGCAGTGTATTTTACCAAAGACTTGTTGAACACAGGGTCTTTTGCAAAATATGTATATGGCCATGGAAATCAGCAGCACATACAGTGGGAACAACCATTTTACAAAGACACAGGCTCAAAAAAAGATCAACATCACTCCTGGATTTGCATAAATAAATGAAAACACTTATACATGTTACACATGTAAATAGCATTCATGCTTTGCCACTTACGCATAGAAATGATGCTACTGCTACATGTTAGTGATGGATTTTACAAAACTGCACATCCAAGGGTAGCCAATTAAGGATCCAAGCACTTTTTCTTTTGTTTCATATAGTTTTAACAACACAGATGTAATATAAGCAGAATTACCCTTCAAACACTCTTCTGAATCCCAGGTCCAAATGAGCTATTTAGTTTTATTTGTATTGTAAACCACTTTGTTGCTACTGACTAAAGGTGGTAGATCAAGTAAAAAACTAATCTAAACTAAACTATCTGACTATATGGCTTGGAACTAGTGTAAATGCTAAAGTCCAAATGTTTTGAGCTATTCTTACATTTCATTTGTAAAATTAGAAATGTGCTCCTAAAGTTCTGCATAGATCCCATCCAGACCACACCCCCTACAAAATCTGTGCATGCTTGGGAAGTAGACACGTAAGAAGTGGCTTTTCAAAAATTGTTAATTAGGCATGCGGCCATTTATATGTGTAAATTAGTGTTTACACGTGCAAGTGGTATCTACCCCTTCTAAAAGAATCCCTATGAATCAATGATATGTAGTGGATAATTTTGTAACCAGGCACATGGTGTAAGGTAGTCAAAATGCACTCATTTTAAGCCTATTTTATAAAGTAAACTAGGTGCCTACTTTTCATGATAAAATATTTAGTATACTGTAAGTTGCCAAAAACACATTTTAAGTTAAAGGATCAGGCATTTATACCAGCCCTAGAGCTGGTGTGAATATCCACACCTAGGGTTTTCATAAATGCACATAAATTCTAATATTTTATAATCTATGCACATATTTTAATGTGCCCTCAAGTCAATGCTGACTCCTAGAGACCCAGCATTCCATAAATTTTCTTAGCAAATTATGACTGGAAGTAGATTAACAGGCCTTTTCTTCTGAGGAAATAAAAGGAAAAATAATTTACCCGAAGCCAAGCCAATGGGAATCAAACACTGATTTTCTGGGAACTAGGCTGTTGATCTAACCACTAAGTTACTTCTTCACTCTGAGCTATGTACATACTTCTTTTATAATCTGTCCACCCATACTCCGGCCCCAAACTCCACCCATGTGCATACCCAAAGTGAAAATACATGCAATACAAACCAGGTGCACACCTTTACACTAGTCAACATGCATAAATGGCTACTTATGGGGGATATTTACTAAAATGCACTGTTACCATGTAGTAAGCACCGCAAATTAGCAAGGGAGGTGGTGTAAACCTGCACTGTTGAGCGTGTGCCTGGCATGACCCCCTGTAGTTACCATAGGAAGATGTACCTCACTATACTAACCAGCCAGCTTATCTAACGTGGGTGCCAGACACTGAGGAAGCTGTAAGTACACCTGTGCTAATAGCAGCAAGAACAGTTAGTGTGCACTAGAGATGGCCATGCTAACTGCAATGTGTCTTCAACACCCGCACTCCATCCTCTAAACCACCCAGACACTATCCCTTCCTGAATTAGCTGTTTTAGCACAGGACATTTACCGTACCACCCCATGCTGTCAACACATCACACGTAGTGCTTGGTAAACCCCATGCTAACCTTTAGCATGATTTAGTAAACATGCCTCTATGTGTGCAAATGACCAAAATACTAATATGTAGGTAATACTTGCTGCCTAAATCTAGCTGTCTCCTTATAAAATTACCTAAACAAAAATTAATGAAATAGAGTTTAATTTAATATAATTCCAGGATTTTCTACCTTTCCAGGACAAAGCCTACTCAATACAGAGTACAAAAAGCACCATAAAAATACATAAGAAAAAAAAAATCATACTACATTTACCTCAACAGTAAAAATACAATTTAAAATCTAACAATAATTTGTGTTTCTTTGGAAGCTAGTAGTGAATCTTAATTAAAACTACTTTTTAAAACATACCAGGGAACCTAGTTTAAAATCTATGTTTGTGTTTCATTCCTACCCACCCTCCTTCACTGACTACTACTCAACCAAAGTAAATTTTTGATTTATAGGCTAATCCTCATTAAGAGAATAGGAGGGATTTTTTTTTCATAACATAGACTCATGGCGGCAGAAAAAGACCACATGGCCTATCTAGTCTGCCCTTCCATATCGACTACTACAATAGTCCCCTCTTTTCCTTTAGAAATCCTCTGTGTTTGTCCCATGCATTTTTGAATTCAGATACTGTCCTCATCTTTACCACCTCTACTGGGAGACTATTCCACGCATCTACTACTCTTTCACCCTCATCCTATGTCCCCTCAAAGTAGAGCTTGCTTTTATCTCTATCATATCTTCTCTATCCCGCCTTTCCTCTAAGGTGTACATATTAAGATCATTAAGTCTGTCCTCATATGCTTTATAATGAAGACCACTAACCATTTTAGTAGCAACCCTCTGCACTGACTCCATTCTGTTTTATATCCTTTTGAAGGTGTGGTCTCCAGAACTGTACACGATACTCCAAATGAGGTTGCACCAAAGACCTATACAGAGGCACTATCGCCTCCTTTTTTCTGCTGGCCATTCCTCTCACTTTGCACCCAAACATTCTTCTAGCCTTTTCCATCACCTTTTCTACCTGTTTAGCTACTTTAGGATCATCAAACTCAATCACACCCAGGTCCTGCTCTTCTTTTGTGTAAAGAAGTACTCCCCCCACTACACACACACACACTGTACTGCTCCCTTAGATTTTTGCAGCCCAAATGCATGACCCTGCACACATATTTGACACGTAAAGAATCAAATAAAACAAGACCAATTTATATACAGTTTATATACTGTCAAGAACCTCCCAGGACATGGTGGGAAGAGGAAAATTAATCCAAGAAGTCTTCAAAGGTTCGTGAAAACTATTGGAAAAACACCATGAACAAACTACCAAAAGCTGATCTGGAGCAATTTGGAGTGGTCATTTCAACCCGCACCATATCCCACACATTCAACAAAGAAGGACTTTATGTGTGAAGGCCAAGGAGGACCCCACTGCTCAAAGACAGACATAAAAACGCATGTCTTATTTTTACCTAAACCGACCTTGAGAAAGCACAATCCTTCTGGGAAAATGGTCTGTGGACAGATGAAACCAATCTTGAAATGTTTAGCAATGCAGACCAACAATATATTTATAGGCAAAGAAATAAAGCTTATAAGGAAAAAAAACAACCTTCCTACAGTTAAATATGGTGGAGGCTCTATATTCTTGTGGGGCTGTTTTGCTTCCTCAGGAACTGAAGGCCTGGAACGTATTAAATGAATCATAAAGTCAGAACACTATCAAGGTATTGCAGCCGCCGGCCCAATCGGCATCGGGGAAGGGAGCAGGCAGGTAAGCTCCCCACCACCAAGGCCAATCAGGCCAAAGATCTCCACTGGGAAGGACTTTAAATTTAAAGTGCTCCAAGGCACGCCCACGCCAGAGGGCCCTTAGGCGTGGCCCTTGAGTGGGGCACTGGAAAGCACACCTAAGATCGACATGATCTGCCTACTTTAATGTAATCCACCCACCTGAAAACACCAGCCCACTTAACAGGACGCAACCAGCAACAAACATGCAATCCAAACCACAGAGCCGTTCTACAACATGCCAGCAAACCATTTATTTTATTTATATTCTCTTACATACCATGCTATTCTGCATCAGTGCAGTTTACATTGAACAAACTGAAATTGCATTGAACAGGGCATTATAACTTGGAGATAACTATTTTACAGGGAACATGGGCTATGGAGGGTTAAGTGGCTTGCCCAAGACCACAAGGAGCACCTGTGGGACTAGAAACCCCAGTCCTTCCGGCCCAAGGTTGCTGTCCTTTAGTGGGATTTGAACCCCTGACCTTCTGGCCTGAAGTACCTTGCCCCAACCACTAGGCCACTCCTCCACTCCAAACTAAGCCAAACTAAGAACGTGCTCCTACACAGAACAGTACCGTCTCCTTCCCACCGGCTGCACCGCTATGCATGAGGTAAGCCTCCTGTGCTCTAACTCCAACCTACTACCAATGCCTCAAACTCCATGAAGTGCACCGTAGGGTCCTCTTAGTGCATACTTAGAGCATACACCTTCTTCTCCTGTTAGTCACCTCTCTTAATTAAGCATGCACAATGTCTGGGTTTCTCACAGTTATGCTGCACCTCTTATGCCTAGTCCAACTTATCTCATGGGCAGGCACATTCACACAACATCATGGCCCAATCCCCATCGTACAAACCCTGTGACATAGGAGTCATCATGATTCTCTTCACCCAAGAAAACCACCTCCTACAGCAAACCACCGCCGGCTGATACACATAATCTGCCAACCATTGACCAAAACCAAGAGATGCAAATCTTCACACTTGGAAAGATTGAACTGCATGCTAATTATCCACAAAAAATGGCCTGCCATCACTGACTATGCCAAACTTCGGAATCTGGACCTGCTCTTCGTCACGGAGACATGGTTAACTGACACAGACACAGTTCTCACCAACCAGCTAAGACTTCCTGGATATGACCTCTTCAACTGTCCTAGAACAAACCAAAAAGGGGGTGGGATTCTCATAATAGCTAGAAGCAACCTTCATTTTCAATGCAACTTTGCCCAGAGCTCAACCAATCTCGACAACATCTTCATCTCAAACAAGTTCCTAGCAGTTTGTCTCTTTTACCATCTACCATCTTCAAACACAGACAAACTAGCTACAATTCTTGAACTAGCATGTAAGCATAATATCCAGCAGAAACAGATATGGCTGCTAGGTGACTTTAACCTCCCATCACTCCCTGCCAAGCACTCTATGGCGTTCATGAATGCAATGACTGCACTGGATTATCATCAACTTATACACACACCCACCCACACTAGAGGTAACATCCTGGACCTAATTTTTGCCTCCCTATCCTCCCACACCTTATGCAACCATAGCTCACCCACTTGTTCTCCCTGTTCCCTGGTCTGACCATAATGCCATACTTTTCCACATACCGTATGGCATAAATGAGCAGCGGTCCTCCGTATAAAAATCCCTCCATCCTCCTCCGCTTCAGATACTTTAACAAAGAAACATTCCTCAGTGACATTCTGCATGACCTTGACTCAGACACCAACAATCTGGATAAGATAATAGAGACATGGAACAACAGCCTCTCTAGAGCTGCACTCCTACCACCCTCCATAAAACCTACCTGCAAGAACCATGAAGCAGTGTGGTTTACTGTTGACCTGCGTGAAACATTATTACACCTCAAAAAACTTGAACGCCGCTGGAGACACTCTAGGCATATCAACGACAAAACTGCGTACCTTAATAAATTGCAGCAACATCGAAGAGCAGTAAATCACAAGAGAAAAGAATACCATACCAACACCCTCATGCGCTCCCTTAACAAACCTCGGGAGCTCTTCAGCCTCATTAAATCCCTCACGAAGGATACATCTATCAATGAACCAATGAACATTCCTAGCCCAGAGACCTTTGCTGCATACTTCCAAAGCAAAACCAATTTGACAATATCCAACCTTGATAACTCACTTATGTAACTCTCTCCACCTGGTGACACGCTCAAACCCACACTAGAAGTCTTTTACCCATACTCTCCCGAGCAAATAGAAAAAATCATCTGTGGGATTAACACCACCACCTCCCCAGCAGATCCATGTCCAGCTTTCTGGATTAAGCAAATACAATACAACCTCAGCCCAATCATCACTCGCCTCTCGCTATCTAGAGGTGTTCTTCCATCACCCCTCAAAACCTCCTCCATCAGACCACTGCAAAAGAATAACAAACTAGTTTCTACAGACCCATATCTAGCCTCCCCTTCCTGACTAAAATTTTAGAAAACATTGTCAACCAACAAATCCAGGACCACATCGACTCCTATGCACCTCTTAACAATCAGCAACATGAGTTCTGCCAATATCATGGTGTCAAAACCCTACTGGCAACTCTACTAGGCAGACTCTACACAGGCTTAGACAAGAAGAAACAACCCTGACTATTCTTCCATCACAGGATGCTTCAGTACAGTCTCAGAATGGCTCTCTACTCACAACCTGATGGTTAACAGCAGAAAGTCGGAGGTCTTATTTATAACCAAAAACCCACCAACCTCTCTGAAGGTAAAAGAATTTGAGCTCATGTTTAAGCAGGAGGTATGTTATCTAGGAGTCACTTTGGACCAACATCTGAATTGGGAAGCCCATGTACAAAATGTAGTCAAGACAATCTATCATAAAATAAGGACCCTCCACCATCTATGCTCCCTCCTTGAACCCTCAGATTTTCGCACAGTATTCCAAGCACTCATATTTCCTCACCTGGACTACACCAACATAATTCTCCATGGCCTGCCAAAGCACACTCTCCAACCATTACAACTGGCCATGAATACAGCTGCCTGAACACTCCTCAGCACGTCCAGATTTGAACACATCACGCCCCTCTTTATTCAGCTACACTGGTTCCCGTTAACAAGCCGCCTGATATACAAAGCCCTCTTACTTACTTTCAAGTCACTGTATGGCATGTCTGTGACCTCCCTTGCAGCACTTGTAAAAAGCACTCCTGAAAACAGAACCAGGAGATCATATATGGTGAACTCACTTGTCACCCCTTCAGCAATAAGGTCATGCACCCAGGCTAAAAATAATCTTGCCTTCTCCTTTTATGCACCAACCCTATGGAACTCCTTACCTCCAGCAATCCGAGCCATCTCAGACCAATCACCCTTCAGGAAGGCCTTAAAGACCTACCTTTTTCAGCTAGCTTACAACCATCTACCCTAGCTAAGCCTGGTGCTATGACTCTACTGTCCAGCTGGTTTAGTTCTCCCCCTTGCACATTCCAAGTTCATTTCCCTGTTTAACATTTAATCTTTAAGTTGCCTATTCTTAATACCTTTATAATTCATGTTTCATGGTTCTAAGTTCTATGTATCTTACTGTTCTATATAAACTGTTTACTGTTTATGTTTTATGTAACCGCACTGATCTCAAAGTGCGGTATATAAGAACAAACAAACAAATTAATTAAATTAATTAATTAATAAGGTATTTTGGAGGGAAATGTGATACCTAGGGGTATGTTTACTAAACCAGGCTAATGGTTAACCCGGGCTATCTGCAACTAGGTCCCATTGAATAATATGGGACCTAGTGGCAGATAGCCCGGGTTAACCATTAGCCCAGTTCAGTAAACATACCCCCTAGGGTCAGAAAGCTAGGTCTGGGTTGAAGGTATATTGGTCCTCCAGCAGGATTATGACCCAAACATACATCCAAAAGTACAAAAGAATAGTTAAAAAGGAACAAATGGACTGTTTTAAACTAGCCTGCAATGAGTCATGATCTCAATCCAACCGAGAACCTTTGGAAAGAGATAAAATCTACCATTGGTAAAAGGAATCCTGGAAACATTCATGAGCTGGAACAAACTGCAGTTGAAGAGTGGAGAAACTACCAACAGACATATGTATGAAACATATAGATGGCTACAAGAAATGTTTAGAGCATCTCATCACTGTCAAGGGTTGTGCAACCAAATATTAGTGAAGGGTACCATAAATCCTGTCCAAGTCATTTTTTTCTCAGAAATTACTATGTCTAAGTTGCATAGACATCTTTTTTGTTGTATACTTTTCAATATACCATTAAAATATTATGACAACATACAGTTGGAATATTTCCAATTATTTCTCAAGATATTATATACAAAATACCTAAAATGCAAGGGTGCCAATAATGTTAACGACAACTGTAACTGAAAGCTAGTATGCCATGATTGCATGGAGTTAGAAACATAGAAACATAGAAACATGATGACAGAAAAAGACCACATGGCCTATCTAGTCTGTCCTTCCATATCAACAACTACAACAGTCCACTTTTTACCTTTAGAGATCCTCAGTGTTGGTCCCATGCTTTTTTGAATTCAGTTACTGTCCTCATCTCTACCACCTCCACTGGGAGACTATTCCATGGATCCACTACTCTTTCCATAAAGAAATATTTCCGCATATCACTCCTGAATCCATCTCCCTTCACCCTCATCCCATGTCCCCTCGTAGCAGAACTTGCTTTCAATTGAAAGGCTCTCTCCCTGAACATTTATGCCACGGAGGTATTTAAACATCTCAATCATATCACCTCTATCCCGCCTTCCCTCTAAGGTGTACATATTAAGATCCTTAGGTCTGTCCTCATATGCTTTATAATGAAGCCCACTAATCATTTTAGTAGCCACCCTCTTCACCGACTCCATCCTCTTCACATCCTTTTGAAGGTGCGGTTCCAATAATTGCACACTATACTCCAAATAAGGTCGCACCAAAGACTTATACAGAAGCATTATCACCTCCTTTTTTCTTCTAGCCATTCCTCTCTGTATGCACCCAAGCATCCTTCTAGCTTTTGCCGTCGCCTTTTCTACCTGTTTAGCTACTTTAAGATCATCAGACACAACCACGCCTAGGTCCCGTTCTTCTTTAGTGGACAAAAGTACTTCACCTCCTATAATGTATTGCTCCCTTGGATTGCTGCAGTCCAAATGCATGACATTACATTTTTTAACATTAAATCCCAGCTGCCAAATTCTAGACCATTCTTCAAGCTTAGCTAGATCCCTCCTCATGTTATCTACACCTTCCTGGGGGTCTACTGTATTGCAGATTTTGTTATCATCTGCAAAAAGGCAAACCTTACCCGACAGCCCTTCCGCTATATCACTAACAAAGATGATAAAAAGAATCGGACCAAGGACAGATCCCTGGGGCACACCACTG
Organism: Ichthyophis bannanicus; assembly: GCA_033557465.1. Classification (NCBI taxonomy): domain Eukaryota; kingdom Metazoa; phylum Chordata; class Amphibia; order Gymnophiona; family Ichthyophiidae; genus Ichthyophis; species Ichthyophis bannanicus. Next base: position 1,178,401,451 of record CM066033.1, on the reverse strand, counting down.
GTAACATCCTTCTCCTCAGAGTGAGCTCCATTTACTTGTACTCTTTGTCGCCTCCCACCCAACCAATTTCTAACCCAAGCAGTAACTTTAGGGTCCATCCCTAGGGTGCTCAGTTTGTTTATAAGTCGCCTGTGAGGAACAGTGTCAAAGGCTTTACTGAAATCTAAATACACCACATCTAGAGCTCGCCCTCGGTCCAACTCCCTGGTCACCCAGTCAAAGAAATCAATCAGATTTGTCTGACAAGACCTGCCTCTGGTGAATCCATGCTGCCTCGGATCCTGTAATCTGCTGGACTCCAGAAACCTCACTATTTTCTCTTTTGGCAGTGTTTCCAAAAATTTACTCACCACCGAAGTTAAACTAATCGGCCTGTAGTTTTCAACCACATCCTTACTTCCGCTTTTGTGTAAAGGCACCACATGAGCCTCTCTCCAGTCCTTTGGCACCACTCCCGACTCCAACGAGGCATTGAAAAGGTCAGTCAGTGGAGTTGCTAGAACGTCCCCAAGTTCCCTCACTATTCTAGGGTGTATCCCATCCGGTCCCATCGCTTTGTCTATTTTAAGTTGAGTTAGTTTCTCACAAACACAGTCTTCTGAAAATTGTTCAAGATGTCCCTCGCTTCTGTTCTTATTTGTGGGTGTTTTATGAGGTCCTGCTCCTGGTTCTTCATCTGTGAACACAGAACAAAAATATTTGTTAAGCAATTCCGCTTTATCCTTATCAGCTTATACATATTCCCCCCCCTGCACCCTTGAGTCTGACAATACCACTTTTGCCCTTCCTCTTCTCACTAATATATCTGAAAAATGTCTTATCCCCCATTTTATTGCATTGGCTATTTCCTCCTCCTTTTGAATCTTTGCCTTCTTGACTACTTTGCTAGCTTCTCTAAGTTTTTCCAAATACAGATGCCTGTCTTCCTCTCTCTGTGATCTCTTGTATTTCATGAAGGCCTCCCTCTTTTTCTTCACTTTTCAGCTACTTCCTTAGAAAACCATAGTGGTCTCCTTTTCCTTTTGCCTTTATTTACCATTTTAACAAAAAGGTTGGTTGCCCTTAAAATATCCCTTTTCAGTGGGTTTTTCTACACCCCCCAGCTGTTCCCATCCCACTAACGACTCCCTGAGGTATTGGCCCATCTTCGCAAAGTTAGTCTTCCTAAAGTCTAAGATTCTCACCTTGGAATGGATTCTAACAGCCCTAGTCCTAATACTGAACCACACCATCAGGTAATCACTGGATGCAAAATGATCTCCCACTACAACATCAGAAACACTTTCACCATTGGTAAGCACCAAGTCCAGTATTGTCCCTTCACGTGTGGGGTCTGTTACCAATTGCCTGAATAGTTCTCCTTGCAGAGAATCCAGGATCTCCTTACTTCTAGATGATACTGCAGCAGGAATGTGCCAATCAACATCTGGCATATTGAAATCTCCTATCAGTAGCACTTCCCCTTTCCTAGCAATGCTGCGTATGTCTTCAATTAACTCTCTGTCCACCTCTTCCTCTTGTGAGGGAGGTCTGTAAAAATAGATTTCTCTTTCCCTCTTTCTAGTTTAACCCACAATGCCTTCTCCCTCCCTTTTAAGCTCTGTAATTCCAAAGCTTTAATAGTAGTTTTTACATATAGTGCCACTCCTCCTCCCCTTCTTCCTACCCTGTCCTTTCTGAATAAAGTATAGCCAGGAATAGTTACATCCCATTCATGGTTTTCTGTGAACCATGTTTCTGTAACTGCCACTAAATCCAAGTCAGCCACTCCCACCAAAGCTTCAACATCAGGGATCTTATTTCCCATGCTACGGGCATTTATACACACTGCTTTCCATATGTTACCCCTGTTACCCATTTCCATAAAGGTATTTAATGTATCACCTACCTGGGCGCTTTCACTTACCTGGGGGCTTTCTTCACCTATCCCCAACGAATCTAGTTTAAAGCCCTCTTCAGTAGATTAGCCAGTCTACTACCAAAGATGCGTTGACCTTCCTTGGACGGATGGATGCCATCTCTGCTCTGCAACCCTTGGAACAGCATCTCATGGTCTAGGAAACCAAAACGCTCTCGATGACACCATCCACACAGCCATGCATTCATCTCCAGGATGCGAGCCTCTCTGTCTTGGCCTTTACCCTCAACAGGGAGGATTGAAGAGAGCACCACCTGTGCACCTAATTGCTTCACCCTCTTTCCCAGAGCCATGAAGTCACTTTTGATAAGTTCCGAGGTATACCTGGCAGTATCATTTGTTCCAACATGGATTAGCAATATTGGGTAATAGTCAGTGGGCTTGATGAGTCTCGGCAAACTCTCCGTAACATCTTGGATTTTGGCACCAGGCAGACAGCATACCTCTCTGGACATCAAGTCTGGTCGGCAGATGGACGCCTCAGTACCCCTCAGAAGAGAGTCTCCAACCACCACTACCCTTCGTTTCCTTCTGGTCACTGATTCTGCAACTTTGGGGTACTTGAACTCTGGTTTTTCCCTTTCCAGGGATGCTTTCACCTCCTCCACTTCCAGGGCTGCATAATGGTTCTTCAATTCAAGGGCTGGAGAAGTTGGATTGGTGATTTTGTAGACCCTGGTGACTTGTGTTGGCTCCCATCTTCTCCTGTGCTGGAGAGCTTGGTTGCTGCAAGAAGCATCTCATCAATGTACTTCTCACTGTCTTGAATGCTCCTCAGCCTCGCCACCTCCTCTCTGAGTTCCTACACTTGTTTCCTCAGAGCTTCAGCATGCAGGCACCCTGCACATGGAACTGGTCCTTCAACTGGCATTAGGACCTCTGTCTGGACCGAGACAGAAGCTGTAACGGGGGCAACAGCTTTAGCAATACGATTTTTCCCAGCCATTGTTCTGTTCGTGGAGCTTAGGTATCTGTTAAAGCAAAAGAGAGAGATCTACCAAGTACCAGCCGGTTTCGCAGCTGTCCTTTCAGAGAAAAAGCAGTTAAATCTCTTTAATTATATTCAAAATGTGCTGGTCCAATTCTCTATGATTTGTTAAAGGGGGAGGTGCCCTATAAAGCAAGACTGCTCACTAGGGATGGGTGGGTGGGAGTCGGGGTGGGTAGGGAGGGAACTAACACCTGATTAGGTGTTAGCAGTTTCTAAACCTGAGGAGGTTACTAGAGTTCAGCAACCTATTGTGCTCAAGGAAAGTTCCCCTAAAGCACCAAAAAGAAAGTAACCTTGCTTTAAAAAATATACAAAAAACCCTTTAAAGAGCTCCCAGTCAGAGAGCTAGCAATGTAATATAATAAAACCAAACAAACAAACCCTCAAATCCTTACTGTTTGTTGATCTGTAGAGCCCTGGTTAGGAAATCTTCAACAGGGCAAGGCACTGGAGCCTTTTATGCAGGCCTCAGCTGCACTCAGGAAATCAAGCCCACTAACTCCTCTTTAGGTGTTTGCAGTTTCTAAACCTGAGGAGGTTACTAGAGTTCAGCAACCTATTGTGCTCAAGGAAAGTTCCCCTAAAGCACCAAAAAGAAAGTAACCTTGCTTTAAAAAATATACAAAAAACCCTTTTAAGATCTCCCAGTCAGAGAGCTAGCAATGTAATATAATAAAAACAAACAAACAAACCCTCAAATCCTTACTATTTGTTGATCTGTAGAGCCCTGGTAGTTCCAGATCTACTAATGTGATCGCCCTTTCTCATTCAAACAAGATTCCATTGCAGACTCACTCATATACAACTCTTAATCAACAATCCTATTTTACATAACACAGGAACTATTATGATCCCCCAGATTAGCAAATGCCAATAATCACAATTGATCTTCTTAAAATGCCTTTAAGGGTAGTTCTTAATGTCCTTTAACTTACAAGATTCCCTCACTCCTGATATCTGTTCATTATAAATGCATCTTGTGGTCTTTTATAGAGAGCAGTCACACCAGTTTGCAGCATACTTGTCACAAACACAGCAGAATAATTGCTAAGTAGTGGACTTATTCCATGTCTCCAGCAGGAATACCAGGCCATATTCGAGGAAAACATAAAACGTACATGCTTTTTTCCTGAATATACTATATACATCTCCATGGCAAACCATGCCCTGTTCCACCCCTCCCAGGCATGTTCTGAGATCCCTGTCTTTGTGCCATGGACATGCACAGGAGCCATAGTTTGGAATACAGCGGTAGACGTTCTCGACAAATACACTTCTCCCATGCACATGCAAATGGCCTTTTTAATTTATAGAATAACCCCCCTAGGGAAGAAGAATCCAAGCTATGGTTACACAGGCATTAAGAACCACCATCACCCAGGAAAAGGATTTAGGAATCATTGTGAATAGTATGTTGAAACCCTCTGCCCATTGTGGAAATAGAATGCTAGGAATCATAAGGAAAGGAATGGAGAACAAAACCAAGGATATTTTAATGCCTCTGTATTGTTCCATGGTGCAACCACACCTTGAATATTGTGTGCAATTCTGGTCACCATATCTTAAAAAGGATATAGCAAAACTAGAAAAGGTACAGAGAAGAGCCACCAAAATGGTAAAGGACATGGAAGGATATACCTATGAGGAGAGGCTTAACAGTTTAGGGTTCTTCAACTTGGAAAAGAGACAACTGAGGAGAGATATGATAGAGGTCTATAAATTAATGAATGGAGTGGAATGGGTAAAAATTGGTTGCTTACGCCTTCAAAATGAGTAATCAAACTCTGGAATTTGTTACCAGAGGATGTAGTAAATGCTGTTAGTGTAGCTAGGTTTAAAAAAGGTTTGGACAAGTTCCTGGAGTAAAAGTCTATAAACCATTATTAAAGAGTACTAGATAAATCCCTTGCTTATCCCTGGATAGGCCTTTTAGAATCTGTGTGCCTTTTTTAGAACCTGACAGGTACTTGAGACCTGGATTGGACACTGTTGGAAAGAGGATACTGGGCTTGATGGACCTTGGTCTGATCTAGTATGGCGTTTCTTATGTTTTTATGTTCTTACATAGGCTGCAGCAGCAGAAGCTGAAGTCCAGCACTGGCACATGAGCACATTCAGTACTCAGAGCACCTCCTGATGCTGATGTAATGAGATTGGCATTGGGCAGTGTTAGGCCACAAACAGACAACATGCTGACATGCTATCATTAGACTGAGCCTTCAGCTGCTTCCACAGCCTGCCACACTTTTTTAAGATGTCTTTTACTAAGGTGTAGTAAGATGTTACCGCGGGTTTAGGTTGTGCTAAACCCCCACAGTAGCAGTTACCATGGTGCAAGTGTAGACAACACTAAAAAAACCAATGCTGTCTGCACTCACCAAAGGTGAATAGGATGGGAGCACAAAGGAGACATGTTGGCTGGTGACAGCTAACATGCTCTACAATGCATGCATTAGCTGTCATGACAGCCAATAGCACTGCTGCAATCACCGCTATCCATAAGTGCCACTGGCAGCCCAGTAGTACAGCTTCAGCTAATGCTCCGCTAGTGATCTTGCCTGATGATTGCACCCCTCTCCCCACAATGACACAATGAAACTTCCCTTCCATTATATTCCCCCCTCCCCCATCGGTACCCATTTTCAGGACCACCATGGGCACACAGACATACAAATCACAGAGATGTCCACCGAGCCATTTTAGAAGCCAGTTCTATAGACATCCCCAGTGGGAGGACATCCAAGTCACAAAGGGGCATGATGGAGGCATGACCAGTGGTGTTCTGAGCAAGTTGGATATATGCTCCCACTTTCAGAAACAGATTAGCATGTCCCTACCCACTAATGGCACTGTTCATACCTATTCCTGCTCCAGGGCAGGAATAGGCATCAAAACACTCAATCTGCCATCTAGGCACCTGGAGGGCATAAAGACAAAGGTACTCTGAAATCCTCTATATTTTCCATGTTGATAATGAAAATTGCAGGAAAATGAGGACACTTTTTTTCAGTTCAGCACGCTGATGCATGCCCCTGCAAACAAAATAGCTTGCTTGGACATGCCTTAAGCATAAGATAGACGTCCTTGCCCCCCAGGGTTTGTAGTGCCAATATCCATGAGACCATCTATTTCAGAGATGTCTAAGTTGTTAAAATTGGGTTGAAACTTTTTTTGTCCCTGGCACCCCCAGATTTCACCTGGACATCCTTTCTAAAATGCCACTTCACATCACCTGCCTCACCTTTATCCACTTGTTTATTTAAATTACAATATATCCACACCATGTGAAAAAGGCATTAAAATGGCATAGACATTTGTTGACCAGAACTCAGGGTTACCTCCAGCCCAGAAGATGAATCCATGGTTTTCCCTCAAGTCTGATCAGGAGCTCTAGAAGTTATTTGTTCATGAGGCCCATCACCACCTTATTATGCAACTTAGGTTTCTTTTTATAAGTGCCTTTTCTCTTCATTGCATCAAATGGTTGTGGCTTACAACAGCATCTTCCACTCCACTCTCCTCCAGTCTCTGAAGAACTCAAAAAGAGACATTTCTCTTTGGACATACACCACTCACCACCTCCCATGGCTACAGCCCTGTGGTTTGTGCCACAGAGCAGGTGCATTTATACAGTTCTTTTGATGCTTTTCTGATGATGTCTTGGCATCAGACCCATACCTCTTTCTCAAAGTATGCAGCGCATATCAGAAGAACCAAATAGAACACACAGAGGAGTTTATAACCTGTCAGGTAAATATTTAAGTTCAGTAACAGTCTCTCAGTCACAGGACAGGTATTTTTATAGTTCTTACAGTGCTTTTCCGATGATGCCCAGACTTCAGGCTTCACTCCTCTCGCTCAAAGTATGTGACACAGATCAGCAGGATCAAATAGAAAACATACAGGCTCATTCCATCCTGGACGTACAGCCCCTCTATATGTCCTGTTTGAACTGAACGTACAGACCACGGGACCAGAATCAGCCCAGCCTGCACATATTTATTAATTTATTTATTTAAAATATTTTCTATACCGTGCTCTTTAGAACCAGTGCTGTTTACAGATAACATTAATTGGTACAGCAGGCAGAACAAGCCTACTTGTACTTACATAGAACAGGTATGGTAACTTGGGGGTAACTATATACAAGATAAGCAAGTGTCACGGATCTGTTGTGGTGACAAGTTATGCTCTGGATATAATTTACAATATAAATCAATATTTATTTTATTTATTTATTTATTTATTTATTTATTCTTTTCTTCTATACCGCCCCTTCCAGAGATCAAGGGCGGTTTACAGGGAACAGTTAAACAATTTTATATAGTTTTACATGGAACAGTAGTTGTAACTATATACAGGTAACATTGTATGCAACTGTGTCAAAAAACTATTTACAAAGAACTATAAACATATATTGCAATGAACAAATAAACAAACCTATATTACAATCGATCTTGTGTACGTTCTGGAAGTTATTTTCTTTTCTTACATAATACATACTGGGGGGGGGGGTATTAGCGGTGGTTCTGTTGGGGTTAGTTGTTTGTGGGTTCAGGAGGTTGGTGGGATTGTTTCTGTAATATTTACAGGTTGTCCTGGATATATTGTCGTGACAAGACATGCTGTGGCACCAATTACAATAGATCACTGTTTACCGGTTGCACGGTTGGATTAGTGGCGCGGTTGTGTCAACAGGACATGAGTGCGCTGGAGGTGTCATCATAGTGGGTATGTCACTGGTGTGGGAGTAGTGTGAGAGGAAAAGGTGGTGCTTCAGTGACTTCCTGAATTGGGCAAGGTCAGTGATGGCCCGGATGGTGGTTGGGAGGGCATTCCAGCATGTAGGTGCATAGAACCCAAAGGCTCTTTTCTTTGTTGCCTGGGAACATTTTGTTATTGCGTTGGGGATTACGAGCATGTTGGCAGCGAATGTCCTTCTGGATCTGTTTGGGGGATTGGGGAGGATGATCTCTGTGAGGGAGGTGGAGGAACATTTGTTGATGGCTTTGAAGGTCAGCAATAGAATTTTGAAGGTGAGCTTGCAGTGGATCGGTATCCAGTGGAGGTGTTTCAAGATTGGGGTTATGTGGTCCATACAGGGAAAGCCAGACTAACTCAGTCAGGGCTTTACAATGGAGCCATGGCGCCATGATGTCTGGTTGCCATGGCACTGTGGCTCCATTGTAAAGCCGTGATCCTGCCCACCGGCTTCACGAAGGCATTCCCCACAGTCTGACCCCTATGGGCAGGATCAGGCTGCTGGCAATGTCCTTGAGCCCCCCCCCCCGCCCCCCCTGCCCCATCGACATCCCTGAAAGAAAACACCTAGGGAAGATATTCCACCATGAAGATGGAATAACTTCCCCGCACAAGTTGCCGGCCCTAACTCTGCCCCCAATTCGCCCCCCCCCCCCCCCCCCCGCCGTCTAACCTCCCCGTACAACCGGGGAGGTTAAACACCAGCGGCGAGGGCACAAATAGCGGGAATGGATGTCTCATCGGTTCCATGGAGTTCATAATCCATTTGTTAAATATTTAGGTACACTAGCAGTCTCTTAGTCATAATTTAGAAAGATGTTTAAAGAAAAATCTCATAACTTTTCTTAATCAAGCTCTAAAGCAAAAGTAATCAACAAGGTCCCAATACATTTAACATTGACCAGTAATGTTTCAAGATCCTGTTTAAGTATAGTGGCTGTTCTTGAGTAACAATGGATTTAGTCATGAAAAACGTCTTCACAATAAGACAAAAATTTCCTAAAGAAACAGACAAGCATTCTATAAGAAATTAGTGGCTAAAATGTAAGGTCATGCATTTGGGCTGCAGCAATCCAAGGGAGCAATATAGTATAGGGGGTGAAGTACTCTTGTCCACTAAAGAAGAGCGGGACCTAGGCGTGGTTGTGTCTGATGATCTTAAAATAGCTAAACAGGTAGAAAAGGCGACGGCAAAAGCTAGAAGGATGCTTGGGTGCATACGGAGAGGAATGGCTAGCAGAAAAAAGGAGGTGATAATGCCTCTTTATAAGTCTTTGGTGGAGGAGTAGCCTAGTGGTTAGAACACTGGCTTGGTAACCAAACAACCAGGGTTCAATTCCCACTAGCACTCCTTGTGGCCTTGGGCAAGTCACTTAACCCTCCATTGCCTCAGAAGAAAAGCCTGGCAATCTACTTCCAATGACACTGCCAAGAAAACCCAGGAGCTTCTGGGTCACCAGGAGTCAGGACTGACTCAAAGGCACACATTGCATTTGGTGTGACCTCATTTGGAGCATAGTGTGCAATTCTGGAGACAGCACCTTCCAAAGGATGTGAACAGGATGGAGTTGGTGCAGAGGGTGGCTAGTAAAATGATTAGTGGTCTTCATTATAAAGCATATGAGGACAGACTGAAGGATCTTAATATGTACATCTTAGAGGAAAGACGGGATAGAGGTAATATGATTGAGATGTTTAAATACCTCCGTGGCATAAATGTTCAGGGAGAGAGCCTCTTTCAATTGAAAGCAAGTTCTGCTACAAGGGGACATGGGATGAGGGTGAAGGGAGATAGATTCAGGAGTGATATGATGAAATATTTCTTTACGGAAAGAGTAGTGGATCCGTGGAATAGTCTCCCAGTGGAGGTGGTAGAGATGAGGACAGTAACTGAATTCAAAAAAGCATGGGACAAACACAGAGGATCTATAAAGGTAAAAAGGGGACTGTTGTATTTGTTATGGAAGGACAGACTAGATAGGCCATGTGGTCTTTTTCTGTCATCATATTTCTATGTTTCTAATATTCTTGGAACAAACTGAAAGGGAACCAAGATGGCTGTCATGTTGAAGCATGGCTCTTACCATCAGAGGCTTCTTAGATCTTTCTTTTTCCTTCTCCTTCTCCTTTATGGTTGACCTTTTGTCTGTGGCATGTCTATGCATCAGAAGACACCTTGAATTACCCAGTTGAAGGTTCCATCCAATAGAGGATGGATCGGTTTGCTCATTTGACACCTGCAGATATAGCATTCCCCAGTGGCTCCATGGTAGTGACCCCAATACTAGGCGGAGCTGCAGCAGCAGTCTAGGCAGCTACCATGGAATCAGAAACATGAACATATTTACCTTCAATTTGATGAGTGGAGGAGTATGCAAATGGCCCTATATTTGGAAGCTACAGCACAGAACTACTTTGAAATAAAAGATGTTAGGGCTGAAATATCTCAATGAGAATGAGAAGGATTTGTTACAGAGCAAGAAAGAAAGGATAGAGTAGGAATGCATGAAGAAGGTATTAGGATTCTGGAGAATATCACACAAGGTCTTGCAGTACACTATCAATGGGTTTAAGATGGCCCTTCTACCAGGACTTCTGACTTTGCTAAAAAAAAAAAAAAATAGAGATATGGAGGTCAAGATGGATTCTCAGCTTTCAGTTAAGACTTATCAAATAGCTTCAGGAAAAGACTGAAGATTTTCAGTCGTTTAAGTCCCCTGATTAAAGATAATATATCAAATCGTGGCATTTAGGGCTTATCCTAACATTTCATTGAAGCTCATCTATTATATTTTTATCTTTTAGGATTTTGTTTAAAACCCAAATGTAATTTCTTGTTCTAATAGAGACAGTGCATATGGTACTGTGAAGCATAATAATTATTATTGCTCAAGAATATAATCAATATGAAAAGATTGCCCATAGGGAGAATAATACAATAAAAAATAAATCTAGTAAAGGAAATCCTGTTAAAATTTAATAAGTTAATCAAGATACACAGATTATTATTTTTCTTTTTCATGGATTTTTTTTTTTTTTTAGTTTTCATAGTAACATGGTGGCATAGTAACTGACGGCATATAAAGACCAGTATGGTCCATCTAGTCTGCCCAGTGAGACTGCAAGAGTAGGTGCACCTGCCAATTCATGCAGGCCACCCCTCCCCATGTCTTTGTTTTAGGGGTGAACCCACCGCTCCATGTAGGACACCCACGTATGTTGAGAAATTAGTTAAGTTTATTTTGATTTTTTCCTCTTGCTGTAAAGGGATCCACTGTGCCTGTCCCATACCATTTTGAATTCTGTCACTGTATTTTCCCCCAACAATTACATTTGGAGGGCATTCCAAGCATCCACCATCCTTTCAATGAAAAAGTATTTCCTGACATTGCCTTTCAATTTATCCCCTTGCAGCTTCATGTTATGCCCTCTAGTTTTACAGCTTCCCCGTCTTTGGAAGAGGTTTGTTTGGTCATTATTTCTCTTTAAGTATTTAAAGGTCTGAATCATTTCTCCCCTATCCCTCCTCTCCTCCAGATTGTACATATTTAGGTCTTCAAGTCTTTTCTCATAAGGCTTCTGACGCAGGTTCCAAATCATTTTGGTTGCCTTCCTCTGAACCGTTTCCAGTCTTTTTATATCCTTTGCAAGATATGGTCTCCAAAACTGAATTCAGCATTCCAAGTGAGGCTTCACCAATGACTTATACAGTGGCATTAGTACCTCTTCCTTTCTGCTTGTAATTCCTCTTTGTATGCAACCCAACATCTTCCTGGCTTTTGCCACCGCCTTGTCACACTGTTTTGCCACCTTGAGATCCGCAGAAATAATCACACCAAGGTCCTTCTCCTTGTCCGTGCACACCAACCTCTCGCCCCCTATCGCGCACATTTCCCCTGGATTTCTGCTTCCCAAGTGCATGACACTGCACTTCTTTGCATTAAATCATAACTGTCAAGCATTAGACCATTCTTCCAGCTTTTGTAGATCTTTCCTCATGTTATCCACTCCCTTAGGAGAGTCCACTCTGTTGCAAATTGTTGTGTCATCTGCAAAAAGACAGACTTTTCCATGCAGTCCTTCAGCAATATCACTCACAAATACATTGAAGAGTGCTGGGCCCAGGACCAAACCCTGGGGCACTCCGCTAATCACCCTCCTTTAATCCGACTGAGCTCCATTTACCATCACCCTCTGTCGTCTGTCAGTCAACCAATTTCTGATCCAGTTCACCACCTTGAGACCCATCCCCATACTACTAAGTTTGATAAGCCTCCTATGAGGAACAGTATCAAAGGCTTTGCTGAAATCCAGGTAGATAACATCCATCGCATGCCCCTGGTCACCCAGTCAAAGAACTCAATCAGATTTGTTTGGCAAGATTGTCCTTTGGTAAAACCATGTTGCCTAAGATCATGCAACCTGTTGGTTTTGAGAAAGTCCACTATTCGCTCTTTCAGAAGCGCCTTCATTACTTTTCCCGCCACTGAGGTAAGGCTCACAGGCCTGCAGTTTGTCACTTCTTCTCTGTCACCACTTTTGTGAAGAGGTACCACATCAGCCCTTATCCAGCCCTGAGGAACTACTCCTGTTTCCAAGGATCTGTTGAAAACATCCTTTAACGGCCCTGCAAGAACCTCTCTGAGTTCTTTCAGTATCCTGGGATTTATCCCATCTGGTCCCATGTCCTTATTCACTTTCAATTTTGCAAGTTGTTCTAACACATCATCTTCAGTGAATGGTGTGGTATCTACTTCATTCCCATTTTTATATTTGGGAGTCACAGATGGTCCTTCTCCAGGATTTTCTTTAGTGAAAAGAGAGCAGAAGTATTTGTTTAGCAATTTTGATTTTTCAATGTCACTTTCCACAAATCTGTTTCCAGCACTTCTTAGTCCTGCAATTCCATCTCTGATTTTCCTCCTCTCCCGAATATACCTGAAGAAAGTTTTGTCGCCGCACTTCACATCTTTAGCCATCTTTTCCCCTGCCTTTGATTTTGCTTTCCTTATTTCTCTTTTTGTCTCTCTTAGTTTGATCCTGTATTCCTTACTGTGTTCCTCTGTTTGCAAGCTTTTGAATTTTGTGAAAGCTGTGTTTTTTGTGTTTATTTGAACAGCCACTTTTTTGGAGAACCAAATAGATTTCCTTCTCCTCTTGTTTTTATTTACTTTCCTTACATATTTATCTGTTGCCCCTTTTATTGCCACCTTTAATTTAACCCATTACAATTCCACTTCCCTTATCCCCTCCCACCCTGCCAACTCCTCCTTCAGGTACTTGGCCATTTTACTGAAGTCAGTGTTTTTGAAGTTTAGGACTTTGAGCTTGCGATGACTGGACTGCACCTTGGCCTTTATCTCAAACCACACCATGTGATGATCGCTGCTGGGAAGATTGGGGTTATGTGGTCACACAGCTGGGAAATAGTGTTAGCCAACGTCTGCTCAGTCCGAGTGACAACCCTCCATATATCCCCCAGGGATATCTGAAATTCAGATATCTCCCTGGTTTCAACTGGGGGAGGTGACCAGACTACAGGCTAAAAAGGCACAACAGAAACAACAGGGGAACTATGATCTAAAGGACAGGTTGGATCAAGAGTTGTTATATAGGGGGGGGAGCAAGTGGAGAATGCTCCGGAGAACTTAAAGAAGCCCCCGAAACTTGAGGAGAAGCAGTCCCAGTACCTGGGCTTCAAGTGTTTGTCCATAGGCCCGCTGGTAACCGCTGCAGGCAGCAAAACCTTCTTCTTACGTTTCTCCATATAGCTAGTGCTCCGTTGGTGCTCCAAGGGGCACAAAATGCCCCTTGTGTCACGCCCCTTTGGTCATTCCACGGCTGCGTGCCTTTTACTCACTCCTAGATAAAGGGGAACATAACAGTTCTTGAAGGAAGCCCCCGATGACGTTGGGGCAGCCGGGGACACAGCCTGACTCCTCCCTTTCTACGTGGCTGCAGGAAAATACTCTTCCCGCCTAGTTACTTTGTTCAATAACACTGGCCAACATGAAAAAATCATCATGTGTATAAGATAACCTATAATGAACAATGTTCAAAACCAGTTTTGTTTTTGTTGTATCACATCATGTTTGAAAGATGATAGTGTCGGAAGTTTTGCTAAACTAGCCAAATTAACATAAACCGTATCAGTGATTACTCTTCCAATATTGATTGATATTTATTTTGCTTTTCAGGTTAATTATTTTGATTGCATATTTGGTAATAATAACACTGAAGAAATAATCAGAAATAAAATAATCCTGCCAAGACAGTGTAGAAATCATTCCAATGTTTTTTGTTACGTTTGTGGTTCATTTGCTACTATATCTTAACATTGTACCATAACGTCAGATCTTCACAAAATGTACAAGTTATATTTTGGATGCCCACTGGGTGACCAGGATAAGCCATGGGCACCTCACATCATTTGCGCTACCTGTGCAAATGGGCTACGTGATTGGTTAAATGGAAGGAAAACAGCGATGCCATTTGCTGTACCGATGATATGGAAGGAGCCAAGAAACTATCATGACGATTGCTATTTTTGTATGGTTAATATCACGGGTTTCTCTGTGAAGAACAAACACAACATTATATATCCAAATCTTGTGTTTGCAATGCGACAAAACACTTCCTGTTTCAGTTCCTCCACAGGCAGGCTGTCTTCTGTACCAACCAATTCGGTCTAGTATCTGAGCGATCACTTCCAAGTGCTACTTTGTTATCCTACGCTCATCCAAATAGTTCTAAATCACTCTTGCAATTGATATGTAAGATATTTGTTACTTTTTCGGGTCTCAGTCTGGTCATCGGTAAACAATTCTGGGTTTGTTGAATACACCCAGTGTGTTACCCAGTTTATTTATTTATTTTATTTATTTAATGATATTTTTATACCGCCTTATCAAACAATCAAAGCGGTTTAACAAACAAGAAATATAAAAGCAGTGATAATATGAACATGTAGTAATGATAATTACATGTAAAGTAACATAGTGTGTTTTACAGAAAGATATAAAGCGCTATTTACATTGTGTACTATAATACAACGTGAGCTATAATACAGCTTACTAAATGATTGTTTTTCTCTTAAACATTGAATTAATTATTCAGTTAGACCATAATGCTCAATAAACAGGACAGTTTTTAGTTGCTTTCTAAAGTCTTTAAGGTCCTGAGCTGCTCTTAAATCATTTGGAAGAGAGTTCCAAATCTTTGGTGCCGCAAATGAGAATGCCCTTTCTGTTGTTTCTTTACGTGCTTTTCTAAAGTCAAGTGATGTGTTGACTCTATTGGTAGATCCTAATCTTCTAGGTCTTTTGCTGACGTCTGATTGAATGAGAGTAGCCAGACTGTTTGCAGAACAGTGATGTTTGATTTTGAAAATGTATATAGTGGTTTTATATTTTATACGATAAGCTATAGGTAGCCAATGTAGCTCCTTCATAATAGGAGTTATGTGTTCCTGGCTTGATAATCCGAAGATTATTCGAGCAGCAGTGTTTTGCGCGAGTTGCAAAGGTTTTAGTGACTGCTTATGAAGGCCAAGATATATAGGATTACAAAAATCAAATAATGGCGTGATTAAAGCTTGGCAGACGTTACGGAAGTGGGTTGTTTCGAGTAGTGGTCTTAATCTTCTAATAATCTTCATTCTGTAATATGCGCTCCTGATTGTCTTACTTATATGTGTTTTCAGATTCATTTCTCTGTCAAGGGTCACCCCAAGATATTTTACTTCAGATTTAATGGGAATAATAGAATCTTCTATCAAGATGTCAGGTGGAGGAGGGAAATCAGGGTTTCGAGATACAAATAAGGCCTCAGTTTTGTTGAAATTGATTTCCATGTTATTACATTTACACCAATCAGACATTTGTAGGAGACAATCTGTAATTCTATGATAGTCAGGGTTATTGATTGACACAGGTGTAAATATCATTATATCATCTGCATAGATGGTGTACTTAATGTCATTCTTTGAAGGGATGTTGCAAATTGGTTGTATGTAGATATTGAATAAAAGGGAAGAGAGGGCAGAGCCCTGTGGAACTCCTTGTAAAACTCTTATGGGTTGAGATGCTTTGTCACCTATCTTTACTTGTAAGTGTCTCTCTGTAAGATATGACTGAAACCATTTTAATGTGGTACCATAAAGTCCGATCTCCTCTAATCTGTTTAGTAATCTTTTGTGATCCACAGAGTCAAATGCCGCGGAGATGTCGATAAAGATCATTATGATGCCTTTCTTAGAGTCATCTATGGTACGGAGTATATTGTCGAAAAGGTAAATCATTAGGGTTTCTACTCCGTGATTTGGCCGAAAACCATGTTGATTATCGTCTAAAGGAGCGTAAATATCAATATGATCTTGAAGTTGAAGCTGAACAGTTTTTTCAATAATCTTAGCTAAAAATGGGATACTAGATATTGGCCGATATGCGGCTGGGTTGTTCTTGTCTAAAGTAGTTTTTTTGGGGATTGGTCTGACAGATGCAAGTTTTAATTGCCCTGGCAATAGACCTTGAGTAAGTGAAATGTGCACCATGTGTTGTATAATGTGAAGGAAGCTTGATTTAGTGGCTTTGATCCATGATACTGGACAAGGATCAGAGGGAGAGGTGCTTGTATTTATTGTTGAAATGATATGGGCTAGTTGATCCTTTGATGGAGGCATGAATGAATCCCAAATCCTATTATGCGAGACTGAATTTTTGTTAATTATAATTTTTGATTCTCTTTTAGAATGAAATTTGTCTTTTAAATAATCCGCAAAACTCTGTGGCTCAATTATTACTTCACTTTCTGTTTTTTGTTCTTTTGTTAGTGTCTTCACAATTTCAAAAAGCTCTCTGGGCTTGTTGATGGCTGAATCAATTAAATTTGTGTGGTATTCTTTTTTTGTGTGTTTAATGTGTTCATCATATTGCTTTAGCATTGTTAAATATAGTTGTTTTATCTCTGTTGTATTGTGTTTTCTCCATTTACGCTCTATCCGTCTGAGTGCTCTTTTCATTTGACGTATTGCTATTGAATACCAAGGCTTGTGATGAAGTTTATTATTCCGTGGTTTTTTTGGTCTCGTGTCCGTTGCTCTGGCTGCGTTAGAAATAATGTGATTCCAATTGGTTATTTGAGTTTCAAGCTCATCTGAATCAGTGGACATAAGAGGTACTGCTTCTTGTTACATCAACGACCCTTTTGTTCAAAATATCTTAAAACTCATTGCTTGTCTGTTAACGTCTCTAATTATATTAAAGCTGTTCGTTCAATCCTCTTTTTCTTGAATTCCCAATGCTGTTATCTTCTGTACCAGACAAAATGTAGTTAGAGGAAGGTGCAAGTGGCAGTCAACCTAAAGAGTGGGAAGATGCAGACTACATGCCAGATGAAAGTGATGGCAACCAAAGAAAGTCAGCCAAGAAGAGCTTAGTGATCTTTTATAAGACTTGCACTCTCAAAAGATAAAGAAGTTGCATTAAAACTTTCTGGGGTAATCACAAATCGCCAGATTATGTTGTTGGAGTACAGAGGTTACTTGACGCATATCGTAAACTCGGTTGCTGCATGTCATTGAAAATGCACTTCATGCACTCACATCTTCACTTTTTTCCACCAAACTAGGGTGAAATGAGTGACAGACAGGGTGAAAGATTTCACTAAGACATTCAGGCCATGGAAAAATGTTACCAAGGATTCTGGGATGAGAACATGATAGTAGATTACTGCTGGATGTTGTATCATGACAATCCTGACAAACTTCACAGCAGAAAGTCTTCTGTAAAACACCTATTAGTTATTAGCACATGTGACATCTGACTTTTTCAATGTTTACAATATGTAACATTTTACAGAAACATCTATGGATATCCCTAAAACATTATGTGCTGGAGAAAAAACTAATCACAGATTTAGAATCAGCATAAAAAACTACTTTAGGAAAACCTAATTTCACTTTTGATGAAGAAAAAATATTTTGTTGTTAACCAGTGTAATGGGCCTGTTTTAAAGGGGTCAAGGATGGGGGAATTTATTTATGTTTGAACTGAGTGGATTCAGGACATGATTTTGCAATCAGGCAGGAGAAAGGGGGCTTGGAAATAAAGGAAGGCGGTTTTGGCAGTCATGTACTAGAGGTGGTGGAGTACGTTCTTGAATCAGGTGAGTGGGGGGTGCAGCGGCGGTTCTCCAAAACATGCTTTCCCCACAGCCCGACCCCCAATCGGGCCTGCCATAGCCAGGGTTGGGCTGCGGGGAACCCCCTGCATTCCTCACCTGTTTGGCGGGTCCAGGTTCTGCCATCCCTAGACATCCAGGGAAACGTATTCCACCTCCGAGGTGCAATAAGTCTCCCATTTAAATGGTCGACCCCAGACATACAGGGCTGAACTCAGAATTGGCCCTGTACATCCGGTGTCAGGTAGCCGCCCACACCCTGCCCTTGCTCCTCCCCAGGAACACCCCCTCCAGCCCACAAACAGAGCTCCCTGCACAAATGGCCTATATGTGCATGGTGCTCTGTCACTGGGATAACTCTCCCAACTATCCCAATAGTTCATAATGTCCGTATTTCCAATGTTCAATATGGTTTAAAAATATATATTTAACTTTGGTATGTATTCAAACTTCATGATTGTTATCGCTTTGTTGCAGCTCTCACTGTAGAGCAGGATATCACATTTTAAAAGAGAAAAAAAAAGTAACAATATTAAAAAAGGCATTACTGGTGGAATGCAGAGATTTAAAGGAACTACCCGATTGTAGTTTAGGTAGACCTTCAGTGTACACACATGTAACACCCTTTCTGTATTGTCCAAACGTATACTTCACCAACTGTACGGCAAGAGTGCACACCAGTCCTAAGAGCTTTTTACCCAGACTTTCTCTGATCTAATTTTTTTTTAAATTATTTATTTGTGAATTTTTACCAATAAATCAAGCAAATAGCCTGTACAGAAAGTAATACTTGCAATCGTAATTATAATTATACAAGAAATATTAAACAAAAAAAAATAATGCAAGAATTATACAAATAGTCCCCTAAAAAGGGGGAGTTAAACCAGAAGAAAGGAGAAAAATACCTCCATACAGCAAATATACAAGAAAATAAGAGGAGACAGTGGCCCAAGGAAAACCTTACTTAATTTGTAATTAGTTACCCCTGTTATCCAAGTTATTTATTCCTGTTCATATGTAAACACAAAGTACCATCGGAAATGTGTAAATTCTTTGTTCAATGTAAACCGCGCTGATGCTGAATAGTGCGGTATAGAAGAGACTTAAAATAAATAAATAAAATAAATAAATAACCAGATGGAATCAATACATCAGGAGAGGAGGTGATTGGTAAATGCAAACTTAAAAAAGCGGAGAGATCCTCAGGAGCAAAGAAAACATATTTCTGTGTTTTAAAGATAATTAAACATTTGCAGGGAAATCTTAACATAAATGAAGCACCAATACGCAGTACCTCAGGTTTCAGTAATAGGAAAGTATGTCTGCATTTCTGTGTTTCTCGTGCCACATCGGGAAAAAGAAAAACTTTTTTCCCATGGAACAAACTATCACGCTTTTTATAAAACACTTTTAACAGCCACTCCCTATCCGAAGATAGGACTAATGTGACCATCAATGTGGATACAGCTATATCCTCTACTTTAGGAGTACTGAGCAAATCTGTGACATTTAAAGTATCCATCTCCAATGGACCTACAGGAACTTTGCGGTCTCTCTTTCCCAAAGGGAGATAGTAAACTTTAGAAACCGGAAGCATCAGTTCCGCAGGAACCAGGAGGATATCACGCAGATAGCTCTTAAAAAGCTCCAAAGGTGCCATCCCAGGTATAATTGGGAAATTCAAAAGGCGCACATTAGATGCACAAACTGCATTATCTAAAGTCTCAGCCTTAGAACAAAGGGCAATATTATCTTTTACCAAAACGTCAGTTAAATCTGAGATCTTCATCAGCCGTTGCTCCATATCGGATTGTTTCATATGAAGTCTGTCAATAGTTGATTGCACTAAAGGAGAAGCCGTTTCAAGGGCTGCAATCCGGTCCGATAGAACAGAAAATTGAGTACCCACCATGTTACCAAGATGGGAGATAGTGTCCCAGATGTTATCCAAGGTCACAGACGCAGGACAAGTCAATGCAAATGAAAACCCAGGGATACGAGAAGAGGATCGATCTAACACACCAAAAGAAGAAGATGAAGCACCCACATCTACAGACGTAGAGACCCCGGTGTCAGGCGGAGCTGAAGAAACCAAAGCGCCGGCCTGAAATTCTCACTTCTGGCCTCCAACCAACTCTGGGGGCAAGTCCCACACTGAGAACGCGATTACTACCACTTCGGGTGAAGAAGCGTCATCAGTCACCGACCGAGCCGCTGAGGACCCAGGAGACACCGGGGGAAGCCGTCCATCCAGGGAGAGTGTGATGTCATGGGCAGAGGATGCCGATTCCAAATCCATCGGAGCCACCAAGCCTGCTCTAATCCCCTGAACTTGTTCCTTGGTCAATTGCACATAACAATCCATAGGCCTCTCTCCAGAAGGTAATAGCTCCGCGGGAAGAGCTTTAGCCTTGGCTTTACCTTTCCTCTTAGGCATAGTCAGTTGAGTAGTCTTCTACTGTCGCCATCTTGAAAAGGCTACTCCCCATTGACTTTTTCTGATCTTAAAAGATTTTAAAAGTTCTTCTTGGTGGCAACTGGCAATAGTCAATTCCCTGAGAGCATCAGGCTGTGAATTAACTCCTGGTAAGGCAGAAAACCACAGGATGAAAGCTGGCATTATGTTTCCATGGATAGCAAAGCTTGTAAGGTTAAACAGAAGCTGCATCATTAAATGTGCATAATAATGAGATTTTGCATTCATTTGCATATTTTCCATCTCATAATTATGTTGCCAGTGTTACACTGCCAAAACGTATGCTAAGGGCAAATAATGCATGTATTTGCCATTTAACACAAATTATCCAGCCAAAAATGTACCTTATTGAGTAGATTGTAAGCTCTTCTGAGCAGAGACTGTCTCTTACATGTCTCTGTTCAGCATTATGTATGCCTTGTAGTGCTATAAGTAGTAGTAGTAGAAGTTAAGACATTTTATGTTTAAATCTTTTTTATTGTGAACCAAAACTGCAACATTGCCAATAGATTGCATTTAGATACATCACTGAAAATATTCAAATAATACATTGGATGTCTTATAAATTTTTTATCCCTATCCTTCCCCTACCTCCCTCCTTCCCCCCTGCCCTCCGTTGTACTCGCCTGCTGGCTGGGGCTAATGATATTATATTTACCAGAAGTTAAGACATTTTAATAAGTGCTCTTCTAAATCTTTCAAAAATTGATCGCTGAGTAATCATTAAATAAATAATAGAAGATCGACCCAACATTAGGCTCAGAGGGCCCGATTTTAAACAAGGTACTGAGGCATGCCATGCCAGCAGAAAGATACCTGCTCAGGAAAAGTGCTGGAATCGTAAGTCATGTGCCTTCAAAATGTCCAAACTTTGAAAATGCAGCAAAACCAAGCACAGCGGAAAACACCCAGTGTGTTATAGACAGATAGGCGAAGAGTCCAGAACCCGCGCTTGGCATCTAAGACAATGTTAACCCATGATATCCATGTATGTGTCTAAACCAGCGGCCAAAGAAGCAAGACGGCAAGTATGCAGAACCCGTGTATTACCTGTCTCGTGTACCCGTGCATTGATGACACCATCACGCAGGCCTCGCCGGTTGAATGTGCAGGAGACCCCTGTGACTGAGAGGATAGACATCAGTGGCATGGCAGCAAGATGGACAGTCAATTTTAGCCCTGATGAGTCTGAAGATCTTGCCTGAGGGGGTGCTATACCCCATGGGGGGGGGGGGGGTGGCAGCCGAACCTTCGGCTGTCCATGGCCATATGGAGGGCCATCCAACTCTGCCTGTACTGGTAAAGAGACCTGAATGGGCAGCAGGGGGCTGAACATCATGCTAGGCCACACACACCTTGAAAGGCACAGTTGTATGTTTGCACAGAGGGACAGGGCCATGGGGCCAAGCCACATGCTGGTGGCAGCACCAATGGTTGCAGAACAAGTGACAGCGGGGGGATGGGCCATGCATGGTACAGGTGTTATCCCTGGTTGCCCACAGCAGTAGGCATATCATGACACAGCAGGCAGTAAGGCTGCTGAACCCCCTTGTGGGGGATGGCAGCAACATCACAGGGCATGCACAGCAATGGCATTGCCCGGTACAGATGAAGCTGTGGTTGGACTGCCCACCTCAGGTGACTCCACTGGCCATGCAGATACCCTGGACACATGGCCCATCCTGTAGCCCCTGTGACCCTGGTCCAGGGGTCAGTGGGGGCCAGTGGCAGCATCCATATATGTGCTGTCTGTCTAACCCTGCAAGCAGATTAGCCACCACTGCCTGCCACCCCTGTCCGGCTGCAGCAGCATGTCAAAAATGTGATGCCGCCTGATCTGACAGGTGTGTAATAGCAAGCATGTGCAAACTGTGACACCCTGTCCTGCATGGTGCCTAACAAACCATGCAGTGATGTGGCCCCTGAAGCAGTAGATGCCCTCTGCCATAGCACCTGCACATAGCCGAGGTCAGTCATGGCCCACAACCATGTACTATGGTGCCAAACAAGACTGGTGCAATAGATGGGAGCAAGGGAAGGGGGAAGGATTGCAGAGGTGTCTTAAGGGACCAGAGGGGTGACACAGGTGGGTCAGTGGCCCAGATGGCATTCTTGGTGGTGACACAGAGCATGTCTTAAAGGTCCAGGGGAGTGGTGGGTAGGAACCTCGAGCCAGACACCAAAGGTATACCATCACATGCACTCCATAAATGCTATACTTGGGTATACCCCTGCCCCCAGGATAAGCAGGCCGAGGCAGGATACAGATATGCACAATAGGCGATGTAGCTGCACACAACTGAGCCCATGTGTGTTTCCTCCCCCTATCTGCCACAGTGAATATGGCATGTGATGCACCCTGGAAGCCCTAAAGTGCCACTACCGCACATTGCACTGGAAGAGACTGAACCAGCTGCAGCACATCAGGGAGTGGCTGGAGGCTGAGGAAGGTCAGTGGAGGCCAGCAGATTCAGGGGGTGGCTTCCATGGCTGCCGGGCAGGTGCAGGCAGACCGTCTGGTGGTGGATCCCCCATACGCAATGATGTAAATGTGCTTAGGATGGCCTTGCCATCCCCCAGTACCACCACCCTGTGTGAACACCAGGCGGCACCCGATACATGCAGGTGCATAGACATATGGCCAGGCCATGGCATGGAAGGGCGGTGTAGGGGCACACGCCACCAGCAGTGGGCCCAGATGCACATTGCGCACCTGCCCCCAGTGTCCCCTGTGGGTGTCCATTGCCCAGGAGGGGAAGGGGCCAGCAAGCCACAGATGGCCATGTGAGGGGAGAACAAAGCTTTCCGGAGGTGGGCAAAGGGGACCGTGTGCAGTATGCACTGTGGGACAGCACAACCCCATGGCCCGAAGGTGGTTGTGGAATGCATGTACAGGCCCCATGGAGATATGCCAGTCCCACCCAAGGGCCACACCTGTGCAGACCTTTAACCCCCTCCCCTCTTCCCCCCACAGCCAGTTCAAGGGAGGCCCCGGACAACAGTGGCATACTATGAGCACCAACCCGAAGCAGTGGTCCAGCGCCAGCACAGCTGTCCCAAGGTGCCAATCCCAGCGGTACCTCCAGCTGTGAAGGAGAGGAGGAGTCCAGTGTCCCTGTGATGGAGGATAGCACCATGGAGGAGGAGAGATCAGAGGGACAGGGACAAAGCAGGGATTCTGAGGAGGAGAAGGTTTTGGAGGGACAGGAGCAGGGCAGGGAGTCTGAGGAGGAGGAAGGATCAGAAGGATAAGAGATGACCCCCTGCGGTTGGAACAGAGGAGGTCCCAGAGGGGGTAGCAGGGGGATGCAGACCCCACCCTCCAAGTGTTCAAGGTATAGCAGTGCCGTGCAGTGCATAGCCAGCAGGCACCTGGTGGGGGGCCAGAAGAGGAGTTGTCCCCACCCGGCTGTGGCCCAAAGCCCACAGTCATGTCTCTACCAGGAGGCTATGTGCCCACAGCATGGCTTGGCATGGACCATGCATTATGTGCAGTGGAGCCATGGTCTACATTCCGCAACTGAGAATACTCTGGCCACCCCAGCACCCATGATCACAGCATGGCGCTGCTGCACCAGGTCCATCTGTGCCACTACCCACTCGGCCATCCATGAGCTGTGCTCTGACCACCTTGGTGGTAGAGGTGCGGCTCCTCAGGGAGGATATGCAGGTAGCAGCATGGACATTCAGGGCACAATCTAGATGCCCTCACTGCTGCAGTGACAGGGCACAGCCAGGGCCCCCTGCACCATAGGCTATCCCCATGCCAGGGATTGCCCTGCGACGGGCCACAATGGGGCAGACGGCATGACCATGGACATGAGTGCAGAATGTCCCCATTAATGTGTATATCTCTGTTTTTTGTTACTGCCGTTAGTACAATACTGCTGTTGCTGCCAGTTTTGTAACTCTTACAGTGTTTTTCAAATAAACTGTTCCCATTTTGGAATCACATGGTGTTGTCATTTTTGTAAGGGCAGGGCTGCATGTCTGCATGGCTGGAGTAGGGGACCGTGGGTGGGGGACTTGGGGCTATGGGCATGAGCTGTGTGCCCTGTGGGTCACATCCATGTGGACGAGTATGGCACAGAGGCACCACACACGCAGAATGACAGTGGTCATAGCTCTGCATGAGTAGCGCCTCTGTTCTATACCCGAGCAGAGCGGTAGCTAGAGCTACCTACCCAGTGTGGGTAGCAGCTCTATGCTATACACTGGTGGCGCCACCACTTTACCGGTGCAAGATGCGTGTGCCATCACCGGCAGCATGGGTGTGGCACAGTGGCGCTATACACACAGAATGCCCCCTGCCCTGTGGTGGAACATGGTGTGAGCTCTGCCATGCACCTTTCCTCACACTGTGGCAGACATGTATGCATACTGTGCTATAATCTTATCTGAGTATTACCGTCTGGGTGTCCATAAATGCATATGTTGCCATCGCACTGTGATGTGTGGCTATGTCATCCTACAGCGGTTAGCTACTATGCAAATTTTCATACCATTGGTGCTCTGGAACCTACGTGGGTACCGGATATAGAAACATAGAAATATAATGGCAGAAAAAGACCACATGGCCTTTCTAGTCTGCCCTTCTATATCAACTATAATAGTTCCCTTTTTACCTTTAGAGATCCTCTGTGTTTGTCCTATGCTTTTTTGAATTCAGATTATGTCTTCATGCCCACCACTTCCACTGGGAAACTATTCTATGCATCTACCACTCTTTCCTTAAAGAAAAAAAAAATTCTACATATTACTCCCAAGTCTATCCCCTTTCACTCTCATCCTATGTCCCCTCATAGTAGAGCTTGACTTCAATTTAAAGAGCCCCTCCTGTGTATTTGTGCCACAGAGGTATTTAAATGTCTCTATCATATTACCTCATCCCTCCTTTATAGTATACATATTAAGATCTTTAAGTCTGTCCTTATATGCTTCATAATGACGACCATTAACCATTTTAGTACCCACTCTCTGCAAGGACTCCAACATGCCTAAATCCTTTGGATATGTCTTTGGATGGGGCTTGGGTGGCTGCACACCGTATCCGAGTATATGACAAAGTGCCAAAAGAGCTAAAGAGACCATGGAAGGCAAACTTCACACCCTCCGAGACCACTATTGCTCTGGGGCTCATCATGCGGCAGCATGCTGCCATCTTCACGGCCGAGGATGCCAGTTCACAGCTGTCAATATGGCTTGACATCATCAAGAGGGTCAATGCCGTCCACCACCAACAGGGATGTGGAGGATATTAAGAAGTGGCTTATGGTACGGAAGGCTGCAAAGGAGAAGAGGGCTAGCAACAGTAGGCTGCCACCTGTGCGGCAGCGCAGACTCACCCCTCTGGAGGAACAGGTGCTGCAGTTTATGGAGGAGGTCTCCAACTCAGGGGTTGTGGGCTTTGACAGCAGTGCCCCAGGCATACAGGAGGGTGTGTAGAGAGTGCTCCATGGCCTGGGTGGCACCATCACAGCCATGTTTGCATCCCTATCATGGTTCCTCCCACCCAGGGCCTTCCTGCATGTCTGTCTATTGGCACTTGGAGGAAATGTGCGTTTGGGACAGTGCGGACTGGGGACCCTCTGCCTTTTCCATTGTGGGCTGGATGGCATCCTAGAGGTTGGCCTAGCAACCCATGTCACTAACCTCTGCCACTTTTTCTCTCCAACAGACCTGTCAGGGACCCAACCATAACAGCCAGGAACCAGTGCATCAGAGGAAGCCTCACCACCCACCGTGGATGATGCCAGTGTACAGGCAGGATGCACCACAGCCAGAGAGGCTGTGTGCCTGCCAGGGCATAGGTGAAGTCTGGTGCAACACCCAATGCAGAGGAGCCACCCAGTGTGACACCCAGCACAGACGAGATGCCCAGTGTGACACCCAGGGCAGAGAAGCTGCCCGGTGTGGCACCCAGGGTAATTGTGCAGGATGATGCAGTTCCCATGGCAGTGGAGCAGGCCGGTGTGTCTGCCAGTGCTGGGGAGGTGAAGACCGATTATGTCCCACTCATTGAGCTACAGTTCCACATCCTTGATGACCCTGTGGACGCAGGGGGCACAAATGTGAACTAGGAGCTACTGCAGGAGGGTGCACACCTGGTGGCTGGCACCGAGGGCATACAGGCTGAGCTGCACAGTAACTGGCAGGACCGCAGGCAGCCATACAGGCTAGGGAGGCTGAGTTTGAGATGTAGCAGGAACAACAAATGTGAGTGGAGCACCATCTAGAGGGACACCTGCGTTTGCTGAGGGAGATGGCGGTATATCGGGCAACGATTGCCAGTTCCCTGCACAGCTTGGTAGGCCTCCTGCAGGCCCAGGGGTGGGTGTTGTGGCTGCCAGTGCACCAGCACAGCCACCTGGTAGCCCAGAACCATGTGCAGTGGCCTGCCTTGCCAGGGAGGGTGATGACGCTGACAGCACATCATCGGGCATCACTCCACTGCATCGCAGTGCATGTGTAAGCAAGCATCCATGGCCAGCTGCGAGTCTGGGGGCAGGGGATACATGTGGGGGGAAATAAACACTCTGCACATGAAGCATCATTGTGGTCACTTTATTGGTGAATGTGTGCATCCAAACAAGGTGCTGGTGTGGGGCAGTCCACTCAGAAATTGTGCCGTATCAGTCGCGCATGGTGGGACAGTGCCTGGGCCTGCTGCTGGCTCCTAGCCTCTGCACCATCACCATCAACTACTTCTGCAGCCTCCCACTCCTCCACAGCCGCAGGCTCTGGGTCTGGCAATCCCCGCATCTGTGCAAGAATGTGGAGTATGCAGCATACTGCGAACAACTGGTATACAAATTCAGCACCCTTATTGCTCATTCCACAACTGCCCGGGTATGCTGATAGGTGGCATTGTACCACTCCTCTTGATGGCTTGTGGGATGGCGCACTGGAGATATCCATAGTAATCTGTTGGGGCAATGTGAAATGGGGCAATGAGCATAAGACATGTGTTGGTTATGGTCTATGGGCTGTTACAGACAGCATACGACACACCATCTACTAGCAGGTTGGGGTGCAATATATTCAAGGATTCTGTGTCAGTGGGAATACACCAACATATGGCTTGTGTGGCAGTCAGGCATTTGGTCCAAAGCAGTGGGGGATGGTGACATGGGCTGGCCTGTTGGAAAGGGGGGGGGCAGATGCATGGCATGGAGATGTGGTTGGGAGGTCTGCTGGCTGGATGGGGGCAGAAATGGGCTGCTGCCATGTGGCTGCACTACATGTCACCAGCCTGCGCTTTTTCACATGCCACATGTTGGTGCGTGCTGTCTGCTCTTGGCCATGGGGCTTCCCCTGGTTGTCTCCACAATGTGCAACACGGCCTGCTGTGTGCATGGCTCTGCAGAAAGGCAGCACATGTGCACACAGTGGTCATCATGTGTTGCAGTATGTGTGTACAGCATATATTTCCACCTGTCTGCAGAACACATAGCATCATACTATGGCACACATTTGTTATGGGCTTGTCCTGGGGCTCACATATGGGCACACTCACCTAGCAGCCACACATCTCCAAGATGACCCCAAGCTGCTGCCTATCCCAGGCTGGACTGGACGAGGAAAAATCCATCGTGGCAGGACCCTGGGTAGTGGGAACACATATCAGTGATTGTCATGTTGGCATCCACAATGACCTGAATGTTCATCGATGTGTACCCATGCCTGTTCCAGTAAGCCCTCTGCACCAGTCATGGTGCCCACATTGCAATGTGGGTGCAGTCGTTGATTCCAAGCACTGATGGGATTCTAGCAACATTGTAGAATGCTTGTATGGTCTCTTGCTGCATCTGCTGTGTCTGGGGGAAGGCTATGAGGTGTCACATCCTCCGCAGCAGGGTTCTGGTGATGGCACTTATGCAGTGGCTGAGGGTAGACTGCGTGATTCCAACAGTCACCCCTATCACATACTGGAAGCTGTCAGTTGCCAGATATCCCAGGGCAGTGGTCATCATCATTGCCACTGGCAGGGCCTGGCTTCTGGTGGTGGAGGGCTCCAGGTCCACTCCTAGAGCTTTGAAAATCGGGCCCAGAGAGTCTAATCACAGGAAAACAAGGCTCTTCAGTCAAATTCTGTTTTAGGCTCACTGTAGATATACTGTATAACCTTTCTGTTTATATATATTTCTGGAGCACAAATAGACGTACTAAGACCACTATATTTTCCTCACAGAGTTGCTATTTTACATTTCTGTGTTGGAGATTTTTATGCCCTGAACCACATGAGGATCATTTACAAACCTGACCACAAAAGTGACAAAAATCAGTATTATTTATTGTTGCTGTGTGCCTAGATAGTAACCTTAATTTCCAAAGAATATTCTGCGGTAAAAAATTTAAAAACATGCAGCACTAATGAGCCATTGATGATAAATACTTGGTTAACTGCTGGCACTATGACTAGATGCAGTGGGAATGGATAGCGTTTCATTAGAAATTTTGAAGCTAGATGTCGATGAGACAGGAATAGCCAGGGATTGTTCCTGCTCCCCACTAGAAAACATGGATTGCCCCAGTAAGAACCAAGGAAATTTGGGAATTCAGGGGGTCAGAGATCTTGTAGAGGATCTAGGAAAGTTTGAGGGATTCAGAGATGGGGGTTTCTAAATGTGTGTCAGCGGGTTCAGTAAGAGGGGGTTGAAATGTGTACGGGGAGGAATAGGAGGTCTGAGTTAAGCTTGCACCTGACCTTTTGTTTAGACCCACATTTATGCTGTGCATGCCTCAGTGTGGGTGCAAAACCGACCTTGGAATTTTGTGTGTGTGTTCCTATTGTAAGATGAAGAATACATGTAGATATCTGGCCTGTCCAAGCCACACGCAAACCATACTTGAACTATGCCTTCCTTGGAATCGCTGTATAATGTGCATCCCCAGGTTGTAAAATAGTGGCTTTCTGAAATTTCTATTTACATGTGTATGCAACACACATCTGTAAATTACCTTTGCTTACATAAGGAGTTGATTCTATAATAACTCCCTAATCTAAAAGTCAGCTATGGCATGAGTTTAGACACAGAAGAGGATCAAAATTCAAACTGATACCAGTTTTATATGAATAATAATGTCGGTGTTTGTCCACATCATGTTTGAGGCATGCACAGCAGGATTGTACAATAGGGACCATGAATAGTATAACCCCTATTCCACAGGTGTCACACAATAGATCAGATTACAGAGTTTTCTACAGCTGTGTAGGTCTGAATGTTATGCATTTTATTTTTACTTACAAAAACAGCAAATTATGCAAAATTGATATTAATCTTATGAACAAGTGGAGTCTGATAAGTCTCTGGCCTTGTAAAGAAACAAAAAAGCTACGGGCACGCTTCTGTTCCGGAGGCCCGAATTATCTCTCTGTAGTTTTGTTTTATTTGGTATCCCCTCGTATATGCAAGAAGGTAGAATTAATGAAATTAATGAAATACTTATCTTCTCAAAATAATTAGCTCATTTCTTCAGGGATAATTCTAGGTGCACAAGTTTAGGTTTATATATTAAAATAGATTTTCAGCATAATTTATGTTCCTAAATTTAATTATGAAAAAGTACATTTTTTAAATTTA
Source organism: Ichthyophis bannanicus (assembly GCA_033557465.1). Taxonomy (NCBI): domain Eukaryota; kingdom Metazoa; phylum Chordata; class Amphibia; order Gymnophiona; family Ichthyophiidae; genus Ichthyophis; species Ichthyophis bannanicus. Next base: position 1,178,371,542 of record CM066033.1, on the reverse strand, counting down.
GGCCAACAATTATTTTTTTTATATTCAGGTACCTACAGCTGTTAGGAATGTAGGAGTAGCCTAGTGGCCAGAACACTGGTTTAGTAGCCAAGAGACCAGGGTTCAATTACCTCTAAACACTCCTTGTGGCCTTGGGCAAATCACTTAGCCCTCCATTAGCTTGGAAGAAAGGCCTGGCAATCTACTTTTGGTCACACTATTAAGAAAACCCAGGAGTTGCTACACGTACATAGGAGATGTGTGGGGAGCGCTTGATGAGGGCGGGCAGTGGCGGCAATGGGGAGGAGAGTGGGCAGGCCGGGGGCGGGATGCACAACCCGGGGGTAAAGGGCCAATTCCGGTAACGGCCCTGTTCATCCAGATCCACCAGGATAGACGGGGGACTTATTCCACCTCGGAGGTGGAATAAGTCCCCCTGGATGTCGAGGGATGGCAGCACTGGGGTATGGAGGAAAGGTGAGGGGGCACAGGGGATTCCCCGCAGCATGACCCTGGCCATGGAAGGCCCGATTGGGGGATGGGCTGTGGGAAAAGAAGGGTTTGGTGGGCGGCCAGTGATTGTGGTTCCTGCATGGATATACATGATATTGCACCACTATCCAGTTAGCATCCACGGCTAAAACTAGGTGAGCCAAAAGCTGGTCTAGTTTTAGCTGCAGATCACTAACCAGGTAGCAGTGCAATATCGCCGCTGCCCTGTTAGCAGCAGTCTCCACCTCCACTCTATCCGAGAATACCCCAACACGGCCCGATGCTAACTGCAGAGCATCATGGCATGTACCGGGATTTGAAGGGGATATTCAATGACACTAAGCATGTAAGTGCCATTGAATATCCCGATTTATGGCATTTACATGGTTTACTGGGCTGTAAACTGTGTAAATGCCCTTCAAATATCAGGCCCAAGGTGCCTCTGGAGCCCTATTAATAAAGTGTATTAGATTTTTCCATCTAATGTGAATTTAGTACAAAAGCTAATATATGTAATTGAAAAGAGAGTAATTAGCATGTTCCCAGTAGTTAATGTGTGGATGTGCATCTTGACACACAGCACAAGTACCATGGATGCACCTAATGCCACCTATTACCATGGTGTTAGGTACCCCCATGCTAATAACAGCATTGACAGTTAATGTGTGGTATACTCTCCATGCCCACTCTCTTCCCCTACTGTGCCCATTCAGCAGTCCAAAATGTGAGGTAAATCTTCATTACACTTCCTCCATTACATTATACACAGCTATTTTTTAAGGTTATACTGTAGGTCTCTTTGACCCCCTAAAAGGAATTATTAGGAAAGTGCACTACTTGAAGGGAGAGAAAGCGCTCCAGACTATAGGGTATGAATATGACTCATATTATTGTATTTCACATAGTCCATTGTGATATAACATCTGTTTTTAATGCAATTAATTTTGTCTTGATGGTATTCACTAGGCATTGATTGAAATCTCAGTGGAGAAAAGTGAATAGTGGAGTACCTCAGGGATCTGTGCTAGACCTGTTGCTTTTTACTGTAACATATTTGTAAATGACCTGGAAATGGGAATAAATGAGGTGATCAAATTTACAGATAACAGAAAATTATTCAAAGTTATTAAGCCTTAAGAGGATTGTCAGATCAAATTAAATGTAGACAAGTGCAAAGTTTTGCACATGGAGGCAGAATCCAATTAGGCCATCCAGCCCCCTATGCGGCCGATCAGAAACGGAACACCCAGAGGTAGACCCGATTCTGATCCCGCGGTGGCTAGACATGCCCACGGGATCAGAATCGGGGTCTATGGCCTGACGTGCAGGCTGGGCCCCAATTCTGATTGGACTGCACACCCAGCCAAATGCCCGGCTACCTCAGTAAGGCCACAGCGTCCTGTCGCCGTGGCACCACAGCTCCATTCAGGAGATGCAAATACTGGCAGCCACCGAAATCCTCCTTTCCCGGCAGCTGAACCCTCAATACAGCCACCAGGTCCGGGTGTGGGGAACTTACTAGACCCCCTACCTTTTTGGGGGGGTTTGACAGCATCATCCTCTGACATCCAGGGGGACGTATTCCACCTCTGCGGTGGAATACGTCCCCCAGTTCACGGCACTGAACGCACAGGGCCGATTTCTAAATCAGCCCTGTATATCCAGGATCATGGCCCTCCCCTGCTCCGCCCTCGTTCTGCCTCCGGAACACCCCCTCCCACCCCTTCTAGGCCTCCCCGTACAAACATGCTGTTCATATGGTGAGGCTTTAGCTGGGGCTGGCAGGGGAGTGAATAGCGGGGATGGATGTCTAAACGGGAAGTCCATCCCCACTATTCGCTGTTCAGAATGACCCCCTTATGGAAGAACAACCCAAACTACAGCTACACGATGCAAGGAATCATCACCCAGGAAAAGAATCTAGACATAATCATTGAACTCTCTGCCCAATATGCAGCGGCAGCCAAGAAAGCAAATAGAATGCCAGGAATCATAAGGAAAGAAATGGAGAATAAAACCAAGGATATTACAATGCTCCTATATTGCTCCATGGTGCAACCACAGTTTGAATATCCTGTGCAATTCTGTTTGCCATATCTTAAAAAGGATATAGCAGAAAAAGAAAAGGTAAAGAGAAGAGCCACCAAAATTATCAGTGGGAAGGAAGTATACCCCTACAAGGAAAAGCTCAAAAGGTTATAGCTCTTCAGCTTGGAAAAGAGAGGGCTATAGGGAGATATGATAAAGGTCTATAAAACAATGAGTGGAGTGGAATGGGTATACATAGATTTGTTCACTACTCCTTGAAAAAGTAGAAAAACTAGAGGGCATGCAATGAAGCAACAAGGTAGTGCATTTTAGACTAATTGAAGAAAAAAAAATCATTTAACATTAAATCAAACTCTGGAATTCATTGCCAGAAGACGTGGTTGAAGCTGTTAGTGTAAATGAGTTTTAGAGGTTTAGAACAAATTGGTGGAGGGGGTTGCACTCTATGTTAGAGAGGGCATTGGGTCTGAAAGGATTCAACCTTTGCAGGAAACAAAATTCGCTGTAGAATCTCTATGGATTGAAATTCCATGTAAAAAGGGGACTCCTCCCTCTGATTGACTCCGCTTGCTCCCATACATAGAGTGGAGCCAATCAATTCAAAAGATGCGCGCAGCGTCTTACGCTGCCACGACTTCAGCCATCCTCTTTCCTAAAATGCGGGCATGGGCCCGCGCCGAGTCGGGCACCCGGTTACGCGCGGTCGCTGGGACCCTGCCCGCACCCTTATTATATATAGACGAGACCTACAGGGATGTAGTACTGAAGTCCCACTTCCAGTCTGGCAGCCTCTCTGTTGCCATGGAGAAGAGAGGTCACGTGAAAGGAGAGCATCATCGTGGTGTGGCAGAAAGTGATCCTGTAGCTAGGACCTGTCCTCCAGGTGATGTAATATCCTCTCACACTACTTGTGCCTACTTGAACGTCCCCATACTGGAGATGTCTGCAAATGGCAATTGTGGAGTGGTTATGGAGATGTGTCGGTGATTTTGACGTCCATGTGCATGTCTGTGGACATCCAAACCATGACTAAACCTTTAGAATGACCCTCTTAAAGAATTCTGTGGGTTTTATATAATTTATTTTTATGTGATTTGTTTTCAACTTTAATAAAAGCAAAGTGCTTAGTGATATTTATCTTGTTTTTCTTATTATTATGGAAAATCATAAAAATTGAGCCCAGTACTTCAATTAAATTTATACCAGCTGAATTGTTTTTATTTGTAGAACCAAGTTTAATCACTGTAATTCCAGGCACAGTTCACCAGCTAGGTTCAATATGCTGAATTTCTATAATCTAATACTAGCTATCTCTTTATAGTTTTTAATTTAGCTTTTAAATTTTTAAATTTTATGTGCTTGCTATATAAATTCTACTATATTCAAAACACTTAATGCGGTCATTCCGAGGCTAGAGTAGCAGACTTGGAGGACATAAGCAGGACAGAGAGCTACATAGATGAGACCTACAGGGATGTAGTACTGAAGTCTCACCTCCAGTCAGGCAGCATCCCTGTTGCCATGGTGGAGAGAGGTCACATAACAGGAGAGCATCTCCCTGGTGTGGGAAAAAGTGATCCTGTAGCTAGCACCTTTCCTCCAGGTAATGTAAAATTGTCTTGCACAGAGGAGGTTTCTCCAAGGCCATGTGCCCTTGAGGGAAGGGTTAGAACAGACATTATAGTTGGTGATTCAATCATTTAGCATGTAGATAGCTAGGTGGCTGGTGGACATGAGGATCACATGATAACATGCCTGCCCGGTGCAAAGGAAGCGGTCCTTACACACCATCTAGACAAGTGATAGTGATGGGGAGAAGATAGTGATGGGAAGAGATAGTGATGGGGAGAAGTCTGTTGTCTTGTTACATGTTGGTACCAATGACATAGGAATGTGTGGTAGATAACAGGGGAAAACCAATAGTTGCCCAAGAGTGCATGACGAGGAAGGATGTATCCTTGAAGGATACTAGCAAAAGAATGAAGTAAGGGCATATCGACAGAGAGGTTCCAATAAAGACAAAAGTAATCCAAATCCCTTAAGTACAGAGCAGACAGAACTTAAATATTCCAAATTACCCCTGCCTATTGGTAACCAGATTAACATGAATAAAATGCAACCTCTAAAATGCTTGTATGCAAATGCTATAAGTCTAAAAATAAGATGGGGGAGTTGGAATATATAGCCCTAAATGAGAAGTTACATATGATTGGTATCTCAGAGACATCATGGAAGAAGGACAACCAGTGTGACACTGTGATAACTGGGTACAAATTATATTGCAATGGTTAAGTAGATCAAATTGGTGGGGGAGTTGTGCTTTCTATTAGAGAGGGCATTGAGTCACACAGGATTAAAGTTTTGCAGGAAACAAAATACACTGTAGAATCTCTATGGATTGAAATTCCATGTAAAAAAGGGGAAAGCGATGGCAGTGGGGGTGCACTATTGACCGCCTGGTCAGAATGAACAAAAGGATGATGAAATGCTCAAAGAAATCAACGAAGCTAACAATATTTACAGCACAGTAATAATAATGGGTGATTTCAATTACTCCGGTATCGACTGGGTCAGAATCATGGCAGGACATGCTAGGGAGATAATGTTTATAGATTAAATAAATGACTGCTTCTTGAAGTAGCTGGTTCATGAACTATCATTAAAATCATCTGTAATACCTGAAGACAGGAAAATGGTCAATGCAACGCCAATTTTTAAAAAGGGTTCCAGGACTGATCCGGGATACTACAGAATGGTGAGCCTGAAATCAGTAGTGGGACAAATGGTAGAAACCATTATTAAGTACAAAATTACTGAACATGTAGATAGTGATGGTTTAATGGGAGACAGCCAACATGGCTTTAGCCAAGGAAGGTCTTATCTTATTAATCTGTTATATTTTTTTGAAGGTGTGAATAGACAAAGGAGAGTTGGCTGATATAGTGCATCTGGATTTTCAGAAAGCCTTTGACAAGGTCCCTCATAAGAGACTCTTGGTGAAATTAAAAAGCCATGGGATAGGAGGCAGTGTACTATTGTGGATCAGCAACTAGTTAAAAGATAGAAAGCAGAGGGTCGGGCTAAATATCCAATTTTTCCATTGGAGAAAGGTGAATAGTGGAGTACCTCAGGAATCTGTACTGAGCCCACATATTCATAAATGACCTGGTAACGTGAATATCGAGTGAGGTAATCAAATATGTAGATGACACAAAATTATTCAAAGTTGTTAAAAACCAAGAGGATTGTGAAAAATTGCAAGAAGACCTTGATAAATTGGAAGACTGAACGATTAAATGGTAGATGAAATTTAATGTGGACAAGTGCAAAGTTATGCACCTAGGAAAGAAAAACCCAAACTATGGTTACACGATGCAAGGTTCCACATAAGTAACAACCACCCAAGAAAAAGATTTAGACATCATCTTGGATAGCACGTTGAAACCCTGTGCCCAGTGTGCAGTGGCAGCCAAGAAAGCAAATAGAATGCTAGGAATCATAAGGAAAGGAATGGCAAATAAAACAAAGAATATTATAATGTCTCTGTATTGTTCCATGGCATGACCGCACCTTGAATATTGTGTGCCATTCTGGTCACCGTATCTTAAAAAGTATATAGCAGAATTAGAAAAGGTACAGTGAAGAGCCACCAAAATGGTAAAGGGGATGGAAGGATACCCCTATGAAGAGAGGCTAAAAAGGTTAGAGGTCTTCAACCTGGAAAAGAGACGGTTGAAGGGAGATGATAGAGATCTATAAATTAATGAATGGAGTGTAACGGGTAAATGTAGATCAATTGTTTACGCCATCAAAATGTAGAAAGACCAGGGGACATGCAATAAAGCTACAAAATAACCCATATAAGGCTAATACAAGAAAATATTTTTTTTCACTGAACGCGTAATCGAACTATGGAATTCGTTACGGAGGATCTGGTAAAATCTGTTAGTGTACCTGGGTTTACAACTGTCCCAATTTTTTGGAAGTCACAGAATCTATTTTTGAATTCCTGGATAACAGAACAGATTTCTGTCACATACTTCTTGTTCTGAAAAACAAAATTTGGATATTGTCCCAGATGGTCCTGCATATTAGGAAAATGATCAAAAGTGTTGTTTGCAAGGTCGGTCAATCATTAGCTCAAATTTCCTCTTGTAGGATGAAACTGTACTCATCATCTCGCCAATGTATTTGTTTTTACCTTGTAGTTCAAGGTTCATATCACTTAGTTTGCCTGTAAAGTCAGCGAGAAATGCCATATCACATAACCACTGCTCATCTTCCAACTCTGCTTGGTCATCTCCCCTCTCCTTCAAAAAACTTCTTATTTCATTCAGAAAATCAAGAAATCTTTGCAGAAATTTGTGTCTACTTAGCCACCTTACATCTGTGTGCAAAATGATTTCCGCTGCCCCTTCATCAAGAGGAAGATTGAAAAGCCGTCTTTGAAGTGATTTTCCAAGAACTGAATTTACGATTTTGAAAGTAAATGTCCACGACAGTCTTTGTATTGAGTCTCTTGCTTGCCAAAACTTGCTGGTGAATGATGCAGTGGTAAAAGAGGAAATCTGGGAAGTCGTCATGCTGTCTATAGAGGGCTATGAAACCGTTAACCTCACCTGTCATTGCTCTTGCTCTATCAGTAGTGATGGAAACAAGTCTATGCAATGGAAGATTATACTTTGTCACAAAAGAATGGAAAGAACTGAATATTTCCTGACCGGTATTTCTCCCTTTTAAAGAAATCATTCCAAGTAGTTCTTCTTTAACACTGAAGTCTTCAAAAACCATCTGGATAAAGACTAGTAACTGGGCTATGTCTCTTTTGTCTGTAGATTCATCCAGTTGGAGTGAGAAAGCAACACAATTTGAAACATCCTCCAACAACTGTTGTTTTGTGTCTCCACACATCTTTTCTATTCGCCGCACAATGGTGTTTCTTGACAATTGTACATCTTGAATAGCAGCTATGATCTCGTTCTTATTTTTAAATCCTTCAAAAAGATTGTCAGCTGCTTCAAGAAAACAATCTTTTACAAATTCCCCTTCAGTGAAAGGTTTGCATTTCTTTGTGATCAGGTTGCTGACCTTGAAGGATGCTATGGTTGCATTGACCGAATGTGACCTTGGCCTCGCCATCAACTGTTGCTGAGTAGCCAATTTCGATTTAAGTTCTTTGATCTTCAGTTTACGAATTTCACTTTTGGGTGGAAAATCAGCATCAAACCTATAGCTATGCAGAGCTTTATAATGACATTGTGCAAGGATACTGGGGCATTACAGATTAGACAACAACACTTGTCTTTCACCATGATGAAGAAGTGGTCCATTTCCCATTCATCATGAAAATGGTAGATTTTGCTCTTCTTTGGAACACTGACCTTTGTTATACTGGGGTGGCTAGATGTAAGAAGGCCAAATCTGCTAAGTTAGTATAAACACTGGCTGAATCTGGTCCAAAACTGTCACTGTCCCAAAGTATTAAAGATCAACAGGAACTGAAGACCTCTGGATGATGTAGAATACAATGACTGGAGATGCCAAAACCACACATGCAGTTCTAAAAGTAAAAATAAGAATTCATCATACTGGCATCAATAATCAAATACCACCAAACAATCATCAAAAAAACTCAAACACCTGTCCAGCAAACCAGATAAAATCAAATACCGCCAAACAAGTTCAAATACTACCACACGCGATTTAATAAATTCTGCACACAGTGTAGAATCAACGCAAAGGCTAGGCAAAATAAAATTGCAGAGGCAAGCAAAAGTCACAGTGGTTTGAACCAATTCGAAGGCAAGCCATAGGCAAGTTAGAACAAAATTGGAAAAGCCCGCCAAAATCACCAAATTCTTGACACTTTGTTGTGTCTGCCCGAAAATGTTTAATGAAAGAGAACTATAAAGCGACCAACGACCAGCACAAGACACAACTAATACGGTAAGTGTATTCAGGTAAAGCTCTCTCCTAACGACAGGGCGAGCTGCTGGAGAGATGGAGCCAAGTGGGGCTGGCGATCTACCTTTGACCCCTCTGTGATCTACAGGTAGATCATGATCTACCTTTTGGACATGCCTACCTTAGAGGAACTGCCTGGTAATCTTCTGGTCATGCTGCCAAGGAAAGCCAGGAGCTGCTGAAAAGTATGCATTACATTTGTATTTTTATTCCACTCCACTCAGATTTTATAGACAGACCTCTATCATATCTCCCCTTAGCAATCTGTTCTCCTGGCTGAAGAGCCCTAACCTCTTTAGTCTTTCCTCATAGGAGAATCTTTCCAGTGCCTTTATCATTTTGGTTGCCCTTCTCTGTACCTTTTCTAATGCTGCTATATCTTTGTTGAGATGTGGTCTAGAACTGCGCACAATACTCAAGGTGTCATAGAGCAGTACAGAGGAAGTGAAATCTTTTGTTTTATTTTCTGTTCCATTCCTAATGATTTCTTACATTTTGTTTGTTTTTTTGGCCACTGTCACACACTGAATGTACGATTTCCATATATTGTCTACAAACATCCCCAGATCCTTTTCTTGGATGGTGGCTCCTAATGTGGAGCCTAGCGTTGTATATCGATAGTTTGGGTTATTCGTCACTACATGCAATGCTTTGAACTTGTCTACATTAAATGTCATCTGCCATTTGGATCCCCATTCTCCCAGTGTCACGAGTTTCTTACAATTATTAGACTTCATGTAAGTTATTTGGGAGAAGAGAAATGTTTTTTTTTTTTTGGGGGGGGGGGGGAGTTGCTGCAATTTCTGCTAGTTTTGGTTTGTTGAGCCAGAGCTCTGAGAGGATTTTTAGGAGCTAAACTTTTAAGTTAAAGTTTTCTTTGCTGCTGTTAAATTCCTATAAGCAAGAAGGGAGAAGGTCTCAAATCCAATATGTGTGACACTGGGAGACTGCAACAGCAACTCAGCAAATGTGATGGCATATTGGCTGAGAATTCAGATGTATTTTATTTTCCTTTTGAACTCTGATAACACTGAGGGGGCCTTTATTTCATCCCAAAAGAATATTCTGTTAAAAACCTAGATTTGGTTGTCTGTGATTGACTGTGTCTGGTAATTGTGCTTAAGAAAAAACTGGCTACAAGGCCTCTGATCTAATTTAGTGTGCCATAAGAACTTTGCACCAATGTGTTTACTTAATGTTTTTCTGTTACTCTTTGGCATGTTAATAAAGTGTTTTATTGAAGGATGGATATGACTGGCCATTTTGCCATCACATTTGGATCCTGATCCCCCCTAGTCTCCTGTTCACCTCCTATGTGTTTCCTTACTATTCCTCTAGATACAGTATATCCTTGTCCCCAGTTGTGTTGTTTGCCGTGACTAGATAGTAAGCTCTTATGAGCAGGGACTATCTTGTACATGTCTCTGTACTGTGCTGGATATGACTTGTAGCAAAATACAAATGATAAGTAGAAGTAGTGTTTGAGAGATCCTGGAGCCCCAAGTATCAAACACACTACTACAATACATATGTAAAAGTTGTAATACACTTTATTTATTTGACTATTTTTCTATACTACTTATGCAGGAAATCATAAAGTTAATGGTTTACATAGAACCAATAACTTTAACTTTACATATAATGAATAACTTATTATAGCATCAAAAACACTGTAATGTTGACTTAAAATTTAAGAACTTATATACAAATGGGAGGAGAATATTGAGTTATTGTTATGGGAGTGGAGAAATATTAGTCCTTGACGTGATCTTTGAATAGATGAGTTTTTAGCTTCTTGCAGAAATCTGAGAGTTCTGTATACTATATTCAGACTTACATATTCTTTGGACAAAGGGAAGAAGAAGGGTGATATGATAGATATCTAAATACCTATGTGCACTGGAGGTGGCCCCCTTCAAGTTGAAAGGAAGTTCTGGAACAAGGAATCATAGGATGAAGGTGAAAGGGGATGTTGTTGTTGTTAAGTGCCATCGAGTCGGAGTCGACTCATGGCGACCCTCTGGATAGCTATCCTAAATTGTGTTCAGTCTTCAGAAAGGGGATAGACTCAGAAATTATCTGAGTCGTCGAAATACATGCTCTTTGAAGATTCCGTGCAATCTAAACTTTCTATATAATTATCACCTTAATTTTGAAATAGATCTCCCTCATATCTCTCTCATATCTCTCTCATGTCCTCATATCCCATGTCCTCTAGTGGGGTTCAAATCCCACTAGAGGACAGCAACTTTGGGCCGGAAGGACTGGGGTTTCTAGTCCCACAGGTGCTCCTTGTGGTCTTGGGCAAGCCACTTAACCCTCCATAGCCCATGTTCCCTGTAAAATAGTTATCTCCAAGTTATAATGCCCTGTTCAATGTAATTTCAGCTTGTTCAATGTAAACCGCACTGATGCAGAATAGCGCGGTATATAAGAGAATGTAAATAAATAAATAAATAAATATCTCCCCTCGGCTGTCTTTTTTCCAAACTGAAAAGCCCTAACCTTTTAAGCCTTTTCTTGTGCTTGTATCCTTCCATCCCCTTTATCATTTGGGCACTCTTGACTGTACCTTTATAATTCTGCTATATCCTTTTTAGATAGTGACCAGAATTGCTCACAATATTCAAGGTGTGGTCGCACTGTGGAGCGACACTTTCTATTTGCTTTCTTGGCTGCTGCTGCACACTGGAATAAGGGTTTCAACTTATTATCCACAATGACGCCTAGATCCTTTTCCTGTCAGCAGGCTCTAGTTTTCAGGATCACCCCTGCAATCCTTTTTTAAAATTGCCATTACATTGGCCAGTCTCTAATCTTCAGCTACTATAGGTGATTTCAATAACAGTTCAAAGATTACAAATACTAGGTCCTTACAGCTGTGGTCAACATTATTGGCACCTTTGCATTTTAGGTATGTTGGGTACAATATCTTGAGAAATAATTGGAAATATTCCAACTGTATGGATCAGAGTATGTTAATAGTATGTTCAAAGGTATACAACAAAAAATATTGGTCTGTGAACTTATACGTAGTAATTTCTGAGAAAAAAAAATATGACCTGGACAAAATTAATGTCACCCTTCACTAATATTCGGTTGCACAACCCTTGATGGTGATGACAACCTCCAAACGTTTCTTGTAGCCATGTATAAGCCATGTATAAGTTTCCTACATCTGTCTGCTGGTAGATTCTCCCACTCCAACTGTGATTTGTTGCAGTTCATGAATGTTTCCAGGATTCCTTTTACCAATGGCAGATTCAGATCTTTCCAAAGGTTTTCGATTGGACTGAGATAAGGACTCATTGCTGGCCAGTTTAAAACAGCTAATTTGTTCCTTTTAAACCATGATTTTGTTCTTTTGGATGCATGATTTTGGTCATTGTCCTGCTGGAGAACACATAGCAACATGATGCCATAGTGCCGCGGCTCCATTTAAAAGCTCTGACTGAATTAGCCGGGCTTTTCATGTACGTGCAAGCCAGACTAAATCACAGTCCCGGCCTGCACGTATATGTGCAGGACGGAATCGGGTCTATATAGTCTAAAGCCATTTCACTGGTCACTTTTTTTAGGAGACATTGGACATTAAGGGGTTGAACTGCAAGGATGCCAATAACGTTGACCACAACTGAACTAAGTAGGCACTTGCATGAATAATTGAGGCAGTTGCTATGCTGAAAGTACTTTCACTGTGAGCGTGCCCATGACCAGCGTTTAGTCAGAGTTTGGGCGGTACGCACAAGCATGTGCATAACATAAATGATCAATTATTCATAATGCATGTACTTTCTTGAAAAATCTAAGCATGAACATTTACACCAGCTCTTGAACTGGCAGATGCCATCGTGCCTTAGATTCACATTCAGATTTAGCTACTGATTCTAGTACTGAATTAAAAAAAGGTAGGCATCTACTTTTGAACATGCACGTTTTAAGCCTGTTTTATAAGGACAAGTTAGTGCTTATTTTAGTAAATGCTAACATAAATCCTGCAGCAAAAGTACCTACGCTGAGGCCTGCTTGAGAACAGGTATAAATGTATGAATGTTGATTATTAAAGTACGCGTGTTCGTGCTTTGTCCAAATCGCATCTGGCTACTGTAGAAGTACTGTATATGTCTGCATGCCATGGTGTGTACATTTATGCATTGCCTAATTTTATGAAATATTTTTAGATACATATTGTGGTGCAGCAGAGGATACACAGCCCATGGAAGTGCAGGTAAAAGAAGAGCTTACCTTAGATTCAGCGTTGAAAAGAGGCACTAGGCACACTGAAACAGTTGAGCAGGGAAAACTGTTACTACGTGCCAAACAGAAAGCTCATCAGGAACACCTGATTGCAAATCCCCACGTCACGTGCATGGCTAGGGATTACATAAGACAGGGTTCCAGTCAGTGGAGAGAGAGGCAGGACACAACCCAGGAGGAGGGCAGAAGCCAGAGAGAGAGCAGCAAGAGGTGTGGCTACAGTCAGCTAAGCAGAAACCCCAGAGGAGTGCTGGGAGGAAAGTTTTCTGTCGGAGAACCAGGAAGTGAAGGTAGCTCCAGCACTCAGGAGAAGAGGTTTGAGGCAAGCTGCACTGGGAGAAGGCATGCCACCCGAGTTAGTCTTCAAGAGAAGCCAGGAGTGTCCTACCACACAGGAGACCGGTATGTGCCAGCACTACGCACAGGTCAGTTTAGAAAGAGAGTGTTGGGGGATGGGAACTCCAAATACACGTGCACATTAAGAAATAGCTGCAAAGCTAATACTAACTTCACTACTGCACAACCAGCCTGGGAGGCTAGAGAGAAGAGATACAGGGAGCCAAGTGCCAAGACAATCCCTACAGCTAAAAGGAGGCATCCACGTGCTTACAGAGAAAGGTTTAAAACATATACGTGCCAAGGGCGCGGTCCTGAGCATAGATACAGGAAGCAAGGAGATACAGACCTTTTGTTCTGGGAGGAAAACCCAGAGAGAAGCTACTGCATGCCAGACAGGTATAAACCTGAGGAGAGAGGAACCTTCACTGGAAGCTATAGTGAGTTGTCACAAGAAGACGTGCCTGAGTACTCCACACAGGAAGAGTGTGATACAGGGAGTTTGGGGAGTGCTGGAGAGGGTATGGTGTGGGAAGATAGCAGCAGCCTTCCAGACCCCTCTCCCATGGACTGTAGCATTTGTTACAAGTGCAGCCCTGCTGTTTAATTGGATGACAAAATGAACTTTGTGAATTTAAACAAAGGAATATAAGTTTGCTGATACTATTTTTGTTCATTGCTTGTATCTGAAGTTTTTTTTGATCTTGTTGATAGTCCGAGCGGGACGGGGAATAAAACCCATCTTATTTTCTCATTCACTTTTTGCTCTGAGAGACTCTGTCATTTACCTAGCAAGAGCAGATTACTTGTTTAACAGACCCTAGGCAACCGCCTATATAGGGTTAAAGGGCTCTGCCCACGGGCCCCATCACAATATACTATCACACATGCATCACAATGACTCTAAAAAAATGAACTCCTAAATGTGTAATGCTGCCTGATTTTTTTTAAAGCAGTTATACATTCAACATGTTGCCAAACATATAACTGTTTTTTAACAATGAGTTCCATTTCTTTAAGTATTATTTGGGGTATAGTGTTTTCCATGGTGCTATATATAGAATCACAATTAGCAGTATATATATATATATTTTTTATTAGAATTTCAAACAAACTTACAAAGCAAGCATAAAGAAACTATAGATGTTTCATACAAGCAAAATAGAGACAAGTATTAACCAAAGCACACAGTAAAGAGCAATACATCATCATAGCCCACAATATGGGGAGATACATAAAAAAGAAACAAAAAAAACACTAGAAAACAAAATAGAGCGAACTCTAAATTAACTGGCAGCATACAAACTTAACCCACCCACCTCCAGTTACTAATTACCAGGTTGTTCCTTGTCAGAAAGAAATACCTCAAGCTGAGAGGGATCAAGAAAGACAAACTTTGAACCTTTAAACGAAACCAAGCATTTACAAGGGTATCTAAGAAAAAAAGTAGCAGAAATAGCGAGCAACCTAGGTTTAAGAGCCAGAAAAGCCTGTCTCCTAATCAGGGCCGGCCCGTCCATTGAGCGAGAATGTTTTTTGCACAGGGCCCCGCGTTTCAGGGGGCCCCGCGCAAAAAACATTCTGATCTAAAAGTAAAATTAAAAAAAAAAAAAAGCTGTCTGCTGCCGCTGCCGGGGCCGCCGCAGCAGAATCGAGTGTGCCGCGGGGTCCCCCCTGCCCAGCAGAGCCTGCCCTCCCCTGTATCACCTCTCTCAGCTGCAGTCACACGCGCCGGCTTTCAGAGCGCGAGGGGAGTTTCTCCCTCGCTGCTCTGTTAAGCCTGCGGGGGCAGATGGGAAGTTCCCATCAGCCCCCGCGGGCTTAACAGAGCCACGAAAGGGAAACTAGTTCCTTCGCGCTCTGAAAGCCAGCGCGTGTAACTGCAGCTGAAAGAGAGAGGTGATACAGGGGAGGGCAGGCTCGGCTGGCCTGGGGGGGCCCCGCGGCCCACTTGTTTCTGCCGCAGCGGCCCCGGCCGCGGCTGCATCACGCTTTTTTTTTTTTTTTTAAATTTCCCTAGGCTAGGCGGGGCTGGGAGGGCTGGGGGGTTAGGAGTGGTGATGGGCTGGGGGGGTTAGGAGTGGTGATGGGCTATGGGGGGATGGGGGGGGTTAGGAGTGGTGATGGGCTGGGGGGTTAGGAGTGGTGATGGGCTATGTGAGGGCTGGGGGGGTTAGGAGTGGTGATGGGCTATGGGGGGGCTATGGGGGGGTTAGGAGTGTTGATGGGCTATGGGGGGGCTATGGGGGGGTTAGGAGTGTTGATGGGCTATGGGGGGGCTATGGGGGGTTAGGAGTGGTGATGGGCTATGGGGGGGCTGGGGGGGGTTAAGAGTGGTGACGGACTATGGGGGGGGGCTGAGGGGGGGTTAGGAGTGGTGATGGGCTATGGGGGGATCTAATTATGTATATGGGCAGATGGGATTAGGACTGGAAGTGGGTTGATGGTGTGTTAGGAATGGTAATGGGCTATGGGGGGCTGGGGGGGTTAGGAGTGGTGATGGGCTATGGGGGGCTATGGGGGGGGTTAGGAGTGTTGATGGGCTATGGGGGGATTAGGAGTGGTGATGGGCTATCGGGGGCTATGGGGGGGTTAGGAGTGGTGATGGGCTATGGGGGGGCTGGGTGGGGTTAGGAGTGGTGATGGACTATGGTGGGGCTGAGGGGGGTTAGGAGTGGTGATGGGCTATGGGGGGAGCTAAGTCTGTATATGGGCTGATGGGATTAGGACTGGAAGTGGGTTGATGGGGGATTAGGACTGGAAATGGGCTGGTGGGATTAGGACTGGGAGAGGGCTGATGGGGAGGTTAGGACTGGTAATGGGGTATGGGGGGGCTTAAACTGAAAATTGGGTGATGGGGATTAGGACTGGAAATGGGCTGGTGGGATTAGGACTGGGAGTGGGCTATGGGGGGCTAGGACAGGTAATGGGTTGGGGGGGTTGCTAGGACTGGAAATGGGCTGGGGGGATTAAGACTGGAGGTGGGCTGATGGGGTTAGGACTGGTAATGGCTGTGGGCTGTTGGGGGGTTAGGACTGGTAATGGGCTATGGGGGGCTAGGACAGGAAATGGGCTGATGGGGAGGGGTTAGGACTTAAGATGGGCTGTTGGGTGGGGTTAGGACTGGTAATGGGCTATGGGGGACTAGGACTGGAAATGGGCTGATGCGGGGGTTAAGACTGGAGGTGGGCTGATGGGCTAAGGACTGGTAATGGGCTGTGGGCTGTTGGGGGGGGGTTAGGACTGGTAATGGGCTATGGGGGGCTAGGACTGGAAATGGGCTGATGGGGGGGTTAACACTGGAGGTGGGCTGATGGGGTTAGGACTGGTAATGGGCTGTGGGCTGATGGGGGGTTAAGACTGGTAATGGGCTATGGGGGGGTTAGGACTGATAATGGGCTATGGGGGGGGCTAGGACAGGAAATGGGCTGATGGGGAGGGATTAGGACTTGAGGTGGGCTGATGGAGTTAGGACTGGTAATGGGCTGTGGGCTGTTGGGGGGGTTAGAACTGGTAATGGGCTATGGGGGGGTTAAGACTGATAATGGGCTGTTGGCTGATGGGGGCTGTCTGGTAATGGGCTATGGGGGGTTAGGACTAATAATGGGCTATTGGGGGGCTAGGACAGGAAATGGGCTGATGGGGAGGGGTTAGGACTTGAGGTGGGCTGATGGGGTTAGGACTGGTAATGGGATGTGTGCTGATGGGGGGGGGGGGGTTAGGACTGGCAATGGGCTATGGGGGCTGACTGGAAATGGGTTGATGGGGGTTAGGACTGGAAGTGGACTGATGGGGGGTTAGTACTGGTAATGGGTTATAGGGGGGTGCTTAAACTGAAAATGGGGTGATGGGGGTTAGGACTGGAAGTGGGTTGATGGGGGGGGGGGCTAGGACTGGTATTGGGTTGGGGGGTTGCTAGGACTGGAAATGGGATGATGGGTGGCTAGGACTGGAAATGGGCTGATGCAGGGACTAGAAGGGAATGGATGCTGGGTGAGGCTGGAACTAGAAGCGAGCTGATGTTGGGGGAGGATTAGAATGGGATGAGGCTGGGAGAGTAAAATGGAGAGGGGAAAAATATTTTGTGTGGGAGGGATAAAAAATCTACAATTGTCCGGGTATTGGGAGAGTAAGTGGGGATTGAGGATGGAGGGGTAAAATTTGAATGGATGAAATAGGAATGAGGAAAGAGCAAAAGGAGAAAGATTAGTATGTTAAAGCAGATGTAGAGAGAGAATGGAAAAAAACTAGAAGAGAGAAGAAAGGACAAATGGACAGCAGATGATGGAGAGTTAGCAGAAGACACGAAGAAACCAGAAGAAAGTGGCTGGAGCAATTGCAGCTTAAAAAAAAATGCACAAAAGGTAGAAAAATATCTCTTTATTTTGAATTTATTAATTGGAATATGTCAGCTCTGGTAAATGTGCATCATTAACATCTGCACTTTGTTTAGTACAAGAGCAAATTAATGTATAGTTTTATTTCTACAGTGTTGTACATTCCAAGTTTGGCTTTTGGGATTCCCAGTTTAATTATTGTCTTCCTGTTTCTAAATTGTGATTCCTTGTTTGGTGATGGTCTATGTTCTGCATGTGTAACTGAGCTGAGGTATTCTGTTTATGTAATTCCTATTTGACATTGCCACTTTTTTTCTTTCCCCAGTAGGTCATGTATTGTTGTTCTCTGAAATGTATTGGTTTAATATTTGCATGTTTCCTTTTGATAGGTAGGGTATGGTGCTTTGTGAGTCCTGGTAGTGCTGTTAGGATACGGCGGGTTTGCTATGGGTTCTAAATGGGCAGTGTTTGTAGTAGTTCCTAATGTGTCTGGCAGTTGGCACTGGATTATAGTAATGTAGAAATCTTTTAGTCTTTCTTTATCCATACACTCATTAAGAGGCACGTTTACTAAAAGTTAGTATGTGGTAACATTATGCAAATATTTATGCAAATGAGGCCCCTTATGCAAATGAGGCCCCACACCGAGTCTCCGCACATGGCCCCGCACCCCCCTTGGGCCGCCCCTGCTCCTAATCTGAGTCGCTCTACTAATATCCGGGAACATTTGAACTCTAGCACCACAAAACAGAGCTGACATGTTCTTAAAGTAACGAAAAGCAAGCATTCTATCCTGGTCTGAAAGAAAAGATACCACCAAAGTGGCTCTAGAGGAAATATTATCCTTAGAGTCCTCTAGGAATTTGGTAAGGTCCAGGGCATCCAGGCCCCTAACCTCATCAAACCCAGCCAGAGAACCCGTAGCCAACCTCTTACCAGTTAGATAATATAACTTAGAGAGAACAATGGAATCAGCCGAAGCTAATCCCAAGACCTCCTTGAAATACTTTCTCTGTAAAATTTCAGCAGAAAGCAAATGAGAAAAGGGGAAATTCAACAATCTAACATTTTTAGCTCGAAACATATTGTCATACTGTTCCATCTTATTGTGCACATACAAACTTTCCTTTATATGGGAGGAATTAACAACTGCAAGGGCCTGACACTGGCTTTCACACTTAGCAACCTGTGTAGAAATACTCTCAACCTTATTATCCACTTCAGACAACCTGGTGGTAATCTCAGAAGAGAAACCACAACGTTGTTTTACAGTGGGCACCAAGGTGTTTTCAATACGGGTGACCACTTTCCAAATATCTGCCAGGGTGACCTGATCATCCAGGACTACTCTGGCTTCATCCGGAACAGGCACCCATATTACTGGTTTCAGCTTTTCCCCAGCATCTATCAGGGTACTCTGTTGAAACTGAGTGCCCTTAAAGGCGGACAAAGGTGGAGATACATATACTGGAGGAGAAGGTGGTGACCTGTCCGGGGAGCTCAGAGACACTGGGGACGGGCGAAGAACGAGAAAGTCAGGGTCAAGTGATACATTGGTGTTAGTCACTACCTTAACATGTTTGTCCATGGGTCCAATAGCAACCTCATTTTGCTCCGCCGGCAAAATCTTCTTTTTTCTTTTACCCATCTATCCAGCAACTGGAAAACGCAGCACTTGAGCCTGCTCTCCCGCTCTCCTGCGTGGCTCCAAGGGGCTCCCAAGGGGCCTGATATGCCCCTTGTATCTCACCCCTTATATCGCTGCCCCGACTGGCGCCTCCGGCTGTGCCTGGCCAACTAAGCTATATTTTTATTATTTCCTATGTCTCGTGTATGGATTCCACTGTCAGTAGATCTTATTTCAAATATTCATTCACCTTTCTCAGATTTTATGTCCAAAAATTTCTGTTTTGCCTCATCATGAATGCTAATGTTCTAATTTATGGTATCTTGCCTTTGTACATATGAACATAAGATTTTCCAAGTTCTAATTTCTTACGCACATGTGCAAGATACCATGTAGGGTTCTTTTACATCAGAAAAGCTCTACTGTTTAAGGAAAAATGGCTAAATTCACAGGACTACAGAATGAATTACTTGACAACCTAAAGAGGAGAAGCAGTCATCCCTAGATGCTGTAACATGATGTTAACTGTTTCTTTACTAACCTAAAGAAAAAAATCAAAGAATTTGCAATTAATATGCAATCTCTGTAGAGTTATAAATGTCTCATTTTAAGTCTAGAAGGCTTTTGAGCTTCCACACATGCATCATATTTCTCAGATCATGCGTTGTTTGCTATAAATCAGCAGTTTAATCCGCCTGACAAGATTTATATATAGTTCAACAATGTTGGCATCATTTAGGTTTCTCACTTCATATGTAAGGAACCAATGAATTATTATTAGGGAGTTTGATGTTTTCATGGAAGGAGATAAATTTCATGATCTATGTAAATTTCATGATAACAATACAAAAATGCCTTTTTGTATATGTGCAATATATAAGTGGTGTACACGTACTTACAAACTAAGTTTACTCATACTTCTCAAACTACTAACTGCATATGCTCGTGCATATATACAATGTTGTGCAAATATGGCAACAAATTATCATAATCGAGATCTCAATCAATTAAAAGCAAGATATATAATAATACAACATAAAACATGTTCCTCATAAGAGTTTAAGAATACTAAGGAGGTCATTTTGAAAGGCTGGTTGCCCTGCAAGCCGCCTGTACCTATTCCCTTACTGGCTCTCTCTATATCTCCAGTGCATCAGGATGGGGAGATTCGGCAGGGGGCGGGAGGGAGCAGGATTGGGGTGTGGTGGGGGCAGGGGTGGGCCAGCATGGCAGCACATACAGGGTGCTGGTTTGTAGGTTTATAGTGCTTGAAATTCACTTATCCTGCTAGCTGAGGTAACATCTATTACACAGGTACACTACCAAAAAACCGCCTCCAGTTTTGCAACTGATTCCTATAGATTTTGGGGTGCTGAATCCAGGAAAAATAGCCAAAATGTTCCATCACGTCACGTTTTCTTGCAAAATTTAGATTTCTTACCCATATAAGGAATAATCACATAATTTCTTTTTAGCCGACTGCAGTTTATTTTCTTGGCCCAAAATAGAGGTTGTAATGGTTAACTAACTAGAAACACTCCCTCATGATATTTTAGAGTGTTTTGTATTCATTTTATACATTAACAGGACAATTGGGAGGCGGGGGGCTAAATCCAGTACTCGCGCTGGCGCATGTTCTTTCCTGTTCGCCTCGCCTCATTCGCTCGCTCAAACACGGTGGTTGCGACATGAACGTTCCTGTCAAATTTCAGTTTCTTGCAAGTTCATTATTACCTTTTGTTTGCTCAGTCGTAATCCAGCTTTATTCCGAAGTGGTTCACTACAGTTGTAGTTTGCAGTGCTGTGTATTTGTGATGGCTCACAGAGCCAGAGGTTGCGTCAACTCTCCGGACAGTTTTTGTTTTATTTGTGGGGAATATACCGTGAAAAAGCGGCAGAGGAACATTTCTGCATTTATTAAAAAAGTATATTTCGCCTATTTCGGTTTGAAGTTAGGCGATCAAGACAAACCGTGGGCTCCTCACAAAGTGTGCAAGACATGTGAGGAAGATCTACGCTTATGGATGAAAGGTAAAAAACAAGCATTTCGTTTCGGAATACCTATGATGTGGCGTGAACAAAGAGACCACAGCAGTGACTGCTATTTTTGCTCTTGCATTGTGAAGGGATACAACTTAAAAAATAAGAACGTAATAAGTTACCCCAACCTTCCCTCAGCAATTAGGCCTATGCCTCATAACAACGAAGTACCTGTGCCTGAACCACCAAAATCTTTGGATCATATTTGTGTGGACGGTTCTGATCATGATGAGACTCATCAGATGGCTTTTCCCGATGAGTCCAGTACTTCAGAGTTTGAAACTGAACCAGATCCGAAACCTGAACTTTTCTCTCAAGCTGAATTGAATGATTTAGTCCGGGATTTAGGACTCCCAAAAGATGCTGCCCAACTGCTAGGTTCTCGGCTTAAACAGAAAAATCTATTGTCACCAGGAACAACTTTTTATTGGTACCGCAACCGCGAGACACAATTTTTGAAGTATTTCAGCAAAGAGGAAGATTTGGTATTTTGCAACGATATATACGGAGTGATGGAAAAGTTTAAACTCAAGTATAATCCTGCTGAATGGCGGCTGTTCATTGATTCGTCAAAAGACAGCATAAAAGGTGTTCTTCTTCATAATGGCAACACATTCGCTTCAGTTCCTATTGCTCACTCTGTTATTCTCCAAGAAAAATACGAGAATTTGGCCCTGATTCTTCAGAAGATTCGTTATGATGAGCATAAGTGGATGATTTGTGGAGACTTTAAAATTCTATCCATGCTATTAGGGCAGCAATCCGGTTTCACCAAATATCCCTGCTTCCTTTGCTTGTGGGATAGCCGGGCCCACGACCTACACTGGGGGAAAAAAGACTGGCCAATTCGGGAGTATTTGAGACCCGGTGAGAAAAATGTTCTTCATGAGAGCTTGGTACCTCGTGATAAAATTCTATTACCACCTCTCCACATTAAGTTGGGTCTCATTAAGCAATTCATCAAGTCCCTTCCAAAAGATGGTGAGTGCTTTCGGTACCTTTGCTCAAAGTTCCCCCGACTTTCTGAAGCAAAGCTAAAGGAAGGAGTGTTTGTTGGCCCTGATATAAGGAAACTCATTTCAGATGGAGCATTCGCTGAAACGATGTCTGAGAAGGAAAAAAAAGCCTGGGATTCCTTCAAGGATGTTGTTCTCAAATTCTTGGGGAACAGGCAGGATGAGAACTATAAGGATATTGTTGCCAGGATGCTCAATGCCTTCAAAGAACAAGGCTGTAACATGAGCCTGAAAGTCCATTTCTTGCACTCCCATGTGAACTACTTTCCCGAAAATTTGGGGGCGTACAGTGAAGAACAAGGTGAAAGGTTTCACCAGGACATCAAGGACGCAGAGAGAAGGTACCAAGGAAGATGGAACACCACTATGATGGCTGATTTCTGCTGGTTGCTGCTGCAGGAAACCCCAGATGAAAAATACGCCAAGCAGCACACCAAGAGAAGCATTCGGGGGAAGAAGAAACGGGCCCACCAGGAGATTGATTGACCCAAGAATGACTTTAAAATCTAAACTGTGTTGACAAATATCGTGTTTTTACTAAACTTTGAAATAAAAATTTGCTAGTTATTACCACAGTGTCGGATCTCATTTATTAGAATTTTATTTTCACACCATCGGGTGTTTGTCTTCATGTATTGCAATGGTGCGGTTTGCGTTTTCTATTCTTACATACATACCTGTACAACATTTTTGCACATTTCTTTGCTTTGCTTTGTGTCTAACCTCGCTCTTATATGCTCAATGTTTGTGCACATGTATGTGGCTGTTTTAAGTGCAGACAATTTTGCTACCATCACAGTGTGTTTTGTTGACATTACTCTATTCTTATGTGCTGCCTTGTTACAATTTTCTTTATTCTTATTTGAATAACTACTAAACAATTAGTATAAAGAATTCATCGAAGAAACTTTTCTCTCGATCGCACTCAATCTGAAACGTTCACCTCAAACTGCTAACCCAATGTAGCAAAAAATCTGTACGTGATGGAGCAAATTGGTTACCAGATTTGGATTCAGCGCACCAAAAAACGTAAAAATCAATCGAAACATTAGAGGCAGTTTAAAAAAATTTTTTTAGTGTACCTGTGTTATTAAGAACATTTTCCATATAAGATATTCATTCAAGAAGTATGGATGTAATGACAACTTCATGAGAGAAGTTAAAATTAGTTTAAGATCCAATGGCACTGCTAGTTTGACTTGGAGAAGCCATTTCATGAAACCTTAAATGATGGGATATTGGGTAGCTGGAAGACTATCAACCAGAGTGTGATATTCAGAGAGAGCAATGGGATAGACTATAATGGAAGACAATATCTCTTACAAAAATGTTAAAAAGAACTGGACCCATGATCAATCCTTGGTAATGCCCTTATCCTCAGAGTGAACTCCATTAACCACTACCCTTTGTCGCTTTCCCCTCAACCAGTTTCTATCACTGTCAGTCAATTTAGGGCCCATTACAGGAGTGCTCATTTTATTTATTTGTCACCTCTGTAGAACTGTATCAGTGTACAACACATCTAACACTCTTCTTCGGTCCTTCCCTCTGGTTGCTAGGTCAAAGAAATTAATCAGATTTGCATGGCAAGATCTATCTCTAGTATAACTATTGTGATGCAGCAGACCAGTGGGGAACAGAAGAAAATATTTTAAACACGAAAAAAGGCATGCACAAGCTGCAGTATTTTCAGGAACCTGATAGGGGGAGCAAGAGGGACCTCCGGAAGACTGAGGATCCACGCCCCACAGGGTGTGACCAGAAGCCAACCAGCCTCCAATCCAGGAAGGCAGGAACTCCTTTTAAAGAAAGTCTGGAAGACTGGAAAGCAGGAAGTGGCGGTAAAAGCGAAAGTGGCGGTAGCAGCAGAGAAGTTACAGAGCCTGCAGAAGCCGGAGGAGCGGCAGGAGCTGCAGAGGTGGCAGAAACCGCAGAAGCTACAGATGCTGCTGGAGCGCCGGAAGGAGGAACAGGCCAGAGAGACCTGAAAGGACGGAGAGTACGGAAGGATCCAGGAGATCCGGGGACACGAAAACAGTACTGGGACCGCTGGGAGAAGTCAACCGAAGGACAGTTGAAAAACCCACGCCAGGTTGCAGGAGCAGGGCATAATCTCAGCAATAGTAGGCCTCAAGCCTCACCCCAAGGAGAGAAGCCAGCATTACAAGGTAACCCACACTTGGTTGGGAACAGCCTTCAGAGAGCTAGCCTGTGGAAAGGACAGGAAACAGAAGGTCCCTGTTCATGTAACATTTCTCCTGATACAAGGTATGAAAAGCTTTAATCAAATGAGAGACTTTTGAATAAGCAGTGTTTTCAGAAAGCTAATATAAAATCCATGAAGAGGGAAGAATATTTGCCTTGTAGAACAGTACAAGACCGACGCCCCACTCTGAACCCAAGGCATTGGGAGGTCATACAGCGTTTGGCTGAAAAGCCCAATTATAGGTTGCCCAGAACCGCGGACTCTGTTTCAGAGGCGTATGATCAGGAACCAATGCAAGTGGAATTGGTAGAATCCCTTTCAGATGAGGAAATGGATTGTAGTTATTGTACCACTGGAAGCTTGGAATCCTTGCATAGCATGTGAGCAGTAAACTGGTGAAATAGGAAATGTTTGTGTTTGTATCACCTCTATGAAGAGAACAGTTGTTGCTTGGAACCTGAGTTTTACTTTTTCTAACCTGATGTAAGGACATTTCTTTTGTTGTTTTGGGACTGATCCTTTGAACCTTTGCAAGACAAGGGAAATAAAGCCTTATTTTCCCTCCACTTGGAAACCTGTGTTCTTTGGGTATTGGGTAATAAGGACGCTACCAAGGCTATACATCCCTGGGCCCTGAAAAATAAGTACCAATCCCAACCTTATCTTTATTTGTGTCCGACCTACCTTGGCGCCCATTAGCCACCAGGGTGGCGCCGCGACACTATGCAACCTTGGATCCTGCAATTCATTTGAGTCCCAAAACTGTTCTATTCTTTGTTTTTAGCAGTGTTACCATTAATTTACTTGCCGCAGAAGTCAGCCTAACTAGTCTGTAGCTCTCAACCTCCTTTGTACTTCCACTTTTGTGTAGAGGGACCATATACATTCTTCTCCAGTCTTCTGATACCACTCCTAGCTCTAATGAAACATTGAAGCAGTCTGATATTGGAGCTACTAGAACTTCCCCAAGTTCCTTCAGCATCTTTTAATTTATCTCATCTGGTCCCATCACTTTTATTTATGTTTCTAACAAAAAGGTTTATTGTCCTTAAAATATCTTCTTTCACTTTTGCCCACTGTTTTTCTGCATATCCCAGATGTTTTTACCCAGGAAATGACTCCTTGAGCTAATTCCCCATTTTTACAAAGTTTTTCTGAAGTCTAGGATCCTCATGTATGAATGAGTCCTCTCCACTCACGTCCTAATACTGAACCACCATCTGATGATCACTCAAGGCAGGATGATCACCTACTATAACATCTGAAACCCCGTCCCTGTTGATAAGCAAGAGATCGAGTGTGGCAGCCTGACTAGTAGGTTCCATAACCAGTTACTGGAATACTTCTTCCTTTAGATAATCCAGGATCTCCTAACTTCTAGATGATACTGCAGCAGGGATGTTCCAATCAACATTTGGCATATTGAAATAACCCCAGTAGGGCAATATTGTTAATGCATTTAATGGAATTATTGTATATTTCTTTTGCCTGTGAAGATCTGTATATCACACCCGTGCAAATAGATAATGACTGAAATGATAAAGTGGTATAAAGCACCTGTTAACCCAAGTAAGAGTGGAGGAGTAACCTAGTGGTTAGAGCAGCTGCCTGGTGCTGAGAAAATTAAGAGTTCAGTTCCCACGGGGGGGGGGCGGAGCCTGATGTTCGGGGGGGGCGGAGCCTGATGTCCAGCGGGATGGTCGCATAACGCTGAGGCTCCCGAGAGGCCTACTCAGAATCCTGAATTAACACCATACATACTTGGAACTTCTACTCTGATCTTGCCGGGGCACATTGGTGAGATGGCGGGGACCAAACCCACGCGCCTGGAATTTGGATCTCCAGCGGCTTCTCACGGCAAACGTTCCAAAACTGAACCCCCGTCCCGCAGAAGGGGCTGGCCTTGCGCGAGGGCCCCGAAATGCAGCAGGAAATCCTCGCAGAGATTAGAGGGGTCAAGGACCTCGTGCAGTCAAACGGTGAAGCACTCCGAGCGCTGCGGGAAGATCTTGGTGTACTGCAGGGCAAGCTAGAGGGGCTCTCTTCGCGTCAGGACAAAATGGAGAGCATATTGGACTCCCATGCGGCCCGGTTGTCCAAACTCGACAAAGTTGAACGTCAGGTACGGGCCTTGCAGAAAGAAGTGGAAGATGGCAATAATAGAGCGCGCCGCAACAACATACGACTCGTGGGCATACCGGAGGGAGCGGAATCGGGAGACATGAAAGAGTTTTTATGCAAAATCCTCCCTTCCCTGCTCCAAATCACCTTTACCAAAGATTTGGAGATCGATCGCGCTCATCGTGTACCCACAAGCATAACGCTCAACAGGAAGACCCCGCGGCCTATCATTTTTCGACTTTTGAGATATCAACACGTGGAGCAAATTCTCAGTGCCTCTCGGGCAAAGGGCCATATGGAGTTTGAGAGCCACAAGATCTCCTTCTATCCTGACTTGGCTAAACCCACGGTCGACCGCCGAAAGCGCTTTCTGGAATTCCGGCCGAGGCTTCAACAACTACAAGCACGCTATGGCCTGATGTACCCGGCCAAGCTCCGAGTCACGCTTCACAATCAGACAAGAACATTTGAGGACCCTGATCTACTAGCGGAGTTTTTGGATTCCAAAGAAGCCGACTTGATGCGCTGACTTCCAGAAGATTCCTGCAAGTATTCTCATATCCGCTGTACCTGCCATATTGGATCTGCCACAGCCCAGCAAAGAGTCTGGCGAGGGCGGTTTGTTGCCTTACTTTTGATGATATCTGTGACCCGACTCCATCTACCCACAGTAGCCTCGATGAGTATCAGAGACAGTGTTAATTATGGACTCTGGTGTTTCTTTTCTTTTTTTTTTCATGTCTTTCTATTTCCTCTCTAGGGCCTCCTCCCGCAGACATATGGTCGCCATATTCATTGGGGGTTTTGCTTCTTCTCTAAGATACTTTGGTACATACTTTTCAATATGGGGTGTATTAGCCAGCATACTCGGTGATTATGTCATTGTTGCACAGATTCTGATTATGTTGTATGTTTTCAAGCGCCCTTACCTAAAATGTCTATTACCGATTGATGGCACCATGTAAGATTTTCTCATTGAACGTAAAAGGAATCAATAATCCGATAAAACGGAAGAAAATCCTAAGCTACCTAAGTCAGGAAGCTGCGGATCTGATTTTTCTCCAAGAAACGCATTTAAATTCGAAGGAAACTCTTAAACTCAATATTAAACCTTACATGGTGGCCGCCTATTCCCCAGCCGTTTCTAAGAAATGTGGGGTTGCCATACTGGTTAGGAAATCTTTGCATGCTACTATTATTGCGACTAGCTCAGATACAGAAGGTAGATGGTCCAGAGTTCACCTCAAGATAGGTAGCCTTGAAGTTACATGTATATGCCTTTACGCTCCTAATGTGGATGACCCTGCCTTTTTTGCTACCATTGCTCAGGTTGCGCAGGCCTCTGCTAATACTTCATTGATAATTGGGGGGGATTTCAATTTAGTCCTTGATCCCCTGATTGACAAACAGCCGCCTAGGACAAGTGGTCCCCCCAAGAGTCACACCACGCTTACCTCTTTGATCAAAGATCTTGCTTTAGTTGATCTATGGAGGTTACTACACCCCAATGAGCTTGACTTCACCTTCTTCTCTTCCCCTCACAAATCCCAGTCTCGCATAGATTTCTTTCTAATATCAAAACTGTTAGTTCCTCAGGTGGACACTGCAAAGATTCACTCCCAACATATTTCAGATCATGCTGCTATTTCCTTTCAATTACACACTACTGCACCCCAAGGGAATTCGGGGGCCTGGTTCTTTGATAGAGCCCTGTTAACTCAGCCAGAGTTCCAGTTAGAAATTCGAGCAGCCATACAGGATTACTTCCATTTTAATCTACCCCAGGATACTGCGAATTGGGCTTGGTGGGAGGGCTTCAAAGCGGCCATTCGAGCAACGATCACTAGCTATCAAATCCGCCTGCAGAAACAACGCAAACAGCAGCTACTCATACTAGACCAACAAATCAAAGCAGGCGAACGAGTTCTAACTTCACGTACTGATCCATGTGTATTAATTTGATTACAGCGTCTCCGTTTTCAATATAATTCAATCCTCTCAACTGCAGCTTCTAAGAGTATTGAGCTTCAACGAGGGACATATTATCGTGAAAATAACCGAGCCGGTCGACTCTTAGCCAACGCCTTGAAAGGTCAAAAAGAAGCCAAACGCGTAGTGGCCCTTCGAGCCCCACAGGGAGGGGGCATATTGACCACAGACTCCGACATTGTAGAACTCTTTCGGGATTTCTATACCCGCCTATATCAATCTGAATGTGAGTTCACGTCAGAGACATTCGAGCGATTGCTTTCTGGCATTCAGCGGCCGACCCTCTCTGAAGATGATAGGGATGCGATGGATGAACCCTTCTCTACTTCAGAGATCCAATCTGCCCTAAAACGAACAGCCTCGGGCCGTGCCGCAGGGCCCGATGGTCTCCCGACCGAATTCTACAGAACGTTCAGTGCAGATTTAGTTCCCTATTTAAAAGTCTATTTTACTGCCCTTGCGGTAGATACATCCTCTTTGGGATCCTTTTCTGCAGCTAATGTGGTAGTATTTGAGAAAGAAGGCAGAGACCCGCTGCTAACCGCCAACTACCGTCCAATCTCCCTACTTAATGCCGATTATAAGATCTTCGCAACGATCTTGGCCACCCGGCTATCTGACAGGATGGCCACCCTAATCCACCCCGACCAATGCGGTTTTATACCCGGCCGATCCACCGCTGACAATGCTCGGACCTTGTGCCATGTGCTATCCAGTGCTGCCAATCTAGATCATCCATGGGTGGGTCTTTCCCTAGATGCCAAAAAAGCCTTTGATCGCCTAGAATGGCCCTTCTTATTTGCAGTTCTCCGATGGTATGGCTTTGGGGAGGGCTTCCTCCGATATCTCCAAGTCATGTATACTCAACCCGCCGCCAGTATTTGTGTAAATGCCATCAAGTCTCAGCCATTTAATCTCCAAAGAGGCACGCGTCAAGGTTGCCCCCTATCACCAATGCTCTTTGATCTAGCTCTTGAACCCCTAGCCCTCCTTATTAGACAGTCCGCACGTATTCGAGGTGTCCCCTTCAGTCATAGAGAGATTAAACTCTCTGCATATGCAGATGACCTTATGCTTTTCGTATCCCTTGATTCGGTTCCAGCTGTCTTGGATCTGATTGACGGATACTCGCAATTATCGGGCTATAAAATTAACTGGACCAAATCTGTAGCATTCCCACTGAACCGCTGGGTACATGAGGCTGACATGCAGGCCTTTCCCTTCCTTTGGCAATCCCGCATGGTGAAGTATCTCGGGGTCCATTACTGTTCTCCTTTAGAAGACACTATCAGTTTTAATGCCAAAGAGGTAGTCTCCAAAGTCCGTGAGCTCACAAATCGTTGGTCTCCCTTATCTCTTACATGGTGGGGCCGCCTAGAAACTGTGAAAATGATGATAGTCCCCAAAGTGAACTACATTTTAGAAATGCTGCCATGCTTACTCCCGCTACATACTTATAAAGATATTGAGGGCCTTCTCGTCCGTTATCTCTGGCAGGGCAAGCCACCAAGGATAGCTAAACAAAAACTAAAGTCTGCAAAGGAAATAGGGGGTACCAGATTTCCTGATTTTCTTAGATATCATCAAGCCTTCCTACTTAAGCAAGGTGCCCGATGGCTAGATGCCTCAACAGACAGCAGACCAGTTTGGCTTGACATAGAAGAGGAGCTTAGTAGCCCAATTCCGTTGACCCATCTCCCCGGTATGTCCTATCAAGTAGACACCCGCCATCCACCAATGATTGTCGATACTCTTGCGGCCTTTAACACTCTCATTCTATCACTGGGTCCGAACGTATGTCCTCAGGACGGACTCCCGCTATGGAATAACCCCAGAATTCAAGTCCTAAATAGAACGATAGCATGGAAACCCTGGTACTCAAGGGGGATCTGGACACCCCAACAGCTTTTCTCTGCAGCTCGTTGGAAAACCTTTTCTGATTTACAAAAGGAATTTGCGTTACCAGCGAAACACTACTTTCAATTGATGCAGCTTCAACACTGCCTCAAAAGTGCTCAAATCATGCCGCCCTCTGCCCCTACTGAGGACGGGCTATTAGAGATAGTTCACTCTATTAGTAGTACACATGGGGTAGCCTCTAACTTTTATACAATATTATGTCAGGGTACAGACACTGCCACTTTTAGAGCCCAACAAGCCTGGGAGCGCGAACTGCAAACCACTTTAACCCCTGTGCAATGGAGCGTTTTCTGGAGCAAAGTAGTGCGGGTTTCCCGGTCTGCCTCTGTTACCCAAACTCTCTTCTTTTTTGCACACAGATGCTTTTATACCCCAGAAAAAATAGCCAAATGGAACACAACTGCTATGGACCAGTGTTGGTCTTGCCATACTGCTGTGGGAACCCTCGCTCATGTTATTTATGAATGTCCTCAACTACAGGTTTATTGGAGGCGGGTTTGGGGTTGTATTCAAGTTATCTTACACCTTCACGAACCTCTCTCTTGGAAGATCGTGGGACTCCGCTCTGTGGCGGAGGTCCCCTCTCTTCCTAAGAAGGGTCGCTTTCTCCTTGATTTCATGCTGGGTATAGCCATATGCTTAATCACGAGGAATTGGAAGGATAGCTCTCGACTTACTGTCAATGAATGGTGGAACCTCGTCTGCTTATATAGTAAATATGAGCAGATATCTCGGAGAGCTATTCCCCATGTCCAAACTCACTCTCGCTTGTCTAAATGGCAGATGCTCAATGATTATGTACAATCTGCTCATTGTTCCGACATGCCTGTATAATGTGCACTCATCATGTTTCAGATCACCGTTAGGTTTTGTAACACCATAATGTAAGTACACGCCCGCTTCGGGAATGATTAGCTTTCTAGAGAAGAAGCAGGGGGGAGGGGGGTGGCAGGGGTTTACTTTGGTGTATGTATTACACTTTATGTATCTGTCTTTTAGCTGTATGTCTTCCTTTTCCTTTGTTGTTATAAAACGAAAATAAAGAATTTAAAAAAAAAAGAGTTCAGTTCCCACTAGCACTCCTTGTGACCTTGAGTAAATCGCTTTATCTTCCATTGCCTTAGAAAAAAAGGCCTGGCAATCTACCTCCAATAACACACTGAAAAGAAAACCCTGAAGCAGCTGGGTTGCCAGGAGTCAGCACAGACTTGAAAGCATTGAAAAAAAAGATACAGTATTCCAGTATAACCTACAGTGCCTCCTCCTTACCTTGTAAATCATACTGTCCTGTTTTAATATTACTTGTCTTTACATACAGCCCTACTTCTCCATCTTCTTGTCCTACCCTGTCATTCTTGAATAGGCTGTAGCCTGGTATAACTATATGACTGTCAGGGTTCTCCCTGAATCACGTCTTGGTAACCCCTACTAAATTTAAGTCAGCATGTTCTATTACAGCCTAAGTTTGTAACTGAGTCAAAGGAGGGTAAAATAACTTTCTAAAAACCAAAAGAAGCAGTAGTGGGATTTGAATCTTTTTTTTTTCTGGTACTTAGCCTACTACTCTCACCGTTAATCTATTCCTCCATGCTGGTGCAACATGTATGGGTAATCTAACAAGGTATGCTTAAAAATTCATTTTAATCAGGCCTGGATCAGGATATAAACTATTTCCTTATCTTTCTACCACATTTTCTTGATCTCTGACTACATTTCTTGGTACTTGAGTGACTTCTCATTATCTATCTCATTCACAGACTAATCACTTGAAACTGGTGCCTATATAATTAGTGCAATTTTGGGGTTCTTCACCTTTACTACTATGTCCAGTTTCCTTGCACTCAGCTTTTTTTCAATAGGAATGGGATTACCCAAGATGATCATAACCTCTTCATTCTCCATAATTATCTTAGGGTCAGAAGGAAAATGGAGGCGGTGTGAGCAGACTCTTCTGGAGTTGCTCCAGTGGAAGCTTGGTTGTTCCTTCCTTACCTATTTTCCTATGGCACACACTGCATGGAAGTGTACGGCCAAGTTTCGACCAGAGCTCACAGGGCAGGCCGGGCCGATGGATGGCTTTCTTCGACCCAGCAGAGAAGCGATAGCTTTGGGCAGTTTGCTGGCAAAGGAGAGGGTGGAAGTTGGATTCCCACCTAGCCTTGGGCCAGATGTGTCACTCAGCCTGGAGCCCCAACTTCCTCTGGTGCAACCAGCTGGTGTAATTGATATAGCTGCAGTGGGTGGGGGTTTGGTGGCTGGAGCCACATATTGACCTTTGCTTGTGGGGCGGCCTTCCTGCTTCAGAAGGATCTCCCCAGGGACAGAATTCTCTGCTGGTTGCTGCTGCTGGAGAGGAGGGGGTTTAAACTACTCCATTGGAGCCGACACAGTCTGTGGAGCATGCACGAAGTTTCCCTGCTGTGCTTCCAGTGGTTTGTTGGACTTGCAAGGTACTTTGTCTGTATCAAGGGTTGCGTTGGTGCAGCTGAAATTTTTTTCTTAGAAACAATGTAGGATACATTGTACAAATTGGAACAATCTTTGTCGGGACAATTGCAGGCTATATCTAGCCAGTTAAATAATGTTGGTCAACAACTGGGGGTGCACAATGTTCTCTTGGGGGACCTGCCAGTGAAAGTTTCCTCTCTTGAGTGGAGGGTGGATCAAATCCAGGAGTCAGTGGAAGCAGTTATGCGGGATGCAGAGAATTTGCAGTGAAAAACAGAGGTACTAGAGAATATGTCTAGTAACAGGAACTTGAGAGTATTGAATTTTCCTAAAGTTCCATCTATTTCACCACTGGTGTTGTTTAAGACGTTTTTGACTGAGGTTTTGAAAATATTGATGGATTCTATCCCGCCGATATCTCATGCTTATTATTTGCCTTCAGCTAAACTTAAGGTGACTGGTGGGTCGGGTCAGGGTTTATCCTCCACCTCGGCTTGGCCCAATGATAGCAATGACTTGACTGGCTATTTGGAGAGGTCCAGATCCGATTCTGGGTTGGCCGCTATATTATTCGTCACCCTGGCATTAGAGGTAGACTGGGACTGGCTTCTTAAAATGTATTTTCTCTCCCCTATAAAGGTGTTTATGGGGTCAACTATTAGGTTTTTTCCTGATGTATCCAGGGCAACACAGAAAAGGAGGAAACAGTTTATGCTTCTTAAATCAGTGCTTCAGTTGGATGGGTTAGTTTTTCTTTGCATCCCTTGTAAGTGCCTGCTCAAGTTGGCTAGAAACAGTTGTGTTTTCTTTGAACCTCAACAGTTGTCTGCCTTTATTTCCTCTAAAAATGTTGGTGTCCAGCTGGGTGCTGTTGACCTTCCTGTAATGAGCTTTAGTTTGTAATAGAGTAAGAGAGCCATTTTTTTAGGTAACTCCTCTGTCTGCTTACATAAGTGCTTATATCTTTTTTTTTATTCTCTGTTTATCCTTTGTGTCATGTATCCTCCTCCCCTTCTTAAGGGGGCTTGTAGGAGTGAGCCTAGGTGCTGGTTTTTTTATAAGAATTGTTTGTCCTCGGCTATGGATTTATCCTTATTTATTTATTTATTTATTTATTTGAGTGATTTTTATGCCACCATTTCAGGTAATCATAGTGGTTTGCATTCATAACAACTGAGATACATAGAAACATAGAAACATGATGACAGAAAAAGACCACATGGCCTATCTAGTCTGTCCTTCCATAACAACAACTACAACAGTCCACTTTTTACTTTTAGAGATCCTCTGTGTTGGTCCCATGCTTTTTTGAATTCAGTTACTGTCCTCATCTCTACCACCTCCACTGGGAGACTATTCCATGGATCCACTACTCTTTCCGTAAAGAAATATTTCCGCATATCACTCCTGAATCTATCTCCCTTCACCCTCATCCCATGTCCCCTTGTAGCAGAACTTGCTTTCAATTGAAAGAGGCTCTCTCCCTGAACATTTATGCCACGGAGGTATTTAAACATCTCAATCATATCACCTCTATCCCGCCTTTCCTCTAAGGTGTACATATTAAGATCCTTAAGTCTGTCCTCATATGCTTTATAATGAAGCCCATTAATCATTTAGGATACATTGAACAATTAAACAATAAAACAGGTGCATGTGTACAAATAATCAAGTATAGCTACATGATTCTTACTAGTTTAACTTATTTACAATTCAGATGGATAGAAATGTTTTAGGAATAGTTGTCAGTGAAGTTCCTAGGTGTTTTAGCAGGAAGGGAAGCTTCTAAAGAATGTGAGGTGGATGTTTAATAATGAGAAGAATGTATGATTGAGGGTAAGATGTATTGTGGAATGTATGGTCTGATGGGTCGGCGTTCAGAGTTGGTTCTTTTTCTCCAAAGTGGTCGATGAACAGAAATGTTTTAAACTGTGTTTGGAACATAGATAGGTCTGTGATGTTTCTAAGTCTCTCTGGGAGAGTGTTTCAGGGCACTGGAGATATGTACTCAAATGCTCTGTTGCTAGTGAGTTGTTTTTGTTTTTCGGTAATAAGATGGGATTGATAGTGTTATTCATTTGGCCTCTTTGTCGGTGGTTGGGTGTGACTTTAATTAGCTGAGATAGGATTGTGGGTGCGATATTTCTGATTATTTTGAATGTGATTATAATTAACTTGTACTTTATTCTGCTTTGTACAGGTAACAGTGAAGGGAATAAAGTATCGGTGTTATGTGATCCATGCGGTGTGCATTATAGATAATATGTGCTGCCATATGTTGTGACATTAGAAGGGGATGAATTGATTGTTTCAGTAGCCCATGAAATAGACTATTACAATAGTCAGGGGCGGCCTAAGGGGGGTGCGGGGCCATGTGCGGAGACTCGGTGCGGGGCCTCCCTTGCATAAGTGGCCTTATTTGCATAAATATTTGCATAATATTACCATACACTAACTTTTAGTAAACACGTCTCTTAATGAATGTATGAATAAAGAAAGACTAAAAGATTTCTACATTACTATAATCCAGTGCCAACCGCCAGGCACATTAGGAACTACTACAAACACTGCCCATTTAGAACCAATAGCAAACCCACCATATCATAACAGTTACACATGTAGAACATAGACCATCACCAAACAAGGAATCACAATTTAGAAACAGGAAGGCAATAATTAAATTGTGAACCCCAAAAGCCAAACCTGGAATTTACAACAACACTGTAGAAATAAAACTATAAATTAATTTCCTCTTGTACTAAACAAAGCGCAGACGTTAATGATGCACATTTCCCAGAGCTGACATATTCCAGTTAATAAATTCAAAATAAAGAGATATTTTTCTACCTTTTGTGCATTTTTTTTCAGTTGCAATGTTCTTTGCGCGGGGCCCCCTGAAATGCGGGGCCCTGTTCAAAAAACATTCTTGCTCAATGGACGGGCCAACTCTGGATGTTAGTAGCGTAGTAATGGCCTGCTCAAGAGTTCTCTGCATTGCTAACAGCAAAAGGCAAGGATGAAAATGTAGTAACATTACTAACATCTGTTTCATTTGTATTCTGCTGACATTAGCGTGATAGCTACGTTATATGTTCTACTGCACTATTTTAATTTGTTTATTATTGACACCATTTCATATTATTGCTGTTACAATGATTTTCCTATTTTCAAGTGTTACACTGGCATTTAGTCATTTTACTATTGCTATGCTGTTAGTACAATGTAAGTTATCAGTTCAACTATACCTGATGTATTCCACCTTGGGTGAATAACTTCATAAAAGCGTTAAATAAATAACATAATGTATGCCAGAGATCAGTATTGCACTGATCTTAGTTCCCCTCTTCATAAATCCATTGAGGAGGACTCCCTCTAGTAGAATAAATCATTTTAACAGTGGTTCCTATACCTGTTGATTTTTCAAGGAAACACTTACTCTCCAGCATCACATTGGGTGCCACAGACTTGATTAAAATGAATTTCAAAACACATCTAGATAAATTGCCTTTGCATGTTACATCTTATGAACCTCAGAAGGAGGCTCTTTGGCATGATCCTATACTACAGAGAGTGTTAGCAGCAAATTTGAGAGAATGAGATCATATCGTACATACCCCATGTGTTTTTTTCAGAGCAAGTAATAGCCAAAAAAAAATATGTTCAATAAAGTGATATCAGGATTTGAAAAGACAAAAAAAAGATGGGATGGTTGCAAATCAGAGCTACTTTAACATTTCCTTGCAGTTCAATATTATTTACTGGCTTGAGAGTTCAAAGTGAATTTTGTACCTTGCAAATCTTACTGTGTGAAGCAAAATGTCTTTAAATCCTGTATCTTATGTTTTCACTCTCCCGAACAAAGTAATATATCAGAATAAGCAATTTCAAGCTTTCAAATTGTTCTGGCTAGATGGAGAATTCAAAGTGATAGGAGAGAAAAGCATGGTACATCTAGTCACTCAAATATTTCCTGAACATATGGAGAAAGGCTATATGAGTTACATACAATTATTGCAGATCTTTTCCTTTCCTAGTAGCTATACAATAGACATGCTTAGATTAATCAATGAAATTGATTAAAACTAGGGTATTGTGTTAAAGCTTTAAGAATGAAATTTTCTCCTCACTCAGCAGCTAAATCTAGCTGCCAAGTATCAGAAGATGGCTACATTTTCCACAAGAAACAGGGATAATCATGGTAGTTATTGGGAGGTCAATAGGGAAAATACACATGAGAGTTTGAATTTCTGATCTCCACGTGTTCCATCCTACCAACACACAAATACATACTTGCACACATAAATATACACGCAGGGGTATGTTTACTAAACTGCGGTAAAATCACCGACGGTAAGGGCAGAGTTAAAGTGCCTGAAGCCATATAAGACAGTGGGTATATAGTGGGCAAGTCAGCGTTAGGGTGCCTTGGGCCATTTAACATGAGCTAACAGAACCAAGTGTGGTAAGGTGACAAGATGTTCTAAGGAGAAACAAGGTGTCCTAATATGTGATAAGGTGTCCTAACATGAGACAAGATGTCCCAAAGAGAGACAAGGTGCCCTAACATGAAAACAAGGTATCCTAAAGAGAGGCAAGGTGCCCTAATATGTGATAAGGTGCCCTAACATGAGACAAAGCATCCTAAGAAGAGACAAGGTGCTGTAACCCAAACGCTTGATAGAGCACTAAGGAATGTCAATATAAAGGTGATGGAAGGAAGGACAGGTGGGAGTTGATAGATCTGCCATATCGGTGGGTACCCTATGTGGCAGCCAGTAAAGTGGACGAGCATGTGGGAGGCAGCTGTACCGATGCACAGGGTAGTGCCAATGTAAAGTGCTGCAATGACAGTGTGTGGCATAGGATGGGGAAGACATGTCCCCCAGCAGAGGCAGAAGTGACAGGATGTTTGCAATGACAGGAGGACAGAGTAGTAGTAGTGGTTATGTGCAGATCAGGCATAGGAGAGGCGAGCACAAAGAGTCATAATGCAGAAAAGAGTACCAGTGTAGGTCATGGTACACTGCACAGGAAGCCTGGACTCTACACAGCCTGTGTAGCCTGCACAGGAAGACAGGACTCTACACAGCCGACAGAGGCAGATAGATGGCTGAAGGATGGATGGCAGCTGAGGAGAGGGTGGTATGGGCTGGCAGCACCGATCTGCAGAGACCTGACCGTAACAGGCATGAAAATGATTTGAGTAGCACAGTCACAAAAAGAACAAGTAGGAATCAAACCCTTGTCCCTTGTTTACAGGGGGTTTGCACTAAGCAGTAGGCTACACCTCCACACCTTTCTGCACGGCAATGGCTGGATACAAAGAGACTGTAGGTCACCGCCTAAAATGTCTGCTGTGTGTGCCGGCATAGGGTAGCCCCCATCACTACCTATGATGCAGTGTACACGCAAAACAGTGGTCTACAACTGATCACCGAATGGAGAATGCACTTATCCATCACCTCAGCTCAGTAAGAGGCACTGACAGTGCGTGATACCAGCACAGAGCAGCTACAAACTGTGTTACACCACAGTTTTTGCAGTCAATCTGAGGGTGAGGATGGGCGCCCAGCACCAAGTCCCCAGTACCTGCAGTGCTAGAGATAGTCTCTGCCGCCTGTTCTGCAGAGCTCAATCATTGCCAGTGTGTGGCAGGTATGATCTGTCATGTCATATGCTAACCCCTTGTATCATGCTGTATGTGCCAGTCACATCTTGCCCTGTGCTCTGCCTCTGTTGGACAGGGACCAACCTATTACAGTGCATGTCAATACCCAGAGTTACAATGCTGATGCCACTGTGGCCAACTACTTTAATGGGTTGGGAGGCAGGCTTCTAGACTTGCATGGAGTTGTTACCATGGTCTTACTGGCCCTTCTAATACCACTGGTAGTAGGCCTGGAAAAACTTCACATCCCATCCAGCTAGGTCTAACATTCACCCACAGCCAGGCTGCACCTGTTGCCTGCCACTGGGTTTTCTAGGTATGCACATACTAACTGCTAATAGCCCATTGGTCAGTACACATTGCATATACACAAAATGAGCAGGGATACCCAGTAGGTGGTTCAATGACTGGGGCCCCCAAGACAGGAAGTGCACCTCCATCACTAAAGCTAGATACTTTGCTGCACTATGTGGATACATAGCCATGCTACGGTAACTGATTGGTCGGAGTGAGAGTTCCCTCCCAGCATAACATGCTGTGGCCAGCAGGCCCATGCAGGTGGCAGTCAGGCACTATGATGTCCCAGCCATTGCCCTACCTCTGAGACAGACACATCCTGGCCAATCGCCCTGTTCAGACCATACCCACAATACTTTGCTCCTTATCATGCAGATTTGCAGACTAAGGCTGGAAACAGCTTAGGCACTGTAAGGCTCAGTGAGGTGTAGAAAACCATTAAACAGTGGATACACACACACACACACACACACCCTGATGAACTGTGCAAAAATGGGGATGGTTGGCATTCCTGCCTGCCACTCTGGTCCCAATCTCAGCTCAAGTGCTGTTAAGGTGTGCTCACTGTGCAGGAGCTAATAGTGCGCTCTGATGTTACCGGCTGCTCAGTGTGCCAGTGCTGTAAGCCTGACTCCCCATCCAGCTGAGGATAGTGGAGCCTGTCTGTGTGGGTATTTGTACCCTTCTTGGCTGATTCATTGGGGGTTGCACATGTTGGTGTTGTATCTGCACTGAGGGATAACATTTAGGTACAGGTACATACACTGCATGATCCACAGCCAGAACCCAAACCTGTGACCCTCTGTTCATATACACACCAACTGTGTAAAGTACCCCACAGTTCTACCACATGGCTCCAACAATCACTGGGGATGACATGCTTCCCTTTAGACAGACCTTGGCACATGTTGCACTGCATATGGTGCACTGGATCAGAGCATGGCCTTTGTTTGCTGCAGGCATGTGCCACTGCCCCCTCTGCCAATAACCCACACACAATAGCAGACATGCCCATGTGCTGTCAGTGTTCGTGGTGCACAGTCCCAGGCCAGTCAACGTGTGGGTTGGTGGGTGCCTAGGGCACAGGGACCAGAGGGGGACTGGAGGCATGCATGGCCACACATCCCCCCACAACCATCTGCCTCTCCAGGGAACCCATCACCACCTGCCAATGTTATGTCTCTTCAACCTAGGGAAGAGATGTTTGAGGGATGTTACGTTAGAGGTCTAGAAAATATTACTTGGAGTGGAATGGGTAAACATAGATCGAGTGTTTATGCATCAAAATGTAGTAGGACAAAGGGATATGCAATGTGGTTACAGTGTAAGCCATTGAGGACTACTGGGAGTGAATAGTTTCTCAGTCAACACATATTCAAACTCTGTAATTCATTTCCAGAGGATATTGTAAAGGCTCCTGTGGAAACTGCTAGGTACATGCAACCTAGACTGGCCACTGTTGGACCCAGGATACTGTGCATGATGGACCTTGGTCTGACACAATCCGCATATTTGCAAGTCTTATGTTCTTATGTGCCACCTGGGCAACTGCCCGGTATGCCATGTGCACCAGCAGCCCCCACTTCATGACCCACTTGCACCCTCCTTTGCCCTATTTTCACCATCAACATAGTGCCCTTTCATACTTGGGCACTATGCTGTTGCTGATAATGGAACACTACTATCACTTTCTTGGGCTAACCTATCTGTGCAGCACATTGCAGACATTTAAATAGGCTCTCTCTCCTCAAAATGCACCCTTTCCACGAGGTTTTGATATGTCTTAAGGTTCATGATGTTAAGGTGCTGTCATTAAGGGAGCAAGCTTTGTTCCTGCCCACTTCCAGCCCATTGACCCCCCACTCTCCACCTACTCTCCACCCACAGTGCGCTTTACTGCTGTCGGTACTG
The DNA here is from genome assembly GCA_033557465.1 of Ichthyophis bannanicus. Classification (NCBI taxonomy): domain Eukaryota; kingdom Metazoa; phylum Chordata; class Amphibia; order Gymnophiona; family Ichthyophiidae; genus Ichthyophis; species Ichthyophis bannanicus. The sequence continues at coordinate 1,178,330,885 of CM066033.1, read as the reverse complement.
TTTACGAGCACTAAAGCAGCGTTAATGTGCGCTAACAGCACACTTGCTCCTTTAGCGTGGTTTAGTAAAATTACCCCATAGTATCTGAGGATCTCAAGGTGGCAAAACAAAGCAACAAGACAGTAGCCAAACCCAGAAGGATGCTGGGGTGCATAAAGAGAGGAATAACTAGCAGAAACGAGGAGGTATTGATGCCCCTGTACAAATTGTTGGTGAGGCCTCACTTGGAGTATTGTGTTCTGTTTTAGAGACCATATCCCATAAAGGATATAAAAAGACTTGAAATGGGGAGACCTGAGAGGACAGCCGTCCACACCGGAAGTGAGCGGTTCCTGCTCCGGCGGCCCCGACGTCAGCGGGGGCCTCTACAAGCGGAGCAGTGAGTGTGCAGCCTTGGGAGACCTGAGAGGACAGCCGTCCACACCGGAAGTGAGCGGTTCCTGCTCCGGCGGCCCCGACTTCAGCGGGGGCCTCTACAAAGCGGAGCAGTGAGTGTGCAGCCTTGGGAGACCTGAGAGGACAGCTGTCCACACCGGAAGTGAGCGGTTCCTGCTCCGGCGGCCCCGACGTCAGCGGGGGCCTCTACAAAGCGGAGCAGTGAGTGTGCAGCCTTGGGAGACCTGAGAGGACAGCCGTCCACACCGGAAGTGAGCGGTTCCTGCTCCGGTGGCCCCGACGTCAGCGGGGGCCTCTACAAAGCTCCGCAAGGTTAGGCGCAGCTGGAGGCGCTGTCGGGGGCTGCGATCAAAGGGGCTCGATACAAGGGGAGTGTCTGCCCCCTTGGGACCCCCTTGGAGTACCGCAGGAGACCGCAGTACGAGGTATCTGATAAATGGGGAAGAGAAAGAAGAAAATCATACCAGCGGAGCCTACAGCACCAACGGTAGGCCCTATGGATAAGCACGTTAAGCCCTTGATGGGGGCTGATGCCTCGTTAGACCCTGACTTTTTAGTTTTGCGCTCATCCGCTGCGTCTCTGAGCTCTCCGGATCGTTCTCCTCCCTCCCCACCGAAGTACATCTCACCGCCTTTAACCAGTCCTGTGGGACAGTTTCAACAGAGTACTCCAGTGGAAACTGGTGGGAAATTGGAAGGTGTTACCTGGACATCACCTCCTGGTGTGGCGATTGAGTCACCTGAGCAGGTGACTCTGGGCGACATCTGGAAGGTGGTGACACGAATTGAACATTCCTTGGTTCCCACAGTTAAGCAGCTTTGTAGTTTCTCTTCACAAGTTACTACAAAGTTGTGTGAGTTAGAAGGCCGGTTGGGGGATTTGACCACTCAATTATCTAGCTGTGAAAATCAATGTTCTACCTTTAAGGCTGTTAGCACATCTGGTATTAATGATAGTTTAATTATCCATCGTAGGCTGGAAATGTATGATAATATGTTTCGGGCCAAGAATCTCCGATTGTTAAATTTTCCTTATTGTCGTCTTTTATCTGCTGAGATATTACTTCGTAAGTATTTTAGGGAAGTTTTGGGCTTGGCTAAGGCCGACTCCATGGCTGTCTCTAAACTATATTACTTGACTGGTCAAGGGTTGGCTGAGAGTCCTCCGGGTGAATTTGATGTAGTTCAGGCCCGTGAAGGACTTGATCTTACTCAATTTCTGGAGGACTCTCAGGATAATATTACTTCTCGTGCCACTTTGATTGTAGGCTTTGTCTCTGATCAGGATAAGATGTTAGTTTTTCGTAACTACTTTAAAAATAAGTCTGCTCTCTTTTGTGGTGCTGGTGTGCAAATTTTTCCTGATGTTTGTCGGGCCACACAAGCTAGGCGGAAGGCCTTTTTGGCCTTAAAACCTAGGGTGTTGGCCCTGTCTGCTACTTTCTTTCTTAGATACCCGTGTAAGTGTTTAGTTAATCACCAGGGGTCTAAATTTGTTTTTTTAGACCCGGTTCAGCTCTGTAGTTTTTTGAATGGTAAAGAGGGCTAAGATTTATTGATTGGTCTAGGGTAGGGAACTTATTTCAATTGCTGTCTCGTAAATTAGAGCATTTGCTCTTGATATTTCCTTGATTAATTACTTTAGTATTGTCTCCTCCTTGTTGTGGGCTAGGTAGAGTGCTTACTGGATGTATTTAGTTATGGTATTATGTTTTCTTGGAATGATTTGGTGTTGGGTGATTGTAAGGCTCTTGTTTTCTTTGTACTTGCTTTTGTAAGTTGCTGAAAATATTATAAAAAAAAAAAAAAAAAGACTTGAAATGGTTCAGATGAAGGTGACCAAAATGATTTGGAGCCTGCACCAGAAGATGTATGAGAAGAGACTTGAAAACCTAAATAAGTATACCCTGGAAGAGAGGAGGGACAGGGGAGATATAATATAGACCTTTAAATACTTAAAAGGTATTAGTGAGCAAACATACCTTTTTCGAAGAAGGGGAAGCTATAAAACTAGAGGGCATACGATGAAGCTGCAAGGCGGTAAACTTAAAAGCAACATCAGGAAATATTTTTTTCACAGAAAGGTTGGTGGATGCTTGAAATACCCTCCTGATGGATGGGGGAAGATAAAGTGACAGATTTCAAAATGGCATGGGAAAGACATTGCGGATGCCTATATAGTAAGAGGATAACATCAAAATAAATTTATTCTATACTTCAACAAATAGAGGGGGATACATAGAGTGGTGGATACAATCTTAAACAAACGCATAGAGGAGGATGACCTGCACATAGCGGTGGGTACAACTCTAGCCATCTTACAGGGCAGATTATATGAACCATACTGGTCTTTATCCGCCATCATATAATGTGTTACTATGATAACCTAGGGGTATGTTTACTAAATGGCGCTAACGTCGCAGCTGTGTTGTTATCGTGTGATACGTGATGTTATCACACGATAATGGCGCATTACCGTGTGAGAACGTCACGTATCATGCAATAACGTCTTTGACGGCATTAAGGTACGCAGAGGATAGAGTAAGGCTCCCCAGAGGGCGGAGTAAGGCTCTCCAGGGGCAGAGATAAGGGGTCAATGGGCGGAGAGAGGGCGGGGAGAGGCTCCATGCACACTAATGCCGTGAATTGAAGGTCTGAAAATTAGCGCCAGTGAAAACCTCGCGCTAGAGGCACATTTGCAGGAGAGAGAAACCATTTCAGTCAGCAATGTACAGCAAAGCCAGGGAGACCCAGAAAAGTGATAGTAGTGATATATGTGCAGCAGCAGCATAGTGGCCAAGTACAAAGGGCACGACGGCGAGGCTGAAAATGGGGTACAGTGGGCTGAAGGCAGGACATGCAGTGGGGCAGCTGGGGAACAGGGTGGACTAGACAGATGCCTAGGTGGCACATAGGAACACAGAAACTGCAAATCAGCAAGCCAGCAACTGACCAAGGTCAAACATTGCCACGAGTGTGTGTTCCACAGTGTCCCAGGGGACATCACCCAACAGGTAACCCAAAGGGCACATAACAGTGACAGGCGGTGCCGGGGGAAAGCATGGATGTCTATGTAGGCACCCCTACCCCAGATCCCACCCCATAGGCAGCCGCCTACCGGCACACTGGATGGCCTGGGACAGCACACCACCAGCACCACCGTCATAAGGGCATGTCAGCATGGTGGCAGAGGGGTGCTGCTGCTGGAGGAGGCAGTGGCATCTGCCCACAACACACCAAGGCCAAGCCCTGTTCAGGTGGATGCCATGCACTGCAACAGACAAGTTCTGTCTAACGAACAGTCATGGTATCCCCAGGGAATGATGTGCCTCTGTATATTCAGGGGCAGAAGGCCACCATTCAGGTTGTCAGGATGTCCCTAATAAATATGCATAAGATGAATTTAAATGCACCACCCCCATTGTATGCAAATGTATCTCATGCATATTCATTAGGGTCAGCATGAAAACTTGAACCGTGTTTGGCCCACCAGGACCAGAGTTGGGAACCTCTGCCCTAGAGCAGTGGCCGACAGGGGCACAAACACCCACACCCACAGACTCCACTATCCAGTGGCTCATGGAGAGTCAGGCTGTTGGGCCCTGCGTGGAGCAGCATCTACCAATACTAGCACCTGCATAACTTAGCAATGCCGTCTTAAACGTGGAAACACATTCCACACATATCAAAAGGTTGCTATGAATAATGTCAGATAACAAATCCTAAGTTAAACACAATTTGTTGACAGAGATTCATCATAGAAACCTTTCTGATATCTGTGGAGTGTGTTTCAGGTTTTGTTTCTGCACTGTTTAACACCCCAGGGAGTGACCCCAACAGTACTGAGTACCATAGCAATGCCTGCACTGTGCCCAGGACTGGTGTGGCAGCCAGGTTTGCCAACCACCTCTATATTTGCACAATGCTGAAATAGGTGTGGGAGTGTGCATATGTCTATCCTACAGGTTTTCCTACAGGAACTCTCCAGATCAACCAACAGTAAGGATTTAAGGGTTTGTTTTATTATATTAAATTGTTAGCTCTCTGAATGGGAACTCTTAAAAGGGTTTTTTGTACATTTTTAAAGCAAGGTTACTTTCTTTTTGGTGCTTTAGTGGGACTTTCCTTGAGCACAGTAGGTGGTTGAACTCCAGTAACCTCTTCAGCTTTGGGAACTGCTAACACCTAATCAGAATACTGAGGGAACTTGGGGACGTTCTAGCAGCTCCACTGACTGACCTTTTCAATGCCTCGTTGGAGTCGGGAGTGGTGCCAAAGGACTGGAGAGAGGCTCATGTGGTGCCTTTACATAAAAGCAGAAGTAAGGATGTGGTTGAAAACTACAGGCCAGTTAGTTTAACTTCGGTGGTAAGTAAATTATTGGAAACGCTGCTGAAAGAGAAAATAGTGAGGTTTCTGGAGTCCAGCAGATTACAGGATCCAAGGCAGCATGGATTCACCAGAGGCAGGTCTTGTCAGACAAATCTGATTGATTTGTTTGACTGGGTAACCAGGGAGTTGGACCGAGGGAGAGCCCTAGATGGGTGTATTTAGATTTCAGTAAAGCCTTTGACACTGTTCCTCACAGGCGACTTATAAACAAACTGAGCACCCTAGGGATGGACCCTAAAGTTACTGCTTGGGTTAGAAATTGGTTGGGTGGGAGGCGACAAAGAGTACAAGTTAATGGAGCTCATTCTGAGGAGAAGGATGTTATCAGTGGTGTGCCCCAGGGATCTGTTCTTGGTCCGATTCTTTTTAACATCTTTGTTAGTGATATAGCGGAAGGGCTTTTAGGTAAGGTTTGCCTCTTTGCGGATGATACCAAAATCTGTAATAGAGTAGACACCCAGGAAGGGGTAGATAACACGAGGGATCTAGCTAAGCTTGAAGAATGGTCTAGAATTTGGCAGCTGGGATTTAATGTTAAAAAATGTAAGGTCATGCATTTGGGCTGCAGCAATCCAAGGGAGCAATATAGTATAGGGGGTGAAGTACTTTTGTCCACTAAAGAAAAGCGGGACCTAGGCGTGGTTGTGTCTGATGATCTTAAAGTAGCTAAATAGGTAGAAAAGGCGACAGCAAAAGCTAGAAGGATGCTTTGGTGCATACGGAGAGGAATGGCTAGCAGAAAAAAGGAGGTGATAATTCCTCTGTATAAGTCTTTGGTGCGACCTCATTTGGAGTATAGTGTTCAATTCTGGAGACCACACCTTCAAAAGGATGTGAACAGGGTGGAGTCGGTGCAGAGGGTGGATACTAAAATGATTAGTGGTCTTCATTATAAAGCATATGAGGACAGACTGAAGGATCTTAATATGTACACCTTAGAGGAAAGGAGGGATAGAGGTGATATGATTGAGATGTTTAAATACCTCCGTGGCATAAATGTTCAGGGAGAGAGCATCTTTCAATTGAAAGCAAGTTCTGCTACGAGGGGACATGGGATTCAGGAGTGATATGGAGAAATATTTCTTTACGGAAAGAGTAGTGGATCCATGGAATAGTCTCCCAGTGGAGGTGGTAGAGATGAGGACAGTAACTGAATTCAAAAAAGCATGGGATAAACACAGAGGATCTCTAAAGGTAAAAAGGGGACTGTTGTAGTTGTTATGGAAGGACAGACTAGATAGGCCATGTGGTCTTTTTCTGTCGTCATATTTCTATGTTTCGATGTTTCTATGTTTCTATCCAGTGTTATGTGGCTGCCTACACCTTACTGAGCCCACAATGCTTGCACTGTTTCCAGTGTTAGCCTGCCAATGTGCATAACGAGGAGCAAGGTACTGTAGATATGGCACGGACATGGCGGCCTGAGCAGGATGAATCTGCACAGGGCATAAGGCAATGGCTGGGACATTGTAGTGCCCGGCCACCATCTGCACGGACAGGGTGGCCACAGCATGTCATGCTGGGAGGTCACTCTCACCCTGACTGAGCAGTGACCATGGCATGGCTAGGTTCCCCCATAGTGCTGTGCAGTATTTTTCTCATGTGATATCTAGGGGTTCTCTTTTCTGGGGCCCAATCACTGACATACCTGCTTGGTGTATGTACTCACATCCCATTTTTGGGTGCATGGAGTTCTTCCAGGAACATGCACTATGTACTAGCTAACAGACTGCATTTAGCAGGTGTATGGCTGGAACACCTTGGTGGGTGGAGACTGACTGTGCCCTCTGCTGGTGAATGTCAGATAGGGGTGGGGGCAGCTGAGCTTTTCCAGTCCTACTGCCCTATGTGATACATACAGATCTGCATTGACTGCCCTGTAGGGTGCCCATTCCCCAGCAGGACTGGGGTTGATGGTCCCCTCTACTGCCACCATTGCAGAGATGTATAATGTGGTTCTGTTGATGGGGGTTCCTGTCCCCCTCCCTGACCCACAGAGGGTGGGTTGGGTGGTGCTACATAATCTGCTTTGGGGTCCAAACACCACCCTTCACTTATAACATGTGACCATGGCACCCACACAGGACATGCACTATTCTGGGTGCATCATAGTCCACAGGGGCTAGACGTGACTGGGAAATACAAATGGACACAGGTGTATCCTAGGTGTGTTTGCAGGTTCTACCCATCACACACTGGCACTGATGGGGACCTGAAGTGCAGCCTACCTCAGCCAAGCCAGGTGCTGCGGACCTGGTGCTGGGCGCCCCACAGGGTGAGCACAGGAACCGCACAATGTCACGGTCTGTAGCTACTCTGTGCCAGTAACACACATGGTGAGTTCCCCCTACCAGGCCGGGGTGCTATAGATGCGCATACTCCATCTTGTGATCAGATGTAGGCTGCTGATCTGCATGTGCAGTGCATCATGGGTACGGGTGGGTTTACCCTATCCTGGTAACCACAGCAGACAGTTTGTGTGGTGACCTGCAGTCTTTCTGTAGCCAGCCAGCGGTGCGTTAGACGTTATAGAGATGTAGCCCACTGGTTACTTCAATGACTGCAGAGGCAGAGATCATGGGGTTTGATCCCACAATGGTGTTATCAAATAAAGTTGTCTGAGGCATTTCCTTTTAATTTAAATCAGTGCTGCCAGCAAAAACACCCTCACAGTGCCGTAGCCTAGGGTGCCTCATAAGGCGCCCTATAATGCACCCTATAGGGCACATTATAAGGCCTTACATAACACCACTGCAGAATTGAACCCATGATCTCTGCCTCCGCAGTTATTGCAGTAACCAGTGGCCTACATCTTTATTGCTTCTAACAGTGCACTGGCATGAACTTAGTATTAACGTGCAATACAGATTCTTGCTACCTTGCCGCCGGAACGCCCACTCCTTATATGGTATTCTTCACATTATCGCTGCAACTAGCGCCGGTAACATTAAGACGATTTAGTAAACATACCCCCTAGTTTCTGCTTTCAAGGCCATAATGCACAAAATTACACCTGCATAAAATTAGGTGGCACTCCTTGTGACCTTGGGCAAGTCACTTAATCCTCCATAGCTTCAAAAGAAAGGCTTGGCAATTTACTTATGGTCACACTGCCAAGAAAACCTAGGAGCTGCTGGGTCGCCAGGAATCAGCATTGACTCGAAGGTGATGGATAAAGCTACCAAACACAATATTGCAGTTGTCTTGCAAAGCACAGAAAAAAATGTTCAGTTGCCTAATTATTTTGAAGGTCTGTGGATATTTTGTACTGCTTTATATAGACCCCCCACATAAAAGCTGTGAAATGTTGAGAAAAATTTGGCATCTAAGGAAGATTCACATGAATTTGCTTCTGTTTTGTGTGTGTTTGTAGGGAATGTTTACTAAACCGCGGTAAAGGAGCAAGTGTCCCATTAGTGTGTGCTAACTGCACATCTGCACCCTTAGCGCATCCAAAAAGCCACTTTAGCATGCATTAATGATACCAGTTACTATAGCGTGCACTAATAGTACCTGTGAGTGGAGAGAAGGTGTGCATGGGGCGGAGAGTGGGGGTCAATGGCAGCAGAGTGGGAGGGAACAAGGCTTGCTCCCTTAACGCAGACACCTTAATGGCAGGAACCCTAACACAACTCAAAACCTCTCAGAAAGGGTGTTTAGTGAGGAGAGAGAGCCTATTTTATGTCTGCAATCTAATGCACAGACAGGGGAGCCCAAATGAGTGATACTAGTGCTCCTTTAGAAGCAACAGCATAGTGCTCAAGTATGAAAGAACACTATGGAGTATGTTTACTAAACTGCGGTAGCATAGCAGTTAATGTTACTTAACAAGCATTAAAGTTACTTAACGCGCGTTAACGTTACTTAACGCGCGTTAACGTTACTTAACGCGCGTTAACGTTACTTAACGCGCGTTAACGTTACTTAATGCACGTTAGCATCACTGGCCACGGTAAGTCCCGCAGAGGGTGGAGAGAGGGCGGAAAGAAGGGGTCAATGGGTGGGGAGAGGCTCCTTTTACAATAATGCGAGGAAATGAAGGGCCGAACATTACCGGGAATGAAAACCTGTCGTTAGATGCACATTTGCAGGAGGGTGAAACCATTTCAGCGTAGCAATGTATACCATAGGCAGGGAGCCCAAGTTGGTTGATAGTAGTGCTCCATTCTCAGCAACAGCATAGTGCCCAAGTAAGGTGCCTTGTAAGGCGTCTTGTAACGCACGTTAGTCTAAGGCACCTTGTAACGCGCGTTAGCTGATACGACTTGCCGTAACAATGTACCAGCCACGCCTTTATATGGCCATCTGTACCATTACCGTGGAACCTAATGCAGGTGACATTACTGCGATTTAGTAAACATACCCCTATGTTGATGGTGCAAATGGGGGCAAAGGAGGCATCACATGGGTCATGCAGTGGGGGATGCTGGTGTACAGGGGGACCAGGCAGCTGCCTAGATGGCATATAGGAATATAAGACTACAAAATATGCCAAACTGTGTCAGACCAATGTCCATCATGCCCAGTATCCTGTGTCCAACAGTGGCCAATCTAGGTCAGAAGTACCCAGCAGTTTCCCCAAAGACACACGGGATCCCCAATAACTGTAACGGGGCAAGCAATGCATAGCTTGGGTCCTCTTTAGCAATGGTTTATGGACTGCTATCAAGGAAGCTGTCCAAACGTTTTTAAACCCAGGTACACTGACAGCATTTACCACATCCTCCTGTAATGGATTGCAGGGTTTGATTATGCATCGACTGAAAACATATTTTCACCTAGAAGACCCAAATGGGTTACATTGTAGCCACATTGCAAGTCCCCTAGTCTGTCTACAGTCTGATGGCATAAAAAAGCAATCTACGTTTACCTGTTCCACTCCGGTCAATAATCTATAGACCTCTATCATATCTCCTCTCGGCCATCTCTTCCCCAGGTTGAGGAGCCCCAAACATTTTACCCTCTCCATAAAGGGGTATTCTGCCATCCGCAGTACCATCTTATTTATTTATTTAACAGCTTTTCTATACCGCCTTTATCCAAGGCAGTTTACATTAAATAACATAACAATTATAGAGGAATTGCTTTACATTAAACAGGGGCATGCAACTTGGAGATAAGTGGGGAGAATGAACTATTTACATGTAGGAATTACATCTTTTTTGTGGAGTGTTGGTTGATTTATCTTTTCTGGTCTTCTGTGTGGCATGTTAGTGTTTGGTTTATGTTTTATCATCAAGTCCATAGTATTCTCTGAATAGATGTGTTTTTACTTGTTTTTTTTAAATCATTGATAGCTGATCTTATATTGTCCGGAAGTGTGTTCCATATTGATGGAGCATACAAGGAAAATGCTCTGTTGCTGGTCTGTTTTGTGTTTTTGTTCTTGAATAGGGGGATATTCAGGAGGTTCTGATTGGCAACTCTTATTGGTCTTGTTGTGTGCGATGTTGTGATCATTTCAGAGAGGCAGGGAGCTAATAGATTATGAATGATCTTGAAGATGGTGATGATGGCTTTATATTTTGCTCATTGTGCAATTAGGAGCCAATGCAAGTTTTTTAGTATTGGTGTTATATGAAGACTTGTTGAACTGGCGGTGAGGATTCTGGCGGCGGTGTTTTGAACTAGTTGTAGTGGTGATAGTGCAGATTTTGTGAGGCCCTGGTAGATGATGTCTCCATGGTCAAGGTGTGGTGTGACTATGGCTTGTAGAATTGATCCAAAGTCAGTCTCATGTAAGATGTGTCGAAGCGGTTTGATTAACATTAGCTTCCAGTATGCAAGTTTTGCTGAGTTCTTGATGTGGGTTTCCATGTTGAGGTTGCTGTCGATGGTTATCCCTAGGTATTTGATCTGTTGTTTTATAGATATATCAGTATCTTGTGTTACTATCTTTTTTGGTGCCTTGAATTCTTGGTCTCTGAAGATGAGTAATGTTTCTGTTTTATTTCTGTTTACTGTGAGGTTGATATTAGCTAGGAAGTTAGTCACAGCATTAAAGACATCTGTGATAGTTGAGAAATCTGGATTATTAGTGCTGAACGGTGTGCAGAACATGATGTTATCTGCATAGAGGTGGTAGTGCATGTTCCATTTCTGTAGAAGGTTGCAGATTGGTTGAATATATAGGTTAAATAGTAGAGGTAATAGTAGCCTTGAGGGATACCTTGTGATGATTTGAATGGTCTGGAGTTGGTAGTGCCAGTCTTCACCTGCATGGTTCTGTCAGAAAGGTATGATTTGAACCATTTTAGTGTGTTATCTGTTAGGCCAATGTCTCTTAACCTGTTTAGCACGATGGGGTGAGACACTGAGTCAAATGCAGCACTTATGTTAAGGAATACTAACACAAATCCCTGTCGGGGCTTGTCGAGACCAGTGATTAGTCTGTTAAAGAGATCTGTCAGGAGGGTGTCTATACCATGTTGTGGGTGGAAACCATGTTGGTGTTGTTCTAGTAGTGCATGTGTATCTACGTGATCTTGTAGTTGTTGTTGTATGTTTTTCTCAATTATTTTGGCCAGAAATGGAATGCTCGCAATTGGACGATAGGAGCTGGGGATGGTCTTATTCACTGAGGCCTTTTTAAGGATAGGGCATACAGATGCTTGTTTGAGTGCAGGTGGTAGGTATCCTAGTGTCAGTGAGGAGTGAACGATATGTAGTTTGGTTTGAGAGAATTGGTTGTGTAGATTTTTCAGCCATGTCATGTTGATGATGTGAAGTATTTCTCTTTTATTTATGAGGTTGAAGTTGTGCCATAGGTGTTTCTTTTCTGTATCTTTATTTTGTTGGGGTAGCAAAAGGCATTGTTGTGTAGTTGTTCGTTGTTTGCTGTGTAAGAAGTCAGCCATAATTTGTGGGTCAATTTGTATTTTTATCAGTCATTGTATCAGTTGTGTTAGGGTCATTTAGCATTCGGGTTACAATGGAGAATAGTATTCTTGGGCGGTTGAGTGATTTCATTAGTGTGTTTGTGTTGTATTCCTTTTGTGCCTTGTTACATAAGGTGCTGTATTTATTTTGTAAGATGCACAGTTGTGTTGTATTTTCTTGTGTTTTTTTCCATTTCCTTTTGAGGTGTCTATGATCTCTTTGTGTCTGGTCCAGCGTTTTGGAAAACCATGGTGCTCGCATAGATTTTTGTGTTTTGTGGTGGTTTTTTGTGGAAGGTTGCAGCATTCTTTGTTTGATTCCATGAGTCTATGAATTCATCTAGATCAGCTATGTCTGCATCTATTAGTGCTGAGGTCTGGTCAAGTAAGTATTGTGCGTTGAATGCCTTAAAATGATGATGGAATTGTTGCTGTTGAGTGTTTTTCATTTGCATGGTGTTGGCTGGTATGTTGATGGTTATCATAGTATGATCTGACCATGATACTGGGTCAGTTTGTATGTCTAGGTTTTCTTTGTGTAGTTTGTTGGATACAAAGATAAGGTCTAGACTAGATCCTTTGGAGTGAGCTGGTGTATCAATTATTTGGGTTAGCTGGAGGGCTTCTATTGCATCCAGGAATGTATTGGCTTGTTTGTCTGAGGTTGAGGGGAGGTTGAGGTCTCCCATAAGGGTGTAGAAATTTCCTGTAGCTGTATGGGTACATGCCTCATTTATTATTGCAGCTAGATTTTCAGAGTTGGGGGTTGGCTTTTTATATGTTACAGATATGGTATGACCGGGGTTAGAGATGGTTAGGACGTCTAATGTTTGTAGGGACTGAGAGTTTGTAAGTGTGAAGTTCAGGTGCTTCTTTGTAAGTATGAGCACTCCTCCCCCCTCTCTGATGTGCTCTGGGAAAGTTAAATAGTGTATATTATGATGTAGTTAGTTGGTTTAGTAGGGCATTATTGTAGTCATTAATCCAGCTTTCCGTGATGCACATTATATCTCTGTCATTGTTGTGAATATAGTCTGCAATAATCTGAATTTTGTTACGGATTGAACGAGCGTTGATGAGGGCGCATTTGATTGGATGCTGCTGATGCTTAGAGATTGCTGTGTTCGTTGTTAGTGCTTCTGTGTTGATATATATGAGTCTCCAAGCTTGTTTGGGGGGTATAAGTTTATGGTAAGTTGTGAAGTGGAGTAGATTTGTTCTATGTAGAACTTGTATACTTCTGTTCCAGTTATTATTTATGTGGGTGGATGATGTGAAGAGAAATGTTGCTAGGAGGATGATCATTTGGTATATTATGTTATGTGGAGCCATGGTTGTCAATATGTTTATGGCTAGCGGTGACTGGTTGCTCTTGTGAGGTTCACTGTGAATCCTGATGTTTAGTAGTGTAGATTTCTTGAGTAGAGTGTGTTTTGATGGGCTGTGTTTTCCAGTTGTCTTGTTGTTTCTTTTTGCTCTGATTGTCCTTGATCTTTTATTTGGTGTTGCAGTTCATTGTATAGAATCATTCCATCTTGACTAGTATTAATGATCTTTTCATGTATTAAGCTCTAATCCTGCACCAATCACAATATATCTTTGTACATTTAGAATGTGTACCTGCATTGCAATTGTTGATTCTCCAGGTATAGGATCACCCTTCAACCACTGTTCTATCTGAGGGATGCCTCTGGGCCCGCCAGGTGCGGGCGCACCTCAGTGTTTAAAGGTGGAGAGGGACCCCTGATTGGCTTTGCGGTGCAGTTCAAGGAAGATCGATCCTTCCCACTCAACTCCCCAACGCCTCTCAGTGGAGTCCCGGTGTGCTGGTGATGGTGGCGGCTTCCTTAGTGTTTAAAGGTGGAGAGGGGCACCTGATTGGCTTTGTGGTAGAGATCGGGTTGGAGCGATCCTTCCTGCTCTACTCCCCGATGCCTCTCAGTGGAGTCCTGGTGTGCTGGTAATGGTGGCGGCTTCCTCCTGTGCTGTTTGTCATGATCCCACAGTGACAGTGGCAGCACAAAGTCCTGCTACTGCTGTGGAAAGACATTGTGCCACATGGGGGTAGTCCAAGGGTCCTGATTCCCCAGGCAGAGATCCAAGCTGCCCCCCTCCCCCCGCTGCCGCAGAACCCAGCTGTGGGGGAAGAGGCCGATAGTGCCAGATGCTGTAGCTCCCCGGGCAGCTGCAACATGCAGGCGCCCAGGGGACTACCACAGCATTGACTGTCTTTCTCCCCCCCTCCCCGAGATATATCATTGGCAAGTGGTGATGTGGTCCCTGCAGAGGCAGATAGTGGGGAGGAGGCTGTGTGGCTGTCCATGTATGCCTCTGCCTCCCCCATCTGGACCTTCTGCCCTAGGAACCCGCCAACCTGCATGTTGGATGGGCTGGGGCTGCACATCCCCAACATGAACAGCACATGGGTATGTCAGCATGGTAGGGGGTGTTGACTGATGGGGCAGTGGAACCTGAATGCAGCAGACTAAAGCCATGCCCTAGTCCTGTGCACAGTGTGCTTTGTAACATGTGCCAAGGTCTGTCTGATGCAAAGTATGTCAACCCCAGGGAGCGTTGTAGCTGTATGGCAGCACTGTGGCTCAATACACACAGCTGGTGTGTATATGAGTGGTTTGGGTTCCAGCAGAGGATTGTATATTGCTTGTCCCTATGGTTGTATTTTAGCCCACAGTGCAGGTATAGTGCAACCTCCAATGAATCGGCCAGCAAGGGTACAAACACCCATCAGCCACACAGACAGGCTCCACTATCCTCAGCTGCATGGAGAGTCAGGTTGACAGTATTGGCACACTAAGTGGGCATTAACATCGGAGCTACAAAATATGCCAAACTGTGTCAGACCATGGTCCAACATCGGTGGCAGGCAGGAGTGCCAACTATCCCCATTTTTGCACAGTGAGTGAGTGTGTGTGTGTGTGTGTGTGAATTTAGTCATGGTTTTCTACACTCCGCAGTGCCTAAGCTGTAAGCTGTTTCCAGCCTTAGTCTGCATTTGTGCATGATGAGGAGCAAAGTATTGTGGGTATAGGCTGAAACAGGGCAGACTGGCCAGGATGTGTCTGCATTGGAGGCATGGTGAATGGCTGAGACTTCGTAGTCCCCGTCTGCTACATGCATGGCCTGGGTGGCCACAGCATATCATGCTGGGAGGGCATTCTCACTCTGATTAAGCAGTGACCATGGCACGGCTATGTATCTACATAGTGCTATAGTGCATCTGATTCTAATGATGTGGGTGCACTACTTGTCTTGGGTGCCTGATCATGGCATTACCTGCTTGGTGCACATGGTGGCTCTGTATATATACAATGTGTACTAACCAGTGGACTGTCTTCAGTTGGTATGTGCATAGTTGGAAAACCCAGTGGTGGCTAGCAGGTTCAGTCTGAATGTGCTTACTGTGGGTGAATGATAGACCTAGGTGGTTGGCAGATGAGGTGTTCCAGACCTATGCCCAGTGGTAATGCTAGGGCCAGGATGACTCTAGAAACAACACAGTGCAAGTCTATCCTGTGCCGCACCCCCAGTAGTTGACCACCATGGCATCAGCATTGTAAGACTGAGTATTGACAGGCACTGTTCTATGTGGGTCCTTGTCCAACAGGACCTGAGCCAGATGCGACCAGCAACCAGCATAATCACACTGCAGACAATACCTACTACACACTGATAGAGATGGGGATCTGCAGTAGATACCATCTCTTGCACTCCTGGTACTGGGGACCTGGTGCTGAGCACCCATCCTCACCCTCAGGGTGACCGCAGAAACTTCTCATAGCACGGTTTGTAGCAGCTCTGTGCTTGTATCACACACTGTCAGTGCATCTTACAGAGCTGAGATGATGGATAAGTGCATTCTCCATTCAGTGATCAGTTGTAGACTGCTGTTCTGCATGTGTACTGCAACATGGGTACTGGTGGGGCTACCCAATGCCAGCCATTTTCCTGCCTTAAGGTGCATGCTTTCCACCTTAGGGCACCTTGTCTCTCCTTAGGACACCTTATCTCATGTTAAGGCACCTTATCACATCTTAAAATGCCTTATCTCCTGTTAAGGCGCCTTGTCAGATCTTAAAATGCCTTATCTCCTGTTAGGGCACTTTATCACATCTTAAAATGCCTTATCTCATGTTAAGACTCCATATCTCCTGTTAAGGCACCTTATCATCTCTTAAGACACCTTGTCTCTCCTTGGGACGTCTTATCACCTTACCGCACTTGGTCCTGTTAGCTCATATTAAATGGTCCAAGGCACCCTAGCGCTGGCACACCCCCTACCCACCCACTGTCTTTTATGGCTACAGGCACTTTAATGCTGCCTTACCGCTGGTGATTTTACTGTGCTTTAGTAAACATACACTTATCACTCTGAGGTCTCTCTCCTGGCCATGCACACTAACCTCTCTCCCCCTATCACACTTCTTCACGTTAAATCTTAACTGGCAAGCATTAGACCATTCTTTCAATTTTTGTGGATCTTTCCTCATGTTGTCTACTGCTTCAGAAGTGTCCACTCTTGCAAAAAGGCAGATTTTTCCCTTCAGTCATTCAGCAATATCATTCACAAATACATTGAACAATATTGGTTCCAGGACTGATCCCTGGGCCACGCCACTACTTACCTTCCTTTCTTCTGAGTGAGTTCCATTTACTACCACCTTATGTCATCTGTCAGTCAACCAATTTTTGATCCACTTTACCACCTTGGCCCCCATCCTCAGACTGTTCAGTTTATTGATAAGCCTCTTATGAGGAACAGCATCAAAGTCTTTGCTGAAATCTAGGTATATCACATGCCCTTGATCTAGTTCTCTGGTCACCCAGTCAAAAAACTCAATCAAGTTTGTTTGACATAATCTTCCTTTGGTAAAACTATGTTGCCTCGAATCATGCAATCCATAGGTTTTTAGAAAGTCCACTATTCTTTCAAGAACATCTCCATTATTTTTCCCACCACAGAGGTAAGGCTTACCGGCCTATACTTTGTCACTTCTTCACTATTACAACATCAGCCCTTCTCCAGTCCTGTGAAACGTCTCCCATCTCCAAGAACGTATTAAAAATAACCTCTCCGAGCTCTTTCAGTATCCTGGGATGTATCCCATCTAGTCCTAGGGCCTTATCCTCTTTCAGTTTTATATGCTGTTCAAAAACACCATCTTCTGTGAATGATGTATAGTATCTACTCTATTCCCATTTGTAGATTTGTCAGTCATATGTGGTCCTTCTCCAGATTTCTTTAATAATTACAGAACAAAAGGATTTATTTAGCATTTTTGCTTTTTCATTGTCACTTTCCATAAATCTGTCCTCAGCACTTTTGAGTCTAGCAATTCCACCTCTGTTCTTCCTCTTCTCCCGAATATGCCTGAAAAACATTTTGTCTTCACGCTTCACATCTTTAGCCATCTTAACTTCTGCTTTTTATTTTGCTATCCTTATCACCCTCTTTTTCTCTTTTAGCTTTATCCTGTATTCTTTTCTGTGTTCCTCTTTTTATGATCTCAATTTTTGAAAGGTGCGTTTTTGGCCTTTATTTGTGCAGCCACTTCTTTGGTGAGCCATATACCTGTAGGTTTCCATTCCCTCTTGTTTTTATTTACTATTCCTTACATATATATATCTGTTGCCATTTTTATTTCCTCATTTAGTTTAGCTCACTGCAAATCCACTTCCCTTATCTCCTCCTACTCTGCAAGCTTCTCTTTCAGGTACTTTCCTATTTTGCTGAAGTCCCGTTTTTTTAAAGTCTTGGACTTTGAGTTTGTTGTGATTGGACTCTGTCTTGGCTTATTTTTATTTTTATTTTAAATTCTTTATTTATATTTTCCAACAAAAACAAGCAAGAGAGAAAGAAAAACAAAAACAAAAAACAGATTACAACAAATACACAATTCTTCTCTGTGACACAAAATACTCAAAGTCTATACACAGCCTGCCCCACCCTGTCCCTCCCATTATCCTACAATCATCAGGAGTCAAATGAAAAAAGGAAAAAAAATCATAAAACTTATGCAAGCCTACAAGGCTTGTAAGGGCTATATAAGAGCCAAAACACCACTGCAGAGAACATAGGCGTAAGGACGCCACCGTGTGATCTACCACTCTCAGTAATATGTTTCCAATTAGGAATAACAGGAAAGGGCCACTCCCAACATGAAATTAATTCAGACTGGCAGTCCCTTTATAAGGATGAGATGCCAAATTGCTGATTGAAAAACGACCACAAATCAGGAGAGAGTGGCCCTGAGTCCCAGCCCCACCCAATACAATTCTATGTTTAAGCCCAGAGCAACTGCATGTTAGGCCAGTCCTACACCACATATCCCAAGTTGCTAACATCTCCTTGATGAGTCTAACACTTATTCTCATGTGCATATTGGCCGTATGGCTATGGCCCCCTCCACCCATCGTGAACCTTGCATTGGCAATAGACATAGTATAGGCCAGATAATCAAAGAAGCCCCTCTCCCTTCCTCTTATTAAAATCCAAGCTTCCAACGAGCAAGTCTAGGTGGTTATTTCTCCATGAAAACTGAACTTAAGTTCTATCAGTGTTAACAATATACTTTACTTGAAGGAACACCAGTAGTATTCCTATTATACAATTTACTTTAGGAGTGATAAACTTACTTATATCTTCAAGACGACCCCACCAAAAACCAGACCGATGACCACGCTATTGTATATAATTAGAGCTCGTTAAGTCAAAGAGGGTGATCGAGATTATAGCATGAACCTAGCTGTAAGCCACATGGATAATAAACTCACTGAATCTTGAACAATACCCTTGGAAGATAGGGAAATAAAGACGAAGAATTAAAAACCTGGGGAGGGGGGGAGAGACCACTTTCCATCCTAAAATGGCCATATCCTTACTCTTATGATGGGCAGCAGAAATTCCTTTGAAATCGGGCCTGCGTGACAAATTTCAATAACTCCATTACATTCAAGTGTGTCTCCTACAGCAATGAGATGTCAGCATTTCCTATCCTATCATACAGAATAGAACATTCCTCTTGGTAGCAACTATTAATACCATTAACATTCAAGTACACAATCTTAAAGAAAACATACTGAGTATAATTCTGAATTATCAGTCATAAGTTACAGAAACAGATCAATATGTAACTTTTAGTTTTTAACATTGTACAACGACTTCTTAAGCGCCTTCAAAGTATGGCTGCATCTATAGCCCAAGAAAAGAGAAGAGGTCCCATCATATGATCAATCACACTAGAGCACCCAACCCTAAAAGGAAACAGAAAACATATCCCAAAGCTACCTATAACCAGGGGGGCTATATAACATACAAAACTTAACGGGTGAGCCCACTAGGACAAGACAGACATGGAGGCTCAATGACCCAACACTCTCACATTTCTGCAATATATCACATATCGCATCTTGCCCACCTCCCTTCTTAAAAGTAAAAAATAATATTTACAAACGAGACTGAATAAATGTCCCAGAAATAGCAGTGTGACACGCTTATGTGCCACTTCTGCGTGGATAGCTCACGTTCACACGACCTCAGTCCAGTTGAATGCTCTTAATAACAAGCACCATAAAACTGTCGCAAGCAAAAGATGCAATATATCCTTCATTGCATCACCGCTGACTCCTTATCCTCCAGAAATGCACAGAGATCTCCAGGATCATCAAAAGCCTTGGTCTGGTTATGCAACGTGACTTTCTTGCGGGCAGTATATAACGGTCCAAAACGGGCCTTCAGTTGTATAAAGCATGGACGCAATGCCAAAAGACTCTTTCTACGATCCACCGTCGCCTTCGTGAAGTCAGGGAAGAACAGGAGTTGGTAGCGTGGGCAGTCTTGTGCTTCCTGCAGAAGCAGGGAACATGGGCCCATGGGTCAGTGTTGCATGGTGCACTCCCCTCTGCATTTACTGCACATTCATTTTTCCACATAACGAGTACTAAGAAAACTTACTGCAGTTCAGTAAACATGCCCCCAAGTTTGGTAATTGCAGTAACAATCCTCACTCAGGGACTTTGCATTGAGCTCCCTTCAGAACCCTGCAGACATGGACCCTAATCCAGCTGCTTGGGTTCACCCTCAAGTGATGACCATAACTGCCGGGTATCTGCATAAACTCCGAGCCCTAATTAATCAGGGAACAGAAGACCTAACACAGGGTTTGAACTGGAGACCTCCCACATGACAATGCACGGCAACCAGCTGCCTCAGGCTTTCTTGCTTCTGTAATTTCATTTCTAGAGGAAAACAGCATAGATATTTATAGAACTGGCAGGCAAAATCACATCTATAGTGAGAAGAGCCTTAGATTTTATCTACAGGGTTAATAAAACCCTTTAAAATCATCCAAGGAATAGATACTGACACTGAATACTCAAGATATCTAATGGAGGTAACCTTTGACAGATACATTTTTTCTGAAATCAGGAAAACTCATGCAATGGAATACATAAAAATAATGATACTTTTTAATGGGATTTATAACTCTGGGCTCAGACATATTTTCCCTGTCACATAGTGCAATATATAATATTTTGAGATGCAAATGCAATGCACATGCAAGTTGTTTTTTTCATACTTCTAGTCTGAACTATATTATCCTAGATAGCAACTGCTCCTTTTCTGGAGCACCAGTTTATCAGTAAAATAAATTCCACAAAACCATATTTTTATATTGCTGCTGCTGGTTGGTTCTCAAACCAGTCCTCCAAAGTTCTTTTACTCTGCAGAAACTAAGAAAGGGAACAATGCATGTTCCTTTAGTACAAAATCTCATAAAAGGGCAAATATTTAGGAAACAATACCCCATTAATGAGAGCATGAGGGCATAAGACATCTTAAGAACATGCTTGCTACCCTCATGTTACCTCATGTTAAATGCAAAAATGAAAACAGAATGAGGGCTATTTTCAAAGCATGATTTATGCTTTGGACATCTGCAAATGGGTGTGCAGACATTCAAATCACTGAGACATATCTGGAGGCATTTTAGAAGCAGGCTATGAAGACGTCCCCATTGCAAGGACGTCCAAGCAGTGAAAAAGGCATGGTGGAGGCATGTTAGGGCATTCTCAAGAACTTGGATGTCCTTGCACAATTATAGAAACATCATGCGCATCCCAAGCCACATCAAAGATGATACCTTCTCCAGACACAAAAAAGCATCAGAAAAGTGCTAATTTTTCCAGCCCAATATCCAGACAGTGTGGAGAAAGAGGAACACTCATATCCTCTACATTTTCCATGTTGACAATGAACACTGATGGGGAATGAAGGATCATGTTTTGGTACAGCCACACTGATGGATGTACCCATATGCAAAGTAGCATGTGGTAGATGTCTCTGTCCCATGTTTTTGTAGCCGGGACATCTATGTTGATGCTGGCATGGGCATCCACTTTGGGGACATCTATGTTTTTAAAATCACTTTGGGGACATCTATGTTTTTAAAATCAGGCTGGAACATAAATGTTCTTGGCATTTTTCTGCATGTTTGGCTTTGTACATCAAATTACCCTTGGACGACCTTTCTAAAATGCCACTTGGGAAGTACAAAGTCACTGTTGTGGGCATTCCCAGCATGTTCCCAGTTAGTGAACAGAAAGTAGTTTACCACATGCTAAAAGTATTCCCATTTACTGTGGATGCACTTGCTGTTCCTCTGTAAACCACTCTGACTCTTAGGAAAAGTGATATAGAAAAAATGTTAAATAAATAAAATAAATAAATATTTAGGAGGTGGTAAGTGTATCAGTACTAGCTATATAATTTTACAGCAACCCAAGGTGAACCGGCTGACTGTGGAAATTATCCCACAATCACTCTGACCCCACAAACCAGCAAGATTATCTTCAAGATCATTCAGTGGATATTACAACCATTCTTGGGAATGAGAACTGTCTGAATTTCATGCAGGGTTCAGGAAAGGGCGAGGAATGAGAGAAATCAATGTGGATATGAGATAGATGCTTGAAAAGCAAAAAGAATATCAAAAGGATATCTATATGTGTTTTATTGACTACAGCAAGAAATTTGACTGTGCAAATCATGAGAAAATCTGGGCCACATTAAGAGGAATGGGTATACCAGAACACCTGATAGTTGTCATGTACAACTTTTACATTGACCAAGAAGCAACAGTTCAAATGGAATAAGGAGAAACAGAGTGGTTTAAAATCAGCAAAGGTGTACAAGACTTCAAACTTTCCATTTACCTGTTCAATTTATATGCAGAACAAATCATCAGTGAAGCAGGACTGAGGTGTGAAGACTGATGGAAAACTCATCAACAATCTTCTCTATGCTGATGATACCACATTACTGGCTGAAAGTGAAGACGATCTGAAACATTTGCTTCTCAAGATCAAGGAACATATGTACACCGAGATTTACTTAATGGCATTAGCAGCGACCACAAGGTATGTGTGCCAAGGTCCCATGTTATTCAATGGGACCTCAGCAAACATTCTGCATGGCCGCTGCTAGCACCGCTTAGTAAACATACCCCATAGTCTTAAAATGGGCCGGCATATTAACATGAAGCAAACAAAGATCCTGACACCTGGCAAAATCAACAAGTTTATTGTTGATGGAGAAGAAATAGAAATAGTGAACAATTTTAATCTACTTGGATCAATAATCAATAAACATAGTAACATAGTAAATGACGGCAGATAAAGATCAGCACAGTCCATCCAGTCTGCCCAGCACGACGGCAAGAGTAGGTGCACCCACCACTCAGCCACCCCTCTCCACGTCCCTGTTTAGGGGTGAACCCACCACTCAATGTAGGACACCCATATTTGTTGAGAAATTAGATGGTTCAGTTTATTTTGATTTTATCCTGTAGCTGTAAAGGGATCCACTGTGTCTGTCCCATGCTATTTTGAATTCCGTCACCGTGTTTGCCCCCACCACTTCCATTGGGAGGGCATTCCAAGCATCCACCACCCTTTCTGTGAAAAAGTATTTCCTGACATTGCCTTTCAATTTACCACCTCGCAGCTTCATGTTGTGCCCTCTAGCTGTACAGCTTTCCCGTCGTTGGAAGAGGTTTGTTTGTTCATTATTTCCCTTCAAGTATTTAAAGGTCTGAATCATATCTCCCCTGTCCCTCCTCTCCTCCAAAGTGTACATGTTTAGGTCTTCAAATCTCTTCTTATAAGGCTTCTGATGCAGGCTACAAATCATTTTGGTTGCCTTCCTCTGAACAGTTTCCAGTCTTTTTACATCCTTTGCAAGATATGGTCTCCAAAACTGAACACAGTATTCCAAGTGAGGCCTCACCAGTGACTTGTACAATGGCATAAGTACCTCTTCCTTTCTGCTGGTGATTCCTCTTTGTATGCAGCCCAACATTCCGGCTTTTGCCACCGCCTTGTCGCACTGTTTTGCCACCTTGATATCTTCAGAAATAATCGCACCAAGGTCTTACTCCAGATTCCTGAATACTAACCTCTCGCCCCTTATCACATACATTACCCTTGGATTTCTGCTACCCAAGTGCATGACTCTGCACTTCTTTGCATTAAATCTTAATTGCCAAGCATTAGACCAGCTTTTGTAGATCTTTCCTCATGTTAACCACTCCCTCGGGGGAGTCAGCTCTTTTGCAAATTTTTGTGTCATCTGCAAAAAGACATACTTTTCCATTCAGTCCTTCAGCAATATCACTCACAAATACATTGAACAGTGCCGGGCCCAGGACCGACCCCTGGGGCACCCCGCTAATCACCTTCCCTTCATCCGAGTGAACTCTGTTTACCATCACCCCCTGTCATCTGTCAGTCAACCAATTTCTGATCCAATTTACCATCTTAGGATCCATCCCCAAGCTACTGAGTTTATTGATAAGCCTCCTATGA
Organism: Ichthyophis bannanicus; assembly: GCA_033557465.1. Lineage (NCBI taxonomy): Eukaryota > Metazoa > Chordata > Amphibia > Gymnophiona > Ichthyophiidae > Ichthyophis > Ichthyophis bannanicus. The sequence continues at coordinate 1,178,307,336 of CM066033.1, read as the reverse complement.
GGAACAGTATCAAAGGCTCTGCTGAAATCCAGGTAGATGACATCCATCACATGTCCCTTATCTAGCTCCCTGGTCACCCAGTCAAAGAACTCAATCAGATTTGTTTGGCAAGATCGTCCTTCAGTAAAACCATGTTGCCTTGGGTCTTGCAACCTGTTGGTTTTGAGAAAGTTCACTATTCGCTCTTTCAGGAGTGCCTCCATTACTTTTCCCACCACCGAGGTAAGGCTCACGGGCCTGTAGTTTGACACTTCTTCCCTGTCACCACTTTTGTGAAGAGGTACCACATCAGCCCTTCTCCAGTCCTGAGGAACCTCTCCTGTTTCCAAGGATCTGTTGAAAACATTCTTTAACGGCCCTGCAAGAACCTCTGTGAGCTCTTTCAGAATCCTGGGATGTATCCTATCTGGTCCCATGGCCTTGTCCACTTTCAGTTTTGCAAGTTGTTCTAACACATCATCTTCTGTGAATGGTGTGGTATCTACTTCATTCCCATTTTTTAAATATTTGGGAGTCACAGGTGGTCCTTCTCCAGGACTTTCTTTAGTAAAAACAGAGCAAAAGTATTCGTTTAGCAATTTCGCTTTTTCAATGTCACTTTCCACCAGTCCGTTCGCAGCACTTCTGAGTCCTGCAATTCCACCTCTGCTCTTCTTCCTTTCCCGAATATACCTGAAGAAGGTTTTGTCGCCACACTTATCATCATTAGCCATCTTTTCCTCTGCCTTTGATTTTGCTATCCTTATTTCTCTCTTTGTCTCTTTGAGTTTGATCCTGTATTCATTTCTGTGTTCCTCTGTTTGCAAGCTTTTGAATCTTTGCAAAAGCTGTGTTTTTGCCTTTATTTGAGCAGCCACTTCTTTGGAAAACCAAATGGGTTTTCTTCTCCTCTTGTTTTTGTTTACTTTTGTTACATATTTTTGTTGCCCCTTTTATTGCCACCTTTAGTTTAGCCCATGGCAATTCCACTTCCCTAATCTCCTTCCACCCTGTCAGCTCCTCCTTTAGATACTGGGCCATTTTATTGAAGTTGGTGTTTTTGAAGTTTAGGACTTTGAGCTTGCTATGATTGTCTTGCACCTTGGCTTTTATCTCAAACCTCACTGTGTGATGATCGCTGCTGCTCACAGGGGCACTCACGCAGACATTCAACACGCTATCACCGTTGGTGAGCACTAAATCCAGCATTGAGCTTTCCCTAGTGGTTCCATCACCATTTATCTAAGTAACGCATCTTGGAGAGCATCCACAAATTTTTTGCTTCTTTCCAGATTTGCAGAAGGAGTAATCCAATCCACATCAGGTAGATTAAAGTCTCCCAATATGATTGCTTCCCCTTTTGTGGCTATCTTGGCAATATCTATAATCAATTTGTTATCTATCTCTTCAATTTGTGTTGGAGGTCTGTAGACTACAGCAGTTTGGATGACAGTGCCATCTCCTCTTTGCAACACAATCCAGAGTGCTTCTTCTTTTCCCCATGCCCCCTGCATTTCAGTAGCTTTAATATTGCTTTTTGACATACAAGGCGGCTACTCCTCCTCTTCCATTTTCTCTGTCTCTTCTGAACAGATTATAGCCAGGTATGACTATATCCCAATCATGCAATTTGTTTAGCCATGTTTCTGTAATGGCCACAATGTCCAAATCCATTTCCACCATTAGGGCTTCTATGTCCGGAACTTTGTTGGCTAAGCTTCGAGCATTTGTGCTTATTGCTTTCCAGCATTTACCTGGCTTGTGTGTATTTAGCATTGATTTTGTTCTGCCTACATCTTCCCACTTGTTTTTGATGTGTGGTTTAAAAGTGTGGCTGTTTCTGATTTTAATCTTCTTTTGTAGGGTGTGATGTCCAGAGCTTGACCTTCTACATCCGTTACCCCCTTTTTCTAGTTTAAATGCATATCCACATATTGCTTGAATTTTTCACTTAGGATTCTTTTCCCTGCGACAGAGAGATGTAGTCCATCAGCACAGTATAGTCTCTTGTTCCATCTGTTACCCCAGTTGCCAATAAATCTGAATCCTTCTTGTTTGCACCAGGTCTGGAGCCATGTATTAAAGCTGTTCATGTGATGCAGCCTTTTTGCCCCCTTACCAAGCACAGGTAGAACTTCTGAGAATGCAACAGTGTTAACAATGGGCTTGAGTTTCTCTCCCAGAGATTGGAATTCCTTTTGGACTATAGAGGCACTGTTTCTAGCAGGGTCATTTGTGCCCAAGTGGATAACAATATCAAGTTTGGAGTGTTCACGTTCTGTGCTAAGTATTTCAACAATGTGGTTTGTGTTGTTGCTGGCTGAAAAGCCTGGGAGGCACCTGACTATCTTCTCTCCTTTGAACTGTGTTCCCAAGTTGATGCCACTGATGATGGAATCTCCAAGTAGTAGTAGTTTGCTGTTTGGTGAGGTTTTCTTCATATTTGGTCCTTTAGCAGGAGATTGGGCATTGTCTGTCTCATTTAAGGACCCTTCAGTTTCTTTGGATTGGACATCCTCATTCGCCAAGGCAGAGAAGGCATTATGCAGGGATATCTCCTGATGCATAGGATGTCTGTGTGTTACAGATCTCAATCTACCAGAACCCACTGTGATCCACTTGTTCCTGGGGTGTTTGATGCTTTGTGGTAGCAGTGGTGGATATTGTTCAGTTTGTATCCTAGAAGAGGTGTGCTTCATTGCAGCCAGTTCCTCCCTAAGTAGGGTCACCTCCTTATGCGTGGCAACTAAGTCTTCCCTTAGTAGATTCAGTTCTTTATACATGGCAGCTGACCTGAGGCTCATAGGACAAGCTCTGAGGTTCCAAATGATTTGTCTTGGAATGACAGTACTGCAGTTATTGCACTGAACAGATGACATTCTGAATAAGCAATCCTAGAAGGAGAAGAGGAAGAAGAAAAAAAGAGGAAGAAGATGTGGGCTCTAACCCAAGTTAAAGGGATAGATGGCAATGTATGCGAGTACTATATAGGCAATGCAGCCCCTGGTGGGGTGAGGGGTATGATGGGCGGGAAGCTAAGTGAACCTAAAGAAATGACAAGCTGTCAAAAAATCCAATGACACATTGCTCTTGGCAAAATGGCAAAGAGGACCTAGAAAAGATTCTCAAGTAGAGATGTATCTCTCCATTTAAAGATTCAACTTGTCCAAATCATGTTGTGTTTTTTTTTCAATGACATAATATAGATGCAAAAGTTAGACAGTGAAAAAGAAAGACAAGAAGAAAATTGATGACTTTGAATTATGGTACTGGGATGAATACTATGGGGTATGTTTACTAAAGCGCGGTAATGTTACCATCGTTAAGTGTCCCGGTAATGTTGTGGATGACCATATAAAGGAGTGGGTGGTGCAGCATTAAGGCAAGCCTTGTCAGGTAACGCGCATTACAAGATGCTTAACGCGCGGTACAGTGCGCCCTGGATCTGCTGCAGTTAACATCATCTTATAAGGCACCTAGGCTAAGGCACCGTATAAGGCACCTAGGCTAAGGCACCTTATAGGGCACCTTAGGCTAAGGTGCCTTATAGAGCACCCTAAGCTAAGGCTCCTTATAAGGCACATTCGGCTGATATGCCTTAAAAGGCGCCCTAATATAAGGCGCCCTAAGGGCTATAAGGTGACTTAGCTTAAGGCACCTTATAGAGTTCTTTAGTTTAGGCACCTTATTAGGCACCCTTGGTTAAGGCACCTTAGAAGGCACCTTGGGTTATGTTAGTGTGCCCTAACAATGTTACGGTGCCCTAGGTTAGTGTGCCCTAAGGGCTGCAAGGTGCTGCAGGTTGACATGCATGACCTGTTAGGCATAGAAACAGATGTAACCCTAACACTGGATAGAGCACCGAGGAAAGGCAATGAACAGGTGATTGAAGGAAGGAGAGCTGGGAGCTGCTGGATCTGCCATAACTGTGGGCATCTTATGTGGCTGCCAGTAATGTTGACAAACATGTTGGTGGCAGCTGTACCACAGCACACGGTGTTGGCAATGTAAAGAACTGCAATGACAGTGGTGGCAGATGATGGGAATACGTGTCCCCCAGTGGAGACAGAGGTGGAAGGATAGTTACAGTGATGGGTGGACAGAGGAGTGGTGGTGCCATGCAGATCAGGCACAGGCAAGGCAAGCACGAAGAGGAACAATGCAGGAAAAGGCACTGGTGTAGGACAAGGGGTGGCAGCCTGCACAGGAAGACAGGACTCTACACAGCTGACAGATGCAGATAGATGGACGGAAGGATTGTTGGCAACTGTGGTGAGGGTATTATGGACTGCAAAAATATGACTGTTACAGGCATGCAAACTATTTGTGTAGGACAGTCATGAAAGGAGGGAACAACGAGGAATTAAACCCATGACCACTACCTAGAACATCATTGTACTCATAAGGAGGCTATGCCTCCATGGCTTGTTTCACAGCAATGGCTGGGTATAGAAAGACTGCAGGTCACCACACAAAGGGGTATGTTTAATAGCGCATTAGGTAACGTTAACATGCACTATGTAACATTAACGCACGTTAACATTACGTTAACGTGCATTAACATAACCTAACGCACATTAGCGTTCTCAGCTGCGGTAAACACCGCAGAGCGTGAAGAGAGGGCGGAAAGAAGGGGTCAATGCGCAGGGAGTGGGCGGGGAGCGGCTCCCATGACACCAACGTGGGGAACTGAAGGGCTGGAAACTACTATGAGTGAAAACCTGGCATTAGATGTACATTTTCAGGAGAGAGAAACCATTTAAATGTCAGCAATATACAGCCTAGGCAGGGAGCCCGAGAAAGGTGATAGTAGTGTTCCATCTGCAGCAACAGTATAGTGGCCAAGTATGAAAGGCCACTATGGTGATGGTGCAAATGGGGCATAGGGGGACTGCAGGCGGAACATGCAATGGGGGCAGCTGGGGCACAGGGTGAATTAGGCCGTCGCCCAGGTGGCACCCAGGGCAGAGGTGTGTCTGGACTTGCATGAGGTTGATCTAGCACTGCCTCTACAGGTCAAAGTGGTATACACTATATATCCCAAAGGGCCCACAATCACCCTTTTTGTAGGAGGGAGAGTGGAGGGACAGGTGCCTGAGCCCTGAAGAATGGCTATAGGACCAGCAGCCCCTATCCTGGTAGCAAAAGATAGCCCTCCAGGGTCAGTGGGCCAGAGACATACCTGTGACTGGGGTAGTGGCAGACCAGAAGTAATGCTGTGGGCAGGCCTGTAAAACCTCAATTGCCCCACACCACGGTCTGCCATTCACCAGCAGACGGCTCAGTCAGACTGTACCTGCAGTACCTTTCAAGGTGTTCCAACCATGCACAGACTAACTGCAGACAGTCCATAGTGCATGCTCACAGAAAAACTATGTGCACCCAGAGATGGAACATAAAACACAGACACCAAACAGGTATCTCAGTGATTGTCACCAAGAATTGAGAACACAGGTATTACTGGAAACAGATAATGCAGAGCACGATATGGAAACTTAGACATGCCATGGTAACTGCTTGGTCAGAGTGAGAGTGACCTCCCAGCATGACATGCTGTGGCCACCCTGTCCATACAGGTGGTGGTTGGGCACTTCAGTGTCCCAGCCATTGCCCTACACCATGTGCAGATACATCCTGGCCAATCCACCCTATGCAGCCCATACCCATAATGCCTTGCTCCTCATTATGCACATTTGCAGGCTAACGCTGGTAACACTGGGACATTTAGGGCTGCGTGAGGTGTAGGCAGCCACAAAACAATGGTTAGACATACACACACACACACACACTCCTATTGCAGCATTGTGCAAAGATAGGGGTGGTTGGCAACCCTGCTCGCCACACTGGTCCTGATCACAAGTGCTGACATTGCTAAACTGTGCAGGAGGTAGTAGTAGTAGTGCTCGGGTAATAACTGCAGCTCCATGCTGGGGCCAACAGCCTGACTCTCCATGAAGCTTTGGATTGTGGAGCCTGTGTGAGTGGGTGTTTGTACCCCAGTTGGCCGCTGCTTTGGGGATTGCACATTTTGATATTGTATCTGCATTGTAGGGTAAAACATAAGGACATGCTTTGCAAGATCCACAGCTAGGACCTGAACCTGTGAACCCCCCTGCTCCAGGACACACTGGTTGTGTGTACTGCACCGCACTGTTGTCACAGAAGTACAGCAGTCCCAGGGGCTACCTTTACTTTTCCTCAGCCAGCCCTTTTCTGTTGCACTGCACACCACGTACTGGTACATGGCATGGCCTAGGTCCACTGCAGGCAGGTGCCACCGCCCCATATAACACCAACACATACTCCCCTGCCATGCAGGCAAGACCATATGCTGTCAGTGCTGGTAGTGTGCAGTCCCAGGCCATCCACTATGCAGGTAGGCGGATGCGGGGTCAGGGGTGGGTGGCATACATGGACATCCATACGTCCCCCCCCATTGCTGCCTACCAATGTTATGTCCCTTCCACATGGGGGAGAGATAGCTGGGGGGATGTCAGGGTGGTGATATAGCAACTTTTGGCTAGGGTGACCTGGTAAACTTAGGTAGATTGTGTTATGCCAGCAGACCGCGGAAAGGTTAGGGCATGCAATGTGGGTACAGTGGATCCAGTTTGGCCTACAAGGTGTATATATGTTTCCGACAATGTGTGGTCACAGCCTGAAATGCCTTGCTAGGGGCTGCAGTAAAGGGTGTTCAGTTAGCTGGTTTTACGAACTGTTTGGGACACATCCTGGGTAAGGTCCGTGGACTCTTGTTAGAGTGGTCCCCAGATGTACACTGATTGCCCTATTACAGGCATAGTAGTACCTGTGTGACCTTTGGGGTACTTGCTGGGTAATGTCCCCTGGATGGGACACTGTGGAACACCGACTACTGTGCATGTTTGGCATTGGTCAGCTGCTGTCTTGCTGATTTCCAGTTTCTATGTTCCTATGTGCCACCTAGGCGACGGCCTAGTCCACCCTGTGCCACAGCTGCCCCTACTGCATGTCCCGCCTGCAGCCCCCTATGCCCCATTTGCACCATCACCATAGTGGCCTTTCAAACTTGGACACTATGCTGTTGCTGCAAATGGAGCAGTACTATCACTTTTCTTGGGCTCCCTGCCTATGCTGTACATTGCTGATGCTGAAATTGTTTCACTCTCCTGCAAATGTGCATCTAACGACAGGTTTTCACTCCTGGTAATGTTTTGCCCTTCATTTCCCAGCGTTAATGTAGCAGGAACTTTTCTCCGCCCACTCCCCACCCATTGACCCCCCTTCTCTCCACCCTCTCTCCACCCTCTGCGGGACTTACCATGGCCAGCGACGTTAACGAGTGTTAAGTAACGTTAACGCACATTAACGTTACTTAACACGGGTTAATGTTGCCGCTGCTATGTTACCGCGCTTTAGTAAACATACCCATATAAATACCATGGACTGCCTGAAGAATAAACCAGTCGGTATTAGAGGAGATCACACCTAAGCTTTCTTTAGAAGTTCAAATGACTTTGACTTTCATACTTTGGACACATCATACAAAGAAAGAGATCATTAGAAAAAGACATCATGCTTGGCAAAGTTGAAGGTCAATGCAAAAGAGCGGCCAGCAATGTGATGGATCGATACAATTAACAGCAGTGATGGATGCCACTGTATTAACTATTAGTCATTTGATTGAAGACCAAGCACAGTTTAGAGCAACTATCTAGAGGGTCGCCATGAGCGGCACCAAATCGATGGCACTTAACAACAACAACAACAGTGACTCATGTGGTAAACAGAAGTTTGTGTTGCTGCAGTCAGGAACCTTATGAATTCCTGGCTGCAGAAACACGAAGATAGAAACCAAATTATCTTTTAAAGGTATAGAAAAGCCCTTTCCATTCTGTCCTTCAACATGACTAATCTCTGATAGCTCCAACGGGACCTCTCTCAACAGGAAATCTCACATTCCCTGATTCTCCAACACTTAATGGGAGTTTCCCTGGTGGCTAGTGGGGGGGGGGGAATCCCTGGTCACTCCTCCCTATCAGTGCCCAGATTCAAAATGGTACCCAAATCCCCAGTATTACCATTAGGAGTTGCCTTTATTTGGCACCTAGATTCAAAGTTCTAGTGTTGTTATACTACTATAAGGGAATTTGTGAGATATTTTGAGCCTGCGTGCCAATGGGCCAGGAGAGACAGAGGATCAAGCCTGACTCCCCCCCCCCCCCTCATTAGCCACTAAGGAAAACTTGGTAGATGTTATAGGGATTGGGGTGAGAGGGTTCATGTTTGGAGGGGCTCCTTGCTGGAGATATCAGAGAATGGAAGGGTTTATGTCTGGGGAATTACTATTTAGATGAATCAGACAATAGGGGTTCTTGTTTCCAGGCAATTGGTGAGTACTTGTTTGTGGTAAGGATTGGGATGGATGGGTTGTTTACAGCACCAAAGGCTTCTTTAAAGGGCAATCAGACTATATTACTGCCACTACTTATCATTGGTATAGTGCTACAAGGTGTACATAGCACTGTGCATATAGATGCAAGACACAGTCCCTGCTCATCAGAGCTTACAATCGAATCAAGAAGAACATCACAAAACTGGGACTAGAGTATGGTAAGATACACATAAGTAGTGAACAGGAGAGTGAGGAGCATCAGCATCCAAAAGCAGTCTTAAAGAGGTGGGTTTTTAGCCTGGATTTGAATAAGGCTAGAGAAGGAGCATATGGTCAGCAATGTTGAGAGAACAAAATCTGGAATAGGCAGTGGCAGAGAAGAGCACTGATAAAAGGGATCAGCCAGAGGAGCGACATTCCCAAGGAGGGGTAGAGAGCAAGATAAGAAAAGAAAGGTAGTGAGGAGCCACCGAATGAAGTACTTGTAGGTCAGTAGCAGAAATTTGATATAGAAGTAGAAATGGATAAGGACCAAGTGAAGTGACTTGAAAAGAATTGTTGCATGAGTATAGCAATACTGGCAGAAGATAAACCATACAGCTGCGTTTAGGGTAACAGACTGAAGGAGAGAGAGATAATTCAGAGGGAGACCAGTAAGGAGCAGGTTATAATAGTCAAGACAAGAGGTGACTAGAGAGTAGATAAGAGTCTTAGGGGTATGTTTACTAAACCGTGCTAATGTTACCAGTGCTAGGTGCAGCGTTAACGTGAGGAATGCCATATAAGGAAGTGGGCGTTCTGGCGTCAAGGTAGCAATGGCTGTTTATCACACGATAGAGGGTGCCTTGGCTCATTATCGTGCAGTAACCTTAATTTTGTGCCAGCGCTGTAATAAAAGCTATGGAGGTGTAGCCTACTGGTTAATAAAATGACTACTGAGCCAGCAGTCATGAGTTTGATCCCTCAGAGGTCTCATCTCATAAGGCAATCCCTTTTCCTGGCTGCAACAGTCAGACACATCTCTACAATCTGTGCTACCAGCAGAAGCACCCTCACTTCAGTGCCGTAACCTAGGGCCCCCCATAGGGCACATTATAAAGTGCCTTGTCTGCCAAGGCACTTTATAATGTGCCCTATAGGTTACGGCACTGAGGTGAGGGTGTTTCTGCTGGTAGCACAGATTGTAGAGGTGTGTCTGACTGTTACAGCCAGGAAAAGGGATTGCCTCAGACAGCCTTATTAGATGAGACCACTGAGGGATCAAACTCATGACTTCTGGTTTAATAGTCATTGTATTAACCAGTGGGCTATACCTCTATAGCATTCACCATAGCATTGGCTGGCTACAAAAAGATTGCAGGTCACTGCACAAAATGTCTGCTGTGGTTACCAGGATAGGGTAAACCCAACAGTACCCATGATGCCATGCACATGCGGAACAGCAGTCTACATCTAATCACAGGATGGGGTATGCACCTCTACAGCACCTTAGCCTGGTAGGGGGAACCCACCATGTGTGTTACTGGCACAGAGTAGCTACAGACTGTGACATTGTGTGGTTCCTGTGCACACCCTGAGGGTGAGGTGGGGCACCCAGCACCAGGTCCGCAGTACCCGACTTGGCTGAGACGGGCTGTGTTGTAGGTCCCCATCAGTGCCAGTGTGTGATGGGTAGTGCCTACAGACACACCTAGGATGCTTCTGTGTCTTTTTGTATTCCACCACTCACATCTAGTGATAGATTAAGGATGTGACAGATAGAAGGATATTATCCACATGCTCCAGAGAAGGAAAGAAGACATCAGCACAAAGCTTGCAGGGTTTTTTCTGTGAATAACATAAAGGCATGTTTTACAAATAGTTTATAATGCAATCTTGGGCATCTAAGCCAGAACTTCTGAAAAAAAAGCAGCCATGTCCAAGTTTGGGGGTGGTTTCACAAACATGGACATGCTCAATTTGGACATCTGTGGGGTACCTGCATAGCCGTCCCTGGAATAGTATTCAAGAATGTGGACATCTAGGATTAGCCTAATTGTTAGAGCAGTGGAATAGGATCAGGGAAGTCAGGTTTTAAATTCCACTGTTGCTATCATAGTGATGTGCAGACTACTGGGGATGGTGGAATGCCATATTCTGTAAACCCTCCGAATGTATTAAAGCCAAAAGAAGCACTTTCCTGATGTCAGTTCTTGCCTGGAGCAGGTTTAAACTTGGATGGGATCACAGATGTCCTCAGTGTTTCTGAAAATGAGTGGGACGTCTAAGTCCATTGCACTGCCCAAACACACCTCCACGACACCCCCTGCCTACTTGGCTATCCCTGTATGGGAGATGTCTTTAAAATCCATTCATAAAATGGCTTCAGAGATGTCACCATGGTTTAGATGTCCATATCCCGACTAAGGGGTATGTTTACTAAACTGAGGTAATGTCATTCACGTTAGGTTCCGCGGTAGAGGCAGAAATACCCAAATAAGGACATGGGCAGTACATCGTTACAGATAAGGCGCGTTACAAGGCGCCATAGAGTGACGAGCGTTAGAAAGCACCGTGTAAAGTGCCACGCATGGCGCCCTGTACGGCGCCCTATAAGGCACTTGATAAGGTGCCTAATATGGTATCCAGAGCTGTAGCACAATGGTTAATACGCTGACTGATGGTGCAGGGGTCATGAGTTCAATCCCTCTGTGGGTCTAATGAGTAAAGCTGGCTGAGACATTGCCCTTTACTTTAAATCAGTGCTGTCTGAGGCATTTTGTTTTGTAATTTAAATTAGTGCTGCCAGCAAACACACTCTCACAGGGCCGTAACCTAAGGTGCCGCATAAGGCGCCCTATAAGGCACTCCAGAGGGCATATTATAAAGTGCACTGTCCGTCAAGGCACCCTATAATGTTCCCTATGGGGCACCTTATAAGGCGCCTTATAGGGCGCTTTATAGGGTGCCTTATAGGGCGCTTTATAGGGCACCTGATCAGGCACCGTAAGCTGACAGCACTGTGAGGGTGTTTTTGCTGGCAGCACCAATTTAAATTAAAAAAAGAAAACACCTCAGAGAGCCCTACCAAATAACCCCACTGTGGGATCAAACCCATGACCTCTGGCTCAACAGGCAGTGAAGTAACCAGTGGGTTACATCTCTAGTGCTACTACCATTCCCCTGGCTGGCTACTGAAGGACTTCAGGTCACCACAGAAACTGTCTGCTGTGGTTACCAGGATAGGGTTAAACCACCCATACCCATGATGCACTGCACATGCAGATCAGCAGTCTACAGATGATCACAAGATGCGGAATGCACCCCCCCAGCACCTCGGCCTGGTAGGAGGGTACTGACCATGTGCACCCCCACAGCACCTCAGCCTGGTAGGGGGTACTGACTGTGTGTGTTACTGGCTCAGAGTAGCTACAGACCGTCACAGTGTGCGGGTCCTGTGCTCACCCTGAGGGTGAGGTGGGGTGCCCAGCACCATTTCCGCAGCACCTGGCTTTGCTGAGATAGGCTATGCTCCAGGTCCCCATCAGTGCCAGTGTGTGATAGGCAGTCCTTGCAGACACACCTAGGATATGCCTGTGTCCATTTGTATTTCACATCTAGCCCTTGTGGACTATGATGCACCCAGAATAGTGCATATGCTGTGAGGGTGCCATGGTCACATGGTTTAGGTGAAGGGGGGTGTTTGGACCCACAGGCAGATTACGTACAACCACCCAACCTGCCCTCTGTGGCGCAGGGTGGTGGGACAGGATCTCCCACCAACAGATCCACATTCTATACCCCTGCAATGGTGACAGTAGAGGGGACCATCAACCCCAGTCCTGCTGGGGAATAGACACCCTACAGGGCAGTCAATGCAGATCTGTACGCATCCATAAATAAGGCAATGGCAGACAGACAGTAGGCCTGGAAACGCACAGCTATCCCCCACCACCATCATCTGACATTCTCCAGCAGCAAGCACAGTGAGTAACCAGCCACTGCACCTTGCAAGGTGTTCCAGCCGCACGCATACTAACTGCAGACAGTCTGCTAGCTAGTCCATAGTGCATGTCCCTGGAGAAGATATGTGCACCCAAACCTGGGATGTGAGCACACCCACCAAGCATATAAGTCAGTGATTGGGCCCCAGAAAACAGAACCCATATATATCACTTAAAAAACACTGTATAGCACTATGGGGGAACCCAGCCATGCCGTGGTCACTGCACAGTCAGGGTGAGAGTGACCTCCCAGCAGGACATGCTGTGGCCACCCTGTCCGTGCAGGTGGTGGCTGGGCACTACAATGTCCGAGCCATTGCCCTATGCCCTGTGCAGATGCATCCAGGCCAGGCCACCCTGTCCAGGCTATACCCACAGTACTGTGCTCCTCATTATGCACATTGGCAGGCTAACACTGGCAACAGTGCAAGCAGTGTGGGCTGAGGAAGGTGTTTGCAGTCACCACACACTGGATAGACAGACACACACTCCCACACCTATGCCAGCATTGTGCAACTATAGAGGCTTTTGGCAGCCCTTGCCACCGCACCAGTCCTGGGCACAGTGCAGGCATGGCTATGGTATGCAGTACTGTTGGGGTCACTCCCCAGGGTGGTGGACACTGTCAGATACCAGACCTGACACACACTCCACAGACATCAGAGAGGTTGGTATGATACAGCTCACTGAGCAGATTGTGCAAAACTTAGGAATTGCTATGTGCCAGTAATCATAGCAACCTTTTGATATCTGTGTACCGTATTCCCGGGTTTAGGGTGGCATTGCTAAGGTATGCAAGAGCTAGAATTGGGAGATGCACGCAGGGCCCAACATCCTGCCTCTCCAGGAGGCTGTGGATAATGGGGCCTGTGGGTGCGGGTGTTTCTGCCCCTGTTGGCCGCTGCTCTAGGGAAGAGGTTCCCAACTCCAGTCCTGGTGGGCCACACACTGTTCGGGTTTTCATGCTGTCCCTGATGAATATGTATGGAAGATATCTGCATACCATGGGGGCGGCACAGGCATCTTTATTAGCGACAGCATGGAACCTGAATGGTGTTTGGCCCTCCAGAACTGCATTTGGGAGACTCTGCTCTAGGTAATGCGCATGTTTATGGTGTCTGTGCTCTGTAGAGTAGAATGTAGGTGTTTCAGGAATGTTTATTCTATCTGCAATAAAGGTTCCGTCTTTCTTACGACGGTTTATTACTGGGTAAAATGTGGGGACAGGGTTGGCAGGAACCACAGCTGGGACTTGAACCTATGACCTTCTGCTCTTGAGCATACTGGCTGTGTGTACTGCACCACACTGTTACCACAGGGACAGCTCATTCCCTGGAGAAACCATGACTGTTTGTCAGACGGAGCCTGTCTGTTGTAGTGCACGGCACCCACCTAAACGGGGCTAGGCCATGGTCTGCTGCGGCCAGATGCCACTGCTCCCTCCACCACCAGCACCCCTACGCCACCATGCTAACATGTCCTTATGTTAGAGACAGCATGACACCTGAATGAATTTTGGCCCTCCAGGACTGCATTTGGGAAACTCTGCTCGAGGTATTGCACATGTTTATGGTGTCTGTGCTCTGTAGTGTAAACTATAGGCATTTCTGGAATGTGTCTGTTCTGTGCAATAAAGGTTCCCTCTTTATTACCACGGTTTCGTACTGGGTTAAAAAAAGGGGTCTAGGTTGGTGGGAGCCACAACTGGGACTTGAACCTGTGACTTTCTGCTCTTGAGCACACTGGCTGTGTGCACTGCACCACACTGTTGCCACAGGGACAGTTCATTCCCTGGAGATACCATGACTGTTTACCAGACGGAGTCTGTCTGTTGCAGTGCACGGCACTCACCTAAACGGGGCTAGGCCATGGTCTGCTGGGGCCAGATGCCACTGCCCCCTCTGCCACCAGCACCCCTCTGTCACCATGCTGCCATGCCCTTCTGCTGGTGGTGCGCAGTCTCAGGCCATCCAGTGTGTGGGTAGGCAGCTGCCTATCGTGCGGGTTCTGGGGTAGGGGTGCCTGCATAGACGTGAACGCTAACCCCCAGCACCGCCTGCCAATGTTTTGTGCCCTTGGGGGTAGCTGCTGGGTACTATCCCCTGTGACACTGTGGGAAACACAGTCGTGCCCATGTTGGGCCTTCATCAGTTGCTGTCTGGCTGCTCTGCTGTTTCAGCAGTCATATGGGCCACCTAGGCATCAACCTAGTCCGCACTGTGGCCCAGCTGCACCACAGCATGTGCCGCCTGCGGCCTTCTGTATCCCCTTTTCCAGCATCTGTCCAGTTGCCCATTCCGACATGCCCACCCTGCTGTTGCAGAACATGTGCACACCATAGGAAACCTGTCCAATAACAAGGGAAAGCCCTGATCAGCGCTATTTCACTGTGGGATCATTCAGTTTATCGTGGGACAGAGCATAGACCCTTCCACAATTAATATCTTTTTTTGGGAGCTTTCTCAGTAGTGTTTTTTGCTGTTTTCCAATATTATCACTATTGGCCAGCTTGGTTATGTTTTTTTTCCAGTTTGTTGAGGTCATTTTCAATGTTTATGTGCCCTTTTGTTCTGTGCACATGTATCACACTTATCAGGTTTCCCTGCCTATGCTGTACATTGCTGACACTTAAATGGTTTCTCTCCCCTGCAAATGTGCATCTAACGGCAGGTTTTTAATCGCGTTAGGATTCAGATCAGTGCGATAGTGTGAAAGGAGCCTCTCCCCGCCCACACTCCACTCATTGACCCCTTCTTTCCGCCCTCTCTCCACCTTCTGTGGTGTTTACCACGCCGCAAAACGTCAACAATCGTTAACATTACATAACATGCATTATGCAACATAAGCATTACATAACACACTTTATGTAATGTTACCGCAATTTAGTAAACATACCCCTAAGACTTTTAAAACATCCCCCATATAGTTTGTGAGGTTAAATTCAAAATCCTGTTTGTACAAGACAGCCCTCCAGGGTTGGTGGGACAGTGGTATACCAGCAGCAATGTTGGAACTAGGTCTGGAAACCCCAAGTGCCTCCCACCACTGTCTGCCAGTCACCAGCAGACAGCACAGTCAGACTGTACCTTAAAGATATTGCGACCATGCACAGTCCACCAGGAACTATGTGCAGCAAACAGGCATCTCAGTGATTAGGACCCCAGCACTAGGAAACACAAACATATCACTAAAGACAAATAGTTTAGAGCGCTATGTAAGAACCTAGACCTGCCATGGTCACTGCTCGTTCAGAGTGAGTGACCTCCCAGCATGCCATGCTATGGCCACCCTGTCCATGCAGGTGGTGGTCAGGCACTACAGTGTCCTAGCCATTGCCCCACACCCTGTGAAGATGCATCCTGGCCAATCTGCCCTGTCCAGGCCATACCCAGAATACCTTGCTCCTCATTATGCATCTAATCAGGCTAACACTGGTAACAGTGGGACATTTTGGGGCCAGTGAAGTGTGGGCAGCCACAGAACAATGGATAGACATACAAACACGCTCATTCCTTTTGCAGCATCATACAAAGATAGGGGTGGTTGGCAGCCCTGCCCGCCACACTAGTCCTGATCACTGTGCCGACATTGCTAAACTGTGCAGGGGGTAGTAGTAGTGCTCTGGTGATAACATCAGCCCAATGCTGGGGCCACAGCCTGCCTCTCCATGCATCATTGGATTGTGGAGCCTGTGTGAGTGGGTGTTTGCATCCCTGTTCGCCGCTACTTTGGACTTTGCACATGTTGCTGTTGAATCTGCTTTGTAGGGTAAAATATAGGGACATGCTCTGCAGGAACCACAGCTGGGACTTGCACCTGTGACCCTCTGCTCCTGGACACACTGGCTGGGTGTACTGCACCACACTGTTGCCACAGATGCATGGTAGTCCCTGGGGCTACCTGCACTTTTCCTCAGCCAGACCTTTTATGTTGCACTGCACACCACATACTGATGCAGAGCATGGCCTAGGAAGGTCCACTGAAGGGAGGTGGCACTGCTCCCTCCAGTACAGGCACATGCCCCCCTGCCAAGCTGACATGGCCATTTGCTGTCGGTGCTTGTAGTGCGCAGTCCCAGGCCATCCACTGTGTAGGAAGGCGCCTGCCTAGGGAGCGGGTTCCGGGGAGGGGGGGCATACATGGACATCCTCACATCCCCCCATCACTGCCTACCACTATTATGTCCCCTCCACATGGGGGCAGGATGGCTGGGGGGATGTAAGGTCTGTGCCCTAGCGACTATTGGCTAGGGTGGACCAGGTAGATATTGGTGGATTGTGTTTGGCCTTGGTTAACTGCTGTCTTGCTGATCTCCGGTGTCTAAGTTCCTATGTGCCACCTAGGCACCCGCCTGGTCCACCCTGTTGCCCAGCTGCCCATGCTACATGTCCTGCCTGCAGCCCCCTATGCCCCATTTGCACCATCGCCATAGTGGCCATTCATACTTTGGCACTATGGTATTGCTGTACATGGAGCACTACTATCACAGTTTTTGGGCTCACTGACTGGGCTGTACATTGCTGACACGTAAATGGTTTCTCTCTCCTGCATATGTGTATCTAACGGCAAGTTTTCAATCGCATTAGGATTCAGCTCTTCAGATCAGCGCGTTAGTGTGAATGGAGCCTCTCCCCGCCCACACTCCGCCCATTGACCCCTTCTCTCCGCCCTCTCTCCACCTTCTGCAGTGTTTACCGCGCCGCGGAACGTCAACGATCGTTAACATTACGTAACATGCGTTATGTAACGTTACCACAGTTTAGTAAACATACCCCCTAGTCAAGTTGATATTTTAGTTGATGAAAGAAAACAGAATTTCAAAGTTTAAGAAAAAATATGGAACTCTTTGAGGCCCCTTTTCTAAAATGCACCAAGCAGTTTGTGTGTGTTTTTGTGTGCAGTGACTGTGTGCTCGGGCCCCGGTAATTGTTACCATGTGGTATAACAGTTACTGCACACCAATTTCTGTACTAACTCCCACTCACATGTTGGGGTGCTCAATTGGCAAGGTAAAGGCAGAGAGTAGGTGCACATTTGCTGGGTGACATGACATATGCACTGTCAGGGTATCCATTAGCAGGGGTGCAACTAATGCCACTGAAATAGATGGTTAGGTGCACTAAGCAGCACTTGCACCATGCATTAGGGTATGTATGTATCTGCATGTTCACTTCCACCAACACTTACCACAGAAGCTTTACACTTAATGCGCATTAGTTTTTGTGCTAAATCTAATACACTTTAGTAAAAGAGCTCCTTTAAGAATGCTAGGAGCCATTTTTCTAAAGTTTAATTTCAACACTTGGGGGGTATGTTTACTAAACTGCGGTAATCATACATAACGCACGTTATGTAATGTTAGCGATCGTAAGCGCATCATAACGCGCATTATGATGCGCTTACGATCGTTAACGTTACATAACGCGCGTTAATCGTAGTTAACGATCGTAAACTCCCGCGGCGCAGTAAAACACCACAGAAGGTGGAGAGAGGGCGAAGAGAAGGGGTCAATGGGTGGAGAGTGGGCAGGGAGAGGCTCCCTTCACACTAACGCGCTGATCTGAAGAGTTCAATTCCAACGCGAATGAAAACCTGCCGTTAAATGCACATTACAGGGGAGAGAAACCATTTCAGTGTCAGCAATGTACAGCCCAGGCAGGGAAACCTAAAAAAACTGATAAGTGTGATACATGTGCACAGAACAAAAGGGCACAGAAACACTGAGGAGTATGTTTACTAAACCGCGCAATTGTGCGGGGCGCACTTGAGCGTGCGCCAAGGTACCTTAGCGCACGCTAATAGTGCATTTTTAGTGCCCCGCACACGTGTGTGCCGCACACACAAGTGCGCGCCGCATGCACAAGTGCGCGGCGCGCTAAAGTGTGATAGAGGCGTGGATAGGCATTCCGAGGGCGGAGGAAGGCTCCCGAGGGGTGGGGGGATGGGGTCAATGGGTGGAGAGTGGGAGGGTAGAGGCTCCCCGCACAGGAGCGGGGCTGAAATTCTACAAAAAAAATACCGCGAGTAAAAACCTCGCGTTAGAGCCGATTTAAAGGGAAGAGAAACCATTTACGTCAGCAATGTACAGCAAAATCGGGGAAACCTACAAAACGTGAGCAGTGTGATACATGTGCACAGAACAAAATTGCAAATAAAACTTGAAAATGACCACAACAAAAATGTAGAAAATTATAATTCAGCTGGGAAACAGTGATAGCAATGGGCAGCAATAAAAAACACTCCCAGGAAAGCTCCAAAAAAAAGAAATGATTTTTGGAAGGGTCTACGCTCCGTAGACTCTTTCAAAAATCATTTCATTTTATTGGAGCTTTCCTGGGAGTGTTTTTTATGTTGCCCATTGCTATCATTGTTGCCCAGCTTGGTTTTGGTTTTTTTCCCCTTTTTTCGAGGTCATTTTTGAGGTTTATTTGCACTTTTGTCCCCATACAAGGTAAATGAGCCCACAGTAAAATTGTGCAGAGCAGGGTTTCTGACTCGTCCGGCCAGGTTTCCTATCTCCAGGTACTGCACTGTTTCTGTGACCACAGTGTGGTGCAGCAGACACAGCCAGTGCCTGTAGGACCAGAGGATCACAGATTCAAATCCCAGCTGGGGCTCCTGCCAACCCAATCCCCTTAGTTTTACCCACCACTAAACAGTGATAGTACAGACACTCCTTTATTGCAGAGAACATATAGCATGGTTCAAACACCTATATTTTACCCTACACCGCACACAAACCATAACAATGGGCATTACCTTCAGCCGAGTCCCCCAAATTCAGTCCTGGAGTGCCACCAGTCAATCAGGTCATATGCTTTTTCCAACATAAGGACATGCCTGCATGTTGACGGAAGGGTACAGGTGGTGGAGGGGGCAGTGGCTGCAAACCACAGCAGACAGTGGCCTAGGCTTGTGCAGGCTGGCACCGTCCACCGCAACATACAGGCTCTGTCGGATGTACAGTCATGAACTCCCCAGAGAATGCCACATATCTATGGCAACACGGTGGTGCAGTGCACACAGACAGTGTGTGCAAGAACAGAAGGTCACAGGTTCAAAGCCCAGCTGGGGCTACTGCCAATCCAGTCCACATATTTTTCCCACAACTAAACCGTGATAGTAAGGACAAACCTTTATTGCTGAGAACATACGCATGGTTAATACGCCTATATTTTACCACACCAAACACAGACACCATAAACAGGCGCATTACCTAGAGCAGAGTCTCCCAAATGCAGTCCTGGAGGGCCCCACACCATTCAGGTTCCATGCTGCCTCTAATAAAGATGCCTGTGCTGCATATCTATGCACCACCCCCACGGTATGCAGATGTAGCTCATGCATATTTATGAGGGACAGCATGAAAACCCAAACAGAGTTTGGAACACCAGGACTGGAGTTGGGAAACTCTGCCGTAAAGCAGCAGCCAACAGGGCCAGACACACCCACACACACACACACAGGCCCCATTGGCCAATGCCTCCTGGAGAGGCAGGACAGTGGGCCCTGCGTGCATCTCCCAATACTAGCACTTGCATACCTTAGCAATGCCACCCGACATCTGGGTAAACGGTACACACCTATCAAACGTTTCCTAGGATTACTGGCAGATAGTAAGTCCTACGTTAAGCACATTTTGCTCATTGAGCTCCATCATAACAATCTTTCTGATGTCTGCGGTGTGTGCCTCAGGTCTGGTCTCTGTTAGTGTTTACCACCCTGGGGAGTGACCCCCAACAGTATTGCGTAGCATATCCATGCCTGTACTGTGCCCAGGACTGGTGTGGTGGGCAAGGCTGATAAACTCCTCTATAGTAGCACAATGCTGGCATAGGTGTGGGAGTGTTTGTCTGTCTATACAGTGTGTGGTCGCTGCAAACACCTTCCACAGCCCACACTGCCAGCACTGTTGCCAGTATTGGCCTGCCAATGTGCATAATGAGGAGCAAGGTACCATGTGTATAGCCCGGACAGGGTGGGCTGGACAGGATGCATCTGCACAGGGCATAGGGCACTGGCTGGAACATTGTAGTGCCTGGCCACCACCTACACAGACAGCGTGACCTCTGTATGTCCTGCTGGGGAATCACTCTCACCCTGATTGCGTGGGTTTTCTTTTAGGGCCCAGTCACTGATTTATTTGCTTGCTGTGTATGCTGACATCCCAGTTATGGGTGCATGCATCTCCACTGGGAACATGTACTATGAACTGCCTAGCAGACTGTTTGCAGGTGGTATGTGTCTTGATGGAGTGGCTTGCTGCAGGAGAATATCAGATAGTGGTGGGGTTCAGCTTAGCATATTCAGGCCTAATGTCTGTCTGATATTGTGTTATGGATGTGTATACAGCTGCATTGACTGTGCTGTGGGGTGTCTGTTCCTCAGCAGGAATGGGGTTGATGTTCCCCTCTACTGCTCCCTTTGCAGAGAGGTAGAATGTGGATCTATTGATAAGTGAACCTGTTTGCCACCCTCAGCCCTGGAGAAGAGGGGTGTTGGTGCATGGGGGCTGCACCTGACTGAGACAGACAGAAACTACCTATCTCACACATTAACACTGCTTTGGACCTCCAGCATAACCTCTTTCAGCCATGGAAGGTGTTCTGGACCTGGTCCTGGGCGCATCACCGCACCCTCAGGGTGAGCACAGTACCCGCACAATGTGACGGTGTGTAGCTACTCTGTGCCAGTAAATCACACGGTCATTACCCCCTACCGGGCCGAGGTGCTATGTGGGTGCACACGGTCACTTCCCCCTACCAGGCCGAGGTGCTGTGGGGGTGCATTCACCATCTTGTGTTCATCTGTGGACAGTTGATTTGCATGTGCAGTGCATCATGGGTACGGGAGGGCTAACCCTATCCTGGTGACCACAGCAGACTGTCTGTGTGGTGACGTGCAGGCTTTCTGCAGCAAGCCTGGGGATGGCTAGCAACTATAGAACTGTAGCCCAATCATTACGTCACTGCCTATGAAGCCAGAGGTCATGGGTTCAAACCCCCTGTGGGGTTATTTGATAGGGGTTGTCCAATGCCTTATCTTTTTTTAATGTACATATTTTGATGCCAGCAAAAACACCCTCAGCGTACTGTACCCATAAGGTGCCTCTGAGGGCGCTTTATAGGCGCCCTATAGGGCACCTTGTGGTTTCCGTCCATATAAGGTGCACTATACATTATCCTGTGACGCAACCTATAGGGTGCACTATATGGGAAATTTTAGGGTGCCGTGGCAGACAGTGCACTTTATAATGTGCCCTATGGAGTGCCTTATAGGGTGCCTTATACGGCACCTTCAATTACGGCACGTGAGGGCGTGTTTTCTGGCAGCAATTAATAAAATAAAAATAAGGTGCTACAGGAAAAGATATGTACATTGCAAAGCTGATGCCACAGTCAGCCTTACGTATTAGGCACCCTGGGGTGAAAACTCATGACCCCTGTAGCAGCAGTCAGTGCCTTAACCATTGTGCTCCACTGCTGCTCCTCCTTGCATGTCAGCGCACCTACTTATGCTTTACATTCCTTAAGCTGCACAGTGCTGCCATCAAAAACAGTACTCTGACCTTGCGGTACCTCATACGGCACCCTCTAAAGCTCCCTATAAGCAACATTCTAGGGTGCCTTGGCGGACAGTGCACTTTAAAATGTGCCTTATAGGGTGCCTTATGTTAACACGCTTTGAGAGTGCGTTTGCTAGTAGTGATAATTAAAATAAAATAAAATGCCTCATAAAGCAAACTTCCCCATAACATGTAATGCCTCAGACAGCCTTGTTCATTGGGCACTGTGGGGGATTGAACCCTTACACCCTGCATCATTGGTCAGTGTCTTACCCATTGTGTTGTGGTTTTGTTCCTGGGCTTGTACATTAGCGCGCCGCCTTATGCCGCCCAGTATTAAAAAGCTGCCTAAATCAATAGTGCGCTGCATATTGCCCATTAGCACGCTGCCTTATGCTGCTCAATATTAGACTAGCTCCTAAAGTAATACCTCAGCCAGCTGTCTCCATTGAGCGGGATTGAACCCCTGATCCCTGCACCAATGGTAAGTGCCTTAACCATTGTGCTGTGGCTCTGCTCTTCTGTGTGCACATCAGCGCGCCACTTATGCCTCCCGCGCAGCAATCTCATGCGCTAATGTGCGGTGCACACATGGGCGCCGCGCACCTTAGCGCATATGTAAATTCCGGATTTTCTTTTTCAGGACGGAACGCCCACTCCTTATATGGCATCCGCACACTACCGTGGCCCGTACATTAGCGGGGTTTTAGTAAACATGCCCCTGAAAATGACCCCAACAAACTGGAAAAAAAACATAACCAAGCTGGCCAATAGTGGTATCAATGAGAAACATCAACCCCTCCCCCCCCCCCGAGTAAGCTCCATAGAACAGATATAAATCGTGGAAGGGTCTATAATCCGTCCCCATACAAGGTGAATGAGCCCACAGTGAAATAGCGCTGCTCAGGGTTTTCCCCACCATCGGACAGGGTTCCTATGGCGTGCACATGTCCCGCAATATCAGGGCGGGCATGTCGGAATGGCAACTGGACAGATGCCGGAGAAGGGGATACAGAGGGCCGCAGGCGGCACATGCTGTGGTGCAGCTGGGCCACATTGTGGACTAGGGCGATGCCTAGGTGGCCCATATGAATGCTGAAGCAGCAGAGCAGCCAGACAGCAACTGCTGAAGGCCCAACATGGGCACGACTGTGTTTCCCACAGTGTCACAGGGGATAGTACCCAGCAGCTACCCCCAAGGGCACAGAACATTGGCAGGCGGTGCTGGGGGGAAGCGTGGACACCTATGCAGGCACCCCTACCCCAGAACCCGCACCATAGGCAGCCGCCTACCTGCACACTGGATGGCCTGAGACTGTGCACCACCAGCACCACCAGCAGAAGGGCATGTCAGCATGGTGGCTGAGGGATACTGGTGGTGGAGGGGGCAGTGGCAGCTGCCCAGAGCAGATCGTGGCCTAGCCCTGTGTAGGTGGGTGCCGTGGACTGCAACAGATGGGCCCTGTCTGATGAACAGTCATGGTATCACCAAGGAATGTACTGACTTTGTGACAACAAGGTGGTGCAGTGCACAAAACCAGTGTATTCAGAAGCAGAGGGTCACAGGTTCAAATCCCAGCAGTGATTCCCGCCAACCCAGTCCCCATATTTTACCCACTACTACAATGTGCTAATACAGACAGCACCTGTATTGCAGATGACGTAAACATGCCCAAGACACCTACATTTTACCCTACAAAGCACAGACACCATAAACATGCACATTACCTAGAGCAGAGCCTCCCAAATGCAGTCCTGGAGGGCCAAACACCATTCCGGTTCCATGCTGCCTCTGATAAAGATGCCTGTGCTGCATTTCTATGCGCCACCCCCATGGTATGCAGATGTATCTCATGCATATTCATGAGGGACAGCATGAAAACCCGAACAGTGTTTGGCACCGCAGGACTGGAGTTGGGAACCTCTGCCGTAAAGCAGCAGCCAACAGGGGCAGACACACCCGCACCCACAGGCCCCATTATCCAAAGCCTCCTGGGGAGGCAGGACATTGGCCTCTGCATGCATCTCTCAATACTAGCACTTGCATACCTTAGTAATGCCACCCTAAACCTGGGAATATGGTACACATCTATCAAAAGGTTGCTATGAGTACTGGCAGATAGCAATTCCTAGGTTAAGTACACTTTTCTGAGTGAGCTGCATCATAGCAACCTTTCTGATGTCTGTGGAGTGTGCTACAGGTCTTGTGTCTGACAGTGTTTACCAACCTTGGGAGTGACTCCTACAGTATTGCGTACCATAGCCATGCCTGCACTGTGCCCAGGACTTGTGTGGTGGCCTGGGATGCCCAACACCTCTATAGTTGCACAATGCTGGCATAGGTGTGGAGAGTGTGTGTCTGTCTATCCAGTGTGTGGTGGCTGCCAACACCCTCCACAGCCCACACTGCTAGCACTGTTGCCAGTATTGGCCTGCCAATGTGCATAATGAGGAGCAAGGTACTGTGGGAATAGCCTGGATAGGGTGGCCTGGCTTGGATGCATCTGCACACGGCATAGGGCAATGGTTCGGACATTGTAGTGCCTGGCCACCACCTGCATGGACAGGGTGGCCATAGCATGTCCTGCTGGGAGGTCACTCTCACCCTGACTGAGCAGTGACCATGGCATGGCTAGGTTCCCCCATAGTGCTATATAGTATTTTTCTCATGTGATATTTATGGGTTTTCTTTTGGGGCCCAATCACTGACTTATCTGCTTGGTGTGTATGCATCTCCTCCAGGACCGTGCACTATGGACTAGCTGGCGGACTGTCTGCAGCTAGTATGTGTCTTGCTGGAATACCTTGCAGGGTGCAGCAGCTGGAGGCTTGCTGCTGGAGAATGTCAGATAATGGTGGGGGGGGGCAGTTGAGCATTTCTAGGCTTGCCATCTGTCTGCTATTGCATTATGGACGTGTACCGCTCTGTCTGTTCCCCAGCAGGACTGGGGTTGTTGGTCCCCTCTACTGCTGCCATTGCAGGGAGGTAGACTGTGGATCTATTGGTGGGTGATCCTGTTTCCCACCCTGAGCCGCAGAGGGTGGGTTGTGTAGTGGTACATAATCTGCCTATGGGTCCATACACCCCTCTCCCTCCCCCACAGCAGGTAACGATGGCACCAACACAGAATATGCACTATTCTGGGTGCAGCATCGCCCATAGGGACTAGACATGACCGAGACATACAGCAAGACACAGATGTATCCTAGGTATGTTTAACTGAACTACCTATCACACACTGATGGGGACCTGCAGCGTGGCGTATTTCAGCCATGAAAGGTGCTGTGGACCTGGTGCTGGGCGCCCAACCTCAACCTCAGGGTGGGCACTGTACCCGCACAATGTGACTGTCTGTGGCTACTCTGTGGCAGTGCCACACACGGTCTGTTCCCCCTACAAGGCTGAGGTGCTGTGGGGGTGCATACCCAATCTTGTGCCCATCTCTCGACTGCTGATTTTCATGTGCAATGCATCATGGGTACAGGTGGGTTACCCCTATCCTGGTAACCACAGCAGACAGTTTGTGTGGTGACGTGCAGTCCTGCAGCCAGCCAGGGCTTTGTTCACATCCTTATAAGGTGTCCTATAGGGGACATTATAGGGTGCCTTGGCAGACAGTACACTTTATAATGTGCCCTATGGAGTGCGTTATGGGGTGCCTTATGCGTCACCTTAGGTTATGCCACCGTGAGGGTGTGTTTGCTGGCAGCACTAATTAAAATACAAGCCACATGCCTCAACAATCACTACTTAAATGTAAAGGGTGCTGTCTCAGCCAGTCTTATACATTAGGCCCACTGGGGAATTGAACCCATGACCCCTGTATTATCAGTCAGTGTTGTAACCATTGTGCTACAGCTCTGTTGCTGTGCTTGTATGCCTGCGCGCCTTCTTAAGATTAACGTGCGGTAACGTGCCCTGTAGCGCTCCTTCATTTATGGCACCTTGTAACGCGCGTTCTCGACGCGTTCTCAGAAACGATGTACCGCCCATGTCCTTATTTGGGGTTTCTGTCTCTACCGCGGCTCCTAACGCGAATCGCACTGACGCAGTTTAGTAAACATACTCCTTACTGTATTTAAAAGATCATGCTGAAAGGCTTGTTTTGCCTATCTTGCTCCTTTCTTCTGGAGCTCCCTTTCTGAATAAAATGCCTTGAGCACTCACAGAAAAATTTTAATATAAGTCTTAACTTGGCGATTTGAACAGTTCCTCCCACCAGTTAGATTTATTTTGATTCCCCCTACTGCTGGCCACTATCATTCTCAATATATTTTTTAGAAATGATTGTTGTGTTATGCCTCTCCCCCTCCTTTTGTGTCTTTCCTGGCTTTAGTTTTATCCAAACTGTCCTTTAAATTGCTTTTTATATTTTTTAATATATGTTTCCTCTTTTTTTTCTCTGTTCCATTTTTACTTTTATCTGTAATCTGCTTTGATGGAAACCTTTTTGAAAGGCGGTATAGCAAATACTGAAATAAATAAATATACTGATGTCATAAACTCAGCAGTTTAGGGTGACATAATTCTAGACTCTTTGATATAGTGGTGGCAGTTAGATTGCTATTATTGATAGTGCCTGCAGGCAGAGGAACCATTAAGGTGTCATAAAGCTAGCAACTTAATATGACATCATAATGCCAACCTTCTAAATTTTGTTATTACTGCTAGATTTGATCCCAAGAGCCCCTTGTAACTTTGAGAACAGATGTATTTGGCAGCAACTATTTTATTCATCCTAGAGTTCATTTTGCATAACATTTTCCCATGCACTCTTTTCAAGAGCAAAACAATGCAAATGTAAAGCTATCTTACTGTTTTCAAAATACCAACTTATTTTTTCCAGGCCCTTTTTTTTTAAATTTTATTTTGTTCCTGGTATTCCATGATATTTTTTTTGTGAAGTGATTTTCATTGCATGCATGAATACCCTAAATGTGGTACCAATGTTCTAAGAAAGGCTCATTTAGTCAACCAGAAGCAAAAAGTAGAAGACAAATGTAAAATACAATTGTAGTATGAAGGTCTCTTGATTTAGTAATCCCCCCCTGTAAACCAAACTGTTTAGTGAAGTATTTTCCCCTTAAAGTCATTCCTGTGGGCTATTTATCATAGAAGTCTCATTTAATTATGTAAAACCCTTAAGGAAAAAAAAAGTTGGCTTCCAGTCCCAGACTACTTGTCATCACTGGTCACCCTGCATGCCCCTGCTAGAGCACTTCTCTCCCTACATGGCTTTAGGCTACACTTTCCTTCTCCGGCCATGATCAGGTATGAAAGCATTCGAAAGATCACCTGTTTTGCTGCAGCCCCTGCACTTTGGAATAGTTTACCCACTCCTATTCAGGACGAGCATAACTTCAAATATTTTAAGAAAATGCTTGAAACGTTTCTTTTTGAGATCTCCTTCAGCCTCGTGTCTTCTTCCTTGTAGGAATGACAACTTGAATATGGAGCCAGTAGATCCAAGGCTTAGCCTTCTCTTCTCTCCCCTACTCTGTCACCCTTCCTCTCTCTCCCTATTATTGTATTTTATTACTAGGTTTTATTTTTTAAATTGTTCTTGTCATTTATAATGGAGTTCCTTTCTACTTTTATTTTAGTATTTTGCAAACCACATAGATTGTTCACAGTTTTCTGTATATAAAATAAAGACAACCATAACCATAGCCATGTCTTATAGAGAGGGATCTCGGTACCTCAGTATTTCTCCATTAGTTGGCAGATTTCTGAAATAAACCCCTTGTTCCTCCACTCCCACCCCCACCCTTTATTCTTTTCAATTGAACCCAAAGGAAGAGGAATTACTGTGATTTCTAGAGCTAGACATCCACAATGAAGTGATCCACTTAAGATTTATTTTCTGGATCATAGGAAAATAAAATCTCTTAATACATCTGAAGGCAGATTTTAAATAATATGTACAGATTGGAAATAAGAGGTTGAGGTTGAGATATAGAAAATTCCAGCAGTATTTTAGAAAAGGCTCTAAGAAATGTGGAACCTTTTCTAAAATATCTACAGTATAAGGATGTGCAGGTGTGCAAGTGTATTTGCCGATATGCAGAGCCAGAAGAGCAATTTAACAAATGTAACATCATAATATAAAGTGACATTTTAGAAAGGGTGCCCAAGGCAAAATTCCAAAAAATGTCAGGGGTGTTAAAGTGTCAGCCCACTTCTGAAATATGGACATCCTCAAAATGGACAGCTGCACCGGCAGCCACATGGATGTCCCCGCTAGAAAAACTGGGGCCAGGAACGTCTATCCTATGCTGAACATAAGATAATCTGCATGCAGGGATGTACATCAGCATGTCAAACCAAAATCAAGTGTCCTAGTTTCCCTGCCATTTTTGTAATCATCAACAAACATATAGGAAGTATCAGAGAATACTCTTCTCTATGCCCTACAGGTGTCTGGATGGCACAACAAAAGCTTCTATGATGCCTGTTATTGCTCTAGAGCAGGTATAATCTTGGACACAGCTCAGGGCATTTCTGAAATTGGGCGAGGACATCCAATTACTTGGAAACACCCTGGACACATCTATACCATGCCCTCATTCTGTGTTATATGTCCTCATACAAGGGACATCCTTAGAACTGCTTTCTAAAATAGCTCCAGAGATATCTCCATGCTTGGGACATCTGTATGCCCATTTTCAACCATCCAAAGCATAAATAGGGCTCTAAATACTTCCCATTGTGAATAACAGTAGATAAAGACCATCATGATACATCAAGTGCACCGACTGAGGTAGCTAGAGTTGTACCTGCCGCTCTGTGCTCGTTACTCCCTCCATGCCTTTGTTTAAGGTTGTACCCACCACTCCATGCAGGTTAACCTCCCCTTTATGACTTAATTAAGGGTTGAACCTGCCACTCCATGCAAGTTACCCCCTCTATTTTCTAAAGTGTAAAAGTTATTTAAGTTTGCTTTGATCCTATCATCTTGCTATAAAGGGGCCCTCAATGTCTGTCCCATGCCTTTTTGAATTCTGTCACTGTTTCTGCCCCTACCACCTCCATCATGAGGACATTTACCAACCTTGTATTGCAACTCCTTGTAACTTCATTTCATGACCTCTAGTCCTACCACTTTTCTGCCTTTGAAAATATTTTTTTTGTTCAGTAATACCCTTTAAGTATTAAAAAAAATTGCATCATATTTCCCCCCTCTCTCCTCTCCTCCAGGGTATACATATTTAGGTCTTCAATTCTCTTCTCATACATCTTCTAAATTTCACCCTCACTGCATGATTAACACACTCACTTTACCCGATTGTTTGCTGTGATACCACCTTGATTAATAAGATAAGGCGGTTTAAAAATACTGTTAAATAAAAATAAATCTTCTGGTGCAGGCCCCATGTCATTTTGGTCACTTTCATCTGAATAGTTTGTCTTTTTATATTCTTTGTGATGTAGAATGTCCAAAACTGAACACAATACTTCGAGGCCTCACAAGCAATTTTTTTAGGAGCAATAATATCTCCTTCTGTTCTGCTGGTTATGCCTCTCTGTATGCAGCATAATATCCTTCTGGCTTTGACCACTGCCTTGTCACATTGTTTTGCCACCTCAAGAGCTTCAGACATTGTGACCTTGAGGTTCCTCTCCTGGTCCGTGCACACCAGCCTTTCACCACCTATTGCTTATAGCTCTCTTGGATTTCTGCATTCTACTGTAAGTGCATCACTCTGCACGTCTTCGTATTAATCTTAACTGTCAAGCATTAAACCATTTTTCTAATTTTTGTAGAACTTTTCTCATGTTATCTATTCCCTCTGAGGTGTTCACTCTGTTGCAAATCTTCATGTTATTCACAAAAAGGCAAATGTTTTCTTTAAGCCATTCCACAATATCACTCCAAAGACATGGAAAAGTACTGGTCCTAGGACTGATCCCCAAAGTAAAACTCTATTCACTTTCCTCTCTTCTGAATGAATTCAGTTTACCACCAACCTCTGTCTTCTATCAGTCAACCAATATCAGAACTAGTCTATTACTTAGAACTGATCGCCAGGCTACTCAGTCCATTCTTAAGCCTCCTATGAAGAACAGTATCCAAATAGATCACATCCACTATATACCCTTGATCCAGTTCTCTGATCACTCAGTCAAAGAAATTAATCAAATCCATTGGGCACGGTCATCTTTTGTTAAAATCATGTTGCCTTGGATCCTGCAACACACTGGATTCTAGACAGCTCACTATCCTTTCTTTCAGCAACATCACCATTACTTTTCCCACCACCGAGATAAGGCTTACTGGCCTGTGGTTTGCCACCCCTTCTCTGTTGTCATGTTTGTGAAGCAGGACCACATCATCCCTTTTATCCGACGGTATCTCTCCCATCTCCAAGGCTCTACAGTATTAAACACATCCTTTGAAGGTCCTGTCACAATCTTGCTGAACTCTCTGAATATCCTGGGGTGTATCTCATCTACAAATCTACACATGGGAAAAATTAAGATGCAACTTGGTAACACAGGTGAAAGTGCTGTACTTATAAATATAAGTTTGTATTTTGTAACTTAAATGTGTAGTTTACATGTGCACCTTCGTATTTTGCAAGTCTAGACATTTAAATTCTGGCAATTGACTACAGAGGCTGCTATATTTAATTCATTTCAATTTGGAGGGTTAAATAAACAATGGAAGATTAAGGAGGATAACACCCCCCCCCCTCACACACACCTCTTTAATCCTTCTTGCAATGGGCTGGCTAAAGCAATTGAATCTCTGTCCTTCTGCCTATGAAGGAGGTCTGTATATAACATCGATGGAAATGGATGCTCAATTCCCTCTTTCCAGTTTAACCCATGGTTGCTCCCTCTTTTTTTCGTAAGCTCTGCAATTCTGTAGCTTTAATATTATCTTTTACATATATTGCCACTCCTCCTCCCTTTCTTTTTAGCCTGTCCTTATTGAATAAATTAGTATAATTATATCCCAGTCATGCTTCTCTGTGAACCATGTCTCTGTAATTGACACAAAATCCAAATCAGTCTCTTCCATTAAAGCTTCAACATCCGAAATTTTATTTCCCATACTGCGGGCATTAATGCCTATCGCTTTCCAGTTGTTGCCTTTTTTATCCATGTCTACAGAGGTATATAATGTTTTACTTACCTGAGGACTTTCTTCACCCATCCCCAACAAATCTCTGCTGTGGAAGAAATTTTGACCCTTCTTGAATAGGTGGACACCATCTCTGCTGAGCAGCTCTTGAAAGATCATTCCATGATCCAGGAAACCAAACACTCTTGACACCATCCATGCCTTGATCTCTAGGATGTGAGCTTCTCTGCCTCGGCCTTTATTCTGAACAGGGAAGACTGAGGATCATATGTTTAAGTAATATCCTCGGAAGAAACTCTCTCAGCCTCTGGGTTTTCTTGCCAAGGTATGAATTTTTCTAAGCGAGCAGGTGTCTAGTAACCTATCCCCCTAACCACTCTCTCTTCTTTCCTTAGGCCCTAAGATAACAGACGAACAGCAGTACCCTGCACTGTTTCCATCCAGCTCCAACCTACTTTCTTCCATACCCCCTTCCTCCTAAGATGCCTCTCCCTCTAAGAAGGTGATTTTTGCCCTATCCCTCTCTACTTAGCTAAATTCCATTCCACTATATATACAGTATATATATGTACTATTGTAAACCACTTTGGTGAACTTTGGAAAGCAATATAGCAATCAACCATAAACAAATAAATGAATGAGACTTGTGACCATTTAGCATGAATGTGGAAACAGCATTCAAATGAAAGATTCTCAACAAGCAACACATGGAATGCGCTGATTGGCCCGCTGATGTAAGTCGCCACTGAAAAAGAATGTGAGCCAGACTGCTTGAGGTTTAAAGGTGAAGGAGGTAATCTTCCTGTCCCTGTCTTACTGAGTAGATAGCTCTTAACTGCATTCCCCTGGAGCGGCTGAAATTATTTTTCATAAATGCAGTCAAATTAATGCTGACTCCTGGTGATCCAGCAACCCCTGGGTTTTTGTTGTAAGGTATGACTGAAAGTAGATTGTCAGGCCTTTTCTTCTGGGGAAATGGAGGGTAAAGTGACTTGTCCAAGGTCACAAGGAGTGGCAGTGGAAATCAAATACTGATCTTTTGGGGACTAGGTTGTAGTTTTAACTATTAGGCAACTCCTCCACTCCTTGAGTGAAATTAAGTGCTGTGATAAATTGACTCTCTGGTGTGGCTGGCATTAAATGCCTTGATAAATGATGAAAGGTTTCAGAGGTCTCTATATTAAAGTGCCTAGGGGTTAATGCAACAGCCTGCACTTCTGAATGTTCTTATTCTGAGGGATTTTTATTGACAGGGATGTGTTTTGACATTTAGCCATAGGGAACCTATGTTTATTCCTTCTGGATTATTTTACATATGATACTCTAATTAGATCAGATATTGTTGACAGTGTGATAGTGCAGCCATACATCTGCTGTGCCTGGCACTGGGAGACATGACTGACGTAATGTCAACATTCTCTGGATTGTCCCATGTGGCCTACATCCCTACCCAGGCTAGGATGAATGAGAGCTGTGATGGCGATGATATATTTGGAGTCTGGTGAATTTGTGTGATGGCACAGGGATCTCCCCTCCCTTGCCACAGAGCCCTGACCAGTGGAGCAGTGCCACCAAGCTTGCTATGGGAAGGCAGACAGGGTTGGCCCAAAGGTAGCGGATGTTTACAGACCAACATATGCCACGATGGGATAGGTGTTGCTGCTGTGAGATATGCCAGTACCAAAGAGGTGGACCTCAGATTCCATAGCTAGAAGGCCCTACCACAACTACAACAACGACTATTGATCATTTATATAGCGCCACAAGGTGTACACAGCACTGCACAGACACACGTAACAGATGGTCCTGCTCAGCAGAGCTTACAATCTAGTCAGGAAAGACAAAACAGCAGCTGTGAACAGGTACATCCAGGGGGAATGGTCAGGAAACAAAAGGCAGCTTAGTTGGCTCTGCTCTAGCAGTGGCACCGATGCGGTAAGCGCTCAGCCTGTATTTGAGAAGGGCCAGGGATGAAGCATGACGCACAGACTCAGGTAGTTTGTTGCAGGTATAAGGAGCAGCAAGGTGAAGGGAGCGATGTCTGGATTTGTCAGTAGAAGAGAAGGGCACAGATAGAAGCAATCTGACAGAAGAGCGATGTTCATGGGGAAGGGTGTAGGGCGAGATAAGAGGGGAATGGTAGTGCAGAGCAGCACTTATAGGTCAGAGGCATGGAAAGGGCATACATATGTTGCTCAGCTATATTATGCGTCCTTTGGGGACCTGCAAGGTTAGTTTGGGGTTTTGTGGACTTGGTTACAAGATGCAAGGTTCCACATTAGGAACCACCATCCAAGAAAAACATTTAGGCGTCATCGTGGATAACATGTTAAGATCCTCTGCCCAGTGTGCAGCGGCAGCCAAGAAAGCAAATAGAATGCTAGGTATCATAAGGAAAGGAATGGAAAATAAAACAAAGGATATTATAATGCCTCTGTATCATTCCATGGTGTGACCACACCTTGAATATTGTGTGCAATTCTGGTTGCCGTATTTTTAAAAGGATATAACATTATCAGAAAAGGTACAGAAAAGAGTCACCAAAATGGTAAAGGGGATGGAAGGATATCCCTATGTAGAGAGGCTAAAAAGGTTGGGGCTCTTTAATTAGGAAAAGAGACGGCTGAGGAGAGATATGATAGAGGTCTATAAATTAATGATTGGAGTGGAATGGGTATACGTAGATCGATTGTTTACACATCAAAATATAGAAAGACTAGAGGACATGCAATGAAGCTACAGTGCAACCTATTTAAGACTAATAAGAGAAAATATTTTTTCACTCAACATGTAATCAAACTCTGGAATTTGCTACCAAAGGATGTAGTAAAAACTGTTAGTGTAGCCGGGTTTAAAAAAGGTATGGACAAGTTCCTGGAGGAAAGGTCCATAAACCATTATTAAAGTGGACCTAGGTTATCCACTGCTTGCCCCAATACAAGCATTGTGGAACCTGTGTCTTTTGGGGAAACTGCTAGGTACTTGTGACTTAGATTGACCACTGTTGGAAACAGGATACTGGGCTTGATGGACCTTGGTCTGACCCAGCATGGCATATCTTATGTTCCTATCCCTAGCAGTTTAAGGCATGTTTGTAGGGATGACCAGAGCAGGACTCACTGGGATCAGTTCCTAATGCCACATACCATTTGATGCTAGGTATGTCCTGACATACATGTTCATATTACCATATTGGGGTGCACTGGGCTTGTCTAGCACCTTTCAGAGTATGAGGGGGATTGGTATATGGTCTAGGTTGCAGCATCGGTCATTTCTCATTGGTATTTATGTCTAGTGTGCATCAGCACACTGCTGTCTGTGACGGGCAGCTTAGGAGATGCACGTTTTTCCCAAGGGGCATGGCATCTGTGGGTACAAGCAGTGACAAGCAGGATCCAAAACGTATAACGTTTTGGAACAGGCATGGGGCTAGCTGGATAGCGCTTATGAATGCCTGCTCAACACATCTATCTCTCCAAGGTATGTCCAGACCTGTGGATGCAGACTTAGGTTCAAAGGAAGGCTGTTTTCTATTTAGACATGTCCGTGGGCCAGGTGTGCACACTATATAATTGGACTCTTTGTGGATAACAGCTGAATATCACTGCTATCTATATAGCTGGTTGAAACATTTTCATTCTTCCCTCTCTAGCCCAGCACTACACAGATAGTACCAGAGAGATCAGAGGGGATTTTTCAGCAGCACTTGCAGAGTCACTGAAAGTTTAGAGGACCTATCCTTATAGCACTCACTGCTATATTAGTAACTCTCTTTGAAAATCTCACCTTAGAGATTCTAGAGATGAATAAAAGGCATTCATGTTGTGTGGGTAAATGTGAGGGCATGTCTTGTTCTCTTAGGCTTCCATGGCTAGTAACTGAGGCACCCGGATGCCCCTTCCCTATCGACTCTGACAACCTGCAGCCCACCCTGCCAATCCACTATGAGCACCTGACAGTGCCCAATGCCAACAACCCAGCTCTCCCACCCCTTCCCCCCACCCCCCTTTTCAGTACCCAAACAAAGCACATAGACACAGGAATCTGGAAAACAAGTGCTTGGTCGCAGCTTTATTAACAGTATTGAACACCGGCCCAGCCTGGGCCAACTCAACGACTGTAATGCAACAAATTACCCCCCCCCGCCCCACCCCAATCCGGATGATGCCCCCCACCAGCCATTTATAGCAAAGTGGAACATCATCCACCCCCCATTCCCCCTACCACCCGCCTCGCCATATTATTAGCAAAGGCCGGCTACGTTGCCTTCCACCGGGCAGAGACCCCAGCCGTGAAGTCTCTCCCAATCTAGGAGCACTGCTGCTCCCAAGTGAAGCGGCACCCGCCTCGATGCCCCCGCCGGGTCGGCGAGCACCAGCTCGCTACCCCAGGCACTATCACCAGCGGACAATTGACCTCCCCCACCAGCTGCGACACCCAACCCCATACACCCAGAAAGAATGAGGGAGGGAGGGCCGGGACACCTTTTACTGCGGCGAGCCGGCAGAAAGAGGGGGACCCCACGCCTCCTCTCTCCCTTCCAAACTGCTGGCCCCGCCCACACCATGTCCTGAGCCCAATCGCCTCAGCGCAACCCCCATCGAGGGAAAGCCAAGGCCGTGACGTCTTCTCCCTCTCAGACCCTGCCCCCTCCCCAACCTCATACATACGCGCCAGGGAGCGTTGGGCCCCGGGGACTCGGTTACTAATATCGGCCTCGGGACCCTGCCCTACGGCGCGGCGGGACTATCATGATCTTTGCAGTTTTTCGGGTCATGTCATGACATGCAGCATGACCCGGAAAACTGCAAAGATCGTGAACATGTCTTGTTGGAGAGTAAGGCGTTAATAGAGTGTCTGTGGTGACTCATGCTCCTTTGCTCTCTACAGTAAATAGCATTTTTTTAAAAGATATTTTTTGACCATAATATCTCCCAAAGGTTTGCTTTTAGATAGTTTCTATTTGGGTTTTTATTATTATTATTCCTTGGAAGCTAGAATATTTGAATTGTATTGAGTTTTAAGTGAATTTACCAAGTCTAGATTCTCATTTTAGAGCTAATTCACTGAATGAATCAGTGAAGAACCGACAGCTCGTGTGACTGTTTCCAAAGACCCACCCACATCCTGCTTTATTTAAACCGATATTTACTTGTGTCACATGCTAAATGAAATGGTCTTACAGTATGCTTTAAATCTCTTAGCAACAGCATTTCTGAATTTAATGTATATGGGGGGGTGTTCTGAAAATATTCAGGGATTCTTTTTTTAGAAAGAGCTGTAGGTAGTGTTTATAATTTGAACATGAAGAGATTTTCTTATGAACATTTTAAAGGGTTATGAAAATATTAATACCCATTTTTTCTGGATTTTTGGCTAAATTTAGAAATATACAATGTATGACAAATACCAGGAAATCATCAATAAGAGGAAAACAATAGTCTGATTATTATAATTAGAGCTTCTTATTTTACATTGTGAAGGTATATTTTAAAAATGATCTCTAGGTGCAATCTGAGATGTCCAGATCATGTCTGTAAAATGGCCATCTACATCAACATAGAGGGGGTTTTCAACAAATAGAGGGGGTGACCTGCACAGAACAATGGGTACAACCACTCTAGATATCTTAATGGGAAGACTAGTTGGACTATACTGGTCTTTATCTGTCGTCATACATTATGGGGGTCATTTTAAAAATCTTAGGGGTATGTTTACTAAAGGGCATTAAGGGATCAAGTGTGCCATTAACACCGGTTATCGTCACCCTTGCATCCTTGACACTGATGAAAAGCTGCTTTAACGGGCAGCAAAGGCAGAGTGGGCATTAACGGGCAGAGAGCGGGCATTAACAGCATGTACTCCCTTAATGCCTGTTGTGTTTAAAAGCTCTTTAACATTGGGAAACCTGATGCCAAATAAAACCTTGTGGAAAGGGTGAATTTAGAGGGGAGAGAGCCTATTTAATGTCTGCAATGTGATGCACTGACAGGAGAGCCCTAGTCAGTGATAGTAGTGCTCCATTAGTAGCAACTGCATGGTGCCCAATTATGAAGGACACTATGGGGTATGATTACTAAGCAGTCTTAACGTGCGCCTGGCGATAGTGTGCAGGCTGCCATAAAAGGAGTGGGCGTGTCAGTCTTAACGTAGCAAAACGGGATTTTAGTGCGATAACGTGCGCTGAGCACATTAACGGGCAAGAAGCCACTAAGCACATTAACGCACGCTAATCTTAAGTCGCGTTGACTCACAAACAGTGCAACAGAGGTGTAGCACAATGGTTAATACCCTGACTGATGGTACAGGTGTCATGAGTTTGATCACCCAGTGTGCCTAATGAATAAGGTTGGCTGAGGTGTTACCCTTTATGTTCAAGTACTGCTTTTTGAGGCATTTTATTTTTATTTTAATTAGTGCTGCCAGCAAACACACCCTCACAGTGCCGTAACCTAAGGTGCCGCATAAGGCGCTCCAGAGGGCACATTATAAAGTGCACTGTCCACCAAGGCACCCTATAATGTCCCTTATAGGAAGCCTTATAAGGTGCTTTATAGGGCGCCTTATAAGGCACCCTATAAGGCGCCTTATAAGGCACTTTATTGGGCACCTTAAGGTTACAGCACTGTGAGGGTGTTTTTGCTGGCAGCACTAATTTACATTAAAAACAGACGATGCCTTGGACAGGCCTTTCAAATAACCCCACTGTGGGATCAAACCAATGACCTCTGGCTCTACAGACAGTGAAGTAACCTGTGGGCTACAGCTGCTAACAAGCTGCTGACTGGCTACAGAAGGACTGCAGGGCGCAACACAAACTGTCTGCTGTGGTTACCAGGATAGGGTCAAGCCACCCATACCCATGATGCACTGCACATGCAAATTAGCAGTCTACAGATGATCACAAGATGGGGTATGCACCCTCACAGCGCCTCAGCCTGGTAGGGGGAACTGACCGAGTGCACCCCCACAGCACCTCAGCCTAGTAGGGGGAACTGACTGAGTGCACCCCCACAGCACCTCAGCCTGGTAGGGGGTGCCGACGGTGTGTGTTAGTGGCACAGAATAGCTACAGATTGTCACATTGTGTGGGTACTGTGTTCACCCTGAGGGTGAGGTGGGGCGCCCAGCACCAGGTCTGCAGCACCTTCCATAGCTGAAATGGGCCATGTTGCAAGTACCCATCAGTACCAGTGTGTGTGATAGGTAGTTCTTGCAGACACACCTAGGATGCATTAGTGTCTATCTGTAGTTGACCATCAGGTTTAGCCCTTATGGGCTATGATGCATCCAGAATAGTGCCTGTTCTGTGTTGATGCCATGGTAACATGATGTAAGTGGAGGGAGAGGTGTGGACCCATTGGCAGATTATGTACCACCACCCTCTGGGGCTCAGGGTGGGAGACATGATTCCCCCATCAACAGATCCACATTCTACCTCCCTGCAATGGTGGCAGTAGAGGAGGGGCCATCAACCCCAGTCCTTCTGGGGAACAGACACCCTACAGGGCAGCCAATGCAGAGCTGTGGCAGCATCCATAAGGCAATGACAAAAAAACAGTAGGCATGGAAATGCTCAGCTGCCCCCACCACCATCTGACATTCTCCAGCAGCAAGCACAGTGAGTCACCAGCCACTGCACCCTGCAAGGTGTTTCAGCCATACACATATAACTGCAGACAGTCTGCTAGCTAGTTCTCAGTGCATGTACCTGGAGGAGATGTGTGCACCCAGAACTGGGATGTGAGCACACCCACCAAGCAGATAAGTCAGTGATTAGGCCCCAGAAGAGAGAACCCATAAATAACACTAGAGAAAAATACTATATAGCATTATGGGGGAACCTAGCCATGATGTAGTCACTGCTCAGTCAGGGTGAGAGTGACCTCCCAGCAGGACATGTTGTGGCCACCCTGTCCATGCAGATAGTGGCCGGGCACTACAATGTTCCAGCCATTGCCCTATGCCCTGTGCAGATGCATCCTGCCCAGGCCGCCCCATCTGGGCTATACCCACAGTACCTTGCTCCTTATTATGCACATTGGTAGGCTAACACTGGAAACAGTGCAAGCAGTGTGGGCTGAGTAAGGTGTTGGCAGCCACCACACACTGGGTAGACAGACACACTCCCACACCTATGCCAGCATTGTGCAACTATAGAGGCTTTTGGCAACTCTGGCCACCGCACCAGTCCTGGGCACAGTGCAGGCATGACTATGGTACGCAATACTGTTGGGGTCACTCCCCAGGGTGGTAAACACTGTCAGACACCAGACCTGAAACACACTCCATAGACATCAGAGAGGTTGCTATGATACAGCTCAATGAGCAGATTGTGCTTAACTTAGGAATTGCTATCTGCCAGTAATCATAGCAACCATTTAATATATGTGTACCGCATTCCCAGGTTTAGGGTGGCATTGCTAAGGTATGCAAGTGCTAGTATTGGGAGTGCATGCAGGGCCCAACATCCTGCCTCTCTAGGAGGCTTTGGATAATGGAGCCTGTGGGTGTGGGTGTGTCTGCCCCTGTTGGCCGCTGCTCTAGGGCAGAGGTGCACAACTCCAGTCCTGGTGGGCCAAACACTGTTCGGGTTTTCATGCTGTCCCTAATGAATATGCATGAGATACATCTGCATACCATGGGGGCGATGCATAGAAATGCAGCACAGCCATATTTATTAGAGGCAGCATGGAACCTGAATGGTGTTTGGCCCTCCAGGACTGCATTTGGGATATTTTGCTCTAGGTAATGCGCATGTTTATGGTGTCTCTGCTCTGAAGGGTAAAATGTAGGTGTTTTGGGCATGTTTACATTATCTGCAATAAAGGTTCTGTCTGTATTAGCATTGGGTAAAATATGGGGACTGGGTTAGCAGGAACCACAGCTGAGACTTGAACCTGTGACCTTCTACTCCTGAACACACTGGCTGTGTGTACTGCACCACCGTGTTGCCACATGGATAGTGCATTCCCTGGGGATAGCATGACCGTTTGTTAGACAGGGCCTGTCTGTTGCAGTGCATGGCACCCACCTACACAGGGCTAGGTCATGGTCTGCTGTGGGCATCTGCCACTGCCCCCTCCACCACCAGTACCCCTCTGCCACCATGCTGACATGCCCTTCTGTTGGTGGTGCTGGTGGTGCGCAGTCTCAGGCCATCCAGTGTACCGGTAGGCAGCTGCCTATTGTGTGGGTTCTGGGGTAGGGGTGCCTACATAGCTGTCCACGCTTCCCCCCCAGCACCGCCTGCCAATGTTCTGTGCCCTTGGGGGTACCTGCTGGGTACTATCCCCTGTGACACTGTGGGAAACACACTCATGCCCATGTTACATAGAAACATAAAAATATGACGACAGAAAAAGACCACATGGCCTATCTAGTCTGTCCTTCCATAACAACTACAACAGTCCCCTTTTTACATTTAGAGATTCTCTGTGTTTGTCCCATGCTTTTTTGAATTCAGTTACTGTCCTCATTTCTACCACCTCCACTGGTAGACTATTCCACGGATCCACTATTCTTTCCGTAAAGAAATATTTCCGCATATCACTCCTGAATCTATCTCCCTTCACCCTCATCCCATGTCCCCTCGTAGCAGAACTTGCTTTCAATTGAAAGAGGCTCTCTCCCTGAACATTTATGCCACGGAGGTATTTAAACATCTCAATCATATCACCTCTATCCCGCCTTTCCTCTAAGGTGTACATATTAAGATCCTTCAGTCTGTCCTCATATGCTTTATAATGAAGACCACCAATCATTTTAGTAGCCACCCTCTGCACCGACTCCATCCTGTTCACATCCTTTTGAAGGTGCGGTCTCCAGAATTGCACACTATGTTGGGCCCTCATCAGTTGCTGTCTGGCTGCTCTACTGTTTCAGCATTCCTATGGGCCACCTAGGCATCACCCTAGTCCGCACTGTGGCCCAGCTGCACCACAGCATGTGCCGCCTGCAGCCCTCTATGTCCCCTTTTCCAGCATCTGTCCAGTTGCCCGTTCCAACATGCCCACCCTGCTGTTGCGGAACATGTGCGTGCCATAGGAAACCTGTCCAATGGGGAGGGAAAACCCTGATCAGCGCTATTTCACTGTGGGCTCATTCACCTTGTATGGGGACAGAGCATAGACCCTTCCAAAATTCATATCTTTTTTTTGGAGCTTTCTCAGGAGTGTTTTTTGATGTTTCCCATTAATATCCCTATTGCCCAGCTTGGTTATGTTTTTTTATATTTTCTTCTGGTCATTTTCAATATTTATTTACCCTTTTGTTCTGAGCACATGTATCATACTTATCACTTTTTGTAGGTTTCACTGGTTTTGCTGTACATTGCTGACGGAAATGGTTTCTTTTCCCTTTAAATCTGCTCTAACTCCAGGGTTTCACTGGCGTTAGTTTTCAACCCCGGATTCCACAGCGTTAGTGTACAGAGAGCCTCTCCCCTCCCACTCTCTGCCCATTGACCCTCTCTCTCCACCCTTGGGGAGCCTTCCTCCGCCCTCCATCAGCCTATCTCCACCCGCAGCGCTCATTTGCGCCACTGCGCACATTATCATGCGCTAAGGTACCGTTTCGACCGATAAAGCACCATTATTGCGTGATAAGGTACCTTATCACGCGATAACATCACCAGGCGCACATTAAGACGGTTCAGTAAACATACCCCTATGTTGATTGTGCAAATGGGGAAAAGGAGGTGGCATGTGGGTCATGCAGTGTGGGTTGATGGTGCATAGGGTGGACCAGGCAGTTTCCTAGGTGGCACATAGGAACAAAAGAACATAAAATCATAAGATATGCCTTACTGGGTCAGACCAAGGTCCATGAAGCCCGATATCGTGTGTCCAACAGTGGCCAATCTAGGTCACAGATACCTAGCAGTGCCCCCAAAAGGGCACACAGGTTCCACAATGCCTGTATTGGGGCAAGCATTGGATTTTAGGGGTCCCCTTGAATAAAGGTTTATGGACCTTTCCTCCAGGAACCTGTCCAAACCTTTTTTAAACCCAGCTATACAAACAGTTTTTACTACATCCCCCAGTATTGCATTCCAGAGTTTGATTGTGCTGACTGAAGAAATGTTTTCTCTTATTAGTCTTAAATGGGTTATAATGTAGCTTCATTGCACATCCCCTAGTCTTTGTACGTTTTGATGGTGTAAACAATCGATCTACATTTACCCGTTCCACTGCATTCATTAACCCTTCATCACACACGTTAAATTAGCAACGACTTTACACACCTGGGGTCAAATTGACTTCATCAGCAAATGACCAGAAACCGTGAACAATTTCATCCACATAGGATTGGTATTTTAATGCATTTATTAAAAACAGTTCTCAGTTTTTGCTGTTTACAAATGTTTATTTATTTAGCATTTCTTTTATACCGCGCTATTAACATCAGTGCGGTGTACATCAAAACAGAAAAAAAACATTGCAGGCTAACTGCAATGTATTCACATTTCAACAGGGATTGAAACTTGGATAAACAAGGGTAAAACATCAACAGTTATTACAGTGTTTATGATATAAAAGTAGCCTAACTATTAACTTCAGTTTATCACTTAATTGTAATTAAGTCTCGACACCCCTAATATAATCATCTATCTAGGCGTCTTTTAGTCAGCACATTCATTGCATAACAGCTGGCAATGTTCTGGGCATATGGCTATACCACATCGCTTGCAGTATTTTGATATTTTCTTATCTGCTGCAAAGCTGGCAGTGCGATCATGCCCCTCTGGATTAACAGCCTGTAGGACCAGGTAAGCTGAATCGAAGTAGTTGCATGCAGATTCGCACCCCTTTCTGAAGTGTTCTTGGGTTCTGCAATCGCAATGTCTGCTGTGGCAGAACTAACTCCTTTGCCAGTTCTGTTAGGAACAGTCGCCATTTGTGGGACACCTCTGTTTGCCATTTGGGTTTTTGCTGCACCCAAATTATGTATATGTACACACAAGCTTGTCCAGATTACATACTCCAGACTTGGTAGCATTATAGTGCAGAATCATTGCAGGCTTCTTTTCATTCTTGTCGTCTATCGTCTTGTCATGTTGCATGCTGCTCAAAACAATGACCGTTTTGTTTTTCTTGGGAACATAACTCACTAGTGTGATCTCTTTGCAAAAAACAAACTGTGATGAAAACAGTTCCTTGTTCCGCAAAATCAGCAGTTCACCTGTTATGTCCCTTTTGTTTTTTCTCATGGTGCCAACAACTGTAGTGTGTTGAATCAGAAGATCTTCAGCCAGTCCTACATCAGTAAAGAAATTATCACATGTAACATTGCGGCCAGTTTTCCACCAATGTCTAGCCAATCTTTTCACTACTTCAACTCCTTTCTTCAGTTTGACTGCTGCTCCTGGTTGCTTCCTAAGATAAACTTCTCCTTTCAGTGGATAGCTGGTCTCTGCATCGCAGTTCCAGAATATCTTTATTCCATACTTTCCTGGCTTTGTGGAAATGTATTGTCGAAAGCCACACTTGCCTCTGAAGCTGACCAGTTGTTCATCAACTGTCATATCCATTCCAGGTAAGTACATCATTGATAAGCGTGCATTGAGCATGCCCCATATATCACAGATGGGTGTCAACCTGTCGGTGGCTACACGTTCTGGACGAGTGCACAAGTTATCCATTCTCACAAACTGTAAGATATCCTAGAAACAATTTATGTTCATTATGGAGCGATAAAAAGGTTTTGAGTCAGGTGCAAACAATGATGTAATTGCTTCTTTTGATGATCTGTCTTTACCGGCATGCGGCAATATTCCAATGGTTGCCTTTAGTTTAACAATGTCAATATCTGTCCACTCTTTTACGTTTCCATCAATTTGTTTGGCTTGTGTGTGGTAGTAGTTCTTGGCATAACGATCAGTCTCTCTAAGAATGATGTCCAACATTTCATCGGTAACGAACAAAGAGAATGCCTTGCCTATTGACTGAACTTTGCCTGCCCTTGTAGCGCCAGGCATCTGACGAAGCAGATTAGCTGCCGTTGCAGGAAATGCAGCATTAAGCTCGTCTTCTGACCATATGCGTCCACTCTTTGCCTTGTAGATTTTACTTGATTTCTTCTGCTTATAAAATCCTGAGTTCATTTTTCTTTTCTTGCTTGGTTGTGGATCATCATCATCATCAGATGATGATGCACTGTCTTCATTCTCCGCAGTATCACCTGCCAGGTACTGTGCTTCCTGTCCCTCAGTTTGATCGTCATAGTCACTAGTTTGTTCAACATTGTCCAGCTCACCATCAGAGTCTTCACCTTCTATTCCTGTTTCATCTTCTGATGATTCATTTTCAAGTTCACCTAATACTGCCTGACGTACAGCCTGGCTTGTTAGATGATGAGGACGACTACTACTCATTTCACTCAGAATTCTTGGAACAATAAAATAACTGAAATCATAATAAATAACTGTTATTACCAATCAAATATATCTCAGAAAAAAGAAACAATGTTGGCGGCAAAGTGCCATTACTTCTATAACAGCAATGAATAGGTCTATACGAACACATGCCTGGTATGAACTCAAATGCTAAAAAACGTTGCCTTAATTTCACATGAAGATCACAGTAGCTTACAGATGAAATAGCCTAGCAATGCCACATTAACAATAATAACTACAACATGAACCTGAAACAGGAATTCTGACAACACTGATTTTCACTAAGCTGGGGTCAATTTGACCCCAGGTGTGTATAATAGGTATATACACCATAAAAATATTAACAAAACATTACTGTTATGATTAAATAATAACACTCTACGGGAAATTCAATGGCTGTCAATATTGAGAAGCTACTGGAAGTTTTAAGTCATCGCTGAAATAAATAAGTAAGTAATTTGACATAACAAAAGGCTTGGGGTCAAAATGATCCCATATGTGTGGTGAAGGGT
Organism: Ichthyophis bannanicus; assembly: GCA_033557465.1. Taxonomy (NCBI): domain Eukaryota; kingdom Metazoa; phylum Chordata; class Amphibia; order Gymnophiona; family Ichthyophiidae; genus Ichthyophis; species Ichthyophis bannanicus. The sequence goes on along the minus strand of CM066033.1, from coordinate 1,178,262,438 downwards.
TAATATATAGACCTTTATCATGTTTCCCCTCATCCATCTCTTCTCCAGGTTGAACAGCCCTAACCTGTTTAGCCTCTCTTCATAAGGGTATCCTTCCATCCACATTTTATCTGTGATGTCCGTCATGATCCCACAGTGACAGTAGTGGCACACAGACATGCTGCTGCTGCAGAAAAGTGATATGCCACATGGGGCAGTCCAAGGGTCCTGGCACCCCAGGCAGAGATCCTGGCTGGCTTCTCCCTGCTGCCACTGAACCCAGCTGTGGGGGAATGGGCCGATAGCACCAGCAGCTGTAGCCCTCCAGGTAGCTGCCAAAGGCAGGCACAGTGGTGGCTGTCATCCTCCCCCCCAAGACGTATTGGTGGAAGAGGTGATGGGGTCCCTGCAGAGGCAAATGGCTGGGGGTGTGTGGCCATCCATGTATGCCTATGCCTCCCCTATCTGGACCTTGTGCCCTAGGTGCCCGCCAAACCCACATGTTGAACGGACTGGGAATGCACACCACCACCACTGACAGCACACAGGCATGTCAGCATGGTGTGGGGGTATCGGTGGTGGGGGCAGCGGCACTTGCCTATTGCAGACCAAAGCCATGTCCTGGTCCTGTGTGTCATGCACATTGCAACATGTGCCAAGGTCTGTCTGATGGGAAGCATGTCAGCCCCAGGGACTATTGCATCTCTATGGCAGTACTGTGGCTTCACACATGCCATCAGTGTGTATATGAACAGAAGGTCACAGGTTCAAGTCCTAGCTGTGGATCATGTATTGCTCCACTATCCACAGCTGGATGGAGAGGTAGGCTAGTAGCACCTGCACATACAATGGTTATTAATGTCAGAGCCTACACATGTTAGTAATGCTTCAGCTGATAGGGAGATCAAAGTAGCAGGCAGGAATGCCAGCCATCCCCACTTTGCACTATGTGTGTATCTCCAGTGTTCTGTGGCTTTCTGCACGTCACTGTGTCTCACATTGCCTAAACCAGAGGTTCCCAACTCGTCCTGGAGTGCCAAACACCATTCAGGTTTTCAGGCTGTCCCTAATGAATATGCATGAGATATATTTGAATACAATAGGGGCAGTGCATGCAAATGCATCTCATGCATATTTATTAGGGACAGCCTGAAAACCTGAATGGTGTTTGGCCCTCCAGGACTGGAGTTAGGAACCTCTGGCCTAAGACGTTCCCAGCATTAGTCTGCAAATATACATAACGAGAAGCAAAGGATTGTGGGTATGGCCTGAAACAGCGGGTTGGCCAGGATGTGTCTGCCTCATTGATAGGGTCAATGGCTAATACGTCATAGTGGCCGTCTTCCACGTGCATGGCCTGGATGGCCACAGCATTTCATGCGGAGAGGGCACTCTCACTCTGACTGAGCAGTGACCATAGCACCGCTATGTATCCACATAGTGCTATATAACATCCGGCTCCAGTGATATGAATGCAATCTTTGTTTGGGGAGCCCAATCACTGAGCCAAATGCTGGGTGTCCATGCTGTTTATCCCAAGCCACGGTGCACATGGTCACTCTGTGCACTGCATTGTGTGATGACCAGCAGACCAACCACAGTTGGTGTGTGCATGTGTGAAACAGCCCAGTGGTAGGCAGCAGGTGCAGCCTGACTGAGTTTGTGGATTGCTAGTCCTCAATGACTGGGACAGTAGTTGTTCCTGGCTTATTAACTGTGGCCATGGCAGGACAGTAGTAGCAGCCCCCCACAGGTGTAGAAGCTCCCATTGCATTTAGCATCAGTTTTTTAACACTTGGCACAAACATGCACCATTCTAGGAGGGTCCCTGTCCAACAGGAGCAGAACATAGGGCCCAGCTGTGACGGACACATACAGTATGCTGCTATTGTGCAGGAAACAAGATAATTAGCATAGCACACTGCAAACAATACCTGCCACCCACTGGCAGTAATGTAGATTTGCAGCACAACCAGCAGAGACCATCTCTAGTACCACACGTTCTAGGGACCAGGTGCTGGGTGCCCATCCTCACCCTCTGGAGGACTGCTAAAACTGCTCAGTAACATAGTTTGTAATTGTTATGTGCATGTAACCCACATTGTCAGTGTGTCTTATTGAGCTGATATGATGGATCAGTGCATTCTCCATTTGGTGATCAGCTGCAGACTGCTGTTCCGTGTGTACAGTGCCTCATGAGTACTGGAGGGGCTAACCTATATCTGCACACACAGCAGACAGTTTAGGCAGAGACCTGCAGTCTCTCTACATCCAGACCTTGCTACATAGCATGGTATAGAGGTGTAGCCTACTGGTTAATACAATATCTCCATAAGCAGGGATCAAGGGTTTGATTCCCACGTTCTTTTTTGTGCCTGTGTGCTACTCAGGTCATTTCGCTGTCTGTGACAGTCCTGGCTCTGCTGTGATTTGCAGACACTCATCATTCTACCTTTTTATACATTCTGGCCACACTTTCGGTCGGCAAACATGCTATTCCCCATCATGGCATTCTGAGAGCATAGCTTTATTGGCTCTGCTGTGGCCCATTGCAGGGGGGGGGGGGGGTGTCAGACATGTTCACCATGCACAGCGTTTTTCTTTACACCAAGCAGGTTGGAGTCTCAGATGATCTGTTGGACGTGAGAGCATTGGTTTAGCCGCAAGTTGAAAGATCGTGCTGATATTAATATATCTCCCCCTGAAGAAGTAATACGAAACGCGAAAGCGGTACCCACTTGGTGGCGTCGGGGATTTACACCAGCTACACGAAGATAAGCTAAGCACAATCTTGAATATACAAAACTTGTTCATTTGAAAATGTTTACAAATTACAGAAGAGTCTGATGTATGGAATAAGTAAAAATACTCCGGGCATGAAATAAGTAAAATATCTGTGGAAAATCAGTGAATATTTATGGTCGTTGATGCAATCAGGCACACTGCTTTGGATAAATCTAAGCGTTGCCATCGTGAGTCTGAGACCTCTATTCATTGGGGATTTCCGTGTCTGGGTGTTTTGGATATGTACAAAGAGGCAAAATAGAGCAGGATTCATCAGCAGTATTCTGGATATTGGTAGAGGGAATTGTCTCGTTGTTTGGTAGACATGTTCACCGTGCAGATGTCAGGCCCCTGCTTCGAGGCATAGCATGATGGTCCTGGTAATGGCTAGGGGGCCAAGATACCACTACCACTGCTTATGTGACATTTTGGAATTTGTTGTTATCACAATTTATATCTGACACAACTTTTATGGACTGACAACACCTCTTTTTGACCTTGAGCAGATCACTTAACCCACCAATGGCTCAGCTGACTGCAGCTCCATACAGTCCCTGGCTATCATCAGACATTACCAATTGACAGTACGATGTACCCTGATGTAACTGTACTGTACAGTGGTATACTAACAGGCAGTTACATGCACAAAGCTGTAACCTACTTGGTCAACATTAATCATGTGTGACATCATGACAGTGACTGTATAGCTTTGGCTCCATTACATCTCTGCAGTACATACAGACATATCCTACCCCTTGGATAGCCACCTGCAGGTACCACTTAATGTCCGTACATGCCCCATTTGCCCAGTTTAGATGACACCTGTGCAGTTGTTATCTCCACATTTGTCTGAGATGTTGTATGGTGGCTGTGTGGCTGTGTGGCTAGGACAGGTGTGAGTCCAACATGTCTGGTACCAGACTTCCAAGTGGAACTGGCGCACATTTTCACACACAATACAAATACGTTGGGGATGGAACCTATGGCACATTGGTGCTGCCAGCCCATACCACCTTCTCCTCAGCTGCCATCCTTCCGTCAGCCCATCCATCCACCTCTGTCGGCTGTGTGCAGTCATGTCTTGAATCTTTCAGCTCTTCACACATACTTCTCCTGTGCCTGATCTGCACTCCTACTCTGTCCTCCTTTTGCTGCACCCATCCTGCTGGGGAAACTGTCTTCTTCATCCTATGTCACACACTGACATTGCACCATTTTACATTGGCACCCCCCTTATGCATCGGTACAGCTGCCTCCCACATTCTCGTCCACTTTACTGGCTGCCACATAGGGTGCCCACAGATCTGGCAGATCCATTAGCTCCCATCAGTCCTTCTGTCCATCACCTTCAGATTGATTTTCCTTGCTGCTCCTTTATCCGGCGTTAGGGTTACAGCTGTTTTTGGATGTTAAGGTGCATGCTTGACATTTTAATGCCAGATGTCCCATTAATGCATGTTAAATGGCCAATAGTATTTTTATTTATTTATTTATTTAAAATTTCTTATATACCGCACTATTTGTCATCAGTGTGGTTTACATTGAAACAATATAATACTGGTCAGATATATCAGACCTATTTTACAAATAACAGGAATATTAACATGGAAGTAAACAGGGAAATCATATACATTTCTTAAAATCATATACATTTCTTAAGTGCCCTTAATGCCAGAATCCCTCCTATCTGCCCAGAGCCATTTTTGCCTGTAATACCCCTTATTGCTGCTGTTAACGCTCACTAACACCTGCTCCTTTGACACCCTTTAATAAACATACCCCTTAGTTGCGATTTGGATATCTGATGATTGATACACTGGGATTTGAATCCTGGCTATCATCTGCTATTCTAACCATTATGCTACTAGCCATCCATGTTCTGAAATGTTATTCTGGGAATGTCCATAACGGGCATGTTTGTGAAATAGTGTCTGAACTTGCCTGCTTTTTTTTTTTTTTGACGTCCCAGATTGCATTTAGACATCCTTTGTAAAATGTGCCTTTATGTTTCTATGTATGTTACATGCATGTTTCAGCCCAATTTCAGAAGCTTGCACATGCCTGAAATGGACATTGGCAGTTATGGCCACATAGACATCCGAGCAACAACATTTTAGGATGGGGATATCTGGTCCATGCTGCATATACATCCCTGTCTGATATTTTGCAAGTGAAGATGTGCATCGGCATACCCACCAGAAAACAGGTGTCCGCATTTCCCTTCAATTTTCTTTTTGTCATGAAAAGTATTGCAGATTAGAGTACCTTCTTCTCTACTATCTCTGGGTATTTTGGTGGCAGATGAGAGCTTTTCTGATCTCTATTAGTTTCCTGGAACAAGAAAAGACATGGATGGTACAGCTGGTGGGTTTAGATGCACTCGCCATTTCTGAAATCAGGCGGGCATGTGTGTCTTTATCCCCAAACAACATGGATGTGTTTGTCCTGGAGACTTCCATATAACCACCTTTCTAAAATGGTTCAGGGGATGTCTTCAGGATTTGCACTTCCTCGTACCCATTTTTAGATGACCAACTCATGAATAGGACTTCTAAAACAACCCCCGTAGAGGCACATTTCACAATGGGACATCCAAATGCAATCTGAGATGTCAGAGCCAAAAAGTCTGATAAACAAGCAGGCACGTGCAAGTTCAGGCACAATTTCAGAAACATGGACATGCCGATATGCACGTCTATCAAATTCTATATAGGCATCCCCAGGACAGCATTTCAAAGCCAAGACATCTAATAGCATAATGGTTAGACTAGCAGCTTAAGAGCAGACTGGTCAGAGTTGAAATCCTAGTGTATGTGCTTGTGGTCTAAAGTTAGTCACTTAATACTACATCTTCTATGCACTTGTTGGATGTTTTAAGATGAAAACAAGTACTTGTCTGATGCCTATTCCTGCCTGGAGCATAACATTGCCTACAAACGTTTCTGAGATAGAATGGGGACATGTAAGTACATTGCCACACCCCTGTGCCTACTTGGACTTTGCTGCACAGATGTCATCTGGGAATGTCATTTGTGGAAGGGCTGCAGAGACATGTCTGTGATTTTGACATCCATGTGCATGTCCAAATCACAACTAGACCCTATAAAATGACTCTCTAAGTGGATTATAGTGTCAAAGTCCTCCCTTTTGTGTGGATACTACTCCTGTTAGTTAAGGAGGCCAGTGAGCACTTAGGGGTATGTTTACTAAACTGCGTTAGTGCAATTCGCGTTAGGAGTCGTGGTAGTAATAGAAACCCCAAATAAGGACATGGGCGGTACATCGTCACCACTAACGCGCGTTAAAAAAATTAACGAGCGTTACCGGGCGCCGTGGCGTGTCACTGCGCGTTAAACGTAAGAAGACGTACAGACACAAAGCACTGAAACAGAGCTGTAGCACAATGGTTACGGTACTGACCGCTGTTACAGGCAGCATGGGTTCGAGTCCCCAGTGTGCCTAACGCAGAAGGCTGTCCCAGGCATCACCCTGTACATTACAGAGGGAAAGAGGAGGCATGTTTTTCGTTACGCTGAGTATTGGTGTCAGAAAAACACCTCGGAGTGTGCCTAGCCACGTACGTTGGTGCGTGCGAGGTTGCGTGCATTGGTATGTGCGTAGCCCCGCGCGTACAATCGTGCGTGGGTACGTGTGATTTTACGTGCGTGGGTACGTGTGTTTTTACCAGTGTGGGCATCTTATATTACAGACTCTGTAGGGTGTCTTGCACCTATGCATTATGCTAGCAGATGTACGTGTGATGGCCTATGGTTTATCAGAGCCTGTGAGCAGGTGCTGGGGTTTCACAGGGTTGGATTGTGCCAGTCACACCCATGATGCACTGCACATGCAAATCAGCTGTCCACAGATACACACCATGGGGAATGCACCCCCACAGCACCTCGGCCTGGTAGGGGGAAGTGACCATGTGCACCCCCACAGCACCTCGGCCTGGTAGGGGGTACTGACCATGTGTTGTACTGGCACAGAGTAGCTACACACCATCACATTGTGCGGGTACTGTGCTCACCCTGAGGGTGCAGTGAGGTGCCCAGCACCATGTCCACAGCACCATCCATGGCTGAAAGAGGCCATGGCGCAGGTCCAAAGCAGTGTTACTGTGTGAGATAGGTAGGTTCTGCAGGACCACCTTGGACATCTCTGTCTGTATCAGTCAGGTGTAGCCCCCATGCACACCCTCCCCCAGGGCTGAGGGTGGCAAACAGGGTCTCCTATCAAAAGATCCACAGTCTACCTCCCTGCAAAGATGGCAGTAGAGGGGAACATCAACCCCAGTCCTGCTGAGAAACAGACACCCCACAGGGCAGTCAAATGCAGCTCTGTACACATCCATAACACAATAGCAGACAGACATTAGGCCTGGATATGGCATGCTGCACCCCACCACTATCTGATATTCCCCTGGTGCAAGCCATCAGCCACTGCACCCTGCAAGCCACTCCATCACAACACCTACCAGCTGCAAACAGTCTGCTAGTGCCCAATGGAGATGCCTGCACCAAGAACTGGGATGTTAGCATACACAGCAAGCAGATACATCAGTGACTGGGCCCCAAAAGGAAACCCATATTTATCACATGAGAGAAATACTAGATAGCACCATGGGAGTGCCTAGCCATGCTGTGGTCACTGCACAGTCAGGGTGAGAGTGATCTCTCAGCAGGATATACTGAGGTCACCCTGTCTGTGTAGGTGGTGGCCGGGCACTACGATGTGCCTGTCACTGCCCTATGCCCTGTGCAGATGCACCCTGGCCAGGCCACCCTGTCCGGCCTATACCCATAGTACCTTGCTCCTCATTATGCACATTGGCAGCCCAATACTGGCAACATTGCTGGCAGTGTGGACTGTGGAAGGTGTTTGCAGCCACCACACACTGGATAGACAGACAGCCACCCCCACACCTATGCCAGCATTGTGCTACTATAGAGGTGGTCAGCAGCCATACCCACCACACCAGTCATGGGCATAGTACAGGCATGGATATGGTACACAAGGCTGTTGGGGGGTCACTCCCCAGGGTGGTGAACACTGTCAGAGACCAGACCTGCAGCACACACCGCAGACATCAGAATGATTGTTATGGTGGAGCTCAATGAGCAAAATGTGCTTAACGTAGGAATTGATATCTGCCAGTTATCATAGGGAATGTTTGATAGCTCTGTACCATATACCCAGGTGTAGGGTGGCATTGCTAAGGTATGCAACTGCTAGTATTGGGAGATACAGGCATGGCCCAATGTCTTGCCTCTCCAGGAGGCATTGGCCAATGGGGCCTGTGGGTGGGTGTGTGGCCCTGTTGGCTGCTGCTTTATGGCAGAGTTCCCCAACTCCAGTCCTGGTGTTCCAAACACTGTTCGGGTTTTCATGCTGTCCCTCATAAATATGCATGACTACATCTGCATACCATGGGGGTGGTGCATAGCTATGCAGCACAGGCATCTTTATTAGAGGCAGCATGAAGCCGGAATGGTGTGGGGGCCTCCAGGACTGCATTTGCGGGACTCTGCTTTAGGTAATGTGCCTGTTTCTGCTGTCTGTGTTTGGTGTAGTAAAATATAGGCCATGCGTATGTTCTCTGCCTTTGAATTATGGTGCTGGCGGCGAATACTGTGTATACCATGGACTGCCCGAAGAACAAACCAGTCGGTACTAGAGGAGATCAAACCTAAACTTTCTTTAGAAGCTCAGATGACAAGACTTCGACTTTCATACTTCGGACACATCATGCGAAGAGAGAGATCATTAGAGAAAGACATCATGCTTGGCAAGATAGAAGGTCAACGCAAAAGAGGAAGGCCAGCAATGAGATGGATCGCTACGATAACAGCAGCTACGGGTACCAGTCTGTCAACAATGAGCCGCCTGACTGAAGACCGAACACAATTTAGGATAGCTATCCAGAGGGTCGCCATGAGTTGACTCCGACTCGACGGCACTTAACAACAACATGTTCTCTGCAATAAAAGAGTGTCTTTACTATCACTGTTTAGTGGTGGGTAAAACTATGGGGACTGGGTTGGCAGGAGCCCCCACTGGGATTTGAACCTGTGATTCTCTGGTCTTACAAGCACTGACTGTGTCTGTTGCACCACACTGTGGCCACAGAGACAGTGCAGTCCCTGGCGTTAGTTAAACCGGCCTGACGAGTCAGAAACCCTGCTCTGCAATAGGTTTACTGTGGCCTCATTTACCTTGCATGCAGACAAAGGTGCACATAAACCTCAGAAAAGGGGCACACACCCATAACCAAGCTGGGCAACAATGATATCATTGGGCAACATTACACAACACTCCCAGGACAGCTCCATTACAATGAAATGATCTTTGAAAGGGTCTGCGGAGCGTAGACCCTTCCACACATCATTTCTTTTTTATTTGGTGCTTTCCAGGGAATGTTGTTCCTTGTTTCCCATTGCTATCACTGTTGCCCAGCTGAATTATGCTTTTTAAAATGTTTCTTGTGGTCATTTTTAACGTTTTATGTGAAATTTTGTTCTGTGCACATGTATCACACTGCTCACGTTTTGTGGGTTTCCCCGGTTTTTCTGTACATTGCTGACGGAAATGGTTTCTCTTCCCTTTAAATGCCTTTAACGACAGGTTTTCATTCGCGTTGGAATTGAGCTCAGAAATTCAGCACGTAAGTATGAGGGGAGCCTCTCCCCGCCCACTCTCTACCCATTGACCCCTTCTCTCCTCCCACTCTCCACCTTCTGTGCTGTTTTAACGCGCCGCGGAGGTTTACGATCGTTAACTGCGGTTAACGCGCGTAAAGTACGTTTAACGATCGTTTGCACGTCTGAACGCGCGTTCGGACGTGCGAATGATCATTAAATGTACTTTACGCGCGTTAATCACGATTACCGCAGTTTAGTAAACATCCCCCTTAATCTTCTTTTTTCCAAATGAGCCCCAACCCAAGGTTAATGCCTTTTGTAATAGACCCCTTAGAAAAAGAGATATTAGGTTTTGTGATATCTACAGTTCCATTAGGGTTTTTTGTACAGTTGGTGCAATTCATCTCTAATACTGTCTATGGTGCCACTTTCAACACTTTGAAGGCATTTTGTAAGGATGAGAGAATGTCTCTGTATCACATCTTTTTAACCTACCAAAGCCAGTTGCGACCTAGCTATTCATTTTTTTAAATCCTTTTAGGGAGTTGGAGAGGCTTTTCTAATTTTTTGCCAGTTCAACTTTAGGATGAATTAACTTCTATTTCAATGCAGAGATTTGGATTCAGATGATGCAAACTCACAATCTCCAGATTTTTAGCATTATAACTAAAGCACCCCAGCACCTTTTAATTTAAAGGGGTAATCACTTTTGTGCACCAAGGAGACAATGCAGTACTTTTACCATTTAATATGTATTGTATTAAATTGAACATCTTGCATTATTTAGCCTTAAAGCATATTAGTTTACCACAATGTGAGTTTCAAAATAATGAAATCCAAAGGATACTGATCTTGATGGACCCGGTACCTCATTATTATTGCAAATTGAATAATGCAGATTGCATTTAACTGTTCAAACTGTATTATTCCCAGGACAATGACACCAGCTGTGCGTCTTTTTTGACAGCTCGAACCCTGGAAATAGTATTGCAAGACTACTGCTAGAGATTGACTGGTGCCATATTGAACCCAGCAATCAACAGGGTAAAAGTGACTAGGGATCACTTCTGCCTTCTTCCACTAGTTACCAGAGAATAACTTAGTAGATTCTGGGGGCTGGGGGTTAGACGTAGGGGATGCATCTTTGAGACAGAGGGGGTTTGAAGATGAGATGATGTGATTTTGAGTATTGAGGGGGTTCAGGGATATAATTTTGAATGCTGGGTGGTTCAGGGATTGAGGGATGTGATTTTGAATGCCAGGGGTTGCAAGGGTGGGGGACATGATTTTGAATATTGGGGGAGTTCAAGGGATGGGGTTTGTGATTTTGAATGTCATGGATGAGGGATTGGGAGATTTGGTGTCAGGGATATCGAGAATATACCACCAATAGTTCCTTTAGAAGATAGCAGACCCAATTTGGGGCCCACTATCTACATTACTTCAGCCAAAATTGTTTGATATTCCTATTTCCAGCAGCACAAATGTCTAAAGTACCACAGGTAAGTGACTGCCAAAATAAGTATAACTGTGGTAGAATGTATTATTTCACCGTGGCCTAGTAACTACCCTCCCCCTCCCAGTTAGAAATTTAATGCTAAAAAATGCAGGGTCATGCATTTGGGCTGCAAAATCCAATCGAGTCGTACAGTATAAGGGATGAAGTACCTCTGTCCACAAAAGAAAAGTGGGACCTGTGGGTGATTGTTTCTGATAATCCTAAGGTGGCTAAACATGTAGAAAAGGTGACGGCAAAAGCCAGAAGGATGCTTGGGTACATAGGGAGAGGAATGGCCAGCAGGAAGAAGGAGTTGATAGTGCCTCTGTATAAGTCTTTGGTGAGACCTCATTTGGAGAACTGTGTGCAATTCTGGAGACCGCACCTTCAAAAGGATATAAACAGGATGTAGTCTGTACAGAAGGTGGTTACCAAAATGATCAGTGGACTTTGTCATAAGGCATATAGGGACAGACTTAAAGATCTCAATATGTATACTTTGGAGGAAAGGCAGGAGAGGGAAGATATGATAGAGGCATTTAAATACCTCCATTGGCATAAATACTCAAGAGGAGAGCCTCTTTCAATTGAAATAAAGCTCTGCAATGAGGGGACATAGGATGAAAGAGGATAGACTCAGGAGTAATATATGGAAATATTTCTTTATGGAGAGAGTGGTAGATGCGTGGAACAGTCTCCCAGTGGAGGTAGTAGAGACCAGGACAATATATGAATTCAAGAAAGCATGCGACCAACACAGAAGACCTCTAAAGGGAAAACATAGGACTATAATATTTGGAATGGAAGGGCAGACTGGATAGGCCATATGGTCTTTTTTCTGCTGTCATGTTTTTATGTTTCTTAATATCTGACCTATGCCCTTGCGAGACAATTTAGTAAAATCAAGCACAAGGGGTAGCAGAGGAAGGAATATCAATTCTAACTCAGATCCTAGCACGTTATTAACACAGAGAGTCATGTTTACTAACAAGCGTTACCCAGGTAGCTGTAGGGTGAGTGCATGGTATCAGCTCTGTGCTAAAAGGTAGCACAGGGCCCCACTCTAAGAACCCCATGCTAATCTTATAGTGCGTGCCTGGGTGGTGAATGGGGGGGGGATGGTTCATTCCCACTGCAGCATTGCTAGCTCAGGCGTTGAAGCCCTTGCAACCTGCACTCGGTGCAGGTAGTGTGAATGCAACTAATGCCACCTCAGTGAGTTGCATTAGTTGCTCCCACTGCTGTTTTTACCATGATGAAGCACAGTAACTTCAGGGAGGTGGTTGTAACCCCTCTTCAGTTAGTGCAAAGCCCCATTTTAGTAATGTGGTCCATGCCCGTGTTAACAGCACAGGGCTTAGTAAACATGCTCCAAAACCAAAGGTCAAATAGCTTTTAACAGCAGTGTTTGTTTATTTATTTCATTTTTTAATTTAACTCGGACCTTCCCAGTAGTAGTTCAAGGTGAGTTATATTGAGGTAGAGTAGGTATTTCCTTATCCTCAGAGGGCTTACAATTTAAGTTTACATCTAAGACAGTGGAGATTAAAGGGCAGAGTAGTTTTTAAAAGATTTTACAAATACATTAAAAAACCCTATCCATATTAAAGAGCCCAATTCCTCTTTGGTTCACAGGAGACTAAATTAATCTTATGGTAATAGGAAATTCTATTGCACTGATTTTTAGATTTGGATGATACTAGTTTCCATAGAAGTTTGTTTTCACTCAATGGATTTTTTTTGAAAGGTTTAAACAGTTTATAATGACTAGGGGTTTGGTGACTCTAGAAATGTGCTGAATCTCTTGGTTTTGTTCTTTTTCCCTTGATATTCCATAATTAGAGTGCAGATGTTAAACCACTGCTTTAGTATTGCTGACTCCTGAATCTGTTTTGTTGAAGTGTTCCCCCAACAGCCATGTGGTGCAATTTTATAGCACTGTACTCCTTAAGAAGGTAAAACTTAGTTTAAAATAATCTTATTTAGGCAGTCTAATGTCTCAGTAGCAAAGCTTCATGCTTCCATGAAGAAAACTTTGATTTGATTCCCAATATGAGATTCTGGTCACTGAGAATAATTTTATAACAGGTCACCTATGTGCAAAGGCCAAATAGGCCCCTATTTTAAGGCTATTTGATAAAGACAAATAGATCCTATGGGCCTGATTCTGCAAGGTGGTTAGTTGGGCTGTACATCCCAGCGGGATGTCCATCCCCACTAAAACCTGCACCGTATGCTGCCTCTTGGTCCTCCTGTATGCAGAGAGATGCTGTGCGTGCTGTAGGGGATGGAGGTGGCACAGGGACAGAGAGTGAGTGGAGTATGGGCAGGACTGGCCCTGGATGTAAAGAACCGATTCAGGTCACGGCCCTGTTCGACCAGGGAGCTCCAGGCGGATGGCCAGCTTATTCCTCCTGCTGCCTGATCAGGGCCCTGGCTGCCCCCGCTGGGGTCAGGTGGCAGGGAAACTGGGGTCTCCACAGCAGCGGGATGGATGTGCCATTGGACATCCCTACGATGATGCAGGAGCATGCCAGGCCATCTCTTCGTGCCCAAACATGCACCCACAGGAATGTCATGCTCCTGTGGTGCAGTCGGGCACTGACAGGCCAGTCCTGTTTGGGGCCATCCAGATGGCCTGCCTGGACATGCCCCATCTGGGATCGAGCTCAATGTATCTTTATGAATTTCTAGTGCAATACTGGCAGAACTGAAGCTGTGGACCAGTAGTTCTCAACTCAGTCCTCTAGGACCACCAGTTTTTCAGGATATCCACAAGAATATTCATTAGATAGATCTGCATACACTACTTCCATTGTTTGCAGATCTATCTCATGCATATTCATTGTGGAAATCCTGAAAACCTGACTAGCCTGGGTGTCCCATAAGACTGGGCTGAGAACCACTACTGTAGACATTTATCCCTTCTTGGGAGTAGGCATACGTGTTTACTTTATAAAATGCACATGCAAATGGTGACCCCGCCCATGCTCTGCCCAAACCCCTCCCCTGAATATGCCTACTCTAAAGTCAGGTACAAGTACATGCCTAAATGTATGAAAAAAATATTTGTAAAATTACCTCATGAGTGACAGGCTTAAGAAGATTGAGGTAACATTTATAGCCTCTTCTGTTTTTTTAAGTAAGAAAGAGAGACTTGATTATCATATTACTAATACAATTGCCGTTACTAAGAAATTTTACCGCCATCTTCCTGGATGACACATAAACGTCTTTCATTAAATTCTAAGGAAACTGAGACAATGGTGATAATCAACACATCGATAGAACCTGATAACATCATCATTCAACAGGCCTGCAGAACTATCTCTGTTTGATAAGTGAAAAAAGTAAAGCCTATATAAAGAATAGCTCACTCAAAACAATCATTTTTTTTGTTGGACTATTTCATTCAAAGCCACCATTTATGAGCTGTTCCTAGCACATTAGTCCTTTTATTCTTTTATGGGATCAAAGTGGATTTAAAAAACAGCGGGAAAACCCATTCTATTCACACTTCAATTTAATGAAATATCCTGAAAGCTGACCACGACAGTTGTGTTTCAAACAGTCTTAACTTAGTTTGCCATCAGGGCACAGATAATTCCATATGTATTCAATCACTTATAATGAATTTCTTCTCCCAACAACTCGATCTTCACATCTGCTATGAGCTATATCTATTCAGTCAGAGATTTGCTGTTTTGGAGTTGTTCTGGACTCCATTCTATCACTGCTGAGTTTTTTAAACTCAGAATGGTTAGGGGCTTGAAACATTTTTGATATGGTGGTACAATCCTTAGTGATACCTTCTCTTGATTACTGTAATATTATTTATTTAGGGCTACCTGATAGTTCACTCCGTTATTTACAAATGAGCCAAAACTCTGCTATTCGAGCAATTTTTTCTCTACAAAGAATGGACCATCTCTATGGGTATTTTATTTTATTGCCTTGGTTACATATTAAACAGCATGCATCTTTTAAATGTTTTTGCATGGTATACTAATTTTTGCATTCTGAATATTATAGTGAACGTTCTGCCTTATTGACCTCTAATATTTGATCTAGATCACTTTGCTGAAGTTACTGCGACCTACTGGGTGTTCCTTCTGTTTCCCTTGTGCATAATACTCGTTAGATCGTGGGAATTCGCAATGGTCAGCCCAGTCAGTTAGAATTTGCTTCCACTGGCTCTTCAACAATCAAATGATTATTTGTTTTTTTGGAAACTTTTGAAGGCACATATGCTTGTATAATTTATTCCTCTTCCTTTCTTTTTATCACAGATTCATTTAAGTTCTTTATTGTTTCTTGATTTTAATATGTGTGTATTGTGGTAACTTGCTCAGTAATTTTAACGACGAGTGAGAGAAAAATATGAATATGTTAAATGACATGAAATCTTTGAGTGTGTTTTATGATGTATGCAGACTGTGAAGGTAACCCTGCTCTACTATGTGTTATTACTGCAATGACTGGGCCAAAGGTATAAGAAAGTGGAGTTTAACTGAGAAACTACTTTGGTTACTGCAGATAATGCTTCCACTGAGCCACTGTTTTGGCCCTCATTGCAAATGGTAGTGAGTATAGTTAGAGCACAAGTAAGGTATGGAGAAAGGCAAATCAGTCAAAAAAAAGTCACTTTCCTATTATAGTGGTAATGTTCTCTCCACTCAATAGTATGCAATCCCTTTGCATTACTGAGCATTGCAGATATAGTTGTGGTCAACATTGTTGGTACCGTTGCATTTTAGATATGTTGTGTACAATATCTTGAGAAAAAAATTGGAAATATTCCAATTGTATGTCATCATAATATTTGAATAATATGTTCAAAGGCATATAACCAAAAAAAAAGATGTCTGTGCAACTGAGATATAATAATTTCTGAGAAAAAAAATATGACCTAGACAGGAATTATGGCACCTTTACTAATATTTGGCTGCACAACCCTTGGCAGTGATGACAGCCTCCACACATTTCTTGTAGGCATCTATAAGTTTCATACATTTGTCTGCTGATAGTTCATTTCACTCTACAACTGTGATTTGTTCCAGCTCATGAATGTTTCCAAGGTTCCTTTTACCAATGGCAAATTTCAGCTCTTTCCAAAGGTTCTCAATTGGATTGAGATCAGGACTCATTGTTGGCCAGTTACAAACAGTCCATTTGTTCATTTTTAACCATTCTTTTGTATTTTTGGATGCATGTTTTGGGTCATTGTCCTGCTGGAAGGCCCTTGACCTTTGACCCAGACCTAGCTTTCTGACACTAGGTAGCACATTTCATTCCACAATAACTTGATAGTCCTCTGACTTCATGCTTCTTTTAATAAGTTCCAAGCCTCCATCTCCAAAAGAAGCATAACAGCCCCACAACATTATGGAACCTCCACCTTCGTCGTATCACTACATAGCACCATGTTTCAGGCCATCATCAGTCACTCAGCCCTTCATCAGGCTAGATGGAATGCTAAAGCAGAATGTTCAATCCTTTTTATAGGGAAGTGGGAAATGACGTCAAGAGATCCTAAAGTAGCATTTTGGTACTTCTGATTGGTTACATGGCAATATGTAGCAATACAGCGTTTTAGTCTCATTTCAGCAGAAGCGTTCGGATCTTATGATCCACAGGAGTGGCGGCATACGACGATGAAGAGAGCATGCTGAGCTAGCAAGATTTATAACAGCGACAACAATGATCATTGGTCAAATTTAAATGGAAGCTAAGTTCGCGTTTTTCTTCATTTATTAGTGAATTATATCATTGCCGTTGTAGTACCACACCTACCTGAGGGATTTGCGAGGTGCAATTTTCCCTTGGTTAAACACAGGCATGGCTTGCAGGATTGTGAGCTGTTGGTTTAGTTAACAAAAAGAATAAAAAGGAAGATTTGTTTCAGGAGGGTATTTTCTCATGGCAAATATTCCGACATTATCTCTATAGAAATTTAATTTGTATTATCTTTTGAATTAATAATCATTCCTGGCAATGCTCCCATTTTTATACTGTTTCCTACTATTTTCTTTTTTAATTTTTCTTGTTTATTTGATTCTTTTATGTGTCATATATGTGTGCATACAGTATATAGTTCACTGGACACTGTTTTTTATGGAGATATTGGAGATTAAGGGGTTGAACTGCATGGGTGCCAATAAAGCTGATCACAACTGTATATATTTTTTATTTATTTATTTATTGGATTGTATAAAAATCAAATTGACTACTTACCAATGAGATAGGTGTATAAGCCTGCATACTAAATTGTAAATAGTTGTTACCTGTTAACCTGTTATCCATGTTTATTTACCCTGTTTATTGTAAGTGCATTGAACTGCCCTCTTTGCACAAATACGTTTCCTGTAAACTGCGCTGATAATAAATAGTGCGGTATAGAAAAGCAATTAAATAAATAAATAAATAAATAAATCTGTGGAAGTCAACGATGGAAAAGGTCTATAACATCAACAAAGACAAATTGAAAAATTGCAAGAGGATCTTGATAAATTGGAAGACTGGGCATCAAAATGGCAGATGAAATTTAATGTGGACAAGTGCAAGGTTATGCACCTAGGGAAGAACAACCCAAACTATGGTTACACGATGCAAGGTTCCACATTAGGAACCACCACCCAGGAAAAAGATTTAGGCGTCATTGTGGATACCATGTTAAAACCCTCGGCCCAGTGTGCAGCGGCGGCCAAGAGAGCAAATAGAATGCTAGGTATGATAAGGAAAGGAATGGAAAATAAAACAAAAGATATTATAATGCCTCTATATCGTTCCATGGTGAGACCGCACCTTGAATATTGTGTGCAATTCTGGTCGCCGTATCTTAAAAAGGATATAGCGATTTTAGAAAAGGTACAGAGAAGAGAAGGATACTCCTATGAAGAAAGGCTAAAAAGGTTAGGGCTCTTTAACCTGGAAAAGAGACGGCTGAGGGGAGATATGATAGAAGTCTATAAATTAATGAACAGAGTGGAACGGGTAAACGTAGATCGATTGTTTACCTTATCAGAATATAGAAAGACTAGGGGACATGCAATGAAGCTACAGGGTAAACTATTTAAGACTAATAAAAGCAAATATTTTTTCACTCAACGTGTAATCAAACTCTGGAATTTGTTACCGGAGGATGTAGTGAAGGCTGATAGTGTAGCTGGGTTTAAAAAAGGTTTGGACAAGTTCCTGGAGGAAAGGTCCATAAACCATTATTAAGAAGTGACCGAAGATATCAATGCTTGACCCAGTGCAAGCATTGTGGAACTTGTGTCTCTTGGGGAAACTGCTAGGTACATATGACCTAGATTGGCCACTGTTGGAAACAGCATACTGGGCTTGATGGACCTTGGTCTGACCCAGTATGGCATATCTTATGTTCTTATGTAACCTGGAGCTGGCTGTGGTACAGATCATCAACTACTAGTATGCAAACTCAAGCTAAAGTTGAAAAAGAGCAAACCTCTCATGAATGTTGCAAAATATGACCTTGAGAATATACCACTGGAATTTAAAGACTGCCTGCAAAATCGATTTGCTGCTTTAGATACAAATGATAGAGCTCCAGAAGAGTTATGGAATGACATCAAGAAGGTTGTGTTGGAAGAAAGCGAGAAGTCTCTACAAAAGGTGAAAAAGAAAAAACGGCCAAAATGGATGACGGAAAAAACTCTGAAAATTGCCCAGAAACACAGAGAAGCTAAAGCCAGAGGAGAAAGAAAGACAATCACAGAACCCAACAGAGATTTCCAACGTGCAGCAAGACAGGACAAGGAAAAATACTACAATGACGCATGCAAGGAAATAGAAGCAGAAACTATTAGAGGAAGAACAAGATCGGCTTTCCTAAAGCTACGAGAGTTCGGGAAAACGTTCCAGCCTCAAATTGGAATGTTACAAGATGCTCAAGATTCTATGTTGAATGATGCTGAGAAGATCAAGAAAAGATGGAAGGAATATACAGAGTTTTTATATGATAAAGATGAAGTGGACCAACAGCCGTTTCAACCTGTACCTTATGATTGGGAACCATTGGTGATGAAAGAAGACGTTGAAGCAGCATTAAAAGCCTTATCAAAGAACAAAGCGCAAGGCATTGATAGCATTCCCATAGAAGTATTACAGCAATCTGATGCAGCTGTTACCGTACTTACAAAGCTCTGCCAAGAAATATGGAAGACAATATCATGGCCAACTGACTGGAAAAGATCTGTGTTTATACCAATACTAAAGAAAGGTGATCCAACTGACTGTGGAAATTATCGCACAATTGCTCTGATCCCACATGCCAGCAAGATTCTACTGAAGATTATTCAAAAGAGACTACAACCATACCTGGAACAAGAACTACCTGAAGTGCAAGCAGGGTTCAGGAAAGGGCGAGGAACGAGAGACATCATTGCGGATGTTAGATGGATCCTTGAAAAGACTAAAGAATACCAAAAGGATATCTATTTGTGCTTTATCGACTATAACAAAGCTTTTGACTGTGTAAACCATGAGAAACTCTGGGCCACATTAAGAAGCATGGGTATACCAGAACACCTGATCGTACTCTTGCACAGTCTGTACATTGATCAAAAAGCAACAGTTCAAACAGAACAAGGAGAAACAGAATGGTTTAAAATAAGCAAAGGTGTAAGACAAGGCTGCATACTTTCCCCCTACCTGTTTAATTTATATGCAGAACAAATCATCAGAGAAGCCGGATTGTATGAAGACAACAGAGGTGTGAAGATTGGTGGAAGACTCATCAACAACCTTCGCTATGCTGATGATACCACATTACTGGCTGAAAGTGAAGATGATCTGAAACATTTGCTTCTCACAATCAAAGAACATAGTCTCAAAATGGGCCTGCACCTTAATGTAAAGAAGACAAAGATCATGACAATTGGCATAATCAACAGGTTCATCGTTGAAGGAGAAGAAATTGAAATCGTGAACAACTTTAACATACTTGGATCAACTATCAATAAAGAAGCAACAAGCAGTCAAGAAATCAGACGACACATTGCTCTTGGCAGAATGGCTATGAAAGACCTAGATAAGATTCTCAAGAGCAGAGATGTCTCTCTCCATACAAAGATTCGACTTGTTCAAGCCATGGTATTTTCAATAACATCATATGGATGTGAAAGCTGGACAGTGAAAAAGATAGACAGGAAGAAAATTGATGCCTTTGAATTATGGTGCTGGTGGCGAATACTGTGTATACCATGGACTGCCCGAAGAACAAACCAGTCAGTACTAGAGGAGGTCAAACCTAAGCTTTCTTTAGAAGCTCAGATAACAAGACTTTGAGTTTCATACTTTGGACACATCATGCAGAGAGAGAGATCATTAGAGAAAGACATCATGCTTGGCAAGATAGAAGGTCAATGCAAAAGAGGAAGGCCAGCAATGAGGTGGATCGATAAAATAACAGCAGCTATGGGTACCAATCTGTCAACAATGAGCCGCCTGACTGAAGACCGAACACAATTTAGGATAGCTATCCAGAGGGTCGCCATGAGTCGACTCTGACTCGACGGCACTTAACAACAACAACATTTATTTATTTATTTAAGTTTTTATATACCACACTATTCATCATCAGTGCGGTTTACATTAAACAACATATTACCTAGCCAGTATAAAACTGACATAGTTTTACAGATAACAGGGAATATAAACTGGGTATGAACAGGGGAAAACTATATACAATTAAACAGGTAACATCGTGGCCTGATATTTACAGAAATGCAGCACTTTCCGCAGTTTTATTACCTCTGTTCTGGGTTATAGCTATGTGAGAGGCAGTTAAGGGTGTCAGGCGAAAGGCAATGCTAAGGTATGTATGGTAGATTGAAGTGCAAAGTGAATAAATAGTGCTTAATGGCCTTTCTAAATTGAATGATGTCCCTGATTGATCTGATGCTGGGGGTGAGTTTGTTCCAGCATTTGGGAGCATAAGACACAAAAGCTCTGTTAGTAGTTAGTTGTGCCCATTTTGTGGAATTACTAGGAGTAACTAGTGTGTTTTCGGCTACTAGTCTCCTGGATCTATTGTTTGGTGCATGGGTGAGGAGATTTGAGATCGATGTAGGGGATATTTTATTAATGGCCTTGAAAGTGATGAGGAGAGTTTCATATAGTATTCTGCAGCTTATCGGGAGCCAGTGTAAATCCATTAGGATCAGTGTTATATGATCTCTCTTTGAAGCTCCGGACAAGATGTGAACCGCTGCATTCATCGCCAATTGAAGTGGACTTAGTGTATTCTTGGGGAGGCCATGCAGAACGATATTCACATAGTCGAAGTGAGGTGTGACTATTGCTTGGAAAGTTGTACAGAAATCTTTGGTCTCTAGCATGGGTCTCAGGTGGCGCAGTGTTTTTATCTTGTAGTAGATTGTCCTTACGGTGCTCTTTATATGCTCCTTAAGATTAAGTTGTTGATCGAGTATCACACCAAGGTACCTTATGGTGGCCTTGACTGGAAGTTCTGTGTCTCTTACTATGAGGGTTGGTGGGGGAGAAAATTGCTTGTTTCTTGTGGCTATGAGTACTTCGGTTTTCTTGAAATTTATTCTCATGTTCTGATTGAGGAGCCAGTCAGTTATTGCATTGAAGCAGTTGATTAGTGCTGAGTAGTCAGGATTTGAGACGTTGATCGGTGTGAAAATTAGCACATCATCTGCATATAATAGGCAAGATATACCGAAGTCTCTGGTGATTTGGCAGATTGGCTGCATATATATATTAAAAAGCAGTGCAGATAAGGAAGAGCCTTGGGGTACTCCTTGCTTCTGTCGGAAGGACTCAGATGTATTGTTGCCTATACGGACCTGTTGCCGTCGATCTTCTAGGTATGATTTGCACCAGTCCCAAGCGAGGCCTTGGATGCCTTTTTCATGGAGTCTAGCTAGAAGACTCTTATGGTCAACTGAGTCAAATGCTACCAATATGTCCAGGAAAATCATTGCAAAGGCCATCTGTATGTTGTCAATCCCGCATATGAGTTTGTTGAATAGCGAAGTCATGAGTGTTTCAATTCCATGAGCTTCTCGGAATCCGTGTTGGCATGGGTCCAACGGGGCTGATGTGTCTATGTGATGCTGGATCTGCCTCTGAGTCTTCTTCTCAAGTATTTTGGCTAGAAAAGGAATACTAGAAATTGGGCGGTAAGACTCTTCCTTCTTTGGATCCATCTGGTTCTTCTTTAGCAGTGGATGAATTGATGTCTGTTTAAGGGCAGCAGGGAAAACCCCAGTTAGGTAGGAGAGTTTTGTGATCCTAGCTATGCAAGGGCTAAGTTCAGCACACAAGGTTTTGATCCAGTGTGATGGACATGGGTCATTTGGTGCTGTGGTGGTATTTATGGCGGCAATAATGTCTTCAATGGTTTTTCTTGATGGGGGTGAAAATTTAATGAGTGAGGTTTGAGTTTGGGAGGATTAGGTTAGAACTTGTAATGAAGTTGTAGTCGCCTTGACTAATTTGGATTGGATGAAGTTGGCATATAGTTGTGGTTGTATGAATTCTTGTTGCGGTGGCGACGTCTCTTTAGTTAGCGTTTTTACTAAATTGAAGAGATCACGTGGTCTGTTTAGTGCTCTGCTGAGTAGTTCAGAATGGAACTCTTTCCTTGTAGCCCAAGTTAATTCGTGATGAGTTTTCAGGTGAGTAAGGTATTCTTCTAGGTCCCAGGAGTTGTGGGCACGTCTCCACTTTCTCTCTAGCTTCCTCAGTTGAAGTAGAGATGTTCGTAGCTCGGGAGAGAACCATGGAGCATCCTGCTTTTTATTGGAATGATTATTGGGTGGCAGTTTCTTGTTCATGATTGGTTGTTGGGCGTACTGATAGAGGGTGTCATTCCAGTTGGAGATCATTTCATTCAGGTTGTCCGTTGGCTGGGATAGTTTTGGTAGAGCTTGTTTGGTGAGCACCTCTATGTCCAGCAGCTTAAATCGCCCTGAATTTGCTGTTGTTGTGACTGGTTGGATGAGTGTGTTTGGATCTGCTGTTATCCGAAATGTAATCAAGCTATGGTCTGACCAAGGGACTGGGGTGATAGAGAGTTGAATTTGTCTACTTGTGCTTGTGACTGCTGGTGGAACGAATATCAGATCAGGGATGTTCCCTCGTTGGTGGGTAGGGTTGTTTACGATTTGCTTGTATCCAAGGTCTGTCATTAGATCCAGGAAGGTACTAGATAAATCCTGTTGTAGGGAGGCGAGGTTAAAGTCATCCATCAACCAATTTGGTGTGTTAGGGTTATCAGGGTTGCAAGCCAAGTTGATTATGTCAGAGAGATCATCTGATACTGCGTTTGGTGCTGAGTAAATGAGATTGATAGTGTTAATTCTATTTGTGATAGTTATAGTGTCTAGGTGCTGGGTGCTCCTGGTTAGGGACACTCGGTATTGTAGTGCAGATTTTGCTATTATGAAAACTCCTCCACCTCTTCTATTATCTCTGTTACAAGAGAAGAGAGAGAAGTTAGGGGGTGATTTGGTTAACTAGGACAGCGTCTGAGTCTGAGAGCCATGTCTCAGTGACCATTAGTAAGTCTAGGTTGTGGTTGGATATTAGGTCTGTAATGGCTGGCCATTTATTGCGGACAGACCGTGCGTTGATGAATGCACACCTGAGGTCGTGTTGCACGTCATCTTTGTTGGTCTTTGTGTTGGTGGTGAAATCCAGTGTTATGTAGAGCAGGTGTGTCTGCCTCCTATATTGTAGGTTTGGCTGAGGTTGGTGATAATTGCAGTGATGTTTTCTATTTGATCCTAGGAGTAATGGGATAGGATTGTGGTCAGGTATGATTGCATCAGAGTCATGGATAGTCATGGCAATGGTATAGAGGAGAGCGAGGGTTAGGGTCAAAGTAGGCATGATTAGCTTTCTTTGAGGTTCTCTCTGGTGATTGAATATAGCGTCCCAATAGTACCTGGGTATACAGGGTTGACTTGGGATACATGGAGTATGTCAAGTATGGTACTTTCTCAATATCTATATGAGAAGGTAATAAGAGAGAGAGAGAGAGAGAGAGAGAAAGTGGCTAGGATACAGCTTTTGTGAGAGAGCTTATAAGTACATCACAGTTGAAACATTGTTATAGTAGTAGAGACAGTGTTATTACAAGGTGCTGGTTACATTATAGATACTTAGTAAAGCAGTTAATTACATCTCTTTTACTGTTTATCAGATAGTAATAGTACAACACGTCGTAGGTTAAGAGTTAATGCCTGAGGAATTAATATCTAGCATAGTTATTTCTAGATTACCTCTCAGGTAGCTTACAGCAGCGGAGTGTCTCTGATTAAGGGGAGATAGTAATAGGCTGGATAGCGATTCATATGGGTTTGGCATACCCTCCGTTGTGGGCACTTCGTCAGTGTTTCCTTGGCTGATAGGACTCCGAGAACCCGATCTGAGGGCTGTTGAAGTTGAAATTTGGGTGCTGATGGAATGTAATCAGGAGGCGGCAACACACAGGCGGTGTATGAGAGTGGGATCTCACGGGCCCACACAGTCAGGCCCGCGCCTAAGGGAATTTTATGGAATTTTAGAAGGGACATCCAAGTTCATTCTGGGACATCAAAGCTAGAATGAAAAAAAGCAAGCACGTTCAGGTGCAGACATGATTTCACTGATGCGGATGTGCCTGATATGCATGTCTGTGGGAGTGTCTACTTAGATATCCCCATAATAATATTTCAGAACCTAGACATGGTTAGAGTAGTGGGCTAGGAACTGGAAAGCCAGGGTGCAAATCCCACTGCTCTTATTATTGAAATTGTGCTGTGTACTGGGGTTGACAGAGTGCTTTCTTCTCTACACCCTCTGGATGTTTCCGAGATCAGGTGGGGATGTCGAAGTTCCTGGGAATGCCCCAGCCACACTTCCAACACACCCCTGTTCAGACTTGGATGTCCTCATGCTGGGGATGCCCACAGAACCAGTTTCTAAAATGGTTTTGGACATCTCTATGCCTGTTTTAGGATATCTAAAGCACACATAGGGCTTCTAAAATGACCCCCATAGTGACCTAGTAGGAAGTGTTAGAAAAAATACCATTTTTACCACCCTGCTTGCCCATTTCCCCCTGCCTTACATGTCCTTCACAAACGCTACCTCCCAGCTAGCAGCCAAGCAAATTTGCCAACCTGCATTGCTCTAGCTCTGGTCATCACACTTTGTTTCCATACTTGTGCTAAGGATATCTTTCAGCTGTCCATTGTATGAATTTAGCTGCCTGCTGGAGATCATCTTTTCTTCTTAGTGCACTTTGTTGTGAAATGTAGGCAACTCAGATTGCTGTCATAACAGCAAACCTAATAGCTACCCTCAATTAGATCTGAGCACGTACCAACCCTTATGGTCATTTTGGTTTCTCTTTCTCCTTGAGAGTTTAAGGGCATACTTCTGTTCTGTTTAAATTAGCTCTGGCATCTCTTTTTTGTCCTGATACCATTCCAGACAAATTAATCTTCATTATTATCAAATTTGCTTTGTTTTTCCTATAAGCCTTCAGGGGATTTAAACTAGCAATCTTTGAACTTCATGGTAGTAATTCTAGCACTGCACTATCATACCGCATAAATATACCATTGCAGAAAATATATGTCTGTCACAGATATATTTTGGTAGCTTAATGGTAACTGATACATACAGCCTGGCCCATCTACTCTGCCCCTTTTTTTCTATTGAATTTGACGCCATAGACTAGGGATGTGCACAGGCAAGACACATTTATTTGGTTTTCTTTATTATGCATGAGGTTTTCCAGATTTTCAGGGTTGGGTTTTTTTTTAAATTAATTTCATATAGTCGTTTTCAGAGGGAATTTTAGTATGCACTAAATTGATTATTGCAACTAACCAACAGATTAAATTGTGTTGTCGATTAATTCTCATTATTGGACATGTTTACTAAAGTGCATTAAGCACTTAGGAACATGCTTACTAAAGTTCGCCAGTGGTTAATATGGGGTTTGCTGCACACTAAGGGGGGTATTTTAGAAGTCCAATTCATGAGGTGGACAACTGAAAATGGGTACTTAGACGTGTAAAGTATGGAGAACTCCCTGAAACCATTTTAGAAGCCAGATATGTTGGCGTCCTGAGTGCAAGAACATCCATGTAGCATGGGGATGTGATAGAGATATGGCAAGGGCAGAGCAAGGGAAATGCATGTAATGATTTCAGAATGGTACAAGCACATCTGGCTCTGGTTGGTACAACATTCATGTCTATATCTTCTCCTGACCATGAGAAATGGATGTAACTCTTCCAAAAGAAAGTACAGAATGTTTTTTCATCTCCACGAGTATTATTTCCGGCCGAAAGAAACCCGTGCTAAATATATACTTCAAACATATTACTGGCCAACTGCTGCACGTATGAGTATCTGAAATGGAAGGCCAGGACATTTTAGTCTCACAACATAGCTGCTCCCTTTCTGAAATACCCCTGCCAGCATGTTCAGGTACCATTGTGAGCCTGTGAAATTTGGAGACATCCACATTTGTAAAATGGCCTACACCTGTGCACGTACTCAGCCTTGCTATCTGCATGGGGCCCATCTTTAGAATCGGTAAGTGGGATTTACATTTTTGGGATGGAAATGTAGTGATTTTAGAAGACACGTATTTGTGTCTTCCTTCATTGCTGCCATTCCCACGGATTTTTGAACGTTCTGCTCTGGAAGTCCCAAATTCTTCCAAAATGTCCCTTCTAAAATCCCATTTTATGAGTGCCATCCTAAAAGTGAAAAATTAATGCATAACTTGGCAATGATTGGGTGGGTTAGGGGCAGAATGTTTATGTTTATGTTTATTTAAAATTTGTTATACCACCCAACACCATGGGCATCTGGGTGGTTTACAATCATAAAATCATAAAATTACATAGCTGCAGAAACAGAAAGGAACACCATTATTAAAGAACAATAAAGAAGAGTAAAGATGACAGGGAACAGTTAAACGAAATAAGACAATGAAAACACAACAACAAGGAAAATAAGAAAAGGAGTGGGGACTACAGGGGAAGGTCAAATGCCAGGCTAAACAGGTAGGTCTTGAGTTTTGTTTTGAAAAGATGGAATGACGTTTCGGATCAGAGGGAAAGGGGAAGCGAATTCCAGAGCCTCGGGCCTAAGAAATAAAAAGCGGAAGAGCGAGTGGATTCCAGGTGAGCATGCGAGGGAGGGGGGAGGGACATATGATTGACATGGATAAAATGGAGTGAACAGTGAGGAGTATGAAAGCGGACCTGGTCTGCAAGATAAAGGGGGATGCCTGTGTGGAGTGCCCTGTGAACGAAGGTAAGAATCTTATACTGAATACGGAATGAGACTGGTAACCAATGTTGTTGCATAAGAAGAGGGGTGACATGTTCAAACCGGGAAGCATGAGTTAAGAGGCAGACCGCAGTGTTCTGAATATGCTGGAGACGGGAAAGTTGGGACTGTGGGAGACCTGCTAAAGCAACGTTGCAGTAGTCGAGTTGGGACATCACTAAGGAGAGTAGAAGTGTAGCCAAGGTGGGGGAGGAAAGAAAGGGGTGAACAGCCTGCAGCTGCTTAAGAGAAAAGAATGACCGCTGGACGACTGAAGAAATATGTTCCTTAAAGGAGAGGGAAGAAGCAAGAACTACACCTAAGTAACGGAAAGAAGATACTAAGGGAATAAATTGGGAAGAAAAAGTGGGAGCACACGTGGGGGAGGGGCTCCCTAATGTGAACCAGGTAGCAAAAGACTTAGAGGGGTTTACATGAAGAAAGTCAGATGAGAACCAGGATGCAACGGCAGAGAGACAACGGTTAAGAGGGGTGATGTCTGGAGTGAGAGAGTCAGTGTGATGCAGAAAAAGTATGTCATCCGCATAATAATATGCAGAGATACCAAACTGTTGAACAACAAGTGCAAGAGGAGCCAGAAAGATGTTGAAAAGAAGTGGGGCAAGAACCGACCCCTGGGGTACACCAAAGGAGAGAGGGGTTGGAGCTGAGGAAGAAGACCCAGAAACAACATAGAAAGAGCAATTAGAGAGGAAAGAATGAAACCACTGGAGAACCGTGCCTGAAATACCAGCTTCCTGAAGACGAACAAGAAGGGTACGGTGGTCCACCAGGTCGAAAGCCGCAGAAAGGTCAAGAGAAACAACAAGAGTGAAAAGACCATGATCGTGTGCGTAGTGAAGTTCATTGAGAAAAGAAAGAAGGATAGATTCTGTGCTGTGACCAGGGCGAAAACCTGACTGCCGGGGGTGAAGAGTAAGAGAGGCTTCAAGGTGAGAGGAAAGTTGAAGAAAAACAAGTTTCTCAAGGAGTTTCGAGAGAAAACAGAGATTGGAGATAGGGCGCCAGTTGGAAAGAATGGTGGGATCAGAAGTATGAGATTTCTGAATTGGGCGGACAATAGCATGCTTCCATGGTGTGTGGAAAGTAACAGAGGACAGACTAGTGTTGAAGAGAGAAAGGATATAGGGGGACAAGAGCAATGAGGGCTCCAGCAGCCACCACGAGGGAATAGGATCAGCGGAGCAAGTTGTTTTACGAATAGAAAGAAAGGTCTTATGTAGGGCGGCTGGGGAGATTAACTCAAAGGAGGACCAGGAATGTGATAATGCAGGGGTAGGGGAAGTAGGAGAGGAAGGAAGGGAGGGAGAAGACACAGAGGGAGGGGAAAGGGGAGGAGGACACAGAGGGAAAGACTGACGAAAAGTGTGAACCTTAGAAGTGAAAAAGGAGGCAAGAGAGGAAGGGTCAGGAGGAGTGGGGGAGGATGAAGGGAGAGAAGAAGAAGCCGAGTGGGATGCGGTAAGAGAATGAAGAACAGTATGTAATTGGCGTGAGGAATTGGAGGAGGAAGAAATAAGCCTAGAATAATAGTCACGCTTTGCCGAGTGAAGAAGGGTACGGTAGTGTCGGTGACATGAACGGAAATTCTGCAGATTAGATGGAGATGGGTGCTTTCGCCAATGGCGTTCTGTGCGACAAAGATATTTTCGGTGCAAAAGAAGGCCGGGGTAGAACCAGGGGTGCCAGGGGCGGTGACGAGGGGCCGGACGGGGACAGAGAGGAGCAATACTATCCAGGGCAGAAGAGAGGGAGGAATACCAAAGATGCCCCTGAGCATCGATGGGACGTCATTCAAAATCCTCCAGGAATAGAGAAGCGGAAGAGGGGAATTGAGAAAGTGTGTCTGGGGTAATCTTACGTGCAAGCATCTGTTGGCCTAAACTGGCATTGGGGGCATTGCCAAAAGACTTTGAGGTTGAATCCAACAAAGAGGGCAAAGCAGGGATAGAGAAGAGAAGACAGAAATGATCAGACCAGGGAAGGGAGAAGGAAGAGAGAGAAGAAGGGGGATGGGGGTAGAAGTGGAAGTAATAATAAGATTGAGAGAATGTCCTGCGATATGGGTAGGAAAAGAAACAAACTGGCGAAGAGACAGGTCAGACAGAAGAGTAAGAAAGGAGAAATCCCTCGCTGAAGCAGGAGAGTCAACATGAACATTAAAATCTCCCAGAATCAGAAGATAAGGGTACTGCAATGAGGCTTCCAAAATGTAGAATGTAGGCACTGGCAGCGCAGCACAATTTGCACAGGCATCTTTGGAACACAATAACTGCAGTTGTTAATGTCACTGCAATGGGTGGTATTAAGGGCACCTGCATGCCAGTTAGCACCATGCTGAGTGGTTGCAACATGCTAACAGCAAGGGGCTGGATGCCATGCCCTCTGAGGTTAGCATGGGCCTTGTCACTACATTTTTGGCACAATTGTGTGGGATCTGAGCACATTTTAGCAAACATACTCCTTAGTGCGGGTTTTACCATGCAGCAACCATTAGCACTAATGTTTATGTTTTATTAACATTATTGCATGCCCATCATATAACTATTGCATGCTAAAACAGCACTGTTGTAAAAAAAATGCACTAAGCAAGGGGTATGTTTACTACCAGTGCAGGGTTCAGCATGGTGTAAGTGCACCGCGCTAAAATTTAGCATGGGAGCCCAGTGCAAAATATCCTGTGCTAAATGATTAGCCCATGAATGGATGGAGACAGGGTTTGGTGGATATAAAGTGGGTATTAATGGCATGCCATGGTTAGCACTGGGCTTTCGGGAGTACACTAACCATGGATGTTACCATGGGTGGCATTAAGTGCACCCATGTGTCAATTAATTCAATGCTGTACATAGTATCGCACTATCAGCAGGTGGATAGAATTGCATGCCTCCAAGTATAGCACTAGTTTAGTGGCCTAATTCTACACTACCTGTGTGCACCTCAGTAAATGTGCCCCTATATACCTATTGGCAGATTGACCTCTAGCAATAATACCATGAGACAACTTCTAGGGGGCCAGATCTGTTGTATTGAGGCCCCACACAAGAAAGGGCAAGATCAGAGGGTAACTGTTCCTGTTCCCTAGATTAGACTACCAGAGAGCCCACATGAAAGTGCACTGGTGGGTTGGAGGAGGGTCTGAGTATCGATATGGATTCTTCATTAGGGGAGGGAGGATTGGAGAGAGAGCTTCAGCCTGTATACATTTTCTGGGTGGGGGGTATGGATGGGAGGGGGGGAGCTTATGGTGGGGACTTTGCTTGAGTAAAGGACATCTGAGCGGGGGTCTTGATCAGAAGAGTTCTTGATCAAGGTTCTCCAGCAGGGGCTTCATCAAGGGTATTTTATTTTAAGAGGATTGGAATTAGCAAGAATTTGTCCAAACCTATTTTAAACCCAACTAGTACTAACAGCTTTTACTACATCCCCCAGCATCGAATTCCAGAGTTTGCTTACACATTGATCGGAAAAAATATTTCCTCCTATTATTCTTAAATGTGCTACATTGCATGTGCTTCATTGCATGTATCATAGTCTTTCTACTTCTTGAAGAAGTAAACGACTGATCTATGTTTACCAATTCCATTCCATTCATTATTTTATAGACCTCTATCAAATAAGGGGTAAGACTGATTGAAGCTGAAGGACATTAATGTTCTTTTTGGTACCAAGGCCTCTAAAGATACCACATTGGCCTATATTATATGTTTTGATACTAGATTTCTTTCTTGTGTGATAAATAGTGGGCAGATGCTGGGCATACCTCCTGCACTAACTGCACAGGCTTTACACTTACTTCACTTTAACAGGGTGATGCAGAAAACCAGTGCTAGACATGCGCTGAAGACGACTTTTTTTTTGTTTTTTTGTAAACTCTATTTATTGAAAACCAAATAATACAGAACATGCAAAACAATATTTAAAAAATAACAACAAATACATCAAAAAATGGCATTTCTACTGATCTCCCAGACCTGGATTCCTCAGCAAATCAATCATACAAATACAGCAAGAAAAAAGAATTTACAATATTCCCCTCTCCCCCCCTTTCCCCACCAACCTCCCTCCCACCCTACAGCCTCCCCCTTCAGCAACCAACCCCCCATAGTGAACATGCATATTAATTATATTATTAATATCCTACGACCTTCTCATCCCAATTGAAGCACTTCATTTCGGACACGAGGCCTCAATATCTGAATATATGGTTCCCAAATTAGCAGGAATAAGGCCCAACGTCGAGCACTTCCTCTAGCCTCTCTCCTTTCCATAAGCATCAGTTGGTGGAAATTGTTGCGCCATTCCCAATAAGTGGGACCTGACGCTTCTCTCCACCTATGAAGTATCGGGCCTTTACCCACCAGACATGCCTTCCTGACCAAAAGGCGTTCCCATCTCCCTTTCGGGTGGAGTGGTCCAAGCTGATCTAACATCACAAGCGATGCTGTCCAACGGACTCGCTGTAACACAATCCTACTCATAAAATCAGCTATCCTCTTCCAGTATAGGCAAACTATCGGACACCCCCACCACATATGTCCTAAGTCCGCCAAAGGGCATGGACATTTTGGGCATCTGCCCAACTCAGTGAGATGGGATCGTAACGCCCGTCTTGGAGAGAAATGTGCCCGTAGGATGCATTTAAACTGTATCTCCCGCCATCGAGCTCCCCTCACCAGCCCCGCAATCCCACTCAAGGCCTGAAGGATTGAGCCAGGAGCTACCAAGATATTCAATTCTTGTGCCCACAAAGCTTCTTCCACCCTATAATCAGGCAAACTGCTATAGTCATCTAATCGTCTTTTCAGCTGTGCAATTGTAGGCGGTGACTCCTCCCCCAGTGCAAAGAACTCTAATATCTGTGCCGATCTTTCCACCCGCAGTGCATCTTCAAAATAGTAATGGATCGTTGGAGCTGCACATGACAAGCTTTAATGTACCATTGTCTGATCATTGAATTTCTCTCCTTATGAGATATACAAGCTGAGGTGGTAAGAAGGGTTTTTTTTTTGTTTTGTTTTGTTTTGGTGAAGCCAAAAGGGAAGAAAACAATGACATCGGCGCAGAAAGGGGGACGCCGTGAAAAGGAGAAGTTAGTCAAACAGCATAAAATAACAGAATATCATACACCTCCGAAAGCTGCAACCACGCCGGAATTGGCAGAAGAGATCTCCTCAGCAGTGGTGGGGGCCCTTTCCATACAATTTGAAGATCTAAAGGGACGGATGGATCTTTTGCAGACCTCGATGGAAGCCCTAGGTGGTCGGATGCATGAGGCAGAGCATCGGATTGAAAAAGCGGAGGAACATGTGCTGGTGCTCCAAAAAGAGGTTGGTTGTATGAAAAAGATGCAACAGAGTTTAGAGGAGAAGCTGGATGATTTGGAAAATAGGTCTCGCAGAAGTAATCTCCGCTTTTTTGGGATCCCGGATAATATTGAGGGTAAAGACTTAAAATCCTATTTGGAGGCACTGGTGATACAACTATTGGAAGGGGACAAGGAAGGTGTTTCAGTGCAAATTGAAAGTGCCTATCGTATTGGGCCAAGAAGAGTGAATGATGACCGTCCTAGAGTGGTCTTGGCGAAGTTTCTTAGGTTCGCGCAGAAAGAAGCAGTGTTGAGAGCAGTGCGAAGACTGGGAGTAATCTCCAAAGACAACATCAAGTTACGAATAGTGCAGGACTACTCAGCATCCTTAGGACAGCGCCGAAGGGAATATGGCCCTCTGTGTCAAACGCTGATAGACAATAATATTAAATTTTTAGTGCAGTATCCCGCACGTCTGATCTTCACTCATGGGGGGGTGCGTAGGTCATTTGATTCAGCCAAGGCAGCAACACCTTATGTGGAGGAGATTGGGAGAAAAGCAGCGGCTGCACTAAGCTTACAAAGTGGAGATCAGGAGTGTGTAACCTGTGATGGGAGAGACTGAGAAATGGAACATCAAAGCAGAAGAAAAAGAAGATCATACTGCCTTAGTGTGTGTGGAGAGTCAGTTTGGAAATTGATATAGATGTTTGAAATGTTCAAAGTTGTTGTATTAATGTTATATGTTTGATGCCTTTTAGGTTAATGATTACTAGATAAGGTATGAGGGGCTAAAAGGATTGGAGAGTGGGACATGCTTGGGGTGGATGTGTTGGGCGGGGGAACGCGGGGGCGGCGGGCGGGGGCTTGGGTGGGATCATCAAAGGGAATGATGTGGAGCAGTTACAAAGGTAAGAGTAAAGGGGTACCGAACGCATTTGAGGGGAAGGGAGGTAAGAATAAGAGGAAAGATGGGTAGTTGGGTGAGTGAGAGGGGAGCGGGGGGGAATGGGGTGGGGAGAGGGAAAGTAATAGGGGATAAAGGTTGGGAGGGAGGGATTGGGGAGGAAGGGGGGAGGGAAGGCAGCCTAATTGAGATTAAATGGTTTGATTGGGGGTGCATGCATGACGGTAAGGATGGGTCCCAGGCTGGGGGGGTCCTTCCTCACAACAAAGCATTTGTTGGTTGGCTTGAGCTTTATATTTACCCACTAACCTGAAGGTCATATCGTGGAATGTGTGTGGGATAGGTAATCCCATTAAGAGATACAAGATATTGCAGGCTCTAGCGAGACAAAAATGTGATATTGCAATGTTGCAGGAAACCCACCAGACTGCTGAGGAACATATTAAATTACGGAGAGACTGGGTGGGGCAAGTCTGGGGGGCTCCAGCTATGGGAAGAAAAGGTGGAGTGGTCATTCTGATACACAGGCGTGTTAGATTCGTTCAGGAAAGCATCCATGTGGGTGAGGGGGGTAGATTTGTTCTCTTGTATGGGATGCTGGAGGGGAGGCCTGTGGTGCTGGGGAATCTATATAGTCCAAATGTGTTAGATAGAGTTCTTTATGCTAGTTTGGGCTCACGAGTGGAGCAGCTGCCAGAGGCTCCTATGATTTTGGCAGGTGATTTTAATGGCGTTATGGATGTTGAACTAGATACATCTAGTGGAAGTGGAGATAGGGCGCGTGTGCAGAGTGCTAGAGTGCTGCAGAATTTGAAACGCAGGTTAGGGATGGTAGACCCTTGGCGTTTGCTCCACCCACTGGAAAGGGATTTTACGCATCAATCAAGAGCGCATGGGTCGTGTGCTCGCATTGATTATGTGCTGGTTTCGGAGCGGTTGTTTGCCCAAATAGAGGATGCGCAACTAGGGCCTATAGAGATTTCTGATCATGCGTTGATTTGGGTGGAAATAGAATGGTTAGAGGCAAACACGCGGGATAGAATTTGGCGATTCCCAATGGATCTGTACAGAGACCCTGAGTTTCATGGTTTCCTTAAAATGCGGTGGCAAGAATTCTCAATCCATAATGCTCAGCATAAAGAGGATCCAGAGCTTTTTTGGGAAACTGCTAAAGTAGTCCTGCGGGGGGACATTATAGGGTATGTAGGGAGGAAACGGAAAATGTTGATGAAACAGATTGTTCGCTTGGAACAGCAGGCAGGTAGAGAGAGGAGAAGGCAAGCGTCATGTCCGTCGGCAGTGAATAGGAGGAAATTGTGGGAGACACAAACAGCCCTAAATGAGCTGCTACATCAAAGAGCCAAGAAGTCGTTTCTGTACTACCGCTTTCAGCTCTATAGATATGGTGACAGGCCAGGAAAGTTATTGGCAAGATGCCTTAAAGGCAGTAGGGGGACTGGTACTGTGGCGGCGCTGCGAGACGATCAGGGCCAACTGCATAAAGAAAGGCGAGCGATTGCTCAAGTATATCGGACATTTTACAAGAAGCTTTATACAAGGAGAGTTGGATCTCAGACTGATATGGTAGAGTACTTGAAACAAGTGAGCTTGCCAAGGTTAACGATGGTTCAACAGGCAGAGCTGGATAACCCAGTGACTGAAGAGGAGGTTCAGAGGGTCATTTTAAGAGCGGATTGTCACAAAGCGCCTGGCCCGGATGGGTTTGGGGCAGAATTTTATAAGTTATTAAGAGATGAGTTGGCCCCTTCCCTAGTGGCGACATATCATAGAAGGGTGGATCAGGGGAGATTTATGTGGGGGGAGAATCGGGCGCACATTATTCTTATACATAAACCAGGGAAAGATCCTTTACAAGCAGCCTCTTATCGACCTATCTCCTTGCTGAATTTTGATATGAAAATACTGACTAAGGTGCTGGCGGACTGTTTGGGTCAGGTATTAAGTGAGCTTGTGCATGATTCTCAAGTAGGTTTTGTAAAAGGGAGATATGCGGTGTGGAATCTACGTAAAATTGTGGCATCGCTAGAGTGGGTAAGGGATAGGATGCAACAGTCGCTTTTGATTAGTTTTGATGCAGAAAAGGCATTTGATCAAGTGAATTGGGATTACCTCAGATTTCTCTTGCCACACTATGGACTGGGAGCTTCTTTTTGCAATATGGTAGAGCTTTTATATACGAGGCCCACAGCTAGAGTGTTATGTAATGGAGTGCTATCAGATGAGTTTACCCTGGAGAGAGGTACAAGACAGGGATGCCCGCTCTCACCGTTGCTTTTTGTGTTGTCACTTGACCCACTGATACGACGAATAGAGACGTCTAATGAGATACAAGGTATAGGTATAGGGAGTCATATGTTTAAGCTGGCAGCATTTGCAGATGACATACTGGTTCATTTGCTATCTCCTCAGACGTCGTTGCCCAATTTATTAAAGGAATTTTCTTGTTATGGGGGTTTTGCTGGGCTTTGTATCAATATGGAAAAGTCTGAAGCCATGGATGTGGAAGGGTCAATAAGGGGACATTGGAGAGGAAGTTTTCCACTTAAGTGGGCAGGTGATACATTTGTGTATTTAGGGATTCTCCTGACGAGAGAACCGCGGGAGCTATATAGGAAGACGACTTTAACATGGCCCAACAACACACATTTTTTTACACCGGATGCAGCAAAGATAGGGCATGCAAATTACCCCCACATTAACCGTGTGCATGCAAACTAGCCATCGCAGCGTTACAATGGGAGAGCAAGCCAAATACATGCACACAAGAAGTCTGCACTAACTTGGCTTGCTCTCCGGGCACCACGTGACTAATTTGCATAGCAGCCCTGACAGTATTTTGATGGCATGGGGGGATGATCGCGGCATCGGGAAAATCCTCTAATGCCATCAAAATACTTTCGGTGGCCGTGCCCGACAATAAAATTATCTCTGGTGGTCCAGCAGCCCTGATCCCACCCCAACAGTATTTTGATGGCATCGGGAAAGGCTCCTGATGCCATCAAAATACTGTCGGGGGCCGTGCCTGACAAAGTTATCCCTGTTGGTCTAATAGCCCCTCCCCCCCACTAAATAAAAGAAGAATATGGTGGGTAGTGGCCCCTCCCCCCCACTAAATAAAAGAAGAATCTGGTGGTCTAGTGGCCCCTTTCCCCCACCCCCCATATTAAATAAAAAACAAAACCTGGTGGTCTAGAGGCCCCTACCTGGAGGTCTGGCGGTCCCCAAATGGAGCTAAGTGGGAGTGCTACCTAAGCACTTCCACTCTGCATCAGCCATCATGCAAAATGGTGGTGTCTGGTCCCATGCGGTGCATCCTGGGATGTACTGGGTGAGGTCAGACTGCCATATAAGGCATAGTCTGCCCTATATGGCAGTCCGACTTCACCCGGTGCATCTCAGGATGCACTGCACAGGGCCAAACTCCACCATTTTGCACGATGGCCAATGCCAAGTGGGAGTGCGTAGGCAGCGCTCCCGCTTAGCTGCATTTGAGGACCACCATGTAGGGGCCTCTAGACCACCGGCTTTTGTTTTTTATTTAATATGGGGGGAGGGGGAAGGGGCCACTAGACCACTAGGTTCTTATTTTATTTAGAGTGGGAGCGGAAGAAGCTAGTAGACCACCAAGTTTTATATTTAATTTTGGGGGGTGGGTGAAAGGGACCATAAGATCACCAGGTTCTTCTTTTATTTAGTGGAGGGGGGAAGGGGCCGCTGGACCATCAGAGATAATTTTATTGTCAGGCATAGCCCCCGACAGTATTTTGATGGCATCGAGGGCCTTTCCCGATGCCATCAACATACTGTCGGGGGTGAGATCGGGTCCACTGGACCACTAGGGATAGTTTTATTGTCGGGCATGGCCCCCAACAGTATGTTGATGGCATCTTGGGCTTTTCCCAATGCCATGATTGTCCCCCAATGCCATCAAAATGCTGTTGGGGGTGGGATCGGGACTGCCAGACCATGGGGGATCATTTTATTGTGGGGCACAGACCCTGAGAGTGTTTTGATGGCATCGGGGGCCTTTCCCGGTGCCATCAAAATACTGTAGGGGGCACACGTTAGAGGTTTACTTCCACTCAGACCAGGCAGTAAAAATTTTGGTGCTATGGCTGGTTGCAAAATCAACTATGCTTGTCTCTGCATCAGACTTAGCCATGATTTACATACCAGTCCAGCAGATTAAAATGCATTTCAAATAATTAGGATTCATTTAAATATGCATGGCGTTAATTGTGCACTAGTTTTTCCGCCAGTGTTTACATATATTTCCTGCATGTAAATGATCATTAAAATGTGCTTAAACGTTTCGTTATGGGCTTGTAAAGCCCGCGCTAGTTTTCTTCATCGGCCTGTAAATTCAGTAGTTAAGGTGTGGTAAGCACAGAATCCTATCAAACTTTAGCAAGCAGGCCTCTTTTAAGATACACCAACAAAATGAATATGCACCAATGGATACACATCCCTACCATATATCCGCCTTGATCTCTGACTTTGTCCTTGCGTGTCTACTCCTAAGAATACTCTGCTAGACCGAGGCTTTCTTGATTTCTTACACTGCTTTTGTCCTATTATTTCTACTTTAAGACTATTCATATTCACTGCTTAAGCAGATGCAATGGAAAATTCAGTTAAATTCTTCTAGGCACAGGGTGTTTTGCTGATTCTACATTGGTTACATGATATATTAAACAAATATTGGATCGTGCTACAATTTATTAAAATTCGTTCATCAAATATTTGAGAGTATTGACGAGCGCAACCACAAACAGTTTCCCTGATTCATTCTGAAGTTATACATCCCCTGATGCAGGCACAGCTGTCCCAAAACAAGATCCTTGTTGGGATGACTACAGAAGGTTTTAAGAACTGCAACATCAGGTATTATCCATTTAGCTAACTGCGCCAGAAACCTTTGGCATTGCACAGTCAACTTATATTCATCACACCAGCAGTACCGAGTAGACATTGAGAAGTTGTTCATTTCATTCCTCATGCACATTTTTTAAGTTCAAGTCGTTGACACAAGTTAACAGTTCTGCTATTAATTCTCATTAACATTGAAACCATCTCCAACATGTATTCTTTCTGCCTATTAATCTCTTCCTTTGAGAGCTTTGCTTCTACCAACAAGTAAAGAAGTAGAAATAGATATGCAACATGTTGTTCTCATAACTGCGGCATTATAGAAACTCTTGGAACTGTTTTGCCTGTTTCTAATGTTTCCTTCCTGATACCCCCCCCCCCCTCCCATTTGAGCTCACTGGGCCAATTGGATATCTAATTAATAAAGCATCTTTCTGCCAAGAAATGATTACTGTCAAACTCTTTTTTACCTTCCTTTTTCTCTCTAATTTGGCTTAGATGTGGCTGACTCTTATCATAGATCAACATATATATATATATATATATTGCACAAAACTCTTCTTGTTAATATGAAGTATGGAATTTTTCATATAAAGAAACAAAATTAAAACTAAGAACTTTCTGTTATTTTTTCTATCTTGCACAGTTGAGAATTGTACAACAAAGCCCTTGTCATGTGCTAACATATTTTGTTTAAAGATGTGTGTTAATCACTAGGCTTCTATAGAAGGAAGGATCTACAATAAAGCCTGCTTGAAGACTTGCAGTAGTACCACAAGATTACCACTAGAGATCTGGTCTTCCATTTTGAACCTTAGACTTGGACAGAGCAGGAGCAACTGGGGATCACTCCTGCTCCCCATTAGATACCATGGATCATCAGTACAAGCTGGGGGAATGTTGGGTGCTAGGGGTTTTAGGGGGCTATTTGGTTTGACTGTTGAGGGTGTTGGGTGTGGAATAGAGGAGTAGGAGGTTTATTGGGCATATCAGGTTGGACGATTGGGGTGGATCTATATGCAAGGCTGTGGGTATCAGGTAGGAGATCCACTGTGGGGGAGCTGTACTCACTGTTGTGGATGATGATAAAGGTGTGGGGGACACGAGTAACACACTGGACATACTAAGAGGCCTGTTTATTTATGCATTGCCAACAATGCAGCTGCAACTGGGCTATTGAGCAGGACATTCAAATTAAACATGCCAGGAGGCACGGGAAACCCATCACATCACCAGTGCCTCCCTGCTCCAGCATCCCTCCAAACATCGGCCAAGCGGGTCATTCAAACTAAATGTGCCAGGAGGTGCCCCCTTGCCTAATGGCCCTGCCAAAAGACCCTTAGGCATGGCCCTTAGAGTGGCCTATGGAGGGAAAGCTCTCCTAACCGGCACACCTGCCAATGACCTCCATACTCTATCTCCGCATTCACAGATTACCAGTAAGACCCCTTCCAATGGCAAAACCTGAGCTTCACGTGAGTACCCATATCACTCTAACCTCTGAACCTGCTCTATACTAGGCAACCTAGCCCTCCCATCCCCTCTATTACCCCCTAGTCTGGACCTACCGCTCACCTCCCATGCTACTTCCAACCTGTTTCGGACAGGCCAGCCATCCCTCCTCACACTTCACCCTACACTGCTCATAGCCCCTCACTCTCATTCAACATGCCCAGGATCTCGGCACACCTCACCAGCCTCATCTTTGCTCCATACATTCTAACCCACACAGTCGGTCTCACCTCTTCTTCCTTCATTCCCATCATACACCACTCACACAACAACAAGCTTTCAGCCCCTCTTCCCCAATCCCAGAAGCAGAAACTATTACAACGTAATTAACTCTCAGACAGTTCCCATTCACACCATCCAACCCCACTCCGACCACACATCTTCCACTCAACCTTTCAAATGTGCTCTCAACAACACCTGCTCCATCTGCAACAAAATCCCCATTCTGATCAAATACATTAAGGATAGCCACGTTGACATATTGTGCATTATGGACAACTGGCTCCATCAACCAATAATCCCCACACTCTATTACCTTACAGCATTGTTTATTGTTCTGTATTGTTTTCCTCTCTCCCCCTTAAATGTCCCCTCTACCCACCCTTTTTTGTAACCACTTTGATTTAAAGGAAAAGGTGGTATATAAAACTCAATAAATAATTAAGTAAATAAATTAATAAATTACAGAATCATAGCTAGATGATTCCGATATAGTTATTCTAAATCAACTGGCCCTCCCGTCTTACCAAATCTTCAATTGACCTAGGGCATCCAAAAGAGGTGAAGGTATACTTATACTTGTCAAGGAGGACCTCCATTTTAAAACTACCAGCTCCAGCTCTACCAATGAACTGGATCTCATCACCATCTCCAACACCCACCTGTCAGTCTGCCTCGCACACAAATCTCCAACATCAGGTACCTGTGACCTCGCTCCTATCATCAAAGAAGCATGTTTGAATGACCACAAGAACAAATGGTACATATTGCATTTTAAACTATTGAGTGTTGAGGAGAAAAGGGAGATGCTGGAAGGGGGAATAGAGATGGGAGGTGCTGAACTGCAGGTTAAGGAAAGAAAGTGAGAAGGAACAGGGAGGTGCTGAGTGATGCTGGATTGTAGGAAAAAGGAAAGAAGGGAGAAATTGGAGGAGGAGGGGTTGAGGGAAAAACTGTTGGACTGTGGGGGAGGGAGTAGAAGAAAGAAGGGACCTATGCTGGAGCATGGAAATGAAGAGAGAAGGAATGGGAAGATGTTGTACTGTGGAGAATATGGGTGGAGCAGATGAGATACTGCACTGTGTGAGAGAAATGAGAAGACAGAAGAAAGATGCTGAATGGGGGAAGGGAGAGGGGGGAAATACTGGGCATGGTGGAACCACGTGAG
This sequence comes from Ichthyophis bannanicus, assembly GCA_033557465.1. Lineage (NCBI taxonomy): Eukaryota > Metazoa > Chordata > Amphibia > Gymnophiona > Ichthyophiidae > Ichthyophis > Ichthyophis bannanicus. The sequence goes on along the minus strand of CM066033.1, from coordinate 1,178,221,179 downwards.
AGAAGCCATGGGGGATAGGCAAGGAGATGAGTGAGAGGGATGGACAGACATAGAGCTGGTGAGTTCATAAAGGGGGTGGAGGTGGGGTATTCAGAGACTGGATGGGGTTGAGACAGCAAAAAGACACTGGCGGCAAGAGAGGAGGTGGCCAACAGGGAAGGAGCTCAGTCTAGTGAGGAAACAAGAGAAAGAGTAGGTGAGAGCTATTAAGGGGAGGGATTAGTACAGAGTAAATGTAATGGGGAGAACTGGAAGGAAAGAGATAGAAGGGAAGAAGAAGCTGGGGAAGGAATGAGACAAAGAAAATGGAAAAGTTAGGGGAGATAGACAGCAGGATGTGAAAGAAGGAGATGGAAAGCTGATTGGTAGCTGAAAAGTGAAAAGAAAGAGATGAAGGACTGGAGAGCGAGGAGGATGGAATGTGAGTGGATAGAGGCGCAGAAAAGACAAATACTGGATGCTAATTAAAAGGGAAAGATTAATATGTCAGAGACAAAAAAAGAATTTTAGGTGCATGATAACACACTCAGATTGTATTTTGACACCCACTGCTACAATCATCAATGACATTTTGCTGAATAGAGATAGATGTAGGGCAGGAATGGAAAAAGACAAGAGAGAGGAGAAATGGAAAAATGACAACAGACACTGGCAAGGTTTTAAAAACAGAAAAGAAGATGAGAGACACTAGGACCAACATGACTGGAAAAATAAATTCCCAGAGAACAAAGGTAGAAAAATATTATTTTGCCTTTATTAACTGGAAGTTAGTTTCAGGAAATGTATATTTATTTATTTGTTTATTTAAACAGATTTCTATACTGCTTTATCCTAAAATCAAAGTGGTTTACAGTATAACGGTTACATACAACGTAGGGTGAGGGGGTATGCAGGGGACTATGGCAATATCACTTTGAAGAGAGTAGGCATGTAGTGGTTATTGCAATATAACTATATAGAAATGCATTATCTGCACAGTGAGCTATTTACAGGGTGTTTGTTGCAAATACAACTAATAGGCATTCATATGGACGAGGTACAGTATAGCTAGAAATTGTCAATAACAGATGGAGGGGTGGGGAGGTTCACAAGATGGTTTGTAAGGAGGGTGGGGCAGCGGGGAGGGGAAGACATTAATGTCATTGGCCTCTGGTCCGTGGGAGCTTGATATTATGTAATGTCTCCAATGTGTTCCATAAAGAGGTGGTTTTTAGCATCTTCTGAAAGACCTTGATATCCATTGTGGCTCTTAAGTAGTCTGGGAGGGAGTTCCATAGTGCGGGGGCAGCGAAGGATATAGTTCTTCCAGATGTAGAATTACTAGCTTTTTTGTGATTGTATCCATGGTGTGACGCCTCCTGTGTCTGGTACTAGTGTCAGTGTTGATGAGCATCTTTACAACATTAGCAGAGATGTCTTATTTGATTTTGAAGATATTTAGAAGTGTTTTGTATTTGATGAGGGAGTTAATGGGGAGCCAATGAAAATTGTTCAGGATGAGGGTGATATGGTCATGTTTTGAGGATCCTGTTATAATCCGAGCGGCAGTGTTTTGTGCCATCTGTAGGGGTTGTAGTGCTTGTTTTGGTATATGGGACTGCAGTAATCCAGGATGGGGATGATGAGCCTGGCAAACAGAGCAAAAGTGATCTTGACAGAGTAGTGGTTTGAGCTGTCTGACGACCCACATCTTGAGATAAGCATTCCTGATAGTTTTGTTGATATGGTACTGGAGGTTCAGCTTGCTGTCTAGTTACTCCAAGGTATTTCACTTCAGGTTTAATGAGGATATTAGTGTTGTTCAGGTTAATTGTGTGAGGGGGAGTAAATCTGGAATTCTGCGTGATGATAAGAGCTTCGGTCTTGTTGTTGTTTATCCTTAGGTTGTTTTGAGTTAGCCAGAATGCCATTTCTTCCAGGCATCTCGCTATTTTTGTGTAGTCTGGGTTTTCTAGGTTGATTGGAGTGTAAATCATTATGTCATTTGCATATATGGTGTAGAGGATCTTGTGGCTTTTGATAATTGAGCAGATGGGTCGTATGTATAAGTTGAACAATAGTGCAGAAAGGGCGGATCCTTGTGGCACACCCTGTCTTGCTGTGAATGGTGCGGAGGTGCTGGTGCCGCATTTAACCTGAATTTGTCTGTTAGTTAGGTAAGAGGTGAACCATTTCAGTGTGGTGTCATGCAGCCCAAGCTCTTCTAGTCTTCCCAGAAGTGTACTCTGAGAGACCATGTCAAATGTTGAAGTGATATCTATGAATATCAGCAGAACTCCCATCTTGACGTTATCTATAACTCTGATTAGGTTGTTGAGAAGGAATATTAGAAGGGTCTCAATGCTATGGTTTGGTCAAAAGCCATGTTGGTGAGGGTCTAATGGGGACTGAGAGTCGATATGGTCCTGGAGTTGCTGTTAAACAGTTTTTTCAATGATCTCTGATGTCTTTGTATTTTATTCAGTACAAAAGGAATTGCATTTCTGTTTTTATTCTTCTGTGGTGCAGAACATGAAGAATCTGACCTTTTGAGGTTCCCAGTTAATTTTTTGCTTTCTTATTTCTATTTATAATTTGTGCGCCCTTGTCCTGTATTTGGTGAAGGTATGTCTATTGTTTGCATGTGTGACAAAGGTGCGGTATTCTGTCAGCAAATTGTTTCTGTGTAGTGATCTCTTGTTACGTTTTCTCAGTAATATGTGCATGGATGTTCTAGGGAATGGTTTAATATTTGCAGTGCTGCCTTTTCATAGTGCTATGGCAAGTTTTCTATAGGTTCCTATGTCGTCTTTTTGCAGGGATTTGTAGTACTTCCTAATGGTACTTGGTGAATGTCACTTGAAAGAAGTCGTGTGAAAACCTCAAAGCCTTACTCTAATTCTGCTTCATGTGCAAACTATTCAGATGCTCATATTAAGCATCTCATTTGTTGGAATAAAAGAGAAGTTCATGAAGAGATGTACTGGAATCCATAGGGCAGTGGGGGGGCAACATTCACACAGGGCAGCAAAACAGGTAGCATTGGCCTTGGCTAGAGCTAATGAATATCAGAATATTTTTGTTCACAGCAGCTGGCATTTAAAAAAAAATCATTGACGACTGCAGTTGGAATATTACCTCATGTGATTTAAGAAGGTAAAAAAAAAAAATCAGATGCATCCCTCTCAGTGAAGATTGCATGGATCTCTGGGAAGCTATAGAGATGCCTACATCTTTGCACATTGGCTGCGAGTAATAAAATTAAATCCCGATCAAACAAGAACAATAATTTTATAGTGACAACTCTATTACATCACCATTTTTTTTCATCCAGAATGCTTGTAGCATATTAACATAGCAAATGATGGCAGATAAAGACCAGCATGATACATCTAGTCTGCTCAGTGAAGTGGCAAGAGTTCTACCTGCTACTCTGTGCATGTTACCCCCCCTCCATGCCTTTATTACAGTTGTACCCACCATACATGCAGGTTACCCCCCACCCCCAACACACACACCTTTAGACTTTTGTTTAGGTGTGTGCCCACTGCTTCATGCAGATTATCTCACTTTTTTAAGTTTAAAAGTTATGTAAATTTGCTTGAGAAACTCTGGGCCACATTAAGAAGCATGGGTATACCAGAACACCTGATCGTTCTCTTGCGCAATCTGTACATTGATCAAGAAGCAACAGTTCGAACGGAACAAGGAGGAACAGAATGGTTTAAAATAAGCAAAGGTGTAAGACAAGGCTGCATACTTTCCCCCTACCTGTTTAATTTATATGCAGAACAAATCATCAGAGAAGCAGGATTGTATGAAGACAACAGAGGTGTGAAGATTGGTGGAAGACTCATCAACAACCTTCGCTATGCTGATGATACCACATTACTGGCAGAAAGTGAAGATGATCTGAAACATTTGCTTCTCCCAATTAAAGAACAGAGTCTCAAAATGGGCCTTGCACCTTAATGTAAAGAAGACAAAGATCATGACAACTGGCATAATCAACAGGTTCATCGTTGAAGGAGAAGAAATTGAAATTGTGAACAACTTTAACCTACTTGGATCAACTATCAATAAAGAAGCAACAAGCAGTCAAGAAATCAGGCAACACATTGCTCTTGGCAGAATGGCTATGAAAGACCTAGATAAGATTCTCAAGAGCAGAGATGTCTCTCTCCATACAAAGATTCAAATTGTTCAAGCCATGGTATTTTCAATAACATCATATGGATGTGAAAGCTGGAAAGTGAAAAAGATAGACAGGAAGAAAATTGATGCCTTTGAATTATGGTGCTGGCGGCGAATACTGTGTATACCATGGACTGCCCGAAGAACAAACCAGTCGGTACTAGAGGAGATCAAACCTAAGCTTTCTTTAGAAGCTCAGATGACAAGACTTCGACTTTCATACTTTGGACACATCATGCGAAGAGAGAGATCATTAGAGAAAGACATTATGCTTGGCAAGGTCAATGCAAAAGAGGAAGGCCAGCAATGAGATGGATCGATACAATAACAGCAGCTACGGATACCAGTCTGTCAACAATGAGCCACCTGACTGAAGACCGAACACAATTTAGGATAGCTATCCAGAGGGTCGCCATGAGTCGACTCCGACTCGATGGCACTTAACAACAAATTTGCTTGTATTCCATCTTCTTTCTATAAATGGATTTTCTGTGTCTATCCTACGACTTTTTGAATTCTGTCTCTGTTTATGCCCTCACCACCTCCACTAGGCACCTTCCACCCTCTCCATGGAAACGTTTTTCCTAATGTTGCTTTTTAAGTTTACCTCCTTATAGCTTTAAGCTTCATGTCATCTAGTTCTAGTTTCCCTGTCTTTGAGAAAGTTTTGTTTGTTCATTAATACCCTTTAAGAACTTACATTTATTTAACAGGTTTTTTTTATACCGCTTTATCATGTCAGTCAAGGCAGTTTACATTGTAACTTAAACTTGGTAAGGTACATTAAACAGGGACATTGTTAACTTGGATTTTTCTGAGGCAATGGAGGGTTAAGTGATTTGCCCAAGGCCACTACGAGTGCTAGTGGGAATCTGGGTTTCCACGCTACTCCTGCACTCTATGATATAATACAATATTTCCCCTGCCCCTCTTCTATTCTAGGGTATAAAAGTCTTCAAGTCACTCCTCATACATTTTCTGGTGCAGGCCTAATATCATTTTGTTCACCTTCCTCTGAACCATTTTTTTTTATATTCTTCTCGAGGTATGGGCTCCAAAACTGAACATAGTACTCCAAGTCAAATCTCACCAATGACTTAGAAACATAGAAACATAGAAAAATGACGACAGAAAAAGACCACATAGCCTATCTAGTCTGTCCTTCCATATCAACAACTACAACAGTCCACTTTTTACCTTTAGAGATCCTCTGTGTTGGTCCCATGCTTCTTTGAATTCAGATACTGTCCTCATCTCTACCACCTCCACTGGGAGATTATTCCATGGATCCACCACTCTTTCCCTAAAGAAATATTTCCACATATCACTCCTGAATCTATCCCCTTTCACCCTCATCCCATGTCCCCTCAGAGCAGAACTTGCTTTCAATCAAAAGAGGCTCTCCTCCTGTGCATTTATGCCATGGAGGTATTTAAACATCTCAATCATATCACCTCTATCCCGCCTTTCCTCTAAGGTAAGGTGTACATATTAAGATCCTTAAGGCTGTCCTCATATGCTTTATAATGAAGACCACTAACCATTTTGGTAGCCACCCTCTGCACTGACTCCATCCTGTTTATATCCTTTAGAAGGTGCGGTCTCCAGAATTGCACACAATACTCCAAATGAGGTCGCACCAAAGACTTATACAGAGGCACTATTGCCTCCTTTTTTATGTTAGCCATTCCTCTCTGAATGCACCCAAGCATCCTTCTAGCTTTTGCTGTCGCCTTTTCTACCTGTTTAGCTACTTTAAGACCATCAGACACAACCATGCCTAGGTCCCACTCTTCTTTAGTAGGCAAAAGTACTTCACTCCCTATACTATATTGCTCTCTTGGATTGCTGCAGCCCAAATGCATGACCTTACATTTTTTAACATTAAATCCCAACTGCCAAATTCTAGACCATTCTTCAAGCTTAGCTAGATCCCTCCTCATGTTATCTACACCTTCCTGGGTGTCTACTCTATTGCATATTTTGGTTTCATCCACAAAGAGGCAAACCTTACCCGACAGCCCTTCCGCTATATCACTAACAAAGATGTTAAAAAGAATTGGACCAAGGACAGATCCCTGGTGCACACCACTGGTAACATCCTTCTCCTCAGAGTGAGCTCCATTTACCTGTACCCTTTGTTGCCTCCCACTCAACCAATTTCTAACCCAAGCAGTAACTTTAGGATCCATCCCTTGGGTGATCAGTTTGTTTATAAGTCGCCTGTGAGGAACAGTGTCAAAGGCTTTACTAAAATCTAAATACGCCACATCTAGGGCTCTCTCTCGGTCCAACTCCCTGGTCACCCAGTCAAAGAAATCAATCAGATTTGTCTGACAAGACCTGCCTCTGGTGAATCCATGCTGCCTCGGATCATGTAATCCGCTGGACTCCAGAAACCTCACTATTTTCTCTTTCAGCAGTGTTTCCAATAATTTACTCATCTCCAAAGTTAAACTAACCAGCCTGTAGTTTTCAACCACATCCTTACTTATGCTTTTGTGTAAAGCACCACATGAGCCTCTCTCCAGTCCTTTGGCACCACTCCTAACTCCAACGAGGCATTGAAAAGGTCAGTCAGTGGAGTTGCTAGAATGTCCCCAAGTTCCTTCAGTATTCTAGGGTGTATCCCATCTGGTCCCATTGCTTTGTCTACTTTAAGTTGAGTTAGTTTCTCACTAACACAGTCTTCTGAAAATTGTTAAAGATGCCCCTCTCTTCTGTTTATGGCCATTCATTTCTCCTTCCTTCTGCTACCTAGCATCCTTCTGACTTTGTCCACCGCCATGTCACATTGCTTTGCCAATTTGAGGTCCTCAGACATTATCACCCTGAGGTCCTTCTCCTGGTGTGTGCACATTGGTCTCTCACCCCCTATTGCATACTTCAACTTTGGATTCCTACATCCCAAGTGCATGACTCTGCACTTCTTCACATTAAATCTTAATTGCCATATACTAGACCATTCTTCAATTTTTATCGATCTTTTCTCATGTTGTCTTTTCCATACGAGGTGTCCACTCTTGCACATCTTTGTGTCATCTGCAAAAAAAAGTAGGCTGTTTTAAAATCCTTTGGCAATATCACTCATAAAGACATTGAATAGTACTAATCTCAGGACTGATGCCTAAGGCACTCCATTACTCATTTTCCTTTCTTCTGAGTGAATTTCACTTACCTCCACTCTCTGTCATTTCTCAGTTAACCAATTCCTGATCCATTTCACCACCTTGGAACCCATCCTGGGACTACTTCATTTATTCATAAGTCTCTTATAAGGAACAATATCAAAGGCTTTGCTGAAATCCAAGTAGATCTCCCAGTCAAAGAAATCAATCAGATTTGTTTGGCACAATCTTCCTTGGGCAAAACTATTTTGCCTCGAATGCTACAATCCTTTGGATTCCAGAAAGTTCACTATCCTTTCTTTGAGCAGCATCTCCATTACTTTTCCCACCACCAAGAAAAGGTGGTTTACCACTTCTTCTCTGCTACCTCTTTTGTAAAGAGCGACCATATCAGCCCTCCCCAATTCCATGGATTCCCTGACTCCAATGATCTATTAAACACATCCTTTAGAGGTCCCACCAGAACCTCTCTGAGCTCTCTCAGTATCCTGAGATGTCTCATCCAGACCCATAATTTTATCCCCTTTCAGTTTTGCAAGTTGTGTATAAACACCTTCTTCCATGAATGGTTTGGCATCTCTTCTATTCCCATTAGTACCTTTGTCAATCATGCATGGTCCTTCTCCAGAATTTTCTTTCATGAACACAGAACTGAAATATTTATTTAGCACTTCTACTTTTTCTTTCTTGCTTTCCACAAATTGATGCTCATCATCTTTGAGTCTTTAAGTTCCACATCTGGCTTTTCTCCTCTGACCAATATACTTAAAAATAAGACTTATCATCTTATTTCATAACTTTAGCCTCTTTTTTTCTGTGTGTTCTTTTGTCATCCTGATTTATCTCTTTGCCTCTTTCAGCTGGTGTCCTTTCTGTATTTTATGAAGATTGTCTCTTTTGGCCTTTATTTTTGCAGCCATTCTTTGGAGAACCATATCAACTTCCCTGCCCCTTTGATTTTATGACATATAGATCCATTGCCTTTTTTATAGCCTTTTTCATTTTAGTCTACTGACGTTCCACTTCCTTATCTCCTTCCATCCTGCTAGCTTCTCCTTTTGGTACTTTTCAATTTTACTGACATCAGCATTTTTGAAATCTAGGACTTTGAGTTTGCTGTCATTGCACTCTGCTTTGGCTTTTACCTCAAAGCACACCATATAGTGATTACTGCTGCTCAAATGAGCACTCATTCAGACATCAGACATACTATCCCCACTATTGAGTACTAGTGGTGGGTTCCATCACCAATTGTCTGAGAAAAGTCTCTTTCAAAGCATCTAAAATATTTCTAATTCTTTCCTGATTTGCAGATGGACTATTCCAATCCACATCCGGCAAATGGAATATTCCAATCCACACCCAGTATCATCACTTCTCCCTTCATTACCATTTTTGCAATATCATTAATCAAGTCTCTATTCATTTCTTCTGTTTGAATTGGAGGTTTGTAGACTACACCAGTATAGATGGTAGTCCCATATCTTTACCCCAAAGATACAGAGTGTCCCCCCCCCCACACACACACACACATCCCCTGCATTTGAGCTGCTTTAAAATTGTGTTTGACATAAAGATGCACTCCTCCTTCTTTTCTGCTCTGTGTATTTCTCCTGAATAGATTATAGTCAGGTATGGCAATATTCCATGGTTGAGACTCATTGAACCATTATTTTTTTGGTTGGCCTACACGTATTATGTCTTGTTTTTATTCCCAACTCTTCTTCCCCTTTGTTATCAGATGTCACCCCCTTTTGCTTGGGGTAGCATCCTGAACTTGCTGTCACCCCCTTTCTCTAATTTAAATTTCTGTCCATATATTGCCTGAATTGTTAATTTAGGATCATTTTCCCTGCCACAGAAAGATGTAGTCCATCAATACATTATAGCTTCTTGTATTATCTATTGCATTGACCACTTATGTATCTAAAACCACCTTGTTTTCACCAGGTTTGGAGCTGCGTATTAAGGCTGATTGTGTGAAGCAGCCTCTATTCTCCCTTACCCTGAACAGGAAGAACTAATGAGAGTGCTAGGCAGCTTAGCTCTATAAATAGCATATAAGTTAGAAAGTTAACACCTGGTCTGAAGCAGGTGTTAAATTTTAGGATGCAATGAGCATACAATAAAGTGAGTACAGAAGAACACGCCTTGTTATTTCCCACACATCTATTTAAACCTTTTTTTGCACATGATGTTCCCTCATTAATATGCAGGTATGAACTGATTATAGAGAATGCATATTAATGACTTTGGGAACCAGTTTAAAGTGCATGGTAAAGATTTAGTACCTGGCATACTATCCCACATGCATGCTAAAAATCTATACCGGGCACAGTAAGCTTTGCTGCATAGTTCCTAGGGCTGTAATAACCCAGGATAATTAGCTGAAATTTAGGGCTTTGGGCACCAGAATTAAAAAAGCATCAATTTGGAGGACAAAAATAAAGTTCAATTAACTACCAGGGGTATTATTGTCATGTTTCCTGGCAACTGAGACCATTATTATCAAAAGGTTCCTATTAAAACTGTTTCATGTATATTTCAATGACCCTTGTAAAAAATGTGTGTATTCCAATGTCTCATAGGTAAATGCCCCTAGTAGCTCTCATATTGAATCCCATTGATTATGGTACATTTTCATAGCATGTAAGGAATATTTTTGAGCTGGGCGAATTAACACCATCTCTAATCCATCTCTGCAATATATTTCAAAAGGTTTTACCTGCATTGTGATTCCTATACTATAACTGGAAGATAATATCTGCAATATATCGACTTGTCTTAGAAACTTCTTCCTATCTTCTAACATTTAGATATATTAGTAGAAGAAATACTCAAGTACACTTCTCAGAACAATTACCATGCCCTTCTTGGTGATCTTAACCTTGCCTCCACAACAACAAACAAAGGAAAAGGGCTCTTTAAACTGGAAAAGAGACGGCTGAGGGGAGATATGATAGAAGTCTATAAATTAATGAATGGAATGGAACGGGTAAACGTAGATTGATTGTTTACGTTATCAGAATATAGAAAGACTAGGGGACATGCAATGAAGCTACAGGGTAAACTATTTAAGACCAATAAAAGAAAATATTTTTTCACTCAACGTGTAATCAAACTCTGGAATTTGTTACCGGAGGATGTAGTAAAGGCTGTTAGTGTAGCTGGGTTTAAAAAAGGTTTGGACAAGTTCCTGGAGGAAAGGTCCATAAACCATTATTAAGAAGTGACCGAAGATATCAATGCTTGACCCAGTACAAGCATTGTGGAACTTGTGTCTCTTGGGGAAACTGCTAGGTACATATGACCTGGTTTGGCCACTGTTGGAAAAAGAATACTGGGCTTGATGGACCTAGGTCTGACCCAGTATGGCATATCTTATGTTCTTATGTTCTTAAAAGCTTTTCTGGATGCCATTGAAGTGACTATACTCAAATTGTTAAGAGGAAATACCCTTGACATGATTTTCCGTTCCCAGAGCATTCTAAAGGACCACAATACCTTTACACCAACTATTGCTGATATTCCATGGTCGGATCATAAACTTATGTCATTTTTCTTACTAGAATGTATAATTAAAAAGAACCATCTCCTGCATGAATCACACTCTACTCGCAGATTCCTTCACCTAGAAAAAAAATAACTTCTAGCAAAAGTACTGCCCACTCTGCAGTCTACTCCTAATGACATTGAAGTGCTTGTGCAACTTTGGAAAATTGTACTCAATGCAGCCTTAATTTCACAAAAATCCCACCTAAAAATAAAAGGCAGTGGGAAGCTATTTGGTATAAAATACCGTTAAAGAATATGAAGCATGCACTTAAATCCAAAGAGAGAAAATGGAGAAATTCAAAAACTTCAGATAATTTCACATCATACAAAAACAAACTCAAAGAATATCATGCAGCCACCTTACAATCAAAGAGGTAATATTATATTAAGTTAATGCAGAAATCTTACAACCGTCCTCTTCAACTTTTTAGCATAATCAAATCTCTCATTAAAGATAACTCTTACCAATTAGAGGAAACAGCTATCAAGTCAATATATGGCAAATTACTTTAAAACTCTAACATCTCCTAACAAAAAGAGCATAAATTATTTACAATCCCAGGATCCTCCAGACTCGCTACACATCTGGAAAATATTTTCACTACCTACACTGGAACATATAGAAGACATCATGATAAGCATCAACATTACTACTTCCCCTCTTGACCCTTGTCCTGTCAGCTCAATCAAGATTGCAAGACATGAGCTTGCTCCAACAATAAGCAAGATAGTCCATCTCTCTTTACAGCAAGTTACCTCCTGAACTCAAAATGGCTTCCATTCAGCCTGTAAGAAAGGGAGCTGTAAATGATATTAATCAACCAAGCTCTTACAGACAATAGCAAGTCTCCCTTTCTTAACCAAAATACTTGAAAAAAATTGTGTATTTATTTATTTATGTATTTATTTATCCAGATTTATATACCACCTTTTCCTTCAATCAAACTGGTTTACATTAGGGTTACATTCAGGGTTATTAAAATTACAAAAGAGGAAATAAAGAAAAAGAAAAAGAAACGAACTGGTCATTAGCAGTAGGTTCTATCACTAAGAGGAGGACCAAAGTGATCTGAAAACAACAATTTCTTTAACATCATACAAAAGTCCTTAATGTCTCTGATAGATCTCATGTATTCTGGTAAAGAGTTCCATATGGCAGACTCAGCAAGTGATGGGGCTCTTCTTATTGTAGACTGATTGAATCGTTGGAATTCAACAGGAGTAACAAGTCTATCCATCATGTTACTGCATCTGGGCCTTGAGCTGGAGTCCTTGATTATAAGGTTTTGAAGGACTGTAGCAGAGGTGTTATGATAGATTCGGAAGATGTTTAGAGATGTCTTGTAACGTACACGTAAAAGGATGGGTAGCCAGTGAAGTTGCTGAAGGATTGGTGTGATATGCTCTTTCCTGGGAGTATTTGTAATAATCCTGGCCAAATTCACCTCTTGGCCTCCAACAATATGGCTTTAGACCATACCATGGTGTTGAAACTCTTAAGGCTGCACTTATAGATAAATTAATAATAGGATCTGATAAACCAAAATCTGGCTATATTCTTAGTTTTCTTCACATAAAAGCAGCATTTGACTCAATACCACATCCGCTAATTATCAAAAGATTACAAGAAATTGGACTAGTCGAAACCACTACAATGGTTCCACTTGTATTTATCCAATCGACAAATCCAAGTAAAATTAGGTGCATCAAAATCAACACCATATATCCAAACTCAAGGCGTTCCTCAAGGGTCAGCTCTCTCAGCATAGATATTTAACATTTTCATTCAACCAATTTGTTCAATTATTCAATCATTCAATATTCACTATCATATGTATGCAGATGATATTATGATTTATACGCCAATCAACTTACAAAGTCCTGATTTTACAAACATCACTAACTGCTTCACTAAAATTAACTCCTGGCTAGCCTCTTGCAGTATGTCCATAAATCTCAATGAAACAGAGGCCTTATTTATTATCACCAGAGACACAAGTTTCATTCCACCAAACACAATAACTTTAAATGGAACTGAGCTTAAGATAAAACAAGAAATACACTATTTGGGTGTAATACTAGATCAACACATAACATTCTTTCTACATATATTAAAAATGTTTTAAAAAAATATTTATTACACAATTAGGAAAGTGCAGCACCTAAAACCTCCCTTAAACATGCAAGATTTTCATACAGTCCTTCAAGACCTTATTTTCCCACACCTGGATTTCTGCAACATCATATTTCAAGGCCTACCAAAGGTTCATTCCCTACAACTGGCTCTCAATATGGCAGCACACACTTTAATCCAATTGATGCTCGAATGAACACATCACTCCTTTATTAAAACAACTCCATTGGTTACTCATCAATGATCACTCAAAATTTAAAGCCATACTCACAACCTTTAAGGTGCTCAATGGTTTATCATCCACCTACCTTTGCTCATTACTTCCTGAAACTAAGGACAACCGTTCAAGGTGTTCAGGATCACAGAATACTTTAAGCACCCCAGGACATTTTATTAAATCTAACACTACTATATCAAGATGAGCCTTCTCACTTTATGCTCCAAAACTTTGGAATTCAATCCCATCTAACTAAATGCCATAAAGGACTTACTGTCTTTTCGAAGAGCTCTAAAGACATATCTATTTTCATCCTATTTTACATTAGAGAACATGTGATTTAACTTGATTTAACCTCTGCAACTTTTTATTCCCCCCCTGTTTCTTCTTTCATCCCACTCTTCTACCCTCTTGAGTTTGCTATATTGTTAAAATGTAATAAGTTGCATTTAATGTAAATGGCTTTGACCTCTAAGATAAAGCGGTATAAAAAATGGTTAAATAAATAAATGAAAAAATAAATAAAATTATGTGCTTTGCAAACTATGGATTCCTTTTACTAATACTTAGTGCACACTATCTGCCACATAATCCATAGGAATAAATGGGCCATGAGCAGATTATGCACAGTTTATTAAAATGGGGTAGTTTATTGTATGTCCAGTCCCAACACTGGACAACAGATTTGTTCATAAATTTTGCTTCCCTGAAAAAAATGTGATGATTATGATAGACAGTTTGAAGCTGAATGCAAATATATTTTCAGCTTGACTGTATCACGTAGGAATTTGGAGAAGCATGAACTTAAAATTTGATTGGATTTAGCATGTTTAATTGCACAATAATGCTGACATATTGCACTAGTTCACCTGAGCTAAAAATGTTTTGCTCCTGATTTTCATTTCTACTCAGCATCTGATGGTTCTCATCGCAGGGTCCAACAACAGTCGGCCAGCATTGATGGGTTCCAGTTGCCCTGTTACTGCTTTTCCATCATTGCAATTTCCTGGTGAAACCTTTCACCATGTTCGTCGCTGATTGCACCAAGATTAGCTGGGAAAAAGTCCAAGTGTGAATGTAGAAAATGAACCTTCAGTTACATGTTGCATTTCATGATTTTGTATGCTTGAAGCATGTTGTCAACCAGCTGGGTGTAGTTTTGTGCCCTGTAATTGCCATGAAAATCCTCAACAACATCCCTGAAGGCGTTCCATGTGATTTTCTCAGGTCACACTAGCAGATCTTCAAACCGCTTGTCATTGATGACGTGTCTGACTTGTGGATACTCAAAAATGCCTTCCTTAATCTTGGCATCAGTTATTCTTGGAAACATCTGTCTCAAATATCAAACTCCTTCACCTCCCTTGTTCATCACTTTTACAAAGTTTTTCATCAGTCCGAGTTTTATATTAAGAGAAGGCAAAAATATCTTATTTTACTTGTGTTGACAAGTGATTTCAATGCCTCTTTGGAGTTGGGAGTAGTGCCAGAGGACTGGAGAGAGACACGTGATCCCTTTACGCAAAAGTGGAAGTAAGGATGTGGTTGAAAACTACAGGCCGGTTAGTGTAACCTCTGTGGTGAATAAATTATTGGAAACACTGCTCAAAGAGAAATAGTGAGGTTTCTGGAATCCAATAGATTACAGGATCGGAGGCAGCATGGATTAACCACAGGCAGGTCTTGTCAGACAAATCTGATGGATTTCTTTGACTGCATGACCAGGGAGTTGGACCACAGGAGAGCCCTAGATGTGTTGTACTTGGATTTCAGTAAAGCCTTTGACACCGTTCCACATAGGTGACTTATCAACAAACTGAGCACCCTGGGAATGGACTCTAAAGTTACTGATTGGGTTAGAAATTGGTTGAGGGGAGGTGACAAAGGGTACAGGCAAATGGAGCTCACTCTGAGAAGGAGGTTACCAGTGGTGTGTCGCAGGGATCTGTCCTTGGTCCGATTCTTTTTAACATCTCTGTTAGTGATATTGTTGAAGGGCTGTCGGGTAAGATTTGCCTCTTTGTGGATGATACCAAAATCTGCAATAGAGTAGGCACCCAGGAAAGAGTAGATAACATGAAGAGGGATCTAGAATGGTCGAGAATTTGGCAGCTGAGATTTGTGGGTCATGCATTTGGGCTGCAAAAATCCAAAGGAGTAGTACAGTGCAGGGGGGGGGGGGATACGTCTGTCCCCAAAAGAAGAGCGAGACCTGGGTGTGATTGTGTCTGATGATCTTAAAGTAGCTAAACTGGTAGAAAAGATGATGGCAAAAGCTAGAATAATGCTTGGGTGTATAGGGAGAGGAATGGCCAGCAGAACAAAGGAGGTCATAGTGCCTCTGTTTGGGTCTTTGGTACAACCTCATTTGGAGTACTGTGTGCAGTTCTGGAGACTGTACCTTCAAAAGGATATAAACAGGGTGGGGTTGGTGCAGACGGTGGCTACTAAAATGGTTAGTGGTATTCGTTTTAAAGCATATGAGGACAGACTTAAGGATCTTAATATGTATACTTTAGAGGAAAGGCAGGATAGAGGAGATATGATGGAGATGTTAAAATTTCTCTATGGCATAAATGCACAGGAGGAGTGCCTCTTTTGATTGAAAGCAAGCTCTGCTACGAGGGGACATAAGATGTGGGTGAAAGTGGATAGACTCAGGAATAATATGCGGAAATATTTCTTTACGTAAAGAGTAGTATTATAGAGGTTTGGGATAGTCCCAGTAGAGGTGGTAGAGATGAGAACAGTATCTGAATTCAAAAAAGCATGGGACAAACACAGATGATCTCTAAGGGAAAAGAGGAGACTATTGTAGTAGTCTATATGGAAGGGTAGACTAAATAGGCCACGTGTTGTTTTTTTATTTATTTTATTTATTTATTTAGACAGTTTTTGTATACCGCCTTATCCTTCAATCAAAGCGGTCACAACACAATTGGGGGATACATTTAACATGCGGGGATATGAGACACATACACTAATACTTACAGGGAACATGGGCTATGGAGGGTTAAGTGGCTTGCCCAAGACCACAAGGAGCATCTGTGGGACTAGAAACCCCAGTCCTTCCGGCCCAAGGTTGCTGTCCTCTAGTGGGATTTGAACCCCCGACCTTCCGGCCTGAAGTACAATCATGAAGTACCATCATTTTTCTGCCATCATGTTTCTATGTTTCTATGTGCCACATTTTTCTGTCCTGGAACCAAATGCTTATGGAGCGGCCAGTTCTTTTTAATGTAATGCAGATATTGGTGTTACTCTGTAGTATAACATAGAAGTGTATGATGTATCATACTTGGACTCATGGCTAAAGAGGTCTCAGAACCCATAGGCTGCCATTGCTTTCAAGAAACTGCAATGGACTGATGCTTAAATGCACATCAATGACCTCACTCGTAAACTCATAGCCACAAACAATTTTTTATACGAAAATTTTATATGCATCAATATATAGTATTGTTTCCATTGGCAAGCTTTATATTTATATACTGAACCAGTGAACCAGTGCTTATCTGTATAGTAGATTCCCGACGCTTGTTCACGCGCTATTGAATGCGTTTCACCATTTTGGTTTCATCAAGGGAGTATTGCGAATCTGCACTGAAAGTAAAAAGGAGTTCTTTCAAGATACACACTTCATAATATTGTGAATTGTTATATATTCTTAATCAGATTCCAAAACCCTCCTACCTCTAGTTTCACTGAAATGGTTCCGTTCAGCGCTATCTGGTGCTTGTTGTTAAACTGACTAGGACGCCGCGCATGCGGGTTATTTAAATGCTAAAACGTGATCACCTGCACCTGAAATGCTGTAGTTGTCATTAAATAAACATACATTACTGGCCATTAGTTGCTTCCCTTATAAACATGCTTCCCATTCTATTCGGGAATTCAATCCCCGTGGTATAGTAGAACCTAATGTATATATCCATCGTTGTTCCCGATAAATCAGAGTTTGATCCAGTGTTCTGCCGCGAGATGGAAAAGATACTCGTTCAATAGCAAAGCAGCGTAACTCAGCAAAAACATGTTGGAACTGTAGACAGTGGTCTACAATTGGGGCTTCTCTTCTCTGACATTTGAGCTTGCTCTTATGCTCATTAATCCTCACTCGAAGAGCTCTGATGGTTTTTCCCACGTACAATAAATCACAAGGGCAGCGAATCCCATAAATGACGTATGTAGACTGACAGGTGGTATTATGCCGTAGTTTGTAGCTGGTGCCATGATATTTAAATTCAGTTAATTCTGAAGTAACGGAACATATATTACAATTACCGCATCGCTTGTGGCCACCCTGATCAGTGGATCGTATAGCTGAAGGGGGGCGCAGAATTGCTGGACTAAGTAATTCTTTAAAGTTCCTTTGCTGCTGCCACACGCAGCGGATCGTAAAACCCTCCAACTCTGGCAAGCTCTGCAGGATATTGGCGTGCCGCTTGATGCTACGTTGTAAACATGAACTAAATGGTGAGAAAGGAGTCACTAAGTTAACACTGGTTCAGTATATAAATATAAAGCTTGCCAATGGAAACAATACTATATATTGATGCATATAAAATTTTCATATAAAAAATTGTTTGTGGCTATGAGTTTACGAGTGAGGTCATTGATGTGCATTTAGGCATCAGTCCATTGCAGTTTCTTGAAAGCAATGGCAGCCTATGGGTTCTGAGACCTCTTTAGCCACGAGTCCAAGTATGATACATCATACACTTCTATGTTATACTACAGAGTAACACCAATATCTGCATTTCTACTCTGAGAAAAGTAACCATTCCATTACTTTTTAATGTAATGGCATTCTCTAGCACGTGAGTCCCATTCAACATGAAACAACAGTACATGGTATACCCAAGCTGCATTCCTAGTAGCAATTCCACTACTCTTAGGTCACCACAGATGTTCCAGTTGTAGTTGTTGTACTGTATGTGTTTCAACAACAGTTCCATGGTTTTGTAGGTTTCTTTCATGTGCACTGCATAGGCAATAATATTGAAGGATGGACATTGCCATTGTGTAACAAGACAGGTTACAGGTTTAATAGTTTAAAATACTATTACTAACTTTCAAAGCCATCAACAATTGCTCCTCCACCTCACTCACGGACCTCGTCCAGCCCACTCCCCCCAACAGATCCAGAAGGTCATTTGCTGCCAACACACTGGTAATTCCAAATGCAATCATGAAATGCTCGCAAGCAACAAGGAACAGAGCCTTTGTGTTCTATGCACCCACAAGCTGGAACGCCCTCCCAACCACCACCCGGTCCATTACGGACCTTGCCCAGTTTAGGAAGGCACTGAAACACCAGCTCTTCCTCCTACACTACTCCCAGGCTAGTGATAAACCACAATCAGACATACCCAGCCACCAGGACAGCACCCCTTGTACACCCTTTATACACCCCTTGTACACCCATGTCACACTGATGCAACGCCACTAGCACAACTGTACAACCTGTTAAGTAGCAACATGTATATAAGGTAGCTATCTATTCTTGTAAATAGTTGCTAAGCAACTCTGGTCAATACTGTATCTGTGACCTGAGTGCCCAGCCTGTATATAGTTACCTACATTAGTCCCAAGTTACACCACTTGTTCATTGTAAGTATAGTGCAGATTTCCACCGCACTGTACAGGTTATTGTTTGCCTGTAAACTGCACTGATTTTAGAGAGCGCGGTATAGAAAAGATATTAAATAAATAAATATAAATAAAAATAACAGTGAGGAATCGATACAAAGGCACATTGTTGTGGGTCATGCTCACAGCCCAAAGCTGTGAACAACCTATCAGAAACAGAGATTTTCAACCTGCACATAGAAATTTTTCTTATCTTCTTGGCAAGTCGGAAAGATATAAATTTTTGTATCTGGCAACAGCAAACCCCATCCTTGCAATCTTAAACCAAGTAGTTCAGCTTTTGTTTTTGACAAACTTAAGTCCCTCACCAGGTCATTCAATTCTGACCGTGTTATTAGATGAGGCACATTGGACATAAATAGTTCAAAATCTGGAACCATGTTGTTTTCCACATCTGGCCCGTGTATTGTGCATCTTCATCTGCCTCTTCTAGGCTCCATGTGTCTGGTAGCCTCAGTACTGGCATACTGTCATCATGCAGCACTGGCCTCATGGCTGAAAGCAGACTGGAATATTCAAAAGATTTCTTATTTTTAGCAAAGAAGCCGGATACATTAGTTATACAGAAGTAACAGTCTATCACATGATCGCTCTGCTGTTGCCATATTATTGGGACTGCAAACAGCATTGACTGAGCCAAGCTCTGAGATGGACAGCACATGTTGCACAGCAAATGTGAGGATCCCAGGATTTGTCTTGATCGCCAGCTTTACAACTGAAGTAGAGCTCATACGCTGTCTTAATAAGTGCAGTCATGTTGTGTCTTTGAGACTTAAGCATATATGTTCACCACAAATGTAACAGAATATATCACTGCTTTGGCGACATTGACAAGACATTTCTGCTGTAATAAATTGTCATTTAGACAAGAAGCTTACATGGAAATGCTATTGTTAAGTACACACACTGATATCAATGTCATTCATAGCATCTGTGTATAAAAGCTGCTTTTATAGTCTCTACTGCCAGCACCCATCCTGATTAAGCATACCCATGCATTCCTGAGCAGTAGCATGTCCATTGCATGTTGTGAGCCTGCACTGAGTGCAAGCCCAGACATGCCTGGAGTAAACAAAACAGCTTGCTTTCTAGGCAACATATGAGTAGACTTAAAATATGTGAGGAAATCATGAAAATAGGTGATTGCAAAAACAAATGGTGTGTGATAGAAAAATTTCAATGTGATTTTTGTGATTAGCAACCCAAAATCCATAAGATACACCCAAAAAGTGTTCAGGAAGCAACATCTTCATTGTCCAGTGAAATTAGCATGGGGGTGGTGCCAGACCGGTGATAATGAATGGGGTCATGTAAGGCATGTTCCTGTACAGTTAACATGGCTCCAGTCTCACCCCTATGCTGATCCAATTGTTAAACGTACTGCAGTACCCCACCCATTGAGGTGGCAGTAAGTGTCCTCATGCTAACTGCAGTAGTGACAGTGAATGGTAACTAATGATTCCCGCATTAAATGCAATGCATAATGCCCACTCAGTCTCTGCGCTAAGCGGTTAGCAAGGGATTTTTAGCACAGCTGTAATTTTAGCACACATTAACAGTTACCGTAAGCACAGGAAAACCCACATTAACTGTTAGTACCCCACTGACAATTACCTTCTTTGTAGATAAACCAAATATCATCACTAAACTCCTGCAAAATCATGTTTTTCATTATGAAGGCAGAAACACGCTTGTCTTTAATTTAACATTGACACATCAGTTGTTAGCAAGAAAGACATCATTTTCAATCAGCTTAGTAGACAAGGTGGTAAAAATTCATTTCACAGGCACATTAGTGAAATAAGCACTAGATATAGTCAGAAATGTAATTGCACAATCCTTCAAAATGGATGCGAGGCAGGGGTCATCAGAAAAGGGAAAAGGTCAAATTAACTGCTGACACAACATATTAGCCACAAAAATTGCATGTCTGCTCTTCACTAGTAAGCAATATAGGAGTAAGTTCTTCTTTTTTTCGCATATGATGCAGGAGAGTAAAAAAAGTATATCTGTCCTCATCTCTGACCCATGTTTCTTAACACAGGGTGTTCTAAAGTTATCATTACTAACTGGATAAAATCAGCAGTTGCTCCAATGAAGTATAGTCAACACCTGGTTAATAACAGAATATACATGGATTATTTAAATGCCATAGATGGCATTATAAGAAATGCTGACCATGGTATTTAAATATGAACTCAAAAGTTATGTTGCTATGTAAATCATAGAGAATTGTGGAAAAGGGCCAACTAGGCCAGGCATGAAAACCAAATTGGATACGATTGGGGAATTGGATGAATCAGCTTCTCACACACCAACCTATGTCACCATGGTTCACCCAGTATATGGGAATCTAGATTTAATGGATTCAGGAACAGACAGTGATTCTGGATCCATACTATCCATAGGGATAGGAAGCGCTAGCAGCTGTTCTATACATGAAACTGGATTGTAGAGCCTAACTATAGGCCATAGAAATTTACAGGTCTGAACTGCAGTAAAGCTGTCTTTTTAAATGTACTTCTGTTTTTCTCTAGGACATTGGACTTAGCAAATAGTGCTTATGTGGTTAGCAAGTAGTGCTTATGTGGACATAGTATTGGGTCAGGATAACAAACTTCTCTAAAATAAATAGAACAGAGCGTACATCTTCTTTATTCTGCAATCTGATAGGCTAAAGAGGTTGCTGGGTCAGGATGAACTGCTTTTAGAAACTAGAAGGTTAGGTTAACAGCAAACAAAGCTTGCGTAAATAGTAAGAAAATCAGCAAATATCATAAGTAATTAATTATCTTCTGTTGTATAGTGGAAACACAGCGACACCTACTGAGTCTAGTGAATATAGTTATGAGCTGTAACTTCTTCTTTTTTATATGACGAGTCGCATATGTTAGCAAATTTTATGTGAACTTTTGTAACTTGGAAAGCACCAGATGTTAATTAAAATTAACTGCGTCAGCTGATATTTTACAATAAAAGTGGGAGCCCTGTGAAGCCATCTTTGAAGAAACTGATGGATATGTCTGTCTTAGACTCCATGTATTTCCTCCGTACAGAGCTCTGTGGTATTTAATTGGTCAATTGTGTCTTGTCTTTTCTTTCCTATTAAGAGGTATAGAAAATTAAAAAGAATCCAGGTTTATGTGAAGGATTTCAGACCCCAGGAGGGTGAGAGTCAACAAGAATGAATCTACATAGCAACGTAACAATGATAAAGGGGATTGAAGGATATCCCTACAAGGAAAGGCTTAAAAGGTTAGGGCTCTTCAGCTTGAAAAAGAGACGGATAAGGGGAGATATGATAGAGGTCTATGAAATAATGAGTTGAGTGGAAGGGTAAATGTAAATCAGTTGTTTACGTCTTCAAAAATAGAAAGACTAAGGGACACACATTTAAGACTAATCGGAGAAAATATTTTTCACTCAATGCATAATCAAATTCCAGAATTTGTTACCAGAGAATGTAATAAAAGTTGTTAGTGTATCTAGATTTAAAAGAGGTTTGGACAAATTCCTGGAGGAAAGTCCATATATCATTATTAAAGTTGTTGATTGAAGGATAAGGCGGGATAGAAATACCCTTTAAATAAATAAATAAATAAAGTGGACTGGTAAGTCCATCGCTTACCCCTGGCATAAGCAAAATGAAATCTGTGTACCTTTTTGGGAACCTGACAGGTGCTTGTGACCTGGATCATCCACTGTTGAAAACAGGATACTGTGCTTGATGGACCTTTGGTCTAATCCTGTATGGCATATCTTATAATCTTTTTCCTAAATCAATCATTATCCACCATGACACCAAAATCCTTTGGCAGGGTGGTGTTTCCTAACATGAAACCTTGCATCAGGTAACCAAGGCAAGCACTACTATTAGGCAAACTAGGCAGTCATCTAGTGTGAGAGTCCTTCAGGCATGCCCATTGCCACTGATTCCTGCCCCTGTCTAGGGCCATCAGCAGTAGCAATGGTTCTGAAACCACGATGTGGCACTTACCCATATCTTTGGGGCTATATCACAGTTTCTTCTTGCCAAATCTGCTCCGTCTGCCCCCTCCGACGGCAACTAGAAGTTACATCAAAGAGCACAGAAATAATAGATTTGTCAAGAAAAAACCTCAGTGCAGCCCAGGTGATGGTGGGAAAGTGGTGTGTCATGATTTCAAGGCCCCTGTCACCACTGCTGTCTTTAGAGAGGGACAGGCAGTGGCAGCAATGGGCATGCAGGGGAAGTGGGGAATAGCAGGATGGAGGCCCTCCCTAGGTTGCCTCCAGTCCTTGAACTGGCCCTATCTGTAATGGTAGTTTGGGTTGTTCTTCCCTAAATTCATAACTTTGCATTTGTCCACATTAAATGGCATCTTCTATTTGGACACCCAATCTCCCAATTTCTAGTCATCTTGCAATGTTTCATAATCCTCTTGTGATTTAACAACTTTGAATAATTGTTTTGCCATCTTCAAATTTGACTACTTCACTTGTTCCCATTTCCAGGTAATTTATGAATATGTTAAAAAGCAGCAGGCCCAGTCCAGATCACTGGGATATTCCACTAATAGCCTTATTAGAAAATTGACCATGTAGCCCTTCTCTCTGTTTTCTATCTTTTATCCTGTTCCCAATCCATAATAGTACATTGTCTCCTCTCCCAAAACTTTTTAATTTCCATGAGGGACCTTGTCAAAGACTTTATGAAAATCCATATGCAGTATGCATGTCATTTTAGAAAGGACACCCAGGTGCAATCTGAGATGTCTAGAACAAAATGTCCAAGAAAATGCCAGAGACCTTCAAGTTTCTGCCCAAATTAGAAACATTACTACTACTATTGAACATCTGTATAGCACTATAAGACGTACACAGTGCTTCACAGGCACATGTAAAAGATGGTCCCTGCTCATCGGAGCTTACAATCTGGTCAAGACAGACAACACGATAGCTGCAGACATGGGATACATCTAGTGGGAATGGTAAGGAACCACAAAGGAGATCAGGTGAGTCAAGATCCAAAAGCGGCAGCGAAGAGTGAGTTTTCAACCTGGATTTGAAAACTCCACGCTGAAAACTTACCTCTCAGAAGGAGCTTGACATATAGAAACAGGTCGTTTGTTCCAGGCATAAGGAGCAGCAAAGTGAAAGGAGCGAAGTCTGGAGTTTGCAATAGAAGATAAGGGCACAGATAGGAGCGATTTGCCAGAAGAGTGGAGTTCCCAAAGAGGGGTGTAGGGAGAGATAAGAGAGGAAAGGTAGTGAGGAGATGCAGAGTGAATGCACTTATAGGTCAGCAGGAGAAATTTGAACTGTATGTGGAAATGGATAGGGAGCCAATAAAGTAACTTGAGAAGAGGGGTAATATGAGCATGATGAGGCTGGTGGAAGATTAGCCGCTCAGCAGACTATTGAACAGATTGAAGGGGAGAGAGATGATTCAGAGGGAGACCAGCAAGGAGTAGGTTACAATAGTCTGGATGGGAGGTGACTAAGGACTGGACAAGTGTCTTAGTAGTGTGTTCATAAAGGACACATGGGTGTCCCCAAATTATTCAACTGCAGAAATGGCTTCTTGAACATCAGGGCTGGCATTTTCCAGAAGGTGACATCCTTGTTCCGTGACATTGCTAATACTCAGTCCCCTCTCTATCCTCTCCTCTGTCCCCAACCTTAGGCATCCCGCCCCTCTCCCATCACTGGTCCTCTTTCCAACCCATTACTCTCCCAGAATTAACAAGGGTCCTCACCACCACCCGGAAAACTACATGTCCTTCTGACCCCATCCCTTCGCAGTGGCTTTCCGAGCCCTTACTGTCTCTGGCATTAACCTTTAAAAAGGAGATAGAGCAGCTTTTAAACTAGATAATAGGGGAAAGCCGACAGTCGCCCAAGAGCGGATGGTTCGGAAGAATGTATCCTTGAAGGATACTACCAAAAACAGAGAGGTTCCAAAAAAGAGTAAAGTAGCCCAAATGCCCTCGAGTATGGAGTAGACAGAGCTTAAAGATCCCAAATTACCCATGTCTACCAATAGCCAGATTAATATGAATAAAATACAGTCTCTAAAATGCTTGTATGCAAATGCTAGAAGTCTAAAAAATAAGATGGGAGAGTTAAAATATATAGCACTAAATGAGAGGTTAGATATGATTGGAATATCAGAGACATGGTGGAAGGAGGACAACCAGTGGGACACTGTGATACCTGGGTACAAACTATATCGCAATGATAGAGCTGATCAAATTGGTGGAGGGGTTGCGCTCTATGTTAGAGAGGGCATTGAGTCAGAAAGGATTACAGTTTTGCAGGAAACAAAATTTACTGTAGAATCTCTATAGATTGAAATTCCATGTAAAAAGGGGAAGGCAATGGCAGTGGGGCTGTACTATCGACCGCCGTGCCAGAATGAACAAATGGATGATGAAATGCTCAAAGAAATCAAGGAAGCTAACAAAAGTTACAGCGCAGTAATAATAATGGGTGATTTCAATTACCCCGGTATCGACTGGGTCAGTGTCACGGCAGGACATGCTAGGGAGATAAAGTTCCTAGATAACACAAATGACTGCTTCTTGGAGCAGCTGGTTCATGAACCGACCAGAGTGGAAGCCATATTAGACCTAGTCCTTAGTGAAACACCAGATCTAGTGCAAGAGATAAGGGTGTTGGGGCCACTTGGCAATAGTGATCATAGCATGATCGCCTTTGATTTAATTAGTGGAGGAGGGATAGTACAGAAATCCACAGTACTACCTTTTAACTTTCGAAAGGGAGACTATGATAAAATGAGGAAAATAGTTAAGAAAAAACTAAAAGGAGCAGTTGCAAAGGTTAAAGACGTACATAAAGCTTGGGTGTTGTTGAAAAATACTATCTTGGCAGCCCAGACCAGCTGTATTCCACACTTTAAGAAAAGTGGAAGGAAGTCCAAAAAACTGCCAGCATGGTTTAAAGGTGAGGTCAGAGAGGCTGTTGTTGCCAAAAAAGCATCTTTCAGGAAATGGAAAAAAGAGCCAAACGACGAAACCTGGAAACAGCACAAGCACTGGCAAATCAAATGCAAGGCATTGATAAAGCAGGCAAAGGGAGAATTTGAGAAGAAGCTTGCTGTGGAAGCAAAAATGCGAAATAAAGGATTTTTTCAAGTACATTCATAGCAAAAAACCTGTGAGAGAGTCAGTTGGTCCATTAGATGATAGAAGAGTTAAAGGGGCACTAAGTGGCGACAAGGCGATAGCGGAGAGACTGAATGAATTCTTTGCTTTAGTCTTTACTGAGGAAGATGTAGAGATGTTACCCATGACTGAAGGGGTATTTAAAGGTGCGGAAGAATTGAAGGAAATATCGATACATCGGGAAGATGTATTACAACTATTAGATAAACTGAAGAGTAGCAAATCACTTGGGCCGAATGGTATACATCCAAGGTTGCTGAAAGAACTGAAATATGAGATTGCAGACCTGCTATTAGTAATCTGTGAGCTATCATTAAAATCCTCTGTAATACCTGAAGACTGGAGGGTCGCCAATGTAACACCAATTTTTAAAAAGGGTTCCAGGGGTGATCCGAGAAACTACAGACCGGTGAGCATCACGTCAGTACCGGGAAAAATGGTAGAAACCATCATAAAGAATAAAATTACTCAGCATGTAGATAGTCATGGCCTAATGGGAAACAGCCAACATGGCTTTAGACAAGGAAGATCTTGTCTTACTAATCTGTTATGTTTTTTTGAAAGTGTGAATAAACAGGTGGACAAAGGTGAGTCAGTTTATATAGTGTATCTGGACTTTCAGAAAGCCTTTGACAAGGTCCCTCATCAGAGACTTTTGGCAAAACTAAAGAGTCATGGGATAGGAGGCAGTGTACTACTGTGGATCAAGAACTGGTTAAAAGATAGAAAGCAGAGGGTTGGGCTAAATGGACAATTTTCCCAATGGAGAAAGGTGAATAGTGGTGTACCCCAGGGATCTGTGCTGGGTCCGCTGCTTTTTGACATATTCATAAATGACCTGGAAAGTGGAATAACGAGTGAGGTTATCAAATTTGCAGATGACACAAAACTATTTAGGAGTGGAAGAGTGGCCTAGTGGTTGGGGCAAGGTACTTCAGGCCGGAAGGTCGGGGGTTCAAATCCCACTAGAAGACAGCAACCTTGGGCCGGACGGACTGGGGTTTCTAGTCCCACAGGTGCTCCTTGTTGTCTTGGACAAGCCACTTAACCCTCCATAGCACATGTTCCCTGTAAAATAGTTATCTCCAAGTTATAATGCCCTGTTCAATGTAATTTCAGTTTGTTCAATGTAAACCGCACTGATGCAGAATAGCGCGGTATATAAGAGAATATAAATAAAATAAACCGCACTGATGCAGAATAGCATGGTATATAAGAGAATGTAAATAAATAAAATAAAATTTAAAGTTGTTAAAACCCAAGAGGATTGTGTAAAATTGCAAGATGATCTTGATAAATTAGAAGACTGGGCATCAAAATGGCAGATGAAATTTAATGTGGACAAGTGCAAAGTTATGCACCTAGGGAAGAACAACCCAAACTATGGTTACACAATGCAAGGTTCCACATTAGGAACCACCACCCAGGAAAAAGATTTAGGCGTCATTGTGGATAAAATGTTAAAACCCTCGGCCCAGTGTGCAGCGGCAGCCAAGAGAGCAAATAGAATGCTAGGTATCATAAGGAAAGGAATGGAAAATAAAACAAAAGATATTATAATGCCTCTGTATCGTTCCATGGTGTGACCGCACCTTGAATATTGTGTGCAATTCTGGTCACCGTATCTTAAAAAGGATATAGAGTTATTAGAAAAGGTTCAGAGAAGAGCCACCAAAATGGTAAAGGGGATGGAAGGATACTCCTATGAAGAAAGGCTAAAAAGGTTAGGACTCTTTAACCTGGAAAAGAGACGGCAGAGGGGAGATATGATAGAAGTCTATAAATTAATGAACAGAGTGGAACGGGTAAACGTAGATCGATTGTTTACATTATCAGAATATAGAAAGACTAGGGGACATGCAATGAAGCTACAGGGTAAACTATTTAAGACTAATAAAAGAAAATATTTTTTCACTCAACGTGTAATCAAACTCTGGAATTTGTTACCGGAGGATGTAGTGAGGGCTGTTAGTGTAGCTGGGTTTAAAAAAGGTTTGGACAAGTTCCTGGAGGAAAGGTCCATAAACCATTATCAAGAAGGGACCCATGATATCAATGCTTGAACCAGTACAGGCATTGCGGAACCTGTGTCTTTTGGGGAAACTTCTAGGTACGTATGACCTAGATTGGCCACTGTTGGAAACAGGATACTGGGCTTGATGGACCTTGGTCTGACCCAGTATGGCATATCTTATGTTCTTATGTTCTTATGTCCCCCCTGATTCTTTCTATTTTCAACATTAGCTTACTGTCTGCCATCTTCCCCTCTCATTGGAAGCACGCCCTTATCCGTCCCCTTTTGAAAAAAGCCTCTCTAGATCCCTCGGTACCCTCAAACTGGCACCCCATTTCTAATTTGCCCTTTCCTTCTAAGCTTCTTGAGAGACTGGTCTTCTCTCAGCTTTCTGCGTCTTAGTGCTATCGGTCTGTCTGGCTCAGTTCTTCACTGGTTCCACTCTTTTCTCTTTAATCAGTCTTTCTCGGTTCTCTCCGGAACTGACTCTTCTTCCCCAATGCCTCTTCACTGCAGTGTTCCTCAGGGTTCAGTGCTAGCACCTCTTTTGTTTAACATTTTCTTAGCTCTCCTCTCTCTGCTTATTCAGCAACACAGTATCTCGGCATATTATTACACAGATGATATTATTCTTCTTTATCACACTGACTCACTTGCTCCCGATATATTGGTCCCCTCAACGTCTGTCTTTCCTCTGTTTCTTCCTGACTCTCAGATAATTACCTACATGTCAATTTATCGAAAACTGTGGCCATGTGGTTCACTGCTGGTGTTCCTGTCCCCTCTCTTGCTGCACTTTTTTCAGCCATTCCCATCCCTCTTGCTACTTCACTCCGCTACCTCGGTGTTACCCTTGACTCCGCTCTGTCCTTCAGAGATCACATTTCCTCTGTCCTTCAATGTTCTTTCTACACCCTTCAGCAACTCCATGCAGTTCGTCCTTTCCTATCTCCTTCCTCTTTAACCACCTTGCTCCTCTCTCTTGTCACTTCACGTTTGGATTATTGTAATGCTTCTTTGGCTGGTCTTCCCCTTACCCAACTTCATAGGCTTCAGTTAGTTCACAACACTGCTGCTCGTCTCTTGACCCACACCTCCCGGTTTGCTCATATCACCCCCCTTCTTATCCGGTTGCATTGGCTACCTATCCCTTTCCGTATTCAGTATAAGATCCTCATTTTTGTACACAGATCACTCCATACCGGTATTCCACTTTACCTCTCCGATCTAGTCCACTTTCACTGCCCTCCAAGAATCCTCAGATCAATCCATGCCAACCGATTATTTCTTCCTCCTCCATCCCAGGCTCGCCTTGAGTCCACACGCTCCTCCACCTTCTTCTTTCTCGGTCCTCGTCTTTGGAACTCCTTGCTGCCTTCCCTTCGTTTGGAACTTTCCTTCCCCACCTTCAAAGCAAAACTCAAAACTCATCTGTTTTTTGCACAGCCTTTGACCTTCCTCACCCCACCCCTTCCTTCTCTCCCCCCCCCCTCGCTGATACCCATGAGTACTTATTCCTCTTGTTGCTATTGTTGCCTACTTTCCCTTCCCTCTAATGCTGTCCCTTTCCTTTCAATGAATGGCGTTCCTTTTCTGTTTCCTCTTTTCTCAGCAGTATTCCCTTTGTTTTATTGTAAACTGCCATATGCTTTGGTTCCGGTGGTATATTAAGTTTTAAATAAAGATAAAGATAAAGATGCAGTGGCAGTTTAGTAATCTATTTGGGATTTGTATTTACATGCTGGTTTCTTTGGCCAGGAAATATTGATTATGATGATGTCAGCACATGCTGATCTTCTCCCTGGTAGCATTTCTGCTATGAAATGAGCACTTAATCAGTGTCAGAAGCAGGTTTAGGCATGGATGTGCATCCTCCTTATTCACCCTAGGCCATTCTTCCAGCATGCCCTTGTTCTACTTGAACATTCTTGTGCTAGGGATGTCCATATACCTGGTTTCTAAAATGGCTCAGGAGACATCTCTGTCATTTGTACATCTGAATAGTGGCATAACAAGGGTGGGTGGTAGGTCCAGTCCACCCTGGGTGCCGGTTGGGAGGGGGTGCACCTTGCCAGGACCATGGAGGCAGTGCAGCAAACTTACTATTAAGTCTTCTTTTCTGGATGAAGTTCCATGAATAGTGAGACTTTGGTCGGGAGAGAAGAGCTGCCGGCCCTGGAGCCCAAGGTACAGTGGCATGCCAGATTAATGGTATGTTTGCCATGCTGCCTCTGTGGGCCTGGCCATTGCTGGGGGGGAGGTGCATTATGGTGTGTAGCACTGTGCCATGCAGTGGGGTGTGTTGGCAGCACAGGGTGGCATGCCCACCCCGGGTACCAAGGGGGCTGGGAACACCGCTGTATCTGAGTGACCAGTTTCAAAAGTCCAGAACACAAAATGTGCTTCTAAAATACCCTGTATATCAACCAGCTCACCTGTATCTACCTGTGTTTTTCACACCTTCAAATAAATACAACAGATTAGTAGCATAAGACCGTACTTGGCTAAATCCATAATGACTTTCTCCCATTAAACTTTGATTATCTATATGTTCTGTAGTTTTGTTCTTTATAATGGTTTCTGCACCATTTTGCCTGGAACTGATATCTCTGGAACCCTTTTTAAAAACGGGCATTGCGTTGGTCACTCTCCAATCTTCAGGTAACATAAAAACATAGTAACAAAGTATATGATGGCAGATAAAGACCAGTATGGTCCATCTAGTCTGCCTAGCAAGGTGGCAAAAGTAGATGCACCTGCCACTCCGTGCAGGTCACCCCTCCCCATGCCTTTGTTTAGGGATGTACCCACCGCTCAGTGTAGGGCACCCCTGTTTGTTGAGATATAAGAGATAGTTTAGTTTAGTTTGATTTTATCCTGTTGCTATAAAAGAATCCACTTTGTCTGTCCCAAGCCACTTTGAATTCCGTCATTGTATTTGCCCCATCACTTCCATTAGGAGGGCATTCCAAGCATCCACCACCCTTTCAGTGAAAAAGTATTTACTGACGTTGCCTTTCAGTTTACCCCTTGCAGATTCATGTTATGCCCTCTAGTTTTACAGCTTCCCCATCTTTGGAAGAGGTTCATTTGTTCATTAATACTAATTAAGGTAGTATAGCCAATTTTAATGATAGTTTATAAATTGCTAATAGGTCTGTAATTTCATTTTTTAGTTCCTTCAGCTCCCTGGGATGTACAGTACACCATCTGCTCCAAATGAGTTGCTATTCTTTAGTTTATCAAATTACCATATTACATCTTCCAGTTTTATCAAGATTTATTTCAATTTCTGCAATACATCACCTTTAAATATTATTTCTGGTGTGGGTAACTTTCCTACATCTTCTTCATGTAGTTTTTCTGCTATGTCCTTGTTCTCCCTTTAATGCCCCTTTTACCCCTTGATCATCTAATTGTATTGAATATCTGGGATTAAGTTTCAGCGGCAATATTTAGTTACATTTGAATGCACTGGTGCTGAATATACCCCTCCCCCACCCTCGGGTGTTTTGTAGCTCATAGTGACATGCTCTTGCTCTTCAGTGGTAAACAGATTAAGTTTTCAGTATACCCCCTGATGAATATCATATGAGAGCTCTATGTATTTTATATTTGTATTCAAATCTATTTCATATATATTCATTGGGGATAGCCTGAGGCCATTGAGGACAGATAATGAACACCACTGAACAATATCATGAATGAATGGAAGTGAATACATATTTTATATGCATTATATAAATTAAAAAAAACTGTACAATACCATTGGCGAAAAGGGCAAATAGTGTGCCCTTTTATAAGAAACTATGCACTACTTGCCCCCTATGGTCCTGTATCACTTTTGTAGAATTTAGCACAGATCATTTCTTAATTTAATTTAATAATCTCTGAATGGACATCTCATTTCTTGAAGAGAATTTTTCTGTTGCACAATATCAACATTATAAGAACATATGATATGCATACTAAGTCAGACCAAGTATTCATCAAGCTCAATATTCTGTTTCCAATCGTGACCAATCCAGGTCACAAGTACCTGTCAGGTTCCCAGTAGCTACACAGATACCATGCTGCTTGTCCAATGGGTAAGCAGTGGATTTCCCTAGTCCTCTTTAATATTGGTTTATGGACTTTTCCACCAGGAACTTGTCCAAACCTCATTTAAATCCAACTACACTAATAGCTTTTACTACATCCTCTGGTAACCAATTCCAGAGTTTGATCACACGTTGAGTGAAACAATATTTTTTTCTGGTTAGTCTTAAATGTGCTACATTGTAGGTTCACTGCTTGTACCCTAGTATCTCTACATTTCGAATAAATAAACAGCCAATCTAGGTTAACCTGTTCCACTCCATTCATTATTTTAAAGACCTCTATTATGTCTCTCCTCAGATGTCTCTTATCCAAGTTGAAGAGCCCTAACCTTTTAAATCTTGTCTCATAGGGATATCCTTCCACCCCTTTACCATTTTTGTCACTATTCTCTGTTATATTCTTTTTAAGATATAGTGACCAGAATTGCACACAGTATTCAAGGTGTGGTCACACTATGGAGCGATACAGAGGCATTATAATATCTTCATTTTATTCTCCAATCCTTTCTTTATGATTCTTAGTATTCTATTTACTTTCTTGGCTGCAACTACACAGACGGCAGAAGGTTTCAATGTATTATCCACAATGATGTCCAGATCCTTTTCCTGGGTGGTGATTCCTAATGTGGAACCTTGCATCGTGTAACCATAGTTTGGATTGTTCTTCCCTAAGAGGGTCATTCTAAAAGGTTTAGTTGTGGTTTGGACATCTGCAGACATGCACGTGGATGTCAAAATCATGGACACATCTCTGTAACCATTCCAGAAATGCTGTTTTGCCTTTTGCAGATATCTCCAGTACCTTTAAGTAAGCACAGGGGTGTGGCAAAGGCATGTCTGGGGAGGGGTAATGGACTTACACGCCCCGTTCGATCCCAGAAACAGCAGAGCCATCTGCAGGCAGGTGCATGTTTATTCCTGCTCCAGGCACAAATAGGTATCAGGAAAGTGTTTGTTTTCACCTTAAAACATCCAGAGAATGCAGAGAAGATGGAGAATTAAGTGACTAGCTTTAGATTACAAAGTCCCACACTTGAACTATTCTAACCATTATGCTATTAGATGTTTTGGTCCTGAAATGATCTCCTAGGGACGTCTATATAGACATTTGATACATGTGCATATCAGGCATGTCCACATTTCTGGAATTGTGCATGACCTTGCACATGCCTGCCTTTCTTTTCAGACGTTCTGGCTTTGATGTCCTAGATTGCACTTGGATGTCCCATTTATAATATGCCTCTTTGTGCATAACTTTGCACTTGTCCACATTAAATTTCATCTGTCATTTGGACGCCTAGGGGTATGTTTACTAAAACCCTGGTAATGTGCGCGGCCCGCTAGTGTGCGGGTGCCATATAAGGAGTGGGCGTGTCTGGCTGAAAAAAGCAAAACTGGGATTAATCATGCGCTAATGTGTGCGGCGCCCATGTGAGCCCCGCACATTAGCGCATGCGAAAGTTGCGCGGGAGGCATAAGCGGCGCGCTGATGTGCAAGCAGAGGAGAAGAGCCACCTCACAATGGTTAAGACACTGACCAATGGTGCAGGGATCAGGGGTTCAATCCCCCACAGTGCCCACTGAAGAAGGCTGGCTGAGGCATTACCTGTTATGGGGAATATTGCTATAGGAGGCATTTTACTATTGCGCGGCATAAGGCGGCGCGCTGATAACATAAGAACATAAGAACATAAGATATGCCATACTGGGTCAGACCAAGGTCCATCAAGCCCAGTATTCTGTTTCCAACAGTGGCCAATCTAGGTCATATGTACCTAGCAGTTTCCCCAAGAGACACAAGTTCCACAATGCTTGTACTGGGTCAAGCATTGATATCTTCGGTCACTTCTTAATAATGGTTTATGGACCTTTCCTCCAGGAACTTGTCCAAACCTTTTTTAAACCCAGCTACACTAACAGCCTTTACTACATCCTCCGGTAACAAATTCCAGAGTTTGATTACACGTTGAGAGAAAAAATATTTTCTTTTATTAGTCTTAAATAGTTTACCCTGTAGCTTCATTGCATGTCCCCTAGTCTTTCTATATTCTGATAACGTAAACAATCGATCTACGTTTACCCGTTTCACTCCGTTCATTAATTTATAGACTTCTATCATATCTCCCCTCAGCCGTCTCTTTTCCAGGTTAAAGAGCCCTAACCTTTTTAGCCTTTCTTCATAGGAGTATCCTTCCATCCCCTTTACCATTTTGGTGGCTCTTCTCTGAACCTTTTCTAAAATCGCTATATCCTTTTTAAGATACGGCGACCAGAATTGCACACAATATTCAAGGTGCGGTCTCACCATGGAACGATATAGAGGCATTATAATATCTTTTGTTTTATTTTCCATTCCTTTCCTTATCATACCTAGCATTCTATTTGTTCTCTTGGCCGACGCTGCACACTGGGCCGAGGGTTTTAACATGGTATCTACAATGACGCCTAAATCTTTTTCCTGGGTGGTGGTTCCTAATGTGGAACCTTGCATCGTGTAACCATAGTTTGGGTTGTTCTTCCCTAGGTGCATAACCTTGCACTTGTCCACATTAAATTTCATCTGCCATTTTGATGCCCAGTCTTCCAATTTATCAAGATCCTCTTGCAATTTTTCACAATCCTCTTGGGTTTTAGCAACTTTAAATAGTTGTGTCATCTGCAAATTTGATAACCTCACTCATTATTCCACTTTCCAGGTCATTTATGAATATGTCAAAAAGCAGCGGACCCAGCACAGAACCCTGGGGTACACCACTATTCACCTTTCTCCATTGGGAAAATTGGCCATTTAGCCCTACCCTCTGCTTTCTATCTTTTAACCAGTTCCTGATCCACAATAGTACACTGCCTCCTATCCCATGACTCTTTAGTTTTGCCAAAAGTCTCTGATGAGGGACCTTGTCAAAGGCTTTCTGAAAGTCCAGATACACAATATCAACCGACTCACCTTTGTCCACCTGTTTATTCACTCCTTCAAAAAAACGTAACAGATTAGTAAGACAAGATCTTCCTTGTCTAAAACCATGTTGGCTGTCTCCCATTAGGTTGTGACTATCTACACATGCTGAGTAATTTTATTCTTTATGATGGTTTCTACCATTTTTCCTGGTACTGACGTCAGGCTCACCGGTTTGTAGTTTCCAGGATCACCCCTGGAACCCTTTTTAAAAATTGGTGTTACATTGGCGATCCTCCAATCTTCAGGTATTAGAGATGATTTTAATGATAGTTCACAGATAACTGATAGCAGGTCTGCAATCTCATATTTCAGTTCTTTCAACACCCTTGGATGTATACCATCCGACCCAGGTGATTTGCTACTCTTCAGTTTATCTAATAGTTGTAAGACATCTTCCCGATGTATCGATATTTCCTTCAATTCTTCCGCACCTTTAAATACCACTTCAGTCACGGGTAACATCCCTACATCTTCCTCAGTAAAGACCGAAGCAAAGAATTCATTCAGTCTCTCCGCTATCGCCTTGTCGCCTCTTAGTGCTCCTTTAACCCCTTTATCGTCTAATGGACCAACTGACTCTCTCACAGGTTTTTTGCTACGAAGGTACTTGAAAAGGTCTTTATTTCGCGTTTTTGCTTCCGCAGCAAGCTTCTTCTCAAATTCTCCCTTTGCCTGCCTTATCAATGCCTTGCATTTGACTTGCCAGTGCTTGTGCTGCTTCCAGGTTTCGTCGTTTGGCTCTTTTTTCCATTTCCTGAAAGATGCTTTTTTGGCAACAACAGCCTCTCTGACCTCACCTTTAAACCATGCTGGCAGTTTTTTGGACTTCCTTCCACTTTTCTTAAAGCGTGGAATACAGCTGGTCTGGGCTTCCAAGATAGTATTTTTCAACAACACCCAAGCCTGATGTACGTCTTTAACCTTTGCAACTGCTCCTTTAAGTTTTTTCTTAACTGTTTTCCTCATTTTATCATAGTCTCCCTTTCGAAAGTTAAAAGGTAGTACTGTGGATTTCCTTACTATCCCCTCCTCCACTAATTAAATCAAAGGCGATCATGCTATGATCACTATTGCCAAGTGGCCCCAACACCCTTATCTCTTGCACTAGATCTGGTGTTCCATTAAGGACTAGGTCTAATATGGCTTCCCCTCCGGTCGGTTCATGAACCAGCTGCTCCAAGAAGCAGTCATTTATTTCATCTAGGAACTTTATCTCCCTAGCATGTCCTGACGTGACACTGACCCAGTCAATACCGGGGTAATTGAAATCACCCATTATTATTACTGTGCTGTAACTTTTGTTAGCTTCCTTGATTTCTTTGAGCATTTCTTCATCCATTTTGTCACACTTATTAAAAGAGGGCTGCTACACAGTACCCTGTCTTGTGCTGCTGAGGTAAGCTAAATTCTGATTTGATTTAAATTATAGCTCTTAGCTGCTGCTAGGCTCTAACTTCTTATGAAATTTAAACTACAAGCTCTCTGCTGGGTTCTAAATTTAACCAGAAAGCTCTCTTCTGTGTTTTAAAACTAAAAGTA
This sequence comes from Ichthyophis bannanicus, assembly GCA_033557465.1. Taxonomy (NCBI): domain Eukaryota; kingdom Metazoa; phylum Chordata; class Amphibia; order Gymnophiona; family Ichthyophiidae; genus Ichthyophis; species Ichthyophis bannanicus. The sequence goes on along the minus strand of CM066033.1, from coordinate 1,178,184,545 downwards.
CTTTTCTGATGCTAGGCCTTGAGTGACTATTAAATGTACACTACAAGCTCTCTGCTGGGTTCCAAATGTAACCAGAAAGCTCTCTTCTGTGTGTTAAATTTAAACTAAAAGTACTTTGCTGTTACTTGGCCCTGAGTGACTATTACATTTAAACTACAAGCTCTCTGCTGGGTATGAAATGTAACCAGAAAGTTCTCCTCTGTGTTTTAAATTCAAACTTTAATTGCTGCTACTAGGCCCTAACTGATCCAACAAAAAACAGTGGGTTCACAGATTAAGTAGCTTTAATACAAAGAATTCTTTTTAGAAAATTACCAGAAGTATATACTCACAGTTGCAGATTTCTCTCCAGAAGTAACAGTCCCCCCCTTCAAGACAGAGGATCACAGAGCTCTTGTTGAGCTATTTATGCCTCTGCTGCTGAGGTAATGCTGTGACCAACTTCCTGGGTAATTAACAGTCCTTGCTTGGATAGGAGTCGTCTTTCAAAATGGCCTTTTGATCTGCCACCTGGTGTTAACACCTATTGAAAAGGTTTCACAGGTCTCTTGCCCCCTAGGTAGAAGGCCTCTTTGTAAAGGTCTGTAGAAGGTAGATAGGCCCTTGCCTTTCTGGTATCCAGCAAAGCTCCTATGAACTCTAAAGACTGAGTGGGAGTTAGACTGGATTTTGGGATGTTTATGACCAGACCCAAATACTGAAGGATACGCATTGTGCAGGCTAGAGAAGTCCTGGCCTCTGACTCTGTTGGGGCTCGAATGAGCCAGTCGTCTAAGTAGGGGAAGACGAACATCCCTAGAGTGCGGAGAAATGCTGCTACTACGGCCATGCATTTCGTGAACACCCTTGGTGCTGAGGCCAGGCCAAAAGGAAGCACCCTGTATTGGTAGTACTTTCCTTGAAAAAGGAACCAAAGGAACTTTCTGTGGGTTGGATGGATGAGAGCATGGGTGTACGCATCCTTGAGATCTAGAGAACAAAGCCAATCCTGACTCTGAAGGTATGGCAGCAGAGTTCCGAGAGAAATCATCTTGAATTTCTCTTTGACAAGGAATTTGTTTAATTCTCTGAGGTCCAAGATAGGTCTGTATCCCCCTGTTTTCTTTGGGATAAGAAAATAGGGGGAGTAAAACCCCGTACCCTGTTGAGGGGTGGGTACTTCCTTCTATTGCCCCTTGGGCAAGAAGGATAGTGACCTCCTGATCTAATAGGTTGATGAGAGGTGTCGGAGAATTGAACTGTCTTATTATTGTGGGAGGGGGCATGCTTGAAAAATGAAGCTTGTACCCCTCCTTTATGATGGAGAGTGTCCAATGCTCTGCTGTTATCTGCCCCCATCTGGGGGCAAAGTGACATAACCTTCCTGGAATGGTGGAAGGCTCTGGTCCCACGAGAGCCAGAAAGGCTAAGTTCTCTAGGACAGGAACAAAACCACAGCACAATGGTTAAGACACTGACCAATAGTGCAGAGATCAGGGGTTCAATCCCCCACAGTGCTCAATGAATAGGCTGGCTGAGGCATTATTGCTTTAGGAGGCATTTTATTTTTTTTAATTATCTCTACTAGCAAACGCACTCTCAAAGCGTGTTAACATAAGGCGCCCCATAAGGCACATTTTAAAGTGCACTGTCCGCCAAGGCACCCTAGAATGTTGCTTATAGGACGCTTTATAGGGTGCCGTATGAGTTACCGCAAGGTCACAGCACTGTTTTTGATGGCAGCACTGTGCAGTTTAAGGAATGAAAATCATAAGTAGGTGCGCTGACATGCAAGGAGGAGCAGCAGTGAAGCACAATGGTTAAGACACTGACCAATGATGCAGGAGTCATGGGTTTAATCCCCCACTGTGCCTAATGAAGAAGGCTGGCTGAGGCATTGCCTGTTATAGGTAATATTGCTGTAGGGGGCATTTTATTTTTATTTTAATTAGTGCTGCCAGCAAACACACCCTCACAGTGTTCTTTTTTTTTTTTAAACTTTTATTTTCATTTTGCAACAAACAAAAGAAACAACACACCAAAGGAGACAAAACAAGTATACAATAAGGAAAAGTAAACCCAATTACCCCCCACCCCGATGCTTCTTCTCTAGCCGATTATGTCAGCATGTGAGCGCTTCCAATTAACAGTGATTATACATCAAAGCGATCAAAAGAGTATCTACGATACAGAATGATCATGGGACAGAAATATATACAAAGTTAAACAGTCAGATGAGAGCATTTAGCAGAATGTACATAGTCATTGAGCATCTTCCATTTAGACCAATGATGAGGAGTCTGAACGGGGGAAGCAAACATACAAGGTATTTGTTCATATTTACTGTAGAGATAGACATGATTCCACCATTCATTGGGGCTCAGATGGGAGCTATTTTTCCAGTATTTCTTAATTAGGGAAATAGCAATGCCAAGCATAAAGTCCAAAAGGAAGTAAGCCGTTTTTGGAAGAGAGGGGATCCCCGCAACTGGGCGAAGTCCCACTATCCTCCAAGAAAGGGCTCTTGAAAGTGCAAAATAGACTGGATACGACCCCAGACCCGACGCCAGTAATACTGTAGTGCGGGACATTCATACATAACATAAGGTAGTGAACCAATGGCCGTATGGCAAGTCCAATAACTATTGCCCTGAGTAGTGTTCCATTTGGCTAATCTGTCAGGAGTGTAAAAACACCGGTGGGCTAGAAAGAAGAGTGTCTGAGTGAGTGAGGCGGATCGGGAAACCCATGTCACTCTACTCCAGACAAGGCTCCATTGCTCCGAGGTCAAAGTCACATGCAATTCTCTCTCCCATGCTTTCCGCGCTATAGGGGTATCGCTAGTTATAGCATTACATAAGTTTTGTAAAAATTGAATGCTACACCCGGTGAACTACCGATAGATCGGATAGTCTCCGATCAACCTTGTGTAGGGGATGCCGATGGCGGAAGTACCTTAGCACTCCGAAGGCTATGCTGAAGTTGCACCAACTGAAAGTAGTGTTTCGCTGGGAGACCAAATTCAATTTGCAATTCACTAAAAGTTTTCCAGCGACCATCATGGAACAACTGGCTAGGAATCCAAATGCCCCTAGTGTACCAGGGGCTCCACGCCATCGACTTATTTTGTATTCGAAATCGAATATTGTACCAAAGCGGGAGTCTGTCGAACGGACAGAGTCGGGAGTCTAAAGATTGCATAAGAGTATTAAAGGCACCTAAAGTGTCTAAAAGCATTGGTGGATAGTGGGAGTCTGATGGGAGAGTCATACCAGGGAGAAAAGTAAGAGGAATCGGTTTGCAAAGATCCTCTTCTATGTCTAGCCACACAGGTCTATTCGGTACTGGATCTTCCAGCCAACGAACGCCTTGTTTGAGAAGAAGAGAGTGATGGAGCACTTGATTAAAATCACCACCAAGTATTAATGGAGCATTGGCAGAGGCCTATGCCAACTGCGCAATACTTGCATAGTAAGCAGGGTTGTCCAGATTCGGGGCATAAATGCAAATACACGTGAATTCACTATCTCCAACCTTAAGGTATACACGGGCCCATCTACCCTCCTTGTCAGCGCTAGTATCAATTACAGTAGCTTGCAAAGACTTCTTAACCAGAATGGCTACCCCGCACCGTTTGGAATCGGCGGGAAAATAGGCAGCCACCATGTAAGGCTTAGCATTGAGTTTCAGTGTTTCAGCAGAGTATAGATGCGTTTCCTAAAGAAACACTAAATCAGCATGCTCATGGCTAAGATAGCTAAGGATTTTCTTTCTTCTGATTGGACTATTAATGCCTTTTACGTTGAGTGATAAGATTTTACATAAGGCCATTCAGAAAATTGAAATTCTGAGCATGATAGCGCACATAATTTCACAATGTCCCTCATATTGACTGTATCTGGCTGTACACATGACATAAAAGAAAATAAGCTAAGATAATTCAATGAAGCGCCCCACATTAAGAAAGAAAACCGCGGTGCGGTAGAGAAGAAGCAGAACCCCAGAAATTACTGGCGACCATGTGTCTGCGGGGAGAAACCCCAGAGAAGGCCAAAATTGAAAAAAACACATAACCTGTAGGACTGTGCGTGCTCCGAATCCGACCGAGGCACACATCATGGAGGGATAGGAGACCAAAAAACAAAAAAGTCATATAGAGAAAGAAAGAAAGTCCAGGTAGTCTCTGTGCTTGGCTATGACCGCCGCATCGGGCCCTTCAAAATGGCGGACAGAGCCGGCAGATAAAAGTCCAAGTTTTTGGATTAGCGCATCTGCTCTGCTTCTTTAGAGTCTAAAAATGTTGACAGTAGATCAGGATCTTCGAATGTCCTGGTTTGGTTGTGGAGAGTCACTCGGAGCTTCGCAGGATACAACAGGCCAAAGCGAGCCTGTAGCTGTTGGAGTCGAGGGCAAAAAGCAAGGAGTTTCCTCCGACGGTCAACGGTAGGCTTTGCCAAATCAGGGAAGAAGGAGACTTTGTGACCTTCAAATTCCAAATGATGATTCGCCCGGGCAGCATTCAAAATTTGTTCCACCTGTTGATATCGTAGCAAGCGAAAGATAATAGGCCGGGGGGTCGTTCGGTTGAGCGCCATGTGGGTAGGAACACGGTGTGCACGATCGATTTCCAGTTCTCTATGAAAAGTGATCTTCAGCAAGGAGGGAAGAGTTTTGAGCAGGAATTCTCTTATATCTCCTGCTTCCACCCCCTCCGGTATTCCAATGAGCCTCACATTGTTGCGACGGGCTCGATTATTGCTATCTTCTAACTCCTTTTGAAGATTCTGTATCTGGCGCTCAGCCTTGTCCAGTTTGCCCAAGCGCACCGCGTGCGAGTCGAGGACCCCCGCCATATTGTCCTGCCGTAATGAGAGACTTTCAAGTCGGTCCTGGAGCACTCCAAAGTCTTCTCGCATGGCTCGAAGCGCTTCTCCATTGGACTGCACCAATTCCTTCACGCCGCGTATTTCCTCTAAAATCTCCAGGTGCATTTCGGGGTTTTCACGAAATGGAGCCATCTTCTGTGGGGAGGACACCTCTGTTTTGGAGCGTTTTCCATGAGAAGAAGAAGGAGACCCGAAGTCCAAGCGCGCTGGTTTATGGGCCGCCATCCCCCCCGAGGTACCCCGGTCAGCTCGGAGCGAAATAGTAAGTTTGTATAGGTATTAAGTCAGGATTCTAAGTAGGCCTCTCGGGAGCTTCAGCGCGAAGCGTCTTACCCGCTGGACATCAGGCTCCGCCCACCCTCACAGTGTTCTAACATAAGGTGCTGCATAAGGCGCCTCATAGGGCACCCCAGAGGGCACATTTTAAAGTGCACTGTCTGCCACGGCACCCTACAATGTCCCCTATAGGGCACCCTATAAGTTGTTCCACAGGATAACGTATAGTGCACCTTATATGGACGGTAACCATAAGGTGACCTATAAAGCGCCCTCTAAGGCACCTTATGGGTACAGTACGATGAGGGTGTTGTTGCTGGCAGCAATAATGTACATTAAAAATATATAATGCTTTGGGCAGCCCTATCAAATAACCCCACTGTGGGTTTGAACCCAAGACCTCTGGCTCCACAGGCAGTGAAGTAACCATTGTGCTACAGCTCTATAGCTGCTAGCAAACCCCTGGCTGGCTGCAGAGGGAGTGCACGTCACCACATAGACAGTCTGCTGTGGTCACCAGGATAGGGTTAGCAAACCCGTACCCATGATGCACTGCACATGCAAATCAGCTGTCCACAGATAAACACAAGATGGGGTATGCACCCCCACAGCACCTCGGCCTGGTAGGGGGAACTGACCATGTGCACCCCCACAGCACCTCGGCCTGGTAGGGGGTACTGACCGTGTGTTTTACTGGCACAGAGTAGCTACACACCGTCACATTGTGCGGGTACTGTGCTCACCCTGAGGGTGCGGTGAGGCGGCCAACACCAGGTCCACAGCACCTTCCATGGCAGAAAAAGGCCATGCCGGAGGTCCAAAGCAGTGTTAATGTGTGAGATAGGTAGTTTCTGCAGAAACACCTTGGATATATCTGTCTGTCCCAGTCAGGTGTAGCCCCTATGGACCCCTAGGAGGATTATGTACCACCACCCTCACCCTCCAGGGCTGAGGGTGGTAAACAGGAACTCCCATCAACAGATCCACATTCTACCTCCCTGCAATGGTGGCAGTAGAGGGGACCATCAACCCCTGTCCTGCTGGGGAACAGACAGCCTACAGGGCAGTCAATGCAGCTCTGTACACATCCATAACACAATAGCAGACAGACATTAGGCCTGGACATGCTAAGCTGCACCCCACCACTATCTAATATTCTCCTGCAGCAAGCCTTCAGCCACTACACCCTGCAAAGCACTCCATCAAGACACATACCAGCTGCAAACAGTCTGCTAGCTAGTCCATAGTGCTTGTTCCTGGTGGAAATGCATGCACCCAGAACTGGGATGTCAGCATACACAACAAACAGATAAATCAGTGACTGGGCTCCAAAAGAAAAACCATAAACATCACATGAACAAAATCCTATATAGCACTATGGGGGTGCCTAGCCATGCTGTGGTCACTGCACAGTCAGGGTGAGAGTGATCTCCCAGCAGGACATGCTGAGGCCACCCTGTCTGTGTAGGTGGTGGCCGGGCACTAAAATGTCCCAGCCAGTGCCCTATGCCCTGTGCAGATGCATCCTGGCCAGGCCACCCTGTCCGGGCTATACCCATGGTACCTTGCTCCTCATTATGCACATTGGCAGGCCAATACTGGCAGCAGTGCTGACAGTGTGGGCTGTGGAGGGTGTTTGCAGCCACCACACACTGGATAGACAGACAAACACCTCCACACCTATGCCAGCATTGTGCTACTATGGAGGAGTTTAGCAGCCCTGGCCACCACACCAGTTTTGGGCACAGTACAGGCATGGATATGGTACGCAATACTGTTGGTAAACACTGTCAGAGACCAGACCTGAAGCACACACCGCAGACATCAGAAAGGTTGTTATGATGGAGCTCAATCAGCAAACTGTGCTTAACATTGGAATTGCTATCTGCCAGTAATCATAGCAAACGTTTGATAGCTGTGTACCGTATACCCAGGTGTAGGGTGGCATTGCTAAAGTATGCAAGTGCTAGTATTGGGAGATGCATGCAGGGCCCAATGTCCTGCCTCTCCAGGAGGCTTTGGCCAATGGGGCCTTTGGGTGTGGGTATGGGTGTGTCTGCCCCTGTTGGCTGCTGCTTTACAGCAGAGGTTCCCAACTCCAGTCCTGGTGTGCAAAACACTGTTCGGGTTTTCATGCTGTCCCTCATGAATATGCATGAGATACATCTGCATACCATATGGGTGGTGCAACACAGGCATCTTTATTAGAGGCAGCATGGAACCTGAATGGTGTTTGGCCCTCCAGGACTGCATTTGGGAGACTCTGCTCTAGGTAATGCCCCTGTTTATGGTGTCTGTGCTCGGTGGGGTAAAATATAGGCGTATTAACCATGCGTATGTTCTCTGCAATAAAGGTTTGTCCTTACTATCATGGTTTAGTTGTGGGAAAAATATGTAGACTGGATTGGAAGTAGCCCCAGCTGGGCTTTGAACCTGTGACCTCTTGTTCTTGCACACACTGTCTGTGTGCACTGCACCACCGTGTTGCCACAGAGATGTTGTATTTCCTGGGGACTCCATAACTGTACATCCGACAGGGCCTGTTTGTTGCAGTGCACGGCACCCACCTGGACAGGGCTAGGCCATGGTCTGCTGTGGGCACCAGCCGCTGCCACCTCCACCATCAGTACCGCTCCATCCTTAGATTGGAGACCGCATAAACCCTGATGGATTTGTGGCCCCACAGGACTGCCTTTGGGGGATTCTGCCGTAGGTAATGCACATTTCTATGGTGTTTGTGCTGTGTATGGTAAAATAGAGGTTTTTGACCCATGCTTATGTTCTCAGCAATAATGGTTCAGTCTTTACTACCATGTTTTCTTCATGGGTAAATAAGGGGCCTTGGTTGGCAGGAGCCCCAGCTGGGATTTGAACCTGTGACCTTCTGGTCCTAATGGCACTGGCTGTGTCCACTGCACCACCGTCTTAGCACAAAAGCAGCGCATTCCCTGGGGAGTCCATGGCTGTTTGTCAGACAGGGCCTGTCTGTTGGAGTGCACTGCACCCACGTGAAGGGGGATAGGCCACAGTCTGCTGTGGGCAGCAGCCACTGCCCCTTCCACCAACGGTACCCCTCCGCCACCATGCTGACATGGCCTTATATTGGTGACAGCATCACAGCTGAATGATATGTGGCCCTCCAGGACTGCATTGAGGGGACTGTGGTCTAGGTAATGCACATGTTTCTGGTGTCTGTGCTCTGTAGGGTAAAATAGAGGTGTTTGGACCATGCTTATGTTATCTGCAAAAAAGGTTGGTCTTTACTATCATGGTTTAGTGGTGGGTAAAATATGGGGATTGGGTTTGCAGGAGCCCCAGCTAGGACTTGAACTGGTGATCTTTGGCTCCTGAACACACTGTCTGTGTTCACTGCACCACACTGTGGCAACAGAGACAGTGCTTTCCCTGGAGATAGGAAACCTGGCCAAAGGAGTCATAAACCCTGCTCTGCACAATTTCACTGTGGGATCATTCACCTTGTATGGGGACGGAGCGTAGACCCTTCTAAAATTCATATTTCTTTTTTGGGGCTTTCTTGGGAGTGATTTTTGATGTTTTCCATGACTATCACTGTTGCCCAGCTGGATTATAAATTTTTAAAATTTTGTTGTGGTCATTTTCAATTTTTATTTGCTATTTTGTTCTGTGCACATGTATCACACTGTTCACGTTTTGTTTGTTTCCCTGGTTTTGCTGTACATTGCTGACAGAAATGCTTTCTCTTCCCTTTAAATCGGTTCTACCGCGAGGTTTTCACTCGCGGTATTTTTTTACTCGAATTTCAGCCCCGCTCCTGTGTGGGGAGCCTCTCCCCTCCCACTCTCCACCCATTGACCCCGTCTCTCCGCCCCTAGGGAGCCTTCCTCCGCCCTCCGGGAGCCTTTCCATGCCTCTATCGCTCATTTGCGGGCCACGCACATGAGCGGGCCCGTTAGTGCGGCGCGCACGTGTGCGGGGCACAAAAACGCATAATTAGCATGCGCTAAGGTACCTTAGCGCACGCTCAAGTGCGCCGCGCACAGTAGCGCGGTTTAGTAAACATACCCCCTAGTCTCCCAATTTTTCAAAGTCCTCTTGCAATTGTTTTGCAATCCTCTTGTGTTTTAATAACTTTGAATAATTTTATGTCATCTTCAGATTTTATAACCTCACTCTTTATTCCTATTTCCAGGTCATTTATAAATATGTTAAAAAGCAGCGGACCCAGCACAGATTCCTTGGGTGCTCCACTATTTACCTTTCTCCATTGAGAAAATTGGCCATTTAGCCCTACTCTCTGTTTTCTACAGTTTAACCATTTCCTGATCCACAATAGTACATTGCTTCCAATCACACCATAAAACTAACATTAATAATATTAACATCAGCATTTCTACTGTTTATCCAAATACTAGATATTCTCTAATTATGTTCTAATAATCTCTGTAAAAGTCAAGTCTTCAGCTTTTTTTTTTCTGAATGCTAAATATGGCAGCTCATTCTTAAGATCAGCAGGTATCTCATGCCAGTGCTAGCACTGAGCATGCTCTGTTTCAAGCAGATGCTGGTTGAAGATCCCTTACAGAAGATTTTATTTATTTATTTATTTATTTGTGCTTATTTGCCACCTTTCAAGAATCAAGGCGTTTTACATAGAACTTTAAATGGTAACTTTTATATTAAACAATGTTAACAGGTTTAACAGAAATTCCTTATTGTCTCTCCAATCCAGTCCCGGAATCTCTGGGAAGTGTACCTCCTCCAGCAGCTTGGAGACTGAACAATGACACTCTTCTGATGTCACTGGTATAAGTACCCGAGGGACCGCCTCCATGCACCAGTTAATTCAGTCTCCAAGCAGCTGGAGGTTGTATGAGCCCAAAGATTATGGGCTCACTAGAGGGATAATTAAGCAGATTATTTTATAAATAAATAAATTTTAAAATTTTAGCTTTAAGGGTTAATTTAATTTAATTATTTAATTGATTAAACTTTATTTGTTCAGTTAATTCTCAAGATAGTTTTTAGCCTAAGATGCATAGCAGTCCTGTGGTGTCTCCCTCCCCCCCCCCCCTCTTTTTCTCTTACCTTTTCCGCTACTGCTTCATTTTATGTTGCGGGGTTAGAAGCAGATTTTAATAGATGTGCTCCCGCTCCCGAACCCACTACTTTTGGGTGAGGATCCAGGGTTCCAAGGAGTCGCCAGCACTGACACTGGTCGTAAAAAAGTGTAGTGCTGAACGGCGGATCCACAAAGTTGTCCGGTCTCTCAAACGCTGAAGCTGCGATTACGACTGAGCATACATAGAAACATAGAAACATAGAAACATGATGACAGAAAAAGACCACAAGGCCCATCTAGTCTGTCCTTCCATAACAACAACTACAACAGTCCACTTTTTACCTTTAGAGATCCTCTGTGTTGGTCCCATGCTTTTTTGAACTCAGTCACTGTCCTCATCTCCACCACCTCCACTGGGAGACTATTCCACGGATCCACTACTCTTTCCGTAAAGAAATATTTCCGAATATCACTCCTGAATCTATCTCCCTTCACCCTCATCCCATGTCCCCTCATAGCAGAACTTGCTTTCAATTGAAAGAGGCTCTCTCCCTGAACATTTATGCCACGGAGGTATTTAAACATCTCAATCATATCACCTCTATCCCGCCTTTCCTCTAAGGTGTACATATTAAGATCCTTAAGTCTGTCCTCATATGCTTTATAATGAAGCCCATTAATCATTTTAGTAGCAACCTTCTGCACCGACTCCATCCTGTTCACATCCTTTCGAAGGTGCAGTCTCCAGAATTGCACACCATACTCCAAATGAGGTCGCACCAAAGACTTATACAGAGGCATTATCACCTCCTTTTTTCTGCTAGCCATTCCTCTCCGTATGCACCCAAGCATCCTTCTAGCTTTTGCCGTTGCCTTTTCTACCTGTTTAGCTACTTTAAGATCATCAGACACAACCACGCCTAGGTCCCGCTCTTCTTTAGTGGACAAAAGTACTTCACCTCCTATACTGTATTGCTCCCTTGGATTGCTGCAGCTCAAATGCATGACCTTACATTTTTTAACATTAAAACCCAGCTGCCAAATTCTAGACCATTCTTCAAGCTTAGCTAGATCCCTCCTCATGTTATCTACACCTTCCTGGGTGTCTACTATATTACAGATTTTGGTATCATCCGCAAAGAGGCAAACCTTACCCGACAGCCCTTCCGCTATATCACTAACAAAGATGTTAAAAAGAATCGGACCAAGGACAGATCCCTGGGGCACACCACTGGTATCATCCTTCTCCTCAGAGTGAGCTCCATTTACTTGTACTCTTTGTTGCCTCCCACCCAACCAATTTCTAACCCAAGCAGTAACTTTAGGGTCCATCCCTAGGGTGCTCAGTTTGTTTATAAGTCGCCTGTGAGGAACAGTGTCAAAGGCTTTACTGAAATCTAAATACACCACATCTAGAGCTCTCCCTCGGTCCAACTCCCTGGTCACCCAGTCAAAGAAATCGATCAGATTTGTCTGACAAGATCTGGCTCTGGTGAATCCATGCTGCCTCGGATCCTGTAATCCGCCGGACTCCAGAAACCTCACTATTTTCTCTTTCAGCAGCGTTTCCAATAATTTACTCACCACTGAAGTTAAACTAACCGGCCTGTAGTTTTCAACCACATCCTTACTTCCGCTTTTGTGTAAAGGCACCACATGAGCCTCTCTCCAGTCCTTTGGCACCACTCCCGACTCCAACGAGGCATTGAAAAGGTCAGTCAGTGGAGCTGCTAGAACGTCCCCAAGTTCCCTCAGTATTCTAGGGTGTATCCCATCCGGTCCCATCGCTTTGTCTACTTTAAGTTGAGCTAGTTTCTCACGAACACAGTCTTCTGAAAATTGTTTAAGATGTCCCTCGCTTCTGTTCTTATTTGTGGGTGTTTTCTGAGGTCCTGCTCCTGGTTCTTCATCTGTGAACACAGAACAAAAATATTTGTTAAGCAATTCCGCTTTATCCTTATCAGCTTCTACATATTCCCCCCCTGCATCTTTGATTCTGACAATACCACTTTTGCCCTTCCTCTTCTCACTAATATATCTGAAAAATGTCTTATCCCCCCATTTTATTGCATTGGCTATTTCCTCCTCCTTTTGAATCTTTGCCTTCTTGACTACTTTGCTAGCTTCTATAAGTTTTTCCAAATACAGATGCCTGTCTTCCTCTCTCTGTGATCTCTTGTATTTCATGAAGGCTTCCCTCTTTTTCTTCACTTTTTCAGCTACTTCCTTCGAATCCCATCCCACTAACAACTCCCTGAGGTATTGGCCCATCTTCGCAAAGTTAGTCTTCCTAAAGTCTAAGATCTTCACCTTGGAATGGATTCTAACAGCCCTAGTCCTAATACTGAACCACACCATCTGGTGATCACTGGATGCAAAATGATCTCCCACTACAACATCAGAAACACTTTCACCATTGGTAAGCACCAAGTGCAGTATGGCCCCTTCACGTGTTGGGTCTGTTACCAATTGCCTGAATAGTTCTCCCTGTAGAGAATCCAGGATCTCCTTACTTCTAGATGATACTGGAACAGGAATGTGCCAATCAACATCTGGCATATTGAAATCTCCTAGCAGTAGCACTTCCCCTTTCGTAGCAATGCTGCGTATGTCTTCAATTAACTCTCTGTCCACCTCTTCCTCTTGTGAGGGAGGTCTGTATATCACACCAATGCAAATAGATTTCTCTTTCCCTCTTTCTAGTTTAACCCACAATGCCTCCTCTCTCCCTTTTAAGCTCTGTAATTACAAAGCTTTAATAGTAGTTTTTACATATAGTGCCACTCCTCCTCCCCTTCTTCCTACCCTGTCCTTTCTGAATAAAGTATAGCCAGGTATAGTTACATCCCAGTCATGGTTTTCTGTGAACCATGTTTCTGTAACTGCCACTAAATCCAAGTCAGCAACTCCCACCAAAGCTTCAACTTCAGGGATCTTATTTCCCATGCTACGGGCATTAATACACACTGCTTTCCATGTGTTACCCCTGTTACCCATTTCCATAAAGGTATTTAATGTATCACCTACCTGGGGGCTTTCACTTACCTGGGGGCTTTCTTCACCCATCCCCAACGAATCTAGTTTAAAGCCCTCTTCAGTAGATTAGCCAGTCTACTACTAAAGATGTGTTGACCTTTCTTGGACAGATGGATGCCATCTCTGCTCTGCAACCCTTGGAACAGCATCCCATGGTCTAGGAAACCAAAACGCTCTCGAAGACACCATCCACGCAGCCATGCGTTCATCTCCAGGATGCGAGCCTCTCTGCCTTGGCCTTTACCCTCAACAGGGAGGATTGAAGAGAACACCACCTGTGCACCTAACTGCTTCACCCTCTGTCCCAGAGCCATGAAGTCACTTTTGATACATTCCGAGGTATACCTGGCAGTATCATTTGTTCCAACATGGATTAGCAACATTGGGTAATAGTCAGTGGGCTTGATGAGTCTCGGCAAACTCTCCATAACATCTTGGATCTTGGCACCAGGCAGACAGCATACCTCTCTGGACATCAAGTCTGGTCGGCAGATGGATGCCTTAGTACTCCTCAGAAGAGAGTCTCCAACAACCACTACCCTTCGTTTCCTTCTGGTCACTGATTCCGCAACTATGGGGTACTTGAACTCTGGTTCTTCCCTTTCCAGGGATGCTTTCACCTCCTCCACTTCCAGGGCTGCATAATGGTTCTTCAATTCAAGGGCTGGAGAAGTTGGATTGGTGATTTTGCAGGCTCTGGTGACTTTTGTCCAACCATCGACATTCTGTTGGCAGCCATCTTCTCCTGTGCTGGAGAGCCTGGTTGCTGCAAGAAGCATCTCATCAATGTACTTCTCACTGTCTTGAATGCTCCTCAGCCTCGCAACCTCCTCTCTGAGTTCCTCCACTTGTTTCCTCAGAGCTTCAGCATGCAGGCACCCTGCACATGGAACCGGTTCTTCAACTGGCATTGGGACCTCTGTCTGGACCGAGGCAGAAGCTGTAACGGGGGCAACAGCTTTAGCAATACGATTTTTCCCAGCCATTGTTATGTTTGTGGAGCTTAGGTATCTGTTAAAGAAAAAGAGAGAGATCTACCAAGTACCAGCTGGTTTCGCAGCTGTCCTTTCAGAGAAAAAGCAGTTAAATCTCTTTAATTATATTCAATATGTGCTGGTCCAATTCACTGTGATTTGCTAAAGGGGGAGGTGCCCTATAAAGCAAGACTGCGCACTAGGGGTGGGTGGGAGTCGGGGTGGGTAGGGAGGGAACTAACTCCTGATTAGGTGTTAGCAGTTTCTGAATCTGAGGAGGTTACAGAGTTCAGCAACCTACTGTGCTCCAGTAAAGTTCCCCTAAAACAGCAAAAATGTAAGTAACCTTGCTTTTAAAAAGTATACACAAAACCCTTTTAAGAGCTCCCAGTCAGAGAGCTAGCAATGTAGTAAAAAAACAAACAAACAAAGAAACCCTCAAATCCTTACTTACTGTTTGATGTGTGGAGCCCTGGTTAGGAAAGCCTCAAAAGGGCAGGGCACAGGAGCCTTTTATGCAGGCTTCAACTGCACTCAGGAAACAGGCCCACTAACTCCTGATTAGGTGTTAGCAGTTTCTGAATCTGAGGAGGTTACAGAGTTCAGCAACCTACTGTGCTCCAGTAAAGTTCCCCTAAAACAGCAAAAATGTAAGTAACCTTGCTTTTAAAAAGTATACACAAAACCCTTTTAAGAGCTCCCAGTCAGAGAGCTAGCAATGTAATAAAAAAAAAAACAAACAAACAAAGAAACCCTCAAATCCTTACTTACTGTTTGATGTGTGGAGCCCTGGTTAGGAAAGCCTCAAAAGGGCAGGGCAAAGGAGCCTTTTATGCAGGCTTCAACTGCACTCAGGAAACAGGCCCACTAACTCCTGATTAGGTGTTAGCAGTTTCTGAATCTGAGGAGGTTACAGAGTTCAGCAACCTACTGTGCTCCAGTAAAGTTCCCCTAAAACAGCAAAAATGTAAGTAACCTTGCTTTTAAAAAGTATACACAAAACCCTTTTAAGAGCTCCCAGTCAGAGAACTAGCAATGTAATAAAAAAAAACCCAAACAAAGAAACCCTCAAATCCTTACTTACTGTTTGATGTGTGGAGACACTGACAGGCTGGCGAAAGCAGCTATTGATTTTAAAGGAGCGGCAAAACATCTGGCAAGGTAAGAGGGCCTTTTACACCGTAAAAAAATGCCAGTCGGTGGTTTATTTCTGGGGCTTAATTTTTAACGGATGGTTTTTCGGGTGCGAGACGCGGCGCGTTGTGCATGCGCGCGGGAAACAATCGCACAAATCATCAGTTTTTACTATACCAGAGGGATCTGGTTTAAAGGAGGGGAGCCTCGTTTTGGATTTTTCCCCATTAAGTGTTACTGGGGGAGACAGCTAGATCCTATTGGTCATTTAAAAAAAAAGTTGTTATACTTATGTTTTAGTTAACAGATAGGTTGCTGTGGTAGTGGATTCTTCCAACAGTTATCAAGTGATCTATTCATCTAAAGAGATTTTTAGTGATGTAATGCCTTCTAGGCAACATTGCTTAGTCTGTGGCACTAGAAGAGGTGTTGTGCAAGACACAGGAGTCTGTAGAGGCTGCGTCCGGGAGGCAGCAGCTATGGAATAAACTTTGGATATCAATGCAGAAGGTGTTAAAGGAACATCTTTGTCTTTGACAGAAGCTGTGTTACCTCCTGTACCTTTACAAGATCTGGTAGCAGGACCTTCCTCCGCTCCAGATTTGCCTCAGTCACAATCAATTTTGCCTGGAGGTTTGGCAGCATTATTTTCAACAGAGTTTGTTTCTCTACTTCAACAGGCCTTTGGTAATGGACAAAAGGGTCCACAGTCCTCCTATACTTGGGGGGGGGGACTCAGGGGGAAGCATCCGGGTATTCCGCTGGAGGTGGCTGAGGGCTCTGTTCCCACAAAGAGGTCAAGTGCCGGGAGAGAGCTTCAAGAGCATTCGTTAACCTCGGAGGAGGCCCATTCTGAAGATTTAGATCCAGATTTAGAATTGGAAGAAGAATTGGAGGAAGGAGAACTCACTGAACAAGAGGACCAGGCCAGAGTAGTTTGTGTTTTCCGCCGAGATGAGTTACCAGCGCTGATTGTTGAAACACTTAAAGCTCTTAATATGCCGGCCTCAGAACCGGCAGAGGATGTCACTTTGGAGGATCCGTTGTTGCAGGCATTTTGGAAGGCTCAAAGGGCTTTTCCAGTGCATAGAGTAGTGTGGGACATGATTCAATAAGAATGGGACATGCCCGAGGCAGGACTTAAGGGATCCAGGATTATGGCTCGCCTTTATCCTCTGGTGGACCAAGATAGAGAGTTGTTTAAGTCTCCCAAAGTGGATGCAGCGATCTCGGCAGTTACCAAAAAGACGACAATTCCAGTGGAAGGTAGTGATGCTCTTAAAGTGTTCAAGATAGAAAGCTAGATACATTGTTGAAACAGGTGTTTGATATTAATGCATTATCCATTCAAGCTTCAATTTGTGGTGCATGGGTAGCCAGAGCCTGTCTTCACTGGTCTCAGGGAATTCAGGGAGAACACATGGAGGATTCTGCAGCAGAAGCCTCTCGGTTGGAGACCGGGACAGCTTATTTGGCTGTCATTCATCATGACCTTATCAGAGGGCTGTCTAAGAGTATGGCCTCAGTAACTGCAGCAAGAAGATATCTTAGGTTGTGTAATTGGGCTGCCGATGGATCTTCTAATACTATACTATAGAAAGAGAGGAACTCCAACTGAGAAAACTTCCCAAAAATAAAAAAATATTATTTAAGAAAAAAAATTCATATAAATTTATTTGTCGGGCAGGCATCCCTCCACCAAGCCTAGAGCCACTTGAAAGCCCCGGCGATGTAGATTTGTCCTTTTGTTCACAAAAGAAAAGGCAATTAAGCCTGGTAGTCCAAGAAACATTGAAAACACCAAACTTTAAATAGGCAATTTATAATATCCAGTACTTAACTGACAGTACAGCGAGAATTATCCAGCAGGGGTGGTCGACACAGTCCTGTGTTTCTGGTCAGTAATTTCAAAAAGACACTGCGTCAGGCATAGCACTTCTCCTCACTAACTCAAGAAATGCCATAATGAAAAATTCCAGGAAGCCACTTAAAAACCCGGCGTCTGATGTAGAGGACCAATCACCAGCTTACTGCTCATTCAGTAGGGGCCGAAAGCATGAAACACTGACGCCCACCATAAATCATAACAAGCTGTGCCAGTCCAATTCTAAATTAAGACCTTTCGGAGCAACCATATCTAATCTATAGACCCAACGCTGTTCAGCATATTGTAGTTTAAATGTTCTGTTGCCCCCCCAGATTAGAAGGGGGAATCCAGTCAAAAGTCCTCCATGTAAATTGATCAAAGGAATGATTAAAGGCAATCGCATGTTGGACCAATGGAGCTGATAGAACATTTGTGCGAATGCGAGAGGCATGCTCGGTCAAACGTACTTTAAACAGGCGAGTAGTGCGACCCACATACTTCAGACCACAGGGGCAACACAGTAAATAAACCACATGTGAAGAATCACAAGTAGTTTGAAAATTGAAAGTCCACACTTTTTTTGTCAGCGGGTCAGTCCAAGTGTTGCCCACCAGGGAACCAGAACAGTAGGAACACCGCCCACATGGGAAGTGACCAACTGAATCTTGAGAAACCTGGAGTTTTTCAGGGGCCGCTTGGGCTAACCACTCTCAAAGATTTTTCCCCCGTTTATGGGCCACACTAAAAACGCTTTCAAAAACAATCATGAAGTGAAAGTACATGCCAATGTTTATGCAAAATCGCTTGTAAAGACCGATTGAGTATTAAACAGCAAGACACCCACAATCTTTTCCTCCAAATTTGTAGTTTTTTCAATTTTATTTTTATTTTTATTTTGACAAGATGGGGGAGTCAATAGCCACTCACAATGATTATATAAAGCTCATTTGTAGGCCCGGTGGATGAGATGTTTTGGGTACCCACGAGTTTTTAGCCTACCCATCAATTCCCGAGCATGTGCTTTAAAATCTTCATCAGAAGAACAAATTCTTCGCAATCGCAGAAATTGTCCAGATGGTAAGCCTCGTTTCAATGAAGGTGGAAGAAAACTTGAGAACTGAAGAAGGGTGTTACACTGTACTGGTTTTCTAAACAAAGATGTAGTCAACATCCGATCTGAAAGTGTAACCAAAACGTCCAAAAATTCAATCCTATGGAGATCATATTTAATGTAAACTTGATATGAGGATCTGATTGGTTAAGAACCCAAACAAACTCCTCCAGAGTGATGACATCACCTCCCCACAGGAGAAAGATGTCATCGAGAAATCTTTTCCACAAGAGTACATGCATGAAACCAGGAGAGGGATAAACAAAACGTTCCTCAAAATCAGCCATAAACAGTGTGGCAACAGAGGGAGCCACAGTAGCCCCCATGGCAACACCAAAAACCTGTAAATAAAATATACCATCATAAAGAAAATAATTCTTCTCCAACACTAAACGTAATAAAGATAGAATAAAAGATTGTGGTAATCTTGATGGTAAAACAACAGATAATTGGGAAATCACTTGAAGAGCTTGAGATTGGGAGATATTAGAATAGAGGGCCACTACATCTAATGTTGCTAACAACAACGGACCTGAAGGCAGTTTTAACGCTTACAATATAGACAAAAAATGTGAAGTATCACAAATAAAAGAACATACTTCACTTGCCAAAGGCTGTAAAAATGAATCACTAAATTTAGAGAAGGGCTAGAGAACCGAGCCACAACATAATATGATGGGGCGTCCTGGGGGACGATCCAATGATTTATGGATCTTTGGTACAGTATAAAACACTGGGATCCGTGGATGATCCTGTATCAAAAACCGACATTCGCATTGTGTAATCCACCCATCAGTAAAAGCTTGAGCACATAATTTCATAATATCTGATAATAAGGAAGTAGTAGGATCAGAATCCAACGGTTGATAATAATGCATGTCAGAAAGTTGCATCATAATCTCTGTCTGATAATCTTCCACTTATTGAAGGACTATAGCTCCCCATTTATCTGCTTCTCTGATGATCACATCCGAGTCAGCAGCCAACTCATTCAAGGCTTTTTTATGTATTAGAGACATATTATAGTTAAGAGGTGACAAAGAACGTTCCATAAGATCCAAATCAGTCAAAACTAACCGTTGAAAAGTAGAAATAACCAAATCAATAGGACCCGGAGGGATCCAGCTTGATGGTCGAAAAAGAACTGAATCATCAATCGTTTGTCTATCCGAAAAGAAAAGAATTATTTGAAGCTTTCAAAACAATTTATAGAAAGCCAAACAGACTTTAAAAGGGTCGTAACTTACGGTAGGAACAAAAGACAACCCCAAAGACAATACTTCTAATTGATCTGTCATCAAAGATTTTCCACTGAGGTTGAAAACTGATTCTTGAGTCATTGCCTGGTAATTGGAACCCTCCTAGGACCTTGTTGGTAGTGGGGTTGGGTTGAACCCCGGTACCAACCCTCCTGAAAATCCTGTTGGAAAGCTGATTCGTATTGTTCATCCCACTCATCTGTGTTGGATGGTCCCTTATATTGAAATGTGGAAGATTTTGATTTTAATTTCGTTTGAGACTTCTTATCACTTTGTTTTTCCCCTTCCAATTCTGTAGAGGTATCCGACTTATCCTCAAAAAGACACTTTCTTCACTAATTGGGGTTCAGTTTTAGACATCCATGAATAAACATGGTCATTCTGATAATCCAACTGGTTTCACTTAAATGTCTTGATTTTATAATTCCTCAAATTATCCCAAAATAATGATAATTTAGTTTCCATTTCCTTCAATGAGGACTTGTACTTATCCATATCAGTTTCACAAGATAATTTGTAGTTATCCTGCAACTCAATCAATTAAAGTGAAATAACTTCTTCTTCTGTGGTGGTGCGTTCCACCAAAAGAGTCATTAAGTCAAAAGCACACTTATTCAAAATCCCATTCCATTTAGACAAGAGGTCAGGCTCGTCAGAGAACAATTTGGGAGGTTTATTAACATACAGCCCCCTCGGAATTGTCCTAGTCCATAGATACTGCATTAAATAAAGTGGTATTAAGACCAGGACCATCTTTTTTACCTAAGGTGGTTTCGGCTTTTCATATGAATCAAGTGGTTTCTTTACCAGTATTTGAAGATAGTGACAAGGAAGAACATTTTAAAAAATTACATCTTTTAGATGTACGTAGAACATTAAAGATGTATTTGCGAAGAACACAAGAATTCCGTAAGTCAGAAAGGTTGTTTATTCTTTTTGGAGGAGTAAGAAAAGGGCAAGCAGCTTCCAAAGCATCTATTGCCAGATGGATAAAAGAAACCATAGCTTCAGCGTATTTGTTGAAGGGCAGGACAATATCTGTTGGGCTTAAAACGCATTCAACAAGGGCGCAGTCGACGTCCTGGGCTGAGTGCAGTTTGGTACCAGTGGTGATATATGTAAGTCAGCTACATGGTCTTAAATTCATTTGTCAAACATTATCGTCTAGATGTACAGGCGGAAAGGGATACCTGTTTTGGATCAGCGGTTCTTTAGGCTGGTCTAACAGGTCCCTCCCATTAAAGATGTTTTCTTGCTGCTCTCTTACATCCCCAGAGATTCCGTGACTGGACTGGAGAGATGATAAGGAAGATGAAATTAGACTTACCTGCTAATTGTTGTTCCTTGAGGAACTCCAGTCCAGTCCCGCATCCCTCCTTTTGTCGTTTGGTCAATACAGCCTGAAGCGAATAGGTATAGTATTAACACGGTAAGTTCAGGGGTTAATTATATAAATTACAGTCCATAAAGGGAGGGTAAATGAACGGGAATTTTAAGGCAATCATATTCCTCGATAAAGATGGAGGGCGGACCATAACAGGACAACAGTAGTAGTATGTTAAGAGCACATTCCGTGGCTCAGTTTATAGTTGTTAGTTGTTTGAGTTTGATAGCGATGTTTGCTACTTAATTATTGCTCCGGTGAGTCTGCTTTGTCAATAGGTTACTGGAGCAAGGAGGCGGTCCCTTGGGTACTTATACCAATGACATCAGAAGAGCGTCATTGTTCAGTCTCCAAGCTGCTGGAGGAGGTACACTACTCAGAGATTCCAGGACTGGACTGGAGTTCCTCAAGGAACAACAATTAGCAGGTAAGTCTAATTTCATCTTAATCATTATACAATTTAACATAAGTAATTGGTAACTTTTAACAGTAACAGTAACTTATACATTAACATTAATTAATCATTATACAATGTAACGTAAGTAATTGGTAACTTTAAACAGTAACAGTAACTTATGCATTAAACAATGTTAACAGAATTAACAGAATTATTCATAATACAGTTTAACGTAATGTTATTGATAACATGTGGGTGATAAGGGTAAGAAGGAAACACTTAATCAGCAACTGTTAATTTCCTCTAGTAACTATTTATAAGAGTGCGGCAATGTTATTGTTGATAAAATGAACTTAGTAGCCATCCCGTAATGAGAGAATGGATTATGTTTTGGTTAAGTAACTTGTAGGGCTATTCTGTAGGGGTTTCCTTTTTAAGTAATAAGTTTGCCAAAATGTTCGTTGAATAAATATGTTTTAAGATGCCTGAGGAATACTAATGGATCCTCGGTGGCTCTTAAGTTTTCAGGAAGAGAATTCCATAATTGTGGTGCGTATAGCGAAAATGCTCTCTTGGATTTTGTGGATTTACAGTTTTTAAATTCATAAGGTACTGTGAGGAGGTCTTTATTGTTACTTCTTCTTGGTCTGTTTTCCGGGTTGATTGCAATCAGTGTTTTCAGATAGGTGGGATAATCGGCTTAGAGGGATTTGAATATTGTGTGAATTGCCTTGAATTTTGTTCTGCTCTGTATTGGCAGATATGGCCAAGTGAACATCTAACTGTGAAGTAAGGGCCCTTGTGGGCTCATATCTATGCACAAGGTATGCCAACTAATTTGGACCTATGCCACCTCAGATTTTGTAGACAAAGTTTGACAACTTAAAAATGGTACTTAAATCAATTGGTAGACAAGTGTCATAAAGTCCTGTTTTCTTTCTCATGTTGGTGAAGGAAACAGGACTTTATGACACTTGGAAGTCTTTAAAGATAGGTTTATCACATGCTTTATTCTACATAATTAAGTAAAAGGAACCCTTAGAGTGGTGATGGGGGGGGGGGGTATCTTGTCCACCCCTTTTGAATGCAGCTCCGATAAATTTTTTAACGGTTAGAATTTTATCCGAAGGACATTAATTTGGATCCTTAATTTAATTTAATACTCTCATATTTCAGCACTTTTGGGGTATTTGGATCCAAGGATGCAGTTAAGTATGCCTGGATGCCTTTGATAGTAGCTCTGTATGTGTAATTAATCTCTATGAGTCTTAGACCTCCTTCAGCTCTAGGGATGTATAGTCTTAGCATACACTAATTCTTGTAAATCACTTCATGGGCATGGAAGAGTTTTCGTGTTTGCACATCCAGTTTATCAAGATCTTTAAGAGGCCAGTCCACAACCCCAAAGCTGTATGAAAGTACAGGAGTTTCCAGCTGATTAATGGCTTGTATCTTATTCCGTGATGTTAAAGCACTTTTCAATAATGATTTTAATCTTCCGTAGTATTCTTTTCTTATCTTTTCTCTCAGTAATTACTGCTTGAGTACGTTCCTTCTTCTACTCCGAGATATTTATATATGCCTTCATGTTCAAGGTCCTTGATATCACAGCCTTCAGCCATGGAGATGTTTTCTGTTTTGCTTAATTTTCCTCTAAAAAATAGTTCCCTTAGCACATTTGTCAAGGCCAAAGGTCATCCTGATGTCATCAGAAAAGGTTTTCATCACACAGAGTTGCTCTGCTAATTGTTGGTTGCTGGAACTGTAGAGCTTCAGATCGTCTACAAATAATATATGAAATGCTGTTTCTGGGATATTACCTTCTTTAGGATTCATACTAAATCCATATTTCAAAGAGTTGATGAGAGTACTCATTGGATTAAGCGCCACAGAAAACAGAAAGGATGACAGGGAATCCCTCTGAAATATTCCTGAAATATCTGGGGTTAAGGATTGGTGATATGGCTATGTGCCATAATGCTGCATAGCCTGCCTAAATGAATATTGGACTCTATGTTGCTATGTTACTCTGCTAAGAACAAAAGCCCTAGTTATTCACAAGGTTTAATCTCCAGGAAAGAGAGTTGAATATTTTCTGAAATGACCTACTTTATCATTTACATCCTAAGAAAGCACCACCCAGGTTGAATTTCTTCAAATGTCATTTGTTCAGCAGTGGAATATTGCAATATAGCTTATTTAATAGCTACAATTGCTTTGGATTCTCTGAAGTCTTTTTAATAAGCACTTCCAACTTGCCATGCCAATCTGATTAATATTCTTCTCAAACAATAAACCATATAACATCGTCTGTGCCTTCTTAGTATAGAAAAAGACAGTGTATTTATTTGTTAAATAATGAATGCATTCAATCTATAAACAACTAACAAAATCAACAGTTACAGTATGTAATTTTAATATTGACAATTTAGAGGCATAGAGGGTCGTTTTAAAAGGTGCAGTCATGATTTGTATGTCAAAATCATCAACAAGTCTCCATATCCATTCCACAAATGACATTCGCAAATGTCTCCAGTAGGCATGGGGGTGTGGCAGAGGTATGTCCAGGTGCAGTTTCCAGAATTGCACACAATACTCTAAATCAGGTTTCTCCAGAGACACTCTCATTTCCTTCTTCCTTCTGGCCAGTCCTTTCTATATGCACCCAAGCATCCTTCTGGCTTTTGCCATTGCCTTTTCTACCTCTTAGGTCACCTTAAGATCATAGTAACATAGTATATGATGACAGATAAAGTCCAGTATGGTCCATCTAGTCTGTCCAGCAAGGTGGCAAAAGTAGGCTTACCTGCCACTCCATGCTGGTCATCCTTCCCAATGCCTTTGTTTAGAGGTGTACCCACTGCCCCATGCAGGTCATTCTTATTTGTTGAGATATAAGAGCTAGTTACATTTATTTTGATTTTATCCTGTTACTATGAAGGGATCATAAGCTACAATCATCTGCAGGTCTCTCTCTTCTTTCATGGACAAAAATATTTCACCCCCTATTGTTTACTGCTGCATTGGCTTTGGCAACACAGATGCAAACCCTGCAATAGTTAGCATTAAATCTCAGCTGCTAAATTCTAGACCATTTTTCAATTTTCACTGGATCCCTCCTCATGTTATTTATACCGTCCAGGGTGTCTATCCTATTGAAGATTTTGCTATTATGGTATCATTTACAAAGAGGCAAATCTTACCCAATAGCCCTTCCACAATATCACTTACAAAAAATGCTTAAAAAGAACCAGAACCAGACCAAGGGCCAATCCTTGCAATATACCACTAGGAACTTCCTTATTCTCAGAGTGCATTCTATTTACCACTATCCATTTTCTGCTCTAAATCAACCAGTTTCAAACTTAGCCACTCACTTCAAGGTTCATTCCATGGGTGATCAGTTTATTTAAAAGTTGCCTATGTGGATCATGTGAAAGACTTTACTGGAATCTAGGGGAACTGCAGCCTCATTGAATTCAATGGGGCCGCAGCTCAGAAATCGCATGGAAGCTGTACCGCTGTTTAGTAAACATACCCTTAAGTATACCATAGCTAGCACTTTACATTGAACAAAATCTCTTGTCATCCACGCAAAGAAATGATCTGACCAAGAACTGCTTCTATTAAAGCCATGCTGTCTCAGATCCTGCAATCAATTTGGATTCAAGAAAGTGCACTATCCTTTGTTTTAGCAATGTTTCTATTAATTCACTCATCACACAGATTAGACTAACCATCCTGTAGTAGCCAATCTACTCCTTACTTCTGCTTTTGTATGGAGGGACCGCATCTGTCCTCCTCCAGTTTTCCGGGACCACTTCCAACTCTAATGAAGTCTTATGATGGTCAAATGGTAGAGTTGCCAGAACTTCTCTAAGTTCTTCAATACTTTCAGATACATCCCATCTGGCTCTGTCACTTTGTCTACTTTTAGTTTAGCTAGCTTCTCACAGTTTTTGGAAAAATTCTTCAAGATCTGCCTCACTTCCATTTTATTTGTTTGTGTTTTCGGAAGTCCCACTCCCAGCCCATCATCTGTGAACACATAATAGAGATATTTCTTAAGCAATTCATCTTTAGCCTCAGCTTTTATATTTAATAGCAAGAATAAGCATTTCCTGTTTCTCATAAGAAACAGGAAATGCTTATTCTTGCCTTTAGAAACTCTGTGACCCAGCCAAAGTTCCCTCTAAACTGTGCTGGGTCCGCCGCCAACATTCCTGCAGGCGGGGGGAGGTGCAGTACGATCGACGCTCCACCCCTCCCCCCACCGGTGGGAATGCCGGTGGAGGACCCGATGCAGATTAAAGGGAACATAAACTCTAGATCCAGAATCCTGTTCCCCATACTAGAGCATTACTATACATAGCTTTCCAGATGTTGTCCTTTATTCCTATTTCTACAGAGATATTGCTTTACTTACCTTTATCTTTATTATCTTTATTTAAAAATGTAATATACTGCCGAAACGATAGGCATAAAGCTGTTTACAATAAAATCATAAAAGCACTGCTGAAAAGAAAGGAAAAGAACGCCATAAAATAAATAGGAAAGAGATAGTCGGAGAGAAAAGGGAGAAAGAAAAAAGGGGGAACCGCCAGGAACAAAACAGACAGAACTAAATATCAACGGGGGGGGGGGGGGAGAGGGGAAGAAGGGGGAGGAAGATCAAAAGCCGTGCAAAAAAGATACCTGGGATGTTTGTTCACCCACCCTCAATGAACTTAGTTTAAAGCCCCCTTTAATAGGTTCGCAAATCTACCACAGAGGACACTTTGCCGCCACTTTGATTAGTGAATGCCATCTCTGATCAGCAGTTCTTTGAAAATCATCCCTTTGTCCAGGAAGCCAAAATGCCTTAAATGACACCACACAGCCGTGCATTAACTCCAGGATGCAAATTTATCTGCCTCAGCACTTACTCTGAACAGGAACGACTGAGGAAAATGTCATGTGTGTACCTATTTGCTTCACCCTCTCTGTCAGGGCCATGAAGGCGCTCTCGATATGCTGGGAGGGATACCTAGCAGTGTCATTTGTACCAACATGCATGAGCAACATCGGATAATAGTCGTTAGGTTTGATGAGTCTCACAAAACTTCTGAAAACATCTCAGATTTTGACACCTGACAGACAGCATAACTCCCGGGATACTATATCTGGTCAGAAGATGGATGCCTCAGAAGGAAGTCACCAACCAAATGCGATTAGAAAACGCCATATTATTTTGAGACAGTTCTACATAACTCATCACTGCCAGAGTGCAGAAAATTAGCATGGAAAATATGCATGGTTTTCTTCGAACAGATCTGGTTGAGCACTACTGAGAAAATATTCATAAATTATTTATCATGAATAATTAATCCAGGTCAACATTTAAACCCCATAACCAGCATTGTTTTAAATGATAACCCTGAGGTTTGTGGCATTCACATGGATTCAGTGCCGCTATATATACATTCAGCAGTGCAGAATATACATAGAGCTGCAGAGCTGTACAGAGAGCAGCAATATTCAGCCACTGACTTATAGCTAAGCACTTTAAGTTAGGACGATATTTTTTTGTCATGTAATTTAAACTACTTAGCTATAAGACTAGCAGCTGCATATTTCTGCTATTGATATGGATAAGCAGAACACCCTTGCTTCACTTCAAAACTACATAATGCCAGTCATTCAGAAATAATTTTCTATGACACTGTCCATATGGCGCCACTGAAAACTCACAGATTCTGAACATTTATGTTCAGCATAAACCGCTAAACATATAAGTGCCTTTGAATCCACCACCGTTTCTCACAGAAAGTTGGTGGATACCTGGAATGCCCTCCCACTGGAGGTAGTGGGGACAAAAATGGTCACAGAATTTAGAAAGACATGGGATTAGAATGGAGGATCCCTATATAGGAAGAATAGCATTCCTGTTCAAAGCAAAATGTAAGTGATTTTCACACTTTAAAAAGGAACAGGGCAGGGGTAACCTGCAGAGAGTGGCAGTTACAACCCTAAACAACATTTTGGGCAGACTAGATGGGCCATGCTGATCTTTATCTGCTGCTATTAGTTATGACTATCTTCTTTTTCTGCATTTATTAAGAGCAGTAGATATTATTAGCCATTAATACATGTTTTCAAAATGAATGAAAAAGGTAAAACATCATTGCCAGGCCAAAAAAAGGATTCATTTTTAATAAATTAAGATATTTCCTTGTTTTATGTAAGGAAAATGATATTTCTCTTTTCTATCCCAAGCCACTTTCTCACAAATATTTTCTATTTGTCATATAGAGAGAACGTTTCAGCTTCCCTGAAATATTTTCAAAATGGTACCATCACAGTTTATGATCTTATACCATACATTGAAGTTTAGATGAAATCAAGATACATTTCATAATCTATTTTGCTGAGACATTCTGATAGCATGGCAGCTGCTTACAGTTGTCAAATAGAAAAAAATCCCACAGGGTAAATCCCCAATATTCCACAAGCCATCTTCTGGCCTGGTCTTTTCTCCCCTGATGAAAACCCCCTCCCCATGAACATATCTCTCCATTAATTATTGCCCTTCACATCAGTACCTCCCCTTTCATAGCACTCCCTGCCCTATACAGAAGGATTCATTCTCCAACAAGTCCTAACCCCCCCCCCCAATCTGATTTTCCCCTAAGATCACTCCCCCAACAGGGCACCTCCATGGTCCTGCAGACTGATGCCCCACCAGAAAGAAGTCTCCCTAAGAGGATCTAAGCACATGAAAAGGAACCCCACAGACCACATCCTGACCTAACCCTACCCTCCAGGGCTCACCTGGGGGTTTCCTGGTGTCTAGTGATCACTGGGTGGATCCAAAATGGTGGTAATAAACCTAGTAGTAGTCTTATGTTACTACTGCTAGTGGTCTATAAGGAACAATTGGCCTTATATGGAAGATGAAGTGGCTTGTGACAGGGTGGGAACATAGGGATCTCACGAGGACTTACCCCTGGTAAGTCCTGGTGAGATCTTGAGTGTGGGGTCAGAATATGGTCTGGGACGGGGCTCTCCTTATCATGTGCCCAGATCTTTTTGGGGAGACTTCTACCTGGGGGAGGGGCATAGGTTTGCAGGATCGTGGGGAATGCTTTGTTGGAGGTGGTTGATCTTGGAAGGGAAATGGATAAGGGGTTGTGGCTTGTTGGGGAAAGGGACCTTTGTATGGGAAAGGGAGAGGGGGGGTGCAGTCCATGGTGAGATGGGTTTTAGATAGGGTTTACATGGCTATTAGAAGGGGGTTGTATTCCAGGGGAAACAGATGAGGTTAGAGGCTGCCTTAAGGTGGGCCTCAGCACCAGTTCTGGAAAAAACAATCCTATGGCCGTGGCTGCAGTCCCTGATTCCTCTACCAAGTGGATCCACATACATGGAAAGATTATATTTTCAAGTTGATTTTAATTCACAGAACTGGCTAATCCTGATCCCATTTTCTATTTATAATTCTGAGTGTGTAATAGATTATACAGCCAGAGTTACACATATAGCAGGCCAGCTTTAAAAAAGAAAGCACTTACACATTTGGTGCTGGTGTCAAAAGAATAAGTGTTTTGAATATCATCTTCAGAGATATTTTATAAAACATTTCAATGTTCAGTATAATCTTATACAAATATATTGGTGAAGGACATTGAGAAAACAGAAGAGAGATGTTATGAATAGAAGCATAGAAACATATAATTTCTATTCTATTTGAGCATGATTGGTAAGATCAGGCCTTGCATATATGGATTTAATATTGCAGTTTCTTTAACATATCCATGAGAATGGAATGGTAAACAAGAGTTTGAAATGCCTTGGGCACCCGCAAATGGATATGCAGATATCCCAATAACAGAGATGTCCCTGGAGCCATTTCACAAAATGGCTCTGGGTCATCCAAGGCATGGAGACATCCATCTTGGATGGGGACATGATGGGGGCACGTTTGGTGCATTCTGGGTGAAACAGACATGCATGTCCAATTTCAGAAATGGCAAGCACATCTCCATCCACCAAAATTAACGTCCATGCCTATTCCTGTTCCAGAATATGAATAGTCATCAAAAAGTCTCTCATTCTTGCATTTAAATACTCACAGGGAGTAGAGAAAAAGCTACTCTAATATAACCGGGTAAGGCGGACGCGTCACCTCTCCCCACAACTCCCCACTTCTCCCGTGCACCACCGCACTCCCTTCAATAAAACCATCACACAATTTTGGGCTTAAACTGGTCGCAGCTTTATTAACCTTTAACAATAACCAAATTACAATCCAACACAATAACATTACCCCCCCCTTTTATCAAAGCGCGAGCCCTCACCAGCCATGTGAGTAGCAAGGTGACGCCGCTTCCGCTTCTGCTGAGTCCAGGCCCTGGCTAAACAGCCTAGCCCTCCCTCGTCTGGCTTCGCCATATTACTAGCAAAAACCTGAGGGGTTGTCTGGGCGGGGGTCCCCCACCCCCGCCCAAAAGCTTGCCTCTGGCTCCGGAACCCGGAAACCTCCGGGATCCCACCACCCCCCCCCCCAGCTGCAACAACCCACATCCTCAACCACAGCCCCACCCCAACACTAGGGTGGGCGGGCGGGCACCCGACGTGTCTGGCTCCGACCTGGAAAAGGCCGGAGCCACGGCTCGTCCCCGCACTTGCTGGAGGCTGGTCCCGCCTCCCTTCTGCCCCATTGGCTCCCTCCGCCTCCCGGCGGCCTGCGGGAGCCAATGGGGCGCCCAGAACTGCTCCGGCTCGCCCCCCCTTTCCCCAGTGATGCCGTGGCCCAGGGGAATCGCGTCCTTGCCGCCCCCCCGGTTACCACGGGGCCGCGTGCACGCCGGCTCCGCGGCCCAGAATTTCCCAATACCCTTCATGCTCATAATGAAAACCAAGAGGAAATGAAGCTACTTCTTTTAAGGTAGGCATGCCGAGGCAAATCACCACATGCAAAATAGTTGGCATGGATGTGCATTTAACATGGGATATCCTAAACTCTGGGATTTTGAACATGAGAATGTTTTTAAAATCAGGATGAAATTTGCACGTGGATGACTGTTTTCGTGATATTTAGACCTTGACATCCTAGATTGCATCTGGATGTCATTTCTAAAATGTGCCATCACATGTATGTACATGATGGGGAGGAGTGACTTTGAAACGTGATAGCTTATACAGATTCCATGATTGCCGCTATCTACAGATTTTGCACCATTTCTCATTCCCTTTAAAACTGCCCAATGAAAACATACACAGAGCTATCTGAACCTGCTTTATCAGCAGAAATGTTTTTCTGGCCAAAAAGTGTGCAACTTGAAATTGAAAATTACGCATATATAGGGGTCTGTTTACTAAGCGGCACTAGCGGCTTTCTTGCGATATCGGAGCTGTGGCTCCATTGACTAAAACGGGGCCACGACTCCGATTTCGCACAGAAGCAGCTAGTGCCACTTAATAAACAGACCCCATAGTCTCCATACTTAATCCAATTCTAGGAAGATCATTGTGAAAATGTGCATAAAAGTATATGCATTACAGATCAATGTGTTTTGTTGTATTGCATTCAGGGTGAACAATTTTCTACAAATATTTTTGCTCAGATAAATAGCCACGTACAAATGGTGATGGCTTTTGAAAATGGCCTTTGATATGTTTATCAATTACATATAATCATAAGCCAGGTGGCTAAAAAAATGTTAACATTACAAAAATATAGATAACGAAGAAAAATATTGAAAACATCTGTTATTTTCAGATGTTCAGGTTTGTGCATTGCCATGTTTCAGTATAATAGCAGTTTTAAATACTATTCCTATGAATACAATTTCCAGGTAAAGTTTATGCAACTTTGTGTTCTGCTCTATATTTTTCAATCAATATACAGCTTCAGCATTTTGCTTTTCAAAACAGTTATTTTGGCATTTTCTTTTATGTCAGTCTGACATAGGCCACTATTAGTCAATGTGACACTTTCATGTTCCTCTTTCTATAACATAGGCATTCATACCTCCAAGCAGCCACTCAAATCCATCAATCAACTATATACAACCTACTGAACGCTGCAGCTAGAATGAAGCTTTATTAAATTCTAATACTCAAAATGCACATGAAAACAGCATGTTACCTGGCATCAGCACTCCCAGATTGGCTTATGAGTTTTGATTAAATTGTGCCAAACTATATGGGCATTCACTCTATGCCCAGTTCCTCCTACTCCTCAGCCTGTGGTACAAAAGCACTCCCAACCGCACAGATCAATAATGCCTATATTGAGGCCTTGTGGTTAAACACTCCTCTATCCCTCCTAGAAAATCATTCTGGGAGCCAAAAGGTAAAAGAGATGTCAAATCTTTCTTTACCTACCACCATACGTGGGGACTGCAAATTGCATGCCCCACCTCCCACTCCTTGAGCATTAGCTCGATAAGCTTTGCCACTTCTCTTAACAAATCCTGAATAATACACACAAAATATCTTGCTCAATAATCAGACATGGACTATTATCAGGCGACAATTATTGGGAAAGAATGTATTTATTCTTTTAGCTAGGCTTATATCTGTCTTTCACCAGGTCAAAGTGGGTTACATTGAAAAGAGAATTTCAGATACATATTGGAGTCATTTTGACCAGCGAAAAGCGGAGATGTACATCCGGTTTGGATATACAACTCCTGCTATTTGCCGGGCGTGTATTCTGTGGCAAGAGCTCCCTGCACACACAGGGCTTTGGGTGGGGAGCTCTGGGAGGAGGCAGTGACTGGGAGGAGTAAGGGCAGAGCATGGGCGGGCCCAGGCACCCAGACATACAGGGCTATTCTGTTCCAGCCCCTGTATGTCTGGCTGTCAGGAGATGGACATGGCAATGATCCATACACAAGGCAATGATCCAGGCAGGCAGACCTCCCAGACCTATGAGCAAGTGGCAGTTCAGGCCCCTCCACCCGATCCCAGCACTGGAAGATCCCGCTGAGGGTCGGGTGTTGGGAAATAGAGGTTTATTACTCCGATGCCTTTCGGCGCTCCTGCTGGGATGCCATGGCATCGGCACACCAGCCAGAGCATAGGGCGGGATGCCAGGCAGTAGGGTGGATGTATCCCATAGCAGAATAAGAAGCATGCCAGTCCATCTAAGTGCCTGATTCTGCTACTGCGGGAACATCTAGCTCCCGCGGTTGCAGAATCGGGTACATATTGGGTCCATTCATTTTTTTGGATTCCTGATGGCCCGGATGTGCCCCTGTTAGACTTGGCCTCATAACATATAACTGTGAACTATGTACAGGTAGAAGAGGTTAACTGCAATAGTTTGAGTGCCAATAACATATCTACAGTGTGACTCAATAGAGATTGAGATTAGGTAGTGGGGCTAAAATGTTTGGAAAATAGGAGAGTCTTCAGGTGTTTGCGGAAGGATTGTAGGTTGGGGATATTTCTTATAGGGTTTGAGAGTGTATTCCAGAGGGATGGTACATAGAGTTTGAAGGCTCTTCGGCATGTTTTCTGATTATTCTTTGTTCTGGAGTGGGGTACAGTAAGTTTGTTGGTTGTGGAAAGTCTTCATGGTCTGTTAGGGTTGAGTGTTTGGAAGAGAGATTGGAGATGGGTGGCTGGGTGGGAGCAAAGAGCTTCAGCAGTAGGATTTTCTATTTGATTCTACTGGGGAGTGGTAGCCAATGGATCTATTTGAGAATGGGGATGATGTTGTCAAATTTGGATGTTGCTTGGATGATTCGTGCAGCTGTGTGGAGGGTGATTTGTAATGGAAGGAGAGTGGACTGTGGTAAACCGATAGATCAT
Organism: Ichthyophis bannanicus; assembly: GCA_033557465.1. Lineage (NCBI taxonomy): Eukaryota > Metazoa > Chordata > Amphibia > Gymnophiona > Ichthyophiidae > Ichthyophis > Ichthyophis bannanicus. The sequence continues at coordinate 1,178,151,399 of CM066033.1, read as the reverse complement.
GTTGCAGTAGTTGACGTGAGAGAGAATAAGGGCTTGGAGTGCTGAGTGGAAGTCTGAAGGTTCGAGGAGGGGTCGGAGGCATTGTAGGGTTTTGGCTTTGTAGTATATTGTCCTAGCTATTGTTGTTATTTGTGTCTTGAAGGAGAGGTATTGGTTGCCAAGGTACTTTAGTTCTGGTCGTACATTTATGTGGATGTTGTTTAAGGTTATAGAGGTTGGTGGGGTTAATATAGTGTACCTTATAATAAAAAGAGCTTTGATTTTATTTGAGTTGATTGTGAGGTTTTGGTTGTTAACCAGCAGGATACATCAGTAAAGCATTCTTGGATTCATGTGTATGATGGATGTTTGGTGTGGACTGGGCTGTATAGCATTATGTTGTCCATATAGATGTGGAAGTTGATGCTGTGTGCTTTGATGATTGTATAGAAAGGTTGGAGATATAGTTTGAAGAGGAGAGCCGATACGGTGGATCCTTGGGGTACTCTTTGTGCTTGGCAATAGGATTAGAGATGTTTGTTCCTAGTTTTATCTTCTGGTGCCTGTTATAGAGGTAGGAATGAAACCATTTGAGTACTATATCTTGGATTCCTATGGATTTCAGACTCTGGAGGAAGGTATTGTGGTTGACGGTGTCACATGTTGCTGAGATGTCAAGGAAGATCAGTAGGAAGGCTTGGGATGGATCTTGAATTCTTTTGATTAGAATATTGGTAAGGGAGGTCATCAATGTTTCTACTCCAGAATCATCCCAGACAACAACACTACCCATTTAGAGCCCTTGGCATCCACACACCTCTGAAGCCAGTCTACGTCTCCAATTTCCACATCCTCCTAAATAGCCTCGCTGGAAAAATTGGAGACCAAATAAAAGTTGCATAAGGAAAGTAATAACAAATTAACCAGAACTCTCTGTCCCTTGGACCAATCAACTCCACCCTTTTATTGAACAATGACCCTCCCCTTGAATGTCAAAGTATAACAGGAGGAGTTGCAGAATGCTGTTTCCTACAGTAAAGGGCGAGAGCCAGCATCAAAGCATGCAACGAATGCTAAGCCACTGCTGTCAAATTCCATAGGAATGAAACACCAAGTGCCACCCACCACCTCAGTTCTGTTCTTCTCCTTGCCTGGAACAAAGGAGCAACCACAACGCCATACAAAAGCCTTTTGTTAGTGAACCCGTATCTGAAAATGAAGTAACAAATAAGAGTATGAAACTCAATGACTGTAACTTTTAAACTTCCCAATTTCCAATACTCTTACTACTTCTGGTCTACACAAGGAGACCTTGTCGTGCCGTTAACATGAAATTGCTTTTTCCTGAATCATTGAGTTCTCGAACTCTTGGATAACTACCACCACTAAGCCAACACAGTACCAAATGGAAACCTTATCAAGGGAGGGATATTGGCATGACTCCACCCCATTATTTATTTATTTAACAGGTTTTCTGTACCGCCTTATCATATATTCAAAGCACTTTACATAGAATGGTTACAGCAACTGGCTTGATATAGAACAGAGAAATAAAACTTGGAGGATTAGTTGGGGTATAAATGCTAATTATAACAATTGCTAACTATATACAAATTGTTGTGATGTGATGAGGTGTAATTTCTTATGGATCATGTTCTTCTAGGGTGGGACCAAAGTATTCTAGGAAAAGGTGAGTTTTTATGGCTTTTCTAAAATCCAATAGGTCTTTGATTGCACATGAGAGGGCATTTGGGGTGCGTACAGGAAGAAGACTCTACTGCAGGTGGATTGATTTGCTGTTCTGAAGTTTGATGGGGTCTCCAGGATGTTGTCGTCTATTCCTCTTCTTGTTCTGTTTGGGGGTGTCTTCCTGATCAATGGTTGAAGAGTTGCTGGAGATAGGTTGTTGTTTAATATTTTGAAGATTATTATTATATTCTTGAATTTAGTGCAGTGACAGGGAGCCAATGTAGTTGGTGGAGTATAAGGATTATATGGCTATATTTTGCTGTTCCAGTAATGATTCTTGCAGCAGTGTTTTGTACCAGTTGCAGGGGGAGTATTGTTTTCTTAAGAAGGCCATGGTAAATTGTGTAGCAATAACACAGGTACACTACCAAAAAACTGCCTCCAGTTTTGCAACTGATTCCTATAGATTTTGGGGTGCTGAATCCAGGAAAAATAGCCAAAATGTTCCATCACGTCACGTTTTCTTGCAAAATTAGATTTCTTACCCATATAAGGACTGTTCACATAATTTCTTTTTAGCCGACTGCAGTTTATTTTCTTGGCCCAAAATAGAGGTTGTAATGGTTAACTAACTAGAAACACTCCCTCATGATATTTTAGAGTGTTTTGTATTCATTTTATACATTAACAGGACAATTGGAAGGCGGGGGCTAAATCCAGTACTCGCGCTGGCGCATGTTCTTTCCTGTTCGCCTCGCCTCGTTCACTCGCTCAAACACGGTGGTTGCGACATGAACGTTCCTGTCAAATTTCAGTTTCTTGCAAGTTCATTATTACCTTTTGTTTGCTCAGTCGTAATCCAGCTTTATTCCGAAGTGGTTCACTACAGTTGTAGTTTGCAGTGCTGTGTATTTGTGATGGCTCACAGAGCCAGAGGTTGCGTCAACTCTCCGGACAGTTTTTGTTTTATTTGTGGGGAATATACCGTGAAAAAGCGGCAGAGGAACATTTCTGCATTTATTAAAAATGTATATTTTGCCTATTTCGGTTTGAAGTTAGGCGATCAAGACAAACCGTGGGCTCCTCACAAAGTGTGCAAGACATGTGAGGAAGATCTACGCTTATGGATGAAAGGTAAAAAACAAGCATTTCATTTCGGAATACCTATGATGTGGCGTGAACAAAGAGCCCACAGCAGTGACTGCTATTTTTTGCTCTTGCATTGTGAAGGGATACAACTTAAAAAATAAGAACGTAATAAGTTACCCCAACCTTCCCTCAGCAATTAGGCCTATGCCTCATAGCAACGAAGTACTTGTGCCTGAACCACCAAAATCTTTGGATCATATTTGTGTGGACGGTTCTGATCATGATGAGACTCATCAGATGGCTTTTCCCGATGAGTCCAGTACTTCCGAGTTTGAAACTGAACCAGATCCGAAACCTGAACTTTTCTCTCAAGCTGAATTGAATGATTTAGTCCGGGATTTAGGACTCCCAAAAGATGCTGCCCAACTGCTAGGTTCTCGGCTTAAACAGAAAAATCTATTGTCACCAGGAACAACTTTTTATTGGTACCGCAACCGCGAGACACAATTTTTGAAGTATTTCAGCAAAGAGGAAGATTTGGTATTTTGCAATGATATATACGGAGTGATGGAAAAGTTTAAACTCAAGTATGATCCTGCTGAATGGCGGCTGTTCATTGATTCGTCAAAAGACAGCATAAAAGGTGTTCTTCTTCATAATGGCAACACATTCTCTTCAGTTCCTATTGCTCACTCTGTTATTCTCCAAGAAAAATACGAGAATTTGGCCCTGATTCTTCAGAAGATTCGTTATGATGAGCATAAGTGGATGATTTGTGGAGACTTTAAAATTCTATCCATGCTATTAGGGCAGCAATCCGGTTTCACCAAATATCCCTGCTTCCTTTGCTTGTGGGATAGCCGGGCCCGCGACCTACACTGGGGGAAAAAAGACTGGCCAATTCGGGAGTATTTGAGACCCGGTGAGAAAAATGTTCTTCATGAGAGCTTGGTACCTCGTGATAAAATTCTATTACCACCTCTCCACATTAAGTTGGGTCTCATTAAGCAATTCATCAAGTCCCTTCCAAAAGATGGTGAGTGCTTTCGGTACCTTTGCTCAAAGTTCCCCCGACTTTCTGAAGCAAAGCTAAAGGAAGGAGTGTTTGTTGGCCCTGATATAAGGAAACTCATTTCAGATGGAGCATTCACTGAAACGATGTCTGAGAAGGAAAAAGAAGCCTGGGATTCCTTCAAGGATGTTGTTCTCAAATTCTTGGGGAACAGGCGGGATGAGAACTATAAGGATATTGTTGCCAGGATGCTCAATGCCTTCAAAGAACAAGGCTGTAACATGAGCCTGAAAGTCCATTTCTTGCACTCCCATGTGAACTACTTTCCCGAAAACGTGGGGGCGTACAGTGAAGAACAAGGTGAAAGGTTTCACCAGGACATCAAGGACGCAGAGAGAAGGTACCAAGGAAGATGGAACACCACTATGATGGCTGATTTCTGCTGGTTGCTGCTGCGGGAAACCCCAGATTAAAAATACGCCAAGCAGCGCACCAAGAGAAGCATTCGGGCGAAGAAGAAACGGGCCCACCAGGAGATTGATTGACCCAAGAATGACTTTAAAATCTAAACTGTGTTGACAAATATCGTGTTTTTACTAAACTTTGAAATAAAAATTTGCTAGTTATTACCACAGTGTCGGATCTCATTTATTAGAATTTTATTTTCACACCATCGAGTGTTTGTCTTCATGTATTGCAATGGTGCGGTTTGCGTTTTCTATTCTTTCATACATACCTGTACAACATTTTTTGCACATTTCTTTGCTTTGCTTTGTGTCTAACTTCACTCTTATATGCTCAATGTTTGTGCACATGTATGTGGCTGTTTTAAGTGCAGACAATTTTGCTACCATCACAGTGTGTTTTGTTGACATTACTCTATTCTTATGTGCTGCCTTGTTACAATTTTCTTTATTCTTATTTGAATAACTACTAAACAATTAGTATAAAGAATTCATCCAAGAAACTTTTATCTCGATCGCACTCAATCTGAAACGTTCACCTCAAACTGCTAACCCAATGTAGCAAAAAATCTGTACATGATGGAGCAAATTGGTTACCAGATTTGGATTCAGCGCACCAAAAAACGTAAAAATCAATCGAAACATTAGAGGCAGTTTAAAAAAAATTTTTTTTAGTGTACCTGTGTAATCTATTATAGGTGTTACTATGGCTTGGCATACCATTCGGAAGTCATTGTTGGTGAGTAGTGATTTGAGTTTGTGTAACGTTCTTAGCTAGAGGTAGGCTGATCTTGTTCTTTTGATGTGAAATTGGAAGCTGAGTTGCTGATCGAAGGTAACTCCAAGGTATTTGACTTCCTGTTTATTGTTCAGGGTAGGGTCTAAGATCTTTATTGAGTCTGGTGAGTATATTTCTTGAATGCCACAAGTATTGAAACTCCTGCACAGATGGGTGATCAACTTGATCCCAACTTTATTAATACACACATGCTCCTTTCCTACCTGATCCTTTTGTGAATACTGGATCTTCATAGGCACTTCTGGACTTGCACCTGTTCTTGATGAATAGGCCAATGAAACTCTCTTCTGTTTTTACAGGAGTAACCTCCTCCTTCTCTCAAAAAATGGAAACAAGCAAATGACAAACCACCACAAACAGACTGATTTTTAAACTGCCTTTTCTGGGGAAGGTGACTGAAATTGTTGTAACATGTCAACTTTTGTCTTTCCTTGAGACTTATGAAGTGTTGGATGCCAAGCAAGCAGAATTTAGGTGCCACTGAGACCCTGTTTGTTACACTGGTAGATTACATTCACGCCATTCTTGCTAAGGTTCAATATACTCTATTATTGCTTGATATTTGTGTACCATTTTTCATAGTTTGTCACTCTAAATTAATGATTGGTGGTCAGATGCTAGCATGGTTTACATCTTAAATGGGCCACAGAACACAGGTCTTTCAGTAGGGAGAAGAGGTGTCTATGGCTAACTCTTTAGAGCAGGTGGTTATAAGGGATCAATACTTTCCCGCTCCTTGTTCAGAATGTTTATGGCCGAGCTGCTGGGATGGCATTTTATGTTTATGAGGACGATTTGCAAGTTCTGATTCCCCTCTCTCCCAGAGAGAGTAATTTGATGCAGTAATCCAAGGGCAATTGTCATTTTTTGGGGCTTATGGACCTAAAATTTTATGTCTCCAAAATTGAATTGATGTTATTTACAGAAGAAGGGGATGTCGAGGTGAGTACCTCACTGGACTGTGGGAGTTTGGGGAGCGTTCGGTCTGAGTATTATGACCTAAGGGTGGTCTTAGACTCCAAATTAAATATGAGCACAAATGTTACTAATTTGTTTAAAAATATTTTTATTTTGCTGAGGCGGATTTGTCAGTTTCAGCCCTATTTATCTAAGATTTATCTGAGCAAGGTTATGAGGTCTTTAAGACTATTGAAACATCTTTTTCTGGGTCTCCCTCAAAAGAGCATGCAATGCATCCAGCTAATGCAGAACACCACAGCAAAGCTTATTAAGGCACTTAGGAAATATGATCACATTACCCCGACCTTAATTCAGCTTCATTGGCTGCCAGTGAAATTCCGGACAGAAGTTAAAGTCTTGTTACTAACTTTTAGGTGTTATATAATATGGCGTCAGGTTATTTCTGTTCAAAATTGGTATTTTATGTTCCTTTTTTTTTAATCGACGTTTCAAAATTTTAGAGACCAAAAAGAAATGAAAAGATACATAATAAAGAAACAATATGATCAAGAGAAGAAAACAGCACACCTGAAGGAGAGAGCTAGTGTCATAGACAAAAGCAATACAAAATCAGGAAATCGAATGGAAATACATCCACTCGATAAGTCCTCAAATCACACCAGACCAAAAACCTACCCAAACCCCTAACATCTCAGAGGCCATGGGCAGCATTAAACTTTTCCAGATGTGTCAGATCCATAAAAATATAATTCTTCCCATGAAGCATAATCAAGCACTTACAGGGGAATTTCAAAAAAGAAAGAACCACCCCCAGTCACAATCTTGGGACATGGAGAAATAAACTGTTTCCGATGGGCCTGAGTGGCCCGAGCCACATCCAGAAAAACAGACACTATTTGACCACAAAATAACAATCTTTCTTAGGAAAATACTTGTATGCCTTCAAAATAGAAGATTTATCCCTTAAAGCAGTGAAAGTCACCAAAAGGGTAGCTCTAGATAGAATTATGTCTGCAGAATCTTCAAGAAACTCTGTTAAATTAGTTACAGAAGGTACTACTAAACTATCAAGAGCACCCTCCTGATCATTCACCTCCCTAACTTTCTGAGGAATATAATATATACTTGAAAAAATCATAGACTCAGAGTTAGGGAGCCCAATAATCTCTTACAAGTATTTCCTCAATAATATCTCAGCCGACAAAAGATGTGTTATTGGAAAATTCAAAAATCTAAGACGATTTGTCTGTGGGACATTCTCCAATGCCTGTAATTTGTTAAGAATAAGTAAACTATCTTTCAGATGAGTAGCTGTCCCATTTTCTCCAAAGATTGTTCTAAATCAGTAACCCATTTATCCACCTGTTGGAACTTCTCCACGGAATGTTTGGTAAATTCACAAGGTTCAGACACAGTCTTCTTAAGCGGGGATTATGTCCTCGTAACCACATTTCAAACATCCAAAAATGTAATTTCCTTGGAGACAACAATTGCTGTTACTTCCTGCACAGGAGAGGCTAACACAACTTTAGGCAAAAATGCCACAGGTTTAGTGCCCAAAGAATGCAAAAAAAAAAAAAAATTAAAAAACCCTGGCATAGCAGATTAAAGAGATAAAGAGAGTGCAGGCTTGGAGGTGGTGGTCTGTTGGAAGATCTTAAAGAATCTCCATCTAGAGAAGAGTCAGCACCAGAGTTCAGTCCTTGGAGAGACCCATAGACTAAATGCTTGTCCATGGAGCCCTTCACCTGCAGTGTAGGCACTGAGCTTGAGGGATTCTTCCCTTTCCTTTACTCCTTAGGCATAATTAAAAGTAATACTCATAGGAAGAATTCCAGACTCCCATGTGCACCAAAGTGCTCTAAAGGGACTCCAAAGAGGCATGACCACGTTCCGTAGTGACCCATTGCCACGTTCCACAGTGAGGCCTTGCTTTTAAAGGCCCAGCAGTTGCAGCAATGATGTCACCAACGTGCTGTCAGCAGGCAGGGCCCAAGCAATCAATCCAATGACACATGTTAGAAGAATGCTGTGCGCACTCTTCTCATGCCCACAGGACCTCCAAATACTGATCCCTCTGATGTTTTATGTTCCTAATTACACACTTTGGTCACAGATGGACAGCTGTTATTGGTGCCCTCTCTTAAAATCATGAAGACAGTTAAACATCACAGCAATACCTTTTCTGCACAAGCAGCCATGTTATCTTATTCCTGAGAAATGAGATTTATTGATAACCTCAAGTTGCTTCTTAAAGCAATGAAACCTTTCTTATTTAGAAAGGCATTTGTGGATGGTGCAGAAGATTGAGAATTCAGTACAATTGCAGGTCAAGGTGGGTAGGTTGTTAGATTAGGGGGAGGGGTTACTATTGATTATGGCAATTGTAAAAGTAAATGATTTTAGTGTGATTTTTTTTACTATGTTTTGCATCGCGCAGAGTGGGATTTGATGGTGCAGTAAATACATGTAAATCAGGAGTTCTCAACCCAGTCCTCAGGACATGTCTAGCCAGTCAGGTTTTCAGGATAACCACAATGAATATGCATGAGACCAATTTTCAAGCACTTCCTCCATTGCATTCATATTCATTGTGGTTTTCCTGAAAACCTGACTGGCTAGGTGTGTCCAAAGGACTAGGTTGAGAATCCCTAATGTAAATACATAAATAAAATTAATCAGCTAATTAATTCATTGATTGATCAATCTATTCCTATAGGGCAAAACTCTGTCCCTAGTACTAACTTTATGACATCCAGATCACCCCATTCCTGAACCATCATATGGCATCTACCTCCAGCCAGATTGTTTAAAATGTTCCAACAAAAATGAAGCTATAATGCCCTGGTTCCTCAGGAACATTGCTACAAGACAACACTCACCAAGGGCACCAAATGGCAGGACTAGACATCCATAGCCTGGGTATGAGCACCATAGGCTTCCAAGCCTAAAGTATCCAGAAGGGAAAGAATCCCTGAAACACCACCAACCAGCTTTGTAGATCTTCCAAGTATAAGAAAACCAAAATCACTTCAATTATGGAATGACTGTCCATAAATCAATCGGTACTAGAGTAGGCTAGACACCTGTCTCCAAGAGCCAAAATTCTGCAACCAGATGCACTGTGAGACAAAAAACCTCCTTAGTGGTATTTATATCCTGCTTTTCACCAGGTCAAAGTGGTCAATTGGGGGATACATTTAACACAAGGGGATATGAGACACAAATGCTAATACTTACAGGGAACATGGGCAATGGAGGGTTAAGTGGCTTGCCCAAGATGTGCCTATAGGACTGGAAATCCCAGTCCCTCTGGCCTGAGATTGCTGTCCCCAGGTGGGACTTGAACCCCTGGCCCTAAGTACCTTGTCCTAACCACTAGACCACTCCTCCCTACATCCATATCTAGCAGCCATAGTAATGTTCTGTTGCTGACAGATGAATATTACTACTGCCTAATGCGACCATCTTAACCCAATGGCAACAATGCTGATTATGCAGTAAGCACTCCCACCACTGCCATATCATCAGGCCAGATGATCCCCCACAAGTTCATCATCCATCACCTCCTACCCATTCTATGAAGACTGCCATGTACCTATACCAGACATTCTCCCTCACATGAGATCTTAGTGGGTGTTGATGTTTCTTGTCTACTTTTACTACCTGTCTTTTTCTTTTTTGTTTTTAGCTTAATCTACCTTGGTTCCTTCTCTGATGTGTGCCATTTTAAACTGTTGCTACAGAAGGTTATTATTTTTTGTCCTATACTTCTCCCCTCTCTTTCCATGAAGGATTTTATTGTATCACATTTAGAATCTACTATGTTAAGAGTTTGAATGAAACTATTAGTATTGTAATAAACATTCTTACAATTCCAATTCCTGTTTTGGTAGCTCCATCACAAAAAGAATAGTGAAACTATAAAATGTTCAGAGAAAGGCTGCAAAAATAATAAAGGAGACAGCACATTTTTCTTATGAAGAACAGCAAAACAGGTTACTGCTTTTCAATTTGGAGAAAATATGACTGAGGGGGGATATGATGGAAGTTTATAAAGCCATCAATGGGATGGAACAGTTAAATTGGTAATGGTTGTTTAACCTTTCAAACAACACAAAAACAAGAGGACACTCCATGAAATTAATGATTAACATATTGAAAAAAATCATTTGAAGGTTGTTTTTCTTTTTCATGCATCACTTAATTAAGCTATGGAATCTATTACCAGAGTGACGAATGCAGCAAGATTTAAAAGACGTTTAGACAGGTTCCTGAAGGAAAAGTCCATAATAAGTATTAGCCAGGTACACTCGGAAGAGCCATTGCCTATCTCTGGAAATCAGCTCGTGAAAAAGATCTATATTTTGGAATCTGAAGGATAATTCTGACCTGGACGAGCCATTTTTAGAAACAGGATGTTGGTCTTGATGGATGTTTGATCAGCATGACTTTTCTTAGCTTCTTATGTTTTTATGTTTATTATGACTCATTGTATCATATATAGTTCTTCCTATGAAGTGTACATCTAAAGTGGCATTTTAGAAATGGTGTCCAATTGCAATATGGGATGACAAAGGCAAAATGTGCAGAACAACTCTGGGGATATCTATATTCTGACCCTATTTTAGAAAAAGTGACATCCCCAATGTGGACACCCATGCCGACATCCACATAGACATCCCTGTAGTGAAACAATGGGCTGGGGATATCCAACTCATGCAAGGTTGCATACAGAAAGGTCTATCGGCATGGCAAAACAGAAACGTAAGTCCATATCAACATGGACAATAGGTGAGATAAGTGTATTTCCTTCTCCAAACCCTCCGCATGCTTGACTGACAAACCAAGCTATTTTCCAATACCTGTTTGTGCCTAGAGCAAGTATAAGCTATTGCAGAGCTCAGGATGTCCAGGGTGCTACTGGAATCTGGTGAGGATGTCCATGTTTCTGGGAATGCCCTAGACATGCTTATACCACACCTCTGGTCTGCTTTGGATGTCCTCACTCTGGGGACGTCTATAAGCCAACTTCTAAAATGGTTCCAGGGATATCTCTGTTCTTTGGACATCACTATGTCTGTTTTCAGACGTCCAAAGCATGAAGAGGGCTTTTAAAATAACCCCCCTAATATAAGAACATTGAATTGGCAAATGTATTTGATTTATGCAGTCCTGATAAGTGGTGTAAAACCACAATGAAAAAAAAACCCTTGTTAGTTTTCAGATAATTTATAAGAGTTAATCCTGGATTAAAGTTTCCATAAAAGATGCTGGATGAGATCGCGTGAAGAAGTTGATGAAAAAAAATCCTACAATTTTGCTTTTGGTTGTTCAAGAAACCAGTAATAACACTAGAAAGATTTATTTTCCATTAAAGATTAAAAAACTTAACTAAGGAACTGTTCCAATTGGTTCTGATGCAATCCTTTTTATCCAAGCTTAAAGTTTGCGAGATTAATGCTAAAATTGATGCAGACATTTCCTTTTCCCTAAAACCAACCAAATAGTTTTCAGACTATCTCTTGTCAGGTATGGGAAGATAATTTGTTTCAGACCAAATCAACAAATTGCCTGCTGAACCCTTGTCCTTCTTGGCTGGTCAAGAAGGCAAGTAATGGATTGTTGGAATTAATCCAGCATAGTGCTAAGGCCTCATTTATGGAAGGTCAAGATGTTTCTCCTTTGGAAAAGGTCGTATTACATCTTACTAGAGAGGTGTTTTTTTTATTTTTAATCTAGAAAATTTTCATCAAGTGTCCAGCAAGCCCAGTATTCTATTTCCAACAGTGAGCATTCCAGGTTACATGTACCTCATAGGATGGCAAAAGTTAGAAAGATTTCATCCTGCTTAATACTTCAGACAGAGAAAATTATAAAAATAAACATATTTATGAAGGATATTGGCTATTATACTGTAGATGCCAGAAAATTGGGGTTTAGGTAGATTCACAAGTCTTGATGACTTACTATGTTCCGTGGAGAAGATTTAACATGTTTATTCTGGTTTGATCCTAAGGATCTATTTATTTATTTTATTTATTTATTAGCTTTTATATACCACACTATTTAGTATCAGCGCGGTTTACAAGAAACGTAAACAGTCAAGCAACTTTACATAGAACAGGCATAACATCAAATTGAAATCTAAATCTAAGTCACATTTATTACAGTGTGGTAAGTTTTTTGCACTTACCACATGTGCATTTACTGTAGTCTGCTGTGTTAAAATATTTTTAAAAATTATCCCTCAATACATATCACAACCATTGATGAACAACCTTGATCCCCAAAGCAAATTCCTGACCTTCAAATCCACATTCCCAAGCCTTAATGCATATCCCTTATCCCCCAATGCACATATGAAACCTACCCCAAAGGTAAACCCCTGATAGACATACTCCATCAGCATATTCTCCCCCAATAGGCATCCCCCAGTCAGCATCCCCCCACATCAACATCTGTACCAACTCCTATCTCCATGTCCACCTCAGCTCTTAGCCCCGAGAGACAAGTTTTGTTTAAAATATTCACAATTTTGAAACTGAGCACCAACAGGGAAGGAGTCACTAGGGATCCCTCCTGCCCACAAAGACCCATGAAATCGGGTAAAGTTTGGGTGGGTTGGGATAGGAGGGCACCATGCCCTAGGGGGAGCTTTTCTTTTTTTTCATTTTAGACACTTTTAGCCAACAAAGCTGGTATCCAGTTCTTACTCTGGGCTATTGAAAAATATTAAACTAAAACAAATGAGAAGAGAAAAATAGTTATGAAAAAAAGAAACAAAAAAAAAGGCCATCAAAGGAACAAAAATAAATAAAAAAAATACCCTGCATGCTCCTGGCTGGTATTGAACCTGGGAGGAGAGAGATTTTTCTTTTAAATTTTGGAGGTGCAGATTATTTTCAGGGACTGTCTGCAAGTGGCTGTTTCTTTTTCACATGAAGCAAAAACCAAAGTGCTATTTTCTTCTTTTGTTTTCTTTTTAAAATTGAATGAAATAGGATACTTCTTTGCAATTTCTTATTGCATCTGAAACAAAACCCCATTCCTAGATCAGGATACTTAAGACAACTTGATAACAACCTTAGAATACAAAACAATTTAAATAAAAAAGATTTGACGCAGCCAGACAAGTAATTGAAATAAATGCTTCCTTTGCCATCACCATACATAGGGGTATGTTTACAAAGCAAAGGTAGTGGTCTCTATGCGATATCGGAGCCGCAGCCCCATTAAATTCAATGGAGTCATGGCTCCGATATTACACAGAGACCACTACCGCTGCTTTGTAAACATACCCCATAGTCCGCTTGTAATTGCAGTTTGTCTCCCATGGTTTTCTCACCCCGTTGGAAACATGCCATCTTACCCTCTTTCTTCCACTGCTATGCCATAATTGTAATGTAATATTTATTTACTTGCATTTTTGGGCAACATTATCCACAGCTCATTCTGCTCTGAGTTGATGAAGGAAACGTAGCTTTCAAAAGCTAATCACTGAAGTATTACATTGGTGTCATACGAAGGCATCATTTATGACATGTTCACTGACCTTTATTTCTTTGTATCAACACACTAACATTGAACCAGAATATTTTATTCAGGGATAAATTCATTAAATGAATATTTTGTTGTCTTTTGATTTAGGGGCTCTTTTACTAAAGTGCAGTAAAGCTCCAAGAGACTACACACAGTTAAGCTTTCAGACTTTTTAATTGCCTGTTTTTTAAATAAAAATTTTAACTGTTGGATATAAGTTTTTAGAAATATTCAGACTGCCTACATTCCTTGCATAGCCTTTAAATCAGACATCTGAGTGTGCCCTTAGTTCATATGAGGTCTACTGGCCAGGGACACTTGTGATATATGTTCCCTATAAAATAGTTATCTCCAAGTTATAATGCCCTGTTCAATGTAATTTCAGTTTGTTCAATGTAAACCGCACTGATGCAGAATAGCGCGGTATATAAGAGAATGTAAATAAATAAATAAATAAATATATAGCTACTTGGAATACAAGTACACATTTGCTTTTAGATTTGCAGAGATCTGGTCTTCTACTTCGGTCCCCTACCTAATTTTGCAGCAAAGGTATACATTTTAAGGTTACAGAGACCTTTGCATAGTGGATTGATACATAGAAGACCACTTAATCAGAACGTCATCTATTAAATGCAATAACTGTGGTGCTTTCATTCCAAGAAGAATCATTTGGAACCTAAGAGCTTGCACTATATGCTTCAAGTTAGCTGCTATGCATAAAGAATCGACTTTACTAAGGGAAGAATTAGCTGCAATTAAACACACCTCCTCTAGGGTACAAACTGAACAAATTCCACCACCGTTCCCACAAAGAATCAAACAGCCCAGGATCAAATGGATCACAGTGGGCTCTGGTAGGTTGTGACCTGTAACACAGAGACACCCGATACATCAATAAATATCCCTGCATAATGCCTTCTCTGCCTTGGGTAATGAGGGGGCCCGGTCCATGGAAAATGAAGTGTCCTTAAATGAGACAGTCAATTCTCAATCTACTGATAATGCACCAAATATGAAAAAAAAAATCTCAAAACAGGAAACTACTACTACTTGGAGATTCCATAATCAACGTGGAAACACATATCAAAGGGGAGAAGATGGTCAAATGCCTCCCAGGCTCTTCAGCCAGCAGGAATGTGAACCAAATTGTTGGTATAGTTAGTGCAGAAAGTGAGCACTCCAAAATTGATGTTGTCATCCACTTGGATACAAATGACCTGGCTAGAAACAGCGCCTCTACAGTTCAAAGGGATTTACAGACTCTGGGAGAGAAACTCAAGCCCATTGTTAACACTGTAGGATTCTCAGAAGTTTTACCTGTTCTTGGTAAGGGGGCAGAAAGGCTGCATCGCATAAACAACTTTAATACATGGATCCAAACCTGGTGCAAACAAGAAGGATTTATATATATATAGGTGACTGGGGAAACAGGTGGATGAACAAGAGACTATACTGTGCTGATGGACCACATCTCTCCATCGCAGGGAAAAGGATCCTAAGTGAAAAATTCAGGCAGTATGTGGACAGGCGTTTAAACTAGGGAAAGGGGGTGATGGATGGAGAAGGACAAGTTCAGAACATCACTCCCAGTAAAAGCATAATAATATTGGAAACAGCCACACTTTTAAACCACACATCACTGACAAGTAGGAAGAGGTGGGTAGAACAAAATTCATGCAAAATAAGCCAGTCAACAAATACTGGAAAGCAATGAGCACAAATGCTCGAAGTCTAGCCAACAAAGTTCCTGATCTGGAAGCCTTAATGGTGGAAATGGACTTGAATATTGTGGCCACTACAGAAACATGGTTTAACGAGTTGCATGAATGGGATATAGCCATAGCTGGCTATAATCTATTTAGAAGAGATAGTGAGGGTAGAAAAGGAGGGGGATTAGCCCTATATGTTAAAAGCAATATTAAAGCTGCTGAAATATAGGGGATGTGGGGAAAAGAAGAAGCGTCGTGGATTGTGTTGGAAAGAGGAGATGGCACTGTCATTGATACTAGTGTAGTCTACAGGCCTCCAACTCAAACTAAAGAAATGGATTATTGAAAATGCAAAGATAGCCATGAAGGGAGAAGTGATCATATTGGGTTACTTTAATCTACCCGATGTAGACTGGAGTATTCCTTCTGCAAATCTGTAACGTAGTAAAAAAAATTGTGGATGCCTTCCAAGATGCATTACTTAGACAAATGGTGATGGAACCAACTAGGGAAAGCTCAATGCTGGATTTAGTGCTCACCAACGGAGATAGCATGTCAAATATCTGGGAGGGTGCCCATGTGAGCAGCAGCGATCAAAACACGGTGTGGTTTGAGATAAAAGTTAAGGTGCTCATCCAATCACAGCAAACTCAAAGCCTTAGACTTCAAAAACATTGACATCAGTAAAATGGCCAAGTATCTGAAGGAGGAGTTGGCAGTGTAGGAGGGGATAAGGGAAGTAGAATTGCAAAGGGGTAAACTAAAGGAGGCAATAAAAGGGGCAACAGATACATATGTAAGGAAAGTAAATAAAAACAAGAGGAAAAGGAAACTATTTTGTTCTCCAAAGATGTGGCTGCACAAATAAAGGCAAAAAACACAGCTTTCACAAAATTCAGAACACAGAAAAGAATACAGGATCAAACTAAAAGAGACAAAAGTGGTAATAGGGAAGAAGTGACAAGCTACAGGCCAGTAAGCCTTACTTAGTAATGGGAAAAGTAATGGAAGCGCTCCTTAAAGAGCAAATAGTGGAATTTCTCAAAACCAACAGGTTGCTTGATCCGAGGCAACATGGTTTTACCAAAGGGCAATCTTGCCAAACAAATCTGATTGAGTTCTTCGACTGGGTGACCAGAGAACTAAATCAAGGGCATGCGATGGAGGTGATCTATCTAGATTTCAGCAGTCTTTGAAACTGTTGAGGCTTATCAATAAACTCAGCGGCTTGGGAATGGGTCCCAAGATTGTGAACTGGAACAGAAATTAGTTGACTGACAGATGACAGAAAATGATGGTAAACAGAACATACTTGGATGAAAGGAATGTGATTAGCAGTGTGCCCCAGGGCTTGGTCCTGGAACTGCTACTGTTCAATGTATTTGTGAGTGATATTGCAGAAGAACTGAATGGAAGAGACTGTATTTTTGCAGATGACACAAAAAACTGTAACTCCCCTGAGGGAGTGGATAACATGAGGAAAGACCTACAAAAGCTGGAAGAATGGTCTAATGCATGGCAGTTAAGATTTAATGTGAAGAAGTGCAGTGCCATGTACTTGGGAAGTAGAAATCCAAGGGAAATGTATGCAATAGGGGGTGAGAAGTTGGTGTGCATGAACCAGGACAAGGACCTCAAAGTGATTGCTTCTGAGGATCTCAAGGTGGCGAAACAGTGTGACAAGGTGGTGGCAAAAGCCATAAGGATGCTGGGCTGCATACAGAGAGGAATTACCAGCACGAAGAAAAAGGTACTAATGCCACTGTACCAGTCGCTGGTGAGGCCTCACTTGGAATATTGTGTTCAGTTTTGGAGACCATATCTCACAAAGGATATAAAAAGACTGGAAACGGTTCAGAGGAAGGCAACCAAAATGATTTGGAGCTTGCGTCAGAAGCCTTATGAGAAGAGACTTGAAGACCTAAATATGTACATTCTGGAGAAGAGGAGGGACAGGGGAGATATGATTCAGAACTTTAAATACTTAGAGTATTAATGAACAAACAAACCTCTTCCAAAGATGGGGAAGCTGTAAACCTAGAGGGCATAAAATGAAGCTGCAAGGGGGTAAACTGAAAGGCAATGTCAGGAAATACTTTTTCACTGAAAGGGTGGTGGATGCTTGGATTGCCCTCCCGATGGAAGTGGTGGGGGCAAATACAGTGACAGAATTCAAAATTCCGGAATTCAAGCCATGGCGATCCCTAAAGAGAAACTCACAACAAACGCAAACAAACACAAATCAGAACCTTGGTACAACATAACGCTGACCAAAATGAAAAGAGACCTTAGAAAACACGAAAGGAAGTGGAGACTTACCAAAACCAACGACCTCAAATCTGTGTACCTCAACCTCCTCGCAAAATACAAGGAAGAGGTAAACAAAGCCAAGAGGATGCACCATACCAACATCCTAAGCAGAGCCATCAACAAACCACGTGAACTCTTTGAACTAGTTAAATCATTAACTAAAACAGCCCAACCCGAACATCAAGGTAGCCCCATACATCCACAAACGCTTGCAAACCACTACGAAAGCAAGCTCACCACCAAAAGCTCCACCCTCTATCTACACACACCATGCCAACGAACAGAGGATGCGCCCAAACAGGCATGGAGTACATTCCACACCATCGATATGCAACAATCCATAAACATACTAACCTCAATAAATACCACCACCTCCCAACTCGACCCCTGTCCAACGGCATGGATCAAAGCAGCAAAAAAAGAAATAAACCAGCAAATATCCCACATCATAAACCAGTCGCTAAGTCAAGGAATAATGCCTGCCCAACTGAAACAATCAATAATAAGACCAATACTAAAGAACAACTCGCTCAATAAGGAAGATCCGACATCATACCGCCCCATCTCCAGCATTTCATTCCTCGCAAAGATCATTGAAAAAGCAGTACTCATACAACTTCAAGAACATCTTGACGACTGTGATACCCTAGATGCGCAGCAATACGGGTTCAGAAGAAATCATGGAGTTGAGACTCTTTTGATAGCGCTAATGAACAATCTCCTCAAAGGCCTAGAAGACAAAAAGAAAATGTTTATACTCATTTTCATTGACATCTCTGCCGCCTTTGACACTGTACACCATGGGATCCTCCTCAATAAATTGGAATCTATAGGAGTAATGGGAACCCCCCTCAAATGGTTCTCCTCTTACATAACGAACAGAACGCCGCAGGTACAATTCAACGGGGAGAAAGCTGAACCGTTCTCTCAAACGCAGGGCATACCCCAGGGTTCAGCCCTATCGGCATTACTGTTCAACGTTTACATGCAACCCCTCTGTGACATCTTCAAAAAGCATAATATTAAATACCACATCTATGCAGATGATATTATGCTGTACACGCAACTAGATACCGGGGACCCTCATTATACTCCGCTCGAAAATTGTCTGGAGATGTTAAGATGGCTACAAAACAACAACATGGCAATTAACCATAAGAAAACAGAAGTCATGTATATATCCAGCAAACCAAACTTCAACCCCCCTCCCACAATCACCCTCTGCAACAACACGTATAGCACGAAGAAGAAAATCAAATATCTCGGAGTAACACTCGACTGCAACCTGAAAATGGAGACACACCTACGCAAAACAAATAAAGCCATCTTCCATAAACTTAGAGTGATACAACCACTACGGAAAATACTTGAGCCCAGTGATTTTCGGTCAGTAGCACAAGCCCTCATAATGCCACACCTAGACTACTGTAATGCCATCCTTCAAGGTCTGCCTAAAAAATCACTAAATATACTTCAGATGGCCCAAAACGTGACGGCCAGGATCATAATGGGAACAGGCATTACTGAACACATTACCCCCATCCTGATAGAGCTACATTGGCTCCCAATTGCAGCTAGGATACAATACAAGATGTTAGTGACCACCTTCAAACTAATAAACAACATATCCCCATCATTCCTATCATCACTAATCAGCACGCAACCTACAAATAGGGACAGAAGAACTATCAACTCAGGCAACCTACAAGTCCCCACCAACTTCAGAACAGTGAAAACAAGTACGAGTCGTAGAGCGTTCTCATTCTCTGCACCAACTATCTGGAATCACCTCCCGTGTGAGCTGCGTTTAATCAAGGACATCACCAAATTCAGGAAGGAGCTAAAAACTCACCTATTTCGATGTCATTACAATCAGCTATGACCATCAACTGAGAGAGTATTCAAAACTGCTATATGTATAATTATGTAAATATGTATATAGATGTAAGAATGTATAAGTCACCCCCTAAGACGCTAACCATGTGTGCTGTGACCCCAGTTATTTGTACTTACCACCCCCCCCCAGTCTTGATTGACAATCCCCGAACATGAATCAAACCGCTGCTGATCGCTGGAAGTAGCGGTATATAAATGTGCAGTAAATAAATAAAATAAATAAAATGGCATGGGTTGGACACAGTGGATTCCTTTATAGCAACAAAACATAACTCTCTCTTATATCTCAACAAATAGGGGTGACCTACATAGAGCAGTGGGTATACTCCTAAGCAAAGGCATGGGGAGGGCTGACCTGCACGGAGTGGCAGGTGCACCTACTCTTACCGTCTTGCTGAGTAGACTAGATAGACCATACTGGTCTTTATCTGCCGTCATATACTATGTTACTATATATATTTCCTCTGTGCTAGATGCAACCATTGATGCATGGTAAATACAAAGCCTGCACAGCAAATTGGAGGGTGTAGCCATTATGCTCCCATAGAATTAGCACATAAAAAGTTATTTTTTGCATGGCATGTCTATTAGTAATTAGCATGCATGTACTTGCTGCTTCCCATTTAGGAGGTGGTTAGTATATCTGCGTGCAATGTTGACAGCATGCAGTACAGTATTAAATG
The DNA here is from genome assembly GCA_033557465.1 of Ichthyophis bannanicus. Lineage (NCBI taxonomy): Eukaryota > Metazoa > Chordata > Amphibia > Gymnophiona > Ichthyophiidae > Ichthyophis > Ichthyophis bannanicus. The sequence continues at coordinate 1,178,131,303 of CM066033.1, read as the reverse complement.
CAATGTTCAGTTCATGCCCATTTCCTTCCCCATATCATGATTTGCAGTTAGCTTGTGCACTGTTAGGCCAGTGTGGTAATGGTCACCTCACTCATGTGCTCGTTGCACGTGCTAATTCACATGCTAACTGCTTAGCACACTTTTTAGTAAAAGGGCCTCTTGCTGTAAATTCTAGTTCTCACTCTTCCCTCCACTTATGATCTTTACACTCTTTTGGTTTTGTCCCTGGATACTGTAAATCGGGACTTTTTTGAGGGACAATTCTGTGGTACTTATTACCGGCACCTTTTCCATTGGCTGCTACATTTGACCCGTGGCTCTCAGGTATTAATGAAAGAGCCCTGATATGAGTACTGGCACTGCTGTAAATGTTTCTTCATTGATAATGTGGCAGAGATCCTACTGCTTAGCAATTAAAGACACCATGAGGTCAAGTCCCTAAAGCCTGCTATCACAGCATGCATGGCAAGACAACTACCCCTGGAGGAAGCCTTTGGTGTTCTTAGAAATAGGAAGGAAGGGACTGAGATCAGCAGTGCCCAGAGGGGCTTTTTTGTGTTGGGGGATGAGGGGGAAGAAGGTGGAAGGATCCTCTGTGCTAACCATGCCATGTCCTTTGTGCTGTTTAGTGCTGACAGTTTTGACAGTCACAGCATCTATATGCTAATAAGTCCACAATCCCTTCAGCATTGGCTTTTAGCTGTGTGCATGCTGTGCTTCACATTACCTTAGTGAATCAGTTGCAAATACAAATTTTACCATGCAGTAAAAACAAGCATGTACATGTATTTTGTTTTGGGGGGGTTTTGGCAAAGAAGAGGGACACATGTATATTTTTCGAGACGCAATTCTAAATGATTTGTGTTTTATGAGATTTTTTTTGCATTTTCTGACCACATAATATACCTCAGAATTAAGTATTCTTAACACTATTCAAATCTATAGATTTTAGAGCCTGCACATATGACAAAATATATTGTCAAACAAGATTTAAATTATGAAATGGAAAAAAGGGGGTGCCTAGAAAAGGAAAGCTCTCAAAGTTTTATTGACAAGGGTTTCCTTTTCTTTCATGCTACCATATTAAACTGGCACAGATTTAATTTTATTTATTTTTTATTTATTTATTTAACTATTTCTTTTATACCGCCCCTTCCAGAGATCAAGGGCGGTTTACATATAACAGATTAACAGTCTTGTACACAATTTGTATACATTTTACATAGAACAATAGAAATTAACTATTTACATTGAACAGTAAATATATTTATGAAATAAGTAGTTTTTCAGTAATGTACATCTGTTCACACTTTGCCAAGAAAACCCAGGGACTAAATTAAATACTTATAGACATGTGTGCACCAAAGATTTTCGGGCTCGCTTTTGTTCGTTAGAAAGCATCCATTCAGTTAGTCTTAAGGAACTGGACCATTCATATGTTTGTTCCATTTGTCCCCATTGAAGTCTATGGGGGAAGCTATTTTGCAATGCAACAGTCAGGTTTAGTATCTATTTTCAATCAAACCTGCTTAAAACTTGATGCCTGGCATCTGTAACAGTGAACCACTCAAGATACTGGAAAAGGGCAAAACAGCACCACAATTGGTGCAAGCACTTCAAAGCACTTTGAGAAGAGTTAAACAACAAAGATGTCAGCAAAGAGATCAGCACGGTATCCAGATCAGTTGAAAAACCCTAAATTATACTGGGAGGACCAGTGCAGCACAGCACCCAGATTGCTTTGAAGTACTTAAAACACCAGCAAAGAGCCAACACAAAAGCCAAACAGGCAACACAAGCCAGGCAGCAGGAATGGCGTAAGTTAAGCTAGGCTGTGTGCCCACAAGTTATAGCCCTGGCACTGAGGATTTTTGGTCCCAGCATAGGAACCTTGGATCCGATATTGCAAGGCATTTACATGGTTTACAAAGCTGTAAACTGTGTAAATGTCCCTAAGCGGTATATTCCAGAGTAATGCCACTATATGTCCCGATGCTAACTGCTTAGCATGAGGGCATGTCAGAGGGTTTCCAGGGGCGGTACCCGAGGGTAACCGTTCAGCAGAAATATTCAGCCACTGCCCGGTTATCTCTTAGACACAGTAAAACCTGTCCTAACTTTTGCCGCCGAAGCTAAATGGGGAGCAGCTGAATATCGCCGCTTTACAGTTAGCTTCTACGCTGTGTTCGGCTATGCAGCAAACCTGGATATTCAATGCTGGTGGCCAGATTTTCAGTTACTTACTAATATAAATCATTGCTACCTCCTCCTTTCCCTACCGTCCCTACCTCCCATCTAAAATGCCAGGTGCTATAACGAAACTTTCATGCGTTATGACGGTTCAAATAAGCTTTTTCCTGGTGTAGTACCATAAATAGCTTATTTTTAAAAAAAAAAATAAGCACTACCATAGAAAAGTTATGCTTCTTAAAAATTGCTATTATAACAAAAAATAGACTATGGTCTGAACTGCATATTTTTTGTTGGATTGTTTGTCTGGGGAGGAAAAAGAAAACTTCTCTCATAACAAAACTTCCATTTTATTCTAATTACCAAGCAAATTAATGCTCAAAAAGTGTATGAACATGTCACAAAAGTGTAACATACTAACAACTCAACAGAACGTATCAGAGGCAGTAATGGTCCACCTCTGCAACAATTGCCGACCATTTCAGCAAACCATCAGTCTAATGATCCCCTCAGAGCATAAGAAAGACGGGGTATGGGTGGATCCATTCAGTAATTCAAGGAATCACTCTTCAATATGCGACACTGGTCTGTTTTTGGGCTCCTCCGCCCTTTGTAGAGCCCTATTTCAAGCAATATCTTTTGTAAGAGATTCCATTCATTTGACAACTCACAAATGGCTGGCAAATATCTTTCATTGAAGGTACACTCAAAACATTTCCATGAGCTGATTGGAATTTTGATTATCAAGGTCCAAACTCATGCAAGACCTTGAATATAAATGTTAGCGGTTGAAAATACTTCATTTCAATTGGGAGCCAATGAAGCTTCTTCAAAATCAGCATTACATAATCATGAACCTTCAATCTCTCAACTAACTTGGCTGCATTATTTTGCAATAGGATCCTCTATATCAGGCATGTCAACAGGTAGATCGCGATCTACCTGTAGATCGCGGAGGGGTCAGAGGTAGATCGCCAGCCCCACTTGGCTCCATCTCTCCAGCAGCTTGCCCTGTCGCTAGGAGAGAGCTCATGCTGGAAGGTCACCTGCCAAGGGCTAGCCGCCGCTGCTGATCCTTTGCCTGTCTTTTTTCCCTGATTGTGGGAATCTTCCTGTGGGTGTATTGGGGGCGCTGCTTGTTTACGTGACAATAGTTTGTGGGTACCCCAGGGGGCTGCTGCCCGTGCCCCGCGACGAGATGCAACAGGCCTGGCATCATACTTGGTCTCCTGCCTCTCAGAATCACCCATTCCTGCCCCCCGCCCCAACACCCCTTAGAAGTGTGTTATATACCGGGTGATATCCATTCACCCGGGCTTTACCTGAATACACTTACCGTATTAGTTGTGTCGTGTGCTGGTCGTTGGTCACTTCATAGTTTGCTTTCATTAAACGTTTTTGTGCAGACACAACAGTGTCAAGAATTTGGTGATTTTGGTGGGCTTTTCCAATTGTGTTCTAACTTGCCTATACCTTGCCTTCGAATTGGTTCAAACCACTGTGACTTTTACTTGCCTCTGCAATTTTATTTTGCCTAGCCTTTGTGTTGATTCTACACTGCAATTTTATTTTGCCTTGCCTTTGCGTTGATTCTACACTGTGTGCAGAATTTATTAAATCATGTGTGGTGGTATTTGAACTTGTTTGGCGGTATTTGATTTTATCTGGTTTGCTGGGCAGGTGTTTGAGTTTTTTTATTTGATTATTGGTGCCAGTATGATGAATTCTTATTTTTACTTTTAGAACTGCATGTGTGGTTTTGGCATCTCTAATCCTTGCATTGCAGATCATCCAGAGGTCTTCAGTTCCTGTTGATCTTTAATACTTTGGGACAGTGACAGTTTTGGACCAGATTCAGCCAGTGTTTATACTAACTTAGCAGATTTGGCCTTCTTACATCCAGCCATCCCAATATAACGAAGATGAGTGTTCCAAAGAAGAGCAAAACCTACCACTTTCATGATGATTGGGAAATGGACTACTTCTTCATCATGGTGAAAGACAAGTGTCGTTGTCTAATTTGTAATGCCCCAGTATGCTTGCACAAAAAGGGTAATCTGGAACGTCATTATAAGGCTCTGCATAGCAATAAGTTTGATGCTGATTTTCCACCCAAAAATGAAATTTGTAAACTGAAGCTCAAAGAACTTAAATCAAAATTGGTTACTTAGCAACAGTTGATGGTGAAGCCAAGGTCACATTCGGTCAATGCAACCATAGCATCCTTCAAGGTCAGCAACCTGATCGCAAAGAAATGAAAACCTTTCACTGAAGAGGAATTTGTAAAAGATTGTTTTCTTGAAGCAGCTGACAATCTTTTTGAAGGATTTAAAAATAAGAAAGAGATCATTGCTGCTATTCAAGATGTACAATTGTCAAGAAACACCATTGTGCGGCGAATTGAAAAGATGTATGGAGACACAACTGAACAATTGTTGGAGGATGTTTCAAATTGTGTTGCTTTCTCACTACAACTGGATAAATCTACAGACATAAGAGACATAGCCCAGTTACTAGTCTTTATCCAGATGGTTTTTGAAGACTTCAGTGTTAAAAAACTGCTTGGAATGATTTCTTTAAAAGGGAGAACTACCGGTCAGGAAATATTCAGTTCTTTCCATTCTTTTGTGACAAAATATAATCTTCCATTGCATAGACTTGTTTCCATCACTACTGTTGGAGCAAGAGCAATGACAGGTGAAGTTAACGGTTTCATAGCCCTCTGTAGACAGCATGACGACTTCCCAGATTTCCTTTCTTACCACTGCATCATTCACCAGCAAGTTTTGGCAAGCAAGAGACTCATGGACATCAATTTCAAAATTGTAAATTCAGTTCATGGAAGATCACTTCAAAGACGGCTTTTCAATCTTACTTGATGAAGGGGCAGCGGAAATCATTTTGCACACAGATGTAAGGTGGCTAAGTAGGCACAAAATGTTTTTTGAAGGAGAGAGGAGATGACCAAGCAGAGTTGGAAGATGAGGAGTGGTTATTTGATCTGGCATTTCTCGCTGACTTTACAGGCGAACTAAGTGATATGATCCAACCACATCATAAATGCTGGCTTTACTCTGAAAGCCCTCGGGAAGTCTGACTGCTGATGTAGCTGCGCATGAAATGAGAGTCAGAAGCTGTAAAGATGTCTTACACATTGGAACATGGAACGTACGAAGCATGAACCAAGGGAAGTTGGAGGTGGTCAAGAATGAAATGGAACGTGTACAACTTGATCTGTTGGGTGTCAGCGAACTGAAATGGACTGGCATCGGGCACTTTGCATCAGATGATCACATGGTCTACTATGCTGGAAATGAAAGACAAAAAAGAAATGGTGTTGCATTTATAATAAAGAAGAAACTTGCAAGAACTGTAATGAAATACAATGCAGTCAGCGAACGCTTAATCTCTATTCGTCTACGAGGAATGCCTATCAACACAACTATAATTCAAGTATATGCCCCAACAACAGAAGAGAATGAAATTGAAGAGTTCTATGAACAAGTACAAGCTGAAATTGACAGAACATGCAAACAGGATATCCTGATAGTCATGGGTGACTGGAACGCAAAAGTTGGCAACAAAGAAGAAGGCAAAGTAGTTGGAAAATATGGACTTGGCAACAGAAATGAAGCTGGAGAAAGATTGATAGAATTCTGCAAAACCAATGATCTATTCATCTCAAACACCTTCTTCCAGCAACACAAGCGGCGACTGTACACATGGACTTCACCCAATGGATTGTATAAAAATCAAATTGACTACATCTGTGGAAGTCAACGATGGAAAAGCTCTGTAACATCAACAAAGACAAAACCTGGAGCTGACTGTGGTACAGATCATCAACTACTAGTATGCAAACTCAAGCTAAAGTTGAAAAAGAGCAAACCACTCATGAATGCAGCAAAATATGACCTTGAGAATATACCACTGGAATTTAAAGACTGCCTACAAAATCGATTTGCTGCTTTAGATACAAATGACAGAGCTCCGGAAGAGTTATGGAATGACGTCAAGAAGGTTGTGCTGGAAGAAAGCGAGAAGTCTCTACAAAAGGTGAAAAAGCAAAAACGGCCAAAATGGATGACGGAAGAAACTCTGAAAATTGCCCAGAAACGCAGAGAAGCTAAAGCCAAAGGAGAAAGAAAGACAATCTCAGAACTCAACAGAGATTTCCAACGTGCAGCAAGACAGGACAAGGAAAAGTACTACAATGACACTTGCAAGGAAATAGAAGCAGAAACTATTAGAGGAAGAACAAGATCGGCTTTCCTAAAGCTGCGAGAGCTAAAGAAAAAGTTCCAGCCTCGAATTGGAATGTTACAAGATGCTCAAGGTTCTATGTTGAATGATGCTGAGAAGATCAAGAAAAGGTGGAAGGAATATACAGAGTTTTTATATGATAAAGATCAAGTGGACCAACAGCCGTTTCAACCTATACCTTATGATCAGGAACCATTGGTGATGAAAGAAGAAGTTGAAGCAGCATTGAAAGCCTTATCAAAGAACAAAGCACCAGGCATTGATGGCATTCCCATAGAAGTATTGCAGCAATCTGATGCAGCTGTTACCGTACTTACAAGGCTCTGCCAAGAAATATGGAAGACAACATCATGGCCAACTGACTGGAAAAGATCTGTGTTTATACCAATACTAAAGAAAGGTGATCCAACTGACTGTGGAAATTATCGCACAATCGCTCTGATCCCACATGCCAGCAAGATTCTACTGAAGATTATTCAAAAGAGACTACAGCCATACCTAGAACAAGAACTACCTGAAGTGCAAGCAGGGTTCAGGAAAGGACGAGGAACGAGAGACATCATTGCGGATGTGAGATGGATCCTTGAAAAGACTAAAGAATACCAAAAGGATATCTATTTGTGCTTTATCGACTATAGCAAGGCTTTTGACTGTGTAAACCATGAGAAACTCTGGGCCACGTTAAGAAGCATGGGTATACCAGAACACCTGATCGTTCTCTTGCGCAATCTGTACATTGATCAAGAAGCAACAGTTCGAACGGAACAAGGAGAAAGAGAATGGTTTAAAATAAGCAAAGGTGTAAGACAAGGCTGCATACTTTCCCCCTACCTGTTTAATTTATATGCAGAACAAATCATCAGAGAAGCAGGACTGTATGAAGACAACAGAGGTGTGAAGATTGGTGGAAGACTCATCAACAACCTTCGCTATGCTGATGATACCACATTACTGGCTGAAAGTGAAGATGATCTGAAACATTTGCTTCTCACAATCAAAGAACATAGTCTTAAAATGGGCCTGCACCTTAATGTAAAGAAGACAAAGATCATGACAACTGGCATAATCAACAGGTTCATCGTTGAAGGAGAAGAAATTGAAATTGTGAACAACTTTAACCTACTTGGATCAACTATCAATAAAGAAGCAACAAGCAGTCAAGAAATCAGACGACGCATTGCTCTTGGCAGAATGGCTATGAAAGACCTAGATAAGATTCTCAAGAGCAGAGATGTCTCTCCATACAAAGATTCGACTTGTTCAAGCCATGGTATTTTCAATAACATCATATGGATGTGAAAGCTGGACAGTGAAAAAGACAGACAGGAAGAAAATTGATGCCTTTGAATTATGGTGCTGGCGGCGAATACTGTGTATACCATGGACTGCCCGAAGAACAAACCAGTCGGTACTAGAGGAGATCAAACCTAAGCTTTCTTTAGAAGCTCAGATGACAAGACTTCGACTTTCATACTTCGGACACATCATGCGAAGAGAGAGATCATTAGAGAAAGACATCATGCTTGGCAAGATAGAAGGTCAACGCAAAAGAGGAAGGCCAGCAATGAGATGGATCGCTACAATAACAGCAGCTACGGGTACCAGTCTGTCAACAATGAGCCGCCTAACTGAAGACCGAACACAATTTAGGATAGCTATCCAGAGGGTCGCCATGAGTCGACTCCGACTCGACGGCACTTAACAACAACAAGTGATATGAACCTTGAACTACAAGTTAAAAACAAATGCATTGGCGAAATGATGAGTACAGTTTCATCCTACAAGAGCAAATTTGAGCTAATGATGACTGACCTTGCAAACAACACTTTTGATCATTTTCCTAATACGCAAGACCATCTGGGACATTATCCAAATTTTGTTTTTCAGAATGAGAAGTATGTGACAGAAATCTGTTCTGTTATCCAGGAATTTGAAAATAGATTCTGTGACTTCAAAAAAATTGGAACAGTTGTGGAGTACTTGTCATACCCATTCAAAGTAGATGTGGACATTAAAGAAACTGCAGCTGCTATCAGTAAAAATTACTCATTGAACAAGCCATCTCTTGAAACCAAAATATTAACCCGTAAAAATGACATTTTTTTCCCGTACTGAGCAAGAATTGTTTTGGAAGCTAGTGCCTAGAGACAAATTTCCAAACTTGAGAAGATGCAGTGAAGCTGTACACTCCTGTTTCAGTTCAACTTATTTGTGTGAAACTGTGTTTTCCCATCTGAAAATGACAAAGAGTAGACAACGTTCCAACATGACAGATGAACATCTCCAGGATTCCCTGAGACTGGCCCTCACGCAATATTCACCCAACTTCAAAAAGCTGGTGGATGAAATGCAGGCTCAGATGTCTCACTAATGAGCAAGAGTGAAATATTAAAGATTGTGCAAGATCAGCCTGGATCAATATGCGACCTAAATTTAACACAAATTACTTAATAAAAGTTAAAGAAAGTTATTAAGACAGTTAAAAAAAGTTATTACTCAATAAAACTTTAAGAAAAAATGTACTTTCCATTTCCCCTTGCAGTTCTTACTGGATCTTCATCTCTCTGTTTTGTTTTTGCTTAATTTGCTTAACAGCTGATCACATCCAAGTAAATGACAAAAGGTTCATTAAAAATGGTTGGGGGGGGGGAAATCCTCCAACTTTATTCGGTTAAAATTTAATTTGAAACTAATTTGAAATTTAATTTTCATGGTGGTAGATCACCGGCACTTTTGGCCAGAAAAATTAGATCACGACCTGTTCAAAGTTGGACATGCCTGCTCTATATGCTTTCTTAGGAAGCTTCACATACACCTGTTTCTATAACTGAGTCTTAATATCTCATTTATTTATTTTTTAACAGGTATTTTTTATACTACTTTATCATTTTTGTCAAAACGTTTTACATTGCAACTTAAAGTTGGTAATATATTTTAAAAAGGGATATTGATCACTTCAGTTCTTCTAAGGCAATGGAAGGTTTAGTGAATATCAATATAATATCAACACCTGAACCACTTGTATACAACCTTTCGAGAGATGAATGCCTCCTCAGCTGTCTAATCAAATTAAATTGGTAGAATACCCCCTCCCCAACTTGATCTACTAATCTCTGAATCAAATGTAAGTAACAAATCCATCCAAAACCATACATTTCTAACGGATTTAATAAGCACCCGTTACTCCTCTAATACTAGAAGCTCTTCCACTGGCTGGTCTTGACCTACCCAGAGCACTTCCAGTTTTCCCATATTCAGCTTTAATAAATTCAACTGTAACTAAGAGGCTACTTCTCAATCCCATTCATCTTCTTTGAATCATCTCCCCAGTCCTTCCCAATGTCTGCAAAAAAGTGGAACCTGACCCTCCCAAAATTGAAAAAGATATTAAACAACATCGAGGAAAAGACAGAGTCTTATGATACTCTACACTCTGACTGCAAGCTATCTAAAAAATACCAATTACAATGCACTCATTATTGGCAATTTCACAAAAATAAAACAAACCAACACAGATCTATCCAACCAATGTTAACCCATGCAAATACATTAAGAAAAAAATCATACTGAATGCTGTCAAAAGCAGCTGCCAAATCTAGAAACACAACCACCATGCAATCCCCTATGTCGTATACCCTACACAGTATATCTCATCCAGCAAAGTGACTGAAAGGGTTTCAGTATAACAATGGCAGTAATCCTGACTGAAAATCACTCTATTCCACATGACTCTAAGCTGACAATATACAACTTTCTTTATCGCCTTACCTAGGATTGACAAATGTGATATTGGCCTATAATTTTCCATCTTATTAATATTCAAAGCTGATTTTTTTCAATAGTAGTTTGCAAAATGCAATGTGTGCCATGAAGGCAATGCTGACTCCTGGCAATCCCATAGCTTCAGAGTTTCTCTGGCAAAGCATGACCTGAAATAGATTGCCAGGTCTTTCTTTTGAGGCAATGGAGGGTAAGGTGATTTGCCCAAGGCCACAAGAGTGCCTGTGGGAATCAAATGCTGGTTTCTTAGTTACCAGGCCACTGCTCTAAGACCATGCCACTCCTCCACTCCCAATAGCTGTTTAATGACCGCTTAAGAACATCTGGAAAAACACCTTGAGTCAGTGATGCACTTATAATTGCCATCAACGTATCCACTAAGTCTGGCATTCTGTACCTGCAATAGCTGGGTTGGACGTGTGGTCTGGACGTCCAAGCCATGCTCACTGTCACAACCATATTCCAGTCCTAGCGCTCCCCACAAATACACTGAGTTTGTGTGGGGAGCACTGGATGGGGGCGGGAGGGGTGTGTGGGTGTAGTGTGGGGGAGGTGCCTGCTGCCGGGACGTACAGAGGCAATACAGGTCATGTCTCGGTATGTACCCTGGCACCACTTACATGCCTGGCTTATTCCATCCCAAAGGTGGAATAAGTCATTGGTGCCCCCCACATCACATGCTGCAAACCCCGCACCACACCCTGCCTGCCCCGCTGTGCCCCTGCAGCCACGATCCATCCCACAGTGGCCGCTGGTGATGACCAGACAGTGGGCTGCAGGGGCAGCTGTATGGCGTGGCTTTCAGAGCCATCCTGTGGACACCTCATTGTCATGGCACCAGAATGCCACTGCTCCCTTGCTGCAGCAGTCTAGCGTTGGAATAGGCAGCTCCCCATATGTCGATCTGCTCGGCATACAGGGAGCACCCAGATATCTATGTCACCAATTCTGCCATCGTGGGTACATCTGGCCCCTTGGCAGCAGAATCGGGTCCAAATTCCGCATGTCCATTTTTTGCCAGGCCAATGCTGCCAGATGTGCAGGAACCGGAATGGGCCTCCACCTCTTTTTTTGCTGCCTTTACAAATACGGAAGGACAGGGATCTAAACCAGTGGTACTAAGTTTCAACCCAGCTATATTCAAAAAGTTGTTTTGTTTTGTAAAACTAGAGGGCATAACATGAAGCTGCAAAGGGTAAATTGAAAGGCAATGTCAGGAAATACTTTTTCGCTGAAAGGGTGGTGGATGCTTGGAATGCCGCCCCCCGATGGAAGTGGTGGGGGCAAATACAGTGACGGATTTCAAAATGGCATGAGACAGACACAGTGGATCCCTTTACAGCAACAGGATAAAAACAAAATAAACATAACTATATCTTATATCTCAACAAATATGGGTGACCTACACGGAGCCGTGAGTATACCCCTAAACAAAGGCATGGGGAGGGGTGATCTGCATGAAGCGGCAGGTGTGCCTACTCTTGCCACATTGCTGGGCAGACTAGATAGACCATACTGGTCTTTATCTGCCATCATATACTATGTTATCTGTCATATCCATAACAGCCATAGGAGTGGAGGAGTGGCCTAGTGGTTGGGGCAAGGTACTTCAGGCCAGAAGGTTGGAGGTTCAAATCCCACTAGAGGACAGCAACCTTGGGCCAGAAGGACTGGGGTTTCTAGTCCCACAGGTGCTCCTTTTGGTCTTGGGCAAGCCATGTAACCCTCCATAGCTCATGTTCTCTGTAAAATAGTTATCTCCAAGTTATAATGCCCTGTTCAATGTAATTTCAGTTTGTTCAATGTAAACCGCACTGATGCAGAATAGCATGGTATATAAGAGAATGTAAATAAATAAAATAAAATCTCAGATCCCTTCTATACATGAACTACATTATGTTCCCTATACCTCTGCATACATCCCTACATATATGTCACCCAGCCCATGTACTCATATCCCCTCATACATCAAAAACACCAATACCACCATCCATACAAATCAACATAGTAGATACCCATATCACCAACACATGCCCCACATACAGTGCATCCTCACAACCCATGCACATATACAGTATCTGCCACACAAACATCTTACTGTACATATACATCACATACCACATATATTCTAATGCAACCACATGTAGACATCCCTATATCTACTCCCTACAATCACAACCCTCCCCCCTACACACATCCCATATCTCCTATATATATCTCTACATGTATCTACCCTCTGTTATGCACACTCACCTGCCCCATTTAAAGATATCTCCACCTCCAAGAACACAGAACTGAATATCTCCAGGAACAATCAGGAATGAGTCTTCACATATGGGTATCATCGGTACCGACGGAGCCTGTGCGGGAACGCTCCCCAGCATCCAATCAGAAAGCTTTTCGGAGCATCCCACAGTGCCTGCGTGCTGCCTTCCCGCCTTTCTCAACTGTCTCTCCTCAGTTCTTCTTTTCCGCGGAGCCAGCAGGTCGTGTTCCTGTCACCGCAGAAGAATTTCTTTATTTTTCTTTATTTCTTTTGTGTCGCGTCTGCCTTCTTCGATGCTCCACCGGTACCATCGGTCTTTTTCTTTCTTCTTGTTTAAAAAAAAAAATATTTTTTCCGTTTCTTTTCTTCAGGTGCACTTGCGTTTTGGGCCTTAGGCCCAAAACATTTTTTCCTTAACATGGAAAAACCAGCTTCAGGATTTAAGAAGTGCACAAAATGTGGCGGTACAATTTCTGTCACCGACACCCATGACTGATGTCTAAAATGTATAGGTCCTGACTATTCCATCACAGATTGTATGTCCTGTTCTATGATGTCTAAAAGAGGTCGGCAGAACCGAGCTGCCAAGCTCAGTAGCCTGTTTCCCTCTGATGCAGCTTCGGTGGCATCGACATCTTCCAGGGCTTCTTCTTCCTCACATGGATCTCAGGTAACTAAACATAAATCCAGCCGGTCCTCGAAGGGTAGATCTCCTTCTAAGCATCGAGATGCCTCTGGCGTTGCCCTAGAGGATTCTGCACCGGCAAAATTACCCCGGCGGGAGGCTTCGGCCTCTAAAGCATCATCATCGAGGTTCTAGGATGATCTCAATGGCGTGGCCTCGACAGATCTCCTGGTGCCATGCTCTGGGGTACCGGTGGCTTCCACCGGTACCGACTTCCAAGCATTGGCGGCATCAATGGATCAAAGGATTCTGTCCATAGAACGCAGTCTTGAGGCTTTCCTTGTCGCATCGATGCCCGTGGTACCGCAACAGACTACCCCACCGGTACCGGCTATAGCATTGCCATCGGTACCGATTCCGGTACCGGTGGCATCGACATCGGCATCGGTGTCCGCTATGCCGGTACTCTGTCCTCTGAAGCCCTCCGGTACCGATACCCCGGTACCGGTTATTCCCGATGCCGATTCCACTCGGTACGGCTATCGGGCTTTGCAAGAGCATCCGGACAGACGATACTTTGATTCCTCTGAGGACTCGGAGGATTCTGAAGAGTTGGTCGATGCAGTGATGCTTCTTCCACAGGAGGAGTCCTCTCCTAAACGAAGGATGTCTCCTCCAGAGGACTTGTCTTTTCAAGACTTCATCAGGGAGGTGGCTCGGGGCCTTTCCATTATGGTGGCCCCTGAGACAGAGCCCAGAGCCAAGGAGTTAGATATTTTACAATATCCTAAAGCTCCTAAGGAGGCAGCTACCTTGCCTGTTCATGAGATTTTGTATGATCTCATGTTAAGAATGTGGGAAGCACCTCTGACCACCTCCCCTCATTTTTGCAGGTTGGATACCATGTATCGTATCCCTCCTTGTCCTGGGTTCCATAAAACTCAACTTCCTCACCACTCTATTGTGGTTGAGTCTGCTATGAGAAAGATTAGAAGTGCCAAAAGACATGCCTCTAATCCTCCAGGACGTGAATGTAGAATCCTGGATGCTTTTGGAAAAAGAGTCTTCCAAGCTTCCATGCTTGCTGCGAGAATTAATTCCTATAGTCTTTACATGGGAATGTTCTTAAAAGAAGTCACTGATCATTTGCAGACTTTAAGTCCTTTCATTTCTGAAGATAAAAGACAGGACTTTCTCACTTGGCTTAAGCATGCCCAAGATATCTCCAAATTCTCCAACCGTGCAGCTTTCGACTCCTTTGAATGTGTCAGCAGAGCCTCAGCTATTGCCATAGGTGCACGTAGAAGTCCTTGGCTTCAAGCATCTGATTTGGAGATCTGGGTTCAAGATGATTTGATAAATATCCCTTCTACAGGTGAGAACCTGTTTGGTAAAGATTGGCAAGCAAAAGCCAATCAGATGGATGCTGAAAACTCTGCCTTGGATAGACTATCCAAATCCACAGCTGCTCCTGCTAAGAAAAGGTTGTTCAAGAAAGCACCTTTTTCTAAAAAGGGAAGATCTATCCTGCTTATGGTCAGCGGGCATCTTCTGCAGCTCAGTTCCCTACCAAACGTCAGCAATCATCCAAACAGAGCAAAGCAAAGGCTGCTAGGCCTCCACTGACCCAGCAACCTCAGCCCCCTCATGGCCTTTGACTTTCCGCTAGAGAACTTAGCCTTCCTGGCCCTGGAAGGACCAGAGTCCTCCACCATTCCAGGAAGGTTATGTCATTTTGCTCCCAGATGGGAGCAAATTACAGCAGAGCACTGGACACTCTGCATCATAAGAGAGGGGTACAAACTTCATTTTTCAAGCTTGACCCCTCACACAAGAGTGCACCAGTTCAATTCTCCAACCTCCCTCCTCAGCCTGTTGGGGCAGGAGGTTGCCACCCTTCTCACCCAGGGGGCAATAGAGGAAGTGCCTCTTCAACAACAGGGCACAGGTTTCTACTCCCCCTATTTTCTTATTCCAAAGAAAACAGGGGGCTACAGACCTATCTTAGATCTCAGAGAATTGAACAGATTCCTAGTCAAGGAAAAATTCAAAATGATTTCTCTGGGAACTCTGCTGCCATACCTTCAGAGTCAGGATTGGGTTTGTTCTCTAGATCTCAAGGATGCGTACACCCATGTTCTCTTCCATCCAACTCACAGAAGGTTCCTTCGGTTCCTTTTTCAAGAGAAGCACTATCAATACAGAGTGTTCCCTTTTGGTCTGGCCTCTGCACCAAGGGTGTTCACAAAATGCATGGCAGTGGTAGCTGCATTTCTGCGCACTCTGGGAATATTTGTCTTCCCTTATTTGGACGACTGGCTCATCCGAGCTCCCACTCAGTCAGAGGCCAAGAGTTCTCTAAACTGCATAATGAGTATCCTTCAGTATTTAGGGCTGATAATAAACATCCCAAAATCCAATTTAACCCCTACTTAGTCTCTGGAGTTTATAGGGGCGTTGCTGGATACCACAAAGGCAAGGGCCTATCTCCCCCAGGCCCGTTGCCTTCGCTTGGTGCAGTTAGCTTCTCAAGCAGAGTTGAAGCCTCACTTAACTGCTCGAGAGATGTTACAGTTACTAGGCCACATGGCATCCACCGTGCATGTGGTCCCATATGCTCACCTTCACATGAGAGCAGCTCAGTGGACTTTATCCACCCAATGGACCCAGGCATTAGACTGCCTGTCAGACAAAATAGCAAATACAAGTCGCCTCATTTTGTCTCTACAGTGGTGGAAGTCCCCTCAAAACCTGCTGCTGGGGTCCCCCTTTCAGCAGTCTCTACCCCAAGCAACTCTCACAACAGATGCTTCTCCAATGGGGTGGGGAGCTCATCTACAAGACCTCTCCACCCAGGGCATCTGGTCCCCACAGGAGACTTGTCTACATATCAATCTCTTGGAACTCAGAGCAATCTTCCTTGCTCTGCGAGTGTTCCACACCCTGCTCAGCTGCAAGACAGTCCTTATCCACACAGACAATCAGGTAGCTATGTTCTTTGTGAACAAGCAGGGGGGAACTGGCTCTCTGTCGCTTTGCAACGAAGCTTTGCGACTCTGGGCCCTCACCAGAGAGCATCAAATTCATCTTCTAGCAGTTTATCTTCCAGGTGTTCAAAACTCTTGGGCAGACAGGCTCAGTCGAGTTCTGCTTCCACACGAGTGGTCCCTACATGTGGACCAGGTGACCAGAATTTTTCAGATTTGGGGAACCTTGGACATAGACCTCTTTGCAAGTCCGTGGAATGCCAAACTTCCCCGGTTCTGTTCCAGAACTCCGGCTCAGGGGGCTCAGGCAAGGGATGCTTTCCTCCTTCACTGGGGTCAAGACTTCCTGTATGCCTTTCCACCCATTCCCCTAATTCAAAAAACCCTGTTCAAGCTTCAGAGAGAAAGAGGCCACATAATTCTCATAGCTCCTCATTGGCCATGGCAACTGTGGTACCCTCTGCTTCTACATCTCTCTCAAGCTCCCTCCCTCTCTTGCGCTGGGAAGGGTCTTAACCCCCTTGCCATACCCCTGGAATCTTTGCTGGAGTATCTCCTCCATCTGTCTAATGCAGGCCTTAAAACTAATTCAGTAAGGGTCCATTTGAGTGCTATTGCAGCTTCCCTTAAGCCTCTGAATGGACAACCTGTTTCCTCTCATCCTCTTGTAGCAAGGTTCATGAGAGGCCTCCTTTTAACAAAGCCTCCCATTAGACCACCTCCGGTGGCATGGGACTTGAACCTGGTTCTTGGTCAGCTTATGAAGCCGCCTTTTGAACCTTTAGCAACCACCTCCTTGAAATACCTTTCTTGGAAAGTTATCTTTCTTATTGCAATCACATCAGCATGTCGTATTAGTGAATTGCAAGCACTCGTAGCTAATCCACCTTATACAAGGTTCCATCATGACAAGGTAGTCCTTAGGACTCATCCACATTTTATGCCTAAGGTGGTCTTGCCCTTTCACCTCAACCAGGAGGTCTACCTACCTGTCTTTTTTCCAGGGCCTCATGCATCAAGTGCAGAAAGGAATCTTCATACCCTGGACTGTAAAAGAGCTCTGGCTTTTTATTTACAAAGGACACAGCAACATAGAAAATCCTCTCAGCTCTTTGTTGCTTTTGATCCTTCTCATTTGGGACTACCAGTCTCCAAGAGAACCCTGTCTAACTGGATTGCCCAGTGTATTTCTTTTGCCTATCAGAGTAAGAACCTTTCTCTGGAGGGCCATGTCACAGCTCACAATGTGAGGGCCATGGCCGCCTCAATGGCTCATCTGAACTCTGTGTCTATTGACGACATCTGTTGAGCAGCCACTTGGGCCTCGGTTCATACCTTCACAGCCCATTACTGCTTGGACAAGGACTCCCGCCGGGATGCCTTGTTTGGTCAGGCTGTTCTCAAACACCTGTTCCTAATCAACTCCTACCCACCACCCCTGGTAGGATGCCAGAGATCCATGGGGGGAAGTGGAGCCCTTCTCAGGGACACACAACTTCTGGGGTCTCTCCCTGGCATCTAAAGCTAGGGAGTCCCCATATGTGAAGACTCATTCCTGCTTGTTCCTGGAGATAGCACAGTTACTTACCTGTAACAGGTGATCTCTGGGAACAGCAGGAATAAGTTTTCACAACCCACCCACCTCCCCTGGGAGTTGTATCTCTCTATCTATCTTTCCTTTCCCTCTCTCTCCATCCTTGTCTCAGCTTTAAAACCTAACTGAGGAGAGACAGTTGGGAAAGGCGGGAAGGAAGCACGCAGGCGCTGTTGGATGCTCCCAAAAGCTTTCTGATTGGGCGCTGGGGAGCGTTCCCGTGCAGGTTCCGTTGGTACCGACGATACCCATATGTGAAGACTTATTCCTGCTGTTCCCAGAGATCACCTGTTACAGGTAAGTAACTGTGCTATCTCTACACACCATATGTCATTCCTAATACCCCCACATAATCACATACCATGCATTCCCCACACAATTCATTTGCCACCCCGTCCATTTAACGCCATACACTTATCCCTCATCTAAAACTCCATATCTATAGCTCCTTCAGCAAACATATATTGGAAAGCACTCCTGAAGCCTCTGCATATTTTCCCTACTTCTTATAATAATTTTAGTGATGAACATCCCTACCCCCACCCATACACAGAGACTTAAATTAAATATAACAGATATTTTTCTCATGCAGTTTTCTTATTTTAACCTCTAAGCTTTTGTTTTTTTTTAACTACATAGAAAGGAAGACAGAACTCACTGTATATTAAATATGACAACTAAAATTGGTATTGTCGTATTCTATTCTCTACTTATATCATGACCTTATTTTATATATGTTATTATGCTGTTTTCCCTTATAAACAGCTTCTGTTCTGAGATCCTTACAAGAATTCATAAAAGTATCTTCAACAATGTATTTCAGTGCAAAAAAGGTACTATGACATAACAGACATATTTTATCTATGGATGATGTGGTTCATCCATGAACTGAGGGAGGGAAAAGAAGCAAAAACTCCCTCTGTGCTGTTCATTTGCATAAAACTGGCTTTCAATGTAGTATTTATCTCATTTTCAGATGCAGAAAAGGCAGTGAAGAGGCAGCTGTGTTTATCTCATTTATACACATTGAGGAGGTTGCGAACTCCATACAAGGGAACATTTTAGTTCTCATCATCTACCATACTTGTCCAGCTGTGTAGGAAGCTTAAAGTGATTCAGAAATCTAAGCCATTTAATGAAGTGTATATATTACACGACATAAAATGTTTCAGGTGTCTAAGCTCCATTTCCCTTCCTCTTATGCTCTCACCAAAAGTTATACTGTAGATTCAACTTTAAATTATCTTGCTATTATTAGGTTTGTTTGAGACAGGAAAGGAGGCTGAGCTGAACAGCTCTTTGGATAGTGTTGAATAAAAATAATCACTACTCAAAACTGGGACAGAGTAATCAAATAGAGATGAATAAGATGGGAACTGGCATATACCGTAAGGCAGAATTTTGGGCCCACTTGGTCCGAGTCATCAAATGCATTAGCTGCCTCATTTCCCATGTATGAACTTGACTATCTATTTTCTGACATGAAAATTTGCTACGTGACATTTGTCCCTCATACAGCAGTAAAAGGCAGAAAAATTTCACTGAACGTACTTAAGATGTGATACAGTATTAGTGGAATTTTAGGGCAAGGAAGCAAAAATGTCTGACTATACATCTATATCTGCCACCTCATCATTTGCTTGCTTATTTATTTATTTGTTTTATTTATTTGTAATGTAATGTTAATATAATGGATTTATACTTACATAGTAGCATAGTACTGCACATGACAGCAGATATAGACCAGTATGGTCCATCTAGTCTGCCCAGCAAGGTGGCAAGAGTAGGTGCACCTGTTGCTCTGTGCAGGTCATCCCTCCCCATTTATTTATTTTTATTTATTTTGCTGTATTTATATCCTGCTTTTCACTGGGTCAAGGTGGTCAATTGGGGGATACATTTAACATGAGGGGATATGAGACACATATGCTAATACTTACAGGGAACATGGGCAATGGAGGGTTAAGTGGCTTGCCCAAGACCACAAGGGGTGCCTATAGGACTAGAAATCCCAGTCCCTCCGGCCTAAGATTGCTGTCCCCAGGTGGGACTTGAACCCCTGGCCCTCTGGCCTGAAGTACCTTGTCCTAACCACTAGACCACTCCCCCCCCCCCATGCCTCTGTTTAGGGGTATACCCACCGCTCCGTGTAGGTTACCCCTATTTGTTGAAATATAAGAGATAGCTATGTTTATTTTGATTTTGTCCTGTTGCTATAAAGGGATCCACTGTGTCTGTCTCATGCCATTTTGAATTCGGTCACTGTATTTGCCCCCACCACTTCCATCGGGAGGGCAATCCAAGCATCCACCACCCTTTCAGTGAAAAAGTATTTCCTGACATTGCCTTTCAGTTTACCTCTTTGCAGCTTCATGTCTCATGCCCTCTTGGTTTTACAGCTTCCCCCTCTTTGGAAGAGGTTTGTTTGTTCATTAATAGTCTTTAAGTATTTAAAGGTCTGAATCATATCTCTCCTGCCCCTCCTCTCCTCCAGAGTGTGCATATTTAGGCCTTCAAGTCTCTTCTCATAAGTCTTCTGACGCAGGCTCCAAATCATTTTGGTTGCCTTCCTCTGAACCATTTCCAGTCTTTTTATATCCTTTGTGAGATATGGTCTCCAAAACTGAACACAACGTTCCATTTGAGGCCTCACCTACAACTTGTACAGTGGCATTAGTTTCTCTTCCTTTCTGCTGGTAATTCCTCTCTGTATGCAACCCAGCATCCTTTTGGCTTTTGCCACCGCCTTGTTACACTGTTTCGCTATCTTGAGATCCTCAGAAACACAGTTGTGTTACTGTCCTGTGTTTGGCGTGTTCAAGTGATTGTACATGTTTCTTTGTTACCCACTTTGATTTTGTAGATCAGGATGGATATAAGTTACATACATAAATACCCCTCATCATTTGCTTATTTTCTGAAACACACATTCACCATAGTTCTTTATGATTCAATGGAGAAAATCCTAGCACTAATGGATTTCCAAAACATACAGGGTGCAATATTGAGTTAGAATGGCTAGGCATGAGTACAGCGCCTAGCCTTCACTACCATCCTCCTAACCTCAGATATTCAATGCCGGGATCATATGTGCCCCCAGCATTGGATATCTGGGGTCACCAAACATGCCCAGAAGTCACAGAGGCTGACCAGGTAGCAGCATTTTTGCACTGCTGTATGGTTAGCTTCTATGGGTAAAGATAGCCCTGCTTTTGCAGTGCCTAGCTTTTAGCCGTTGAAGCTAACTGGGCAGTGATGCAGTATCAACGCTACTCAGTTAGCCTCTGTCACCATCTACAACACACCCCGGAATGCCCACAACACACCCCGATGCTAAGCAGTTAGCATTGGGCGTGTAGGGGAGGAGATTGGCGATATTCAGTGGCCCTAACCATCTTAGTGCTGTCGAATATTGTATTGGGCGGCATTTACACAGTTTACAGGGCAGTAAACCATGTAAATGCCTTTTGAATATCGGGCCCACAGTACTTACAAAAAGTCAAGCATTACTATCAGTGGCTGGGTAAGGTACTAAGCTTCATGCGCTGAAGTTTTTAGAAGTAAATGTATGCAAGCTCTATCTTTACCATCATTGTAATTAATGGCAAGCTGTCTTGCATATAAAGGCATAATACACCAAACTCAGAAGATGAACTACAATTTTTTATACATCTGAATCCAGTACTGTGATTACCATGTTAGTCCACATTAATAGTATTTAGATAAAATGAGAAACAAAAAAGGAAATTAAGGTGATTCCTTTTTATTGGACTACCTTAATACAATCTTGGAATAACTTTCAAAGGTTAAAACCTTCTTATGATAAAGATCGTATGAGCAACAGATGACAATACTATTCTACTTTTGCAATACTAGAGTAGTATGACATAACAGATACTTACACTGGAGTAAAAAGTATGTTAGAAAAATAAGCACAGGGTGTAAAGATGATAAAGAGTGCCCACAATACAGTAGGAAGCTCATAAAAATGAGAACAAGAAAATACAGTACTGCCATAAAAAGATAATAACAAAAACACATTTAACATTTAAGACTCTTGTCAGTCTTGCTAAAATAAAACTTACCATGCGCAGGGATCTTAGCTGCAATACTGGAGACTTATGTGAATGTTGCAGGACATTCTTCTGAACCAGACTTATCTCCATCCTCAGGTTTCTCTTCTCTCTGTCCCTTCTTGCTCAATAGCCCCCTACTGTGGCAGAGGAAGATGTTGATACTGTATAGTAAGGGGGTCATTCTGAGGCACAAATAGCGGGGATGTATGCTCTGCCTAGATATACATCCCTGCTATTCATCTCCCTTGCCATCCCCATGAAGGCTCCCTGTACGAACAGTGGGTTGTACGGAGAGCCTTAAATGGGGGCAGATGGGAGGCAAAGCAAGGGCAGTGCATGGGCGAGCCATCACCCCAGACATACAGGGCCAATTCTAAGGTTGTCAGCCTTCTATTTATTTATTTAGCTGTATTTATATGTCGCCTTTCACTGGGTCAAGGAGGTTTACATGGAACAAAAGTAAAATACATTATAACTGTGTCATTAAACTATATACAAACATGCAGCTATGAACCCTTGGGTTCTTTCCTATATAACAGATTCATAGATCTTAACAATATACATTTCTGGCTGTGTACATTAAAAATGATAGTCATCTTGTAATGTTCTTTCGGGGAGGGGGGCATGAGCTTGGGTTGAGGTGTTCCTTGAACCGATGTGTTATTTGATGTTTTCTGAAAGTCATTAGGTCAGTGATGTTCCTGAGTTAGTCCGTTAACTTGTTCCATATGGAGGGTGCACCTAACTGGAAGGCTTGTTTACATGTTCGCTGACTGGATTTGGTTCTGATGTGGGGGATGACGAGTGTGTTCATTGTGGATGTCCATCTAGATCTGTGTGGATGGGAGAGCAGAAGAAGTGAGTGAAGGTGTGTGGGTGGGTCTGAGTGGATTGTGTTATGGGTTAGCATAATGGATCTGTATGTTATACGGCTCTGTAGTGGGAGCCAATGGAACTGTTTTAGTATTGGAGTGATATGATTATGCCTTACTGCTGGTTGTAGGGTTCTGGCTGTCAAATGGAGCCCTGTTTGGAGTAGGAGTGTGGAGTAAGGTAGTCCTTGGTAGATGGCACTGCAGTAATCCAGGAGAGATATTATTGAGGCTTGTAGTACAGTATGGAAGTCTGCAGGTTTGAGGAGGCACTGGAGAGTCTTTGCTTTGTGGTAAATTGTACGGGTGATTTTATTTATGTGGTGTTTGAATGTTAGGTGTTGGTCGAGGGTGTCCCCAAGGTATCTGACTTCAGTCTTGGTTTTGATTGTAGTGTTGTTCGGTGTTATTGTAGTCGTGGGGACAAAGTTGGTGTCCCTCATTATGTAGAGTGCCTCCATCTTGTTGTAGTTGATTTGCAGGTTGTTGTCTCTTAGCCAGTCAGTAACCTCATTACTGGCTGAAAGTGAAGATGATCTGAAACATTTGCTTCTCACAATCAAAGAACATAGTCTCAAAATGGGCCTGCACCTTAATGTAAAGAAGACAAAGATCATGACAACTGGCATAATCAACAGGTTCATCGTTGAAGGAGAAGAAATTGAAATTGTGAACAACTTTAACCTACTTGGATCAACTATCAATAAAGAAGCAACAAGCAGTCAAGAAATCAGGCAACACATTGCTCTTGGCAGAATGGCTATGAAAGACCTAGATAAGATTCTCAAGAGACGAGATGTCTCTCTTCATACAAAGATTCGACTTGTTCAAGCCATGGTATTTTCAATAACATCATATGGATGTGAAAGCTGGACAGTGAAAAAGATAGACAGGAAGAAAATTGATGCCTTTGAATTATGGTGCTGGCGGCGAATACTGTGTATACCATGGACTGCCCGAAGAACCAGTCGGTACTAGAGGAGATCAAACCTAAGCTTTCTTTAGAAGCTCAGATGACAAGACTTCGACTTTCATACTTTGGACACATCATGCGAAGAGAGAGATCATTAGAGAAAGACATTATGCTTGGCAAGATAGAAGGTCAATGCAAAAGAGGAAGGCCAGTTCATGAACTGCTGAAAACTGGAAAGCACCTACTTTTATGCATGAATGTACTGTAGACGAGAAAGACATCATGCTTGGCAAGATAGAAGGTCAACGCAAAAGAGGAAGGCCAGCAATGAGATGGATCGATACAATAACAGCAGCTACGGGTACCAGTCTGTCAACAATGAGCCGCCTGACTGAAGACCGAACACAATTTAGGATAGCTATCCAGAGGGTCGCCATGAGTCGACGCCGACTCGATGGCAGTTAACAACAACAACAACGTCAGTGAAACATTCCTGGTGGGTGGATGGAGTGGGTTGGTTTTTATTAATAGGTCCATATATCATAATGTCATTGGCTTAGATGTGGATGTATACATTGTGCATTCTTATGATTGAGCAGAGTGGTCGTAGGTAGAGGTTAAAGACTATGGCAGAGAGCATGGATACTTTTGAAACTCCTTGTGTCTGCCTGTATGGGTGGAAGTGTTTTGACCGATCTTTATCTGTTGATGTCTATCAGTGAGGTAGGATGTGACCCATTTGAGTACAGTGAGTTCCATTGATGTGTAGATGTTGTAGTAGCATTTGGTGATTGACAGTGTCAAAGGCTGACGAGATGTCCAAGAAGATTAATAGGAAGCCTTGATTAGCTTTCTACATTCCTTGAGTTAGGGTATTTATCAGGGTGGTGAGAATTGTTTCCACTCCATGATGTGGGCGGAACCTGTGTTGCTGGGGGTCTAGTAGGTTGTGTCAGTCAATATGGTCTTGAAGTTGGTGTTGTACTGTTTTTTTCAATGATCTTTGCTGCTATTGGTGGGCTTGTGATGGGTCTGTAAGATGAAGGATCAGCAGTATCCAGGGTAGGTTTTTTCAGTGTTGGGCGTATGGAGGAAGTTTTCAGGCATATGGGCATGATGCCTTGTTGGAGTATCGACTGCATGATGTTGGTGATTGCTCCACTGAGTTCTTTTTTTGTTACCTTAATCTATGATGCTGGCAGGGATCCAGGGGGGAGGTTGTCATGTTTAGAGATGCCATGGTGTTTTCAATTTGGCCTTCAGTAACATCGGTAAAGAAGATCCAGGAGTCTGGGTGGTTGTCTTTGGTGGGGGTGTGGGGGAGATTAACATCTGGTTGGGGATGAAGTTGTTTATAATATTGAGCTATTTATTTGGGCGTGAGGATGGTTTCCTGTTTTTTGGTGGATGGTGCTTTAGTCAGGTGTTTTATGATATTGAGGAATTCTCTTGGTCAGTTGATTGTTGAGTTGAGTAGTGCAGTGTGGAGTTCACTTCTAACTTTGTCTGTTGTGATGTGGTAGTCTTTAATTAGTCATAGATATTGTAGTTTGTCTTTGTTGTGTTTAGTTTTGCGCCATTTTCTTTCATGTCTGCGGAGTTGCTGTTTCAGGTTGCGGAGGGTTGGAATGTACCAGTCAATCTTGGGCTGCTTCTTGCATGTGTCCACAGCAGTGTTCATGGCGATGGCTGCATTTCTGGTGATGTTGTTCCAGTTCTGAATGAGGACATCTGGGTCAGTGGAGTCTTCAGGTAGTTATGCGAGGGTGTCTCAAATGAAATTGTCCTTGTTGAAAGGTTTAAACATTCTTGTTGATGAATGCTGGTTGTGTTTTTTTCTGATGAGGTTCTGAGGGAGGGAGCACTTAATGAGTTTGTGGTCTGACCATGGGACTAGGTGTGCTGGAATAGAGTGAGGGGAGTCTGACTGGGCGTTATGTTCATTGAAGAAGATTAAATCCATGGTGTTGCTTTTCGTGTGTGTGGGAGTATTAATGAATTGCATTAGGTCCACCTAACCTCGGAGATGGAATAAGTCCCCCTGGATGTTGGGGGGCAACAGAGGCCAGAGGCATCAGGAAGGTGAGGGGATGCAGCGGGTCCACCACAGCCCAATCCTGGCCATGGTAGGCCGGATTGGGGGCCAGGCTGTGAGGAATGGGGGGGCTGTGTCCTGCGGCTGGCAATCATGCTTTCTGAATGGAGCCACAGTGCCATGGCATCGCAGCTCTATTCAAGTGTCTGACTGAGTTAGCTGGGGATATATAAGGCATGCGGCCCTTTAGAATCGGATCTACCGGCCTGTTCATGCAGGCCGGGTCTCGGATCAGAATCAGGTCTACCACTGTATGCCACGATTCTGAGGGGCTGTAAGGGGCTGGACATCCATAAGGGAATTGGTCTCCACATGTTTTTCTGCCTTCATCACCTAGGCATCCTTCTATGACATTATCCTCCAATTTTTCGCTATATATTGAATTATACAGCCAAAGGTTATTTGATTCGTGTACTGGAAAATGTAAACAGAAGCACTTTTGCAGCAAGTACCTGATGCTGGCAATATAAGTGCTTTTGTACATTAAGAGCATAAGATATGCCATGCTGGGTCAGACCAAGGTCCATTAAGCCCAGTATCCTGTTCAACAGTTTCCAATCCAGGTCATAACCCTTACATTTTTTTTCTCATAGTTATTCCCTGAGAAATGAAAGATCAACAGGATTTACTCCTTCTCTAAACAGAAATAAATCTAGGAAAAGGGCTTTGGAAAGCAAGTGAAATCTGCAGTTAGGTGGGAGTGTATGCAACCTTATGAGGAAGGTGTTGAAGAGAAGTGAAGCCCAGCAATTGGAAAGTATAGACAGATTCTGTCTCCTGTGCACTTTGAGTAATTTTTCTGGGGTTCTACCAAATAAATTTTTGAGAGTTTCTATAACACACCAAGGTGCGAGAGGTGTGTGTGTGTGTGGGGGGGGGGGGGGGTAGTTGCTAAAGTGTGCTACAGCCATAAGACACATACTTTACTACTGCTACTACTAATCATTTATATAGTTCTACAAGGCATACTCAGTACTGTACAGACACATATAAAAGACAATCTCTGCCATCAAAGTTTACAATCTAATTAAGACAGACAATACAACATATGAGAATGAAGGTACAAAATGGAGGACAAGGAGACAAAAAGAAAACCAGCGATCGGGATCCAAAAGCTGGCTCAAAGAGGTGAGCCTTCAGCATGGACTTGAAAAGGTGGAAGATGAAGCCTGAAGTACAGACTCAGGTAATTTGTTCCAGGCACAAGGAGCAGCAAGGTGAAAGGAAAAGAACCTGGAGTTGGCAGTGGAAGAAAAGGGCAAAGAGAGAAACAAGCCAGTAGAAGAGTAGAATTCACGAGGAGGGTGTAGGTAGAGAAGAGAGAGGAAAGGTATTTGGAGCAGTGGAATGAATACATTTATAGGTCAGAAGGAGAAGTTTGAATTGGATAAGGAAACAGGAGGGGAGCCAATGAAGTGACTTGAGAAGAGGGGCTATATGAGTATATTGTGGCTGGTGGAAGATTAGCCGCACAGCAGAGTTCTGAACAGATTGAAGGGGAGAGAGGTGATTCAAAAGAGAAAAGCAAGGAGGAGGTTGCAATAGTCAAAATGAAAGGTGACTAAAGATTGAATAAATGTTTTAGTAGTGTATTCAGAAAGGAAGGGGCAAATTTTGTTAATATAGAGAAAGAAATGACAGGTTTTAGCTATTTGTTTGATATGTGTGTAGAAGGAAAGGGAGGAGTCAAAGATGACACCAAGGTTGCAGGCAGAGGAAACAGGAAGTAGAAGAGTGTTATCTACAGAGATAGAGAAAGGAGGAAGGGGATGGAGGGTTTAGGGGAAAAAATACAAAGTTTGGTTTAGGCCATGTTCAATTTCAAATGACAGTGTGACATCCAGGCAATGATGTCAGACAGGCAATCAGAGATGCAAGACCAGAGTGTCAGAGAAATATCAGATGTAGATAGATAGATCTGAGAGTCATCGGTATAACAATGATATTGAAAGCCATGGGAGGAGATGATATCATCAAGGGACTGGGTATAGAGAGAGAAAAGGAGAGGGCCCAAACAGAGCATTGGGGTACTCCACTGAGAGTGGGATAGAAATAGAGGAGGAACCACCAGAACAAACACTGAAAGAGCGATGTGAGAGATAAGAAGAGAACCAGGACAACACAGAGTCCCTAAAACCAAGTGAGGAGAATGTGTCAACATTGGTCAACAGTGTCAAAAGCAGCAAAAAGGTCAAGAAGAATGAGGACAGAGCAGAGGCCCTTGGATTATTTGGCCCTTACTGCGCAGTATAGTGCCAAAACATGCATCATTTTACTGTTCCATGACACACAATTAACCACCACAATGCATGATGAATAAAAATGAGAGGTAATACATGCAAATGCAGGCAAAACACATCATTATTTATTTAACATTTCTTCTATACTGCTTTTCATGATATCAAAGCAGTTTACATTGAACTCAACTTTTATAAATGGTAACATAGTAACATAGTAAATGATGGTAACATGGTAACATAGTAAAAGTGGAGAGCAGACTCACCTATAAGGCAATACTCTTAACTTTTAAAGCAATTAACCTCATAGCCCCCTCATCCTTATCTGCCCTCATTACCCCCACCCCTAATAACAGACTCAGGAGATCAGTTGCTACAAACACGCTTACTATCCCTTTGGAAGCGACAAAATGCAAGCAAACTACCAGGAATAGATCTTTCTCCTTCTTTGCCCCGAGATGCTGGAATAACCTCCCCTCAAATATCAGAGCAATTAAGGACCTTTCACAATTCAGGAAAGCTCTTAAGCACCATTTGTTCCTCCTACACTTTTCCCACTCTAATCTAACGTAACCATCCTCCTCTCCACATCTTATTCTTGAGGACCCCAACACTCCTATAACTTGACTTACATAAACACAAATCAGACCTTGCCAGCTTGGTTATATGTTGTAAATAGTTAATAAAGCAACTGTACATAGTTCCCCTGTTCTATCCCAAGTTATCCATCCTGTTATAATGTAAGCCTATGGCTGTTCGTCTGTGGCAATATTTCTGTTAATTGTAAACCGCACCGATACGAAAAAGCAGGATATAGAAGAACTGTAAATAAATAAATAAATAAATAAATGGCAGATAAAGACCAGTATGGTCCATCTAGTCCAGGGGTCTCAAACACGCGGCCCGCGGGCCGCATGCGGCCCGCGAGACAACTTTGTGCGGCCCGCGAAAGAGAAAAACAAAAAAACCCCAAAACCCTGACTTCTGCCGTTGCCGCCGTGGCAGCGGCAGAATCAATTGTCAAATAAAAAAAAAAAAGACTTCTGCTGCTCAAGCAGCAATATCACCTGTCCTGCGGCCCCTTCCCCTGTGCCCGGAGATCCGAATCTGCTCATCAGCGGCGTGCTTTTCAAGCCGCGAAGAGTATTCCCCTCTCGCGCGGTTTCAAGCCGCGCGAGAGGGGAATACTCTTCGCGGCTTGAAAAGCACGCCGCTGATGAGCAGATTCGGATCTCCGGGCACATGGGAAGGGGCCGCAGGAAAGGTGATATTGCTGCTTGAGCAGCAGAAGTCTTTTTTTTTTTATTTGACAATTGATTCTGCCGCTGCCACGGCGGCAACGGCAGAAGACAGGGTTTTGGGTTTTTTTTGTTTTTCTCTGTCGGGGGGGGTGGGTATGACTGGAAATGGGCAGATGGGGTTTAGGACTGGAAGTGGGCTATTGGCAGGGGGGGGGGGTTATGACTGGTAATGGGCTATGGTGGGGGCTAGGACTGGAAATGGGCAGATGGGGGTTAGGACTGGAAGTGGGCTATTGGCAGGGGGGGGGGTTATGACTGGTAATGGGCTCTGGTGGGGGCTAGGACTGGAAATGGGCAGATGGGGGTTAGGACTGGAAGTGGGCTATTGGCAGGGGGGGGTTATGAATGGTAATGGGCGATGGGGGGGGCTCTGACTGGAAATGGGCAGATGGGGGTTTGGACTTTAAGTGGGCTATTGGCAGGGGGGGTTATGACTGGTAATGGGCTATGGTGGGGGCTAGGACTGAAAATGGGGTGATGGGGGTTAGGACTGGAGGTGGGCTGATTGGGGGGTTAGGACTGGTAATGGCCTATGAGGGGAGGTAAGACTGAAAATGGGGTGATGGGGGATACGACTGCAAGTGGGCTATGGGGGGGGACTAGGACTGGTAATGGGCTATGGGGGGGTAAGACTGAAAATGGGGTGATGGGGGGGGTAAGACTGGAAGTGCGCTATGGGGAGGTTAGGACTGGTAATGGCTATGGGGGGTCTAGGACTGGTAATGGGCTGGGGGGGTTGCTCGGACTGGAAATGGGCTGAGTGGAAGGGGGGCTTGAACTGCAAATGGCTGATGGGGAGGGGGGCTTGGAATGGAAATGGGCTGTGAGGGGAGGGAGCTAGGATTGGAAATGGGCTGATGGGGGGCTAGGATTGGAAATGGGCTGATGGTGAGGCTAGGATAGGACTGGAAATGGACTGATGCAGGGACTAGAAAGGAGCAGATGCTGGGTGGGGCTGGAACTAGAAGGGAGCTGATGTTGGGGGAGGATTAGAATGGGATGGAGCTGGGAAAGTGAAATGGAGAGGGGAAAAATATTTTGTCTGGAAGAGAAGACAAATCTACAATTGGCCAGGTATTGGGAGAGTAAGTGGGGATTGAGGATGGAGGGGTAAAATTTGAGTGGATGAAATAGGAATGAGGAAAGAGCAAAAGGAGAAAGATTAGTATGTTAAAGCAGATGTAGGGAGAGAGAATGGAAAAAAAACTAGAAGAGAGAAGAAAGGACAAATGGACAGCAGACGATGGAGATAGCAGAAGACACGAAGAAACCAGAAGTGGCTGGAGCAATTGCAACTGAAAAAAAATGCACAAAAGGTAGAAAAATATCTCTTTATTTTGAATTTATTAACTGGAATATGTCAGCTCTGGGAAATGTGCATCATTAATGTTTGCGCTTTGTTTAGTACAAGAGGAAATTAATTTATAGTTTTATTTCTACAGTGTTGTTGTACATTCCAAGTTTGGCTTTTGGGGTTCCCAGTTTAGTTATTGTCTTCCTATTTCTGAATCTTTTAGTCTTTCTTTATCCATACTCATTAAGAGGCATGTTTACTAAAAGTTAGTGTATGGTAACATTATGCAAATATTTATGCAAATGAGGCCCCTTATGCAAATGAGGCCCCACGTCTTATGCGGCCCCCGGGTTACTTTACAAGTCCTCATTTGGCCCTCAAAGCAATTTGAGTTTGAGACCCCTGATCTAGTCTGTCCAGTAGATGGCAAGAGTAGGTGTACCTGCCGCTCCGTGCAGGCCACCCCTCCCCATGTCTTTGTTTAGGGGTGAATCCACCGGTCTGTGTAGGACACCCCTGTTTGTTGAGAAATTAGATAGTTCTGTTTATTTTGATTTTATCCTGTTGCTGTAAAGAGATCCACTGTGTCTTTCCCATGCCATTTTGAATTCTGTCACTGTATTTGCCGACACCACTTCCATTGAGAGGGCATTCCAAGCATTTACCACCCTTTCAGTGAAAAAGTATTTCCTGACATTGCCTTTCAATTTACCCCCTTGCAGCTTCATGTTATGCCCTCTAGTTGAAGTTACATGTAACATCTTTACACTGGGAAAGTTATGGGGTTATAGGGCCATAATAGATGAGGGAAAGAGAAGGTTATAACTTATGTACAAGTAGATAGGTGTTATATGGGGTGCTGTCTTAGGCAGAGGGTTTATGTTACTGATCCAAAGGATTCTTCAAAGAGGTGAGTTTTTAGTTTTCATTGGAAGTCAGTTAAGTCCTTGATGACTCAGAATAGTTGGGTGTAGTTGCATAGTGAAGGACCGTAAATTGAGAATGTTCGTTGGTATGCTGTTTGTGAACTTTTTGTTTTTTGAGCTGGGATATTTAGAAGGTTCAGGTATTGTTGTCTTCATAGTCTTGTGTCCGTATGAGTGAGTGTAAGCTGTCTGTAGTAAGGTTGTGTATTGTCTTGAAGGAGATAATGATTGTATTTTATCCTTGCTTTTATTGGGAACCAGTGAGGGGTTTTGAGCACTGGAGTAATGTTACCATGGTGTGGTGCTCTAGTAATAAGTTGGGCTGCAGTATTTGGAGCAGTTTGTAAGGATTTGATGGCTTGATTTGAGAGACATGGGAAGACAGAGTTGCAGCAGTCCAGATGTGGTGTGATTAAGACTTGGCATATAGTCCGAAAGTGGTTAGAGTCTAGCTATGGACAGAGGTTATAAAGGATCTTCATCTTGTAGTATACAGAGGTTGTAGTCTTTTTGATATGTGCCTGAAAAGTAAGGTGCTGGTCTAAAAGGATCCCTAGGTATTTAACTTCTGGTTTTACAGGGAGGACATTGTTGACTTTTATTTTTTTCCGGGTGGTGAGTAAGATAGGTTCCAGGATATGATTGATACTTCAGACTTGTAGTTAATTGATAGGCTGTGATCATCTAGCCAGCCAGTTAATGCCTGGAAGCATGATTGTATTGTGGTATATTCTGGTTTATTGGTGTTGAAGGGGGCATATAGCATCAAGTCATCAGGTCGTATATATGGTAGTGTATCTTATGTTTCTGTATGATTTGGCAGATTAGTTGGATATATAACTTAAAGAGTAAGGCTTATAGGGTGAATCCTTGAGGTATGTCTTGCTGCTGTTTACAAGGTTTGGAGGTCTTGTTCCCTATTTTGACTTGCTTTTGGTGTTCAGACAGGTAGGACTGGAACCAGGCTAGGGAGGTGTTACTTACTCCTATGTTCTTCAGGCAATTTATTAGTCTTCTGTGGTTTATTGAGTCAAACACCAATGCTATGTGGATGAATCCCTGTTTGGTCTGTTTGAGTCTGTTAAGTAGTGTGTTTATTAGTGAGGTGAGCAAAGTTTCCACACCATGATTTGACCTAAACCCATATTGTTGCATGTCCAGCGGGGTGGCAGAGTTTATGAAGTCCTGAAGCTGGAGTTGTACAATTTTTTCTATTATTTTAGCTAACAAGGGAATACTACTACTACTGCTACTACTGAGCATTTGTATAGCAATACAAGATATACACAGCGCTGCACAGACATGTAAGAGACAGTCCCTGCTCATCAGAACTTACAATCTAATCAAGACAGACAACACAGTAGGTGTAGACATGGGATGCATCTAGGGAAACACAAAGGAGATCAGGTGAGTCAAGATCTGAAAGCGTCAGCGAAGAGGTGAGTTTTTAGCCTAGATTTGAAAAGGGTCAGAGAAGGCACCTGATGTACAGACTCAGGTAGTTTGTTCCAGTCATAAGAAGCAACAAAGTGAAAGGAGTGAAGTCTGGAGTTAGCAATAGAAGAGAAGGGCACAGATAGAATTGATTTGCCAGAAGAGCGGAGTTCCCGAGGAGGGGTATAGGGAGAGATAAGAGAAGAAAGGTAGGGAGGAGCAGCAGAGTGAATGCACTTATAAATCAGCAGGAGAAGTTTGAACTGGATACTGGAAATGGGTCTATAAGAAGTGGGTAAACTGATGTCAGCAGAAGGGTTTTTTTTAGAATTGGCCTTATAGATGCTATTTTTAGGTTGGTGGGTATGAACCCTTGAGAGAGGGATAGGTTTAGAATTCTGAGAAGTGTAGGTGATAGTTCATTTCTGGCCATCTTTATCCATAAGACCAGACATGGTCGAGGGAGGAAGTTGTGGTGTTAAGCACGGTTAGCTCCCCTAGTAGCTCCTCTGAAATTGGTATAAACGTAGTCCAGAGCTGTGAGTTCACAGATCTATTTAAGGTTGGCTGGTTTATTATTGCTGCTTCACTAGTGGGTGTAAGTTTGTTCTGAAGGTATGCAGCAAAGTCATCTGGGTGCATTACAGTGTCTCGCTGGATTGGTGGGGTGCGTGTGAATGAATTGACTATTTCAAGTAGCTCTCTAGGTTTGTTGATTGATTTGAGGATGAAGTTAGAATGGTATTCTCTTTTATGTTTGTGAATTAGATTATTGTATTCTTCTTGTTTTATGGCATATTCTCTTTGGTGTGTAGGGTCTCTAGTGTTTCTCCAATGTCTTTCCAGCTGTCTCAGCTTGTCTTTGGCCTCTTTTATTTCCTTTAAGTACTATGGAGCTTTGTCACTTCGTGTGGTCGCTCTTCTCTGAGTGACTATAGTGAATGGCATGATGATGTTGTTCCAGCTGTCCACGAGTGAAGTAAGGTCAGTTGAGACAGAATCCAGCCATGGTATAATACAGTCTAGCAGGACTTGTTTGTTGAATTCTTTGGATCTTCATGGTTTTTGAGTGTGAGTATGTTTTGTGGAACTGTAGTGGAACAGGGGTAAATTGAAGGCAATCATAGGGTGGTCTGACCAGGGGATGGCAGTTGCCTGGTAAAAGATGCTGGGGGCAGCTGAATGAATCTTGTTGAGTATGAATAATAACTACAGTGTTTTACCAACATGACTAGTGCCCTTTGCGGTGATTATCCCTGGCCACATTATTGATGGAAAAATAATTCCAGCTCAAAGCTATGGTTTATTTTTCCAGTTGGAGCATCAGGCTGCTAACAGACTTCAGGCCACGATCTAAAGGGGCAGGATGTTGCAGTCTCCCCTCAAATCGCCCCTGCTTTAAGGCCTCTGTGGTCTGGACCATGATTTAAAACATTCCCCCACACTTCCCTTAGACTCCTGGACCTACCTGAAGGTCAACCTGATGGTCCAGTGGAAACCATATGGAAATAAACTCCTCACTCCCATCTAGGCTGATGCTGGGTGAAAAATGCAGCCATGATACCCTAGATGATGATTTCATAATACTACCACTTGAGGCCAACCCCAGTGGCAGCACTATGAGACTACATCTAGGGGATCATGACCACCATTTGGCACTTGGTGTGGGCCCAGATAGGAATAAAGGGGGGTTTCTCCCATCTGGGTATCACTAGACTACCAGGTGGACCTTCAGGTAGGCCCGGGGGGACACGGAACTTTAGATGACAGTTTGAGGGGTGGGGGCAGACTTGTCATATGGTTTTGGGGGAACTTATGAGGGGGGTTAATATTGGGGTCCCTGACCCCTTGGTGATATGAGACCCTGTATCCCTGTGACCATCTTTAAAACCATGAACCTTAAGATCATGGCCTGGGACGTCAGGCATGTTAATAGCTCAATGTTCCAGTTCTGAAAGAATAATGCCAGTTTGAGCTGGTGTTACTTTTCCTTTGGAATAACATAACTTACAGTGATAACTACAAACTGCATTATTTCTTTTCCATGGGGGGTCACTCACCTGGGATACTGAGTGATCACAGACTTGTGACTCCGATGGTAAGCTAATATACAGTAAAATGTCATTTTTTTACTGCAGCTTAGTAACTACCCTTCCAAATACTGAACAAATAGCCTTTTTCATAAAAGTTATTCAAAAAACCTGATAGTTTTTCTTGTCTTTATTGCTGAAATGGCAAGGGGTAAAATGATTCTGTTTGATTTTTGTATGTTATTATTTTATGTGTGTACAGAATTAATTTTACATGTTATAAATAAGCAGCAATAGCAGATACATCATTTGCTTTGAAACAATACATTGAAACAGGTACTTAGAAAATCTTTCAGAGCACAGTTCTGAGACTGAATGCAGAACTTGCAGATCCATAAGAATATTATTCTCATAAATCTGCAAGCCCATTTTAAAAGTGTAATCCCACACAGAATTTTCCTTACAGAACACTAAATCCACTCAATGGGCCTCAATTTTTTCTAACATGTATATCTGACCTTGCCTTGAAACAGGTGCAGATATATTGTAGATCAAGGAAGCACCTATATGAAAATGTGCATCTGACATTCAGTCTGCAACAAATTAACCTAATTTTTCAAACTCTAAATAGTTGCATGGTTTATGTTTGAGGAACGAGTTGCTATTCAGAAAAAAAGTAGGTGTATGCTATATCAATTCAAATGAGGACATAAGGTATACATGTCTGTTATACATGGACATCTTTGAAACCATGTTGTTTGCACGTAGGTCCCAATATTTTTTCTTTTAAAAGCTGAACTCCTAAATGTATGTATTGTGATGAAGAAGCCCATACTGAACATATGGAATTAGAAGAAAAGGATGATTTTACCTTTAAACAAACTGACAGTCAGGCTGCACACACGTTTCAGCGTTTGTAAGAGAGAGGCAAGCATAGGGAAACAGGAGCTAGGCTGACACACCCAAGCTCTGACGTAACTGCAAGCCTGGAACCTAATTACACACACCTGTTCAGGAAGGCAGACTCAAGGCTCAAGGAACAGGAATATAAACCCTGGCTAGGAGAAATCAAAGGAGGAGTTGGTGATTGGAGCCTCGCTGAGAGAGCCGGTAAGAGTGTTGGTGAGAGTATTAACTGGAGAGGTGGTTGGAGAGACGGTTGGAGATGAGCTGGGAGGAGACCTTCAAGGAAACTCAGCTGCAGTTCTGGAATTGAAGCAGACAGAGCAGAAGGAGAGAAGGGACAGACTGCTGTCAGAAACCTGCCTAGAGGGAGAGAGCAGAGAGACCTTCAGACCTCATTGCCAGATAAAAAGCTTCAAGGAGCTCACAGGTGGGAACCTAGCACAAAACCCAGGAGTTTGCAAAGCTCAGCTTGGGACCGGGAACCAGAGCAGTGCTCCAGACAATAACTCCAAACAAGGAATCAGAGAGTGTTTCCCTACAGCTGGAAAAAGCTAGCTGAACAAAGTCAGAGAGGAATCTCCACAACCTCAGGTATTTCCAATCCTTACCATATAGAACTGTGCCCAAAGGAAGCACCAGAGGTCTTAGGGGGAAATTATCCTAAGCCATATAATAACAGCTTAAAGCCAAACTCCTTAGTTCCAGAGTTTGAAGAGATGCAACATGACTTTAATGAGAGTGACTCAGCAGAAGTACCCATGGACTGTACACTATGTTTGGCAGATGATATAGAATCCCTTTGCTAAAGGTGTATGAGGGAGCTGAGTGTGAACAAAGGGAAAGAAGATATTTTTCTTTGTGAGAAGAAGCTGTTATGTTTTCTATCTGTTACATGTGATATATTGCACGTTTTGTGAGCAAAGAGTGTGAAGCTCAATCAGTTTAAGTTCTGTAAATATCCTCGAGCAAACACCTGAAGAGTATCCTGATTTAATCTGCACTGAATCTTTTTGTTGGGGAATAAATTCTTGTCATTTTTCCTTACCACTGATCTCACAACTATTTCCTTATCAGAGGGCAAAAGAACTACCACTCCCAGCAGGCATAGCGGAAGCAAAAGGTTTTATCTCACCTTCTGCAAGGAGCATATAATGGCAACCCCAACCCTCTGAGCCCTAGGCGGAGGGCTGGGGCTTGACAGTATGTATATGTATTCATTTATTTATAACCATTTATACTACTTTTTTGAAAACCCTATCAACCTTCCCGCTCCTCCTATCCTCCCCTTTCCACCCATCATAGAACCCTCTCATCATTCCTTTTCATTCTCTAATCCTACCCATCGGTAAATAAGAATGAACCTGATATTCAAAGACATTTACATGGTTTACAGACCTGTAAACCACTTAAATGCCTCTTAGAGGAATATTCAGTGACACCGAGTATCCACGGGATCTGCTGCTATATGCCTTGATGCTAACTCTGTAGCTTTGGGGTATGCTGTGGGAATTCTGGGGTTGAGCAGAGGTGGTACCCATTGCTAACTTGGCAGCAGCAATATCGTACTGCAGCCTGGTTAGCGACCCATGGGTTTTTATTTATTTAGCAATGCTTATATACTGCTTTTCACCAGGTCAAAGCAGTGTACATTCAGGTACAGTATATATTTCCCTTGTCCCTGAAGGGCTCAAAATCTATGTTTTGTACCTGAGGCAACATAGGGTTAAGTGGCTTGCCCAAGGACACAAGGAGCACCTGTGGGACTAGAAAGCCCTGTCCCTCTGGCCCTAGCTTGCTGCAAACCTTCAGCCCTCTGCCCTGAGGCAACTTGCCCCAACCATTAGGTCACTCCTCCTATTTTTACCTGTTGGAGTTAACTGGGCAACAGCTCAATATCGCCACTGCCCAGTTAGCTTCTGCGCCCTGAGGCAAACCCAAATATTCAATGTAGGTGGCTGGATATGGCCCTGGCATTGAATATCTGGGGTTAAGTTTCAGTGGTAATGGCTGCCGCCACTGAGTACTGGACCCAATATCTTCAATGCTTTTCTAAAACAAAACAAGCTAAACATTGATCTCAGTTCCTCTGGTAGCTCGTTCCATACATCCAGGGCACTATACTAAATGCACAGGCATGACACCCAGTCCTACGCATCCTATCCAATCCTTGGACAACCAATAATTGCCCCTGGGACTCAAGGGCCAAGGAGGAATATACTACTGCAAGATATTCCTCACATATTTTAGACATGAATCCTGTAGTAGTCTAAATGCAATGATCATTAACTTAAAAATGCACTGCTCCTGAACTGGGAGCCAGTACAACTTCCTCAATAAAGGCCGCCTACTCTCCTGCATTGGGACATTCTAGGGGGATAAAGTTTCTTGTTAAAACAAATGACTATTTCATGGAGTACTTGGTTCATGAACCAACATGAAGGGAAGCTATTTTAGACCTAATCATTAGTGGAATGCAGGATCTGGTGTGAGAGATAATAGTATTAGGGTTAAATGGCAATAGTGATCATAACATGAGCACATTTGTTTTAATAAATGAAGGGAGGACAGCAAGGAAATCCACTGGACTAGCATTTAACTTTCAAAAGTAGTCTATGATAAAATGAGAAAAACAGTTAAGAAAAAACTAAAAGGAGCAGCAGAAAAGGTTAAAAATTTAAATCAGCCATGGGCTCTGTTTAAAAATACTATCTTGTAAGCCCAGACCAGCTGAATTCCACACTTTAAAAAAGGTGGAAATAAGAAGAAGCAACTGCAGGCATGGTTTAAAGGTGAGATCCAACAGGCTATTATATCCAAAGAAGCAGCTTTCAGAAATTTGAAAAAAGGAGCTAAATGACAAAAAAACAGGAAGCAACATAAGCACTGTCATAAATGACCTGGAAAAGGGAATAACTAGTGAGGTTATCAAATTTGCAGATGACACAAAACTGTTTAAAGTTCTTAAAACCCAAGGGGATTGTGGAAAACTGCAGGAGGATCTGTATAAATTGGAAGACTGGGCATCCAAATAGCAGATGAAATTTAATGCGGACAAGTGCAAAGTTATGCACCTAGGAAAGAACAACCCACACTATGGTTACACGATGCAACATGTTAAAACCCTCCGCCCAGTGTGCAGCGGTGGCCAAGAAAGCAAATAGAATGCTAGGTATGATAAGGAAAGGAATGGAAAATAAAACAAAGGATATTATAATGCCTCTGTATCGTTCCATGGTACGACCGCACCTTGAATATTGTGTGCAATTCTAGTCGCCGTATCTTAAAAAGGATATAGCAATTTTAGAAAAGGTTCAGAGAAGAGCCACCAAAATGGTAAAGGGGGTGGAAGGCTACTCCTATGAAGAGAGGCTACAAAGGTTAGGGCTCTTCAACCTGGAAAAGAGACGGCTGAGGGGAGATATGATAGAGGTCTATAAATTAATGAATGGAGTGGAGCGGGTAAACGTGGATCAATTGTTTACGCTATCAGAACAGAGAAAGACTAGGAGACATGTAATGAAGCTACAGGGTAAACTACTTAAGACAAATAAGAGAAAATATTTTTTCACCCAACGTGTAATCAAACTCTGGAATTTGTTACTGGAGGATGTAGTAAAGGCTGTTACTGTAGCTAGGTTTAAAAAAGGGTTGGACAAGTTCCTGGAGGAAAGGTCCATAAACCATTATTAAAAAGGGACCCAGGATACCAATGCTTGACTCAATACAAGCATTGTGGAACCTGTGTCTCTTGGGGATACTGCTAGGTATGTATGACCTAGATTGGCCACAGGATACTGGGCTTGATCTGACCCAGTATGGCATATTTATTTAACATTTCTTATATACTGCCTGTCACGATATCAAGGTGGTTTACATTGAACAAACTGAAATTACATTGAACAAGGCATTATAACTTGGAGATAACTATTTTACAGGGAACATGGGCTATGGAGGGTTAAGTGGCTTGCCCAAGACCATAAGGAGCACCTGTGTGACTAGAAACCCCAGTCCTTCTGGCCCAAGGTTGCTGTCCTTTAGTGGGATTTGAACCCCTGCCCCTCTGGCCTGAAGTACTTTGCCCCAACCACTAGGCCACTCCTCCACTCCACTCTGTGATGCTGTGATTGCTGGGAAAGGTTAAAGGCAATGCTCTTTAACCTTTCCCAGCATTCGTGGCTTCACACAAACAGCTGCCAGCATGAGGAAAAAGGATCTTCATGCTGGCGGTTGTACAGAGGGAGCTGGGGCCTCGTGTGGGCTTCTCCGGCTCCCTCTGAAGCCCCTCAGACAGCCGCAGGGCTGGTCGGGGTGATAGCCAGGCCAAGGACTGGATGGGCTGTGATGGTGGGAGGCCAAGGACTGGATGAGCTGTGATGGGGGGGGGGGCTGGACGGGAAATGGGCTATGGTGGGGGGAGGGGGGAACTTGGACTGGAAA
This sequence comes from Ichthyophis bannanicus, assembly GCA_033557465.1. Taxonomy (NCBI): domain Eukaryota; kingdom Metazoa; phylum Chordata; class Amphibia; order Gymnophiona; family Ichthyophiidae; genus Ichthyophis; species Ichthyophis bannanicus. The sequence goes on along the minus strand of CM066033.1, from coordinate 1,178,091,077 downwards.
TAGGCTGTGATTAGGGGGGCTAGGACTGCAAATGGTTGGGGGGGACTTGGACTGGAAATGGGCTGTGATGGTGGTGGGGGGAACTTGGACTGGAAATGGGCTATGGTTGGGGGAACTTGGACTGGAAATGGGCTGTGATGGGGGGCTAGGACTGCAAATGGGCTGTGACGGTGGGGGGTGCTAGGACTGCAAATGGGCTGTGATGGTGGGGGGGTCTAGGATTGGAAATGGGCTGTGATGTGGGGGGGCTAGGACTGGAAATGGGCTGTGATGGGAGGGCTAGCACTGGAAATGGGCTGATGGGGCTGGAATAGGACTGGAAGTGAGCTGACGAGGGGGCTAGGATTGGAAATTGGCTGATGGGAGCTTGCAGTGGAAACTGGCTGATGGGGGGCTGGAATAGGACTAGAAATGGGCTGATGGGGGCTGGAATAGGACTGGAAGTGGGCTGACGAGGGGGCATGGGAGAATGGGACTAGAAGGGAACAGATGCTGGGTGGGTCTAGAACTATAAGGGAGCTGATTTTGGGGGAGGGCTAGAAGGGATGGAGATGGGGAATGAGAATGGAGAGAGGGAAAATATATTTTGTGTGGAAGGAAAGTCTATGATGGGTCGGGTATTGGGAGAGTAAGAGGGGATTGAGAATGGAAGGGTGAAATTTGAGTGTATGATAAAGGAATAAGGAAAGAAATGGGGGACAGAGCAAAAGGGAAATGATCAGTATGTTAAAGCAGATATATAGAGAGAATGGAAAATATCTAAAAGAGAAGAATGGACAAATGGATAGCTCGCAGAAGACACAAAGAAACCAGAAGAAAGTGACTGGAGCAATTGCAACTGAAAAATAAAATGTTCAAACAGAAGGTAGAAAAATACTTTTTATTTTGAATTTAACTGGAATATGTCTGGTCTGGAAAGTGTGTATTGCTAACATCTTTGCGTTTTTGTTTAGTGTAAGAGGAAATTACTTTATATTTTTATTTCTCCAGTGTTGTACATTTCATGTTTGGCTTTTGGGGTTCCCAGTTTAATTATTATCTTCCTATTTCTAAATTGTGATCCCTTTTTCTTTGTGTGGTGATGGCCTATGTTTGTGTAACCGAGCTGAGGTATTCTGTTCATATAGTTTCTGTTTGATAGTCCCACTTGTTCTCGTTCCCCCAGTGAGATATATTGGTATTCTCTGAGATGTATTGGTTTAATATCTGCAGTGTTGCCTTTTGATAGGTAGGGTTTGGTGCTTTGTGAGTCCTGGTAGTGCTGTTACGATAGGGTGAATTTGCTATGGATTCTAAATGGTCACTGTTTATAGTACTTCCTAATGGGCCTGGCGGTTGTCACTGCAATATAGTAATGTAGAAATCTGTTAGTCTTTCTTTATACGGACACTCATTAAGAGGCATGTTTACTAAAAGTGCATGTTAATATTATGCAACTATTTATGCAAATGAGACTCCTTATGCAAATGAGGTCCCACAATTAATCTCCGCAAATGGCCCCGCACCCCCCTTGGGCTACCCCTGCATCCAATCACAAATGTATTTCATATGCTAAGATTTTCATCGATAATTGATTCTGACAGCTCTTTTTATTTTTACATTTTTAAATTTATTGTTTTCTTTTCAAAAATAATGCTTTTCAAATTACTAAATTAATCAAAGTTTAAAATATTCTTTATCTAAATTTGTATATCCTAATCAATCCAGAAAAAATATTGCAAAACCAGTTCATATGTTAATCCAGTTCATCAAAATCCATCATTAAAAGAGATAAAAAATAAATCGGAACTGTTCCCCATATCCAAAAATGTATGTACTTATCTGCATAATTTCATGACAAAGACCTTTGTTTCACAAAACCTTGCTGCATCAGGGGCCAAACCAAATACTTTCTCTCCAACAATGCCAACAACTTCTTCAGCATAAAAAAGGGATGAACAATTTCTGCTATTAACTCTTCAGTGTCATTATGTTTCTACAAGCCCCCAATAGTTAATGCTTGACCGGTGTACTTACCGCATATTTGTAATGCCACTAAACACACAGAATGTGTGTTAACTCAGCGACTTCTTCATACATGATTTATCAATGCTGAATATGATCTGGCACATATCATACATGTATACATTCCTGGCCAAGAAGATGCTAAAATGGTTGTACCCTACATCGATCTATTAAATTACTTAGGATCTTTTTTATTCTATTGTTCAAAACTAACACTAACATTACCATTGTTAGATTTCCTTATCAGCTATGTGGGGAAAGTAACTTTAATAGAAGCAATTTTTATGACAGTGAGAGTGAATTTTAATTGCATATTTCAACAAAACATGATTTTATCTTTAAAATCTAAAAGTAGAGTTGCTAAGAAAAAAAAACAATTTTCCATATTCTATCATTTGTATTTTGTAATTTATAAAATATTTATCAAGGTAGCATTCTGTTCAGAGGGAGGAGTGGCTCAGTGGTTGGGACAGGTTACCTCAGGCCAGAAGGCCAGGGGTTCAATTCCCACATGGGGACAAGCAACTTTAGGCCAGAGGGACTGGGGTCTCTAGTCCCATGGCCACTCCTTGGGGCCTCAGGCAAGCTACTTAACCCTCCATTGCCACAGGTACACTTAGTTTATGAGCCCTTCAGGGACAAGAGAATAAAAAAAGTACCTGTTAGTATACATGTAAACCACACTGATTCTAAATAGCACAATATAGAAAAGAAATATATAAATAAAGAAAATATTTTTATTGTTGTATAGTAGGCATGGAATAATGTCCATGGAAATTTTTGGTTGGTGAAGGCACACGTGTTATGAAATAATTCCTAAATTTTAAGATGCACTAATGAACAATTGCACAACCACCAATTTACATATTAATAGAACTGATGAATGTTCTAATAAAAACATAACTATAGTGTTCCTTGTCGTGGAAAAGGAAACTACTTGGTCCTATTATGTGGCAAATTATGTAGTCAGAAGATTGACAAGCATGGGGCTGAAAATATTGCCACTGAAATAGTTTCAATGAAAAAAATATCAAGTCAATATTTAGACACTGCAGCTGGAGTTTTTAAATGTAAGCCATGGTGCTTACATAAAACATTTACTACATTTATATGTGCTACTGAATGCACATATAGAGCGGTCAGATCGGCAGCTATCAGGATCACAATGGTATTCAGTCTATTGGGATAGCTCTCCTGATAAATTTAGGATAACCCTTCTCCTGCCCTAAATTCATCCAGATAGCTGACTGAATATTGCCACTATCTTGAGTATAAGCCGAGGGTGGGAAATGAGGCACCTACTAGTCAATGTAAAAAATAAAGATAGAGACCAATAAAATTACATGAATATTTATTTAAACGAAAAACAGTAAAATAGCTCTGTAAGTGGAAAATGGGGTCAACAAAAACAATATGGTATCAAACCTTAAACCCGCTCCGCCTAGCTTTGAATGCAGCCGCAAGAGTCCTCTCTGGATCGTCAAGATCCGACCACATAACGCCCAACATGAAGGATTTGCATTGGCTACCTTTACATGCCAGGCTCCAATACAAGTCATTGGTCCTCACCTTCAAAGCCCTAAATAACTACCCCCCTACGCCAATCAGCAAGCTAGTCCATGGTACCCTGGAAAATAGAAACAGAAGGTCTACTGCACTGAACACATTAGTAGTCCCCAAGCTAATAACTACATGCACAAAGGCTACCTCCAACAGAGCCTTCTCCATATTCGCCCCTTTAAACTGGAATGCACTCCCCCATGAAATCCGTGGTATTAAAAGCCTCTTCCTATTCAGAAAAGCCTTAAAACTCCACCTGTTCACAAAATGTTACCCAGAAACTTCCAGTGATAGAAGCACAACCAGCAAGCTTCCCTCATACCCCAGCCGCCCCTGAACGTCAATACCACAGATATAATAGGTAGTCCCCACTCAAGCCCAACCAACCACTAATCTTCATCTTCACAAAATCAATGCAACACCCATTTATATTAGAGTATTGTACATAGTTTCGAGTTAACATGTATTTAGTTTCCCCGGTTTCGATCCCATGTTCAATTCCCTGTTCTTTGTAAACTCAATGTTGTTTCTGTACATTGCAGTATTTTTGTTTGATGCACACCGCGCTGATTTTAATTGCGCGGTATAGAAGAAATGTTAAATTAATTAATTAATTAATTCAAAATAAAGAGATATTTTTCTACCTTTTGTGCATTTTTTTTCAGCTGCAATTGCTCCAGTCACTTTCTTCTGGTTTCTTTGTGTCTTCCGCTAACTCTCCATCGTCTGCTGTCCATTTGTCTTTTCTTCTCTCTTCTAGTTTTTTTCCATTCTCTCTCTACATCTGCTTTAACATACTAATCTTTCTCCTTTTGCTCTTTCCTCATTCCTATTTCATCTACTCAAATTTTACCCCTCCATTCTCAATCCCCACTTACTCTCCCAATATCCGGCCAATTGTAGATTTGTCTTCCCTCCCACACAAAATATTTTTCCCCTCTCCATTTCACTCTTCCAGCTCCATCCCATTCTAATCCTCCCCCAACATCAGCTCCATTCTAGTTCCAGTCCCACCCAGCATCCGCTCCCTTCTAGTTCCCGCATCAGCCCATTTCCAGTCCTAGCCCCCTATAAGCCCATCTCCAGTCCTATCCTAGACCCACCATCAGCCTATTTCCAGTCCTAGCTCCCCCATCTATTTCCAGTCCAATCCGAGTCCCTCCATCAGCTCATTTCCAATCCCAGCCCCCCATGAGCCCATCAGCCCATGTCAAATCCTAGCTCCCCTCCACTCAGCCCATTTCCAATCCAAGCCCCCCATGAGCCTACTTCCAGTTCTAGCCCCTTCATGAGTCCATTTCAATCCAAACCCCCACCACAGCCCATTTCCAATCTTAGCACCACCCCAACAGCCAATTTCCAGTCCTATTCTAGCCCCTCCATCAGCCCATTTCCTGTCCTAGCCCCCCCCCACTCACCCATTTCCAGTCCTAGCTCCCTCCCCCTCACAACCCATTTCCATTCCAAGCCCCCCCGCGGGATTAACAGAGCCGCGAGAAAGGAAACTCTCGCGGCTCTGGAAGAAGCCCGCGTTCGGGGATAGGCTGCGATGCAGGGAGGCTCTGCCGGGGGGGGGCCCCGCGGCGGCAGCGGCACTCTTGATACTGCCGCGGCACTCTTGATGCTGCCACGGCAGAAGCAGCTGGGTTGTTTTTTTTAACTTGGGATGAAGAATGTTTTTTGTGCGGGGCCCCCTGAAACGCGGGGCCCTGTGCAAAAAACATTCTTGCTCAATGGACGGGCCGTCCCTGCCCAGCACATCACTGCAAAGGTTTCCATATCTGCAGCCGCGGTTATGGAAACCTTAGCTTTAGAAGCAGCGCCCCCTGCTAGACATCTGCAGACATTGACTCGAGTATAAGCCGAGGGGGCCGTTTTTCAGCACAAAAAATGTGCTGAAAAACTCGGCTTATACTCGAGTATATACGGTATGTTCTTCTGCACATAGTCAGCTGGAAAAAAATAATTTTACTGTGAAGTATCATAAACTGGCAGCACTGCTGAATCTGCAAGTTTTAATGCTGAGTTATAACAAACAGGATTCCGTCTTGTTTAATTCAGTCTTTGGTTCAGAGCAGGCCCCATGGTTCAGGCTTATAACAGGAAGTCATGCTAGTGGTTCAGACAGGTATCAGCCCTACAGCGCTCCACACTTTTGGCAACCTTTTTTTCTGAATTTGTTAAACTTTGCATTCTTTAGGCTTTCTTTAAGAGCAAGAAGGCCAAAATTTGTGGACTATGTTTGAATGTAACCATGGTAGCCCGGACCCAGTGCAACCCTTCCTAATTACCTGAAAATGCCAAAAGGGGTCGCTTGTCCCTTCCCTCCCCTCCCGGCAGCCCCACACGCCCATTCATTGGCCCCTGCTGTGTTCCCCTGGTGGGAGTCATTGAATTAAAAAATTGCATGCCGCGGCCAGGCTCTCCCCCTTCCCCCCAACTCCCTCTCTCAGCATCTCCCGCATCAGGCCCCAACCGCAAGCAGAGGGTTCCCCACATCAGGCCATGCACACGATTAAAGGTGGCCGGCTGGGGACCCTGCCCCGTGATCCAATATTTTCGGAGTTCTCAGCTCTGGGTGAGACGGTTTCTTGGATTGAAGCCCCAAGTATTAGTTTTGGGAGCTTCGTTCTACTTGTGTTTTCCTTGCAAACGTATCATTATGTATTGTGGAGCTACATATGCTTTGGTGGAAGTCTCCCATCTGGAAAAATTTCTGCGGGAGTGGCAGGGCGCTGAGAGGGTGGCTGATGGGTAGTTTTGTTTTTCCTCCTTATAACAGCTAGTAATAGCCACTTTATTTGGGTATTTGCATCTGTTTTCCTTTATCTTGAAGGAAGTGGTTCCCATAATGTGGGCTTTTTCAAAGCAAAGTCCCATTCTTTTTCATGATTTCCATTTGGTATATTTGTCAAATTTACAATTTCCACCCTGCACATGTCCAGGTGTTTGTGAAAAATATCAAACACATGAAGACATTGGCACCCCCCACACCATGCTTGGACATGCCCCGGAATGCCTCACTTGGGAACATGTAAAGATTGACGTTCCAAGGTAGAAACATGCAGCCTGCAGCTTTTCCAAAATCATATCCTACACGTGTCTGCAGCTTCCATGTTTTTCTGGTGCCACCGACACATTTAAAACGTGAACAGGGCTTCTGAAATTATCTCCTCACTGTTAAAAATACATATATTCATGGGCACATTACACACATTTATAATTGCTCCTGAGAAGGTGTAAATTTTGCAGCTTCATTTTAGCCACAACTTATGCAGCTTTTCTGGGGGAACTGTATAAGACACATAAGAAACTATGGAGGGATTTGTACATGTGGCGGGGATGTTTACGTGCCAAAAACTTTCCCGACCATTTCCTGAAACACTGCTGTCATGCACGTACTCGGTCCTAGCAGGGGTATCTCAGAACATGCCCAGGATGGTTGGAACAGAGGGGTGGTCAGCTGCAGAGATGTATAAAGCGCATTTAGGAAAGGCTCGAGTAGATTTTAAGTGTTTCCCGGAAATGTCCACATTATTCCTGCTGAAACGTGGAATAAGGCTAGGACATAGGAAATATTCTGCTGTGCTCTGCAGTTTGTCCCATATAGAAGAATCGTTGTAACGCAGTCTCAAAAAACACAAGATGCAGTTACAAAGAACATAAAGCAGAGGAAGAGGAATGCTGTAAGGTAAAGAAACATAAATAAACACCCTTACAGAAATGTTAAGAAGGGCAATAGTGTTTATTCAGGCTATGCTGAAATGTGCTGTTTGTGCTAAAACAGCTGATCCAAGGGATGCTAACAAATCCTGTGTTCTGAAAACTGAGACTGCTGATGTAAGATTAGTATGTGAGTGAGTATGGAAACAAATCATGTTGCAGTGAGAAAGGGAGATCATATGTGCGGTCCTGGGACGTCATGCCATTATTGTATAGTAGCTGTTGGTCATAGGTTTGATTTGGCAGAATTATGTCTTTTGTGACTGCAACTGAGAGTGTGTGGTTTGGGGATAGCATGGGAGGATCTGGTGGGCTCATCTTCAATTCCCAATCTCAGCAGGTGCCAGTGTGATAGGACAGCCATACATCAGCAATGCCAGGCACTGGGAGGCATGACTGATATTGTGCCAGTATCCCCCAGATTAAGCCATGAGGCCTACATCATTCCCCAGTCCAGTATCTATGCAAGCTGTGAGAGTAGTGATGTATCTGGAGGCTGGCTACCTGCGTATGAAAACAAAGGGATCCCCCTCCCATGCCCACACAGCCCTGGCAAGGGGAGCAGTGCCACAAAGCAGACTGTGGGAAGGCAAACAGGGTTGTCCCACAGATAGTGGATGTATACAGTCCAACATATGCCACGATGGGACAGGTGTAGCTGCTGTGAGAAATGCCGATACCCAGATATATGGGGATCAGATGTCATAACCAGAAGATCATACTACTACCACTACCGCTACAATGAGGGGCGGCCCAAGGGGGGTGCGGGGCCATGTGCGGAGACTCGGTGCGGGGCCTCATTTGCATAAATATTTGCATAATGTTACCATATACTAACTTTTAGTAAACATGCCTCTTAATGAGTGTATGGATAAGAAAGACTAAAAGATTTCTACATTACTATAATCCAGTGCCAACCACCAGACACATTAGGAACTACTACAAACACTGCCCATTTAGAACCCATAGCAAACCCGCCGTATCCTAACAGGACTACCAGGACTCACAAAGCACCATACCCTACCTATCAAAAGGAAACATGCAAATATTAAACCAATACATTTCAGAGAACAACAATACATGACCTACTGGGGAAAGAGAACAAGTGGCAATGTCAAATAGGAATTACATAAACAGAATACCTCAGCTCAGTTACACATGCAGAACATAGACCATCACCAAACAAGGAATCACAATTTAGAAACAGGAAGACAATAATTAAACAGCGAATCCAAAAACCAAACTTGGAAAGTACAACACTGTAGAAATAAAACTATACATTAATTTGCTCTTGTACTAAACAAAGCGCAGACGTTAATGATGCACATTTACCAGAGCTGACATATTCCAATTAATAAATTCAAAATAAAGAGATATTTTTCTACCTTTTGTGCATTTTTTTTTCAGCTGCAATTGCTCCAGCCACTTTCTTCTGGTTTCTTCGTGTCTTCTGCTAACTCTCCATCGTCTGCTGTCCATTTGTCCTTTCTTCTCTCTTCTAGTTTTTTTCCATTCTCTCTCTACATCTACTTTAACATACTAATCTTTCTCCTTTTGCTCTTTCCTCATTCCTATTTCATCCATTCAAATTTTACCCCTCCATCCTCAATCCCCACTTACTCTCCCAATACACGGCCAATTGTAGATTTTTTATCCCTCCCACACAAAATATTTTTCCCCTCTCCATTTTACTCTCCCAGCCCCATCCCATTCTAATCCTCCCCCAACATCAGCTCCCTTCTAGTTCCAGCCTCACCCAGCATCCATTCCCTTCTAGTCCCTGCATCAGCCCATTTCCAGTCCTAGCCCCCCATCAGCCCATTTCCCAGTCCTAGCAACCCCCCAACCCAATACCAGTCCTAGCCCCCCCATCAACCCACTTCCAGTCCTAACCCCCATCACCCCATTTTCAGTTTAAGCCCCCCTATAACCCATTACCAGTCCTAACCCCCCCCCCCCATCAGCCCACTTCCAGTCCTAACCCCCATCAACCCATTTCCAGTCAGCCCCCCATAGCCCATTGCCAGTCCTAACCCCCCCCCATCAGCCAACAGCCCATTACCAGTCTTAACCCCCCCATAGCCCATTACCAGTTCTAACCCCCCCAACAGCCCACAGCCCATTACCAGTCCTAACTCCATCAGCCCACCTCAAGTCCTAACCCCTCCCCATCAGCCCATTTCCTGTCCAAGCCCCCCAGAGCCCATTACCAGTCCTAGCCCCCCCCCATAGCCCATTACCAGTCCTAAGCCCCCACAGCCCATTACCAGTCCTAACCCCATCAGCCCACCTCAAGTCCTAACCCCTCCCCATCAGCCCATTTCCTGTCCTAGCCCCCCATAGCCCATTATCAGTCCTAACCCCCCCATAACCCATTACCAGACAGCCCCCATCAGCCAACAGCCCATTACCAGTCTTAACCCCCCCATAAGCCCATTACCAGTTCTAACCCCCCCAACAGCCCACAGCCCATTACCAGTCCTAACTCCATCAGCCCACCTCAAGTCCTAACCCCTCCCCATCAGCCCATTTCCTGTCCCTAGCCCCCATAGCCCATTACCAGTCCTAAACCCCCCCCATACCCCATTACCAGACCAACCCCCCCATCAGCACACAGCCCATTACCAGTCCTAACCCCAACAGCCCCCCTCCCGTGTTAACCCATCCGCCCCTTCCCAGTCCTAGCCCCCCCTAGCCCACGCCCAGTCCTAACCCCCCCCAACAGCCCACAGCCCATTACCAGTCCTAACCCCATCAGCCCACCTCCAGTCTTAATCCCCCCAGCCCATTTCCAGTCCTAGCAACCCCCCCAACCCATTACCAGTCCTAGCCCCCCATAGCCCACTCCCAGTCCTAATCCCACCAGCCCATTTCCAGTCGTAATCCCCATCACCCAATTTTTAGTTTAAGCCCCCCATAGCCCATTACGTCCTAACCCCCCATCAACCCACTTCCAGTCCTAATCCCATCAGCCCATATACAGACTTAGCTCCCCCATAGCCCATCACCACTCCTAACCCCCCCAGCCCCCCCATAGCCCATCACCACTCCTAACCCCCCCAGCCCCCCCATAGCCCATCACCCCTTCTAACCTCCCCCAGCCCATCACCACTCCTAACCCCCCCCCAGCCCAGCCTAGCCTAGGGAAATTAAAAAAAAAAAGCTGTCTGCTGCCGCTGCCGGGGCCGCCGCGGCAGAATCGAGTGTGCCGCGGGGCCCCCCCTGCCCAGCAGAGCCTGCCCTCCCCTGTATCACCTCTCTCTTTGCAGCTGCAGTCACACGCACCGGCTTTCAGAGCGCGTAGGAACTAGTGTCCCTTTCGTGGCTCTGGTAAGCCCGAGGGGGCTGAGGGGAACTTCCCCTCAGCCCCCGCGGGCTTAACAGACCAGCGAGGGAGAAACTCCCCTCGCGCTCTGAAAGCCGGCGCGTGTGACTGCTGCTGTAAAGAGAGAGATGATACAGGGGAGGGCAGGCTCTGCTGGGCAGGGGGGGCCCCGCGGCACACTCGATTCTACCGCAGCGGCCCCGGCAGCGGCAGCAGACAGCTTTTTTTTTTTTTTTTTTTTACATTTTAATTTTAGATCAGAATGTTTTTTGCGCGGGGCCCCCTGAAACGCGGGGCCCTGTGCAAAAAACATTCTCGCTCAATGGACGGGCCGGCCCTGGCTACAACTGATAATTTGTATATACAATGTTGCACCGACACACCTTAAAAATGGTCCCTGCTCAGAAGAGCTTACAATCTAGTCAAGACAGACAACACAGCAGCTGTGGACAGCATATATTTAGGGGGAATGGTAAGGAAACACAAGGGAACTTAAGCAGATCGGATCCAGAAGCAGCAACGAAGAGGTGAGAACTCAGCCTGGATTTGAGAACAGCCAGAGAGGAAGCCTGATGTATAGACTCAGGTTGTTTTTTCCAGGCATAAGGAGCAGCAAGGTGAAAGGAGCAAATTCTGGAGTTGGCAGTAGAAGAGAAGGACACAAATAGAAGCAATCTGACAGACGCGCAGAGTTCTCAGGGAGGAGTGTATTTATTCGACCTCCCCTCCTCTCTGGACCAACCTCTCTGCTTTCCTATTTATAATAGGTGTTCCTTTCTTACCTACTGCAGCCTCTTTGGTTTATTGTACACCGCCCTGATGCTTTTGCCTGGGCAGTTAATCAAGCAATGGAATAAAGTAAAATAAAGTATTTATTTATTTATTTATTTAACATTTCGTTTATACTACTTTTCATGGTATCAAAGCAGTTTACATGGAACTCAACTAGAATGAGCGTATCTGATAACATGTAAACATTTTTACAATGAGGTTATAGGATTAATGGGGAATTGTTACAGATTAGATCACGATAGTGGTAGGGGGATACAACTTATATACATGCAGAGGTATAACGGTACGTACAGATCCAAAGGCTTCTTCGAAGAGGTGAGGTTTTAATTTTTTCCAGAAGTCATTTAGGTCCTGGATAGTCCTTAATGTAGACGACAGTGAGTTCCATAATGTAGGACCATAGAATAAGAATGCTCTTTGGCATACTTGACTGTGAACTTTTTGTTTTCAGGGCTGGGATAGTGAGAAGATTTAGATATTGTTGTCATTATAATCTTGTGTCCAAATTCTTCTGAATGAGTGGTTGCAGACAGGTTGCTGTAAGGTTCTGTATCATTTTGAATGTGGCCATGATTGCCTTCCTGCACCAACCTCCAGAACCGCTGGATGACCCGACAGCCCCACCACATGTGCAGAAAATCTCCCTTTTCCCCACAACCCCTCCAACACACCGCTGACCCCTGCCCCCCTACCCATGCCAGCCTACTCGGTGTAACATAGGCCCCATGTACTATTTGCAATTGTGTTTGCCTCCAAGAAGTGACCGCCGTAGTCTGGTAAATAGCCGCATATATCCTTTGCCACTGACCCTCATCCCATTCTGCCCCTACCCACTTATGCCACCTTTCCCTATGTCCCTGCCCCCTCTTTATCCTCTGTCCCATCCATCAAGACCCTGTATATCTTAGAAATGATCCCCTTATCCTTATTCCCCTGGAACAGCACTACCTCCATCTCTGTGCTGGGCCGGCTGAGCAACCACCGATTCTCCCCCGTATTAATAAAATGCCTAATTTGAAAGTACTGGTAAAAGGGTATTTTTTTCTGTGTTCTCCTCTCCAGCTCACTGTGAGTGCACACCCCTCCGTACTCCATACAATCCCCAAATTTTCCTATCTTCCCCTGAAGCCAATCCGACCCCCCCAAAGGGAAAGAAAGCGCGCACCCTGGTCCATGCCAACAATGGACTGGGAAACCACCTCCTACCCTCCCCCCCCCCCCCGCTGGTAAACCCTCTACATGGCCCCCAAGAATGGGTGTTCTTTCCCCTTACCCCCTTGGTTCCTAGTCCTCTTCTCCTCCAGCCACTGAGCAAATGACAGGACCCCCATTAGCGTCCTTTCCAGGTCCACCCACGCCGCCTCCCCACCTCTACGGTAGTGATCCCTCCAGGCCCTAAGGATACTTGCCTGGCAGTACCACCGCAGGGAGGGCATCCTAACTCCCCCTTTATCCTTAGCCATCCGAAGCTGAGTTGCCTTAATCTTGGCCTTCTTCCCCCCCCCCCATACAAATCTCCGCAGCTTCTCCTCCCATCTCCCCCCCAGGGACCGCCACCGGCAGCTGCGTGAAAATATACAAGAACTTTGGCAACACACTCATCTTAAAGGCCTCTATCCTGCCCATCCAACTCAACTGCAGGGATTTCCAACTGTCCAATAATTTCCCGATCTGTTCCCCCATCGTCTGATAATTAAGCTCATATAGCCTCCAGGGGTCCTCCGATATCCGGACCCCCAAGTATTTAAAATGCCATGGGGCCCATTTAAATGGAAAGTTCACGAAGACCTCCCTCCTGACCCCTCCCAGGGCCATGGCCTCCATTTTGGCCATGTTCACCTTGAATCTCGACACCTCTGCGAACCCCTCCAACTCTTCCACCAGCGCCGGGAGGGAGTTTACTGGGTCCGCCATAAATACTAACATATCGTCAGCATACAACAGAATCTTATGCTCCCCCTGCCCTACCTGAACTGGTTTAATTTCCTTTCTGGTCCGTATGCGAACTGCCAGCGCCTCAATCGCTATCGCGAATAGTAAGGGGGAAAGAGGGCAGCCCTGCCTCGTCCCCCTCTGCAGGTCAAACCACTCCGAGCACTGCCCATTCACCAATATCATGGCCGTTGGGTGCCTATAAAGGGCCCTTAACCCCTGCACAAAGCTCTCACCCAGCCCCATCTTGTCCATCATAGCAAACAAAAACTCCCATTCCACCCGATCAAAAGCCTTCTCTGCGTCCAAGGCGACGCACACTGCTGGTATTCGTGCCTCTTTCACATAGTGGAGAAGCCCCACCGCCCGCCTTACATTGTCCGCTATTACTCTCCCCTGTATAAAACCGGTCTGGTCAGGGTGGATCAAGTCCGGGAGGATCCCCTCCAACCTACCTGCCAAGACCCTCGCATATAATTTTGCATCACAGTTTATCAGTGCGATTGGTCTATAATTCTCACATCTGTCCGGGTCTCTACCTTCCTTAGGAAGGACCACCACATTCGCTTGTGACATCGTCCCCGGCAGCGTCCCCACCTCAGAAACCCAGTGAACAGCCTGGCCAAAAACGGTGCCACCTCTTCCCTCATTACGTGGAGGTACTCCGCAGGGTATCCGTCCTCCCTTGCTGCCTTCCCCCTGGGGAGCCACCGAATTTCCCTCAGGACCTCCCCCACCTCAATAGGCCACCCAAGCCAGTTCGCCTGATCCTCACTAACCCTCGGGATGTTCATCCCTTCTAGGTAGTCCGCTATTTTCTCCCGACAGGCCTCTTTCTGTCCCGTGTACAACTTCTCATAAAACCTCCGAAAGGCCCTACATATCCCCTGGCTATCCGCCACCCTTTCCCCTCTCTCATTCCTAACTTCCGCCACAATCCTGCTTTCCCGCCGTTGCTTGAGCTGCCGTGCAAGCAGCTTCTCTGCCTTGTTCCCTCCTTCCATAAGGTTTCTCTTGGACGCCCGCATCAACTTATCCAACTCCTCCAAATCCAACCTGTTCACTCTCGCCCTAAGCATGGCTACCCGTACTCGAGCTGCCTTGGAACCAGTCCTGCTATGTTCCCCCTGCGCCTCTTCCAACTCCCTCATCATCGCCCGTCTCTGTTCCTCCCTCTCTCTCTTCCTCTGACTCCCCATCTGCATCATCAGCCCTCTCATGTACGCCTTCCCACTATCCCAGACCGTGGCATCCGATACCTCCCCATTGTCATTCCTTTCCAGAAACTCCCTCCAGGCCTTCTTAAGCCGCACTTTCCCCTCCTCTGACTGAATCAAAGCTATATTCCCCCTCCAAACCCCCTTCTGCCCCTCTTCCCCTCCCCCTCTGGGCTTCCATTCTCCTGTAACCATACCGTGGTCTGAGATAAGCACTGGATGCAATTGCACATTCCCCAGGGCTCCCAACTGTCCCTTCCTCCCGAAGAACATGTCAATCCTTGAATTACTCCCCAACCTGGGTGTGTAACAGGTAAAGCCCCTCTCCCCAGGATTCTCCCACCGCCATATGTCTACCAACCCCCAGTCCGCCATACATTTCCTCAACTCCCTCCCCTCCCATTGATGCTTCTCCCTCTATAATTAGACCTATCCTCCGGACCCACCACACAATTCATATCACCCCCGATGATCCACTCCCCCTGGGCATGTTTTTCAAAATCCTGCAGTGCCTTCCTGAAGAAAGACCCCTTCGGCCCATTGGGTGCATACAAATTCAGAAAGGACACCTCCTTCTGATCCACCCTTCCCACCACCCAGACTACCCCCCCCCATCTTGTCCCCCCCCCCCCCCCCCGAAGCGTATGGAACAAACTTCAATCTCTTGTGCACTAGAATCACCACCTCCCTCTTTTTAGAATTGTACGGTGCTCCAAACAGTTGCTCAAACCCTTGGGCCTTTAATTTAACCTGCTCCTCCTCTATTAAGTGAGTTTCCTGCAGCATAGCTACCTCAATCTTGTTCTTGGCCAGCTGTGTGAGAATCCTCTTCTGCTTGATAGGGCCATTAATCCCCCGTACGTTATACAATACAATACAATTTTATGTCCCCCCATCATAAGTGTATCTCCCTACCGTCCACCCCCCCTCTCCGCTTCCAGCCCCCAGAGACAGCATCAGCTCCGGCACCCCCTCAGCACACACAACTTGCACCACCCATATCCCCCCAAACTGTTCAATCACCCCCCGCCCATCACATTTTTGTTGTTTACGGACCTCCATTAGCCCCTCTCCTCCCCACTCCAAACGCTCCCCTTCCCTCCCGACCCCCCCTCCTCCCATCCCCTTTCCCCCATATACCGCTTCCTCTACTTCACAAAGACATAACCACCAAGCCACCCTAATCCCTTAGTGGAAGCCTAACAAGCATATCAAGCAGTCCCTACATATCAAACCTCCAACCAATGTTTCCTCTAATTTTCTGTAGGCTGTGTGCGCATAAAATATCAGCTGTGCAGATTTTGAAGGAAGGTTACATTTTTTGTGCGCCACATAACGACACTCGGAGTTATATACTTTAAAATTTGACTACACGTCAGAATACAATATGTACACCACATTGATTGCACTAGGAAATATTGTAGAACTTGTGAAAACTGTAAATACACAACAACTTTTAAATTTCAAGACATCTGTGTTGTTTCCTATCAGAATCAGAACCGTAATTTTTGTGCACTCTGTTGTAAAGTATGTGCGCTCGCTTGGCAGGGTTTGTGCGCGCGCACACGCGCACAGCTTAGAGGGAACAGTGCCTCCAAACCCTCCCTGTAACAGTCCAATACAGCTCATATCTTCTTTTCACTCTCCGGGGCTCTGCCTCCCGCCGACCTCGCTGCTCGCCGGATGCTGGTCCCCCTCTCCATTCAAACATGCCGTTCTCTCTCTAGGTGAGCTCTTCTGGGACTTTAGGTATTTCTCCAGCAACTCTTTGGAGGCAAAGAACAGTCTCACTCCATTCACCAGCATCGTTATCCTGGCCGGGTACCATATCGCAATCTGTACCCCCTGCTTCGCCAACTGGTCTCTCAGCCGCAACAGATCCTTCCGCCTCTTCACTGTCTCGGAGGCCAAATCTGGGAAGACATACACAGTCCAGGCTTTATACTGTACACTCTTAGTTCTCCACGCTGCTCTGATTACATGTTCCTGGTCCTGGAACCGCAGCATTTTAACTATAATAGCCCGTGGGTTTCCTCCCCTCTCTGGTCTAGGCCGCAGTTCTCTGTGTGCCCTTTCAATTTCGAACTGCGGCGTCGAGGGAGGGTCTGGGAAGCAGGTAGTTAACAAATCTTTTACAAAAAAGATCACATCGTCCCCTTCCGCCCCCTCTGGGACTCCGAAGATTCGCAAGTTGGAGCGTCGGTCTCTATTTCCATATCCTCCGTTTTTGCATGCAGCCAGCTTAGTTGCTGTTGCAGCGAGCTCACCACGCGGTCCGTCGAGGCCTGGGTATCCTCAGTCTGGCTCACTCTGCTTTCAACTTCCTCCAGACACTGCCTGATTGTCGCAAATTTCTCCTCCAGCTGCCCACAGACTCAGTCCACAATCTCCTCCTTCGATTCCCAGATTTCTCGGAGGATTGCCGCCAAATCTGCATGCTGCAGATCTTCTTCCTTCTCCCCACAACCTCCTCAGAGCTCCTCGGGGACACCGGTGCCGATTGCGCACCCGCACTCGCCGCCACTTTTTTCCTCCACTCGCCTTTGCCGCATACAATCCTTTAATGGTGGAGCCCGGCTTGAGCTTCACCACCTTCGGCATTTTTACCGCAAGGGGGCCAGGAGGGAACCTCTCCTACCTCGCTTTTAGGGGTGCGGGTCAGGGAGCTCTCCTACACACATCTCACCTCCTTCGTGGCTAAACCGGAAGTCCGTACTTCATTGATTTTTATTTGTTCTGGAGGAGCGTAGGATTGGACTCTGGATATAATAAGTACTTCTGACTTGTTATAATTGATTGATAGGTTGTGGTCATCCAGCCATTCTGCTACCTTTCTGAAGCATGATTATATTGAGGTGTGTTCCGGGTTGTTGGTATCGAAGGGGGTGTATAGCATCAGGTCGTCAGCATAAATGTAATAGTGTATTTTATGTGTCCATAAGATTTGGCAGATTGGTTGGATGTATAGATTAAAGAGTAAGGCTGAGAGGGAAGATCCTTGAGGTATGCCTTGAAGCTGTTTAAATGGTTTGGAGGTCTTATTCCCTATTTTCATTTGTTAGTGGTGGTCAGACAGGTAGGACTGGAACCAGGCTAGAGGGGTATCATTTACTCTTATAGACCAGCCTGACTAATAATTTGGCATGGTTTATTGAGTCAAAGGTGGAAACTATCCAAAAATATAAGGATGAATCCTTGCTTGAACTGTTCAAGCCTGTGAAGCAGGGTGTTATTAGTAATGTGAGCATGGTTTCCACACCAGGAACAGATCTAAAACCATGCTGCTGCATGTCTAGAGAGGCAGAGGAGTCTATGAAGTCTTGCAGCTATACTTGGATGATTTCTCAATTATTTTCGCTAGGAAGGGAATGGTGGAGATGGGTCTGTAAGAGGTAGGTAAGTCAATGTCAGCAAAGGAGTTTTTTAGAATAGGTCTTGAACCTCTGGGAAAGTATGAGGTTTAATATTTTGAGAAGGGATGGTGTGAATTCATTTCTGGTCATCTTTATCCACCAGACAGGGCATGGGTCGTGGGGAAGTTGTGGTATTGCGCATCATGAGTATTTGATTGAGTTGTTCTGCTGAGACTGCTGTGAATGTGGTCCAACACTGTATGTTGTTTGATGTGTTCATAGGTGGGTGGATCAGTGTCATTGAGTCACTCTTGAGTGTAAGCTTGTCTTGGAGATATGTGGCAATGGTGGTGCATGCATGAATGATTTTACTATTTTGAACAACTCACTGGGTTTGTTTAATGATTTGAGGATCAGGTTAGAATGGTATTCCCTATTATGTTTGTGTATTAGATTGTTGTATTCCTCCTGTTTTGTGATGTATTCTTTTTGATGTGCTGGGTCTCTAGTCTTTCTCCAGTGGCATTCAAGCTGTCTTAGCACATGTTTGGCTTTTTTAATTTCACTGGAGTACCAAGGTGCTGAGTCACGTGGTTTTCTTTTCTCTATGGGGCTATTGCATGTGATGCAACAGTGTTGTTCATTCTGTCGATGAGTGAAGTGAGGTCAGTTATGTCTGAATCGAGTCATGATAGGATGTGTTTCAGCAGAACTTGTTTATTGTATTCCTTGAATCTATGAAGTGTTTGGGCTTGAGATTGTTTTGCGGTGTTGTAGTTGAGCAGAGGTAGGTCAAAGGTAATTGCATGGTGGTCTCGGCTGTTTCTCGACTGTATAGCTGGGTCATATAGGACATGCAGATAGGGCCATGCAGGTCAAGTGCTATGCACTCTTTCAGGCCACTCTAAGACCCTCACATAAGGGCTGCACCCAAAGGTCCTTTGGCATGGCTCTTAGGTGAGGGACCTCATGGTGAAGGCCCACCTGGAAAGAGGGGAGAATAAGAATGAGCCGTTGGCAATTGATGATGCCTCTTTGGAGGCAGAGGTTACCAGTGGCTCGATCTCAGAGCTGCAGTTCCCCATTGGCTATGTGAGCTCCTCAGGAGGTAGATCAGGGGTCTGCAGGGGCCGTAAGGCTGCAAGAGAAGGAGGCTTCTGGATATGGTGGCTCCCTCAGCAATCCTCCATGCAGTGTGCAGGAATCAGGGCCATCAGCAATTGATGATGGCTTTTTAGAGGCGGAGATTACTGGTGGCTCAGTCTCAGTGGTGCAGTTCCCCATGTGCTGTGTGAGCCCCCAGGTGGTAGATCTGGAGTCTGCAGGGGCCAAAAGACTGCAAGAAGCAGGAGACTGCTGGATATAGTGGCTTCCTTGGCGATCCTCCATGCAAGTATCAATCTGAGATCCCCTAGTATGATTCCATTGCTGGCCTATGTTGACAAATGATTTCAAAAGGTTCTTAAAGTAAAATGGAAGTGGGGGAGTAGCCTAGTGGTAAGAGCAACAGTGTAAACCAAATAGATGTGGGTTCAGTTCCCACTGGCACTCCTTGTGGACTTGGGCAAGCCACTTTACCCTCCATTGCCTGAAAAAAGGCCAGGCAATCCACTTCTAGTCATACCTTGCCAAGAAAACCAGGGGTTGCTTGCTCACCAGGAGATAGCATTGACTTGAAGGAACTTAAAAAAAATGACTGACCTCCCATACAAGAAAATAAATCAGTGAAGACATGGAGTCCGATTCAGGTAGAGGCACGTCCGGGCCGTCTGGACGGTCCCAAGCAAGATGAGCCCATTTGGACCTGTTTCTGGACTGTGGGAACAAAACATTCCCATGGTAACCAGAATCAGGCCCAAGGATGGCCCAGCGTGCCCCTGCTGCCTATGGGGACGCCCTCTCTGCAGACTCCTGTATCTTCAGCTCCCCATTTTTTCCCACAGCCCAACCTACAGCTGTCCTGCCATGCCCTGGATTGGGCAGCAGGGACCCCCTGCACCCAGCCCTGGCCCCAGGGTGGGGGGGATCACTGGGCCCGATTGCCAGTTTTGTGCTACTTAGTCCATCTTTGAGGTGGAATAAGCAGCACGTCTCCATGGGCCTGGCAGGACATACAGGGCAGTGACCTGAATCAGCCCTGTACATCCTGCCGGGCTGGCCCGCCCCCGCTCCGCCATGATCCTGTCCCCCGCCTGCTCTCCCTTGTCCTGATGCTCAGGATATATGGGGTAGCTGGAGGGGGAATCGGGCCCAGATGGATTGCAGAGCTGCATGTCATGCTGTGCTTTTGCTTTCAAAAGCAAAAGCATTTGGGTATCATACAAAGGTCATTGTAATGGAATTCAAGAGTATGAGTTTTGCTAAAATGAGGATGTAGCTTAAGGATACATTAGCGGGATCTATTAAATAGAAGAAAAGTATCTAAACTAAAGGAAGCTATTATGAGGCTAATTTTATGACAAGGATCCTATGTGAGAAGTCCATAGACAATTATTTTATGAATTTTTCATAAAGGCAACATAAATATCTATGCATCTATATAAACTGGGTTATTACAATGACTCCCAGTAGCACACAAATGCTGTTACACAACTTCATACTTTCTCTTAAGAAGGTATAAATGTCAGTGTGTACTTTATGGATAAATCCATATTTTATAAGATATTCATATATAACACAAGTCTACCCCTCTTTTGCCCAAACCTCACTACCCTGACAATTCTAACATGTAGCACACGTATAAATACGTGCCATCTTGTCGACACACATATTTATACATGTGAATTCATCCACACAATTTTCTAAGACTCCTTTTCTGCATGTAAAACATACTTAATATGTGGAAATGTCTTTATGAAATTACTCCCTATCAGGGCTTCAGGCGCATGAGCACATTATCTCATGGTTTGGAAAGTCCATCCTTTAAGAGGCTCCCATTTTGCAGTGCATATTTTCTCCCGATTTGAAACAGTTGCAAATACATACAAGAAAAGAAGATGTAGGAATTTGACTTCCCCACCCCTGATTCCCCGCCATGTTTCCTATGTTTAAGGAACTCATTTTGTGATCCACATAGTTATTTAAACCCACAAGAGGGGGCACTTTTCAAAGATGCTTCCTATCACTTGTAGAAAGCTTTGAAAACCGACTGCCCTAACACTTAACAAATCTTACAGAGGCATCTTTCAAACTGTATGTTGGTACAAAGCCTGTGGGTACTTTTTAACTGCAGACTTTGCCTGCAGCTGTCTAGTGAGCGTATATTCATACTGCTTCTTTGAAACTTACCACAGATACAAAGTACCTGAGGACATTTGCACCTGCTTTTTTTGGGGTACCTTTTCATAGAAAATGATGAACAAAAAGTTGAAAATGCAAGCTATGCATACTCTCTATGCAAACACGACCCAGGAATGTCTACACTTAATGCAGCTGAAAGTATATGCAATGTTAGTTGAGTTGAAGAAGGGAAATTGTCAGACAGATGGCTTATGCAGGTAAGTCATTGTTTGTTTAATTGGATTTGGGGTTTTTTCCTTTTCATTGGTATGCGTAAGATGAGGTATATTCAGATGTAGTAGGTAGCTCCTTGTTCCCTTAGGGATTGCAGACTGACGGTTTCATTTTCTTATGCACATTAACTGGTTAACCGGAGTTAATGCACTATAATGTAGGTTTATTTGAGTTAAGGACCTGGAGGGTAATTTCCTAAACTTCTATGCAGTTAACACGTATTGCCACACATATAAATGGGACCTATATTATAAAATGAAGTATGCATATATTTTACTTTATAAAATCAGGGCATAAAGACAAGCTTCAATGTACACGTGGCAGTCTCGACATAAATGTCTGTATCTAGATTGGTCAGAAATGTGGATAAGTTATACTATTTGATAACTTATGCATGTAAATTTAGGCCCCACCTATGCTCTGCTCAAGCTCCGATCCTGTACACACTCAAACTGAAAATATACACAACAGGCCTTACACATGTGCTTACAGAATAATGACCACCTAAAGCTCGCATGTAAGTGACCAATCACATGCATATGTTTTTAAAAATAGGGACATATGCACATGCCCCTAATAAAATCAGTCCCATAAAACTCAATTTTATATAGGTTGTCTAGATTAGAAAATGACTTTTACATCAGGCAAGGCTCAGGCAATGAGAACTATTGCAATTTTTTTTTTATTTTTCACTGAAGAGGAGAAAAGCAGACAAAATGTCTGGAAGTGCACAAAGAACTGATGGTTTAATATTCAGGCTCTGGCAGCAGTCAACATTTTTCTAAACTTTGGCTGCCATAGGTAAAATCTCTGGCTATTCAGTGCTGGTATCTGGATGCGACCTAGTGCTAAATCTGCAGATTTAAGTGGTCTTTTGTGGCACTATCCAAATAGTGGCGATATTCAGCAGGAAGAGGGTAGGAAATGGACAGCGAAGGGCCAGGAAAGTTGGCATATATGTCATTGTTTGTTATATGTTAATGGCAAGGTAGAACTTTACCTATACCCTCAGAGGCATAAGTACGTAATTCTTCCCACAACATTGTCACAGCTGCTATGCTCCACGTGCTGATCCCCTTTAACATGAAAACATTACCAGGGAGGATACTGCCTCCAACACTCATTCAATTTTGCTATTAATAGCAAAACCTCATGGTCTCATAAGGTCTTATTCAAAATGAATTTTTACCATTTTAAAGGCACATTTTAGAAATGACATCTTGTTGCAATCTGGGATGTGCAGATCAAAAAGTATGAAGAAAGACCGGTCATGCGCAAGTTTCAACCCCATTTCAGAAATGTATATGCCCCTAAATGGATGTTGGCGGTCATGGCCACATAGATGTCCCTGCAACACACTTTTAGAATGGGGATGTCTATCCCATGCTGTATACAGCAGAGAGGTGCATCATCGTGTCAACCAGAAAGCAAGCATCCGTGTTTCCCTTCCATTTTTGTTTTGGTTGTGAAAAGTATTGCGGATATCAAAGTACCTTCTTCTCTTCTCCCTCCAGGTATTTTGGTGGCAGGAATAGACATGGATGGTACCTCTGATGGTTGCAGACATGTTCGCTGTTTCTGAAACTGGGCACGCATGTGTATCTTTCCTGAAATGCTATGGACACATCTCTGCCATGCTGCAATGAGACATGGACATGTTTGCCCTAGAGATGTTCATTTTACCTGGCTTTCTAAAATGCCACCAAGAACGTCTTTGGAATTTGCACATCTACAATACATGCCCATTTTTGGATGCCAACCTCACTAATAGGACTTCTAAAATGACCCTATTGTGTAAAATTTAGCTGTATTTATATACCGCCTTTCATGGGTCAAGGCGGTAAAAAAAACATGCTGAAAAGGATTGGTCTTACATAATATTACTTTTAAAGTTGATTTGTAATATGTTTGCTAAAAGTTGAGCACAATACCAGCATGATTCAAATACCTGATGTTGCAAGCTGAATGTCATTTTCTTTTGCTTTTTTTAACATTTTTTATTGTTGGGATCCAGCTGGTCTAGTTTCATACAATACAATATGCACCTGTAACATTTTTTTTTAATATTCCATTTGGATCTTTAAATAACAACTTATCCAAAAACTGTTATTGTACAACCTTCTTTAGCAGCCCCCTTACACAATTCTATACTGCCTGAGTCACACCCTCTTTCCATATCTACTCTTTTGTCTCTTATAGAATTCAATGGGGAGAGCAATTGCCTCCCATGGGCCTTTGTTTCCTCTGTGCCTGTAGGTGTGTGCTGATCCCCCTTTTTTTGCTTGTTTTTCTCCCCTCCCTGGATCCCTATTCTATACCATTTCCTGTATACCCCCCATTCCTCCCCTCCCCCTTGAGGGCCCCCACATTCTATCCTATCATGGAGGGAAACCCCTCACATACCTCCGTCCACATCTGGGCATAGATTTTCCGCACTGCAGAACATTTCTCTTTACAGTCTCTCGTTATCCACTCATTCATCTCTTGCATTTTCTTTCTCCATATCCCTGGGTCTGGTGCTGTTGGGTCTGTCCATTTTTTTCTGTATTTTTGGGGTGGCTAGAAAGACTCTATCTAGTACTGTGTATCTTGTTAGTTTTTGCCCCTTCTCCCCCATGGTGTAGTGTTGGCTCTGAAGGTATGCAAAGAAATGTGTGTTTGGTATTTGCCATATATTCTGCATTCTCCCAAATGTTGGGGAGTTTCCCTTCACCAATTCCACTATTTGGCCAAGATGTTGGCATCCTCTGCATACCCATTCCCAGAATACCTTGTACTCCAGGCCTGGAGGGAATTCTGGGCTCCCCACTAGCCGGTGAAAGGGTGATTCGCCCTTTGCTTTCACAATTTTGCACCTCCACCAGTACCATGCTTTCTGTAAGGCCCAAATATCCTATTCCTTCACATTGCTTGGTTATATCCCGTCTGGCTGTACTGTATTAAACTTAAGCAGTTATAAGGTGTGCCTCCTGCATTTAGCAATCTGGGCAGCGCATACCTCTCATCTTGCATTTGCAACCCATACACCCAGCGCACTAGGACTGTAATGTTTTATATAGCGAAATGTTGAGTAGTCGTACCCCTCCATCTTTTTTCCCCCGTGTTAGGGTAGAGTAGCCAATCCTTGCCTCTCTTCTTCTGCAGAGAAAAATGGTGAGAGTACTGCAAGAGTGTTTTTCTTCCTTCCCCATTGCCCATAAGGGAAGCATCTGCATGTAGTATGTGTGGGAGCATGACTATTTTCACTAGTGCCACTCGCCCCAAAAATGACAAGGGCAGCTCACTCCACTTCTCACATAACCCGTGCATGCTTTCCAATTTGTCCCTAATAGTTTTTGGAATACTTTGCTGGGGTCTGTGTGCAGGAAAATTCTTAAATATTTCAGATATTCACTTGACCATTTGAGTGGAAAGTCTGCTCTGTTTCGACACTTACATTGCTGCGCTGCAAGCATGTCCTCTGATTTCCCCCAGTGTATTTTTAATCCTGAGAATGCCCTAAATTGGGCTATAGCCTTCATGACCTTTCCAATATCTTTGCTCGTGTTGTTTAGAAAGAGCAACATATCGTCGGCATACAAATTGATCTTAGCCCGTTCCTTCCCTATTTGGATCCCCTCCCATCTTCCTGTCTGCCTGATCCATTGGGTTAGTAGCTCGAGGGTTAGTATGAAGAAATGGGGGAACAATGAGCATCCCTGCCATGTATTCCATCTCAGTGGAAATTCTTCAGATAGCCAATCATTGGCTAGGATTTGTGCTTGCGGACCTTTATATAGTATGCGTTTCCGTTCCAAAAATGATCCCTGTATCCCAAAGTTTTCTGCTACCCAGAACATATAGTCCCAAGAGACATTGTCAAATGCCTTTTCTGCATCTAGATTTACAATTACTGCAGTTTCTGTGAGTTCCTTGGCAGAGTATAGTACCGTCAGAGCCTTCAGGATATTGGTGTTTGCATAGCATCCCAGGATAAATCCCACTTGGTCGGGGTGAATTAACTTGGGCAGGTAGTTAGCCAGCTGATGGGCCATTATTGCCACTATCAATTTTACATCTTGGTTAAGTAACGAGATAGGTATGTAAGATCCCACTAGTGTGGGATCCCTCCCCGGTTTAGGCAATACTACCACTATTGCTGAGTTTCGTCTACCTCCTAGTTTGCCTCTTGCTAGTGTCTCAGAGCACTGTGCCAGAAAAGGTGCCACCATTTTGTCCCCTAAGCATTTATAGAATTCTGCACCTAAGCCATCTGGGCCTGATATTTTAGCCAGCTTTAATGCCCATATGGCCTTTGTTACCTCCTCGGCTGTATAGTGAACATTAAGTATTTGTCGCTCTGTCTTTTCTAGTTTCGTGAGGGGTAGATCTTTGAAAAAACCTGCTCGCTGGTTCTCATCTCATGCTCCCTCCCCATATAAGGCTTTATAATATGCATGAAATTGTTGTAGAATATCTGTGGCGGAAGGGTGGTCCCTTCCATTGGGGTCTCGTAGTTTTGTGATTATTCCCTTTCGTTTTTCCAGGCTCACTAGTTTTGCTAAGAGCTTCCCTGATTTGTTACCCCACTTGTATAGTTGGCATTTATACATGTGGATATCTCCCTCTGCTCTTTGTTGTAATAGTGCATTGAGCATTTTTCTTATTTCAAGATATTTCTCTCTATCCGCTACCCCCAACTGTATATGTTGCCTCCGAAAGTTGTAAAGCTGTCTTGAGAGCGCTAGTATTTGCTCATCACTTTGCTTTTTCTTTTGGGCCACATATGGAATGATTCCTCCCCCCCCCCCTCACTGTTGCTTTAGCAGCCTCCCATAGGGTACATTTGTCTATTTCTTCTCCCAATATTGCTGCCTTGCTCTTTGCATGTGATTGTGGAAATCTCTGTCTCTATATAGTGTGAGGTTCATATGCCATAGTCTACATCCCTCCTTCTCCCCTCCTCTGAGCATCCTGACCTCTATCCATCCGGGATTATGGTCGAAGAGGCCAAAGTCCTTGATTTCTGCCTTATTCAGTCCCCAAATCATATCTGTGGTTATAAGTATGCAGTCTAACCGTGCATAACAATGGTGAGGTGCAGGGTAGTGAGTGAAGTCTAACTCTCCCAGATGTAGAGTCCTCCACGCATCTATTAAGCCCAGTTCCTCCAGCAGAAAATTAACCTCTTTTTTCTCAATCTTTATGGCATTTGTTCTTGGGGGTTTACAGTCCTCCATACAATTGTGCAGAAGGTTAAAGTCCCCCCCAACAACAATTCTGTATCCCTCAAATCCCGTTAAGTGTGCCATCACTTTTATGAAGAAGCCATGATGGTATATATTGGGTGCATAAATATTGCATAGTGCTAATTTCTGCCCTCCTATCTCCCCTGCCATTATGTGGAATCTCCCTTCTTGGTCTACTATGCTATGATGGTGTGTGAACTCCACTTTTTTGTGTATTAGCATGGCCACCCCTAGTTGTCTACCATTATATGAGGCTGCTCCCATCTCTCCTACCCAACATGTGTGTAACTTTGTATGTTCCTTTTCCATTAAGTGGGTTTCTTGGAGAAATGTGATATCTGCTCGTGCTTTGCGGAGATAATTTAGGATCTTTTTTCTCTTTATTGGTGAGTTTATGCCTGCTATGTTGAAGGTTAGAATGGTTATTTTTGAGCTATCCAATACCTGAGCATTTTCAGTGAGTGTTTTCAGTGTGTCCTATGTCAGATGATGCTTTCTCTCTTGCAGACGGCTAGCGCCTCCCAGCAGAGCGACGACCCCCCACCCCCATCTCTGCCCATGTGTGAGTGTTTGTCATGTGTGGAGTAATTCCCTCACCTATTCTTCCCCCCCCTTTTCACTTTTCCCTTGTTCCCTCCCTTCTCTTCCCCTTTTCTCCTTCTCTCTGCTCCCCAAACTTCCTTCACTATGCCTGCTTACACCACACCCTTCTTCCCCCTACCCCCCTGTGATACATCCATCATACATTCATTCCTTCTCCCATTCATGCCTCTCTCATTCAACATGCTACATTCAAATACCCCTTCCTATGGTGTGGCATTGTGCGTTCATTCGGCTGGGCCCCAGGCTTCGTCATTGGCACTATTTCTGTGCAAGATCTCCCAGTACAACCATTGAAACCATCCATTATAAGGTCCAAGTCTTTCTCCTTGGTCTGCTCTGCTTTCCAATGTGAACCATAAAGCATCAATAGGCACAATTAACTTGAACCAACAGAAATTCCTTTCTCCTGTTTCTCATTTCCCCTGGTTTTCTCCTTTCCCTTGGGGTAATTGGTCCATGAACGCATTAACCGCCGTTTCTGATTCTAGGTTTGTGGTCACATTGTTGTAAGTCACTTGCATTTTGGCTGGAAACTGTAATGCAAATTGTATGCCCCATTTTACCAATTCAGAGCAGTATGGCGCCAAAGCTCTCCTGCTCTCTGCTATCTTAGCCGAGTAGTCATTGAAGAGCAAAATCTTGTATCCTTTGTATTCCAAGCTGCGGTTGTTTCTGTATAGCCCCATTAACTGGTGTTTCTCTGTGAAACTGAGAATTTGGGCAATCACCAGGTGCGGCCTCCCTTTGTTTTCTTTTGGGGCCTAGTCTGTGGAGCTGCTCCACCACCATGTGTTCCATTGCCCCAGGCAATCCAAGGGTTTACGGCAGCCATTGCTCAACTACTGTTCAAAGTTCCTTTTCCGTGACTGTCTCCGGGAGCCCCACCAGTCTAATTTTGTTTATTCTGCCTCTGTTTTCCTGGTCGTCTACCTTTTCAAGAAGCTGTTGGTTACTGTTCTCTAGTGTTGCTATTCGTGCCATCATGTCTTCTGCCCTGGACTCTTGTTGCTGTACCCTCTAGTCAATGGTATTCAATTGTGTCAAGTGCCCCACTAAGGTACCATTATGATCATCAATGGTAGTCTGGAGCCTTGTCAGCCAGTCATCTAGTGCCGCCATGATGCTTGTTGTGATCTCTCTGACCGTTTCATCCAGGAGTGCAGGAGTTGCCGTTCTCTGTTCTGTCACCATTTTTGTTCCTTCCTCGTGGCCTTTTGCTGTGCAGGTTGTTTTTGCTGGCATACCCCGTTCAGTGAGGGTCTCAATCTCTGCCTGCATGTTGCCCAGCCCAGTTACCGTTGGGGGGAAAGTGTTGGGGGTATCAGAGGGTCTTTACACTGTCTTTATTGACGCTTTTTGCGTTTTTTTGAATGATTTGGAGCGGAGCTCAGCTCTCGGGCATCTGCTCAAGCTTCCGTCATCACATGACCCCCCTGAATGTCCTTTTCATGTGAAAATCAACTCTCCACACTCTGCACAGAGTGCAAGCGAAATGTATAGAATCTTAAGCTTCTAGTACTTAGGTATGTCTTGTTAGGTTGAAAGCCATAACAAATTCTGAGGCCAAGATGAGATGACAATAAGAAGCAGTTAGTATCCTAGCAGCGTGTAGCTTGTGTAGAAGTACATGCAGAAATCACTCCCACTGAAAGAAGCAATTTAACAGAGATTGCATGGATATTGAGCAGTACATGTATTACAGTTTAAGCTTCTTTCACATGGATTAACTTAACGTTCCATCTCTAGTTCGGAATTAAATGTGTTAGGTTTAGAAAGTATTTTTTTGAGTATTTGAAGTCTTTATTATGAATTACTAAAATCACAACAGCACAATACTAACCAAAGAGGAAAGAGAACAATTCGGGAGAAATTTATATGAGGAGCCTCCAAAGAACAGCATAGAGAAGAAAATGGAAAGGCAAACATCAGAATTATGTAATGACCTGAAGTGTCAATAAAGAGCTGGAAATTAGTTTAAGAAGAGTCCCAAATTGGAAGAGATTTGGTCCTGGTGGTGGATCCAATTTTTTTGCTCAAACATTTATCATCTTTCCATCAAGACTTGGCAAAATACAGAAATGAATTAATCCCACAGCCAGAATTAACATTACAGTGGCTAGCAACAGAAACACACTTTTCTTCCCAAAGGAATGTATCTCCCAAAATTATGGAGCAATAATAAATTGATTCCCACTGGCTGTTCTTGTAGCCTTGGGTAAGTCACTTTACCCTCTAGTGGCTCGGAAGAAAAGGCTTGCCAATCTACTTCCGGTCATACCTTGCCAAGAAAACTCAGGGGCTGCTGGGCCATCAGGAGTCAGTACTGACTTACAGCACTTTAAAAAAAAAATGTTCACTTATAATCTATAAGCTGTTCACTTCAATAAAAAAATTATAGAATATAGAATTATATTGATTTATTAGCATTATTGAAACAGAACAGAAGGGCCATGAAAGGGAAGCATAAGGAAAAAAAGACCAGCTGATATTAAATAAGACTACTACAAAAATACTTTCTGATAAATATAAAATAGGCATTCACACTCACCATCCATTCGCTCACTGGCAAACATTGGCCGCAGCTTTATTCATCATTCGAATATTTAACAATAACATCGCAGATCAACAGAAAAAGGGGTTGGGCTAGACGGTGTCATCCTAGCCCCAGCATTAGTCCATATTTCTGTACTCTCCTCTCCCGCCAAACACCTCCGCCCCCCCCGCCCCACTCTGCAGCCTGCGGTGATGCCAGACTGAGACTTGCTTACCCTATGGGAGTCTTCATGTAACTGGGGACCGTATCTGGTAGTGGCACCAGTGCTGTAGTAATCCCAGTGCCCCCATCCCTGTCTTCCTCCCCGCCCTTTCTAGGAATGATGGAAGAACTTAATCCTAGGGGGACGTCGACCGCCTCTAAATCCTGCCAAGGGCAGAGACTGCACCTTGCATGTCTCCGCCTCCACCCACCAATGCTGCGGCCTGAAAGGCCTTATTACACCCCTCCAAAACATCCTGAATTGAACCGATAAATATATCCTGACCAATATCCGACAAATGGACCCTATCCGGGTAGAACAGCCCCAGGCAATCAACTGCGATTAAGTCTTGAACCAACACCAGCCCCCTCAATAAATTAATGAATTTGGATACTTCTGCATTCACGTGCCTCCTCAAATGCTCTACTGCTTATGGTCAGAGGGCATTGCGCCACAAGCGCTTAGGAATTATCTGCGACCAAATAACTGTCGCAGCAGTGAAGTAACAACGTATTAAGAACATGGCCATCTTCATTTGTTGGATAAGATCCACATCTTTTACTGTACAAAGATCATTGCCCCCCAAATGAACCAAAATACAATGTTGTTGATTATATTGCCGGTCCTCCAGTAGCACAGGCAGCAGTTAGGACCACCGCATCCCTCAGAGGCACAACCACTGTAGCAGCACTCCTGATTCAGTAAGGCCTAGATTAAAGCTCCATCTGGATTTGGACACTCTCTTCCTTGCCCAGAAAATGAACGAATGCCCACACATTCAGAGGAGGAATTCCCACTGCTGCACTCCTGGGGAAAAAACTGAAAGAAAAGGAAGCCAAAAAAGCTGTGAAAGAGCCCAGTTACCGCACATATCTCTTATATGCATTGGACTTCCAGCATCCTACATGCTGAATCACTGGTGCTGGGAGGCCCTGTGCAGCCACCAGCAATACCGCGCCAGTGCAGAATGAATGCATCCCAAATGCCTGCAGTGGGGAACCCGCTACCCCCAATCCCTGCTTCAGAATGGCTGCAAACTGGAACCAGGTATGTGGATCCCCTTGCTCATGGCACAACCAAAATAGCCCCCCCCCCCCACACTGGGTGAGAACGTAAAAAAGGTCTGGGCACATCGTACCAGACAGAAGAACAAGTTGGAAACTCTCCGCAAACGGACCCACGTGCCATGTCCCACCTGATCTATCTTGCTATACTGTATTCAAAACTGCACCTCCTCCTCCAAAAGCACCACATCAATTAGAAGTCCCTGCTCATCCAAAGAGGACTTAGAAGTGGCCACCAATTCCCCCATTCTCAGTGCTGCAAAGAACGCAAAGGCTAGTGTCATGCTGAATAACTCCACTTCAGAAGGGGCAGCATACACAGGGGGCAAGACTGCCAACAGAGCCAATAGCGTTTCATGCCAGATGGGTGGATGCACCGGCTGCTCCACCGAGAATGACTATGCTCTGGCAAAGACTTTAACGAGCTTCCGGACCACAAAGGACTGTGTGGAATCAGGGAAACCTTGTAGCTTCAACCAAAAAGCCACACTCGCCAAAGCCCTGAGAGAGCATGCGGTAACATGCGCTGCTCCAATGCTACCTACCAAAAATGGAAGACATCGTCCTGCATGATCCATCACCCTCCCACTGGCAGCAGATTCAAGAAATGTCACCAACCAGCTGCATAGGCCGTCCATGTATTCGCCGCCAAAGCCACCATCAACAAGCTTTACGGGCTCTTCGGGCTCGCACCGATCTTGTTATTAGATGGGCAGATAAGGGGGGAGGAGTTGTCCTTTGGAGTCGGGAACAATATTGCCATGAAGCACATCGTCAATTATCTGATACAACGGTTTATGAGGTTTTAATGACCAACCCTACTGCACTACTCCAAGATCACATTAAAAGCATAACTACACAGGCGATGAAGGAAAACATCATTTCCAAGAAAGAATGGCTTTATTTAAACCCTTCTGATCCTAATGTTGCAAAATTTTATTTGGTTCCCAAAGTTCATAAAGATCTTGTTAATCCGCCTGGGAGACCTATAGTTTCCACGCAAAATTCTCTGCTTGAACCCTTGTCAGTTTACCTTGATTCTTTTTTGAAACCTCTAATGATCTCAATTCCATCGTTTATTAAAGATACGACCCATTTTCTGTGTATTTTACAGGATTATAAACAGTTAGTTCAAACGTCCAGTATCATTCTAGCAACTTTAGACGTTACATCTTTATATACGGTAATCCTACAAGGAAAAGCTCATTCCGTGGTAATGGCAGCAATTCGAAGCAGAGGGATCTGTCTGTTCAACATTTAAATTTTCTGTCTGAAGTGACCACTTTGATTTTGAATAATAATTTTTTCAGTTTTGAAAAAGTTATGTATCATCAATTATCGGGTGTAGCTATGGGGGCCACCTGCGCCCCTTCAATTGCTAATCTCTATATGTAACATTTTGAAAGTAAATGGATTGACGTTTCCCCATACAAAGGATTCTTGAAATTATGGAAACATTATATTGGTGACATTTTTTTGGTATGGCAAGGTACAACAGCTAGTTTACAAGAGTTTTTTTTACTGGCTTAATACTAGAGAAAACAACCTCAAGTTTACTCTTACTTATCACACAGAACGGATTACATTTCTAGATGTCCTTATTAGAAAAACAATGACAGGATGGGACACTTCAGTATATAGGAAGAACACGGACAAGAATACATTTCTGCACTATAGTAGTGCACACCCAGTGCAACTACGGAATAGTCTACCCTTATCACAACTGCACCGATACAAAAAATTTTAAAATCCAGTCAAAAGGATTAAGAGAAAGTTTCCAACAAAGGGGTTATCCGTTCAAGGTAGTAAATAAAGCTTATAAAAGAGCATTGTTTGTTAATCGGGACTTGTTACATCCTCCCATTAAAGCACTTTCTGCAGAAGAAGATCAGCAGGTTAACCTCATTACGTCATTTTCTCCGTTCAGCAGAGCTCTACAGAATAGTATTAGGCGTCATGCGAACGTCTTGCATAGTGTTCCAGGTCTTTGAGCACTATGGAGTTAGATGTGTTTGGAAACGACAAAGAAATTTTGAGTCCCGCAGTCCTTCGGCCATTATCATGTATTCAAAATGAACAACCAAGAGGGCATGCAAAGTGTGGAACTTGTAATGTTTGTGTGATTACTGAAGAATTGACAGAATTTAGTCATCAAAATAAAATTTATCAATTGAGAAGTTCAACATCTTGTACATCTACACATGTAGTATACTGTATACGCTGCCCATGTAATTTAGTTTACGTAGGTAAAACCACTAGATCTTTTAAAGTCCGGATGAATGAACACAAAAGTAAATTGAGATGTCAACGACGAGAAGCACCCATTGTAGATCACTGTATGCAGTTGCAACATGTTTTCGATGATTTAAAATGCTTTTGCATTTCACAGATAGCTACAGCACAATATGGCAGAACTAGGGAACAGGCTTTATTATATAATGAACAACACTGAATATACCAATTAAGAACGACAATCCCTGATGGGCTGAATGCTCGGATTGAATGGGAAGCATGTTTCTGAGTGATCAATTTCCCACAGGTGTAGGCTGCATTTTTGATCTATTTTAACTAACCCGCATGCGCGGCATTGTACAACTGTTGATGAACGAAAAGTGAGCGAGCTTCTAGAGGAATGTAGTCAGTTAAATCATAGGTATAGTAGTTTTGTTTTCCTTTAAAGTTTTGTATACAGAAAACAGTGGAATTATTGAAAGCCGGTACCTAATGAACTTGTTTATTTCACAGTGTTCAATACTATTCCCCTGAAGAAACCGCACAAGTGAAACGCTGAAGAAAGTGCGCCTGATAGCGTCAGGTTGAGATTTTAACTGACAATCAGACTCACCTTTAAAAGCTAAGCACGGTGTTATTTTTATAACATAAGGTTAAAATAAGTAGCTGCATTGGTACAGGTCATTGATGTTTGAAGGGTGTATAGTCCATTTTGACAGAACGTTTTCAAGTCAATGGCAGCCCGAGTATTCTGAGACCTGTCAGCTATCATATATCAGTTACATAGTTTCCAGTCTTGAATAAGATACATTCAGGTCTTTCAGGTTGTAATACAGAGTATCATTTGTATGATTACCATCAACAATCTGCCAAGTGATGTCCCACCAATTCTTTGGGATCTGGGAAGGGACAGCATCCACGACTGGAGCCAAAGCCTATAACCTGGCCCACTGCAAATGAGATAAAGCATCCACAGCTGAATTATCGATCCCAAGCACATGTTTCACCCTCAACAATAAATTGAGCTGTAGGCACCGCAGGACCAACTGTCGGAGCAATCCCACCACCAATAGGGAGCTCTCAGACTGTCGGTTGATCGCCAGCACCACTGCCATATTATTTGAATGCAAGAGCAAGCTCTGATTATGCAGGTACTCAATCCACAGCAGCAAAACCACCCAAAAGGGGAACAGCTCTAACAAAGTAATGTTGTGGCACCGAACCTGGTCCCTACATGCCTCGGGCCAAGCCTCTACACACCATACCCCACCAAAATAAATTCCAAAACCGATTCATCTGGAGGCATTCATATACAGTTCCAGATCATGACTGGACACCACCGGCGATTGCCATTCGCACATTCCATTGAAATCCTGCAAAAACTCCAACCAAATACCCAAGTCCGCCTTCACACCGCTACTCAACCGAATAAAGTGATTCTTCTTCTGCACTTCTCAAGTCACGAATGCCAGCCTCCCTGTGAATGCTCTCCCTAGTAATTCCTGCATCGGCCCAGCATCAACTTCGACCAGGACAGCGCATGCTGAATAAAATCCAATTTGGAGACCTTCTTAGCCGGCAATCGAGATTCCATACTTACAGAATCCAATCTGAGAAAAGTGAATGTGGTAGTGGGACCCTCCATCTTTCCTTCTGCCAATGGCACACTCAAAACCTCTGCCAACTGCTGAAAGATCCCCAACAGCCCGCCACACTCCTGGGACCCCACCGGAGCTACCACCAGTAAGTCATTTAAATAGTGCACCATTATGTCAGACTGTGTCGCATGCTGGAATGCCCAATGGATGAATTGCTAAAAAGCCTCAAAACAGACACAGGCCACTAAACATCCCATGGGTATGCACTTGTCAACATAATACCACCACTGGAAATGAAACCCAAGCAGATAAAATGAATTAAGGTGAATAGGGAGCAGTCGGAATGCCAATTCCACATCTGCCTTTGCCATTAGCGCCCTCTGCCCCACTCTCCAAAGAAGGCTAACTGTGGAATCAAAAGAGGCATATCGTACTGAGCAAAGAGCCGGGTCAATAAAATCATTCACACTCAGCCCCACCGGATACGACAAATTATGAATGAGTTGAAACTTGCTAGACTCCTTCTTTGGCATAACTCCCAATGGGGACACCACCAGATTCCGCAGTAGAGGATGCTTGAAGGGGCCCACGATTCTGCCCATCTCCAGCTCCTTCTGCAATTTATCAGAGACAATCCCCTGGAGCCGTGTCACCGAAGAGGAATTACACAGAGAAACACAGAGGTGGTCCTAAAAATGGAATCACAAACCCATCCCGAAAACCCTCACGCAACAACTGGGCAGCAGCCCTGTCAGGATAAGCCTGCAGCCAGTCCTCCAAGGCCACCCGGTTAATGGGCAATGGAACCTTGTCCAGGGACCATTGACAGAGGTGTGCCACCAGGACGAGCCTGTCCACCTCTATGCAGGCCCTCCCTTTGTGTGAAACATTACAAGGCTGGATTCCCCCCCCAACGCACACTGATACAGATCTGCACTTTCCGATGGAGTATCTTTCCTCCATTGGCAATCTGCTTTGGAACTCTGCTGGTGACTATCCTCCAGCTGGTCTTCCTCACTGAACACCAATTCTCTTCTGCCCCTTTCGCAAGGATGCCATCCCCCTTTGGCCCTCTCAGCACCCCCGTTTGTGCTTCTCCTCCATCCCTGCCCTGCCCGCTGCCCGCTCCCCTGCCCTCTCCCAACTCTCCACTCTCCCACACCCATTCCCGTTTTCCATGCGTCCGAGCCAGCCCTGTCCTCCCATAGCCCTCAGCAATCAAGCATGCGGGCCACTTAGCCTGCCATTGGGAAAGTCTGTGCCCCAGTGGCATGGCTGCCTTGCCCTCTTTGGCCTTGCATGGACCCATGAGCCAGTGCTCTCCTCAGCACTTTCCCAAAAAAAACACCGTCACTCAGCCTGCACCCCTTCACAACCCCTTCCTCCACTCACAGCCCCCCGCACAACCAACCCTGCAACCTTGCCTCCTACTTTATCCTGTCTGTACCCCACTCACCAGCTCACTGCCCTAGAAGCAGACCAGCTGCCTTGCAACCTTCACTAAATCCTAAATGCCCTCCTGTCCTGTGAAGCTGACCAGCTGTCTTGCCACCCTCCCCCCTCTGTCCAATTTGAGGGGCAGTAGGACCCCCGTGGACACCCCTAGGACTGATCACAAACCTGCTGCTGCTATCGCTGGACAACACCTGGCCCCAGTCGCCTTACCCTCATGCCACTGTGATTGGCTCCCCGTGCTACCCCTGCCTGCCAGAAACCCTAACAGCCACAGGTCAGCAGCACTGACAGAAGCCCCCTCCCAAAGCAACATGACTAGGAAAAAGACACCGTAAGTCACGACCACTACCGACCAACTGCGCTGCTCCTGCTTCTTCCTTCCTCAGGCCGAGCCTGCCAAAACTCACACTTCTGGTGAGTTTGCACTGTCTCGACCCACCTCCTCGCGTACCTTCCCCTTCTGTCCCGCCAGGCCCGATCCCTCTCCCCCACCCCTGAGTGAATCGAATGGATGGTGGCTCGGTCCAAGTTACCCACCCCACTCCTCATTCACTCAGAGGGGTGGGAGCTAGGGCATGTATATTAAGTAAAAGTAATCAATCAGTAAAGAAAAGCCAAACCCTTACTATAAAATAGGTTAACTATAAAAAAGCTTTTGATAACATTGCATACTCTTAGATAATAAATTATTTTGAAAGTTGTGAACCCTGCATTGATCAAGTAATTTAATGTAATATTACATTTCTATTTTGTTTAGCCAACCAAATCACAACAAAATAAAATATCTAAAGAAATTTTATGCATATGTAATAAACCTAATGTAACAAAAATAATTATAAAAGGTTAAAAAAATAGGCAACCCCAACTCCTTACATCAAATAATATACATAATCCCTAAAAAACTGTAATAATATAATAAAAAGCTATCTAGCCATTGTTCATTAAATCTAACCTAAAAACATCTAAATAACAAGCAAACGAAAAACCTCTCTAAATCCTGTTATAGCTCAAAGAAAGTTTCTAATAAAATGGTTCTAAGCAGCAGTTCCAAATTGTCATGTCTTAAGTTGCTTATAAAACAAAACATAATCATTGTTCTGCCTTAAAGTAACCAGTAAGGCATTCAACATCAAAGGAGCCTGTCTCCAAAGCAGGAACATCCCAATCACTAGGAGGACAAGGCACCCACCTAGGGTGGCACAATTTGGGGGATGGCACAGTAGTCATTGTGCTCAACTAAGATCAGTATAGCCAGCATAAGGCCTTAAGCACTGCCACCTCCCACTCATTCCAAAACAGGTTGTTCAGAGGGGGGTGGAACTCATAAGTCCTTGAGCATGCACAGATACTCAAGGCACTATGCTGGCCATGCTGACTTTCACTTATTGATGAAGACCCAAGCACAGGAGTGGTGACAGCAAGGGAGAAGTGATGAGGTAAGCCTGGTAGTGGGAAGGGAAGTGAGGAGATGCTAGAAAAATGGTGATGGAAGGAAGAGAAAATGCTGAACACCTGTGGGGGCATAGAAAGAAGAGCAAATGCTGAACATCTTGTAGTCTAACATCCAACAGGTAAAAAAGTTATTTTTTGTTGG
Source organism: Ichthyophis bannanicus (assembly GCA_033557465.1). Classification (NCBI taxonomy): domain Eukaryota; kingdom Metazoa; phylum Chordata; class Amphibia; order Gymnophiona; family Ichthyophiidae; genus Ichthyophis; species Ichthyophis bannanicus. The sequence goes on along the minus strand of CM066033.1, from coordinate 1,178,053,128 downwards.
ATCCATTACTGAGGTTGCTATAGATCAGCGTCCTCCAACAAGTCAATTTTCTCTTTTCTAAAAAGTGACCTTGATGTGTTTTTCTAAAATCCCAGGCAAAAAAAACACCAATGCGTTCCGAACTTATCTTGTTATAGTTTTGCTTCAGGGCAATTGCTTCTATGGATGGGTTTCTTTATCACTGGATGAGCAATTCCTTCAGAAATGTACAAACTGTGAAAAGGGAAGCCCTTCCATTAACTTGAGTGGATGTGCACTTGAGAAATGCAGAAAGGTGTTCCTATCTGTGTTGTTCTTATATACAGTTGTTTCCCACCCATCGGATTGTCTAATCACTTGAACATCCAGAAAAGGAAACTTATCAGCATGATAATTAAGTGTAAACTGTATATGGGGCTCTAATCCATTTAACCAGATATGAAACCACAACAATGATTCGACAGACCCCTCCCAGATAAGGAAAATGTCATCAATGTATCAACCCCATACTTTAATCCGTGATCTGAAAGGGGAGTCAGGTAACCATTTGCATTCATACTCCCCCTCCATTGCAAACTTGTTCATCCATAGTTGATTATAAGGTTAAATCTCAGGGTTTAAGGGTGGATTTTAGGGCAAGTGGTTACCCTGGTAAGACAGTCGATACGGCTTATCGCTGAACATTACATAATAATGGGGATTGGCTTCTTCAGCCTCACAATGGTAGAGTGGAAGATGATGATATATGTGGGAGCTTTATCTCCCAGTTTTTCCCCCTTTAATTCTCAGATTCAATGCATTTTGCGTAGGCATGCCAACATTTCGCAGGCAGTTCCATGACTAATGGTTAAATTTCCTCAATGTGTTTGGTCTAGGGATCAAAATTAAAAACAATATTGAGCCCTGCTTACTTTGCCCATTAGCTTTTACTGAAGAGCTGCAGCCAGGCCATTGGATATGTAGGAATTGCTCATAAGAACATAAGAACATAAAGATATACCATACTGGGTCAGACCAAGGTCCATCAAGCCCAGTATCCTGTTTCCAACAGTGGCCAATCTAGGTCATACGTACCTAGCTGTTTCCCCAAAAGACACAGGTTCCACAATGCTTGTACTGGGTCAAGCATTGATATCCTGGGTCCCTTCTTAACAATGGTTTATGGACTTTTCCTCCAGGAACTTGTCCAAACCTTTTTTAAACCCAGCTACACTAACAGCCTTTACTACATCCTCCGGTAACAAATTCCAGAGTTTGCTTACACATTGAGTGAAAAAATATTTTATTTTATTAGTCTTAAATAGTTTAGATGTAGCTTTATTGCATGTCCCCTAGTCTTTCTATATTCTGATAACGTAAACAATCGATCTACATTTACCCATTCCACTCCGTTCATTAATTTATAGACTTCTATCATACCTCCCCTTAGCCGTCTCTTTTCCAGGTTAAAGAGCCCTAACCTTTTTAGCCTTTCTTCATAGGAATATCCTTCCATCCCCTTTACCATTTTGGTGGCTCTTCTCTGAACCTTTTCTAATATTGCTATATCTTTTTTAAGATACGGCGACCAGATTTGCACACAATATTCAAGGTGCGGTCTCACCATGGAACGATAGAGAGGCACTATAATATCTTTTGTTTTATTTTCCATTCCTTTCCTTATGATACCTAGCATTCTATTTGCTCTCTTGGCCGCCGCTGCACACTGGGCCAAGGGTTTTAACATGTTATTCACAATGACGCCTAAATCTTTTTCCTGGGTGGTGGCTCCTAATGTGGAACCTTGCATTGTGTAACCATAGTTTGGGTTGTTCTTCCCTAGGTGCATAGCTTTGCACTTGTCCACATTAAATTTCATCTGCCATTTTGATGCCCAGTCTTCCAATTTATCAAGATCCTCTTGCAATTTTCCACTATCCTCTTGGGTTTTAACAACTTTAAATAGTTTTGTGTCATCTGCAATTTTGATAACCTCACTCGTTATTCCACTCTCCAGGTCATTTATGAATATGTCAAAAAGCAGCGGACCAGCACAGATCCCTGGGGTACACCACTATTCACCTTTCTCCATTGGGAAAATTGGCCATAACCCCTACCCTCTGCTTTCTATCTTTTAACCAGTTCCTGATCCACAGTAGTGCACTGCCTCCTATCCCATGACTCTTTAGTCTTGCCAAAAGTCTCTGATGAGGGACCTTGTCAAAGGCTTTCTGAAAGTCCAGATACACTATATCAACCAACTCACCTTTGTCCACCTGTTTATTCACACCTTCAAAAATACATAAAGATTTGCAGATCTTCTTTTTCTAAAGCCATGTTGTCTGTCTCCCATTAGGAAATGACTAACTGCATGCTGAGTAATTTTATTCTTTATGATGGTTTCTACCATTTTTCCCAGTACTGACGTCAGGCTCACCGGTCTGTAGTTTCCTGGATCAACCCTGCTCCATTTGCTCGATTTCATTGGAGATTACACAATTTTCATATGGGGGGAGGGATTACAATTTAAGGAGATATACTATATGTAATTCTTGTTATGTTGTGTATTGTATATGCTGCTCTTGTGTTCTGCTTTATGTAGGAAAAACCATACATCCTTTTATAATCAGGATGAGGGAGCACAAAAGTAGACTAAAATGTAGGCATAAATCAGCCCCAATTATGCATCATTGTCTGGAGCTGGGCCACCTATTAGCAGATTTACAATGTTTCTGTATTGATATAATAACTAGCAGAAGGAGTGGTTTGAGTAAGAACAACTTTTAATTACATGTGAGCAGAGATGGATTTCTAAACTTGTAACGGTGTTTCCTGGAGGGTTGAATTCCCAAATAGATTGGGGTATGTGTATGTGAGGAGCATTAAGGGTGAGTTTTCTTCTGCCCTCTGGGTGAGGTTTGTAGTAGTGGTATACTGAGTATGGTTCCCTTTAAGAGAATCGGTAGGGATCGGATATGAAGGCACATGTGCAGCATTTTTTAGAACTCTTTGGTGAAGATTTGTGATACGGATGAGTGCTGTATGGACCATGGAGTACAGGTACTGGGGTTTTTTATATATGGTTTGTTTAGGGTGCCATAGGTTTTCAAGTATGCTTGCCTAGATGCCTTTATAGCTGAGAGTTTTTTGAAAACTTTATTTCTGTTCTCTTCATAGCATATTGTTTAAATATACCATCTCCTGATGGATGCAGCCAATTGGCAAAATGTTATTTGGACAACCTGAGGGGGTGTTGGGATGTGAAATGCTACCAATGATAATATAAATACTGCCGAAGTGAAGCAGGATGCAAGCCTGGGGCTTGGGAGCGCCAGAGGGATTGTGACCACTTATAAGCAAATGAATTGAGTTAAGTATCGTGTAGCTATTTCTTTTTGTGTGAGAAAGTATCATGTAGTTGTGCTGTGGAGAAGGTAAATGATGATTAATTTTGAAAAGGAAAAGTTCCTGTTGGGTCGTTGATGTTCTGGGGATATGAGAAAGCAGAGATATTTACAATGCTATTCACAACTAAGTCCCCTACTTCTGAGACCACTTTTTTTCCTTCTCTTTTTTTCATCTTTTTTGTTTTTTGTAATTTTATGCTATAAGGTGTGGTGAAAATAATTTGAGTGTTATAATATATATATGCTGAGCAATCTCTTTCTCCTCTGGCTTTAACTTCTCTGCATTTTTGGACAATTTTCATAGTTTCTTCAATCATCCATTTTGGCTGTTTTTACTTTTTTACCTTTTGTAGAGATTTCTCATTTTCTTCCAACACAACCTTCTTGATGTCATTCCATAACTTTTCTGGAGCTCTGTCATTTGTATCTAAAGCAGCAAATCGATGTTGCGGGCAGTCTTTAAATTTTGGTGGTATATTGTCAAAGTCATATTTTGCTATATCCATGAATGGCTTGCTCTTTTTCAACTTTAACTTGAGTTTTCATACTAGTAGTTGGTGATCTGTACCACAGTCAGCTCCAGGTTTTGTCTTTGTTGATGTTGACTTCCACAGATTTAGTCAATTTGATTTTTGTACAAACCATTGGGTGAGGTTCATGTGTATAGTCACCGTTTGTGTTGCTGGAAGAAGGTGTTTGAGATGACTAGATCATTGGTCTTGAAGAATTCTATGTCTTTCTGCAGCTTCATTTCTGTCATCAAGTCCATATTTTCCAACCACTTTGCCTTCTTCTTTGTTGCCAACATTTGTGTTCCAGTCACCCATGACTATCAGGATATCCTGTTTGCATGTTCTGTCAATTTTAGCTTGTACTTATTCGTAGAAATCATCAACCTCGTTCTCTTTTGCAGCTGTTGTTGTGGCATATACTTGAATTATAGTTGTGTTGATGGGCATTCCTCATAGAGAAATATAAATTAAGCATTCACTGTTTGCATTGTATTTCATTACAGCTTCCCTTAGTTCATGCTTCATAGTTCCATGTCCCAATATGTAGGACATCTTTGCAGTTTCTGACTCTTATTTCATGTGCAGCTACATCAGCAGTCAGACGTCCCAAGGGCTTTGATCCAACCACATCATAAATGCTGGATTTACTCTGAAAAGTCTTCAGCCCCTCCCTAGTAGCCAGTTGATTGCCTTCCAACCTGGGAGTCTCATTTTCCAGCACTATAGTGCAATTTGTTTTGTTGTGACTATTCATTGGATTTTTGTGACAAGATACCGAAGTAGGTTGCCAGGCCTTTCTTCTATGCAGTTTAATCCTAATGTTGTTGCCGTTGTCACAGAAATGTGATCCTCCGCCGCCAACACCATCCCATTCTGCTGCTGCCCAGATGGGTGATTTGTCTTGGTCTTGGCTGAGACCTGTCTACCTTGGAGACCCTGCCAGTAGTTAAGCTACCGATAGCTTAGCCCTCAGCATCAGTGATGCATGCAAGCCCTCACAAAATGACAAGCTGCACACCAAGTGAGGGAATCCCTAAGATACTGAAGACTAATCTCATGAAATGAATGAAAAACCAAAATAAGACATTTAAAAATGACACATGAGAAACTGGACACAAATGAAGAGAAACTAGTAATGAAGAAACATGGTCCCATTTTTTTTTTCTTAAAAAATCAGTCTGGTAGCCATGTTTTGCAACAGTAGTTAAAAAAATATTATTTTTTTTGTCAAACTCAAAAGGTATTGTTTTAATTATCACCATGGGAAAATACCTGTACCACTTAACTTAAATCTGTGTGATTAAAGAAAGATGTAATCAAGTTTACAATGAAAATGTGGTCATGCTGACTTGATCAATGAATACCCAAACAGCAGTAATTATGAAGGTAGACAATTTATCATTTCTAACTCTAGATCCAAGAGAAATATTTCAGGGAGATTCATTATCACCAATGTTGTTTTCTCTGAATTCACTCTGTACTCTTAATATCTCATTGTGCTGTAAATTTTGCCTTAATCCTAGAAACACCCCCCACCCTGGCCAGACCTATGAGGCAGCATGGCAAAGTTACCAAAAAACTAGTGTGTCATGGTGTCTCGTGCTCCAGGGTTGGCTGCTTTTCTGTCTTGGAGCATGAAGCACCATGGCAAGCCAGCTCAATTGTTAGTTTGCCACGCTGCTTCTGTGAGCCTGGTGGGGATGCACCCTCTACTGATTGACACCCAGGGCACGTGGCACCCACTGCTCTGCCCTTAGTACACCACTAGTAGACAACAACTCTGTACCTACTATTTGTAGATAGCTTGAAGCTTATTTGACAGCTTGAATCCTAGCAGTAATGCTGTGAGACTACCACTAGGAGTCAGAGCTGACATTTTGAACTCAGGGCCGGCAACAGAGCAGGCGTGTTCTGGGATTGCACCTGCCCCACCAATAACCCATCAGGGAAAGCCATGGTAAGTATCAGAGGGTTGGAATATAAAGGGGGTCAGGTGCCTCTTCAAGGGGATAGGGAAGGAGTACTGCTGGTACTGATGAGGGGGGGGGGGGGGAGAGGGTCAGAATGCTAATGTTGATAGGGCTGAAGTACTTGTGCTACATGAGGCTATGGTACCTGCATAGGCAGATAGCTCAGATGCATTTACTGTGCTGTCTGCTGATGCATTTAGCAGCAGAAACTGTCTGACATGTATGGCAATTGCAGGACAAATCCTGGGCATACCCTCAGGATAGGCTTTGCACTTAATATGTTAATTTATGTACTTAACACTCACTAATTTGGAGTCTTTTATTAAAAGGTGCTATAGTGTTGCACCTAACGCCTGATAGCGCATTAGGTGCAAAATCACTGTGTTAACTGTCAGGGGCATGGAAATCATGTTTCCGGCAATTAATGCAGTACATTCTGTCCCAACACAGCCTAAAATCAGTGCAGGTGCATGTACTGCCACCTATGGAGGTGGATAGGTGGCAATACGTGCACCCATGCTAATTGGATGTCTTGCAGTTAGCAGATTGCACTAACTGCAAGGCACTCACCTCATCCATTCTCCACCCCTAACCCACTCATTTGTAAACTTGGGCAGAAGGACTGGGGTTTCGAGTCCCACAGGTGCTCCTTGTGGCCTTGGGCAAGCCACTTAACCCTCTGTTGCCTCAGGTACAAAAACAGATTGTGAGCCCTTTGGGCACATGGGAAAAATATATGTACAGCACCAGAATGTACACCGCTTTGACTGGTAGAAAGGCGGTATATAATCCTAGTTAAATAAATAAATACATAAATAATAAATAAATAAACAATGTGCATTACACAGTGTAAAGATCAGGCTGCATTAACTGTAGCAATGCGGATCACAGCACAGGATTTGTGTGTGTTGTAACCCACACTAACTACTTAGTGTCCTTTAGTAAAAGGGTCTCTAAGTGCATCAACTGACCATGTTTTAGCAAAAGGCCCTTTAGTCCTCTAATTTTTTGAAAGTTAATAATTGATTTGCACTTATTCGTTCTATTCCACTCAAGATGTTAAAGACCTCTATGATAGTTCCTCTCATCTACTACTACTACTATTACTATTACTACTTAACATTTGTATAATGCTACAAGACATATGCAGTGCTGCACAGACACATGTGAAAAACGGTACCTGCACATCAGAGCTTACAATCTAGGTAGAAAGGTAAGGAAACACAAAGGAGATCAAGTGAGTCAAGATCCGAAAGCAGTGCGAAGACGTGAATTTTCAGCCTGGATTTGAAAAGTGATAGAGAAGGTGCCTGACGTACAGGCTCACATAGTTTGTTCCAGGCATAAGGAACAGCAAGGTGAAAGGAGCGAAGTCTGGAGTTAGCAGTAGAAGAGTAGGGCATTCATAGAAGTGATTTGCCAGAAGAGCAGAGTTTCCAAGGAGGGGTTTAGTGAGAGATAAAAGAGGAAAGGTAGTGAGGAGCTTCAGAGTGAATGCACTTATAGGTCAGCAGAAGTTTGAACTGGATGCGGAAATGGATAGGAAGCCAGTGAAGTGACTTGAGAAGAGAGGTAATATGAGCATGATGAGGCTGGTGGAAGACTAGCAATGCAGCTGAGTGTTGAACAGATTGAAGGGGAGAGAGATGATTCAGAGGGAGATCAGCAAGGAGTAGGTTACAATAGTCTAGATGGGAGGTGACTAAGGGGCGGATAAGTGTTTCAGTAGTGTGTTCGGAAAGGAATGTACAAATTTTGTTGATGTTATAGAGAAAGAAACGCTGCTTTTAGCTATCAGTTGGATGTGTGTGCAGAAGGAGAGAAAGGAGTCAAAGATGACCCCAGGGTTGTGAGCTGAGAAACAGAGAGGAGTAGAGAGTTATCCACACAGACTGAGAAAGGAGGAAGAGAAGAGGAGGGTTTAGGAAGAAAAATAAGAAGCTCAGTTTTGGCCATGTTCAATTTCAAGCAGCGGTGAGACATCCAAGCAGCAATGTCAGAAAGGTAGGCAGAAATCCTGGCCTGGATTACCGGAGAGATTTCAGGTGTAGAGAGGTAGATCTGGGAGTCTGTGAGTCATCAGCATAAAGATTGTACTGAAAGCCATGGGAAGAGATGAGTGTACCAAGGAACTGAGTTTAGAGAGAGAAAAGGAGTGGACCCAAGACAGATCCTATAACCCAAAAAGTCTTAACCTCTTTAGCCTTTCCTCATGGCAGAGTTGTTCCATCTCCTTTGCCATTTTGTTTACTTTCCCTGTACCTTTTCTAATTTCACTACATATTTTTTGATGTGGTGACCAGGATTGCAGACAATATCAAGGTGTGATAGAACTATGGAGTAATACCGAGGCCTTTTGATATTTTTGTTTTATTATCTGTTCCTTTCATTGTTGTTTGATATCAGAAGGACTATATTTACTTATTTTATGTTATTTGAGAGTTTTCTATACCTCCTTATCAGGCAATCAAAAGTGTTTTACAAAGAACACAAACATTTACAGCAAAATGATAATTAACATATGTAGAGTGTAACCATCTGCAACTTATTTACATTTGTTAAAGTATTTACATATGGGTTAGGAGTCTTATATAATTGAGGAATGAGGAAAACATCAAACAATGTAGATAGTGGATTAAGAGAAAATGGCAGGTGTCGAGTGAATGGGTCACTTATGTTAGGTAGGTATCTGATTCAACTTGTTGCGTTCCATATTGCTCTGTGAATAGCAACATCTTGATAGTATTATAGAAGGTAGAGAGGACACCTATATGTTTTATTCTATCCGGAAGGGAGTTTCATAGAATTGGCGCATAGTAAGAGAAGGTTCTATTGTTCGTTAATTGGTTGGTCTTTCAGAAGTCAGCTGGGAGAACTAGGGAATGTTGAGTGCATCCTCTCCTTTGTCTGTTATCTGGGATCCTCTTAATTAGAGTGGCTAGGTGGGAGGGTGATATGCTATGCAGAAGTTTGAATGTGATGATTAGATTCTTATATTTGATGCTAGTCAGAATTGGCCAGAAAAAGGTCTTAGGCAGTGTAGTATTCTAATCTTTCTGTATATAGCCTGAGTTGTTACCTTGAGGTGTGAAGATAGGCTCAGGTTTTGATCTATAATTATACCTAGATAATTAACTTTCTTTTTAACTTCAATTGTAGCTTCCTTGACTTGGGCAAGGGAAATTCTTGCTCCTAGTGACAATTAGCATTTCAGTTTTATTGTAGTTTACTCTTAGGTGGTGCAATGTAAGCCATTGAGTGGCTTCATTGAAGTATGTTATGATCTGTTGCAGGTTAACATTTACTGTGTTGAATGGTGAATAAATCATTATATCATCTGGGTAAATGTGGTAATTTACTTTATGCTTCTGAAAGATATTACAGATCTAATGAAGATAAATATTGAACAATAAAGCAGAGAGTGCTGATCCTTGGGGTATTCCTTGCTGCTGACTGTATGTGTTAGATGTGGCTTGGCTAATTTTGACCTGTTGAGAATTGTCTTCCAAGTAAGATTCAAGCCAGCATAAGGTAGTTCTGCCAATTCCAGTTTGCTTCAATCTAGCTAGTTATTGTGACTGAGTGAGTCAAACACTGATGCAATATCAAGGAATATCAGAATGGAAGCTTATTTATGAGCTTCAATTCCATTAATCAGCTTATTGAAGAGGGTTAGGAGGAGAGTCTCTACCCTGTGGTACAGTCTGAATCCATGCTGTAGTGGTCCAGTGGGGTAGTAGTATCTAAGTGGTCTTGAAGCTGACTTTGGGCTATCTTTTCAATTATTTTTGCTATATAAGGGAGGCTTGATTTTGGTCGGTATGAATTAGGACTCATTTTGTCCAAGGAATTATATTTTAGAACTAGTCAAATTGATGTTTTCTTTAAGGTTTTAGGCATGTGACCCGAGATTGTGAAAGGTTAACTATTTTGAGTATAGCTGGTGCCATTTTTGTATGAGACATTTTTAGCCAGCTGATCGGGCATGGATCACATGGGGATGTAGTAGTGTTTATTGATGCAATTATTTGATCCAGGTGTTCAAAATTGATTTGGGTGAATGATTGCCATAGTGCGATGTTAGATGAGGAGTTTGGTACAGGTGCTGGTGTTCATGTAGAAGTTGGCTAACACTTATGGGTTGATGGTGATAGTACTAGTTTCCATGTTAAGGGATCATGTTAATGATCCCAAAAAGCTCCATTGGGTGATTCAGTGATTTCATAAGTAACTTAGTATGAGTTTCTCTCTTATGGTCATTGATGCTATCTTGGTAGGAATGGAGTATATTAATACTAAATAAACCACGTGATCTTTTCAATTTAGTCAAGACCTTATCTAAGGAACCATCCCCTGAACATCCCGAACCCATCCAACCCCAAGTCTTTGCCGATTATCTGCAATCTAAGCTGCTTCAAACTAACAACATTGCAACTATCCCTGCTCAAGACACCGCTTGCACAGCAAACATATCCATGTTCTCCACACCATCCAGGAAACATGTTGAAGACACCATCGCTGCCCTTAACACCACCACTGCACAAACCGACCCTTGCCCAGCCCACTGGATAAAGGAACTATGCCAGGATCTTAGCCCCATCATCACTAGAATGATGAATTTATCCTTTACGACCGGTTCCTTCCCATCAGCTCTAAAGAGAACATCCATCAGACCCCTCTTGAAAAACCCCAAACTCGACCCACAAAAAGTTGAATCGTATAGACCCATAGCTAGTATACCCCTTCTAGCTAAAATAATTGAAAAGGAAGCTCAAAGGCAAATACAGGACCACATCGACACCGCCTCCCCTCTGGACCAATGCCAACATGGCTTCAGAGAGTTCCACGGTGTTGAAACCCTCCTTACCACTCTCTGTAACAATATCATCACAGGCATTGACAACATCCGCCAAGGCTTTGCTCTTATTTTCTTAGACATTGCTGCGGCTTTTGACTCTGTACATCATGATCTTTTAATAGGGCGACTAAAAGAAAAGGGCATCAACAACACTGCTCTGGATTGGTGCAGGTCATACCTTGATCAGAGATGGCAGTATGTATCCTCAGGAACCGCAACATCCACACCTTACCATCAAAAGCAGGGCGTACCACAAGGGTCATCCCTATCATCACTCTTATTCAATATATACATACAATCCGTCTGCGATATCATCAGGTCCTTCAAGGTTGAATGCTTGATATACGCGGACGATATCCTTCTCTACATGCCTTTCTCTACAGTCAACATGGACCTTTCCCCGCTAGCCAAATGTTTTGATGCAGTGTCTGAATGGCTTCAATCCCAGAACCTCTGAATTCAACACAAGAAGACTGAGGTTCTCTTCATCACTAGGGACCCACTTTTCACCCCCCCCACCCCGGATAAAGGTGAAAGAAGCCGAGCTCCAATCAAAACCTTCCATTCGCTACCTTGGGGTCACTTTGGACCAACGCATGGATATGAAACTACATATATCCAACGTAGTCAAAGCAATCTACCTCAAGATCCGGACACTCCACCATCTTCGCTCCCTGCTCGATCCTGATGACTTCCGGACTATATTTCAAGCTTTAACCTTACCGCACCTCGACTATGCTAATGCCATTCTTCAAGGCCTCCCACACTCCACCTTAAACCCTTTACAACTTGCCATGAACACCACGGCTAGAGTCCTCTATGGAGCTTCAAGAAGGGACCATGTTACACCCATCTTAAAGCAACTCCACTGGCTCCCCATACATGGCAGACTATTGTTCAAGACATTATTACTCACTTTCAAGGCCACTAAAAGCATCACATCCTCCTCTCTAATAGACCTCATTCAGGCCGTTCCACCCAATAGATCTAGGAGAACGATATCGACTAATGTGCTAGTAATCCCTAAAGCAGCGACAAAATGCCTATTAGCGACATCTAACAGGGCCTTCAGCTTCTATGCCCCTAAGTGCTGGAACACCTTACCTCCAGAGATTCGGGCTATCACCGATCTATCTCTGTTCAGAAAGGCACTCAAATCTCACCTTTTCCCCCAATATTACTAGCCTTTTGAACATTACCCAAACTAAGATAAATCCTGTTGTGTATATACGTGTAAATACTCATGTAAATAGTTTCAGGTAATGACTTCCCCTATGTTTTATCCAAGTTCTCTGACCTGTTCTCTGTAAAACCAAACAGTTAGTTGTTCTGGTCTGTTGTTATATTGTGAACCGCACTGATGCTAAATAGAGCGGTATATAAGAGCCTGTAATAAAATAAAATAAAATAAATAAATATAGTGAATCCTGTTGTCTGGTAGCTTTGATATCCTCTATTTATATTCCAACTTTCTTAATTTTCTCTTTAAGGATCTAAGCTCCTGAGTGTATCATATGTTAGATCTCCTACTACTTCTATTGTAATTAGTTGTGGGGGCAGATGCAGCTTCATTAGTACAGAGTTCCAGTTATCTAGCAGGGTATTTGTATCAGTAGTGTCAGGGTTAAGTTGAGGAAGGTTTCTTTTAAAAATAAGTCTTTGTCAAATTGTTTAAGGCAGGACTGTATGTTGGGATTGATGTTCTGCCTGAGTGTAGTATATTTGTGTGTGATCATAAAGTTGATGTAGTGGTCTGACCAAGGGACAGCTTGAGTTCAGAGTGAGGGGAGACCGGAACCATAAAGTAAATCATTAGGTAGGAATATTAGGTACTTTATTATGGGCTGGTAAATTTACAATTTGGATATAGCCCATATCACTCAAAGCTTTAATGAAGGAGTATGCTTGAGCATTGTGAAGTGAAGCCATATTGAAATCACCTAGGAGAATTAGTTGTTTGTTAATAGGTGTGTGTGAGCATACGGTTTCCAATATTTTAGTCAAAGTATTAATGTCAGGCGTAGGAGATCTGTATAGGAGGCAAAATGTGAACTGCTCAGTTTCCACCAAAAATATGTCCAGGCCTTCTATAGTAATGGTAGATGATAGGGAGGCCTTTAGCTCATTTTTTGCTAGGATGAGGACTCCACCTCCGCATTTGTCTTTTCTGGGGGTATGGAAAATAGCAAAGCTTGGTTGCTTAAATTGATCAAGAAGCACTGTATCAGTGTCTGAAAGCCATGACTCAGTGATAAACATGGTATCTGAGTCATTGTCATGGATGTAGTCTATAAGGATAGGAATTTTATTCTTGACAGATTTTGCATTAATTAAACAGCAACTTAGAATCTTTGGGCTAGGGACATCACTTATCTGAATACCTGAAGCTTGCTAGCCCAGCCAATTTTGCATCAAGAGAATTCAGGGAGCAGGGTAATGAGAATGTCAATTTTCACAGGCTCCATAGTGGCATCTCTTCTGCAGGGCTTCCTTGAGGAAGGTAGAGTCTGTAAGAATTGGTTAACTCAGTTTCCATGTTCATTAGCTTCTGTTGATAGCTTTACTGGAGTTCTGATGTCCATGAACATGGCCGGCAGGAGACCAGATATCCATTGGAGGAGGGAGGGAAACAGAGGAAAGAGGATTAAAGGTCTACCATAAGGGGCAGGGGATATGAATCAAATTATAGGTGAGGATACAATTGGAAGCCTGTGGAGCAGACTTGAAGGAATTTTGCTGCTCTCTTAGTTTTGCCATCCTAGACCCAGACTTCGTAGGTTGGTGTACAAGCATTGTGGAACCTGTGTCTTTTGGGGAAACTGCTAGGTACGTATGACCTAGATTGGCCACTTTTGGAAACAGGATACTGGGCTTGATGGACCTTATGTTCTTATGTGTAAATCCACCTTGTTTGGTTACAGCTGTGGCCATCCCAGATTCTTTGACTAATGCTACTGGGGTGAGCTTGGTAGCCTCTGTAACTGTTCTGACTTCTAATTCTCATCCAGGTTGATGATCAGCATTCTTTTTGTATAACATAATCTGAGGATTACTTAGGGGCTTGTTTACAAAGCCGCGGTAGTGGTTCGCGATCGCGATCGCAGCCGCGGCCCCATTGAAATCAATGGGGCCGCGGCTCCGATTACGATCGCAAACCGCTACCACGGCTTTGTAAACAAGCCCCTTAGTCTTCCTTAAACAAGTACCATGTTAAGCATCATATCTAGAGAGAAGAAATGGATAAGGCGGAGACATGAAACAGTGACAGAGAAAATACAGACATCAATATTGTAACCAGTAGAACTTCAGCATGTAGCAAAGAAGGAAAATAAAGTGAATAATGTGTTGAATATCAGGTGTGCATCCAGAAGAACAAATGATGGAATCAAAGTCACAGTCCAAACTGCAATTCACAGAAAAGCCATACTTGCTCAGACCAAAGGTCCATCAAACCCAGTGTCCTCTTTCCAACAGTGTCCGATCCAGGTCATGAGTACCTAACACATCCCAGAGGTAGCCAGTTCCATGCTACTTATCCACAGGGATAAGCACTGGTTTTCTCCCCATCTGCCTTAAAAATGTTTAAGAACTTTTCCTCCAGTAATTGTTCCAAAACTTTCTTAAACCCAGCTACACTAGTTGCTTTTATCTTATCCTCCTGTGATGAGTTCCAAAGCTTAATTATGAGTTGAGAGAAAAAATATTTATTCTTATCTGTTTTAAATATACTACTTTGTAGTATCTTGGTGTGTCTTCTATTCCTGGAATTGTTTGAAAGAGTAAACAATTCACCAATTCCACAATACAGGATTTTGTAAATCTCTGATATCTCCCCTCAGCCATCTCATTTCCCAAGATGGAGAGCCCTAATCTCTTTAGCTTTTCCTCATAAGAGTTGATCCATTCCCTTTATCATTTTGGTTGACCGTCTCTGTACCTTTTCTAATACTGTCATATTTATTTTTAGATGCAGAAACTAGACTTGCACACAGTACTCAATGTGTGGTTGCACCACAGAGTGATACAGAGGCATTGTGATATCCTTTGCTTTATTCTTTTTTCCTAAAGATTACTAATATTCTGTTTACTTTTTGGCCACCACTGCACACACCCACATTCATTGTTTAGTGTAATTTAAGATACAATATGAAAATACAAAAGTGCTTACAAGAGCAGGCAGAGAATGTTCTTTGGGTGCTCATAACAATTTGATGGCTCTAATACAGAAATATTTTGAAAGCGTTTTCTGAAATGATTAGCCATGCAGGTCCTATAGCTTCCATCTTGAGAATCAGTCAGGCAATGATAAGCTCCATGTAGGAGATGAAGCATAAGTGACAAGAAGAATGAGGTTTCACTCAAATTTATAAAGGCCATATGCAATTCACACAGCCGGTACAAATAATAATAATTAAAAAAGATTTTCTAAAGGGCTGTCATGATAAATAATCCAGGGGGTGTGAAGCAACTTTCTACCTACAGTTTGCAGGAAGGTTTTGTGTTTTATGCTCATGTTATTAGTGTGATCCTCCTGAAGAAACACTGAGCTTCATATTACAGTTTTATTGGTACAGTGGTAAGACTGGAATATTTCACTTTGCTAGTCTTCAAGGTTATTGGCCCCAGACAGAAGAAGGATGACTAGTACGAGTGCTTTGTATTCAAGGGATTTCTTTCATTATCGAATGCCATAATTGCAAACATTCCCTAACGCTTCCATTTTATCAATATAGTTCATGAGAGACAAGTTGAGAAATCTCATTTTTCCAGGAGGTTATGAGTTTGAACATAGCTGCAGTCTTGTTTTCACATGACCACTCTGTTATCAAATTCTCAGACCCTTTTGTCCTCATTGAATAGTTTGCTTTGTATTATTCAGTTTGCTTATGTCCTACCGTGGACTCTTATGGCATAGCTGGACAAATCCCCTTCCTGCCTGCGAAGGTGATGGCTGACTGGCTTCCTGGGGTGGTTGAGGGTTAGCTGGGGGTATTTGGGGGGGGGGGGGGTATGTACAATAGATGGCTAGATGGGGAGGAGGCGGCTTGGGGATGACAGGCTTCTTAGGGGTTTACTAGGAGGATAACTAATTGGCTTCCTGGACTGAGTATTAGCTGGGGGGTAGTATGGCTGACTGTGGCAGAAAGAAAAGGGTGGGGAAAGAGAGATAAGAGAGAGAGACTAGGTGATGACAGGGTAGGGGACAGAAAGGGTAAGTGAGAGAGACTGGTGATTACAGAGTAGAGGGGGAGAAGAGAGACTGGGTGGGAAGGAGGCTGCTGGCTGTGTATTTCTGATAGTGGTCTGATTCACTACGCTTTCTTTTTCCTTAGAAAGTGAATGGAAAAACTGCTTTAGTAAATCAGACTCTAAAGGAGCTACAGTAGACCTCTGAGGGGATCTCTCTTCTCTCCCTCCTTCCACAAGCCCCCAACCACTCTTCAGCTTTGGAACAGGGGAGTCTCAGGCTCTGGCTGCCATTTTCTTTTAGGCTAGCTCCTAAATTTTCCAAAATGTTGTTGATCCTGTCTTAGGAGTCTTTTTACTAAAGCATGTTAGTTTTTTTTGTACCTAACACACACTTAGCATAAAAACTAACATGAGTTAAGTTCAAAGTCTTCACGGTAACTGTCAGGAGCATGACCACCATGTTCCTGACAGTTAAAATGCAGATGCATACCTTAACGCACTATGCAAGTACTGCAGATGCACCTAACTCTATCTATTACAGTGGTGTTAGGCGCACCCAGATTAATGGCAACATTGATAGCACACGATACTGTATGTTGCCCAATGCTAACAACAGTGTGCTCTGTACATGTAATTTCCACCCCTACTCCACCTATTCAGCACCCCAAAGTGCAAATGGCAATTTGTGGGTAAATCAGCATGCATTAACGATCATGCTCCTGTGGTGATGGTTACCATAGGCCCAAGCACGCCATTACCACACTTGAAAACACATGTTAACTGTTTGGTGTACTTTAGTAAACAAAATGTCAGAGTTCTGCAGACCACATGCATTGTTTGCAAAGGAGGTAATTCCAGAACGTGAATAAGGGGTTTGCAATTGCGGCGGGGATGTGGATGTGACGAACATGCCCCAGACCGTATTCTGAAATACTGCTGACATGCATATCCATGGTGCTAGCACAGGGATCTCAGAACATGGGTGAGAGAGGGTGGAACGGGGCATGGTCAGTCGCGGATACATACAGTAGAAAGCATATTCAGGAAAGGTCCTTGCACATTTTAAGTGTTTCTCAGAAACGCCCATGTTATTCCTGCTGAAACATGGTATAAGGCTAAGACTTAAAAATTATTCTGCTGTGCTCTGCAATTTGTCCCATATAGAAGAATGGTTGTGACAAGCATGTTCTGAACTGGTGTGACTGCAGTCTGAAAAAACACAAGATGTAGTCGTAAGGTACAGGGAGCAGAGGTGAGGTAATGTAAGGTAAAGAAACATTTACATTGTTGAAACCATTTACATTGTTGAAACTATCTTACTCGCTTTCACCAATGCACTGCATATTGCCCATGAACACGGAGATATCTCGGTGGCTGTAGCACTTGACCTATCTGCAGCGTTTGACTTAGTAGACCACTCCCTTCTTCTTCTTCGCCTTCGGGAAGCGGGTCTTTGTAGTGTTGTCTACCGTTGGTTTCATTCCTTTCTTTCCTCCAGGTCCTGCACCGTCCTCTCCTCCTCTCCTCCTCCCCTTCAACCCCCTCCTCCGATCCATTCCCACTTACCTGTGGTGTCCCCCAGGGTTCAGTATTGGCACCCCTGCTCTTTAACCTTTTCCTGGCCCCCCTCGCTCTGTTAATTCAGCAATCAGGAATATCAGCATTCTACTATGCCGATGACATAGTCCTCCTTCATCACACCTCCCCTTCATGTCCAGATCTTTCCCCACTAAATTCTTGCCTCACTACGGTAGCCTCCTGGTTGACACAAAACTGCCTCCACCTTAACCTCACTAAAACTATTGCAATTTGGTTTTCGTATGGCAATCCACCCCCTTCATTAGCACCTTCTTTTTCCGGCACCCCTGTTCCCCTAGTCTCCACTTTTCGGTATCTTGGAGTGCACTTCGATTCAGACCTCTCTTTTCACGCCCATGTTTCTCACCTTACTAAGACTTCCTTTTTTTTCCTCCGCCAAATCCGAGCAATACGCCCCTTCCTCTCCCCATCGGCCCTCACTACCCTATTGCTGTCACTACTTATGTCACGGGTGGACTTCTCCAACTCAGTTCTCATAGGCCTTTCCAAATCCCAACTAGCCCGCCTCCAGAGGATCCAAAACACCGCTGCCCGCCTCCTTACTCACTCCTCCCCCCGGGATCATATAACACCTCTACTCCTCCGCCTTCACTGGTTACCTGTCCCCTTCCGCACCCAGTATAAACTGCTCTCTCTATTACACAACATCCTCCATACAAATACTCCACAATACCTAGCCAATCTCATTTCCTTCCACACCCCCAGGCACACACCCCGCTCTTTCACCTCAATCGCCTCACCCTTCCTTCACCCTCCCTTGCCCATCTGCAATTTACACGATCTTCCGCTTTCTTTTTCATAGGACCTGCCCTGTGGAATTCTCTCCCCTCATCCCTCCGCCTGGAGTCCAATCACAGCACTTTCAAAAAAGACCTGAAAACTCACCTCTTCTCCACAGCCTTCGGCCTTCCCTCCCCCTTGTGTGACCTGCCTTAAGTTCTATCTCCTTCCCGTGTGTATCCTCCTCTTGTTCTGTCTTGTCTCCTCTCTCTCTCTTTTCTCAAAACCGTTGTAAACTTCCTTTCCATTTCTCTGGCCCTGAGCCTTTTCCTTAGTTTGTATATTGTACACCGCTTTGCTTGTCCCAGAAAGGCGGTTTATCAAATAAAATTACCATAACCATAACCATAACCATTTATAAACACCCTTATAGAAATGTTAAGAAGACTAATAGTGTTTATTCAGACTATGCACTTCCATGCTGTATGTGCTAAAGGATCCAATCTATGGGACCCTAACAATTCCCATGTTCATAAAAATGGGACTGCTGATGCAGGGATAGTATTGGCATGAGCAGGGAAATGATTCCTTTTTGGGTGAGAAATGGAGATTGTAGTTGTAGTCCTGGTACCCCATGTGATTATGTTACATCATAGCTTTTCTTGGGAGGTGCCTAGTATCTTTTGGCAGAATCATGGTTTTTGTCAAAGTGAGATTGCGTGCGTGTGTGTGATTTGAGGGATCTGGTGTGCTCATCTGCAATTCAGGGAGGGCATGAAAGCCTGGCCAGTACCTGGACTGCATAGATGACCACAGTGTCACCTGGTGCCAGTGTGATTGGGCAGTCAAATTCAGAGAGGGTTCACTATAGCTAAATGTCAAAACATATCTCCATCAATATTAAGGGACCTTCAGAATAAGGGCACTCAACAGTGCAAACGGCACTAATGCACGCCCATAATGCGTATTTTGTGGGACCAATGGTGTTGCTGTTGAGCATGCATTAGTGCTGTTTGCACTGCTGAATGCCCTTCTTCTGAGGATCCCTATTACTGACCGGGATCTGTTTTGACATTTAGCATAGGGAATCTGTGCTGATTCCATCTGGATTCTTTTAAATGGGATACTCTAATTATATCAGATATTGTTGGCAGTGTGATAGGGCAGCCATACATCTGCTGTACCTGGCTCAGGGAGACACAACTGATGTAGTGCCAGCATTCCCTGGATTGTCCCATGAGGCCTACATCCCTACCCAGGCCAGGAGCAATGAGAGCTGCGAGAGTGATGATATATCTGGAGTCTGGTTACATGGTGTGATGGCACAGTTGTCTCCCCTCCTATGCCCACATGGCCCTGAACAGGGGAATAGTGCCACAAAGCTGGCTGTGGGAAGGCAGACAGGGTTGCCTATAGATAGTGGATGTATACAGACTGACATATGCCACGATGAGACAGGTGTAGCTGCTGTGAGAAATGCCAGTACCCAAATAGGTGAGCCTCAGATGCCATAGCCAGAAAGCCCAGAACAACTACTATAACTACTACTAATCATTGGTATAGCGCTACAAAGCGTATGCAGCGCTGCACAGAGACACATGAAAGATGGTCCCTGCTCAGTAGAGCTTACAGTCTAGTCGGGACAGACAACACATCATCTGTGAGCAGGATATATCCTGGGGGGCATGGTCAGGAAACACAAAGGAGCTTATTTATTCATTCAGCAATTTTTTTATACCATCTTTTTACAAGTCAAGACAGTTACATGGATCTGATCCAATAGCGGCAGTGATGAGGTGCGCACTTAATCTGGATTTGAGAGGGGCCAGGAAGAAGCCTGATGTACAGACTCAGGTAGTTTGTTCCAGGCATAAGGAGCAGCAAGGTGAAAGGAGCGAAGTCTGGAGTTAGCAATAGAAGAGAAGACACAGATAGAAGCGCTTTGCCAGAAGGGTGGAGTTCCTGAGAAATGGTGTAGGGAGAGATAAGAGAGGAAAGGTAGTAAGGCGCTGCAGAACGAATGCACTTATAGGCCTTAGGCATAAAAAGGGCATACATTTATCATTCCACAATATTATGCATCCCTTGGGGACCTTCAAGATTATTTGGGGTTTGTGTGGACCTGGTGAGGGTCCATCCCTAGCAGTTTAAGGCATGTTTGTAGAGATGACCAGGGCAGGAATCGCTGGGGCCAGTTCCTAATGCCACGTACCATTTGATGCAAGGTTTGTCCTGACATACACGTTCATATTTACATTCTTGTATACCATATTGGGGTGCATTGGGCTTACCTAGCACTTCTCAGGGCATGAAGGGGGCTGGTGTATGGACTAGTTTGCAGCAGCTCTCATTTCTCATTGGTATTTATGTCTAGTGTGTATCAGCACATTGCTGTCTGTAACGAGCATCTTAGCAGATCCATTTTTCCCCCAGGGACATGACGTCTGCGGATATGTCACGGGGATGGGCAGGACCTGACACGTGTAATGCTTCAGAATATGATAGGAGCAGGGATGTTCAAAATGCTTACCTGCATCTGAGGCACAGGGCCGGCTGGATAGTGCTTTCACATGCACATCGAACATGTTAATGTGTGTTATAAATGTTAAAATGTGCTAAGTCCTGCCATGACCATAGAAATTAAATGGGCCACAGCAGCACTTAGCATGCATTAACACTCATTAATGTGTGTTAATCTTTAGTAAACGTGTCCTATATTTCCTTTCCTTTCACCCAATTTAATCCTATGGAGATGAGATGCATTAATTGTTTTGAGCACATGTAGATGACTCAGTTCTATAACTGAAGTATGGGGAGGGATATTTATAGTAACTTATTTTCTGTAGTGTGAGACAGCATCACAGCACAAGCATACTGACTGTGCTTCCTTTGGAGTGGAGGAGTAGCCTAGTGGTTAGAACACTGGCTTGGTAACCAAGCAACCAGGGTTCACTTCCCACTAGTACTCCTTGTGGCCTTGGGCAAGTCACTTAACCCTCCATTGCCTCAGAAGAAAGGCCTGGCAATCTACTTCCAGTGACACTGCCAAGAAAACCCAGGAGCTTCTGGGTCACCAAGAGTCAGGACTGACTTAAAGGCACACATTGTTTTTTTTGTGACATTAGAAGAGTCACTCTACATATCTAGAGTGATAGTGAAGGCCATGCCTATTGTAATGCAGTTCAAAATATGTTATGAGATTTCAATTAGTGGTCATCCTTAAAAGCCATTTGGAAAGTGTTTCAGCAACTTTTATGATATATAAAGGACTCCTAAGTTCCAATAAATTTCAGACATCATACGTGACTCCTTTAATTTGACAAATGCAGTGAGTAATATTTAGCCTTAATTTCTTCTACAGCAAAATTTGGGCGAACAAAGAATTTTCTGTTATTGTCTGAAAAAAATGTCGCAGTTCTCTTAAAGCTGCTTTTGGTGTGCTGCAATTAAATAATATTTTAGAATCTTTACAGGTTGGGCTATAGCACTTCAGTTCTGACGCTCTAAAATGTAATTGTTATGGTAGGTTACAAGAAGCGCCTTTCCAAAGCTATCATCTAGAAAATAATGCTTGGCAATGTGATATGTACTAATCTACAGAAACATAAAATTATCACATAGTATCAAAAATACATAGCATTGATGCCTTGGCAGGACAATAAAACTTGTGATTATTTAGCAACATACATATGGAACTGCCATCTTCTTTGGACAACCATAAAGAGGCTATTTTATTAACATGCCAACAAAAATACTTCCTTTCACCCCATAACCTACCCCATCCATGAAATCCAAAGTGGGCAGGAGTAATTGTCAATTGAACCTAGCCCTCTGTATCAGTACTCCAAAATGGCACTAGTTGACCTGGGAAAAGAGCTATTTTGAAGTATTGCATGATGGGGCCGGTGTGATTAAGCATCATATCTGTCTGTACTGGATCCTATAGATAGGGAGGAGGGGTGTCTGAGAATGGGAAGATGGAGTACACCTGCAGGTGCTTTAAAAAAAAAAAACAGCTTTGGCAGCAATTTATTCTTGGGGGTCTTAAATGAAATGAAATAAAAATAGGCACCTCCCAAGAAAAAAAACATACTCCTCCAATTTTGGAAGAATTGCTTTGGCTTCTTATTAATGCATGAATCCAATCTAAATCTAATAACATTCAAGTCATTCCAGCTAGAGGCCCCTCTTATTTGATGGACAAACTAATAAAATGTGTTCCAAAGTGTTCTTGGCACTAAGAATTTGAAAATCAATTGAGTGAACGAGCTGTAAAACAAATTAGATTGGTTCGATCATTAAAACAATGTTTTACGTTTTCTATTTCTAGACTATGGGACCAGCTCGCAAGAGACATCAGGTTAGTGTCTTATATTAAATTGTTTAGAGGTGTCTTACAATGGTGTTTGTGAACTGCTGTTGCTGCTGTTTTTTATGGGCTGTCGTATTTTGCTGAGAAAAAAAGATCTAAAGTAGAAATGTTGAAGTGAATACGTATTCAGCCACATTAAGAATGCATAATTTTGGATCATGTAACTTACTTTCAGATCACACATATTTTCAGTGGTGCTGTCATTTAGGTGGCACCACCTATCATCCATAAATACCTTGAAACATCTAAGTTGGACATTTCAAGTTATATCTACTAATTTATGGAAACCATCTAGACCCATGGAGGGTAAGTTTATAAAGAGGCCTTTTAGCCCCTAACTTTATGTGCTTAGCTGTCCAGTTAGCCAGCTGAGTATCACTACTAACTCCAGCTCCTCCCATGGGCTGTACCTGCACTATCCGGATAGTTCCGAGGCAGTCACAGGAAATATTCAGAATCACTATCCGGATAGTGCTGCTGAATATTCCTTTCCCCTGTACGTATCTGATTAGCAGATGCTGCTAACTGGATACGTGGATTTGAATATCAGCCCCATAGCTGATACATGTAGTGGCTGAAGAGCATCGCTTAAACACATAAGTTACATGGCTAAGTGGTGCTGTCTCCAGAATACTTCAAATCCCTCCCCATTTTTGTATAGATAAGTTTGAGAATATAACAATGTATGCATTCAAAATTATCTACTCGATTGCCTCAAATTTAAAAAAATGCATTTTTTAAATATGCTGGATATATACTTGACTTTTGTGCTTTTCTTGAGATGATAATTGTTAAGTTGTTTAGATATTTTATGTGACTCACATACAATAATGTGGAAACACATCATTTTTTTAGGAGACATTTAATAAACTAAACCAAAAGTGTGTGAAATTTTACTCTGAGAACTAACTTGTTGCTTTAGTTCTTGGTGACTCTTTGCTATTTCGGTTCAGTCGCTTGTCAAGAGATGCTGAACGATTTGAGCTTAATGCTAGGACTCCCTTTCGCCTCGGCACAATTCAGTTGAACAGTTTGTTATATGGGGTTTAGGTGCTCATACCTAAGATGTCTCTATTGTCCGGTGTGAGCTCCTGTTCAAAAATCAACTAAGGTCTGAGCTTTGAGGATTAAGCTGTCCTGCTTGTCCAGGCGATACATGTGGAGGGTAATTTTATACGGAGGTGCCTACTTAAGAGTGAAAGTAGACGCACACTTAGGCGCTTCTTTATAAAGAAAAGTAAGTGTCCATTATTCTCTATATTCTATAAAATACTAGTGTAAGTAGCAGAGATTGCATCATAAGGTAAGGCACAGACATTTATACCAAATCTAGTCTATGCCTATATTTTTCAAGTATGGGCATAACTAATAGTATTTTATAATCGTCATGCCTACTTCTGTGCTCTGCCCAAACTCCGCTTATGTGCATGCTCACCCACAAAGTACATACCATCAAATCAATGTGGGACTTTCATGCTAGTTGCTATTTTATGAGACCGCTTGCATAAATTACTTAAATAGTTCCTTTTAGGTGCATACTTGGAACCTAAAACTATATGTCCCCTTACAAAATTGCTCCCGATGTCTTGTTAAAGAGTGTTTTTAATGTGCCCAAGTTAAGCCTATTTTATAAAAACAGATAGTTGCCTATTTGTCTTTATAAAAGGTCATGATCACACCAGCCCAAGAACTGGTGGAAATGATGTCACCTATATTTTTCCAAGCACATGCACAAATTTTCGTATTTTATAATCAGTACAATAGTTGTTCCATTGCTCATCCTCTGCTTAAACACCACTCATGTGTATGCTTAGGATGAAAGATGAAAGTATGTCCCATCAAATTATGTGTGTACTTTTATATTGCTCATTTGCATGCATATGGGGCCACTTATGCATGTAAATCACTAAAATACTGGCATTTATGGGCATTCTTAGTGCCTAAAAAATAGATGCTTTCTGATGCAGCAGCTTTGCCAAAAAGCTGTAGTGGACGTGGGAGTGTATGCCAGCTTTTCTGCTCACCTTATGAAACTTATGTTGAAGTTTATTTCTATTGGAAAACCCATAATTGTTGGCAGCTGATTTCAGTAAGAACTACTGGATTATGCACTGACTGCAGATGTGATCAGCCCTCAGTTAACCTTTGAGAAATCTTCTCCCCTTCTCATTTGTGGATCTAGAGAATGGTGAAGCATTTTAGAGAAGCCAGAGGTGATCAGGGTAGAGTCTATCTGGACCATAATCAACATGTTGGTAAGATCAGTGCCAATCATTTGCAAAATATGTCAGTACTTTCTTCTGATTTATAGTCTATAGTCTAGAATCAGGATGTAAGTATCGAGGAGCATTTTGGGACAATATCTTGAATAAGAAGGTTAATGTCTTGAAAGCTATTACTGCTATTTGGGCTAAAAATCTAAGCTGTTTACTAGAAATTGAATATACGAGGGTTGCTCAGAAAGTAATACCCCACATGTTTTTTCTCAGTCCAAAATGAAGATAGAGGTGTGAAATTGAAAGGGTAGTAACTTGGAACTTCAAAGGACACGTGTATAATTTTACAGTTGTCCGACAAAAAGTGAGGCGGTAGTGATCCTTCAAATGGTGTCTGTAAGTGACACACGGTACAAACAACGAGCTGTAATTGAATTCTTGGAGGAGGAGAAAGAAAGTGTGAGAAACATTCACAAACGGTTGTGTGTTGTGTATGGAAGTTCTGCGTTAGATAGGAGCACCGTGGACGATGGGTGAAGAGAGTAAAGGCTTTAGGAAGTGGTAAAATTGAACTGGAAGATCGTCCATGGTCTGGGCGTCCTGCCTCAGCCACCAGTCCAGACAAGTTGCAGCGTGCTGATGACATTATTTAGTGCGGAACCTCGCATCACGAGTCAGGAATTGTCCGTACAGCTTTCCATTAGTAGAGGTAGCGCAATGGAAATTATTGACTCTTTGGGATATTTAAAAGTGTGTGCAAGATGGGTTCCGTGAAGTCTCACAACCGAACACAAACACCAAAGGATAGACATCTGCTCTGATTTGTTGGAGCATTTTGAAGCTGAGGGGGAGGCCTTTTTTGTCCCAGATTGTCACAGGTGACGAAACCTGGGCTCACCACTATGAACCAACAGTACTCCTATCTACCGCAGAACTTCCATACACAGCACACAACCGTTTGTGAATGTTTCTGACACTTTCTTTCTCCTCCACCAAGAATTCAATTACAGCTCGTTGTTTGTACCGTGTGTCACTCACAGATGCCATTTGAAGAATCACTACCGCTCGCTGTTTGTCGGACGACTGTAAAATTACACACATGTGTCCTTTGAAGTTCCAAGTTACTACCCTTTCAATTTCACACCTCTATCTTCATTTTGGACTGAGAAACAACATGTGGGGCATTACTTTCTGAGCAACCCTCGTACATAAAACCCAGGCTTAATGTCTCAAATTATGATTTCTGAAATTTGTGAGCTCTATGTAATTATTTTATTTAAAGTCTTGAAGATTCTAGTTGGTATAATTCCCTCCACTATTAAGTTGTATTAATTATCTGTAAAGTAATGGTAGATTTGCTAAAGAAGGAAGGGAAATTGTTTTTGGAAAGTTTAAATCTTTAAGGAATTTTGAAGAATCATCTCAAGAAGGATTTACCAGTACTCTTCCACCATCTTTAGTAATAGAATTATTTATATGACCATATTTCATGCCTAGTTTAGAAGGCACAATTAGGTCTTATCTGCTAATTTTCTTTCCTTGAGTCCCTCCAGTCCAGTCCAGTCCAGATGCATGGGGCTATGCTCACCTGATGGAGACTGAGAACCACTGGTTTGATGATGTCACTCTATAAGGGTCTTTTGCAAGGCTCCTCAGACCAGCATTTCTATAACAAAGCACACTCCACAAACACAGCTTATGAAATTACAAAATAGTACGATTTAAAAAACAATTACCCAACCATTAAACCATTAAAGCAACAATTACTCCACAGGGGGCCTGGAGAAGGAAGAAAGATAACTACCCCACTCTCCAAGTGACCTCTTCCAGTCCAGGAAGAAGAAAAGCCAGCAGAGTAAATCAAAGCCTCGGTCTTCCTGAGCCTACAAAAGGACAATATGACTAAAGATTTCTGCACTTCCCTGGGCTTGACCACAACAGATAACAGATAGCAAATAACAAGAAGGGGTCCTGGACTGGACTGGAGGGACTCAAGGAAAGAAAATTATCAGGTAAGAACTAATTTCACCTTCCTAATCATCTTTTCAGTCCGTCCAGATGCATGAAATGTAAAAAAGCAGTACCTAATGGGAGGGACAAGAGACCCCAGCCCTCAGGACCCTCACCAGATGGTAATGTCGAGTAAAGGAATGCAGCGAAGACCATACCATTACTCTACAACTCTCAAGCAGAGAAACTAACCCAAACTCTGCACTTGAGGAGGATTGAGTTCTAGTAGAATGGGCGTTAAGGCTCTGAGGAACCAGCTGACCTTTAAGCACATAGATTGAAGCAATAGACTCCTTTAGTCAGCAAGCTATGGAAGCTTTGGAAGCCGCCTCTTCTCTTTCAAGGTCCTCCAAAGAGCACAAAGAGATGATCTGATCTCCAAAATGACTTAGTCCTCTTTAGATATTGTCATAGTGCTCACCGCACATCCAACTTGTACAAATTTTGATCCTCAGGAGTCTCGCCACCTCTTGCAAATACCGAAAGAGTTACTGGCAGATTGACATGAAAAGTTAAAACCACCTTAGACAAAAAGGAGGGAACAGTCCAAATGGTCACCGTTTCCTTAGACATCACTAGGAAAGGCTCCCTATGTGATAAAGCTTGCAGCTCAGAAATCCTCCAAGCAGAGCAAATCACTACCAAAAAGACTGTCTTCAGCGTGAGAGCTTTCAGAGAAGCGTTTTGACAGGGGTTCAAACCATGGTCCAATCAATAACAGCAAGATACAATTAAGATCCCAGAATACAATGACTATACACGCTGGTGGATGGACATGTTTAACTCCTCTCGGAAGTATACCACATCCATATGGGAAGCTAAAGAAACATCCTGAATCTTCCTTCTGAAACACAACAGCACTATCACCTGGGCTTGCAAAGAATTTGGAGCAAACCCCTTATCTAGCCTCACCTGTAAGAATGCCAATATCTCTGGAAGTGAAGCACTAAAAGGATGGAGTTCTCTATCTATGGACCAACTTTCAAACAGATACCACACACATATATATACGAGAGACACAGACCACTTGCAAACTCGTAATAATGTAGCAATGACTTGAGAAGAGTAACCTTTCTTCCTTAATCAAGAGCCAATCCATAAGCGAGAATCAAGCCACGTCCGGCATCAGGACTGGCCTCTGAGATGAAGAATCTTCCACCACTGGCAAAAGTCAAGGATCCTCTACCACCAGATGTACCAGGTCCATGTACTATGCACTTCGGAGCCAATTTGGGGCCATGACCACCCCCAGACCAGGATAAGCATCTACCCTCCTGACCACTCACCTTATGAGAGACCACTGGGGAAAGACAGACCACAGACTTGCTCAAGGACACCTTTGTACCAATGCATTGAGGCCTTCAGACATCCTTTTCAACTGGCAAGTGAAGAATCAGATCACCTTGGCATTAACTGCTGTTGCAATGAGATCCATTATTGGAGTCCCCCAATGCCACACAATCTGAAGAAAGACTTACTTAGATAGTGACTACTCTCCTGGATCCAACAGATTTCTGTTGAGGAAGTTGGCTCATACATTTTCTGTGCCTGCTATGTGAGCCACAAACAGAGCCAGAAGATATGCCTCTGCCCACACCAACAGGGGCACCACCTTCTCCGCCAACTCTTTTTACCTCTTTGGTGATTAATGCAGGCTACTGCTGTGGCATCATTGGACAGTACTCGTATAACCCTGAGGGGAACCAGGGGTAAAAAGGCCTTGAGTGCCAAGAATATTGCCCTTGTCTATAATACATTGATTGACCAAGTCATTTCTTCCACAAGTCACTGTCCCTGAGCCACCAAGGATAGACAATGAGCCTCCCAACCTGTTAGACTGGCATCCATCATCATCACTATTCAACTGAGGGTTTTTGAGAGGAACACCATAATAACATAAAAACATAAGAACATAAGAACTGCCATACTGGATGAGACCAAGATCCATCAAGCCCAGTATCCTGTTTCTGACAGTAGCCAATCCAGGTCACAAGTACCTGGCAGGTTCCACAATGCATGTCCTGGGGCAGCAGTGGATTTCCCAAGTCCTCTTTAGTAATGGTTTATGGACCTTTCCTCCAGGAACTTGTCCAAACTTTTTTTAAACCCAGCTACAATGACAGCTTTTATTACATCCTCTGGTAACATTCCAGAGTTTGATTGCACGTTGAGTGAAAAAATGTGTCCAGAGTTTGATTGCACATTGAGTGAAAAAATATTTTCTCTTATTAGTCTTAAATGGGTTACATTTTAGCTTCATTGCATGTACCCTAGTCTTTCTACTTTTTTGATGGCATAAAGAACTGATCTACGTTTACTCATTCCATTCCATTATTAATAAGACTATTATTTCCATCTGACTAACTCTCTTGCCTCTGGGCCTCTTAACTCTCCCCTCAAAGTGCCTCTGCCTCCGACCCCTCCCTCCCTTTCTGCCCAAACACTGACTGACTACTTCCATGGCAAAATCCACAAGATCACACTCCAATTCCTCATGAGGTCAACTCCTCCTCCACTACACTCCCAACTCCCTCCCCCCATTATCTCTACTACCCTTTCTTCCTTTTCTATGATCTCTGAGGAGGAAACAACTCATGGTGGTTCATCATGCAGATAGAGCCACACACGAGCACCCCCCCCCCTCGCTGAACACACGATCCACCAGACAACTCACCTGACTGTCCCGATAATGCACACCGCTGCTGCTGCCCTCCAGCTGTCTCAAGGCTCAACCTTCCTTTTTTGTTTTGCTTTTGTTTTATTTAAAGAGCCAGGGCCACAACCAGGTATTCTGCCCCAAAAGCAAGAGAAGAAGGAGAAACCTATCAGGAGAGGGAAGGGCTTCCAGGTATTACAGGCATTACAGCCCTAGGCCCATCGCTCTGGGCTCACAGCGAAGCCAAACCAGGGACAAGGAGAACCCACTGAATAGTTTTGCCCAATGCTGCTTCAATCCTTTTTCTTTTCTTTGTTTCTTTTTCTTTAAGCCGTCCAGTGGCATACAGAGTTCTCAGGAGCTAAAGCAACCTCCATCTTCTCGAGACTGAGCAATACTGGTCTGAGGAGTCTTGCACAGAACCCTTATAAGTGACATTATCACACCAGTGGTTCTCAGTTTCCATCTGCTAATAGGAAAGCATAACCCCATGCGTCTGGACTGGACTGGAAGATGATTAGGAAAGGGGGTATTTTACTAAAGGGCACTAGGCATGTTACTACGGTTTTCAACATGTGCTAATTTCATGCTGTGGCCCATGGTTAACTATTAGCATGGGGTCAGCAGTTAGCAAGTGATAACTGTGCATGGGGTGGTAAATGGATGGGTTAGGGGCAGAGTGGCATGGTAAATGTTAGGTAGAGATAAATTCACCCTCAGTAATACCAGCCCACATTAGGACACGGTGCAACATGTCCTTCAACATCTCCTGCCTGAGTTATGCGGATGACGTACTACTCTTCACCCCATTCACTATCGACCAGCCAGACTTCTCATCACTAGTAAAATGCTTTGATGCCGTCACTGACTGGCTCCACTCACAGAGTCTCAGGATAAACTTCAGCAAGACAGACGCGCTGTTCATTACAAGGAATCAAATCTTCTCCGCACCGGCAACATTAAAGACAAAAGATGTCGAGCTCCCGAGTAGATCCACCATCCGCTGCCTAGGTGTCATGCTAGACTAGCACCTCGACTTGAAAGCGCACATAAGCAACACCATCAAGAAAATCTACCATAAGATGCGGACAATTCGACATCTCCGACCCTTGCTGCAACCAGATGATTTCCAAACAGTTTTCCAGGCATTTGTAACATCCCACTTTGGCTCGGAAGCCAATGTGATCCTGCATGGACTCCCTAAGAACACAGTAAACCAACTACAGTTAGAATGAACGCTGCTGCCCGCTTCCTACATGTGGCCTTTAGAAGAGACCACATCACTCCGATCCTAAAGGACCTGCACTGGCTACCAATCTACTGCCAGCTCACCTTCAAAGTAGTACTGATGACCATCAAAGCCATCAACAAAATATCCTCTACCTCCTTGACGGACCTTCTCCACCCCACTTCTGCAAACAGAGCAAGAAGGACCTTCACCACCAACACACTAATAACCCCCAGTGAAATAACAAAATACACTCAGGCAACAAAGAACAGAGCCTTTATGTTCTACGCACCCACTTGCTGGAACGAGCTCCCAACTACCATCCCGAGCAATCACTGACCTTGCCCAGTTCAGAAAGGCACTAAAGCACCACCTTTTTCTCCTACACTACTCACAGGCCAACAACACAACCTCACCCACCATACCCCCAACCAGCTAAATGTAAATAACAGACAACCCTGTAAATAATTACATCCCTGTACATAGTTCTTAGGATAAGCCATGTTGCTACAACTGCGCAGTGACATCCTGCTTAGACTGTATATAGTTACCCCAATCTAAATCCCAGTTGCATTACCCGCTCAATGTAAGTGCAAAGCAGGCTCTCCCTGCTCTGTACAAAATGTTATCTGTAAACTGCACTGATTTTAAAGAGCACGGTATATAAAAGCATTAAATAAATAAATAAACAATGTTACCTGATGGGAACATGCAGTCCAGGCATCTACCAGTTAACATGGTGGTATTGCACCTAACTTTCAATGGTTTTGGGGGTATTGGCACATTAGGTGCAAAACCACAACTCACTTTAGTAAAAAGGCTTCAAAGTTACATATGCGCATATTTGATTTTAAAAACGCTTCCATAGATAGCCAAAATATGAACCATAGATAACCAAAATACAAATTATTAAATCCACTTCGGACTTCTGCAAGAAATTAAAACCCCGTCTCTTTCAAGAACATTTCGGCACCGGATCCCAACTGGACACAAAGCAACATGACCTTGCACAAACAAGATCTCTCCCACCCCACCTCCATGAAGTTCTCCCCCAGAATCCCTATCCCACCCTCCTCAGCCTATTCCCTATTACATATATATTTATTACACCTTATTTAAACCTATGAACATCGTGTTTCACGGCGTTATTTATAAGTTCCACTTCTCCCAGCTTTATATTTAGCTCATGTTTTTATCTTTATTAGTTACATTTCTAGTTCCTATGGTTTTATAAAAAATGTTCATTGTATTCATTGACTAGTAGAAAAACGGTATATCAAAAATTGTTAAATATATAAAATACAGTAAGCATTAATTTAAAGCATAGCCTTAGGTTCTGGTGTAAATGCCTCTGCCTAAATTTATAAGGTGTGCACATAAGGATGTGATTTTAAAATTTTCACATGCAACCTTGTGCTCCGCTCAAGCTCCATCTCTCTGCACACCCATAGTGAGCAATCAGATGTGCAGGTGTACTTACAAAATAGCAAACACATCTTTGATTTCGTTTTTTTATTTTATTTAGTATTATTTAGCTCACACCTTTCCAGTAGTAGTTCAAGGTGAATTACAATCATGTACAGTAGGTATTTCCCTGTCCCCAGAGGGCTTACAATGTAATGGCCCTGTTTACTAAACACCTTCTCCCATTTTGTGTCTATGGATAAATTGTTTAGCAAATGGGGACCTCAGTTTGTACCTGAGGCAACAGAAGGTTAAGTGATTTACCCAAGGCCACCAGAAGTGCAAGTGGAATTTGAACCCTGGTCTCTTTGATCACAGACCATTTAAACTCATAAGTGCCTACTTAAGTGAAATATGACCAAAATACGTAGATTTATGCATGTTGTTTGCATGAAACTCTAGATGGTGCCTTATCAAGGTACCCTGAAGGAGGCAATTTCTATCAGTTTAACATTGTGTTTTATAAAGACACCTATATCTACCTGGCCTGTAAACATATTCAAACATTATCCTATAGGTTTCGCAATAAGTATGCATACTAACAAATGTCACATGCTTTTATATGTTCTGCATATAGATGTGTTTGGGGTATAGTTTAGTCAGAAAGTGGCGGAGTTATGAAGTATGCACATGCTTTATAAAATATGCACCGACACACATTATTTCCTCCATATACATTTACACCTGCTCGGAAGTGGATTTAACTGTAAGTGTCCATGGTCTGTGAGATTATTTTATAAAGACACAAAAGCTGATGGCTTATGGTTTATTAGTGCTCAACATACTGTTTTTCAAAATATAAAACAAAGAGGTTTTTAATAAAATAAGTTAAAAATGAAAGGAATTACAAAATTAAAAACAAATAGGAAAGAGAAAGAAAAAGAGAGAGAGAGAGAGAGAGAGGAGACTATTCCATATGTAGTTTCAGGATACCCCCAGGCCTAAACCTCAGGTTATCAAAAGACATTTTGAGATGTAGATGAGGAGGCAAATTGTTCCACTGAATTAGACTCTTGACAATGAATGTGTATTGGCAGGTGCTTTCAAGTGTGGCTGTGGAAGGGGGAGGGAGATGCCCATGGTTACCATGAATAGAATGCAGAACATATACTGGGGTGTGTAAGGTGATGAGAGGATAGGTATACTGGTGCTCTGATGGACAATGACTTGTGAACTAGCATTCAGATTGTATAACTGATTGAGGAAGAGACTAGGACCAATGGTGTTGCATCAGGAGAACTGTAACTTAGTGCCTATGGGGGTTATTTTAGAAGCATTCCCACATGTAAATAGTGGCTTTATACATGTAAATCACCTATACTTGCAAACCGAGATTTTAGAAAGTTGCTGTTTAAACATGATGATCCATACTACACAGATATTGCAAAGAGGAATGGTTAGGGTATGGAGAGGGAGTGGTTTGAGTGGGTCTAAAACATCAACATGAATTTCTTATTTTACAAGGGCAATACACTTCAATATAAATGATTCTATATAACAGAAAACATAAATGTCACCTTGAAAGGGCAAAGGCGAAAGCCAGTCCTGCCTTCCCTGGGCATTAGAACCCCCTGACATCAATTCATCCCAAAACATTTCTGACATCCAGACTCCCACCTGATCACCAGCCCAACAACCATATCCACCCAAAACCCCCAACATCAATTTCTCTACACGAACACTCCCACATCTATATTCCTCAGAACACATCCTCAAAATCCATATCCCACTAAGTGAACACCACCAACAGATCCTCCCTACCCACATCCTCCAATCTTCTCAGTTTTTACAATGGCCCCTTACAGTCTAGTCGGAGCATGAGCAATCCCCAGTCACTCTTACTTATGGTGGGGTCCCAGGTTCAAAATGGTATCCATAACTCCAAGTGGTGCAATGTATGTCATTGAGTCAGTGCTGACTCCTGGTGACCCAGCAGTTCATGGGTTTTCTTGGCAGTGTGACCTGAGGTAGATTGCCAGGCCTTTCTTCCATGGCAATAGAGGGTAAATGACTTGCCCAAAGCCACAAGGGAATCAAACCTAGTCTATTTGGTTACAAAGCCAGTGTGCTAACCACTAGGCTACTGCTCCACCCCATGGGTGCTAAATAAGGGCATTTATTATTGCTAATGGTCACAGGTGCCATTTTGAACCCAAGATTACACCATGAGTGGGAAAGCTGGTGGATTGCTCTAGCTTTGACTAGACTACCAGGGACCAAGGTTAGAGCTGGGGGGATTGAGCTTGGGGATGGGAGATATGCCGGAGAGACTATTTGGGGGAATCTGTATTTCAGAGGGATTGCAATGAGGGATGTTTGTTGGGGGTGTTGAGGTAGGGTTTCAGTGGGATTTGATGCTAGGAGTGATCCAGGGGAGGGGGCTAGATGTCAGGGGTGATCAGAAGGTGTAGAGGATCTGGTCTGCTGATATCAGGAGCAGTGATTTAAAAAAATTGTTTCACACATACCTTTGGGAAAAGGCAGGATGTTTTTTTCCCCATGTGTAGATTTTTTTAAATCAGTGTTCTTGCTGCATATTCCAATATGTATTTTACAAAAGGTTCTTTATACAGTAGGAATTTTCCATGTCCCGATCTGGATCTCCTAATTTCCCTCTCCGTGATCTATTTAAAGTTGGCCTTCATTTGTCTTTATAAAATTGTCTCAGCGTAGGTATCTACTTGGACTTCCAATCTGGATAATCTGCTATGAAATTGCCCTAATAGAGGTTAGCAGGTCTGCTAATCGCATTAATCGCTCTGACTATTAGCCCCATAGATTATAAAAATACTACAATCTGCGTGCATACTTGAAAAATGTAGGCATGGGAATGTGCATCAGCTAGGGTTGGTGTAAATTCTATGCCTTAATTTAAGGAATAATCTCTGCCACTTACACTAGTCATCATCATATTTTGTCACTGTCAAATGATGTTACTGTATCTCTGTGTGATCAGTAGGGCAAACCAAATAGACAATAGCCATTGCCAAGTCAACAATTGTGCATGGGGGCCAGCAATAGTGGGCAACATAACAAGTGCTGCATTTTCTATGTAAATCTATAGTTACATTTATCTAATCTGGTTATCAATCGCCACTTTACCATATTCATGCTACATTGTCTAACATCGCTCCATAGTCTGTTCAGCAACCTCCATATGGTAAACTCATGGCCTGCAGGAGTCTTTCCGCAATATCATTTCTCAGTGGCACATCATCATTGGATAACACTCATTTGTACCACATTTCAAGGTAGCCACTGATTGCTGTCGTGGCCTCAGTTCATCTAGAAAAATCTCTGGGTGTCTTCAATCATTTGATGGCTAAACATGCTCATATATAGATGTCCATATAACAGACATCAACTTTCCTGTTTTGCATAGTCAGTCTGGCCTGCTACAGCTCATCTGATATCTAGTGGGGTGATTTTGGATGTTATGTATAGTTTGTTGATCAGGATAGGCTATATATCAACAACTCTTTTTAAGCACTGGGCTGAACTTGCTCACATGAAATGATCTTACCCAGACCAGACATGCATACTCACCTTCAGAGTAGCAAAGCACCAAGGCAGTGGAGCACAGTGTCAAAGGGTTTCTACACCATAATTGCTGTGCAGATTCTCAACAGGTAATTTATATGACAACATTTTGGTCCACTGTAACATCTAGGTATGGGCCATCCCTCCTTGAGGCCTGGCCTGGCATAACCAGGGGCATGCCGCACTGGCCTCCGGGCTCCAGCTGCACCCTTGCCTACCTGTCTCCCCTTCCTTTCTCCCATCTCTCCCCCACCAGCCCCGCTTTCCGCAACGTTCCCCACCCCCTTTTCCATGAAGCATTACAATACAGACCAATCCGCTCAACACTTTATTTGTGGGCCCTTTTTAGATTATCCCATGCAAAAACAAGACACCATAACTGTAATACAATAATATAACAGTCACAATAACCATAACCAATATCCTGATCCTGTGTAAACCCTCTGGGACCCCCCTGTGGGGGGGGTACCAGTCCATCCTTGGCCCATTAAGAGACCTCCCAGCCCACGCCATAGCTGGGACTCCCCTTTTGCCCAGCCACCAACCGCTCCTTGTTGGTACCCGGGAGACAGCCTTATGTTTTGTTTCTGGCCACAAGGGCCAGGCATCCCTTACTCTGATACTTGACCCCCCCCCCCCCCTTTTCACCAAATCCAAGCACCCCCCCGTGGTACCTGGGTCCCCTTTGCCATCTTTCCCTCTGGTACCCCCTCCCCTCCCTTTTTGTTGAGGTCCCGTCACCAGGAGGGGCTGCGGCCCAACTCACCACATAGAGAGCACCGAACGGATGGCCCTCCATAGATCCTCGTTAAATGTCTCAAGGCCGATATCACTTAAATGCACCCCCTCAAAGAATCACCCTATAACCTTGAAGACCAAACTGTACATCATATAAACAAGGCCCCAAGGAAAACAAGACAAATCCTAATTCTATTTTTTGTCGGGTACGCTGTCACAGGAACAGGAGATGGATTTCTCCCCCTCCCCCCTGCAGCAAATCCTTTTTAATCAGTTTAGTAAAAAAGGCTACTTATCTCAAGAGCACACTGGTTACCACACACAGTAGAACTGTGAAATGAGTCCTGTATACACGACGTGGCACATTTCGGGTACTAGTCTTAACCTTGCTTCAGGCATAGAAACATAGAAATATGACGACAGAAAAAGACCACATAGCCTATCTAGTCTGTCCTTCCATATCAACAACTACAAATGTCCCCTTTTTACCTTTAGAGATCCTGTGTGTTTGTCCCATGCTTTTTTGAATTCAGATACTGTCCTCATCTCTACCACCTCCACTGGGAGACTATTCCACGGATCTACCACTCTTTCTGTAAAGAAATATTCGACATATCACTCCTGAATCTATCCCCCTTCACCCTCATCCCATGTCCCCTCGTAGCAGAACTTGCTTTCAATTGAAAGAGGCTCTCCCCCTGTAAATTTATGCCATGGAGGTATTTAAACATCTCAATCATATCACCTCTATCCCGCCTTTCCTCTAAAGTGTACATATTAAGATCCTTAAGTCTCTCCTCATATGCTTTATAATGAAGACCACTAACCATTTTAGTAGCCACCCTCTGCAGCAACTCCATCCTGTTTATATCCTTTTGAAGGTGCGGTCTCCAGAATTGCACACTATACTCCAAATGAGGTCGCACCAAAGACTTATACAGAGGCACTATCACCTCCTTTTTTCTGCTAGCCATTCCTCTCTGTATGCACCCAAGCATCCTTCTAGCTTTTGCCGTCGCCTTTTCTATCTGTGTAGCTACTTTAAGATCCTCAGACACAACCACGCCTAGGTCCCGCTCTTCTTTAGTGGACAAAAGTACTTCACCCCCTATACTATATTGCTCCCTTGGATTCCTGCAGCCCAAATGCATGTCCTTACATTTTTTTTATATTATTTAGATTTTATTAATAATACCAAATACAGGCACACAGACTTTAACACCATACACAAATATTATACGCAGCCAAGAATCGCAGCCGGAGCATAACATATACACATATATACATTTTTATCCCCGTTAGTCCCCTGTCGCCCCCCCCCCACCCCCCCCCACCCCCACTCCCAACCTCTCACCACTAGAGTGTTACAGATCGGTACGTGCTTCCCAATGTATATATTTCCCCCATATATTGAAAAAATGTTGTGGTCTCTTATTTTTCAATGCTGTAAGTTTACTCATCAAGTAAATATGTCCCAACAAGGCCCGATACTCCCCTAAATCTGGTATCGTGCTTTGTTTCCACCGCCTTGCAATGAAAATTCGCAATGCAACACAGCCTAGATTCAGAAAGCTACTCTCACCATTATTTAAGCCCTCCGGTTTCACCCCCAGCATAGTTACTGCGGGATTGGGTATGATCAATTTCCCCAAGATTTCCCACAACATTCCAAACACCCCTTCCACATTTTATGTAGCTCTTTACACTGCCACCAAATGTGTAGGTAGTTCCCTTGTTCCCCACACTTTCTCCAGCATTTCTCCCCACTCTGACTGTACATGGTCTGCAACTTCTCTGGAGTCAAGTGCCATTGATACAAAATTTTATAATTGTTCTCCAAAAGATTGGTAGCTAACAATCCTTTATATCTATTTTTAAATACCCGCTCCCACTTCGACTCATCCCAACATTCTCCTAAATCTTTCTCCCATTGTTTTTGAAAACTCTCTTTCCCCATACTCTTTGCCATCATATCATACATTTTAGCTACTACCCTTTTAGTTTGCCCCGATAAACACAACTGCTCAATATCCGTTGGGTCACTTGTGATCTCTGGCAAGATTTTATACCTGATATAATGAGTTATCTAATTGTATTTAAATACATCTGTTACCTCTAACTGGTAGAGTTCCGCCAATATTTTAAAGTCCCTTATCTTTTTTCCATCTAGGAACTGCCCCACCCTCGTTAAACCTTTCTCCTCCCATTTTCCAAACTCCGACCTCCCCACAGCAGGTGGGAACTCAGAGTTCCCCCTAATAGGGGTCAATCTAGATTTCCCCGCCTTCCCCAGCCAAAACTGTTGCCACTTATTCCACAGATCCAAAGTCTGCCGGACATAGGGATTATTAATTTGGCTCCCTTTCCGTTGCTCCCTCGGAAGCCACATCCACTCACTTAGTTTCCCTCCCTCCAGCTCCTTCTCCTCCATTTGAACCCACTCCTTCAAATCATCTCCCCACCACCCCGCTAAAGCACTCATTTGCGCCGCTTCTAGGTATCTTTCAAGATCTGGGATTGCCAGCTCACCTTTCTCCTTCTTTCTCGTCAGGATCCTCCATGACACCCGCCTATTTTTACCCCCCCCCCCCCTATAAACTTCATAATTGTTCTCTGCCAACTCACCACATATTTTTTCGCTACCCAGATAGGCAAGGCCCTGAAAATATAAACCCACTGAGGCAACACCACCATTTTTACCGCCACAATCCTCCCCAGCCAAGACAACCCCTTACTCTGCCACTCTTCCAATTCCCTTCTAATCTTCTTTTCCATTCGGACAAAATTCGCCCCAAACAAATCCGCTTCCTTAGAGGTTAAATATATTCCCAAGTATTTGATACAACTCCCCGCCCATTTAAAATGGAATCTCTCTTTGATCTGCGCCTGGACCTCCCCATCCACTGATATATTAAGAATCTTGGACTTGGTTGCATTGATTTTAAATCCTGAACATTCTCCGAATTCCCTTAATATTTTATCTACCGCCCCCAGGGATTCAATTGGTCTCGTCAGCATAAATAACAGATCATCTGCAAATAATGAAATTTTACTTTCCACTCTTCTTCCTTTGACCCCAGATACCTCCTTGCACTCCCTAATATACTGTGCCAGTGGCTCCATTGACAGCATAAACAAAATTGGGGATAGGGGGCATCCCTGCCTTGTTCCTCTAAACAATTCAAAGGCTGGTGTGTACTCTCCATTAATGCGAAGTTTTGCCATAGAATGCTCATAAAGTGCTTTTACCCACTCCAAATAATTACCCACTATTCCCATCCTTTCCAATACCTTAAATAAATAAGGCCAGTGCACTCTATCAAATGCTTTTTCAACATTGATTGTCAACAAGATCATTTGTTCCTTCCCTCTCCTGCCCTTCCAAACCACATTTAATACTCGCCTTATATTATCAGCTGCTTGGCGTCCAGGTATGAACCCTGCCTGATTCTCATGCACCAACCGAGGTAGAAATACTCAGATTCTATTTGCCAAAATTTTAGTAAAAATCTTAAAGTCAGCCCCCAGGAGGGATATAGGCCGGTATGAACCGCATAAGTTTGGATCTTTACCTTCTTTCGGCAAAATAGTTATTCCTGCAGTCCTCATTGTTTCAGGTATTTTCCCCCCCTCTGTAAACAAATTATGCAACCGTGACAGAGGCTCACACAGCACATTCACAAACGTCTTATAAAATTTATTAGAGAAGCCGTCTAATCCAGGGGCCTTAGATGTCGGTAGGGCCCTAATTACCTCAGCCACCTCTGTCGCCCCAATGGGCCTTGATATCTGCTCAGCCTCATCTTTCGTCAAGCTTGGTAAGTTTACCTTTAGAAATCTATCCAAACCGACCTGCGAGCTTGACCGTTCCTCCATATATAGCTGTTTATAAAATTCTACAAATCTATCTTGGATTTGCTTCCCTTCCCTCACCTCTCATCCTTTAGCATCCCTAATTTTAGTTATGAAGTTCCTGGTCTGCAACTGTTTCAATTTACGGGCTAACATTCGAGTGGGTTTATTACACAACTCAAAAAACTGCTGCTTCAATTTCTCCTGTGCAAATTTAATCTCTACCAATTCCAGTTCACCTAATTCTCGTTTCCTGTTCTGCAGCTCCTGCCCTTGCTTATTCGTCAATTTTCCTAGTTTTTGAAGACGCTCCGGATTACAAATCTGCGAGCGTATAGTATCTTTTTCCATTTCTTTGCTCTTCTTTAGATAGGAACCAATGGAAATCAAATCTCCTCTCACCACAACTTTCAAGCATTCCTATACAGTCTCAATTTTACACTCGTATCATTAATCACCAGATATTCTTTTATCCCTTTCTCCACTTTCTGTACCACCTCAGGGGAATCCAGCAAGGACTCATTAAGCATCCAACCACTCCCCTTCCTTTCCTTCCGCCCTAGTCACAATTCAATCCAAACGAGTGCATGGTCAGACAGGATTCTCTCTCCAATCTCACACCTCACCACCCTTGTCAGCATAGTTCGTGTTATCCATATCATGTCCAATCTTGAAAATGATTTATGGACCGGGGAGTAAAAGGTATAATCTTTTTCTCGACCCTTCAATTCCCTCCAAGTGTCAACCACCCCGAGATTCTTACCCATTAATTTTAATATTCTTCTATGTTTAGCACTCCCTTCCAAGTTTCCCGTTGAGTTATCAAGATGGGGATTAACTGTCAGGTTAAAGTCTCCCCCCAATATCACCTGCCCTTTGGCAAATTGATCTAAAGAGG
Organism: Ichthyophis bannanicus; assembly: GCA_033557465.1. Lineage (NCBI taxonomy): Eukaryota > Metazoa > Chordata > Amphibia > Gymnophiona > Ichthyophiidae > Ichthyophis > Ichthyophis bannanicus. The sequence goes on along the minus strand of CM066033.1, from coordinate 1,178,011,940 downwards.
CATTCAATTCCTGAAAGAAGAACCCCTGAGCCACATTCGGACCATACAGATTCACTAATGTAATTACTTGCTCTTGAATTTTTATCTTAAGAAATAAATATCGTCCCCCTCTATCCTGTTTAACAGCACACACTGAATATGGAGTAGATTCCCTTATCAATATTCCCACACCCCCCTTCCTCCACTCAATGCTGTTGGAAGCAAACCACTGCCCCCCAAAACTTTTTATGAGCCATTCTCCACTCTTCACTTTTTTTTAAATGCGTTTCCTGCAGGAATATTATGTCCCCCCGCAACCTCTCTATTTCCTTAAACACTTTTTGCCTTTTAACCGGAGAATTCAGACCACACACATTCATTGTTATTACTCTAATCTTATCCATTTATCCTATACCCAACATCTTAAACACACACCTAATCATTGGCAAGAGGTCCCCCACCCCTACCCCCAATTTCCCTTCCCCCTCGCCCCCACACCCCCTCCCCCACCCCATCCCTGCCCTCAACCGAAAATTCGATCTGTACGAGGCATGACGCACCAGCACATCTTAATAATTACAACATCATAAACTTGCTGCACACAACAGTGTTTTCTTCCCAATTCCTATTACCATTCCCCTCTTAACCATAGCAATACTCTTTACAGTCCAGCTTTTCAACCGCTCTCCTCAGACCGGGGTGTGTCTTCTGATGTCGTCGAAGCCGCTTGTCCCCCTGATGGGCTCTCCTCCAACCTCCAGCACGATCCTGCTTCCTGGACACTTTTGGGGATTCCATCGCATTAATTCCCGGCACATCCAGCCATCCTGCTGACCTCAATGCTCTGGCCGCCTCCTCCGGCGATTTCACATGGGAGGCCACTCCCTCAATTGTAAACTGTAATCCAAAAGGGAATGTCCATTTGTATTTAACCTGCTCCTCTCTTAATCTTTTCGTTATGGGGGCCAATTCCATTCTTTTCCTCATTGTGATTGCAGATAAGTCCGCATAGATCTCAATCAGATGATTCTCCCACTGCACCTCTGGTATCTTCCTAGCTGCCTCCATTAGTGCATTTTTCGTGGAGTATTCATGGAAGCATGCCACTATGTCTCGTGCCCGGCCTTCCCTTCTCAGACCAAGCGCCCTGTGGGCCCGGTCAATCTGCAGGCACCATGCTTTCTCAGCCATCTTCGCTTTCTCCAATATTTGCTTGCTAATCTGCTCCACCAGCCTTATGCAGTCCTCTTTGTCTGGGCTTTCAGGCACCCCTCTAAACCTAATATTGGCTCTTCTGGACCTATTTTCAAGGTCTTCAACCTTAGACCACAGCTCTTTGTGGTCCATGTCAATTACATCCAGTTTCTCTTGCATTCCTTTAATTACTCCCTCTTGAGCCTCCATCTTACTTTCCACCTCTTCCAATCGATTCCTCACCTCTCTCATCTCGTCCTTCAGCTCCTCCATCCAACTCTGCACCTCCGATTGGAAATTAGTGAGATCCTGTCTTATGGTGCCAAACCATGACTGCAGTTCTCCTCTCAGCCCCTCGATTTCACTGGCCTGTGCCGAGTCCACACCTTTTGGGGATTTCGCCAATTCCTCCGCCGCTGCACAATGCGCCACCATTTTGTGCTTTCCAACGGAGCTCCCCGCTCCATTTTTATAGGCAAACACTTTTAAATCCGCCGCACCTTTCTTCATCGTGGCACCACTCCTCCCATCTTGGCACACTCCTCCGCCAATACACACAGTTTTCCCGCAGAAATTATACTTGTTGTGCGCCTTGCTTTCCCCGTGCCGTCGGTGCTCCATTCTCAAGCTACCACTCTGCCTGGTGACGTCATTTCCTCCATGTCCTTACATTTTTTAACATTAAATCCCAGCTGCCAAATTCTAGACCATTCTTAAAGGCATTACAGGACTGTTCAACTGTGAGTTTACCGGCATTCATGCTTGCACAATTGTGAATTTGTCATTCTTGTAATGGCCTTGTCTGACGTCAGTCTGCTGAGGAAGACCAATTATCTGTAGCCTGCCAAGAGCCACCCAATGAAAAGGGAACCCTTGGTCTGATTGGGTAGAATTAAAGGAGGCTGGCCCAATCCTGCTCCAAATTCAATCCTTGCGGGAAAACAGTGTCCAATTTAAATATCTAAGACTGTTCACAACGTTGGAGTTTCAAAACCCGATCATCTCCCCTGGGATCCACCGGGACATGATCTGTTGTTGTTAAGTGCCGTCGAGTCGGAGTCGACTCATGGCGACCCTCTGGATAGCTATCTTAAATTGTGTTCGGTCTTCAGTCAGGCGGCTCATTGTTGACAGACTGGTACCCGTAGCTGCTGTTATTGTAGCGATCCATCTCATTGCCGGCCTTCCTCTTTTGCGTTGACCTTCTATCTTGCCAAGCATGATGTCTTTCTCTAATGATCTCTCTCTTCGCATGATGTGTCCGAAGTATGAAAGTCGAAGTCTTGTCATCTGAGCTTCTAAAGAAAGCTTAGGTTTGATCTCCTCTAGTACCGACTGGGTTTGTTCTTCGGGCAGTCCATGGTATACACAGTATTCGCCGCCAGCACCATAATTCAAAGGTATCAATTTTCTTCCTGTCTGTCTTTTTCACTGTCCAGCTTTCACATCCATGTGATGTTATTGAAAATACCATGGCTTGAACAAGTTGAATCTTCGTATGGAGAGAGACATCTCTGCTCTTGAGAATCTTATCTAGGTCTTTCATAGCCATTCTGCCAAGAGCAATGCGTCGTCTGATTTCTTGACTGCTTGTTGCTTCTTTATTGATAGTTGATCCAAGTAGGTTAAAGTTGTTCACGATTTCAATTTCTTCTCCTTCAACGATGAACCTGTGATTATGCCAGTTGTCATGATCTTTGTCTTCTTTACATTAAGGTGCAGGCCCATTTTGAGACTATGTTCTTTGATTGTGAGAAGCAAATGTTTCAGATCATCTTCACTTTCAGCCAGTAATGTGGTATCATCAGCATAGCGAAGGTTGTTGATGAGTCTTCCACCAATCTTCACACCTCTGTGGTCTTCATACAGTCCTGCTTCTCTGATGATTTGTTCTGCATATAAATTAAACAGGTAGGGGGAAAGTATGCAGCCTTGTCTTACACCTTTGCTTATTTTAAACCATTCTGTTTCTCCTTGTTCCGTTCGAACTGTTGCTTCTTGATCAATGTACAGATTGCGCAAGAGAACGATCAGGTGTTCTAGTTATACCCATGCTTCTTAACGTGGCCCAGAGTTTCTCATGGTTACACAGTTCAAAAGCCTTGCTATAGTCGATAAAGCACAAATAGATATCCTTTTGGTATTCTTTAGTCTTTTCAAGGATCCATCTCACATCCGCAATGATGTCTCTCGTTCCTCGTCCTTTCCTGAACCCTGCTTGCACTTCAGGTAGTTCTTGTTCTAGTATGGCTGTAGTCTCTTTTGAATAATCTTCAGTAGAAATCTTGCTGGCATGTGGGATCAGAGCGATTGTGCGATAATTTCCACAGTCAGTTGGATCACCTTTCTTTAGTATTGGTATAAACACAGATCTTTTCCAGTCAGTTGGCCATGATGTTGTCTTCCATATTTCTTGGCAGAGCCTTGTAAGTACGGTAACAGCTGCATCAGATTGCTGCAATACTTCTATGGGAATGCCATCAATGCCTGGTGCTTTGTTCTGTGATAAGACTTTCAATGCTGCTTCAACTTCTTCTTTCATCACCAATGGTTCCTGATCCTACGGTATAGGTTGAAACGGCTGTTGGTCCACTTGATCTTTATCATATAAAACTCTGTATATTCTTCCACCTTTTCTTGATCTTCTCAGCATCATTCAACATAGAACCTTGAGCATCTTGTAACATTCCAATTCGAGGCTGGAACTTTTCTTTAGCTCTCGCAGCTTTAGGAAAGCCGATCTTGTTCTTCCTCTAATAGTTTCTGCTTCTATTTCCTTGCAAGTGTCATTGTAGTACTTTTCCTTGTCCTGTCTTGCTGCACGTTGGAAATCTCTGTTGAGTTCTGAGATTGTCTTTCTTTCTCCTTTGGCTTTAGCTTCTCTGCGTTTCTGGGCAATTTTCAGAGTTACTTCCGTCATCCATTTTGGCCGTTTTTGCTTTTTCACCTTTTGTAGAGACTTCTCGCTTTCTTCCAGCACAACCTTCTTGACGTCATTCCATAACTCTTCCGGAGCTCTGTCATTTGTATCTAAAGCAGCAAATCGATTTTGCAGGCAGTCTTTAAATTCCAGTGGTATATTCTCAAGGTCATATTTTGCTGCATTCATGAGTGGTTTGCTCTTTTTCAACTTTAGCTTGAGTTTGCATACTAGTAGTTGATGATCTGTACCACAGTCAGCTCCAGGTTTTGTCTTTGTTGATGTTACAGAGCTTTTCCATCGTTGACTTCCACAGATGTAGTCAATTTGATTTTTATACAATCCATTGGGTGAAGTCCATGTGTACAGTCGCCGCTTGTGTTGCTGAAAGAAGGTGTTTGAGATGAATAGATCATTGGTCTTGCAGAATTCTATCAATCTTTCTCCAGCTTCATTTCTGTTGCCAAGTCCATATTTTCCAACTACTTTGCCTTCTTCTTTGTTGCCAACTTTTGCGTTCCAGTCACCCATGACTATCACTGATGCACGGAAGCCCTCACAGCACGACAAGCTGCAAACCAAGTGAGAGGGGACATGATCTATTATGTGCCAAATGGATAATAAAGTTTTTTCTGGCTAGACCATTTCAAATATGGTTCTGTAATGCATAATCCATCTAGATGACTCTCACATGGTGATGCCGACCCAGCTCTTTTTACCTATCAGAATTTAATACTCTCTGAGGTGTCAAAGATGGAACAGTGTTTCAGAGGCTTTTTCCAATTTGTCAACACATGAGTGGAAGGCATTGGACTCTCCGGCCAAATCAATTGAGCTCATAATTAGGAATGCCAACAAAGGAGTGGCAATAGTAGTTCAGTCAGCACTTGGCTACCATGCTGATCTTATGGCTCAATTGTCTATTAAACACTACTACACTCTTTTGAAGACTGACCCTACTTCTGAAATTAGGACTCATATTGAAGCTTTGGTCTCTGCAGCTGTCCAATCCGGTTGGAGAACTGGCAAGGAAGGTGACTTTTTATTTGCCCAAAACCCTAAAATCCCTGCCATCTATACAGTGCCAAAGATACACAAGTCTTTAACACATCCACCTGGACATCCAGTAGTTTCTTGCAGGGGTTCAGTATTAGAACCCCTATCAAATTTTTGTGATTATTTTCTCCAGCCATCAGCAGCGAGGGTCAAATCATACATATACGATATATCTCAATTTCTGACTCAGTTGACTACTTGCAGTGATGTTCATTCATATTATATGGTCATTCTTGATGTTCAGGCTTTATACACTAATATTGATCAAGAGGAAATTTTACAGTGCCTCCAAACATATCCACTTTCATTACAATCTCATTTACCATGTGGATTGTTGTTGGACTTATTGCAACTAGTTCTCAAAAATAATTATTTTTTATATGATGGCAAATTCTACATGCAAAATTTTGGTGTTGTGATGGGAGCCACGGTTGCTCCTTCACTGACCACCATATATATGGCCCAGTTTGAAGAAGAACACATATATGTATTGGAATGGTATAAATCTATTCCTTTCTGGCACAGATTTCTTGATGACATATTTTTTATTTGGTCTGACTCATCTTTTTTGTCTACATTTTTGGAATCTCTTAATGCCATTAAACCTAACCTTAAATTTACGGCACAAATTGAAACTACATCAATCCAATTTTTGGACATTACCTTTATTTAACATCTGATGGATTCCACACTACTTTATACCGAAAACCTGTACAATGGAATTTCCTCTTACGTTATAACAGTTTTCATCCTGGTCCCTTGAAGAAAGTCCTTCTTCATGGCCAGTTCCTCTGGTTACATTGTCTTTGTTCCACTTTGCATGAGTTTAAAAAACATGCTCATGATCTAAGGATCCGGCTATTGTCTAGGGAGTACACACATAAAATTGTGCTTCAAGCATATCGCCGAGCACAGTACACACACAGAGAATGACTTTTAATTGATACAAATGCCAGTCCTGGCCAAGGCAAAGAGAACCACATAGTAGGGGTATTGCCACACATGCAGCACTCTAGTGAGGTTTGTTGGCTATTACATAAATACTGGCCTGTTCTGAGATTACATTCTTTTTTTCAGCGACCCTTAATGTTAGCCTTCACACGGGTGCAAACCTTTGGGACAAGTTGGTCTATGTGGCCTCAGTGATTGATAGGCCACCTCAAGCACATCTTGAACCAGGCCACTATTCTTTTGGCAAGTATCAACATTGCAAGTCAGTCCTACAAGGTGATGTCTGGCAAGACTTTTGTAATGGTTTACAGCTACATTCTCGTTGGCAGACTTCTTGTGTTTCTACTTTTGTTGTATATTTGATCATTTGTCTGTGTCAATTGTATTACATTGGATGGACCACTAGACAGTGCAGGGCCCATTTGAATGAGCATGCTTCTCGTTTGAATACAGCCACAGCATCTGCACCTGTGGTGGAGCATTGCCTCGAGAAGGGGCATTCTTTTGAAAAGCTACATTGGCGCATAATTGACCATGTCCAAGTGGATTTCAGGGGAGGTGATTGGGTTTTGAAACTCCAACATTGTGAACAGTCTTAGATATTTAAATTGGACACTGTTTTCCCACAAGGATTAAATTTGGAACAGGATTGGACCAGCCTTCTTTAATTCTGCCCAATCAGACCAAGGGTTCCCTTTTCAGTGGATGGCTCTTGGGAGGCTACAGATAAAAGGTCTTCCTCAGCAGACTGACATCAGATGCATCCATTTCAAGAATGACAAATTCACTATTGTGCAAGCATGAATGCCGGTAAACTCCGGTTGAACAGTCCTGTAATGCCTGAAGCAGGGTTAAGACTACTACTTAAAACGTGCCACGTCATGTATACAGGACTCTTTTCACAGTTCTACTGTGTGTGGTAACCAGCATGCTCTTGAGCTAAGTAGCCTTTTTTACTAAACTACTTGATTAAAAAGGATTTGCTGCAGCAGGAGGGGGAAGGGAGAAACCCATCTCCTGTTCCTGTGACAGCGTACCTGACAAAAAATAGAATTAGGATTTGTCTTGGTTAACTTGGGACCTTGTTCATATGATTTAAATGTAGCCCGTCATCTTTGTACATGGATGCCCCACCTGCCTCTATGCCCTCATGCCTAATGACTATCCCCCCCAACGTCCACATAAAGTGACCCAATTTTCTTCTACTCATCTCAATACTCTCTGACCTGTGATCCCCCACCCATTTTTGTTGGGGGGGATCTAGGACAAGATGATGACCACCCCCGAAGCAGCACGTATCCAGGCCATGTCCCTCTTGATCTGGATGATCAGATCTATGCCCTTGGTATATACCAAGTCATCCCCTCCCCCCCCCCCGCAAGTGGAGGAAAATGACCGGTGGTGGAGGACCTGCCTGGAGTTGGGCGCCTAGCGTGGGCCAAAGCTGGCTCCACTGCAGCCCTCTTTGCCCATCCACTGTATGTTCACCATGTCCGGGTAGAAGCAGAGCTGTTTTACGGCACAGTCACCCACTGCTTTTCTTCTTGTCCAGTAGATAAACGAATGACCCACTATCCATATTGTGCTTTTCCTGTGACCTACTGAAAGAAGGTGTGGGGGGTACAAGCCTATTACTGTCTGATATATATCTTATACCAGTCCGAGATCCATCTCCCTATGGCTTGTATCTACAACGCCCCAAAATGCAATGTATATGCAGCAGTCGCTGTCTCTATTCTGAAGGAATGTAAGGTTAAACCCAGCTGTGGCAAGTCCTACCCCTCCAGAGCTGGTTCATCTTGGATCCTCTGAGGAATAAACGCACCCTGTCAGCCTCCATAGAGACGTGCTCAACCCAGATGGCAGGGCCCACTGTGTCGGACCTGGACCGGGGAAAGGCCTTGCCCATTTTGAAGGTGCCAAAAAACATCAAGAATAGTATCAGCCTGAAGAGCTTCTTCTCAAAGCTATCCATGGTCACTTTTTCAGCCCCTAGGAGAACACTCTGCAGCATGTGCAGGGTGATAGGCTTGCCCCCATCCGGCCAATGTATGACCTTCCTGGCCCAACCCTCCATCAACTTCTTAATCACAAATTCCTTTGTGACATCCATGCTCCCCACAACTTCAAGAAAAATGCCACACCTGCCAGCATCAGTTTTGTGTGCCAGCATGAGGTTCCTCCATCCCGCAGCCAAGTAAGGAACTTCAGCAGCTGTCCAATGTTCAAACCTTGCTCTGGTTTGAAGTCCCACTGTACTGCAAAGCCTCACAGCTGAAACCAAGCCCTCCAGTAAGCCTTCCAGGTGCTGACAGACAGCAATGCCATGAGCATCTTGTCGACCATTAGCATCCAATGCTCTACATCCCCGCTGGCATAGACGTAGCCCTGCAGGAGGGATTTGGGGCAAACTGTCAAAAGTGTTGGTCCACCATCTTGTAAAATGGCATGCCTGGCCCGCATGGTGCATCCTGGGACATAGTCTGCCTTATATGGCAGTCTGACCTCACCCAGCGCACCGTGCTGGGCCAGGCACACCCTTTTACAAGATGGCGGACCAGAGCAGGAGCACATATGCAGCATTTCTGCTTATTTTAAGATATAGGGGGTTTGGATTTTGAGGCCACTAGACCACCAGATAATTTTAATTTTACTTGGGGATGGGGAGTAGTGGGTTCAAGGGGCAACTAGACCACCAGGTACTTAATTTCTTTCAGGGCACTGGCCCCCGACAGTGTTTTGATGGCATTGGGAGCATTTTCCGATGCCACAATCATCCTCAATGCCATCAAAATACTGTCAGGTGGCGGGGGGCCGCTGGGCTACCGGGGATTCTTTTTTGTCAGGCACTGGTCCCCAACAGTATTTTAATGACATCGGGGGCTTTTCCCGATGCCTGATCATCTGAGGAGAAGATGATCTAGGCATCAGGGAAAGCATCACTGCCACTGGCAGATTAACCAGCTATGGCTGGTTACAAAATCCTCTACATCTGACTCTGCATTTGGGTAGCCATTATTTGTATACCAGACCAGTTGATTAAAATACATTTAAATAATTAAAAGTTCATTTAAATAGATTTAAATACACGTGACGTTAATTGGGCACTAGATTTTCTGTCGGCATTTACATCTGTTTTCTACATTTAAAGGATCTTAAAGTGTACTTAAACGTGGCATTAGGGGCTCTTAAAGCCTGCACTAGCTTTCTGCATTGGCCCGTATATGAGAAGTCCAAGTAGGTGCCTAATTTGAGGTTATTTTATGAGGAAACATAAGTACAGTGTATATTTTAGCATATAAAGTATGCAAGTACGTGGGCATTTTATAAAATGCACATGCAAATTGAGATCCCACCTCTGATCTGTCAAAGGTCTGCCTCAGAACATGCCCACATGTGGATCATGTCAAAGTATGTACCTTCTGGTCAGTGTGCATACTTTTATGTATGTAACACCCATAGAAATTTCAGGAAAGCCCTGTTATTCATTTAAAGTTAGGATTTTAAGCACAAGAAATGTTTATAAAATTATTCCTTTTTAAAATGATCCTGTCGGAGGAAGTGACATCACCCGCTTGAATGGCTGCGTGAGTGGCGAGCTCTGGACCAACCCCAGTGAAAAACGGAGTTTAACGCCCCAAAAGACCCGGCTGAGAAAGGAGAACTGGCACAGTGAAAAGCGCAGAGATCGGGGAACATGGCGACCCGAAAGAAGACGGTGGATCTGCGCGACTATGCATTTGAAGTGCCGAGTGTGTCCATGGTAGAAGGTAAGATGGCAACGGGAGAGGCCATGCGGCAGGAACCACCGGAGTCGAGTGCGAAGGAGACAGAAAGGATAGAAGGAGAACCGGAGGCAAGTGCGATTAAGCTGGTTTCAATAGAAGAGTTAAAACAGTGGTTTGCCGAATTGAAAACAGAAGTGCAGTCGTCCAAAAAGGCTCTGGAAGAGCTTACGGCCACTTTAAAAGAGGAGGTGGAGGAGGTCACATGCAGGATGGGGGACCATGAAAATCACTTGGAAACCCTGGAACTGCAGTACGAGGAGTGGGACACAAAGCGAAAAGCTGAAGAAGCCTGGAGAGAACAAATGACATTGAAGCTAGCAGACTTGGAGAATCGCTCCAGGAGAAATAACCTGAGAATTAAAGGGGTGCTGAAGAAGTGGAATTCAGAGACTGTGCAAAAGTGGCAGAGGCGGTGTGCCAGGAAGATCTGAAGCAAGCAGGTGAGAAGGAAATGGTAGATGGAATACACCTGGATAGGGCCCACAGAGCTTTGGGTCCGGCTAGAAATAATCAACCTAGAGATATAGTAATATGCCTGAAGGATTACAAAGTAAAGGAGAAAATAGCAGCTAAGACGAGAGGACTGGGTACCTTCAAATGGCAGGGCTACTCGGTGGCCATCTATGCTGATCTCTTGTTGGGGACCCTGCAAAGAAGTGCTCAGAAAAGAGGAGGTGAGATATCAGTGGCTATACCCATTTGGCCTGGCTTTCCCAAAGGGTGAAAGAACTTGGAGAGTACAAACGAAAGAAGCAGCGTGATCAGCACTGAAGGCGGCTGGGATGGAAGGGCAAGCAGAGGAAGCCTGAGCTGAGTGGACCCAAATGGAGCAAGAGGGAGAGAGGCAGAAGCAGCAGGGGAGAGAACCGAGGGAGAGGTGTGTGGAGACCAAGGGAGACCACAGAAGATCACAGCGCAGAGGAACCAAAGATGATGGACAGTGAAGCAGAAGGAGATGCTGTGCTGATTAAAATGGATATGTTTGGAATGCATAAAAAGAATATGGATTAAGAGATAGCAAAATGGTATGAGGAAAGAAGGATACATGAGTAATGTATAATGATGGCAAACTGATGTTGAGATGCTTTCTGTTGGGGTGATAAGGGGAGGAGTTGGAGGGGAATAAATGAAAGAGGAGTTGAGGAGGGAGGAGGGAGGGAGGGAGAGAGGGAGAGAGGGTGGGGGCTGAGGGGTATGAGGGGAAGGGGGGAGGAAAGGTAGGTGGATGGCAGGGGGAAGGGGGGATGGAAGAACGGGTAGGAGGGGGCAGGGAAGAAGGAGAAGGATGGGGGAGGTAACCGTGGGGTGGCGGGTGGCCCACGACTACGAGTTAGCCTGGTTAGAGATGAGGAAGGGGGGCAGGGAAGGGAGGTAGAGGGGAAAGGGGGTGGGGGAGGGAGGAATGGAGGGGGTAGGAAGGAGAGGTATGAAAGAAGGGGTAGGGAGAAGTTGATAGTAGCAACAGTAAATGCTAAGGGGCTATAAACCTGGCACAATCGACGTTTGTTGGAAAGAGAAGGCATAAGGTTGAAAGCAGATATTTTATATATACAGAAGACACACTTGAAAGTGGGACAAGGGACAAGAAGGGTTAATAAGCTCACAGACTGAGATTAAAGAAGCGGTAGTGGAGGAACGGAGGGACAGAAAAGGAAGATGGGCAGCAGTAAAGCTAAAGTTAAAGGGGGAGGAGGTGTGGATTGTAAGTATTTATGGGCTTAACACACAGAGAGAGAAATTCTACGAGAGGTTGTTGTCTGAGCTGGAGGGATGGGGAGGGACACCAATCATACTAGGAGGGGATTTTAATATTACAAGTAACCCCAGGTTGGACAATGGGTGGGGGTGGAGGGGTAGGGGGACAAAAGAGACGAAGAACCTTCTGAGGCTGAAGGAACGATTGGGCATGGTTGACATGTGGAGAAGTCAACATCAAGGAGAAAAGAGTTACACCTTTTACTCGGCAGTACATGGCACATATAGTAGGTTAGACATGCTATGGGTGAGTGGGAATTGGGTGTCCAGGACGAAACAGGTGGAAATAGGAAGTATTACATGGACAGATCACCCTCCAGTGCATATTGAATTTGATATGGGGGAGAAGGATGAGGGAATTAGATTCTGGCGATTAAATGAGGCACTTTTGGATGACAAGAAATATGTGGAGCGAGTGAAGGAGACGGTTTGGTTCAGTGGTGAGGGGACATCTGATCAGCATCGCAACCCAGGAGAAGAGGAAAAAAAGGGATTAATGCAAAGAGTTGGGATGTTGGAAAAGAGGCACCAAGAGGGAATAGACCCCCAAGTGTTAATGTAGTTACAAAAACTAAGAGGAGAATTGAACCAGCTGAGGACAGCAGAGATAGCATACAATTTGGCAAAATTAAAACAGGGGTGGTATGAAGGTGGGAATAAGGTGAGGAGAAGGCTGGCTAGCAGGTTAAAGGTGAGGCAGTAGAAGTCAAGTATAGGGAGCATCCAAAATCAACAAGGAACATTGGTGTATAAGCCAGCGGAAATTAGGAAGGTCTTTGTGGATTATTATGAAAAGCTATATAAGAGTGAAGTGAAAGGGGATGGTAAAAAAGGGGAGGAGTTTCTGGAGCAGTACAAGATGGGGAGTCTGTCGGAAGAGGAGGCAGACGAGTTGGGGAGACCGGTTAGATATGAGGAGGTGAGGGACGCAATTAAATCCTTTAAGGAAGGGAAAGCACCGGGATTAGATGGTTATACCACAAAATTTTATAAATTGATGCAGGAAGAGGTAGGAGGGTTGTTAATGGAAGTCTTCAATGGGGTGCTAAGGGGGGAGGGGCTGCCCAGATCAATGGAGGAAGCGGGCATAACAGTCATACTCAAGGCGGGAAAGATCATACCACATGCGGAGCCTATCAGACTATATCACTTATACTGTAAATTTAGATGCTAAAGTGCTGGCCAAAATCATGGCGGCCCGGCTGCAGAGGGTAATGCAGAAGTTGGTGCATAGGGACCAGACGGGCTTTATAAAAGGGAGACAGGGAGGGGATAATATTAGGAAAGTATTGAATGTTATCTGGTCCTTGCAGGACACAGGGAAGGAGGCAGTATTTCTAACAGTTGATGCCGAAAAGGCATTCGACAGAGTTGAATGGCAATTTATGATGCAAGTACTGGCAAGGGTTGGAGTAGGGGAAATGTTCTTGAGTTGGGTGAGAGCACTGTATGCCTGCCCAAGGGCCAGGATAAGGGTTAATGGAGGCTATTCTGATAGTTTTCAGCTGGGCAGGGGAACACAGCAGGGTTGCCATTTATTACCCTTACTGTTTGCCTTAGAAATAGAGCCACTGGCAGACTACATAAGGAGACAGATAGATATTAGGGGGATAGAGGTGAGAAAACAGCTCAGCAAGGTGGCTCTCTTTGCCGATGATGTGATTTGCACTCTAGGCCAACCTTTTGTCAGTCGCCCAAATTTATTGAAAGCTATAAAGTGGTATAGTGAAGTGGTGGGCTATAAGATGAATATGAGCAAAACAGAAATCTTGGGATTTAACCTCACAAAGGGCTTTGAAGAGAGATTGCGGGAAGGATTTCCCTTTAAGTGGGTACGAGGTAGTTTTTGATATCTGCGTATTCAAATAGGAAATTCTATAGGTAACCTACAGGAATGGAACTATAGACCTCTGCTAGGGGCGATACGGAGGGATGTAGATAGATGGAAGGGGATGCATATGTCCTGGTTGGGAAGGATAGCTACAATAAAGATGAATGTACTATCTAGGCTACTGTTTGTCTTTATGGCACTGCCCTGTAAAGCTACTAGGTCCTTTCTTAAGCTTCTACAGGATACGATTATGAGGTTTATTTGGGCGGGGAAGATCCCACGAGTGGGGAGACCCACAATGTTTAAGGCAAGGGAATATGGGGGATTGGGAGCTCCTAATTTAGTGAAATACTATGAGGCTGCCCAGTTGAAAGTTCTGTTTGCATGGAGAGAGTGGGGCGAAACACCGCAATGGGTGCACATGGAGAAAGAGCGAGGGGAGAGTTTGGAGGCATTAGTGTGGGACGGAGATGAGAAAAGAATGGGGAGAAAGATGCGGAACCCTCAAAGGGAGTTAACACTACAGATTTGGGGTAAGTGGAGGGAATATTTATTGCAAGAGAAAAACTTGTCCTGGGAGACCCATTTGCAGAGCATGGGAACTTTTGAGCCGGAGAGAATGGGTGGTATATTTAAAAATTGGGCGGCTAGGGGACTGGTAAGAGTGGGGCAAGTGATTGATAAGACAGGACGGATAAGAACATATGAGGAGCTCAAAAGTGCCTCTGGGGTGAAAGATAAGGAATACCATGCTTATATGCAGCTATGGTACTACCTGCAAAGTGAATTGGTATGGAAAGACATACAAAGCTGTCCAACAGTGTTTGAGGAATTAATGGGTAAACAGGAAACTGTGAAGGGATTGGTCTCCAAATTGTACCGGATTTTAAATGCCAAACAAGGGGGTAAGGCTCGATGGCAGGAACAATGGGAAAAATAATTAGGAGGCTCATGGGAGGAGGGGAGGTGGCAGGGAATTTATGAGGGGCAAAGAAGATTAGCATGGGGAACGGCCCTGGTGGAGAACTGCCTGAAATTTAGACTTAGGATGGTATGGATGCCAGCCAAGCTACAGGCTATCTATAAACATAGGACTGCTAACTGTTGGAAAGGTTGTGAGGAAAGGGGGGATCTGTTACACATGATTTGGGGGTGCCCAAAAATCCAATTGCTGTGGAAATTGCTGTGGAAAGACATGGTGAGTTTTTATAGAGATGTAACAAGGGTGCAGATACGGATAACCCCAGCACAACTGGTGTTAAATGAGGGAGAGGAAGGGGGGAATTTAATGCTATCAACCTTCCTAAACTACTGTGTGGTGGCAGGCAGATTGTATTTCACTATTTTTCCACTTCTGCAAAACTGCCAAACTATGAGGGAAATTATTGGGGTTTGGAGTTCCTTTGGAATGTAAGCTTGGTGGCAGCACATAGATGCAATAAGAAAACAAAACATACAGAGATTTGGCAAGCCTATGAAGAATGGAGGGAGAGAGGGTGGAGTGACTGGATGAAAGAATAGGGGGGAGAGGCAAGGGTAGTAGGGGGGAGAGAGGTACACGAGTTACACATATTAACTGCTGGCAATAAGGGGGCAAATGGGAGCCAGAATCAATCGGGGTTGCCATCGCTGGGATTGCTGGTTATTGGTTGGTTGTTAGTTAAGTGGTTGTTGAGGGTTCTATGCTATGTTATGGGTGGGTGAATGAGGACAATACAAAGGATGGGAAGTTTAAAGATGGTGGTTAAAATAGTATTATTAAAGGTTAAAGGGTGGAGGTAGGGGATTTAAACCTGTATCTGAAGGAGGGGTAACTGTTAAATCAATGTATAAAAGATTGGTATATATGTTGCCTGTTGATTTTGGATGTATAAAGGATATGAATACAATTTTAAGTAAAATTAATACTTTCAATTTCAATTATAAGAATATGGAGGAAGGAGGGTAAGGCAATGGGGTAAAAGAACTTAAGTGAATGTATAAAAGAAAACTGAACTGTTATAATGATGTAGAAATTATGAAGATGTACAGAAAGTTTGAATATGTACAGTTTTGAAGCTCAGATGTTATATGTAAAACAGTTCATAATAAAAATTGAAAATATAAAAAAAATGATCCTGTCTCTTGTGTGCCGTAGTTTATAAAATATTGTCCGAGTTTGAATAGGTGGCTCAGACAAATGTTTCTCCACTTACACAACATATACAGAATTATCCTCTAAACTATTTTTTTCATCAGAGACATGAGTTGTTTTTGTGACATGAAATACGAGCATTTCTCTACATTTCCATGGCAGACACAGGATAGGAGAGTGCTGTTTCTTTTAATTCTGCAAGACATATTATTTCATGACAAATGTGGTCTTCAGTATCCTTATAAAAGCCTGATTAACTAGTCTAGAAACAGATATATATTTTAGGACTCAAACCAATCACACATTTCTTAAAGTCTGGAATCTCTCCTTCTTTTGTAAATATTGTACGATCGGTGTCTTTTGACTACTAATATATTTTAGGATTTTCATCAGTTTCAGCATTACTTGCTGCACTCAGAACTAGTTATGTTATTAGTTCTGCACAATTTCTTATTTTTCTGCTCTAGTTTTCTGTATAGGTTTTATGTTATTTGATTTTCTCCTTTGGGTTGCAATTTTCTTAGGTCATTAAAAAATGGAGGAAATCCCCTCCTCAATCATAACTGCTAGATGTAAAAGTTACATGTATTTCGGTTCTTTGCTGACAAGCCTTCTGTGAGTGACACATCACTGGTGAAGAACCCCTCTAATTGGATGCCACCGGGCGAGTTGGATTCTACCGTCCTCACATTCCAGTAGTTAGTACTGCTGGATTTAGAAATGTTTGAATATAAACCTCAATGTACTTTTTCAAACATATCCAGGGGTGAATCTCAGGTGCTCATCCAATTGTCTACACTGGAGGAATTGCTTATCTGCAAAGGTGACAAGGGAGGAGTTGCGGTGATACAGTCTCGGGCTTCCTACCATGCTGAATTAATGTGACAGCTCACAGATCCTTAGTACTATAATGTACTATCTAATTACCCTACTGTTACTCTTCAACAACAGATCAAGGATCTGCTTACTTTAGCTTTTTAGGCTGGCTGGGTTACGAGAAATGAGATGTCTTTTTTGTGCAAAGCTTCTCCTAAGATACTGGTAATTTATACTGCAGCTAAGATACATAAATCGTTGACCCAACCTCCTGGTCAGCCTATTGTTTCCTACAGGGGATCCATTTTAGAACCACTTTCTAAGTTCTGCAATCATTTTTTGCAACCGGAGGCTGCCAAGGTGAAATCTTATATAGAAACATAGAAATATGACGACAGAAAAAGACCACATGGCCTATCTAGTCTTTCCTTCCATATCAACAACTACAACAGTCCCCTTTTTATAGAAACATAGAAATATAATGACAGAAAAAGACACCTCCCATTTTCTGACCCAATTAGCAACGTGTAGAGACATAGCAATGGGTACTTATTTAGTCACATTGGATGTCAATGCGTTGTACACTAACATTAGCCAAAAGGAAGCATTAAATCTCCTGATGGATTATCCACTTTGTTTACCATCATGTATACCTCAGTCTTTTTTGTTAGATCTTTTGAGACTAGTGTTGACTAACAAGTTATTTTTTGTATAACAACCAATTTTATTTATGAGTATTTGGAATAGCAATTGCAGCAATGGTGGCTCCCTCTATAGCTACCATCTACATAGTTGTGTTTGAGGAAATTCATATTTACCCTTCAAATTGATTTTGATTTATTCCTTTTTGGGGAAGTTTTTGAATGATACTTTGGACAGGATCTCTGATGGCTCTTCAGCAATTTTTGATATGGCTGAATTTGCAGCTCATACTGATGATCAGTCGATTGAATTTCTGGATGTTTGCATTTACTTTACTTCAGAAGGTTTAAAAACAATATTGTTTAGGAAACCTGTACAACATAATATCTTGCTACATTATCATAGCCATCACCCTGTCTCTCTTTGGAACAGTCTTCCATTCGGGCAATTTTTATGTCTGAGATGTATTTGCTCAACATTGCACAAGTTCCAAAAAACATGATAGAGAAGTATTAGCTCAGCTATTGATTCATGGTTATCTACAGACAGCTGTTTCTTGGACTTACAAATGAACCCAGAATTTATATCAGGAATGGCTATTGACAGATTGGGCAGTTGATAATTCTCATATTCCTCCTCAAAATGATCACAAAGTGGTTGGCATTCTTCCTTTTATGCAGGATGTTTCTATGGTTACCCAATTGTTGCACAAACATTGGCCGATTCTCCGCCTCCACTCCTGTTTTCACAAACATGTGATGATGGCATATTCTTGGGGCTCTAGCATTTGCGATAGAGTGTTTCACTCTACAACAACCATAGACTTCCCCCCCCCCTTTCTTTTATGATGACGTGGGCCACATTGGTAGTGGCAAATGTTGGTATTGTACATCTACTCTAGAGGGGTCGATTTGGTTGGATCCTAAGTCCAGAGTGTAGTATATTTGATCATATGCCCTTGTAGGCTTTTTTATATAGGTTGTACCACTCGATCTATGAAAGTGTTGTTAGGTGAACATGTTTCCCATTTGAGAACTTCTGCTATCTCTGTCCCAATGGTGGAGCATTGCCTTGAATCCTATGGTGGAGAATTATTGACCATATTCTGGTTGATCTCCGTGGGGATGATCGTACTTTAAAACTTTAATAGGCTGAACAAAAATGGATTTTCAAACTGGGAACAGTTTCCCTGCAGGGTTTGAATTTGGAAATAGATTGGCCCAGCCTTTTTTGAGTTGACCATCACACAGGAAGTTTCCTTTTGATGGTTTCTTGCCTGTTGTTTATTGGTGGATTCAAGGTCTTTTTGTTACTGTTACATCAGCTGCTTTCTTTCTTAAGGGCAGCAGGTTTTGGTGTTGATTTTAGAAGCACATATTGTATTTTGGAGTGGGAACGCTTAAGCACCTGAAACAGAGCCGTGCTTGGCTTGAAACATGATGCACGTCATGTTGGGATTCCAGATTGTTTGCTCCTGAGTGCTTATTCAGATGTTTAAATTTTGATAGTTCCTTGAATAAAAATTGATTAAAATGAGGTTCTGTTTCAAGTGAGCTTCTTTTTCATTATTATTATTATTATTTATTATTATTATTATTTGAACAGTTTTTATATACCGCTGTTTCCAAGGATCAGCAGCGGTTTACATTACAACAAATGTTATACAGTTAAACAGTTAAACATTACATAGAACTTCATGGCATTTATTTACGGCTTTCAGCGTTATGGGTTTTTGATCATTTTATTGGATGCAAAAGCAAGGCAGAAACCTTCATAGGGACAATGCTTCCCCGACTCTAGATCTGAACAAATTTTTCATTGTTGCAAGAGATGGCTTTCTTTTTTTATCAAGCAATTAGTCTCATTGGCAAATGATAAGTTGTAGAAGGAGAAAACATTTTGATGAGGGTCCATGTATATAGGAGGCTCCTTTAAAAGAAGGTACTGTACAAGGACTGCAAAGGGATATTCTAGTAGATAGAATTTAAATTATTAGTTCATTTTCCCAAACCAGAGGAGAGAGGCCAAACATTATTAACTTCTGAATCCATGGAAAAAGATGTTAGAGTACCCTGGGAACTGAAAATGTTTAAAGCATAGTATGTTGGTCTGTACTCTAACAAGCCAGATGGTAGTACTTCCTGTGTGCTTTTGGCTAGTGTTTGATGTGAGTTCTCCTCCTGTTCTCCTTGCTGGTCCTGGTTTCTTTCCTTTCTCGGTCCATACCTTTGTGGCCCATTACTGCTTAGACAAGGAATCCCATCAGGATGCCTCGTTTGGTCAAAATGACTTTTTTCCCTTCTCCTCTCTCTCTCCTTTACCTCTTTTTCCTGCTCATTTTTTCTCATGTGTTCCATTGTTGCTTTTGTTGCCATAGCCAGAGTACAATAAGACTATACCGTAGGTCAAATATCTGAGGGTAATAGCTGATAAACAAATAATGAACACCCTCAAAAAATATTGAGAATATCCTGATGAATTCTGCACTCAATTTCAATCGCTTTAAAATGTTTTCCACAATAAAGTAAAGTGAATAATGGTCTCAGACTCACATTGGCAATGCTTAGAGCTTTCAAAAGCAATATGCCTTATCGCATCAACGACCACAAATATTCACAATTGGATTGAAACCATTTCTTGAGACTGTTGTGCTCTTTTACATTCATCAGATTGTTCTCTAATTTTTAACCATTTCTTGAAGCAGGTTTTGTAGATTAAAGATTATGCTTATCTGCAAACTGCTGGTGTGATTCCCCGACGCCACCAAATGGATATCTCTTTTGCGTTTCGAATGCTTCTTCAGGGGGATAAATTTAAACCCAGCACAATCTACAAAACACCAAGGAAGTTTTAAACAAAAAATACTCCACATCCGCCATTGCACTGCATAGATGTAAAATTTGTTGAAACGCCTCACCTTTTACCAAGCAGCTGAATAGTGCACTCCAAACCGACTCTCAACAGGCCACAGACTCAGCCAAACTGTGTCGGTGGGTGATCAAAACACCGCGCATGTGGACACTGAACCACCCTTGAGATTTAAATGGATGTCATGCTGGTCTGTCTTCCAATCGGCTATCAGTGCCTACTCCACTTGGAAAAATGTTTCTTATGGATAAACAGGAACTGCTGTTAATTTAAATACATACTCGCCAATCAATAGAATTATTAAGGCCAGTTGAACCCACTGTTGCTAATCTAAAGATCCATTTCAGATCTGGCCGCAACCTTAAATGCGGCCGGGCACAGGCGGGCGCCGGCGGGCCGAGGGATAACCTCGGGGGGGGGGGGCGGGGGGGGAGGGCGGGCAGCGCAGCGGCAAGGCAGGTTACTTAAAGGCCGCCGGTGCCGTTGCTCGCCCTCTTTTCCCCCCCCTCCACACGGTGCCGGACGACGACAATCAACTCACCTCGCGAGGGCCACGTGGAGCGCCGCCGCGGCTGACCGCAACGTCCAACAGGGGAGCTCGAGCAAAGAAATCAGCACGCTGTCGGAGGTAGGAGCAGCGCGTCTGAGGCAGAGCGCCCGGGGAGCGTAGCAAGGCAAGAGGGAGGGAGGAAAGGGGGGGGCCCTGGGAAGCAGCCCGATGGAGGGCGGGGGGCGCCCGAGCAGCAGCCCGATGGAGGGCGGGCGCCCGAGCAGCAGCCCGATGGAGGGAGGGCGCCCTAGCAGCAGCCCGATGGAGGGCAGGATGGGCTGTGGGGAGAGGGGAACGGAAGTGTGAGAGTTCCTCAGGGCTGACCTCTCCCCAATCGGATGAATTCAATGCATTGAAGAAACACAAGTCAGCAGAATGGGCCTTCCCGCAATCTAAGCAGACACGGGGAAGGCCCGGAGAGTGTAGCAGACGATGTGTGAGCTCCCGATGCCAGAGCAGAGGCAGTTTAAGGCAACGGGAACTTTTTTCTTAAAAATCAGCTGGGCTCCTGCTTGCTTCCCACGCTGTTTCATACCTTCTGTGATCTGCTGCTGCTTACCACAGCCTACGGCTGCCATCTAGTGGCACAGAACAGGTACTAGCCCTACAAAGTGAAGGTAATATTGATGTAGATATTGAAGGAGTATAGGGCACCAGCGTACCTTTCCTCAGACACGCATGGCCGCATGGTGCTGGATGGAGGACCATAAATAAATAAATAAATAAATAAATAAATAAATTGGATATATATAGGTATAAATATATTGCGACGCACATATATGTATATTTATTAGGATTCATATTCAAATAATGGTTATATGTATTAGATGCTCATATTCCCGCCTATATGGCCATATATGCAGATGGGAAGAAAAGATGAGCGATGGTGCCACGTCAACGGCATGGTTTCCACAATGACAGCGTTAATGTGCATTTCTGTCCCTTTCCTGTCCCTTCCCATAGCATTGTGTGCAGGCAGGTCAATATGCCACGAAGGGCAGCACAGGGCGGAGAAAGAGCCAGGAGAGACGTCACGACCTGGAAGGCGCAAGCCGGGGTCCGAGCACCGTAGGAAGAACGACACGCGGTGCTACGAAACGGGCACCTGCAAAGAGACCAAAAGGAAAGCCAGTGGCGGAGACGGCTCGCGCAGGAGCCGCGCAGCTAAGAATTCGCGGCTAGACACTACGCAGCCGCAGGGACAACCGGCATCAAGCCCGGAGCTGGAGGAGCTCTTACGGCTCATCCGCGAACAGGTAGACCAACACGGTTTGAGCGCTTTCAAACAACGGCTGGAGGCAGCTAGCGGGCAGCAAGACGAACCACAGGCCGCGACCGGCAGCGCACCAAGCACCACCTCGGCAGAGGACGGCAACACACCTCACCCCAGCTCAACGTCATGTGACAGCGCGCCCAGCACCAGCACGGCGGAAGGTTGCGGTGCACCGCTCAACTCAGCGGTGCAAGGTAAGCCTGCGGGCAACAGCGTAGCATTGGCAGGATTGTCCTCCTCGTCATCGGAGGAAACAGGCTCGGATGACGAGGGCGGCATATCACTGGCAAGCGCCATGCATACCATACTGAAAGCTTGTAAAAAGAAAAGTTTTAGATCCCACAAAGAAGGACAGTTAGCAAGGGTGTGGGGCGGGCAGGGTGAGACTCGTACACATACACCTGACAGTGGGACATCCGTGCCTGCCGGGCCAGCGCCCACAGCTATGCTAATGAGCCCATTGGCAGTTAGCGGAGACCCGCGTTGCGGGGTCAGCTCCCTAGCCAGCGCGGTACCTAAAAAGATAAAAAAACGAATCTGGCGTAGGGAGTTTATAGATATATTTTCGCTCCTGATCCGGGATCAGGACGGAGTCATGATAGAAGGCAGGGAAAAAGACAAGAAGGGAGAGAAGAAGCCAAGGATTAGAAAATCCATAAGTAATTGGGTTGCGGCTTTCCATATTTTTATGAGCGTGGTCCTGGAGCGTGAGCCGGGGCTGAGCCAATATCTAATTAAATACCTGGATGCAATAACACAGGCACACAAGCGGCTAGGGAGTTGGGCTTGGCTGAATTACGACATCAAGTTCAGACAAAGCTTGGCTGAAGACCCAACCATGACCTGGCAGCACAGGATCGTGGATCTCTGGATAGAAGAGATGTCACCTAACAGACCATACTGTCAGGAAGGGTCCTTTCAGTCCTTTCTGGCACCACAATGGCGGCCGGCACCCCAGACGAACGGGCGTAGGGCATGCCGCCAATTCAATGCAGGGAACTGCACATGGCGGCCTTGCAAATTTCGGCATGCGTGTTCCAACTGCGGGGGAAATCATCCAATCACCGCCTGCCGCACCGGCAAAGACAATAAATTCTTCCGTCCGGGGCAGCAACGAGGAGGCGATGGCCATGGCCCCAACCCCCATCAGGCTTGACCGCATGCGACCCTGGCTGCACGTGTACCCGCGCCGGGATGACGCTCTCAGTATCGAGAGCGGCTTCAGCCACGGCTTTAGGATCCCGGTTACCGCCAACCCAATAGCGCAGGGAATACGCAATGCCCCATCAGTTCAAAAATTCAATAATGTAGTACAACAAAAATTGTTAAAAGAGAAAGAGCTAGGGAGAGTGGCGGGCCCATTTAAGACCCCACCCCTCAAGAAATTGGTGCTGTCCCCATTGGGAATCGTGCCCAAGAAGGAGCCAGGCAAATTCCGCCTAATACACAACTTGTCATACCCCGAGGGAGGCTCGGTGAACGATAAATCGATCCGGCGTTATGCTCGGTGAGATATTCAACGATCGATCACGCTATAGATATCATAAAGAAACGGGGCCCTCTGGCGAACCTGGCAAAGGCGGATATCGAGTCAGCCTTCCGCCTCCTTCCGGTCCACCCTGAGTCCTTTGTCCTGCT
Source organism: Ichthyophis bannanicus (assembly GCA_033557465.1). NCBI lineage: Eukaryota > Metazoa > Chordata > Amphibia > Gymnophiona > Ichthyophiidae > Ichthyophis > Ichthyophis bannanicus. Next base: position 1,177,988,545 of record CM066033.1, on the reverse strand, counting down.
GGGATTCACCTTCAATGGCGATTATTACTTTGATAAGTGTCTGCCCATGGGTTGCTCAATATCGTGCGCATATTTCGAGCAATTCAGCACATTCGTACACTGGGTGGTAGCGGATATCGCCGGGCCCGGCGGACTGGTGCACTACCTGGACGATTTCCTCTTCATCGGAAGTGACCGGCAGGACTGCCAAAGAATCCTCGGGGTCTTCGAGCAAGTAGCCGAGAGCTTCGGCATACCGCTAGCGGCCGGCAAGACCAGTGGGCCCGCGGACATTATCACCTTCTTAGTTATCGAGTTAGATGTAGCGCAGCAGCAGTCCCGCCTCCCCGAGGACAAAATAACTAAATTGAGAGCCGCCATTCAGGCCATACGAGCCCGCAAGAAAGCGACCTTGGAGCAATTTCAATCGATGCTGGGCCTGTTATGTTTCGCTTGCAGAATCATGCCTATGGGGCGAGTCTTCTGCCGTCGCATAGCAATGGCGATGAAAGGGATTCGGAGGAAACACCATAAGATCAGGATCACGAAAGGCATAAAAGAAGACCTGCACATGTGGGAATTCTTTTTGCAATCCTTCAATGGGTTTGACCTTCTGGCAGGAACTGCCCGTGTCGAACGAGGACATAGACCTGTTCACCGATGCCGCCGGTAGCACGGGATTTGGGATTTACTTTAAAGGAGCGTGGTGCGCAGAGGAGTGGCCCCCCGAATGGCACACGTTGGGTGTTACCAGGGATATCACATTCCTTGAGCTCTTTCCCATTGCCGTGGTATTGGCCATATGGGCCCCACAGCTCCGCAATAAGGCCATCACTTTTCACACTGACAACATGGCTGTAGTATATGCCTTGAATGGTATGCGTGCGCATACTCAAGGGGTGATAGCACTACTGAGGAATATAGTACTGGCATGCCTAATGCACAATATAACTATCAGGGCGAAACACATACCGGGTACTTGCAATAACCTTGCCGATGCTCTCTCTCGTTCCAAGATCTCCCTTTTCAGATCTCTTGCGCCCAACGCCGACACAGCCAAGACAGCCATCCCGGAGCAGGCGTGGGACCTTGGTCCACCGAAATATGGGAGCTGGTGCTGGGCTCACTATCCGCGCGGACCAGGAGAAGATACATCACGGCCTGGGAGAAGTTCCGGGCTTTCTGTGTGCTAAACAAGATTCCCGAAGTCTGCCCTACCACAGGAGCCATTCTACAATGGATCTTGCAGCAAAAGAGCATGGGTACAAAAAAATCAACGGTGCAATCGCACTTGGCGGCAATCGCTTTCTTTAAAAAAGCGATGGGCGGAAGCAGCCCCAGAGCAGACTTTGCAATCACCAGGGCAATGAAGGGCTGGACAGGCGAACAGCCGTGCAGAAGGGAGTTACAGCGCCCTATAATGCATGCAATATTGCATAAGTTGATGGAAGTCGTAGGCCGAATATGTTTCGACGATTTCGAGACGCGCCTGTTCCGATGTGCCTTCTCATGGGCCTTCTTTGGAGCCTTCCGGGTAGGCGAGCTAGTCGCCTCGGCCAGTAAGACCAATGCAAGCGGGGGCATTCGGGAACGAGATGTCAGTCTGGGTGACGGTATGCTCTCATTGCGGATGCAGAAATCCAAGACCGACACGGAGGGGAGGGGCACCACAATAAGGTTAGCCCAGCTAACAGGGGATACGTCCTGTCCATTAAAAACCTTTGCGGACTACCAGCAAATTCGGCCAAAGGGGTCGGATCACTGGTTAGTGCACGCAAATGGTGCCCCCCTATCCCGCTTCCAATTCACCAAGGTCCTGAAACAGGCCTAGAGGGAATAGGCCTGGAATCGCGCTTTTACGGCACGCATTCCTTCCGGATCGGCGCCGCTTCAACGGCGGCCAGCCTGGGGATGACCAAGGAGCAGATTATGTGCATCGGTAGATGGAGATCCGACAGATATAAATTATACGTCCGCCAGCTTTAACGGCACGGGCAAGAATTGCGGGGCGAAGACGCGACACAAAAAAAAAAAAAAAAGGGGAGAAGTTGTATTACTCCTAAGATGTATGAGCTTAGAGCAGTGCGCAATACAGCAGTTTTGTTTGTCTTACCAGTTTCGAGTTGTATTTTCATGCAGTGACATTTGCCAAACCAAGTTTATTTTCATGCAGTGACATTTGCCAAACCCAGTTTTAACCTGCCCCCTTTATCTCAACGATGACGTATTAGGTGACAGACCGGGACTGGAAGCGTGGATATGCGGCCATTCCTTCGTGCATTGGGCAGAAAGGAGAGCAAGCATCAGACCACAGGGCCCTAATTTGGGCCTCCCCACAGATAAAGTGGCAGTAAAGTGGATGGGCCATCGGGGGATGGTGTGGGACCAGTTGATGCCATTCCTCTTGCGGGTAGGAGCAGCAGAGGTACGTCCTTGGGTGATAATCGTCCACCTCGGCGGGAACGACCTGACGAGTACGCGCAGTGTCGAACTCACGAGGAAGATGCAAGGAGACATGCAGACACTAGCGACTACTTTCCCGGGGACAGTTATGGTCTGGTCGCACATCATCCCTCGGAGGGTCTGGAGGGGCGCATGGTCGCATCAGGCAGTGGAGCGTACAAGGAAGAAAGTGAATAGGTGGATGATGCGATTTATGGACACGATTGGGGGGCTTAGCATCGCTCACGAGCTCATAGAGGAGAAGTGCCACGGCTTGTACCGTACGGACGGTGTGCATCTGTCTGAAATCGGGATGGATGTATACCTATGTGCGATACAAGACGCGATGGAGCGTCTATGGCGGAAAAGAGTGTTGGCCACAGCTGCGGGAGGGGAAGGGGACCCAGCGCAAGGTGGAGACCCCCCCGGCGAGCGAGGAATCGACGCCGGGAGGGATTGGCAGGAGAGATAGGGACCCCTCCTCTCGAGAGAGCGCACAGCCCAGACATGATAAGGGGGAGTGGAACATAGAGGATGTCTCCGTAAACGGGACACTGAGTGGAAGCAGCAACAGTGTCTACAGGGCCTCCCGATGCTTTCACGGCGGGAGAAACGAGTACAGAGATTCACAACGTAGCCCTGCTCAAGCCTTTGACGGGACTTGGGCAGAGGCGGATAAGGACACTGTTGCAAGAGGGGCAGAGCCAAGAACAGGGCCTGGTAGCGAAATCATCCCCGTGAAGATACCTTGCTAGTAAGAAACGACGGCAGTGGGGAAAAGGCTTGGACGGCCGCTTTCCAGAGATCCCTGCCGGGCGACAAGAACCTAATCAGAGTGGGCTGTGCCTCTTGAGAAAGGATAGAAGAAAGGGTAATGTAAGGTCATTTACTGTCATTCGCTGTATGAATGTTTGTATAGTATAATATAGGATTATGTAAATAATAGGCTCATGCTGTGGCCAACAGTTTTGTGTACTGTAATTTCCAAGAATGTGTTGTTAACCAAATAAAATGATCAGTGCTTTGTCGCCAATCCCGCGTGAGTACAGTTATTCTGGCAGGGGGGATAAGGGGGGGGAGGCAGGGCGGGGTAGCGACCCGAGGCTTTCATGCTGGTCGCCTGGCTGAGATCTGGCCGCAACCTTAAATGCAGCCGGGCACAGGCGGGCGCCGGCGGGCCGAGGGTTAACCTCGGGGGGGGGGCGGGGCGGGCAGCGCAGCGGCAAGGCAGGTTACTTAAAGGCCGCCGGCGCCGTTGCTCGCCCTCTTTTCCCCCCCTCCGCACGGTGCCGGACGACGACAATCACCCGCCCGACCCACCCTGAGGATAGGCTTCATCACAGCAGAGTAATCGGGGGAGGGGGGCAGGCAGGAGAGATAGGGACCCCTCCTCTCGAGAGAGCGCACAGCCCAGACATGATAAGGGGGAGTGGAACATAGAGGATGTCTCCGTAAACGGGACACTGAGTGGAAGCAGCAACAGTGTCTACAGGGCCTCCCGATGCTTTCACGGCGGGAGAAACGAGTACAGAGATTCACAACGTAGCCCTGCTCAAGCCTTTGACGGGACTTGGGCAGAGGCGGATAAGGACACTGTTGCAAGAGGGGTAGAGCCAAGAACAGGGCCTGGTAGCGAAATCATCCCCGTGAAGATACCTTGCTAGTAAGAAACGACGGCAGTGGGGAAAAGGCTTGGACGGCCGCTTTCCAGAGATCCCTGCCGGGCGACAAGAACCTAATCAGAGTGGGCTGTGCCTCTTGAGAAAGGATAGAAGAAAGGGTAATGTAAGGTCATTTACTGTCATTCGCTGTATGAATGTTTGTATAGTATAATATAGGATTATGTAAATAATAGGCTCATGCTGTGGCCAACAGTTTCGTGTACTGTAATTTCCAAGAATGTGTTGTTAACCAAATAAAATGATCAGTGCTTTGTCGCCAATCCCGCGTGAGTACAGTTATTCTGGCAGGGGGGGTAAGGGGGGGGGAGGCAGGGCGGGGTAGCGACCCGAGGCTTTCATGCTGGTCGCCTGGCTGTGTTCCTGGATCATTAGCGTTCGCGCTCTAGACTTGTTGTTTCTACCCACCATTACATGCTCAATTACAAAGCAGCGTAGCTCATCGAAAATGTGATGTTTATTGATACAGTGCGCCACTATCGGGGCTTCTAGTACTTTACAGTTTAGTCTGCTGCGATGCTCATTAATTCTGATTTTAAGTTGTCGCTCTGTTTTCCCAACATAGAGGAGGCCACAAGGGCACCTAATGGCATACACAACATAATCGGAACTGCAGGTGGTGGAGTGTCGTAAAAAATACTTTCTACCATGATATTCAAATTGGGTAAGCTCTGCTGTCACGGAACAGATGATACAACTACCACACGGTTTGTGCCCTACTCCCTCGATTGAACGAGCCGTCTGAGATGACTTCAATTTCGCCGGACTAAGCTTTTCTTTTAGATTTGAATGACGAGTCCAGACACATCTAATTGTTTTGTCCCGTAACCCGGGTAAAGTGCTCAATACATTCCGGTATTTCTTTATGATGCGTTTAATTTCACCACTAAGTGGAGAAAATTTAGTGATGAAATTGATGTTGTCTTCATCCGAAGTAAGGCTACTATGCCTGGGTTTTAACAATAAAGCCCTATTGTTGTACAATGCTCTCTTGTATGCCGTCTTAATAATTAATTGGGGATACCCCCTGTCATAAAAATCTTTCATTAGATGTTTTGCCTTTGATTTATAGTCAGCCACACTCGAACAATTCCTCCAATATCTAATGAACTGAGATAGAGGCAAACTATCATGCAATAGTTTAGGGTGATTACTACTGTAATGCAAAATTGTGTTCCTATCCGTTGGTTTCTTATATACTGAAGTAAGCCAGCCCTGATGACTTTTCTGAATCTCTACATCAAGGAAAACAATTCTCTGAATATGACTCGTATGGGTGAATTGTATATTTGGGTCCACATGGTTCAGCCAGTCTACAAACTGTTGAAATGCCAGACAAGAACCATCCCATAGCAGGAAGATTTCATCTATAAATCTTTTCCATACAACTATATGGTGCTGATACGGTGATGTTGTGAGCCACTGATGTTCAAAATCTTGCATGTAAAGGTTGGCCACAGAAGGGGCACAGGTGGCCCCCATGGCTACCCCTCACATTTGCTGGTAAATGTTGTCCTCAAACTCAAAGTAATTATGAAAAATCGTAAGTTCTGCAAGACTGGAGATAAACTCCAGAAGGTTCATGGACAAATTACCTTTTTCTCGTAAAGAGGTAACAATGATCGCGTGTGCAGCGTCCTGAGGGATGCTCGTGTATAACGCCACAACATCCAGTGTTGCCAGAAGTACCCGCTCCATGGATGCCCATTCAGAATAGTCCTCCAAAATATTTAAAAAATGGGAAGTGTCCTTGATGTAGGAAGGGATAGTGGACATTAGAGGCCGCAAAAAAGAATCAATATAGATCGAAAGGGGTTCTAAAACCGACCCCTTCGTGGAAACAATTGGCCTACCAGGTGGATTCTGGGCATCCTTGTGTATTTTGGGAACTAAATACAATCTGGCTAAAGTCGGTGAAGACTCATTAAGAAACCTAAATTATTTTCTAGTTATCACCCCAAGTTCCAAAGCCTGTGATGTAATAGTTTTTATTTGTTGCTGTAAATCTTTTGTAGGGTCAGATGATAGCACTTGGTAAATGCTGTCCTGAGATAATTGTCGGTACGCTTCCTCTAAATATTTATCCCTGTCCATCACCACCGTAGCTCCCCCCTTGTCGGCGCGCCGTATTACTACGTCTGTCCGAGCTTGTAATTCATTCAAAGCCTCCCATTTCACTGACGTGAGTGCTTTGGCTCTCAAGGGTCGCCGTCGTTCCAGGTTCTGAACATCCGCTAGGACTAATTCTCTATGTGAGTCTGAGACCATTATTCACTTTACTTTATTGTGGAAAACATTTTAAAGCGATTGAAATTGAGTGCAGAATTCATCAGGATATTCTCAATATTTTTTGAGGGTGTTCATTATTTGTTTATCAGAGTACAATAAGAAGCATTCTGTTAGAACACACTATTCTATGATGTATGGTTATGTATAATATGTAATTTTTTCTTAACACTATCCTCTACATGGTGTATTTTTCCCTGACAAAAACTTGCTAATAATAAGTATTCACCACTTATCACACTTTACAAATAGGAAAGAATGACTAATTGGCTCATTATTTTACATGTGCATAAATTACTATATTTGCATAAATGACTTGGATCACACACATACTACTACAATAGTATCATTTAGCATTTTTTAACAAAGACACCTTCTTCATTTACTAGTCCTTTCGCTTTTATGGTAAGAAAAAGTTACGGAAATGTTTACTAAAGTACTCTAAGCAGTGAGTAAAAGTTGTAGCATATGCTAACCATTGGCGTGAGCCCATTTTAATAGCTATTATGCGCTAAAACAGGAAGCATGGTAAAAATTCCATGCTAACTGCTTAGCATGCTGTAGAGGGGGATCTGAGTGGGGACAGCACAGACAGCGTATGGTACAGTATTTTACCACATACTAACTATCAAGGCTGCAGATAGTGTGCCTGCACCTACCACCACCTGAAGGGGTGGCACTAAGTACAGCCATGGTGCTGGCGGCAGTTAGTATGGTGACTGCCCAAAGAGCATTTACAAACCTTGATCATCCCCTTGAGTCCCACAATTCTCATGTTCTCTTATAGCAGTCCTGACATCCAAACAATTCCAATATCCTCTTCAGAATCCTCCTCTATTTTATCCTACCTCCCTGGGAGGAACCCCTCAATAACACTGCCCACATGCAGATGCATCCTAGCCCCCTCCAACAAAACCCCCAAACCTCCTGTCAGCCCCCATATTCATCATTTGGAACCTGGGCAAAAACAGAGTGAGGGCAAGGGTGGATCACATCTGACTGTAAAATAGACTACCAGGGATACCTCTAATAAGTGTCAGGAGAGTTTGAAGGGTAGCAGCAGGGTGTTGGATGTTCTTGGGGATAGTAGGATGGGTTATAATGCTGATATGGGGCAATACTATTGGGGGGGACCCTCTCAGGGAGGTTGTTTAATGGAGAAGCTATGCTGAAAGGGATATTTCATGGGGCATGGTAATTATGATTGGGGGTGTTGGGGATGCCTTTGGAGGGAATCAGAATTACATAAGAACATAAGAACATAAGATATGCCATACTGGGTCAGACCAAGGTCCATCAAGCCCAGTATTCTGTTTCCAACAGTGGCCAATCTAGGTCATATGTACCTAGAAGTTTCCCCAAGAGACACAAGTTCCACAATGCTTGTGCTGGGTCAAGCATTGATATCTTCGGTCACTTCTTAATAATGGTTTAAGGACCTTTCCTCCAGGAACTTGTCCAAACCTTTTTTAAACCCAGCTACACTAACAGCCTTTACTACATCCTCCGGTAACAAATTCCAGAGTTTGATTACACGTTGAGTGAAAAAATATTTTCTTTTATTAGTCTTAAATAGTTTACCCTGTAGCTTCATTGCATGTCCCCTAGTCTTTCTATATTCTGATAAGGTAAACAATCGATCTACGTTTATCCGTTCCACTCCGTTCATTAATTTATAGACTTCTATCATATCTCCCCTCAGCTGTCTCTTTTCCAGGTTAAACAGCCCTAACCAATTGTGATTGGGGTCTTTTTCAGGGGAGTGGGATATTTTAAAATGCTTTGTTGCAGGGGCCCATGGTAAGTATATTAGCAGATCATGTGGATGCATCTGAATATCTGCCAAAGCATTTAATGTGGGCCCCTGCTCTGCGCCTGCCCTGTGCAGTAAATATAGGGTAGATGCTGACCATACAGACTTTCTACTTACCACACATGATGTCGTCCTTTTAATGCATGATAAGTGCAAAAAATATAATGCACTTTAGTAAACATGCCTCGTATGGTATTATTTTGTGCCACGAATAGCAGGGATGGACATCCCAATGGGGCATCTATCCCTGCTATTCGTGGGTTCCCCACTGGTGTCTAACTTTCCCGCTGGTTATGCGGGGAAGTTAGACGGGGATGGGGAAGGGGCGGCTTGGGGGTGAAGGCAGGGCAGGCAGTTGGCGGCCACTGGCCCTGGATGTACAGGGCTGATTCTAATGTTGGCCCTGTACATCCAGGGTCAGTGACTTGTACGGGGAAGTTATTCCACCTCCGAGATGTAATAACTTCCCCGTACGTCCAGGATCGGCAGCCCGGGGCATGAATGGAGTGGGGGGGGCCCGAAGAAATTCCTTGCAGCCAGACCCTGGCCTTAGGAGGCCGGATCGGGGGTCGGGCTGTGGGGAATGCCGCATTGGAATCCAGCGGCCGGCATCACGGCTCTTAAATGGAGCAGCGGTGCAATGCCAACATGACACCATGGCGCCGCGGCTTTATTGAAGAGCCTTGACTGAGTTAGCCGGGAAGGTCCTGTACGTGAAGGCTGGGCTGAATCACAGTCCCAGCCTGCACGTACAGGACTGTTTGTGATTCTGATCCCATGGGGCTAGATGTGTCCCATGGGATCAGAATCGCAATCCCCTCTGTACATCCGGCTTGGACCGGACGTACAGAGGGGATTTACGTCCGGGACAGAATGAGCCTGTTAGTGTATAGCCCCTTAGGCTCACATTTTATTATATGTTTGTGAATTAAATGTTGAAACAAATATGTTTCTCTAAACTTTCAGTGATTTTGGTTATTCCTTTAAGATCTCCTCACCTAATATGAAGGCTGATCTTTTTGAAAGCATTTCCTATAATGCCAGGGTTTGCTGTATTGCTTGCAATGCTAGAATCAATGCATTGCCTCAGTGCAATGTGCACAGCTTTGCTTCATGATCTCCGGACTGCCTACATACAGATAGGTCCTCTGTTGTAATCGCATAATATTTTCTTGTGAAGGAAAGAGTGCTTCCTTGTAAACAGTCTATATAAATCTCTGAATTATGCAAATATGGGTCTTTCTGGATCTATTTGAAAAACTAGGCACACTGCCAGTTTGTAAGGAAGGAATGAATATGTTTTTGAAAAAAAAATATCTCTATGAAGGATAGATTGTTGTTATATAAATGTTTTCATGAGGAAAAGACAATATAATTTAGCATAAATTAAAATGGAGTCCTTGCTGACACATCCTTTCCCTTCCCGTTTTCAGCATAGATGCATAAAAGATAAGAATAAATAGTAGGTTTCCTGCTGCTGTAATTATTGGACTCTGAAACTGAAATGCAATTTGTTTACAAAATTCATGTGTATCAAGCATTGTATCATGTTTATACACAAGACCATGCTTTTAGGGGCTGCTTTTATGTAGCACATGTGGACACTTTGGTGCTAGAAACATATGTATCCCTATTCTCAAGGATTTATGCATGTGACTGGGCACTTATTCATGCGCTTTCAGCAGTCACTATACTGTAAGTGTGCATGTTAATCCCATCATGTGTACTTTTGAAGTGGTGTGCACAGGGGGTTGAACTTGGGTAGGGCATAGGTGGAACCGATATTCACACGTCTATGTTACAGAATATATAACGTATGCACATTGCTTCTCCAATCTAGTTGCATGCAGTTACGCCTGTTCTAGAGCATGCACATTTCTTTATAGAATATGCTCCCAAATGCACATGTGGCAATGCACGGATACTATATGGGAGATTAAAAACTTACCCTCGTAAGGAAGTTCATGGGAATCAGGCCATTTGGATATATGGTGTTGTTTCCTTCATGGATGGTTGGGCCTCTACTTCTTTAAAATAACTACATATTACAATTTCACAAATGTTCACTGTAGTGAACAGTGATATTAAACTGTTGCCCGTTAATCTGAAATATTCCTAATCCTTTTTTGGAAGAGTCCATAAAAAGTTATTTGGAGAACACAAAAGCTGGTCCTAGTCTATATACAATATGTTATCTAGTTCTTTACTACCACGGGCCCCATTTCCAAAGGACTGGCCATTCCCTTAAATACACGTCTTTTATTCATCTCCTGAGGTCTCTACCATAAATATGTTTATTTCTTTTCAGAGAAAACATTCAAGTGATTTTCCTTTGTCCATCTCCAGATGTTCAATCAATAGTATTCATAGCGTCTCTTAACTGTACTGATATATAAAAGAGATCAAGGACATATGATACAATACTACATGAGAGGAAGTACAATTTATAAACATTTTAAGGGGTTTGTACAAAATGGAACACCACTGAACATCTGTGGGCACACAAAACAATGGCCACTTTTGCAATGCTTTCCAACTTAGAAGTATAGGGGCACCTATCGTTTATTGCTAATAAATCAAATTTAATTGAAAAGTATTTCATTCTTGAATGTCTTGTAAAGGTAAAAGTAGAAACTAAATAAGAGATACTTTTTTTCTATAATATCATCTCATAAGGAAAATTAAAGTGAAAATCAAGCAAATCATTTTCAAATGTAATATTTGAGTGAGATCACCACACAGTTGCTCTGATCCTACACACCAACAAGATTCTACTCAAGATCATTCAGTGGAAACTACAACCATACCTGGAATGAAAATCACCTGAAATGCAAGCAAGGTTCAGGAAAGGCCAAGGAGCAGAGACATCAGCGCGGATGTGAGATGGATCCTTAAAAAGACACAAGAATACCAAAAAGAATATATGTATGTATTTTTTTTTTTTTTACTACAGCAGGGCCTTTGATTGTGTAAATCATGAAAAGCTCTGGGCCACATTCAGAAGCCTGGGTATACCTGAACATCTGATAATTAGCATGCACAGCCTTTACCTTGAACAAGAAGCAAGGAGAAACAGAATGGCTTAAACATCAGCAAAGGTGTATGACAAGGCTGCATAATTTTTCCATACCTATTTAATCTACATGCAAAAGAAATCATCAATAAGCAGGACTACATGAAGACAACCGTGGTGTGAAGATTGATGGAACACTCATCAACAGTCTTGGTTATGCTGATATCACATTACCGGCTGAGAATGAAGACAACCTGAAGAAAATAACCTAAACTATATCAGTTTATTGAAATCAAGGAACCTAGTCTTAAAATGGACCTGCAACTTTAGAATTTTATCCTTAATGGAAAAGAAATAGAAATAGCAGACAACTTGTACCTGCTTGGATCAATAATCAATACAGAAACAACAAGCAGTCAAGAAACCAAAAATTTTTGCTCTTGGTAGAACTGCTATGAAGGACCTAGACAAGATTTGACTTGTCCAAGATATCTTACTTTTAATAACGTCATATATATGCAAAAGTTGAAGAAAGACAGGAAGAAAATCAATGCCTTCAAATAATGGTGCTGGCAAAAAATACTATGTACAGCGTAGACTACCTGAAAAACAAATCAGTCAGTACTAGAAGAGATCAAACCTAAGCTTTCTTTAGGAACTCAAATGACAAGGCTTCGAATTTCATACTTTGAACACATCATGTGAAGAGAAAGATCATTAGAGAAAGACATGATGCTTGGCAAGGTTGAAGGTTAGCATAAAAGAGGAGCAATGAAACAATATAACAGCAGCAATGGATGCTACTCTTTCAACAATTTGCCACCTGATTGAAGATTGAATGTAGTGTAAGACAGCTATGCACAGGGTCTCCATGAGCTGACATTGGATTGATGGCACCACTTGTGATAAAAGAATTTGCTGCCTGTGTAAAAGGAATTTTAAAAGGGATTATTCTGAATGCAAGACTTCTTAAATCTTAATCCAAATTGTATAGACAAGAGCTTTCAAAACCTATCCTGGAGATCCCACAGCCAATCAGATTTTCAAAATATCCATAATGAATATAAATAAGCTAAATAATTATTTGTGTAAATGGGGTACAGATACAGTCACTCTCTATTAAAGTTCAGGAAAATAGTTTAAGAATTGATAATACCGAACGATATGCTTTCACACTGAACCATATTTTCAAGGAGCAAGATACCAAGATTGAGTTTACTGAGTTTGGTTGCTACATTTATTAAGGATAATTTGAGTATTAAAAATACAGTTTAAATTTTGCAGAATGCCACACCAAAAAGCAATCTGGGAATGGTTATTATATTCTTAAAGTTGCCTAATACCTGCCAAGGAAATTCTTAAGAGTAACATCAAAACATGATGGCAGAAAAAGATCATATGGCCTATTTGGTCTGCCCTTCCATATCAAATACTATAGTTCCCCTTTTTCCTTTAGAGATCGTCTGTGTTTGCCCCATGATTTCTTGAATTCAGATACTGTCCTGGTGGTCTCTACTACCTCCACTGGGAGACTATTCCAAGAATCTACCACTATTTTTGTAAAGAAATATTTCCACATATTACTCCTTTCACCTTCATCCAATGTTCCCTCATTGCAGAATTTACTTTCAAGTGAAAGAGGCTCTCTTCCTCTGCAATTATGCCATGAAGTATTTAAACATTTCTATCATACGCTATCTCCTCTATCCTACCTTTTCTCTAAAGCTGGGGGTCACCAACCTCCAGAGGGCCGTGGGCCGCACAGCCGACTACCGGGAGCCTCGCGGGCCGCACCCCCCTTCTCCCCGCCCCCGCAAAAAAAACAACAAACGCAAAATTATGAAAACAATGGCTGATCACCTTTATTGAATTTAATGAGATGGCTGATGATTCATGCTAGCAGACAAACGCTTAAAGTCCGGCTTCACAGATGACACTGACAGGAGAAGGGATGCTTGCAGGTGGTCGTCGGTGAGCTGCGAGCGCGTGGATACAATGGCGGGAATCCTTGGCGGGCCGCACGTAATGTTAACCGGAGTAGAGCCTCGCGGGCCGCACAAAGGGACCTCGTGGGCCGCATGCAGCCCGCGGGCCGCAGGTTGGTGACCCCTGCTCTAAAGAATACATATTCAGATCTTTAAGTCTGTCCCCATATGGTTTATAACGAAGACCACTGACCATTTTGGAAAGCCACCATCTGCTCTGACTCCATCCTGTTTATATTATTTAGAAGGTGTGGTCTCCTGAATTGCACACAGTACTCCAAATGAGGTTTCACTAAAGACTTCTACAGAGCCACTGTTACCTCCTTTTTTCTGCTGGTCAATCCTCTCTCTATGCACCCAAGCATCCTTCTGGCTTTCACCGTCACCTTTTCTACCTGTTTAGCCACTTTAAGATCATCAAAAACAATCACTCCCAGGTCCCACTCTTCTTTTGTGGACAGAAGTACTTCATCCCTTATACTGTACCACTCCCTTGGATTTTTGCAGCCCAAATTCATGACCCTGCATTTTTTAGCATACCATTTCAGCTGCCAAATTCTTGACCATTCTTTAAGCTTAGCTAGATTCCTCCTCATGTTATCTACTCCTTCCTGGGTGTCTACTCTATTGCAGATTTTGGTACCATCCCTAAAGAGGCAAACCTTACCTGACAGCTCTTCCATAATATCACTAACAAAAATGTTAAGAAGAATTGAACCAAGGACAGAAACCTGCATCACACCACTGGCATGGAAACGTTTCTCACAGCATGTTAGGGTCCTTTGCAATTAGTGTGGGTGCACTTAATGTCTCCTACTGAGGTAGCATTAGATGCAAAATTGACAGCATGCAATAATTACCATGTACTGACCGTAAAGAGTGGTCCTTGTCCATTGTCTACCCAGTCCTCCCTCCCATCACGCATGAGCAGTTAACATGGGATTTTTACAATGCTGGTAGCTTTTAACATGCAGTAACCATTATCATGGGCCCATGCTAATGCTTACTGAGTGTTAACTTCTTGGTGCACTGTGTTAAAAAGGCCTCTTAGTTTCATAGTGAAACTAGTATCTTATGTTTAGGCATTAAGCCTTAGGTAATTTTCAAAAAGACTAGTTTATGCTTCTAAATCCCAAAGTCAGACATCTAAACCCTTTGAAAGCTGGACTACTTAGCAAGGCTCAATATTTTTCCTCTATCTCATATGTTTTATAAAACTACAAAGAACAGAGATAAATGTGCAGCTCTACCATATGTTTTCCTTTATTTACAGAAGTCCTAAGCTGTGAACCAATCTCCACCAAGCTGGTGTTCTTGATTGCTTCATTGTGACCTTCTAAGTGTATACACATTTATAGATACAGGTGTGTGTGTGTGTGTATTTTTTTCTTTATATTTATCTATTCATTCAGATACTTTTAATGCTTAAATATAAAAGACAGTTTTCTGCTAGCCTGTACCCTTTGACTATGTGTTATTCAAAAGCAATATTAAAGCAGCTGAAATGCAGGGAACGTGGGGAAAAAGAAGAAGCGCTGTGGATTGTGTTGGAAAGAGGAGATGGCGCTATCATCCATGCTAGTGTAGTCTACAGGCCTCCAACTCAAACCGAAAAAATGGATAGTGAATTGATTGATGATATTGGAAAGATAGTCATAAAGGGGGAAGTGATCATATTGGGTGACTTTAATCTACCCGATGTGGATTGCAGTATTCCTTCTGCAAATCTGGAAGGAAGTAAAAAGATTGTGGATGCCTTCCAAGATGCATTACTTAGACAAATGGTGATGGAACCAACCAGAGAGAGCTTGGTGCTGGATTTAGTGCTCACCAACAGAGATAGCATGTCGAATATCCAGGTGGGTGCCCATGTGAGCAGCAGCGATCATTGCACTGTGTGGTTTGAGATAAAAGCCAAGGTGAGGTCCAATCCCAGCAAGCTCAAAGTCCTAGACTTCAAAAACACTGACCAATAAAATGGACAGATACCTGAAGGAGGATATAAATAATAAAAGGATATAAAAATACTGGAAATGGTTCAGAGGAAGGCAACCAAACTGATTTGGAGCCTGCATCAGAAGACTTATGAGAAGAGACTTGAAGACCTCGATATGTACACTCTGGAGGAGAGGAGGGACAGGGGAGATATGATTCAGACCTTTAAATACTTAAAGAATATTAATGAACAAACAAATGTCTTCCAAAGACCCCCGGGAAAGCTGTAAAACTAGAGCCATAACATGAATCTGCAGGGGAGTAAACAGAAAGGCAATATCAGGAAATACTTTTTCACTGACAGGGTAGTGGTTGTTTGGAATGCTCTCCCGATGGAAGTGGTGGGGGCAGATACAGTGACAGAATTCAAAATGGCATGGGCCACAGTGGATCTCTTTATAGCAACAGAATAAAATCAAAATAAACATAACTATCTCTTATATCTCAACAAATAGGGGTGACCCACATGGAGCGGTGGATATACCCCTAAACAAAGACATGGGGAAGGGTGACCTGCACTGAGCGGCAGGGCATGTACTCTTGTCACCTTGCTGGGCAGACTAGATGGACCAGACTGGTCTTTATCTGCCATCATATACTATGTTATTATGTTACTCCTGGGACAATTCTGCAAACTGTGCAGCACACAATTTGTGCAGAATTCCCCACCTGTGCAGAATTCTGCACTTGCTATGTGGAATTCTGCACAGGCACCAGCATCAGTGAGCAGTGAGGCAGGCTCAGAGTGCCCACGTCTGCCTCACTGTTCGCTGCAGCACAGCCACGGAAGCATTTCCCTTCACTCCTGTGGCTGTGCTACACTTCCGACACCTGCACTGTGAGGTTTTAATAAGATAAACAGAAGCACTTCCAGTTTCTTGATAGGGGCAGGAAGTTCTTCTGTTTACCTTCTTAAACATAGCAATGCTAACATCATAAGTGGCACAGGAGGAAAGGGAAATGCTCCCATGTCTGTGTTTAAAATGCTGCCATGATCGGGCAGAGGAGGTGAATGGCTGTGGGCTGGAGATGGGCTAATGGTGAGTGGGGAGGGGAGTAACTGGGAATTGGAGAGGACTAATGGTGAGTAGGAGGTGACTGAGGTCTTAAGAGGATTAATGATGAGTTGAGGGTGACTGGGGGCCAGAAAGGACTGATGGTGATTAGGGGGTGACTGAGGTCTTGAGAAGACTGATGATGATTTGAGGGTGACTGGGGGCCGGAGAGGGATTGATGATGAGTTCAGGGGGCTGGAGATGGGCTAATAGTGAGTCTAGGAGATTGGCTTGGATATGGAAATGGACATGGTGAATATAGGGGTTTGTCTAGGAGCTGGAGATGGGTGTATGTTGGGGGATGGGGAGAAAAGTGGAGATACATTCCTGGGAAGAAAGGAAAGTTAAGGGAGAGATAAGGGTAGATGCATATGGGCGGGGGTAAGGAGGTAAGGTGGGACCTTAGGGACAGACAGAAGTAGAGATCTTCCTTGAAGTTAGAGGGAGAGAGAAGGCGGGAGGAGGGAGGATTAGGTATTGGGAAGAGAGCTGTGATTGGAGCGAGAGAGCTGAGGAGGGAAAAGACATTGAGGAGAAATTAGGCTTTATGATGGGAGAATTCTGCACAAAAAATATACTAATAGATCATGCAGAATTCCCCCTGGAGTAGTGTGTTTCAGGTCCACTGAAACATATATGCTGGAAGGACATAGCATGCAATGAACTCAAGCCAGCACACACTATTTTCCAATGCAAAGTGTATCATTGAGTCAATACTTACTCCTGGAGACCCAGCTGCTCCTGGGTTTTCTTGGCAATGGATGATGGAAGTAGATTGCCAGGTCTTTCTTCCAAGGCAAAGAAGGGTAAAGTGACTTGCCCAAGGCCACAAGGAATGCCAGTAGGAATTGAACCTTGGTTACCAGGCTGCTGTCTAAACACTAGCTACTCTTCTATTACAAGTTTCCAACAGCATGCACTATTTCCTAAAGTGTGCATTAATTGCCATAGCCCTCCAGAGCATACACAGAGCAAAGGACAGAGTTGGGGGGGGGGGGGACAATACAAAGATGACACCATCTATGTTATAGCTGGTGGGACAGGAGCTCCTTGGCTTAACCTGGGATAAGGGAGATAGGGTAACTAAGACGTTCCAAAGGATATATGGAAATCCATGTTTTTTTCGAAGACAGACATGGTGGAAGTCCTGAGGGGAGGAAGATATCATTGTTCTTTTGAAGAGGAACCTGAGGGAGCTGATGCAGATGGGGGAGGGCACTATATGGCATTCTACCCCATCTTTTCTGATGAGATTTTCTAGCAGCGTGTTTAATAATCTATAATCCAGATGATGTTTTTATTATTAGGTAAAAATTTGAAGAAGGGACCTTTGTTGTATGGGCATCTTTTGTATACCAGTTTTTTTGTGATGATTCTGATACTGGTATAAAAAACTTCCAAGAAGTCACTAAAACAAGTATATCAAGCTCACATACATTTTGAATTATGTTTTATCTGGCATTATTAATTTTAAAATTCATTGAATTATAATACGGTTCAGGTATTTTTAATAGTGGAGACCAGACAGACTCATGACACAATTGGGTAATGCAGGTATGAATTTATTGCCTAGTGAATGGAAACAGTAGACCTTGAAACCAAGGAAGAAATATCCAATGTGAGATATGACTCTTGGGGGAATGATAATATTAATGAAACCACTAATTAGATTCAGGAGTGATATGCGGAAATATTTCTTTACGGAAAGAGTGGTGGATCCATGGAATAGTCTCCCAGTGGAGATAGTAGAGATGAGGATAGTATCTGAATTCAAAAAATCATGGGACAAACACAGAGGATCGCTAAAGGAAAAAATAAAAATGTTGTAGTGGTTGATATGGAAGGATAGACTAGATAGGCCATGTGGTCTTTTTCTGTGGTCATGTTTCTCTGTTTCTTAATTATTTTTCATTAGCTAGAGACTAATTAATAACAAAAAAGTATCAATACTATTGATGTTATCAATCATTTCTTCAGCCCTGCTACCTTTTCTAAATCAGAAAAAAAGAGAAGAGCAATTCTTTAAAAGTTTAAAATCAACCATACCAGTCAGAATTTTTTGTAGACCATCTCACGATCAATATTAGCATCTCTTATATTTGGGAAAACCCAAGACTATTCCTAAACCAGTATGACACAAGTTGTACCATATAATATATTTACACAAAAAACGATTTCAGTATATTGCTAAAACACTGCATATGCTTACTATTTCATGGTTAATAATAGAGGTAGGGCAACAATATGCCTTTTTATTAATGACACATTTGCTAATGTGCTATTGTCTATCTAAGTACACAGACTGAATGTCATATAACAAGTCCTAAGGGTGTGGTATCATTTAAAAACACAGTGTCATTTCTTATCAAAATGACACTAAAATCAGTTACATTTCATTTCATTTTAATGCAAGATAAATTGATTAAGTGCTCATCAAATCACCTAAGTATGTGCTACCAAAAAAAAAAAAGTAAAATGAAACCAAAAATTGAAATAAAAAGTGAATAATGGTATAGTAAATGAAATGGAAATAATTTCACAGTATATTCTAATCTCCAAAATAACAAATACAGAAACCAGAATAAACGAAGTTAAAGCATTAAGGGGATTATTTTGGAAGCCTTATTCATGGTATACAAGTGTCAGTAAATTACATCAACATAAGAATATACTGTAATATATGCCATACTGGGTCAGATTAAAGGTCTTTCAAGACCAGTATCCTATTTCCAACAGTAACCAATTCAGGTCACAAATAACTGTCAATTTCCTAAGAGGTAGACAGATTCTATGCTGCTTTCTCCAGGGGTAAGCAGTGGATTTCTCCAGTCCATTTTAATAATGGTTAATGGACTTTTCCTTCATAAACTTATCCAAACTTCTTTTAAACCCAGCTATATTCTCTGGTAATGAATTCCAGAGTTTGATTACTTGTTCAGTGAAAAAATATTTCCTCTGATTTGTCTGAAATGTGCTACATTGTAGCTTCATCATGTGTCCCCAAGTACTTCTCCTTCTTGAAAGAGTATGTACTTTTACCCGTTCCGCTCCACTCATTATTTTATAGATCTCTATTATACTGTATCTCCCCTCAGTTATCTCTTTTCCAAGCTGAAGAGCCCTAACCTTTTAAGCCTTTCCTCGTAGGGGTATCATTCCATCTGCTTTATCATTTTGGTCACTTTTATTTGTATCTTTTTCAATTCCGCTATATCCTTTTTAAGATATTGTGGCCTGAATTGCACACAATATACAATGTGCGGTCACACTTTGGAGTTATACATTATTCTTATAATCTCCTTGGTTTTATTCTCCAGTCCTTTCCTTATGATTCCTAGCAATCTCTGTGGACAAGCAGGAATGAAGCCCTCACATACGGGTGACATCACCAAGAAAGACCCACATGGGAACACTCCCCAGATTCTATTGGAAGCTTTTCACAAGCTCCACCATGCCTGCATGCCTATCTTACCATCTGCTGTGGCACCGTTTCTCCAGTCTTTATTTTCCACAGAGCTTCAGCCTTCTCCTCCAAAGTTCAGCATCTTAGTTCCTCCTTTTTGACCAGCACCTCTCCACTCAGGTCCCCTCCTCCATCACCTCCCTCGTCTCCGACCATGTCACACACCTGGTCGGCTTTTCAGCCTATTACCACTCAGGAACTCTCCAGATCCATTTCCTCCATTCAAAAAACATACTGTGCTCTTGACACTGTTCCATCCAAATGGATTTCAGAACCATCCCTTACTCTCTTTCCTTTCTTATTGTCCTTGCTCAACTCCTGTCTATCTTCAGGTTGCTATCCAACTTCGTGGAAACGTGCAATGGTTCACCCCCTCCTTAAGAACCCTTCCCTTGGCTCCTAAGGAAGTGGTGACAGTGATGGTGCACCGTATCCTACAAAGACTGCAAATTAGGATGTAGGACAACCCCCTCACTGTGCCTTCAGTCAGTAGGAGTTTGGACTCGATGTACCAGGTTCAGAGAGTCCCAGCTTTTGAGAAGCCTCAGCTTCTGCACCTCTCCTTGGTGGTTGAGTCCACCCTTAAGAGAATTAGGAGCACCGAGACTCATTCCTCGATGCCCATGGGTAGGGAGTCTTGAACATTGGACTGCTTCGGCAGGAGGTACTTCCAGAGCTTCATGTTCATGACTAGAGTACCTTCTTTTTTTTTTTATTTATGCAATTTATTACAATAAATTCAAGAAGGTTCCAAAACAAAACCCTTCTTAAGAAACAGGGAAACACAAGAAAATATCTTAACCAAGATATAAATAAAGCAATAATACAAAAAAGCAAAATATCAAATTGAAGTGCCTACCCTCTCTAGTCCGCTACAACATGGGAGGACATCGCACAAATTTACTACTAAACATAATAAGTCACAATCTAGGCCACCATCAAACATGAGCCACTAATTGGAGTCAATGGAAGCTTCTAAGCGCCTGGCATTAGTAAAAGCAATAAGTTGAGAGGGCTCAAAAATACATAAGAAACAGACTGATATTTAATCAGACATTTACAAGGATGTTTTAAAAAGAATAGCCCACCCAGCTGCAAAATCCCAGGACGAAGCAGCAGAAACTCTTTGCGTCCTTTCTGGGTATCTCTTGCCAAATCTGGATACATACGAACAGCTAAACCCCGAAACAGGAGCTTCCTTTTCTGAAAAAACAATTTTAACATCCACTCTTTATCGGATAACAAAGCGAAAGTTATTAATAAAGTAGACGGCTCCTGTGATTCAAGACCCGAATTTTCCAATAAATCAGTGACATTGAGAGTCTCCCCATGCATTAACCCCCCTCCTAAATTCCCCAATGGGACACGTTTAGTTTTAGGTAAATAATAAACTTTGACCAAGGGTGGCATTAGCTCAGGAGAGACCCCCAAAAACTCTGTGAGATACTAGAGTACTTTCTTACCAGCTCTACATGAGCATGTTCCTGAATGACAACATGCATGATATCACTGACCTATGCTCATTCCTCCGTCCAAAGAAGCTGGAGCTTCATCGTACATTAATGGGCCATGGCAAAGACTTGTCAACGCTCATGGTCAGGGTGACATATGATGCCTTTGAGATGGTCTCTAGAGTGGCAGCTATGGGTATTGGAAGCCGCCACTTTGCCTGGCTTCAGTCTTATGACTTGGAGCAGTCAGTGCAGAATAAGCTGGCAGATGTGCCATGCCAGGGAGAGAACATCTTCAGAGAGCAGGCTGAGGAAAAGGTTGGCATCATAGATGCCACTTCAGGAATTTTAGATATGCACTATCATTAAAAACCACATTAAGAAATTAAAATAATGAATTTTACAACTGTTACTTTTTTCAAGATCACGGCTTTTGGTAGTAAGCAGAGGTTTTCATTTACTAATTATACACGTATCTGTTGTGTTCATGCTTAAGTATGAAAAACAAAAAAGAATACATTTCTAGGTAATCCTGCCCCCAGCCAGGTTTGAAGGGAAATCAAAGGTCTGCATTGCTTATTTATTTCTATCCAAAGTATCTAATTCTCTTGTTGTATGCAAGACATCTTTGGCTCATAGAAGTAAACATACAATAATGCCCTTAATTCCCCAGTTACAGTGGCTGATTCTAGACAGGGTTGGCCCAAGCATTAGGCATCACCAAGCAGTTGCTAAGGGCATTGACTTCAGAAGTCAAAGCAAAACAGTCGATACACCTGATCTTAATGTAGAAAGTATCAGAAAAGAGGTTAGAAGAAAGCCAACTATCCACGCAAGCATAGGTACTTTCCTGCTCCCCAAGCCTCCCAGCAAAAGCCCCAGGCTTCATATCTGCAATGTCAGGAAAAGCCTCAAAGGGCTCAGTCTGCCACACAACCCAAGCCGGGGATGGGGTTTTGACTGGTTCCTTTGGAGTATAACCTCCTGGTTGCTATCCTCCTCATGCACATTCTTCTCCACCCCACTCTCCAAAAATACTATACTGTTGGCGCCCCTTTTCCAAACTATCACACCTCATTGCTACACAAATTCACAGTCTACACACATACAGTCTAGCTGGAGAAACCTCACCATAATAAACACAAGCACTCCTCCAACCCCACATAAGTCACACATCAACCTCAAGATGAAGCCCTCGATCAGCATAGAGCTTTTAAATGCCTGGTCAATAAGAAATAAAATCAATACCCTGGCAAACCACAAAGAGTCCCACCAAACAGATGTACTATGCATCACTGAAATGTGGCTTGCTCCCACTGACAATGTTCTCCTCAACCAACTCGCTCCTCCCACGCACACAAAATTCAACTGCCCACGCACCCACAAGATAGGTGGAGGAATCCTTATCCTGGCAAGTCGCAACCTAAGATTCAAAATCAGATCCACCTCAAGTACCACCCTCTGCAATACAATCATCATTGAGAACATGCACCTAGCCCTGTGCCTCACATAAAGGGCCCCACATGCTTCCTCAAATGAACTGTCCTCTACACTGGAATCTGTGCAATCAATGCTCTTAACAAACCTTTGCTAATTCTTGGAGACTTCAATCTCAAGTTCACCAACAACAAAGATGCAGAATCCTTCCTGACTGCAATGGACACACTCCAATACACCCAACTTATCAAAGCCCCCGCACATAGACATGGATCCTCCCCATATCTCATCTTTGTACCCAACCAACTACTTGAACTCAACCTCATCACTACCCCCACAATTACACAAGTAACATGGTCGGATCACTACAGAATAAAAATTGATCTACAGGTTCCAAGCTTAGACACGCATCAGGACCAAGTCCACTCAAAGAGACGATTCAAGCTCTTCGACAAGGACAAATTTCTCCAAGAAACACTCCCTAACCTGAACAAAGACCCCCAAAGACCTAAACAATATAATTGAGAACTAGAATATGATCATCTCTACAGCACCAGAGGCCAGGAACTCAAAAGCACAAGGTTCTAAACCCAAATCAGCCCCCTGGTACTCAAAGGAGATATGAAAAGAAAAAAGAATACTATGAAGACTAGAACGATTCTGGAGACGGAATAAGTCTAACACTACACAAGAACTCTACCAAATAAAGCAAAAGTAATATAACAATCTCATCAATCAACAAAAAAAGGAATACTACACCAATCTTGTACTCAAATCCTCCAATAGACCCAGAGAACTATTCAAAATAGTGCGTACCCTCACCAAGGATCCCAATGTCAGGGAAGAAGAATCGATACATCCGCAGACCATCTCAGACTTCCTGCAAGCCAAATTCACAGCCTCCCAACAATACACCCCAATCAATCCCCCCAAACACGCAGAACCCAAGCAAATCTGGGACAAGTTCAGCATCCCTTCCACTGATCAGATTACTCAAATTATCTCAGTGCTCAACACCGGCACCGCCCCTACTGATCCATGCCCGGTGGCCTGGATCAAATCAACAAAGGAGGATCTCAGTCACATCATCCAAAACATAGTTTACCAATCCCTTGCTCCCGGCAACATCCCAGATGCCCTAAAACTGGCAACCGTCTGCCCAATACCCAAGAACTCTAAGCAAAAATGACCCAGCCGCATACCGGCCCATCTCCAGCCTCCCTTTTCTGACCAAGAGCATTGAAAAAATTGTACAAGATCAAATCCAGGACCATATTGACTCCCATGTCCCATTAGACTCACACCATCATGGCTTTTGACCAAACCATAGTGTCAAAACCCTCCTGCTATTTCTTTTCAACAATATCATCAGAGTTATTGATAATGTCAAGATGGGGGGTTCTCATGATTTTCATCAATATCACCTCCGCTTATGAATCTGTATCGCACAGCATTTTACTGAGAAGACTAGAAGAGATCGGGCTGCATGCCACCACAGTGAAATGGTTTACCTCGTACCTCACAAACAGACAACTACAGGTTAAATGTGGACTCAACACCCCCCCCCCTCCCCGACCATTCATAGCAAGTCAGGACATGCCTCAAGGTTCCTCACTTTCTGCTCTTTTGTTTAACTTATACATTCAACCCATCTGCTCTATCATCAATAGCCACAAGATCTGCTACACCATTTACACAGATGATATAATGATTTACACTCCAATCAACCTTGACAACCCAGACTACAGGAAAATAGCAGATTGCCTTCAAGAGATGACGTGCTGGCTAACTCATAACAACCTAATGATAAACTACAATAAGACGGAAGTGACCATCATCACGCAAGACACAGCATTTACCCCCCTCCCTCAATCCAACTGAACACTACCACGAAACCTATCAAACCTGAAGTGAAATACCTCGTAATCACACTGGACAGAAATCTGAACCTCCAGTCTCACATAAACAAAACTATCAAGAACGCTTATCGCGAGTCATCACACGACTCAAACCACTTCTCTGCCAAGAACACTTTTGCACTGTTTGCCAAGCTATTATCACCCCCATTTTGGACTACTGCAACCCCATATACCTTGGACTACCAAAACATGCACCCCTCCCCTTACAGATGGCACAAAATACTGCTGCCCGAATCATAAATGGAACTTCAAAGCACAAACACATCACTCCCATCTTGAGCCACCTCCACTGGCTCCCCATTAAGTCCCACAGCAAATATAAAACACTATTGAACATCTTTAAAATCAAACATAATCTCTCAGCAAACAGTTTGCAAACAGTCATCACTACCAACTCCAGCAACAGACCCAGGAGACAGCGTACCACAAACAGGATCACAACCCCCAGCGTCTACACCCAAAGTGAACCAGTCCACATCTGGAAGAGCAATATCCCTTGCCGCTCCTGCCTTATGGAACTCTCTCCCAGACCGACTAAGATCCACGGAAGATCTCAAGGACTTTCGGAAGCTGCTCAAAACCACACTCTACATAGAACACTTTGGAGACATAACTTAAGCTTGAACACAGGAGTCAACATAACTGTCTCTCAAATGTTCCCACCCCCCACCTCCCGCCCAATCCCCTCACATTCTGTTCATTTCCTTCCAACCCCACCCCTTCTCGCTAACTGACCCAGTCCCTTGGATGTTTTCAGAATATCCATCATGTAAATAGCTCATTTTGTATTTAGCTCATCTTGTACATAATTATACTACTATAATCACAACTTTAACACACTGTACAAAGTCCCATTATAAGACCCCATTGCATGCCCCACACCCTCGTTCTATGTAACATGTTTAGTTTTATTGTGAACCACTTTATTTTATTTATTTTTATTTTTATTTATTTTATTTATTTACATTTTTTATATACCGCACTATTCGGCATCAGCGCGGTTTACAGAGAACAAAACAAAAACCAGAACAACAAGCTGTTCGGTGTTACATATAACAGGAGCGTAAACTTGGAAAAAAACAATTAAAATGGGAGAACTATCTACATGGAGTATATGATCAGTTAACTAGACAACATACTCAAACTATTTACACAATTTAGCCAGAATGTTAGTAACAATGAGAAATCTGTGATTACGTTTGCGGTGGGACTGTAAGTTTTATTTTATGTTGGGTAGTATTTGATGAATAGGTTGAATTTGAGGGCCTTTCTAAACTGGGCTAAGTCGGTTTGATTTAAACTCTGGAATTTGTTGGTGGAAGGATGTAGTAAAAGCTGTTAGTGTAGCTGGGGTGGAACAAGTTTCTAGAGGAAATGTCCAAAAAACCCCAGACAAGCATTGTGGAACCTGTGTACCTTTTTAGGAACCTGGCAGATATTTGTGACCTGCATTGGCCACTGTTGGAAATAGGATATTGGGCATGATGTACCTTGTTCTGACCCAGTATAATATTTCTTATGTTCCGAGATAGATTTTGAAAAAGGCAAAAGAATATTGGAAATGCATTAACATGTGTTTTGTCAATTACAGCAACGTCTTTGATCATGTGAATCATGAGTAGCTTTAGACAGCATTGAAAAAACAGAACACTTCATTGTTTTCATGCTCAAAATGTATGTTGGTTAAGAAGCAATAGTTCAAACAGAATAGGAAAAAAACAGAATAATTTGCATTTACAAAGGTGCATAGCAAGGAGGTATACTTTTCAATCTTTATGCAGAATAGATTATCAGAGAATCAGGCTTATATGAAGAAGAATAAGGAGTAACGATCAGTGGAAGAATTATCCACAAACTATGCAGGTGACACAACCTTGTTTGCAGAAAAGGAAGAAGATCTCAAGTACCCTAGTTTACGATTAAAGATCAGAGTGTAAAGCTGAGATTATACTTGAATATGATAAAATAAAGATTTTGACTATTAGCAGTATCAGCAATTTCATAATCAATGGAAAAGAAATCAAAGTACTCCAGTGTTTTAGCTTATTTTGATCACTAATCACCATCCAAGCAAAGAACAGTCAAGAAATTTGGCAATGAATCACACTTACAAAGATGGCTATGAAAGACATGGACATGATATTCATATGCAAGGATGTTTTATTAAATACCAAGATACATCTTGTCCAGTCTATGTTTTATTCAATCACATCATATGGTTATGAAAACTGGAAAGTGAAGAGATAAGACAAGAAAAAGATCAATGCCTTTGATCATGGTGTTGGGAAAGATTGCTATGAGTACCATGGACCTACAAAACAGCCAAATCAGTCAGTTCTGGATGAGATACAACCAAAATGCTTCCTAGAAGCCCAAATGTCTAAACTTAGACTTTCATATTTTGATCATACTATAATAAGAAAAGGCTCATTGGAGAAGGATGCTATACTGGCAAACGTAGAAGGCAAATATAAAGGAGGAAGATCAGCACCCAAATGGATCAACTCAATAAGAATAACAATGAATACCATCTTAACAACAATCAAGCATATCTCTGAAAACTGAACTATCTATCAGAGAACTGTCCTCAGAATCACTAGAAGCCAATCATCACCAAGGATAGCATTTTGTTTGAAAGGATGTGGCAGAGGAAGGCAGAAATAGTAGCACAAGAGCTTCTGAACAGCATCAGGAATAAGAAGGTAATACCACTAACAAAAGCAATAGAGTTCTACATTACCTAACAAGCACCATGCTCTCAGTTTACCCACTGCCCTTCATGCTGCTGGTATTCCTGTTACCACTGCACATAAACCTCGCACAAACTCAACATCCCTACTTTGGCCCACCAACCTACCACACACCAAACACCCAAACCAACATGCCTAATACACATAATGATTGCCATCCCACACTCTACCCCGACCTGGCCTAAACCTCCATACATACAGACACTGTATTGTGCTTTAATTAACTCCCGCTCAATCTGGAACAAAATACAGATCATCAGAGACCTTATATTATCCCACAACATAGACATACTTTGCATAGCAGAAACATGGATCAGCAAAACAAACAACATTCAATTGAATAAACTCACACCAAGTGGATACACCTTATACCACTGTCCAAGAACTCAACACCTAGTGAAGATCCTAGCCAAGGAACATCTCAACTTCCAGTATCATTCAAGTGGCAGCACCAATGAGTCTGACTTCATCACTGTCACAAACAAATCAACCACTATCTGACTCGTATACGGGATTCCAAACTCTAATACCAATGAACTATCATCAATCCTGAATATAATAATAGCAGCTTCAAAAACAGGAAAATGCATCCTAGTACTAGGAGACTTTTCCCCCTTTGCTAAAACAAAACCATGCACACATCTTCATCCAAGAAATGGCAGCAATGGACCTAGTACAACTCATCATACATGAAAGGAAACTCCCTCGATCTAATTTTTTTGAATGACCACAATGCGCAATTGAACCATCCTCAAACAATCCAAGCCCAACCAGTCCCATGGTCTGATTACAAACTCAACAAATTCTCTCTACCATAAAACATCATCAAGGACAGCCATACCCAGGGCACAGCAAATAGAAGATTCAAATCCTTCAACAAGGAGAACTTCATTCAGGACACTCTTGCACTCTTGCCTAATGATGTCACTGAACCTGACACTCTCATGGACTGCTGGAACAACAGTACCAGAATTGCCACCACTGCCACCAGCACAACCAACAACACACAAGGGAAGCAATCTAAGACTAATTGGTACACGCCTATCCTACACAACCTCAAATGGCAACTACACAAACACAAAAGACAATGGCGCAAAACAAAGAACGCCGAGGACAAATTGGTATATCTACAACTGATGAAAGACTACCACATTTCAACAGATGAAGTCAAATGTGAACACCACTCAAACTCGCTAAAATCAGCACCCAACTGACCAAGAGAATGAAAGAGCTGACTAAAATACCTTCTACCAAAACCCAAGAAATCTCAATCATCTCCTAACAGCTAGCACTACATTGCCAGCAATTTCATCCCAAATCAGATATCTTCCTCCCACCAACTACTAGAAACAGCCACCCTGGCCCCTGGACATCCTTCACCAGAATTACTGAGAGACAAATCAAAGACACCATATCAGCACTGAACACAACAACCTCCCCCTGGATCCCTGCCCGGCAGCGTGGATTAAAGCGACTAAGAAGGAGCTTAGCACTGTAATACTAAAATTACTTCAACAGGGCATCATGCCTTCATGCCTGAAAACCTCCTCCATCCACCCAACATTTAAAAAAAACTATCGTTGATCCCTCTGACCCATCATTATAAAGACCCATCGCATGCCTTCTCTTCCTAGCAAAGATCGTTGAGAAAACAGTACAGCACCAACTACAAGACCATGTCAAAAAGCATAACCTACTTGACCCTCAGCAACACGGATTTCTCCCACACCATGGAGCGGAAACTCTACTGACCATACTAATACATACTTTAACACAAGGGATGCAACAAGCTCATCAAGGCTTCTTACTAATCTTCCTGGATATTTCCTCAACTTCGATACCATAAATCACCACCTCCTACTACAACGTCTACGCGCCAATGGAATTCAAGGCACTGTGCTCAAGTGATTCACATCCTACCTCATTGATAGACACCAACAGATAAAGATAGGAAATACAGTTTATTTATTTATTTTATTTTCTATACCGCGCTATTACAGATCTCTGTGGTTTATATAAAACATATGAACTAGGTTTACATATAACTATTGAACATGGTTTACATATCACATATGCACAGTACTGGTTTAAATCGAACAGGTTACATATAACAAATTTTCAGCAGGTTGGTACCCCTAGGAACGTTCTTACATTGCAGGAACATATTTACATTATTTACATTAAAACTGGATTAATTTGACATTGGCTGTTTGGCTGTATGTATGGATGATCTAGGGTGGATGGTTATAGGTTAGCTGGAAGAGGTAAATCTTCAAGGCCTTCCTAAAAGAAGTAAGATCTGGGATGGCGCATATCATTAGGGCACGATTCCTGGTTGATTTGGTGCATGTTCTTACTGTTGAAGGGGTCATGAGAGAGTTTATCATACATGTTCTTCTGGTCCTGGTCTCCAGTGTTCGTTGTATAAGTTCTGAGAGCGAGGTTGCCGACATTTCATGCAGGGCCTTGAAAGTAAGTAGCAGTGCTTTGTAAGTCAGGTGATTTGCTATGAGGAGCCAATGAAGCTGAATCAGAAGAGGAGTGATGTGGTTGTATCTGGATGCAGACAGGATTGTGTGAGCAGCTGTGTTCATGGCGAGTTGTAGTGGCTGGAGAGTGAGCTTCGACATACCATGAGAGATGATGTTGGAATAGTCCAGATGAGGGAGGATGAGAGCTTGAGCAAACGAGCGGAAGTCTGAGGACTCAAGGAGAGGATGAGAGTGCCAGAGGGTTCTTAGTTTATGGTAGACTGTTTGGTGATATTTTGAATGTGGGTCTCCCAGCACAGGCGTTGGTCAATTGTTATTCCCAGATAGCGGAATTCTTGTTTGCTTTTGAGGTTGAAGTCTTTCACTTTGAGGGAGGGCGGTGGGGTAAATTTGGGGTCTTTGTATATGAATAAGACCTCATTCTTATTGGTGTTGTGTGTCATGAGCCAATCTGAGACTGTGTTGAAGCATGCAATTATGGACAAGTAGTCCAGCTTGTCAATGAGGAATGGAGTGTACAGTAACACGTCATCGACGTAGATGTGGTAGAGTATGTTGAATGATTGAATGATAGAACAGATTGGTTGCATGTAGATGTTAAAGAGTAGGGATGAGAGGGAAGATCCTTGGGGAACCCCTTGTGTTTGTTGGAAAGGCTTGGATGTCTGGTTATCTATGCGGACTTGTTGTTGTCGGTCGGATAGGTAGGATTTGAACCAATCTAAGGCTAGGCTTCTTATGCCTTTTTGGTACAGTTGGGTGAGTAGGAGGTTGTGGTTGATAGTGTCGAAAGCTGAGGCGATGTCCATAAATATGAGGACGAAGCCTTGTTTTTTATTATCAAGGCCTGTTTGGAGTCTGTCAAGAAGAGTCGTGAGAAGGGTTTCAACACCATGCTATTGCCGAAATCCATGCTGTTGCTGGTCTAGGGGTGCGTAGGAGTCAATGTGGTCCTGGGTCTGTTGGTATATGATATTTTCTATGATTTTGGTTAGAAGGGGAGGCTTGAGATAGGTCTGTAGGATTTGATGTCTGATGGGTCAAGTTTGTTATTCTTGATCAGAGGTCTGATAGAGGCAGTTTTCAAGGGGGGAGGAAGGATGCCTTCAAATAGTGATAAGTTGGTGATTCTGGCTATGATTGGGCTGAGGTGGGTTTGTGCTTGTTTGATCCAGAATGGTGGGCAAGGGTCCATTGGGGAGGTTGTGGTGTAGATCCCAATGATGATTCTTTCTATTTATTCAGGAGGGTATGGATAGAAGGAATCCATGGTTGGTGAGGGAGTTCTGGCAGAGTTGTAGGGGTGCTTGGGTAGTTCATGATTCGCTGGGATGGTTGATGAAGTAGTTTTACTTTTAATATAGGTGGCAAAGTCATCTGGGTTTGGAGTGTTTATTGTTTGTTTTATAGATGGATCTTTTGTGAGTGATTTGACTAGGTTGAAGAGTTTGTGAGGTTTATTAAGAGAGCGCATGAGGGTGTTGGTGTGATGTTCATTTCTCTTGTTGTTGATCATTATTCAATACTGTTGTAGTTTGTTCAGGTAGGCATCTCTGTCACTAATCAGTTTGGAGTGTCATCAGCGGTGTTCAAGCTTCCTGAGTTGTACTAGTGATTCGTGCAGGTCAGCGGTGAACCATACTGCTGTGTGGTTTTTGTGGGCAGGCTTTGAGGATGGTGGAAGGAGTGCATCTTCGGAAAGGTGGTTCCAGCTGTTTAGTAGAATATCCAGGTCATTAGTGTCTGGGTTGAGGTGATGTAACGTGCTGCTAAGAAAGGTTTCCTTCTCAAAATGCCTGAATCGGCGGTGAGTGAGGGTGATTGTTGCAGTAGATTGCTGTTCTTTACTATCATGTGGAATGTCAAAGAGACCTTGTGGTCGGACTATGGCACTGGGTGTACTTGTGGAGAGTACTGATTGCATAAGGTGTTGTGAGGTCGCGGAGCAAAAATAAGGTCCAAAGTGTTGCCTCCCGTGTGGGTAGAAGTGTGAACGATTTGGTGGTAGCCTATTGTGGTCATTGCATCCAGGAATGCTGTGGAGTGTTTGACAGGGAGCGAGGGAATATTGAAGTCCCCAAAGATCCAGAGCTGTTTCCACTGGATATTGTTGTTGCATGTGTGATCAAGGATTGTGGCTAAGTCATTGGTACTTGAAGAGGGTAGGCGGTATAGGAGACAGATTGTTAGTGACTTGTTGGAGATTTGGATGATGTCTAGGTTAGTAGAGCTTTGTGTTAAAGTACAATTAAAATGGAGGTTTCTTCTGTCTATTATTAGGACCCCGCCTCCACGCCGGTTAGTTCTAGGGCAGCTGAAGAGATCATATTCAGGAGATTTTAGCTGGTTGGTGATCACTGTATCTGTGTCTGTTAACCACGTTTCCGTGATGAGGAGTAGGTCTAGATTCTGTTTGTTAATATACACGGTGAGGGCAGGCCATTTTGTATGGATAGAATGAACATTAATTAGCATGCTACTAAGGTTTTCCTGGCATGGAATCTTGCGTCTCTTAGGCTTTTCTAGGGGCAAGCAGTTTATGTGAATCATTCGGTGATGGTTCACTGCAAAGGGTGGTCTGCTATAGTGAGGGGGATTCTTAGAACTTCTATGCCCCAGGGTTATCACTGTAGGGATCAGGCCTTGGAGTTGTTGTAGTGAATGTGCCCATGTTGTGAGCTGTGCAATCAGAGGAGGAGGAGTAGCAGTGCTTGGTGTCCTGCCATAGTGATCACAGGCCAAGAGGATAGCTGGCGTGCTGAGGAGATGTGTGATCTGCGGTATTGAAACCCTCTACTTCTGTCTTCTTCTTCTAATGTTGGGCCATGTTGTTTTCCCTTCTTTGAATAATTTGCAGTCTTCCCTGATTCACCAAGAGATGAGAGAGCATTGCACTTGCTAAGAGTTTTTGTTGTCCCTCCTCAGATCTAGGGAGCCTTGTGGTGTCTCTGGTTGCGTTGGGTTGTGTAGTGCTGGTCCTGATTGCCTCGGGGGGCTGGTCAGGGGGGAGCGATGCTTCCACTCTACTTCCTGGCACTTGTTCAGGCTCCCGGTAGAGTCCTGTGCTGTTGCCACTTCAAGCTTCCTGTGCTATTGCCGTTTTCAAGCTAAGAGCGCAGGGGCACAGTGATTAAATTGTGCAGCGCTGGTCCTTGTCATTGAATCAGGACAATACACGCGGTGTCTGTAGTGTGGTGGCGCCTCAGGTCCAGCGCCTAAGGGCCATGCCAAAGGGCCCTCTGGTGAGGCCCGCCAGCACAGGTGCGCCGAGGGGCGCCTTTGTTTTTAAATGTGCAGGCAGCAGCTGATTGAGCCTCGGGGAGCTGATCGGGGAGGAGTGCTTCTTCCCTCTCTATTCACCGACACTGAATGGCTCCCAGGATGGCTGATGGAGCTGTGCGGGTCTCTTCTTCGTGTCGAGGGGCGCCTTTGTTTTTAAATGTGCAGGCGGCGGCTGATTGGGCCTCGGGGAGCCAATCGGGGAGGAGCGCTTCTTCCGACACTGCAATGGCTCCAGGGGCGGCCGATGGTGTTGTGCGGGTCTCTATGTAAACATTTGTTCTATGTAAACCGCTTTGACCTGGTGAAAGGCGGTATATAAATAAAGCTAAATAAATAAATAAATATGCTATCATGTCAGACATGTATAGTGCAGACTTCAGGCACAACACACAAATCACATGTGGGTATCACATCACTTCCACCCAAGGACCCAATGATTTTACTAGGCAGCACCAGTTCTGAATGAAAACACAGCATAACTATAACAGGGACTGAGGGAAGTGAATCCTAAAGGTCTGAAGTATGTTTACTGGATGCAGGTATGTGGGGAACAGCCACATTTTCTCCATCAAAGAGAAGAAGGCTTCTATGGAGAGGACATAGACTAATTGTTGGAGTAATAACTAATAAAACACATTAATGGAGTTAGCATGTTCTAACATGGTAGCATATGTTACTAACTCTAGCTGTAAATCTGTAAGCTCTTTTGTGAAGGGACATACTGTATTATATCTGGATACTTATCCTGACTGTTCAGCACTGTGTAATGCACTATACATCATTGCCTCACTTTTGTCTGCAGTTTTTTCTGCTGTGCTTTAGCAAAAATAAAATAAACATGACAGAATAAATAGGTAAACAGAGTTCAATGTGGCATGATATGCTGATGGGATATTAAAAATTGGTAAGCACTTTGGAATATCCAGTCATGAACTATGGAATGTCTTAGAATTTTCTGGAAAGAAAGAAAAGGCTGTTCTGGGGGCAATTTCTTCAAATAGGTTCTGCTCTACTGTGTAATAGTCAAGATGAACTTTCAGCAGAAGTAAATTAATACTTGGAACAATGCCCAGAATATAGTCAAGTATCCTTTACCATTTATTTTAAGTCTTGTTCTTTAATACAGCTGTGGTCAACATTATTGGCACCCTTGTATTTTAGGTATGTTGTGTACAATATCTTGAGAAATAACTGGAAATATTCCAACTGTATGTCATCATAATATTGTAATAGTATTTCAAAGATATACAACAAAAAAAATCTGTCTGTGCAACTTAGATGTAGTAATTTCTGAGGAAAAAAACCCAAAATATGATCTGGACAGGATTAATGTCACCCTTTGCTAATGTTTGGTTGCATATTTATTTATTTATTTAGACAGTTTTGTATACCGCCTTATCCTTCAATCAAAGTGGTCACAACACAATTGGGGGATACATTTAACACGCGGGGATATGAGACACATACTTACAGGGAACATGGGCAATGGAGGGTTAAGTGGCTTGCCCAAGACCACAAGGAGCATCTGTGGGACTAGAAACCCCAGTCCTTCCTGCCCAAGGTTGCTGTCCTCTAGTGGGATTTGAACCCCTGACTTTCTGGCCTGAAGTACCTTACCCCAACCACTAGGCTACTCCACCCCATAACCCTTAGCAGTAATGAAAGCCTCCAAATGTTTCTTGTAGCCATCTATAAGTTTTGTGCATCTGTCTGCAGGTAGTTTCCCCCACTCTTCAACTGTGATTTCTTCCAGCTCATGAATGTTTCCAGGATTCCTTTTACCAATGGTAGATTCTGGCTCTTTCCATGGATTCTTGAATGGATTGAGCTCAGGGATCATTGCTGGCCAGTTTAAAGCAGTTCACTTTTGCCTTTTTAACTGTTTTATGTACTTTGATATATGTTCTGGGTCATTGCCCTGCTGGAGGACCTATGACCTTTGACTTTTCTGATACTAGATAACACATTTCACACCAAAATACCTTGGTAGTCCTCTGGCTTCATGATTCCTTTAATACATTTCAGACCTCCAGTTTCTGAAGCAGCAAAACAGCCCAACAACATTATGGAATCTCCACCATATTTAACTGTAGGAAGGATATTTTTTCCCCTTACAAGCTTTATTTCTTCACCTGTAAATGAATTGCTGGTCTGCTTTGCCAAAGAGCTCAAGTTTGGTTTTAGCTGTCCATGGAACATTTTCACAGAAGTATTGTTTTCTCAAGGTGGGTTTGGGCAAAGATCAGGTGTGCCTTTTTATGTCTATCTTTGAGCAGTGGGGCCCTCCTTCGCCTTTTTCATGAAGTCCTTCTTTGTTTAGTGTGTGGCATATGGTGCCGATTGAAACCACCAGTCGATATTGCTCCAGATCAGCCTTAAGCTCTTTGGATGTTGTACGTACACATGGTGTTTTTCTAACCTTTGAAGACTTCTTGGATTAATTTTCCTCTTTTCACCATGTCCTGGGAGGTTCTTGACAGTTCCATGAGCAGAGAGCTTCTTATAACATTGTGAACTGTAGACACGGGAATCCCAAGGTCTTTGGAGATGGCCTTGTACCACTTTGAAGTTTGATGTTTGGTGATAATGTTTTTCTGATGGTCTCAGACAGCTCTTTTGTCTTCAGCATTGTGAAAATGGTACAGGGAGTGAATGTGGCCTTTTTAAACATTAGAGCCATCATTCATTGGTTGATTCAAGTCATGTGAGTACTGACAATTGATCACAGGTGCATCTAATTTTACTGCAATGGGAATGCGGTTATTTTGTTAAAACTGATTTGAATTGTTTATAAGGGTACCAATAATCATGTCCTATGAATTCTAAAACCTGAAACAGTGCAACCACTATAATATTACATCCAAAAAGGTGCACACCATTCAATGTCTATTTAGCCAACTGAAAATTCCCGTAATCTAGTAGTCCTGTCTGTTAGATTACGGGAATTTGCAGTTGGCAAAATAGAGATTGAATATTGTGCACCTTTTTGGATGTAATAATCATGTTCTGGCTATGTCCCAGTTTTTATACTATTTCCTACTATTTCCTTTTTTAATCGGTCTTGTTTTATTTGATTCTTTTATGTGTCAAATGTGTGTGTATATATCGTCCAAAGTCATTTCACTGGTCATTTGGTTTAAGGTGATATTGTACATGAAGGGGTTGAACTGTAAGGGTGTCAACAGTGTTGACCACAACTGTACATGACTGATGCTTTATTTTGACTGATGCTGCATTTTGATGGCATCCATCTGTCCAAGAAAGGTCAACGCATTTTCGGTAGTAGACTGGCTAATCGACTGAAGAGGGCTTTAAACTAGATTCGTTGGGGATAGGTGAAGAAAGCCCCCAGGTAAGTGAAAGCCCCCTGGTAGGTGATGCATTAAATACCTTTATGGAAATGGGTAACATATGGAAAGCAGTGTGTATAAATGCCCGTAGCATGGGAAATAAGATCCCTGATGTTGAAGCTTTGGTGGGAGTGGCTGACTTGGATTTAGTGGCAGTTACAGAAACATGGTTCACAGAAAACCATGACTGGGATGTAACTATACCTGGCTATACTTTATTCAGAAAGGACAGGGTAGGAAGAAGGGGGGGAGGAGTGGCACTATATGTAAAAACTACTATTAAAGCTTTGGAATTACAGAGCTTAAAAGGGAGAGAGGAGGCATTGTGGGTTAAACTAGAAAGAGGGAAAGAGAAATCTATTTGCATTGGTGTGATATACAGACCTCCCTCAGAAGAGGAAGAGGTGGACAGAGAGTTAATTGCTAGGAAAGGGGAAGTGCTACTGATAGGAGATTTCAATATGCCAGATGTTGATTGGCACATTCCTGCTGCAGTATCTTCTAGAAGTAAGGAGATCCTGGATTCTCTACAGGGAGAACTATTCAGGCAATTGGTAACAGACCCCACACGTGAAGGGACCATACTGGACTTGGTGCTTACCAATGGTGAAAGTGTTTCTCATGTTGTAGTGGGAGATCATTTTGTATCCAGTGATCACCAGTTGGTGTGGTTCAGTATTAGGACTAGGGCTGTTAGAATCCATTCCAAGGTGAGGATCTTATACTTTAGGAAGACTAACTTTGCGAAGATCGGCCAATACCTCAGGGAGTCGTTAGTGGGATGGGAACAGCTGTGGGATGTAGAAAAACAGTGGGCAAAACTGAAAGGGGATATTTTAAGGGCAACCAACCTTTTTGTTAAAATGGTAAATAAAGGCAAAAGGAAAAGGAGACCGCTATGGTTTTCTAAGGAAGTAGCTGAAAAAGTGAAGAAAAAGAGGGAGGCCTTCATGAAATACATGAGATCACAGAGAGAGGAAAACAGGCATCTGTATTTGGAAAAACTTAGAGAAGCTAGCAAAGTAGTCAAGAAGGCAAAGATTCAAAAGGAGGAGGAAATAGCCAATGCAATAAAATGGGGGGATAAGACATTTTTCAGATATATTAGTGAGAAGAGGAAGGGCAAAAGTGGTATTGTCAGACTCAAGGGTGTAGGGGGCGGAATATGTAGAAGCTGACAAGGATAAAGCGGAATTGCTTAACAAATATTTTTGTTTTGTGTTCACAGATGAAGAACCAGGAGCAGGACCTCAGAAAACACCCACAAATAGGAACAGAAGCGAGGGACATCTTGAACAATTTTCAGAAGACTGTCCGTGAGAAACTAGCTCAACTCAAAGTAGACAAAGCGATGGGACCGGATGGGATACACCCTAGAATACTGAGGGAACTTGGGGACGTTCTAGCAACTCCACTGACTGACCTTTTCAATGCCTCGTTGGAGTCGGGAATGGTGCCAAAGGACTGGAGAGAGGCTCATGTGGTGCCTTTACACAAAAGCGGAAGTAAGGATGTGGTTGAAAACTACAGGCCAATTAGTTTAACTTTGGTGGTGAGTAAATTATTGGAAACGCTGCTGAAAGAGAAAATAGTGAGGTTTCTGGAGTCCAGTGGATTACAGGATCCGAGGCAGCATGGATTCACCAGAGGCAGGTCTTGTCAGGCAAATCTGATTGATTTCTTTGACTGGGTGACCAGGGAGTTGGACCGAGGGAGAGCTCTAGATGTGGTGTATTTAGATTTCAGTAAAGCCTTTGACACTGTTCCTCACAGGTGACTTATTAACAAACTCAGCACCCTAGGGATGGACCCTAAAGTTACTGCTTGGGTTAGAAATTGGTTGGGTGGGAGGCGACAAAGAGTACAAGTAAATGGAGCTCACTCTGAGGAGAAGGATGTTACCAATGGTGTGCCCCAGAGATCTGTCCTTGGTCCGATTTTATTTAACATCTTTGTTAGTGATATAGCGGAAGGGCTGTCGGGTAAGGTTTGCCTCTTTGCAGATGATACCAAAATCTGCAATAGAGTAGACACCCAGGAAGGTGTACATGACATGAGGAGGGATCTAGCTAAGCTTGAAGATTGGTCTAGAATTTGGCAGCTGGGATTTAATGTTAAAAAATGTAAGGTCATGCATTTGGGCTGCAGCAATCCAAGGGAGCAATACAGTATAGGAGGTGAAGTACTTTTGTCCACTAAAGAAGAGCGGGACCTAGGCGTGGTTGTGTCTAATGATCTTAAAGTAGCTAAACAGGTAGAAAAGGCGACGGCAAAAGCTAGAAGGATGCTTGGGTGCATATGGAGAGGAATGGCTAGCAGAAAAAAGGAGGTGATAATGCCTCTGTATAAGTCTTTGGTGCGACCTCATTTGGAGTATAGTGTGCAATTCTGGAGACCGCACCTTCAAAAGGATGTGAACAGGATGGAGTCGGTGCAGAGGGTGGCTACTAAAATGATTAGTGGGCTTCATTATAAAGCATATGAGGACAGACTTAAGGATCTTAATATGTACACCTTAGAGGAAAGGCGGGATAGAGGTGATATGATTGAGATGTTTAAATACCTCCGTGGCATAAATGTTCAGGGAAAGAGCCTCTTTCAATTGAAAGCAAGTTCTGCTACGAGGGGACATGGGATGAGGGTGAAGGGAGATAGATTCAGGAGGGATATGTGGAAATATTTCTTTACGCAAAGAGTAGTGGATCCGTGGAATAGTCTCCCAGTGGAGGTGGTAGAGATGAGGACAGTAACTGAATTCAAAAAAGCATGGGACCAACACAGAGGATCTCTAAAAGTTAAAAGTGGACTGTTGTAGTTGTTGATATGGAAGGACAGACTAGATAGGCCATGCGGTCTTTTTCTGCCATCATGTTTCTATGTTTCTATGATCAAAACTGAACTTGTCTCTTTTGTTGGAATTGTGGGGAGAGGAGGGACTATCGCCAATCACATTCTTAATTTGAACATCAGCAATATAAATTTTAAGGAAATAAGTGCACTCTCTTCTTTCCTGGCAGAACCTATTTTATTTATTTAACTAGGCTTATATACTGCTTTTCTACCAGTCAAAGTGGTGTGCATTCAAGTACAGTATCTACATTTTTTCCTTGTCCCCGAAGGGCTCTCAATCTACATTTTTGTACCTGAGGCAAGGGAGCGTTAAGTGGCTTGCCCAAGGCCACAAGGAGCACCTGTGGAACTAGAAACCCTAGTCCTTCTGGCCCAAGGTTGCTGTCCTCTAGTGGGATTTGAACCTCTCGTCTGAGGTAACTTGCCCCAACCACTAGGCCACTGCTCCCTCTCTAATATGATTTGCACTGTACCAGCACACTTAATCGCTTCCTGCAAAGGCAGATTCAAAATATTTTTTTTCCATGTTTATGGTACAGATAGTATTATGTAAAGTTCCATATTTTTATGTGTAAGTAACTTCATGAGTACTCTAATTTTGCATTGTCTCTCTCTTTATGAATGTTGTTCATGTACTGTACCTTTTCTGCTGTTTATTTACCAATTAAACAATTTTAAAAAAATTGGAGGTCAATATTTAGCCGCACTCTGTATTAGCTGTTGAAGTCATGATTAGCTTGTTCATGGCTGCTAACATGCAACTGAGTACAATAGCATGTGGCACAATTAACACAGGAGCACCATTCAATGCCCATAGAGATATCATTAGGTGCATCTCCGCTAATTGCCACACTAAATGTACTCGCATGTTAATGTGTTCTCCATGCCCACACTCTGCCTCTAGCCTGCTCACCCACAACATTAGTGCGGGAGTAACAGTTAACATGTGTATCCTAATGTGAGGTGAAGTCAATGCCACCGTTAGAGGTCTCTCTAGGTGCACCCATGCTAATTGCAACACTGACAGTGCTTGATATTGTACACTCACTCTACATGCAATGTGCTTTCCATACTCACACTCCACTCATACCCTGCCCCTTCACCGCTTTGCACGATAGCCAATTAACACCAATTTTAGCAGTTGGTAGCACTTCGTGCTTATGCTTTAACTGTCACCATGAGCCATTATTTCAAACTGAAATATGACCCTAAGCCACCTAAATCTGAAAGGGCTCAACACTCTCAGCAATGCTATCCAATATAATACATAGAGGTGGAAATGCCTATCTGGAATAATACCCAGAGATCATTAAGTAGAAAGAGCGGTAAAAGGAACTTTGAAAAGATTTTGCAAAACATTATGTTGGCCAATGTTGAAGCCTTTATAAAGTTATGTGAGAGCTTTTTTAAACATATTCATAGTAATTTTATAACAGGCCACCACATGCTTTCATAAAGACACATATATCTCTTACGCCACCAAACCTACCAGTTCAGCTGCATGATATTATGGCTAAAATGAAGTCATGGACATTTACGCTTGCTCAGGAGCAGGTGTAAATGTTCAGAAATAACCTACATACATATTCACATACTATAGAAGCAATGGGGGTCATTTTAGAAATCTATTTGTGCTTTGGACTTCTGAAAACGGGCTTAGAGAATTCAAAAGCACAGAGACATCTCCAGAACCATTTTAGAAGCTAGCTCTGGGGCCATCCATGTCTGAATGGGCATGGAGGAGGAATGGACATCCCCACCTGATGTCAGAAACATCATGGACATGCAGTGTTGTTTCTAACATTAGACCTGCTCCAGGCACAAACAAGCATCTGACAAGTGCTAGTTTTAGCTGGAAAACATCCTTATGATGTAGAGCACTCCACCATCCTTAGTGTTCAGCTCAATGTCAATGATAGCAACACTAATATTTGAATCCTAAGGGTCCTGTTCCTAACCCACAACTCTTAGCATTAGGCTATCCTAGATTTCCAGGTTTTGAGAGAAAGTTCTAGGGATGTTTATGTAGATACCATTGCAGTCTTCCATATCGGCCAAATCTACATTTGTGAAATCACGTCTGCACCTGGACGTGCCTGCTTTTTTTTTTTTTTTAGATGTTCTGGCTTAGACGTCCCAGATTGCACTTGGACGTCTCTTCTAAAATTCCCCTCAATAAGTGCAAATCATGACTCTGCCCATATTTCACCCAAACTCCATCCCAAACATGCCTACACTCATGGTCTGCAAAGTAACTACATGCTTTTTAATGCATCCACTTTTAAGCATAGTTTAATTTTATAAGCAGCATTTTACACACCCTTTACAAAATTACTATCACCCTGAAATTTGACTCATTAAAAACATCAGAAATGTTCTAAAAAATACTACTGTAAAGGAACACTATTAATACTTCAATACAGAGCAGAAGAAAAAATTACAAGGAAATGATAATATATATACTTCCTCTACCTGGTGAAAATTCTTGTTAATCTAGAGGATGTGTAGAAAAGTTTTTTAACACTGCTGTTGTTTACCATAGAATGAATTGGATGCCACTTCAGGAATTTTAGGTATGCACTATCGTTAAAAACCACATTCAGAAATTAAAATAATGAATTTTACAACTGTTACTTTTTTCAAGATCACAGCTTTTGGTAGTAAGCAGAGGTTTTCATTTACTAATTATACATGTATCTGTTGTGTTCATGCTTAAGTATGAAAAACAAAACAGAATACATTTCTAGGTAATCCTTCCCCCAGCCAGGTTTGAAGGGAAATCTGTAAATAGTTCATAATTTAACTCTGTTATTAGCTTATTAGTTTCCTCTTCCCCGTTCAGTCCAAGTTTATTTTCCTGCTATAATGTAAGCATTGATATCATTGTTCTGATGTAATGCAAATGTTATTGTTTTATGTAAACCGCACTGACCTTGAATAGCGCGGTATATAAGAATGGATACATAAATAAATAAATAAAAGGTCCGCATTGCTTATTTATTTCTATCTAAAGTATCTAATTCTCTTGTTGTATGCAAGACATCTTTGGCTCATAGAAGTAAACATACAATAATGCCCTTAATTCCCCAGTTACAGTGGCTGATTCTAGACAGGGTTGGCCCAAGCATTAGGCATCACCAAGCAGTTGCTAAGGGCATTGACTTCAGAAGTCAAAACAAAACAGTCGATACTTAATGCCAAATAAACTTGAAGAGCCATTAGCACATTTTTTTTTTTTACCTGCAGGGAGAGTAGGCAAATACTTACAAGCAAAGGAAAGACAATCTTTAAAGTATGGTGTACAATTATTCATTTCTACAAGACTGTTGTGGGAGAGGCAGTACTGAGATGATCATAATTGCTGAATTTAAATATCATAATCTCAGGGCGAGATAAGGCTGAAGTTTCATCTAGGGCACCCAGTACCCATGCAAAAAATCTTTTTTTGGGGGGACATAACATATTTAGATAAGTTAGTGATAGGAGGAAGTGGGAAAATGTCATGAGAATTAGGGATCCTTTTACTAAAGAGTGCATGGACGGGTTAAGGATGGAGAGTTGGTGTGGTCAGCACATTGTAATTAGCACAGGGATATATATCATGCACTGTCAATGTTGCCATTAATGTGGATTCACATAATGACACCTCAATAGGTGTAGATAATAGCACCTGCAGTAATAGTGCTGTGCATTTGGGTACGCATATGTGTATTAATTGTCAGAAACATTCTGGCCACCCCTCCTATAGTCACCATGCAAGCTTTGTATTTAGGACACATTAGTGTCTGTTAAGTGGAAAAACCTAACACATTTTAGTAAAAGGGTCCCCTAATGTGTGGAGGAGTGGCCTAGTGGTTGGGGCAAGATACTTCAGGCCAGAAGGTCAGGGGTTCAAATCCCACTAGAGGACAGCAACCTTGGGCTGGAAGGACTGGGGTTTCTAGTCCCATAGGTGCTCCTTGTGGTCTTGGGAAAGCCACTTAACCCTCCATAGCCCATGTTCCCTGTAAAATAGTTATCTCCAAGTTATAATGCCCTGTTCAATGT
Organism: Ichthyophis bannanicus; assembly: GCA_033557465.1. Classification (NCBI taxonomy): domain Eukaryota; kingdom Metazoa; phylum Chordata; class Amphibia; order Gymnophiona; family Ichthyophiidae; genus Ichthyophis; species Ichthyophis bannanicus. The sequence goes on along the minus strand of CM066033.1, from coordinate 1,177,945,257 downwards.
AATTTCAGTTTGTTCAATGTAAACCACACTGATGAAGAATAGCAGGGTATATAAATAAATAAATAAACATCATGGAAAATTAAAGAAGACCGATGCAAATCAGATCTATGTGTGTCTGTATATTCAATAGTGTACTCCAATTTCTATCTTCAATAGAAACATTCCTGGAGTCAAACAGTCTTTTTCTTAAGTAGTTCAGTGATATGTCCTTCAGAAAAGCATAATATATCTTGCCAAAAATCTTGACCTTCCATTGTAGACATACAAGCACTAGCAATGGTCACTTTCAGAGTGTAAAAAGATTCCTCAACATGTAGACTGTCACACTCTATTATCTGTTAGCGTCTAATATATTCAATTAAAGAAGTCCGATGCAAATCAGATCTAACTATGCATTTCTGTAAATTCAATAGTGTACTCCAATTACTACCTTCAATAGAAACATCCCTGGAGTCAAACAGAGTCTTCTCCTTAAGTAGCTCAGGGATATGTCCTTCAGAAAAACTTAATGTATCTTGCCAAAAAACTTGACCTTCCATTGTAGACATACAAGCACTTTCCAAGCAGTGATACATCAAAGTAACTGTCCGCCCCAACTGCTGAATGCTTTGGCTGGTGTACCAGTGACATGGTGTCCTATCTCCATGGCACCTGCATGTCGAGCTGGAGCAGCGAAATGCCCGACCACACTGCAAACACCTTTCCCCACCGCCTGATCCTCAGCAGGGGCAGTCAGAACCGGAATTGGGTGGAAGGACTCTTTCTGTGGTGGTGCAAGGTTTGTGGGAGGGGACAGCATGCCTCGATCATCCCAGCTCCCAGCATTTATTCCACCTTTGTGGTGGAATAAGGCAGGCATCCATAGCAGCTCCAGGGGATGTACAGAAACCTGACCAGAACGGCCTCTGTACTTCAGGGTGCCTGCCCTCACTCTGCCCCAGCACCACCCCTCCTGACCTCGTCCAGCACTCTCACACATCAGCCCTATGTGTGCGGGAAGCAAGCAGGGTGGAATACGACCCAGGGATTGTACGCGGGTTGGATGTCCAAACTGGACATCCAGCCCTGCTATTCAGTGTTCAGAATCAACCCCGATGCATGAAAAAGTGGCCACTGTCAACTGATGTAGGCTTTTTTTAAACTTCATTATTTATAAACATTTTGGGCCCGATATTTGAAAGGCATTACATGGTTTGCAGCCTTGTAATCCAACTATAACAAAAACCCGCTAAAGACCTTACAAGGTACAAATTCTCACAACACACTAATACCAAATAATCTTATAATATATATAACCAGGCAAAAAAATGACCTCAGATGTCACAACTCCACATGTAGTGATAAATCACTATATGGTGTTGGTAGACACTTACATCACCGGTCAAAGCCTCCCTACCATCCTAAAAAGGCTAGCTGAACATAAATATAGCCTTAAAAAAGCTCGGATTGATACTCCATTGATACAACATTGCATTGACTTAGGTCATGCTTTTGAAGATCTTCGTTGCACAGTTCTAGAGTGGGTACCCCCTGATATACGGAGGGGTGATCGGAAGAAATTGCTTTTGCAAAAAGAACAACGATGGATTTTTAATTTACGTACTATACAGCCCGGAGGTTTGAATGACCGTCTTGAATGGTCATTATTTTTTTAATTGACATCTTTAATTGACATCTTTATATATTTTTTGATTTAATATTTTTGGTATTGTTAGTTGGGGATGTTTAGAATGCTGTGTTGACACTGTGCTGCTCCAATATCGTTTTTTATTATTGTGGTGTAGCTGTGGTTTTAAGATGACGCTATAGGTTAGTAGTTATCGGATTGGTTGGTTGTGTGATTAAGTACGTCACACGCCGAAGTGGATCAGTTGAAGCCGGTGAGAAGCCATTGCTGAAGAGAGATTTGCTGTATGACGTTGCTCCTGAAGAAGCCTGGTTATGGCGAAACAAAAGCTTTTGTAGAGCTCTGGTCAACTTTTGAGCTTTAAGTTGTATATCTCTCTCTCCGGTCCTTCGGTCGGTATTGGAATTGGTTAACAGCGCGTGTTGAAGAGCTGGAACTTTGCTGGATGAAAATTCGTCATTATAAGCTAAGTTATTTGCATTTATTGCTTGTAGTAATGCTTTCAGATTCTGCAGTGATTTTCATTTTGCTTTTAGGTATCGCTCTTGGACCGTATTAGGCTACGTTTAGCCTTGCAAATATATGATACATGACGCTGTTTTCCAGTGTGAAAGTGGTTGTATGTATGTGGTATTGAATGGTAATTAAGTGAGAATGTACACGTTTGTTTTTTAGGTAAATTTCTAGCTTGGTTGGTATTCTAGAGATGTTTTCCCAGTGGTAATTATGGTGTACTATATTTATTGTGAATTGAATTAAAAAACTTTTTAGGATGGTAGGGAGGCTTTGACCGGTGATGTAAGCGTCTACCAACACCATATAGTGATTTATCACTAAATGTGGAGTTGTGACATTTGAGGTCATTTTTTTGCCTGGTTATATATATTATAAGATTATTTGGTATTAGTGTGTTGTGAGAATTTGTACCTTGTAAGGTCTTTAGCGGGTTTTTGTTATAGTTGGATTACTCTTCTCCTGCTCTTGGCTATTGTTTTTGTTTTGTTGCAGCCTTGTAAACCATGTAAATGCCTCTAATCAGGATATTCAACAGTAACCGAGGTATCCGGAGGCCCTACTCGGCCTGGAACCCCAACCCTCCATCACCCACCCCCAACCATTGACAAAGCAGGCGGACGTCAAGTGTTGGTGTTAATGCATGGTCGCAGCTTTTAATAACAGTAAGAAACACCGGCCCAACATGGGCCAACTCAGCAATTCAAACCATAACAGAGAAGAGCCCCCCCCCCCACCCGTCATCCGGATGATGCCCCCCACCAGCCGTATAGCAAGGTGGAGCACCATCCAACCCACCCCCCCCCCCCCAGCTGCCCCTTCCCGCCCGCCTCGCCATGTTAGCAAAGGCCGGCTGAAGGGGTTGCCTAATTCCGGGTAGAGACCCCAACCGGAACGTCTCCCCCAACCCGCATACCCGTGCCGCTCACATGGAAAGCGGCCTCCAGCTGAAATGATCCGCCGGGTCAACGAGCACCAGCTCGCCACCCCGCTCACGAATGCCACACCAGCACCCTATGCCCCACCCCCCCCACCAGCTGCGACAAGATCCAACCTGCCCCCCCTCCACCCACCCGGAAACAAGGGCGGGCGGGAGGGAATCCTTCTAGATCGCGAGCAAGGAGGGAAAGGGGGGAATCGCCGGCTAGCGTTCCCTCCTTGCTCGCGCTGACTCCGCCCCCCCCACGACCCTGACGGCCAATCAGCGGGCTCCCTACAGGAGCACGAGAAGCCTGCCGGGCGCGCGCCTAGCTGCGCATCGCCCCCCCCCCCGCGCGAACGGCCGGCCGCGGGGGCGGGCCCCGGGGCCCCGGGTACGAGGCAGCCGCGGGGCCGGGGCCCGGCGGCTAAGCCGGTACTAACCGAGGTATCCGGAGGCCCTACTCGGCCTGGAACCCCAACCCTCCATCACCCACCCCCAACCATTGACAAAGCAGGCGGACGTCAAGTGTTGGTGTTAATGCATGGTCGCAGCTTTTAATAACAGTAAGAAACACCGGCCCAACATGGGCCAACTCAGCAATTCAAACCATAACAGAGAAGAGCCCCCCCACCCATCATCCGGATGATGCCCCCCACCAGCCGTATAGCAAGGTGGAGCACCATCCAACCCACCCCCCCCCCAGCTGCCCCTTCCCGCCCGCCTCGCCATGTTAGCAAAGGCCGGCTGAAGGGGTTGCCTAATTCCGGGTAGAGACCCCAACCGGGACGTCTCCCCCAACCCGCATACCCGTGCCGCTCACATGGAAAGCGGCCTCCAGCTGAAATGATCCGCCGGGTCAACGAGCACCAGCTCGCCACCCCGCCACCGGCGCTAGGTAGCGAGCTATCCTAGCGCCGCCCCCCCAAGGAAAGCTGCGACCAGCACAACGACTCGAGTGCCTCCTGCCAGTCATTCAGGAGAAGATCCTGCCCCACCGGGGCAAGGTGAACCCCATCAAGCCGGTACAAGTCAGCGCAAGCAACCTCCGCCCAAGGGTGCCGAACCTGGACCCCCCCCGTCTGCTGGACCCATCGCCCGATCTGCCGATTAACTTTGCACAAGCCCCTTGACCAACGCCGCTGGGTCCAACAAGCAGGGCGGGGTATAATGTCCGACCACAGAATGACCACCCCAGGAAGAACCCCCCGCAATAGTGCAATGTCTCTCTGAACAGTCCCAATAAGTTGCCGGCAAGCCCAACGTCATTGCCACCCAGGTGCAGCAGCAGCCCGACCGGCCACCGGCGCCGTCCAAGTTCCGCATGAACACAGTCCAGGAGCTGGTCCCAATGCATACCGCGGCGGCCCATCCAGCACAACCGCACTCCAGCTCCGGCAAGACCCAGGTGGACGCCCAACGGCCGCACCGCCGCGCGCCGCTCCGCCCAATAGACAAAGGAGTGCCCGATGATCCACCAATCGCCGGGCGCTGCACCATCTGAAAGTAGAAAGAAGGGACCACCACCAGCAAGCAACCCTGGAATAGGAAACAAAGGATTAGTGCCCCCCCCAGCCCCCCACCCCACCGCAGGCAGACCTCCACCGCGGCAGCACCCCACACTACTCCGCACCGCCGACAGCCGACGGGCGAACATACCCGGCGTAAGCACCCGATCGCCAGCGGCCAATACGCCGAATCACCAGCGGGTCCAATCCTGCAGCCGCCGCGCTGGTAGCCGCTCCAATCCGAAACGAGTGCGACGTGTAACCCCGCTCAGCGAGACCCAATGCCCGCAGGGCCAAGCGAAGCACAGCCATGAACTGAAACTGCGTCACCGGCCAGCCATCCGCATGAAGGAAAAACTGGCCGGGCGCCACCGGGCGCCGTTGGGCGTACTCACCCAGAGCCCTAACAGGACAGGACAACAAGGGAGAGATGGCGCTCAGCAGGACCCAGCCCCCTTTCCCGGACTGGTCCGTCTTAGAACGGGGGAGAAAAATGCGGACACGCGCAGGCTCCACCCGGACGTGCCCCGCAGCCAGCCCCCCAAAAACCCCCCGCCGAGCCGACCGGGGAACTAGCTCGGACACCCGGAAGGCACCAAAAAAAGCAGTGGTGAACAAAGCGTGAAACAACACCGCCTCGAAGCCCGAGGCGGCCACCCTCGGCAAAACCTCACACACGTGCAGCAACAGCTCGTGAGAAACTGGGCGCCGCCGATCCGGTAGCCCCGGCTGAGCACGGGCCCAACCAGCGAGCAACCGCCCAACCAAAAAAGAGACACGTGGATTACCCCAGCCAGCCGCCTTACAAAAGAAGGAGAAGCCCGCAAGCGCTCCGGTGGCAGCCGACCGCGCCCATCCCGCCTTCTTCGCCCAAAGCACAAAGCGGCCAACCAGGTCATCCGGCACCACCCCCCCAGCCCACCCACGCGCGCACAAAAAGGCACTCACCTGAACGTAGCCCCTACGGTAAGCCGTCCAGGTACTGCGCGCCACCGACGCCGCCAAGAGATCCATCAGGTCGGGGTCCCAATCCTCCAGAGATGCTCCGGAACCCGCGAGGGCAGCTTGTCTGCCCCTGGAGCCAGGCGCCGAAACTGCTCCCACTGAAAACGTGACAGAGCGTCAGCGATTGAGTTCCTGGAACCCGGAACGTGCCGCGCCCGAGCGGAGACATTCAGACGCAAGCAAGCCAACACAAACACCCTCATCAAGGCAGCCACCCTGGGGCATCGGGGAGCATGGCGATTCAAAACCTCAACAACCGCCGCATTGTCGCACCAGAAGACGACCCGCCGATCCCGCAACTGGTCAGGCCAGACCCAGAAGGAAACCACGATAGGGAACAGCTCCAGGAAGGTGATATTGCGCGTCAAGCCGGAGCGCACCCAGGCCGCAGGCCAAGGCTCCGCACACCAGGCACCGTGACAAAAAGCCCCGAAACCGAAGCTGCCCGCCGCGTCGGTAAATAACTGAAGGTCGCCATTCGACAACTCAGGCCACTGCAGCACGGAGCTCCCATCGAAGCTAGCCAGGAACGAGTCCCAAACCCGCAAATCCTCCCGCATCCCCAAGGACACCCGAATCCGGTGGTGCGGCAGCCGCGCCCCCGCCATCGCCAAGGACAGGCGCCTCGAAAAGGGGCGTCCCATGGGGAGGACGCGGCAAGCAAAGTTCAGATGCCCAACCAACGACTGCATAACGCGAAGAGAAGTCTTCGCAACAGCACAGACAGAGGCCACCAGCTCGCGGAGGCGATGCACCTTCGCCGCCGGCAAGCGGACCACCATAGCCACCGTGTCTATCTCAATGCCAAGAAAGGTGAGGCAAGTAACCGGCCCCACTGTCTTGTCAGCCGCTACGGGCACGCCGAACGTGGCAGCCACGCGAAGGAAGGTGCTCAAAAGAGCAAGATAAGTCGGAGCCCCCTCCGGCCCAACAAACAGGAAGTCGTCTAGATAGTGAACAATGCTGGAGACTCCCGACTGCCGTTCCACTACCCAATGCAAAAAGGTACTGAAGGCCTCAAAATAAGCGCAGGAGATCGCGCAGCCCATGGGCATACACATATCGAAGTAGTACCGTGCCTCAAAGTGGAAGCCGAGCAACGGGAAAGCGGAGGGATGAACCGGCAGCAAGCGGAACGCCGATTCAATGTCCACCTTGGCCAGAAGGGCCCCCGGTCCGCACTGATGAACCAGGGAGACGGCGGCATCAAAGGAAGAGTAGTGGACCGTGCAGAGATCGCGGGGGATATGATCGTTGACGGAGTCGCCCGGAGGGCAGGAGAGGTTGTGTATCAACCGGAACTTGCCCGGCTCCTTCTTCGGAACCACACCCAATGGCGAAACCGTGAACGGGGAAAAGGGGGGGTCCAAGAAGGGACCCGCCACCCGGCCCAGAGCACACTCTTCAGAGATCTTGCAGCGCACAAAATCTCCGTGGAGCCGCGCAGAGGCAGCGTTGCGAGAAGCCCCCGGCGCGCAGGACCCCCGGACAGGAATGCAAAAACCCCGCGTGAACCCCCCCAGAATCAAACCGGCCGCCCTACCCCGGCGGGAACGCCCGTACTCGAGCAACCACGGTCGCATCGCCGCGACGCGCACCGGGGTAACAGCCAGAGCGCGCGACACCTCACTTCCCCCCCGCAGGGGCCCCTGCGACCCCCTTTCTGCTACACTTCGCGGCCGCATGTGCGCCACCGCACAAGGAGCAAGCGTGCTTAAACTTGCAGTCCGGGAAAGGGCAAGACGCTTTGTTGAAGCGCCAACAGACATCCCCCCCGGCAACCGCCGCCTTTGGCTGTGGCAAAGTGGGGGCGGAGGCACGAAAGGACCGGCCCCCCGGCGACAGCGGGGACGAGGCCTTAGCCCCTGCTGCACCGGTTCCGGCGCCCCGGCCCCTTGAGGACATCTGGGTCAACCACAGGTTGATGTCCTTGGTCCCCCACTGCAAGAGACTGTTCTCCTCCATCTGGTCCCGAAACTCCTCATCATAATTCAACCAGGCCCACCGCCAGAATGTTGTCGGCGTAAGCCAACAACGCCCCATATTGGTTCGGGAAGTAACACCCCCAGACACTCGCCAAACGCAGAAAAGCGCGGGTCCAATTGAGCGTGTTGCGCGAGACCTTGCGCACACGGCCCGCCTTCTCGTCGTCCTTGCGCTTTCTCCTGCTCTCCCCCGAGCGCTTCCGACCATCGAGCAAACGGAAGATGTCAATGTATCGGCGACGCCGGATCCGCCGGCGCAGCGTACGACAGGAGTCCCGCTGGGGACCCCGCCATCCGCCGCCCCTGGGACAGAGCCGCGGGACGAGGCCGAGGAGGACGACGAGGAGGAGGAGGACGAGGACGCCCGCCGGCAACGATGAGCCCGCTTGCGCTTCCCTTTCCCCTTGCCCGCCTCCCCGGAGCCCGGTGCCGAGTCGGGAACCCCTCCCTCAGCCCCGACAGTATACTCACCACTCCCCCCAGAGGAGACAGCCGTAGCGCCCCCAGTGTGCGCCGCAAGGGCCGGAACAACCGCAGGTGCCGTTGAACCCGAAGGGCAAGCTCCCACCAGCTGGTCGGAAGCAGCCATGGCAGCGGCAGGCGTCGAGTTCGTCGGAACCTGCGAAGACAAAGAAGAGAAACCAGCAGCCGGGGCCCCAGGGGAACTGAGAACTGCCGGGGGCCCAACCCCCCAGGCGCGCGCCGACGGCCCCAAGCCCCCAGCCTCCCACGCCGCCGCACCCCCAGCCCCCCCTTGCCCCTCCCCGAACCACCCCCCCCAACCGCCTCCCCAGGGCCCCAGACCCCCCCACGGAACCGCACCATACGCCCAAGGGCCGGGGGACCGAGAAACCCAGGAGGAGCAGGAGAGACCGGGGAGGGAGGCGAAAGCCACCCGCTCACCATTCCGGGAGGCGGAGTGGACCCCGGGGCAGGTGGGGACAGCGGCCCGGGGGCGACCGAGCGGCCCTGCTCGAGCGTCCCCGCAGGCAGTGCCCGACCACCGTCCCCTTCCAGGATTCCCACCGGAGGAGCCAGATCGCCCACAGAGGCGCCCCCGGCCGCAGGAGCGGGCAGGATGCGCCCACCCCCCGGGCCCCACCAGTGCTGCTGCGCCCCTGCCGGGCAGTAGCCCGGGAACCGGCAGCCAAAATAGCAGGGAGGGCCCCCCTACTGCGGCCCGCGGGTGCGGACCCACGCCGCACAGTACCGCGCCCACGCGCGCCGCCCCGCGGCCCCTTAGCGGCGCCACGCACCGAGGCCTGTTTGGCCATGGGTATTATCCAGTGGCCCAAGGGCTGCAGAGGCCTGAAGGGCCGGCTGGGCAAGAGTAAGGGAATGCCTACCCTATGTATATATTCTAATTTATTTGAAGGTGACTATTGATAGTGGGCTTGGTGACTTTTCCTATCTCTTCCCCGTTGCCGTTTTTTTTTTTTTGATGCGTTTATCTTCGGCTTAGGGCCTTAATGCAACAGAGAGAGGAAGAGAGAGGGGGGGGGGCGCCCACCACCCACCACCCAAGTGCCCGGGAAGCAGAAGCAGGCGAGTCTGCAAAGCGCACGAGGCAGGGGACAGACCTGCCCTCCCCACGTGCGCCGGAGAAAGCGCGCACGCAGCACAGAGCAGCAACTGGTGCTGCCGAAACAGAGAGGCCAGCACCACGCGGGTTGACGGCGGCCACTGGAGGGACCCCACAAACCCGGGGCCTAACCGCCGACAAAGAGCAGACCAACCTGGAATCCCCGGTAAGCCTTCACCAATCCTTCTAGATCGCGAGCAAGGAGGGAAAGGGGGGAATCGCCGGCTAGCGTTCCCTCCTTGCTCGCCCTGACTCCGCCCCCCCCCCCACGACCCTGACGGCCAATCAGCGGGCTCCCTACAGGAGCACGAGAAGCCTGCCGGGCACGCGCCTAGCTGCGCATCGCCCCCCCCCCCCCCGAGAAACGGCCTGCCTCGTGGCCGGGCCCCGGGAACCCGGTTACTAGGCAGCCGCGGGACCGGGGCCCGGCGGCTAAGCCAGTACCACTAACATGGCTATTGCCACTGAATATCCCCGATCTTCTCTCCTCCATACTCCGATGTTATGGGTGTTCTGGGGAGGAGCAGAGGTGGTGACAGTCGATAACTGGGCAGCAGCGAAATTGTATGCTGCCTGGTTAGTGACCTGCAACTAAAAGATTGGCAAAGCAAAAGCTCGGGGTTAAGAGTCGGCACAGCAACTGTGTGCCACTGCGGCACATAGCCAACCTAGATGAATGTCGGGCTCTTCACTTTTAAACCCATACAAACAAGTAAGTTAAAATGGCATAGTACCCTAGGTAGGATGAAAACTAGAAAAAAAAGAGAGAGAAAAGGGAAGAAATTTAAGAGACCAAGCAATGGAGAGGATATTAAAATCCCCATAATAAAGAGACAACAAATATAAGAGCACAACTGGGGTAAAGAAAACCATCTAGCCAGCTTTTTCCTAAGGTAAAGAGTCCAGGCCCAGCATACTTTTATGATTATGGTCATTGTGAAAAATGTTGAAAATATGATTACCATTTTTCAAAAGCCTTGTTTTTTGCTTTCTTAAACTAGTGGCAAAGCATTCCCTTTCCAAAATCTTCCACCAATCTGAAACAGAGGGAGGAAGGAAATGTTTGCATTTGTGGGCAATGACTGATCTAGCTGCCAACAGAAAATATGACAGTAAATTATAATTCAAGACACTACAGCTCATCACATTTCACATAATGAGTCTTGGCCAAGTGGTTAGCGATTCTCACATTACAACAGATCTCTGTGTCAGGAGAGGACACCGGTTTAGCTATAGGCTCTTTTGCCTAAGGATGCATGGCCTTTCCAAGAGTTATACGATAATGACCAACTATATTCTTTTTCTTTTATAATGCTACTGTTTAATTTGCAATGTGTCTCTACTAGATGTACCTTTGTTGGCTGAATTTTTACTTTAGTTTCTCACAGAGATTTGTTCACTACAGCTGCCATTTCAAGGCGTCTGAAGAATTATACTCGGATACATTCACTGAATAAATTAAAATCTATTTAGACATTAATGCTATTATCCTCCTGAGCTTAGAGCTTTTTAATTCATTAATGAGAAGTTTAAATATTTATATCATCATTTTAAGATTTCATTATAAGGAAATATTCAGTGTGAGTAGAATGTGTGGACAGTTCTTTGCAGAAACTGATATTGATGTCGCTTTACTTGTGTAGAGACTACTTGGATGCTTGCTAGTTGGGAGGAGACTCTGGGAGGATAATATCATATAAAACCACTCCCAGAGATAGTTTTCTGTCTTTGGCACACAGCCACTGCACCATCAAGGAACAAGGGTTTCTGCCCTTTGGACAGATGCTTTTAGTTCACAGCTAATCATTCCACTGAGAGAGAGCACCAGGCCTACCAGTATTTAAGAAGAAGAGCAAAGGGTTGATGTTGTGCAAAACCTGCCAGCAGCATCTCATAAGATTTGTCTGCAGAGTAACAAAGGTGTCAAGAATTGTACTATCGCTCAAAATCAAAATCCATTCAAGCAAGGAGACTTGCTGATCTGTCCACAGAAGCCACTAGTCTTCAAAAGAAAGGAACCCAGCATTTAACATACCCAGGGCCACAAGATCCATATGTGACTTCAGTGACTTGTGCCTGGCTCACATACAGATTCAGGTACACTGCATAGTTGTGTTAAATATCTAAAGAGAAAGGTTCTCAAGCAGGGGAAGTAACTGAGGTGCAAAGAGTGATTAAAAAGAGTCCCTAATATTGACTAGGCCATTTCTGGCAATTAGTGCTGTGGGAACCTGAAGGAAGAGTTAATAATCAGACACCACTATACAAAAACATTTTCACTGTGTTATCTCTGAGAAATACTTTGCTTTGTATGTGCTTATGTATTGATTTATGTAGGGTTTTATTCTATGCACATGTGAATTTTATCTGTTGTAAGCTGTTTTTCAATTCAGTTTTGTTAAAATGGGGTATGAAAAATCAGATCAACGCATTTGGGTCTCGATAGAAGGCTGAGGTGAATTGCTACCTGAGAAAATTATGCAAATAAAATATATTAGTCACCAGTTGAGCATAGGCTACATGTGGCAAATTTGTATATAATGAGTATATAATGAGGCATTTAGGGTCTGCTTGGATCTGAGCCATGGAATGCATTACCAGCTTTGTTACAATGTGCCAGACTTTCTTTTTCCCGTATATGACATGCAGAGTCACTTAGAGGATGTTGGCCCCGAAATTGTTCTAAAATACTCAAGAGCAAGATACAACAGGCATCTGAAACAGGATTTTATTTAGTATATAATGCTTTTCATCTTGTTACAGCTTGTGACAGGGAGTGAATTGCATCTCCTCAGAAAAGATCAATAGGAATGGTAATTGAATAGAAAGTAACTAGCACACAATACAAAGGACAGGCAATATGAAAGCATTTTCCCTCTTACTTGAACCTCTGAAACGGAAGAGTAGCACCTAGTGGATTTGCTTTAGATTACAGACTTTTACTAAATCTCACTGAGGTTTTGCAGTCAACATGCATTTGCAATGCATGGTAAGTGCAAAACCTCCATGTTAAACATTGGGGCTTGACAGGCATGTTCCCAGCAGTTAATGCATAAATGCATCGGTTAACATGCAACGTCATTAATGCAGGTGCACTTAATAATACTGATAGAACTATCACTAACGGCACCTCTGCTAAATTGACACATTGATGGTGATCATGCTAATGTACTCTCCACACCCACATTCAGCCCCTAACCCGCCCACTCTCCATTTCAGTGCGCGAATGCCGGTTAACGTGTATTTTGGTGGCTGGCACACCCACACATTAGTGTTCACCATGGCCAGTTATCACATGCTAAAACATGTGTTAATCATTTAGCAGCATTTAGTAAAAGGACCCCTTGTATTTTCTTACTTGATTCCCTATAAAGAAGACATGCATGCATGCATGACACCAATATAGACTAAGGGCAAGAAGACTAACATGCACTCCTGCTGCATACATGTACGTACACACACACACACATACGCGCATATAGTACTTTATACTGTTTACAACTATGAGCTTTCCTGTCTAACCAACTGGCGTTCTTTTCTGAATTTTTATTGTTAACCACTCTGCTGTCCCCACTTAGGGCGGTATATCAAGTTCTAATAAATGAAATGACATAAACTAGCTGCTAGGAATCAGTGAGGAAACCGCAAATATTCAAAGACTGGTCCAGGTGATTTGCTACTCTTTAGTTTATCAAATTGCTGTATTACCTCTTCCAGCTTTATTGAGATTTGTTTCAATTTCTCCAATACAGTAAGAACCAAAGCAAATAATTCAATCCGTCTCTCGGCTATGGTCTAGTCCCCTTTTCTTTTACCCCTTTATCATCTAATGGTCCAACTGACTCTCTAATGGGATTTTTGCTATAAAAGTACTTGAAAACTTTTTTATTATAAGATTTTGCTTACACAGCAAGCATAATTTTAAATTCTTTCTTTGCCTGGCTTATTAATCTAACTTGTCAGTGCTTATGCTGCTTCTTATTTCCATCTTTTGGCTCCTTTTTCCATTTTCTGAAAGGTTTTTTTTTGGCTATCTCAGCATCTCAGATCTCAACTTTAAACCATGCCAGCAGATGTTTGGCCTTCCTTTATTAAAGGAAAGAACATGTCTGGTTTGGACTTCCAAGATCATATTTTTAAACAATGCCAAGGCTCGATGTAAACTCCAAGGACAGTCCAACCATTCAGAAAACTAGGCAGTTGCTTAGAGAGTTGTCTTCTGGACATGGCAAAGAGCAGGTCATTCAAAACTAAACAATGGATTCTGACAGCCAGGGGGCTTTCCAAAGGTGCCAACACCTTGACCAACTTGGAGACCGGCCCCAGTAAACTCTTAAACTTTGCAATTGCTCCTTTGAATTTTTTCTTGATCATTTTTCTCATTTTATCACAGCCTCCTTTTTGAAAATTAAGTGATAGCAGGGTGGATTTCCTTTCTGTCCTTCCATTGATTAAACCAAATGTGATCAATTTATGATCACTATTGCCAAGTGGCCTCGACACTATTACCTTTCATACCAGATCCTATGTTCCACTAAGGACTAAATTTAAAATATCTTTCCCTTGTATCTTTTCCTGAAGCATTAATTTATTTCATCTATAAACTTTCTCTCCCTAGCATTTCCTGATATGACATTGACTCAGTTGATACTGGGGTAAATGAGATCACCCATAATTATTGTATTGTAAATATTGTTAGCTTTCCTAATTTCTGTTAGGATTTCGTCATCTATCTGTTCATTCTAGTCAGGCAGGCTGTAATATATCCCCACTGCCATTCACTTCCCTTTTTTATATGGAATTTCTATCCATGATTCCTGTAAAACCTTTATTCTGTGTGGCTCTATGCCCTCTTTGACAGGGTAGCAAGAACGGGAGGAAAAGTAGCACTATATGTAATAATAATAATAATAATATTAAAGCTACATAATTGCAGGGCTTATGAGGGAATGAGGAGGTACTGTGGTTTAAAATAGAAAGAGGGAAATGAACATCCATTTTCATTGCTATAATATACAGTCTTTCTTCACAGGCAGAGGTGGGCAGAAAGTATTGTCATGAAAGGGAAGTGCTCTTGATTTCAATATGCTGGATGTTAATATGGACATTCCTGATGCAGTGTAATCTAGAAGTAAGGAGATCCTGGATTCTTTACAGGGAGAACCCACATGGAAGTGGATCATACTGGAGAGTGTTTCTGATGTTCCAGTGGATAACCATCTCATATCCAGTGAATACTGGATGGTGTGGTTCAGTATTAGGACAAGGGCTGATATAGTCCATTCAAAACTGAGGGTCCTAGAATTTAAGTAAACTTACTTTGTCAAGATGTGAAATGTATCACTGAGTCATTAGCAGCATAGGAACAGCTGGAAGATGTATAAAAGCAATGGACAAAACTGAAAAGGGATACTTTAAGGGAAACAAACCTCTTTAAAGAAGGAAAAAAGAGGCCACAATGGATCTTGAAAGAAGGAGATGAAAAGGTAAAGAAAAAGAGAGTGGCCTTCATAAAATATAAGAGATCACATCAAGGAGAAGACAAGCATCAATATTAGGAAAAGCTGAGAAATGCTAGGAAAGCAGTCAGGAAAGCAAATATACAAATGGAGAAAAACATAGCTAAAGCAGTAAAATGGAGGGGGCAACATTTTTCAAATATGCTAGTGAGAGGAGTAAGTACAAAAGTGGTATTCTCAGACCGAAGGGTGAAGGGGAGGAAGATTTAAAAGCATAGGAAGATAAAGAAGAATTGTTTAACAAATATTTATGTTCTGTATTCACAGATGAAAGGCCAAGAGCAGGATCTCAGAAAATATCCACAAATAGGAGCAGGTGCATCTTGAATGATTTTCATATGACTGTGTTCACAAGGAGGTAGCAAAACTAAGAGTAGACAAAGCAATAGGGTTAAATGGGATATCTCTGAGAATAGCAGAACCACTATCTGGCCTTTTCAATGCTTCGTTATATTTGTGCTTGGATCTAAAGGACTGAAAAGGGGCATATGTGGTCCCTCTAGACAAAAGTGGAAGTGAGGGAGAAGTTGAGAACTACTGGCAGGTTAGTCTGACTTCTGTGATGAGAAAATTAATAGAAATCCTGCTAAAACAGAGATTAGTGATGTTTCTGGAATCCAATGGATTGCAGGATTTGAGGCAGCATGGGTTTACTAGAGGAAGGTCTTCTCAGACAAATCTAATTAATTTCTTTGACTGGGTGACCAAAGAGTTGGACAGAGGGAGAATCACAGATTTGGTGTTCTTAGATTTCAGTAAAGCCTTTAACACTGTTCCTTACAGGGACTTATAAATAAATTGAATGTCCTAGGGATGGACCCTAATGCGACTGATTTGGTTAGAATTTGGTTGAGTGGGAGATGTCAAAGGATATACAGATAAATAGAGCTCACTCTGAGGACAAGGATGTTACCAGTGATGTGCCACAGGGATCTGTCCTTGGTTCAATTTGTCTTTAACATTTTTGCAAGTGATATTGTGGAAGGGATGTCAAGTAAGATTTGCCTTGCTGCAGATGATACAGACATCTGCAACAGAGCAGACAGCCAGGAAGATGTAGATAACATGAAGAGAGATATAGCAAAGCTTGAAGAATGGTTGACAATTTGGTAGGTGAGATTTAATGCTAAAATATGTGGGGTTAATCATTTGAGCTTCAAAAATCCAAGGGAGTAGTACAGTATAGGGAGAGAAGTACATCTGCCAATTAAGGAAGAGTAGGCGATTTTTATGATGATCTTAATGTGGCTAAACAGGTGGAAAAGCCAGAATAATGCTTCAGTGCATAGGGAAAGGAATGGCCAGCAGGAAGAAGGAGGTGATGCTTCCTCTGTATAAGTCCTTGGTGAGACCTCATTAGGATTATTGTGTGCAATTCTGGAGACCACACCTCAAAAGAATATAAACAGGATGGAGTCAGTATAAAGGGTGGTTACTAAAATAGTCAATGGTCTTGGTCATAAAATAATTTTAAAATACTTCTATACCGCCATATGTTACAGCATTCCAGGCAGTTTACAACATACCATAAAACATTGTCACACGGCAATCCCATCAATGAACCCCAAATACCAGAGTATCTACACTGCCCCACACTAGCTTTAGCCTTTTCATTGAGGGAAAAGAAAAGTTTTCAGATTTTTTCTAAAAATTAACAATTCCTGCTCCTTCTGCAAATTCACTGGGCGTTTATTCCACCAAATCAGTGCTACTGTCCTAAATGCTTTTTCTCTCCATCTCTTCGGTGTCATTTGCTGGTATCCCAGGGCCACCAGGAGGTGACCCTGACTCAATCTTAACAGTCTCCCTGGTTGATACCAGGCTAGCAGGTCAGATAAATATGCTGGTCCTTGTTCTCTAAGGTGGTCATTCCGATCATCGAATAATGGGGTTGGACATCCGGGTTGGATGTCCAACCCGCACACTGCTGCTGAACAGAATTCTGCCCTCTGTGCTCCCTGCATTTACCAATCGTTTGTGCGGGGAACACTGATGGGGCTGGGAGAGGGCTGGGCTGGGGTGGAGCGGGGGTGGTGCAGGGGTTGTGCCAGCTGCTGAAACATACAGAGGCAATTCTGGTCGTGCCTCTGTATGTTCCCCGGCTCCCAGTTACATGCCTGGCCTATTTCAACCGGAGGGTGGAATAAGTGCTAGGTGCTGTTTAGATCACAGCCTACAGCCCCTCCTACCGCATTGTGACCGCTCAAGAGGCCCCACTGCCCGACCCCAGCCTTGGGGGCCCCAGCCGATGGTTGGACTGTGGGGTGGCAGGGCTGGTATGCATTTCACCATTTGGCTGCTCTGGCAGGATGTGCTGGTGCCATAGCGATGGGATGCCACTGCATCGGCAAACTAGACAGAATGTACTATGGCTGGGCGGGCAGGCTAGTAGACACCCCCCCACCTGAATGGGGTACCCAGCCAGACATCTGTGCCCCGATTCTGCCTTCGTGGGTACATCCAGTCTCCTTGGCAGCAAAATCAGGGACATCTCCCACACATCCAGTTTTTGCACAGCCAATGCAGCCAGACATGCAGGAACCAGAATGTGCCTCAAACTGTCTCAAATGTTAACACTAATAGCTTAAATACTTTCCACTGTTGAATAGGAAGCAAATGCAGCTGTTGGAGTACATCAACAACTAAGGGATATGTTTGCTAAGCAGTGGTTGCAGTTTCCATGCGATATCAGAGCCGCGGCCCCATTGAATTCAAATGGGCCAAGGCTCTGATATCCCACGGAAGCCGCTACCACTGCTTAGCAAACATACCCCTAAGTCTCTCTTTCCTCTCCCCGAGATTTCCCAGGCAGCTGCACTCAAATATCTCAGTATGTATTGTTTGGAAGAAAGGCAGGAAAGGGGAGATATGATAAAGACATTTAAATACTTCAGTGACAAATGCACAGGAGAGCCTCGCTCAATTGAAAGACAGCTCTGGAATGAAGTGGCATAGGATCTTTTGATAGGGATAGACTCAGAAGTCATATATATTGAAATATTTCTTTATGGAAGAGTGGTAGATGCATGTCATAGTCTCCCAGTGGAAGTAGAAGAAGCAAGGACTGTATCTGAATTCAAGAAAGCATGGAACAAACATAGAGGATCGCTAAAGGAAAACAGGGACAGTAAAGCTTAGTAGCTGGTATGGAAGGAAAGACTGGAAAGCCGTCTTGTCTTTATCTGTTGTCACGTTTCTATGTTTCTATCTTTACCAAATATTGGAAAGGGAGGGGGAGGGATTCCTATTATACATAGCTGCTCCTGTGCAGGAACTGTTGGGCAGATGTTGTTTTTATAAAAGCAAATAGACACATATGTTGCCTTTATAAAATAACGTTGAAACAAATCCCTATGTGAAAGTTTACAGATATTAATCAAACATAGTCCTCACTCCAATACTCTAGCAGTGGTTTTCAACCCAGTCCTCTGGGATCCCAAAGCCAGTCAGGTTTTCAGTATATCTATAATGACTATGCATGAGATAGATCTGCATTTACTGCTTCCATTGTTTTCAGATCTATCTCATACATATTCATTGTGGATATTCTGAAAACCTGACTGGCCTTGGGGTCCCAGAGGACTGGATTGAGAACTACTGCTCTAGTAGTTCAAGCTTAGTCATTTTAAAGTCAGATTACTGCAGTAACTTGTATCTATCTAGGTCTTACAGTATATATTATGCACATTAGAAGTGATTCAAAACTGAGCCACCTGCCTGATATCTGGCTGCATGTGTATAAAATAAATCACATTTCACCAGTACTGTATGATTTGCATTGCCTTACAATAACATGGTGGTTTATGTTTAAAATACTGTCACTGATATTTAAATCACTGAACCATGAGGCTCAACTAAATGATTTCCCTGTTGCAAGACTTTATGGCTCTGATCATACAATGTGGGCACAAAGTGTCATGATTGTGGACATCCCGTCATTCATTCAGATGCATTTTAGATAGCTGTGTGATCAAATGCTTTCATTGAAAGCTTCCAAATTGTGGCATTTGTTACCTGGAGAGTTATGAGTGGTAGCATTTGTCCTACTTCCAGAAACACTTAAAGACACATCTGTTTTGACAAACATACCAAGCACTCACTAGGGATTCTCATGATTGAATAACAGAGAATATATAGTAGGCATCTTCTGTTTTTTGTTTTTTATTTTTTTAAATAATTTTATTAGGATATGTCTGTTGGTTTATATGATATTGTTTTTGTTCATTTTTCATTGCATTTGTTCATTTTTGTTTCACTCATTCCAGTTTAACAATCATACTCATTTTTTTAAATGAATAAAGCATTCCTTCATCAAAAGGATCTTAATGATTCATCCAGCTATGATCTTGATGCCCTTATAATATAGCCGTCCTCATTTCATATTAAATATATCTATCCAATAATATATTTTTCTAAAAATGTCAGTTCATCGGCTCATAAAATTAAAATTAGCAGTTCATCCAAAAGTCACTTATCTGAATAATTTCACAATCCAAGTCCAGGGCTCAATTTTCTATTTTCAGGTAATTGTAAATAGCCATTCAACACAGGCAAATATGAATTCATGTTTCGAGTTTGGCATTCTACATCAGGAGAAACTACATTCATGACCACATTTTGCAATATTTCTGTTCCTAGAAAAGTAAGAGTAAAAACAAAATGGCATCAGGGTCTCTGAACATTTCACATCACTCATTTATCCCCCACTCATTATCCATTAAGTAAGTAATCATTCTCTCCATATTATCTAGCAAAAATCTATCAAGTCAAATTAGTTCAAATAAAACATCTCTGTGTTTTCATAACACACCAGAGATAACTATTTCTAGAAATCTTCTCATCATATTTCTTGCTTTCAATTTATAAAATGGGCTCAACATATGTGTTTGGGTGCTTTCACAGAAAGCTTAGCCAACACAAACTGATACTGTATGATGCCTTTAAATCCATGGTTCACAAACTGTGGATTGTGACACCAAATGATGTTGCAAAATCGTTATTTGAGGTTACGGCCACCTATAGAGCTCCAGGGAAGAAAATTAATTTATTTATTTTATTTAGCATGCATTTGTATACCGCTACTTCCAGCGATCAGTGGCGGTTTGATTACATATTGGAATTTGTCAAATCATGACATAAAATTTTGAGGTATAAATACATTGATTTGAAGGGAAAGCACATCACACAGTAAATAGGTTTTAAAGGGAGGAGCAATAATTTACATATGTACATATTTACATAACTGCAACCCTGTTTTATTGGGTGGCATCTTGTAGACCACTGGGATTTAATTCAAATTGTACTGACAATGGAATAGATGTGTCTTAAGTTTTTTTCTGAAATCCATTAGGTCTTTGATAGCTCGTAGCTCAGTCGGTAGTTGGTTCCAGAGTGTAGGGGCTGTGTATGAGTATGCTCGGTGGCTAGTACTGGCTTTGACAGATCTGATATCGGCTGGAAAGTGGAGTATGTTTGAATTGATGGTTCTTCTGCTTCTGTTGGGAGGTTGTGTGCTGATTAGGGTGGAGAGAAAGGATGGTGCTATGTTATGCATGAGTTTGAATGTAGTTATTAGAGTTTTATAATTTATCCGAGCTGCAATGGGGAGCCAGTGCAGCTCGATTAACACAGGTGTAATGTGTTCAGCAAGGTTTTTTCTCATGATAATCCTAGCTGCTACATTTTGCGCCATTTGTAGAATGTTTAGAGTTTTCTTTGGTAGACCCTGTAAGATGGCATTGCAGTAGTCGAAATGTGGCATAATGAGTGCTTGAGCAACAGACCTGAAGTCATGAGGTTCAATGATGCTCCGTAGTGGTTGTAGGACTCTAAGTTTGTGGAAAACGGCCTTGTTGGTTTTGCGGAGGTGTTTTTCCATCTTTAGGTCGCTATCAAATGTTACCCCCAGATATTTTATTTCGTTCTTTGTGTTGTACGTATTGTTACACAGATTGATTGTTGCAGGAGGGTCAAAATTTGGTTTTCTGGAGATATACATCACCTCAGTTTTCTTATGCCAGCTGCCATAAATCCGCCTCCACTGCCTTCAATCAACTTCTTCCCTACCCCAGCTTCGATTTGATCCTTCCTTTCCAGGGCTTCAGCCAACTACATGAAGCTCACCCCCCCTCTTTAACCTACATCAGCCAATGTTTGCAATACAGATATGAATCATGGGGACCCCAAGCCTCAGACCACACCTGTGCAGAAGGCTTAGCCTCAGCCTTAGCCTCATGCAGCCTCCTCATAGACTTCCTGTTTCTGTGGGGGTGGGATGTGACTGAGGTTGACCTTCTCCACAGGCTCAACTCATAGACAGGTTCAAGGTCCTCACACTTCCTATCTGTACTATAAATGCTGGTTGCTGCAGGTTTGAGGGTGGGAATATGATGCAGTTGCCATGGCATGATCAAGATGGTTCCATTCTGGGGGGGGGGGAGATGCTAGACTGGGGAAGAGGGGGAGGGAAGATTGGATGTTAGACTATCAGCAGAGGTGAAAAATAATGGAGGAGAGCAGACAAGTATATATATGTTTCAGCTGGTTTCAAAACAACAACCTCACCATAAACTATAGTAAGACTGAAGCACTAGTCATCACTCGAAACACCGAATTCATCCCTCCACCCAGCATCAAGATAAAAGACACAACAATACCCATAAAACTGGAAGTAAAGTACCTCGGTGTAACCCTGGACAAGGAGCTGAATCTACATGCACACATAAGCAGAACCACCAAAAGCGCATACCACAGGATGAGACTTATCCGACGCCTTAAGCCCCTCCTCGCCCCAGAGCACTTCCGTACAGTCTGCCAGGCACTAATAACCCCACTACTAGACTTCTGCAACCCAATCTACCTTGGCTTATCAAAACAAACACTCAGACTGCTGCAATTGGCACAAAACACAGTGGCACACATAATATCTGGCACTACAAGACAAGAACACATCACATCCATACTGAAAGATCTACACTGGCTCCCAATCAGCTCACGCATCAAATATAAGACAGTCATAAACATCTTCAAGATCAAACAACAGTCATCATCCCTCAGCCTACAAACACTCATACAACCTGACAGAAGCACACCACCAAGGAGGAGAGCCACTTCCAATCGTGTAAACACCCCAAAAGACCTCGCCAAGGTCCGCAAGGACACCGTGGAACGAGCCCTTTCACTGGCTGCATCATCAATTTGGAACACCCTCCCAGACGACCTAAGACTAACAACAGACTTCAAAGACTTTCGGAAGCAGCTTAAGACAACACTATTCATTGAACACTATGGACACGTCACATGATCTACTCACCATGCAAGAACAAAAGACCAACCCCTGCCCCTAACCCTTGTACATAAGAATGTATAATAGTGCATAATGTAAATAGCTCAACAAGAATCTGATATACACCACCACAAACACACAACCTGTATCACTGCATGAACACACTTAACCACACTTACGACTGTTTGCGGTGAGACCGCCTTGATTGAAGGAGAAGGCGGGATAGAAATACTTTTAAATAAATAAATAAATATATAAATAAATATATATATATATATATATATATATATATATATAGATAGATATATATAGATATAGATATATATATATATATATATATAGAGAGAGAGAGAGAGAGAGAGAGAGATAGATAGATATATTGTGTAGTGTAGTGTGGTATCATGTCTGTGTATTTGTGTATTTGTTATTGTCATTTTGGGGCTGATTCTATAAAAGTTGCATGGAGAAATATGTTCTATTTATGTGCATAAGCCCCTATTCGACACGACTTACACGAGTGAACGGGCCCTTACCTGTGTCCTTTAGAAGGCAGCTATTTTATAAGCATATGCAAAAGTACCATTGAGAATACTTTCAGTTTTGGTGTGCATAGGGCGGAGAGTAAATGGAGCAAATATTTACACGTGTTGTCAAGCAATCTAGGTATAGGCATTTATGCCTATTCCAGAGAAGACATAACTGCCACAACTATGTTCAAATACATCAATATGCCCCTATTCTATAAAGTAAAGAACGCTTGTACTTTATAGAATGGGCCCCTCATACACCCATAGTAATGCATGCTAATTGCATGGAAGTTTATGGAAATACACTCCACATGAGCAATTTATCCATGAGTGGTATGCTCTTGTTACAATACTGTATTCTGATGTCCTGTATGTATTTGCCATTTGGTCCAAGTTTAGTTTAGTTTAAGAACATAAGAAATACTGTACTGGGTCAGACCAAGGGTCCTTCAAGCTTAATATACTGTTTCCAAAAGCGGACAATCCAGCACCTGTTAAGTTCCCAAAAAGATACACAGATTCCATGCTGTTTATCACAGTGGATTTCCCTGGTCCTCTTTAATAATGTTTATGGACTTTTCTTCCAGGATCTTGTCCAAACCTCTTTTAAATGTTCTACATTGTTGCACATCCCCTACTGTTTCTACTTTTTGAAGGAGAAAACAACTAATCTACATTTACCTATTCCACTCCATTCATTATTTTATAGACCTCTAGCTTAGTTTATTAAAATTTGATATACTGCTCTTTGAGCCATCAAAGTGGTTAACAATTAAATCAGATATTAAGAAATTAAGAATGGAACTCCATTAACGAATAAAAAAATTAGAGCCATTCTAAACAAGGGAAGAGGAAAGAAAATGTACAGATAATAGAACAGAAATAGCTCAAGAAATGCAAGGATCAGAAACAACATATCAGGCATCTACATGGTCTATATCTGGAGATGAAAGACTTGCTGAAATAGGTGGTCTTTGAGGGAGGCTTTAAGTTTAGTGTAGGAGAGTTCTCTGCGAAGTTCTGAGAGGATGTCGTTTAACACAGAAGATTGTTCCTCTTTTTGGCCTTCTCTCTTCTTTTTAGGGAGCATGCATGTGCGTGTGTGTTCGTGTGCACATGGGCAAGCACATTTAGGCCTTGTTTTGTGTTTTCAATATTGATGCTGTTTCATGTAATGGAAAAGCATGTGCTTTTTCAAAATTCCCTGAGTAGCATAAGCCCTGTTATCTTCCTTTATCTTTTATTGGGGGGCATGGAGTATATACTTTCTTCTGTGTACTCTCTTTTTCCACTTTATCTACTATTCCATTACTGTAATTTTGACACCCTTGATTCTATCTGCCTTTTTTGAAACTTCATCTTTTTCTCCATGAATACTCAGAACACACAACAGATCACGTATCCTATAGTTCAGGCATGTCACCATGGGACACATTTCCTAGGATATGCTCTAGAGAAGAAGAGATGTCCCCTATAGATAGATAGATAGCGGACGAGATGGTTTATGGCGTGTATTGAAAAAACTGGCACAACAGACATATGCCGATTCTGTAAGAAAGAGCTGGAAACAGCGACTCACCTAATAGCAGGCTGTGAAGTTTTGATGGCGGAAAATTTCTATATGGAAAGGCACAACAAATTAGCACATCTCCTCCACTGGAAACTCTGTAAACACTACAACATCACTGTCCCTGAAAAGCACTGGGATCATGACCCTAAGAGAATAACAGAGAATGAAGAGGTTATGATCCCCTGGGACATTCCCATTCTGACAGATAAGAAACTGGATGCCAGAAAACCTGACATAGTGGTAAAGGAGAAGAACACCAGAACGGCATTGATAATAGAAGCCTCAGTACTGGGGAGCGGAGCCTGGATTCTGGTCAAGATGGACGTGTAAGAGCTGTGCTCCGGAGGGCAATAGACAAGAATCCTGACTTCTGCAATCTTCAATCAAATAGTTCCTACCTACTTTGATACCATTCGATCTTGGATATGCCAGGCCCCAAACAGAGGTGGCTGGATTACCAAGCATCTCAAAACACCAGCACAAAGAGAACCAAAACGGAACCTCTCTCTCCTCACAAGATGGCAGTCATCCAAGATTGTCCTGAGACCTTACAGGAGCTCCTGGCTGAGATTCGGGCAGTCAAAGACTTGGTCAAATCTAATGGAGAATCGCTATGTGCAATGCAGGAAGATATCAACACTTTGCAAACTTCTTTGGAGTCAATTATGGCTCATTAGGAAAAGGTAGAGAATATGGTGGCATCACATGGGGAAAGGCTCAAGGCCATTGAGAAGCAGGCCAAGCTGATACGTTCATTACAAAGAGAGGTGGAAGACAGTAATAATCGCTCTTGGAGGAATAACATCAGAATACTAGGAGTTCCTGAGGAAGAAGAGGGCCCTGAAATGGTGTCCTTTTTGCAGGCCATGATTCCGGGTGTGTTAAAGTTGCAATTTTCCATGCCATTTGAGATTGAGCATGCCCATAGAGTGCCTACTCATTACGTTAAAGTTTTACGATTTCAGCAAGTATCGCAAATAATGGGAGCAGTCAGAGCACTTTCAACTTTGGAATGATTGTCATGCTGCATAATCAGACCAAGGGGCTTGTTTACAAAGCCGCGGTAGTGGTTCGCGATCGCGATCGCAGCCGCGGCCCCATTGAAATCAATGGGGCCGCGGCTCCGATTACGAACGCAAACCGCTACCGCAGCTTTGTAAACAAGCCCCCAAGACTTTTGATGATCCTGATGAGTTATATGCATTTCTGGAGGACAGGGAGTCGGTGGTGATGCGGTGAAAGTCACTTTGCAGCTTGTATTTACTACAGTTCTACGGCACTTGCTATTATGGGTGTTTGACTTGTCTGAGGTCATGTAAAGGTGACTTATCCACACAGAAGTGACATTTAATCATGTAATATTGCTACATACTGGGACATACATTCTGTCTCTTTTGAAGGAGCTCCAGGGTACTATCCTGGTTAAGATGTCTTTCCTGTTCTCTCTCTCTTTCTTCTTTTATGTTTTATGTTATTTGTGATGTCTATGGTGGTTGAGAGAGGCTTGGGGCTTGGAGGAATGGAATGGCCCTTACTAACTAAGCTGGGTCTTCTAGGCCATAAACTGATCCAATGAGGTCTGCCCTGCCATGCAGCTCTGGTATTCTGGGTTTTGAGTACATTATCTTTACTCTTATTATGGGAGGTGGACAAAGCACAATATTTTGAGTGACAAAGAAGTGCGGATGTACTAGGTCATTTTGCCCTCCGTGTCTGTCTTGTCCTGGTGGGCTCACCCGCTAGGTTTTGTATGTTATATAGCCCCCCTGGGTTTGGTGGTTTTGGGGATATGTTTTTCAGAATTATGTGTTCTTATTGTGAGCAATCATGTGTAGGGGCCAGGGCTAAATTGTGTCTCTTTTTGTTGGGTTTTCTTCTTTGGGCTGTAAGTGCAGCTAACACTCTGAGGGTGCTTAAGATGTTGTTCTACAATGTAAAGCTAAATGCTACAATTTGGTATGTTTCTGCAATATTTGACTGTCAATCTGAGCTATATTGTCAGTATGTCTTCCTTTAAGATAGTTTCACTGAATGTTAAGGGCATTAACAATCCCATTAAGAGGAAAAAGATTATTCTGTATGGTAGGAAAGAAAGTGCTGACATCTTACTGCTGCAGGAGACACACTTGAATGTAAAAGAGTCGTTAAAACTAGATATAAAACCTTACTCTCTAGTGGCTTTTTCAGTTGTCCTTCATAAGAAAAATGGGATAGCCATCTTAGTGAGGAAAGCTGTATCCCCCATGGTTATTCAAACTAGATCTGATACTGATGGGCGGTGGACAATGGCTGTTATTAAAATTGGTTCCACTGAACTGGCCTTAATTAATATTTATGCTCCTAACATTGATTGCTCTACCTTTTTTTGCTCCATTGCGGCCTTGGCGCAGGAGGTGTCCAGATATCTGACTATTGTGGGGGGAGACTTCAACCTCGTGCTAGACCCATTGGTAGATAGGAGTCCAGTGAGAACCATTAGGGTTCCCAGAACTCACCCAGTTCTTGTATCTCTAATTCAGGAATTGGGCCTGATAGACATATGGCGGTTGTAACACCCTACAGATAAAGAATTCACTTTCTTTTCTCCTCTGCATAACTCCTTATCACATATAGACTTTTTCCTAGTCTCCAAGGGACTTTGTTTTAGAATTAGTGAGTCTACTATTCATGCGGCTCACATCTCTGATCCTTCCGCAATCTCATTTCTCCTTTTAGACTCAACAAGCTTTCAATCTCACGCACTTTGGCAATTTGATAGGACTCTTCTAGCCAGTCAGGAATTTTGTGAGACCATCCTGGTGAGCTATAGAGGAGTATTTTCAATTCAATCTACCTCAAGACTCCTCGAGGTGGGCATAGTGGGAAGGCTACAAGGCTAGTATGCGAGCCACCATTACTTGTTTTGCTATAAAGCAGGCCAAGCAGCGTAAAGCAGAACTTGATGCACTAGATAAGCAGATTAAAGCAGGAGAACATATTTTATGCCACAAAACTGATCCTCAAAACAATACACTCCAAATATATCACAACTGCTATAGTAAAAGGGTGATTTATCTTTTCCTGTGGGTACTCTTCAAAAGGAAGTGCACTGTTATTATAACTCTCGAGGTCTCAGATCATGGGGAATTTTGGCCAAAAATTGACCTGCTGTTTCTCCCGATGTAACATCAACGACCTCTATTTTATGATACCTCAGTGCTCAATTCAAAAATTTATCCCACCCACACACGGAGAAAATATTTTTTCTTAACTGCCACAATTTCTTCGTGATCTCAATGGCTGTAAGTAAACAAATTGGCATTAAAACTAGTGCTTAGCTTTCATCAAACACCCAACGCCGTTCATTGGCACTGCCGACGTGTATCTCCTCGCGGTTCCTCAGGGGTGATATCTCTAATGCCAAGCTTCCATACAACAGCTCATAAATGTACCTACAAACAAAAAACAAAACCTTAAAAATTCCCATTCACTATTAAAGTACTCTTTCCTCATCTACCCATAAATATAAAAACCTTACTATATGCTGCCCACGTCCTCTTTCTGCACCGTGTTGACTTGCATTCTGGTTTACCAAGTTCGGTGAAAAAACTCCTTTTGCCCAGGATTCTGTGGAAGATGTGATTTCAGGAACCACTTGGGAAGATCTACTTAAATTACAGAAAAGAGTGGTACGAACGGAGTTACATCGTCTTTCATTAATAGAATATGTGACCAGACAACAGATACCGCGTGGGTTGCGTGTTTATGAAGAACCACGAATGCGGAATATGACTGGAGATTTTCTCAATAAATGGAACTGCATATTGAATAAGTGCTCACTGGACCTTATGGTCCTATTGATTGACACCATTAAAATCAACATTGAAACCATGCAGAAAGAGATAAGTTTAGCATTGGAGGCTTTGAAGGAAAGCGACACACAAGAGGTTTTTCAAAAGCGACAGCAAGAGACAGAAAGACAGCTATTGACTTTACGTCAAGAGGTTCAGAAGCAAAAAGTTCGCAAACTACGGCGAGATAATGAGGACTACACAGTTGGATATGTGTATCCCTGGATGGACATTAATAGGAAATCGAAAAGATCAAACCGGAAGATGAATTTTGCAAGATAAAAAAGTTTTCAAATTTTTCAATTATTTAAGGCCCCTTCTTTTACAGAGTTTTAAAGCAGTTAATAAAGGAATTAATGCCTAGTCTAACAGTTAACATAGTGGCTCAATATGTAGGGGCACACTACTTCCCATGTTACGTGAAAAATCTGGAATAGAGCAAGAGATAGGTGGGGAATGAGTGGGGACAGTGCCTTTCACAACATATTGCACTGTACTGCTCCTTAACTGTTAATGCAACAGATAATGTAGACCAATGAATGTCACCTCAATAGATGGTGCTAAGTACATCAATACTATCTACATGCAGTTCACTAATAAGTAATTGTATTATCTCTTCAATAAATGTTTGGGAAGATGCTGGCTGGGCACACTCCAAATAGTTAATGCATACACTTTGCAGTTACTGCATGCACATTTTGGCCAGTAATGCATGGTAATTGCACAATTTGAATGCACCATAGTAAGGGATCCAAATACTGAAAAGTGTCATCAAATGTACATAGATGCAGCACATGTTCTGTACACATGCAAGTAGAAAAAGAGTGAATGAAAAAAATAATTTAAAATAACTTGCTCAAAAATTTGGGAATCTTTTCCTACTTTTTCACTGCATCTTATTTTTCATTTTTGTAGCTGTGTCTCAAGAATTCATTAATGATGTTTATCTTCTTTGCTTCACTGCTATCTGCAAAGGAAAATGGTAAATATCAAAGGGGCTTAACCAGGCGGTTTTGTCTTCAAAATATATCCTTTCCTTTATGAATGTGCCATCCTCATAACCTTTTAGTACTATTGTTAGAAAACCTGAATAAATAATAGCCATGGGACAGTAAAAGTACAACAGGATCTGCTGTAAAAGTCTTTCATCCATTTCTAGAGCAGTTTTCAAAGATATTTCCACAGGTAAATAAGGGCTTAGTCATAGGAAAATGTCCTTTGACTTTTCTAGATGAAATAAATGCTTCTTAGAGCAGCTGGTTCATGAACTGACAAGAGGGAAAGTTATTTTGGACCTAGTCTTTAGTGGTATACATATGGGTGTTAGTGTCACTTGGCAGTAGTGATCATAGCATGATCGTGTGTGATTTCATAAATGGAGGAAGGATGGCAGGAAATCCATAATAGTGCCTTTTAACATTCAAAAGGGAGACTATGATAAAATGAGGAAAACAGTTAAGAAATAACTAAAAGGATCAGCTGCAAATGTTAAAGATTTATATCAATCATGGGCGTTTTTAAAATATATCATCGTGGAAGCCCAGACCAGCTGTATTCCATGCTTTGAGAAAGGTGGAAGGAAGTCCAGAAAACTGCCAGCATGATTTAAAGGTGAGGTTAGAGAGGCTATTGTAGTAAAAAAATCATCTTTCAGGAAATGGAAAAAGAAGCCAAATGATGAAACTGGAAAAAAAAAACATAAGCACTGGCAAGTTAGATGCAAGGCACTGATAAGGTGGGCAAAGAGCAAATTAGAAAAAAAGCTTACTATAGAAGCAAAACACATAATAAAGACTTTTTCACATACATTTGTAGCAAAAAAAAACTGTGAGTCAGTTGGACCATTAGATGATAGAGGGGTAAAAAGGGCACTAAGAGGGGACAAGGCCATGGCGGAGAGACTAAATGAATTCTTTGCTTCGGTCTTTACTGAAGAAGATGTAGGGAAGTTAACCATGACTGAAATGGTATTTAAAGGGGATGCATCAGAAGAATTGAAAGAAATATTGATAAACCAGGAAGATGTATTACAACTATTTGATAAACTAAAGAATAGCAAATCACCTGGACCGGATGATGTACATCTGAGTGTGTTGAAGGAATGAAATATGAGATTGCAGACCTAATATTAGTAATCTCTGAATGATCATTAAAATCATTTGTAATATCTGAAGATTGGCAAATGGCCAATGTAACACCTGTTTTTAAAATGGGTTCTAGGGGCAATCTGGGAAACCACAGACCAATGAGCCTGACAATGGTTTAATGGGAGAAAGCCAACACGGTTGTAGGTAAGGAAGGTCTTATCTTACTAATCTGTTATAATTTTTGAAGCTGTGAATAAACAGGTAGACAAAGGTGAACTGGTTGACATAGTGTATCTGGATTTTCAGAAAGCCTTTGACAAGGTCCCTCATGAAAGACTCTTGGCAAAGATTAAAAGGTCATGAGATAGGAAGCAGTGTACTATTGTGGATCAGGAACTGGTTAAAAGATAGAAAGCAGAGGTTAGGGCTAAATGGCCAATTTCCCCAATGGAAAAAGGTGAATAGTGGAATACCCCAGGAATCTATGCCGGGTCTGCTGCTTTTTAACATATTCGTAAATGATCTGGAAATGGGAATAATGAGTCAGGTAGTCAAACTTGCAGATGACACAAAATTATTCTAAGTTGTTAAAACTCAAGAGAATTGTGAAAAATTGCAAGAGGACCTTGATAAATTGGAATACTGGATGTTCAAATAGCAGATGAAATTTAATGTGGACAAGTGAAAAGTTATGTACCTAGGAAAGAACAACCCAAGCTATGGTTACAGGATGGAACCAACACCCAGGAAAAAATTGAGGCATCGTTGTGGATACGTTTAAACCCTCCACCCAGTGTGCAGCGGCATCCAAGCATGCAAATAAAATACGAGGAATCATAAGAAAAGGAATGGAGAATACAACAAAGGATATTATAATGCCTCTGTATCATTCCATGGTGCGACCACACCTTGAATATTGTGTGCAATTCTGGTCACCACATCTTAAAAAGGATTTAGCAGAATTAGAAAAGGTACAGAGAAGAGCCACCAAAATGGTAAAGGGGATGGAAGGATACCCTTATGAGGAGAGGTTTAAGAGGTTAGGGCTTTTCAACCTGGAAAAGAGATGGCTTAGTGGAGACATGATAGAGGTCTATAAATTAATGAATGGAGTAGAACGGGTAAACGTAGATCAATTCTTTACGCCATCAAAAAGTAGAAAGACTAGGAGACATGCATCGAGGCTACAGTGTAACCCTTTTAAGACTAATGAAAGAATTTTTTTTTCACTCAATGCGTAATCAAACTTTGGAATTCATTACTGGAGGATGTAGTAAAAGCTGTTAGTGTAGCTGGGTTTAAAAAGGTTTTGGATAAGTTCCTGGATGAAAGATCCATAAACCATTATTAAAGAGGACCCAGGTAAGCCACTGCTTGCCCCAAAACAAGCATTATGGAACCTGTGTGTCTTTCTGGGAAACTGCTAGGTTCTTGTGATCTGGATTGGCCACTGTTGGAAACAGGATACTGGGTTTGATGGTCCTTTGTCTGACCCAGTATGGTATTTGTTGTGTTCTTATGACAATTTCCCAGGTCTTTGGTGTGGAAAAGCATTAAGTCTGCTGGCAACATGTTCACTGTTCCCTACATGGAATAGAGGTAGGGCACTGAGGACCCAGGAAAGCAGGCAAGGGGAGTTCATCTTCTAATTAATTCTCATATTCTGCATTTGTAAAAGTACGCAAGTTAAAAGAAAAGCAGCAGCACTGACAGCCATGGTAGTTTCAAAGGAAAACACTATGGGAGTCATTCCGATCCTCATTTAGTGGTTCTGGACGTCCATTCTAGACGTCCAGAACCACTAAACATCTGGCTCACACTCTCAGCCAAAGAGCTCCCAGCATGTATAGCTGACTTGTGTGGGAAGCTCTCATTATGGGTGAGAGGGGGTGGGCAGGGGCATGAGTGAGGGTGGGCAGTAGGCGGGAACACAACCACGGACGTACAGGACTGATTCTGAGGTCGGCTCTGTACATCTGGGGTCGGCCAGGATTCCTTCCCTTTCTCTTGCATTCTTCATCCCATCTTGGTACTTAGACTATTCAATTCTCCCTTTCCTGGGGAAGGCACTCTCTTTGGGTTGTCTTCCTTATCCTCTCTCTGTCTTGCCCTCTCTCTTGCCTTCCTTACCTCTGCGTTTCAGCTTATTTTGTTGTGTTTTGAGATGAGATGTGTCTACAGAATTTCAAGCTTGGTTCCTCCTCCTTCTTAGGTCCAGGACTTTCCCTCTTGTGATTTCTTTATTTTCTAGTGTATGTGGTTATTTTTGAAAAATTTCTGCATGTGAATAGAGACATTTACTCATGTATATCATATACAGTGTAAATGGTGATTTTCAAAGTCACTATTACACGTGGAGAGCCACACCACACAGAGGTTTCACGGGGGCATGATGTGGGCTTGGATTGATTGAGTACTGTGAGACTACAGCTAGCAATTCATACATTACAGCTAGTGGGCTTGGATTGATTGAGTACTGTGAGTACTGTGAGACTACAGCTAGCAATTCATACATTTGTGAACCCTAGTGCCCATGGGGCAGGAGCATCCAAGGACTACTCCTGTCCCAACCACCAGGGTAACCCAAGTAGGTGGCAGAGTGGGATCAGCGTGAGAGGGGTTAGAGTATTTGGGGGGGGGGGGTCTTCTCTAATGGTGGAGTTCAAGGGGGTTCTTGATTGACAGGGGGATTGGAGAGTAATGTGGAACAGCTGTCTGGAACAGCAGTTTTAAAAAGCAGCAGCTATGCACATTTGGAGAAAGCAGATCACTTTTTTCCCACCTGTAGCTTTTTAAAACCACTTATCCCACTGGATATGCTGGAAAATACACTTTTATTTGCCAATGTCCTTCTAGGTATCTTAGAAAAGGTAGCATGCATGCTAGAGCCTTTTGTAAATGCCAGGGAAAACTGTGCATGCCCTAACCTGGACATTTCAATTCCCATCTCAACATTTGATACGGAATGCACTTTTACACTTGGTAATGAACTATGTTCTTGCCTTCATCCTGTATAGGCCCCCTATTCTAGCTAAGAACAAGATTAAAAGGAGGGAACCACTAAATATAGCTCTCCTAATGAAACATAATGAAATACAGAATGCGTAATCTACTGCTTCATCAAATAAGTAAATGACTTAAAGGTTAAGAGAGAGATTTCTTCGCTACATTAAATTCATGCTGAGAACTTTCATGATACCTTGGTGTCCCTATTTTCATGGCTTGATATAGGAGGCCATCTTGAAGGCTTGTGAGGCTGCTGTACATGTAAGCAGCGGAATTTAGTAAGTGCTGAATTTGCAATGCCTCTATACAAATTTGCAGAAGCCGCGGGATGTTCAGATTTGATGGGGCATGTTTCAAGCATGTCTTGGGAAGTCCAAAATAAAACAAACATATATTGCCATTTCACAGTGGGAATACAGTACTTATATATTTTCACAAAATTTCCTGTCAACGTTTACACCTGCTCCAATACACGTGTCAATGTCAGTTATCGGTTTGTTTGGAACTGGGATCTCCACAAGTGATTGAAGGGCAATTGACTTGCCTCTTTTGTGTCCAGCAACACTTCACAAATTAAAATGAGTTATGTCACTCTGCTCCTTAATGGCTCCTTCTGTATGTGCAGTTTTGTGAAATCCAGCTCTTACATGTGTTAAGTGCCAGCAAATACATATGTATGTTGCAAGATCAGCACTTACGCATGTGCCCCAATGTACACGTGTCAAACAGTGCATGAATCCACTCCTTTTTTTTTAATTGTTTCCTTCAGAAATGACTGTTTCTGCTAAGCTATGCCTTTCCTGGAATCATTATGCATATTTTACAAATGTCTCTGTATTAACCCTCAGAAAAAAAATATTCGGGGAATTGTGAACCTCCGGTCCTGGGTATCCCAAGTTCTACCTAGTTATCCTATGCAAAACCGGGCTTATGATCTATTTCTAGACAATTGTTGAACTGTATATACAAGTTATAGTAACATAGTATTTGACGGCAGATAAAGACCAGCATGGTCCATCTAGTCTGTTCAACAAGGCAGCTCCGTGAAGCTCACCCCTCCCCGTACCTTTGTTTAGGGGTGTACCCACCACTCCGTGTATGTCATCCCTATTTGCTGAGATATAAGAGATAGTTATGTTTATTTTGATTTAAATTTTACTTTGATTTTATAATACTCCATTATAATAATACTCTATTATAGTACTCTATTTTATAATACTCTGTTATACTCTAAATATTTTGTCATCATCCATGATACCGTTACCTTGGAGTCTAATTCAAAGCTTTTCTCCCTCTTTGTGTCCAAGAGGAAAAAAATAGCTTAGTAAATAAGACTTCAAAGAGTAAGAGATCCACAGATTCTTAATTGTAATATAACACCATCTCAAATGCTGGCATTTGTTGATTATTATGCTTTTAGCAGTTAGTTAACTTGGCTTAAAATAAGGAACATTGGAACATTAATGGGAAGTGAATTATAGAGAACAAAATACTTTATCACTGTAAAATCAAAGTGCAACATAAAAACTCACCAAAGGTTTTTAGAACCTCAGATGATGTCTTGAATTTGCAATACACTGAATATGAATCAAATTTTTAAGAGAAAGAGCACATCATCTTTTTAATCTATATTTTTTTAAAAAAAGCTGTTGGCCAGCATAGTAGCTCAGTGGCAGTGCAGAGCACCTGGGTTTACTTCCAAGGCTAGGCCTTCATCTTCAGAGACCAGCCAGACATAGGGATAGAAAAGAGAGGAAAATTCACCTAGTAATAGCAAATGAAGACTCATAGGAGCATATTTAATTAAGGCGCAGTTGTGCCATCAAATTAGTGTGGTAGCCTATGCTAATATTTGGGGAGGGGGGGCGGGGTGTCTTTCCTCCTACTTATAGCATGATGGTAACATGCATTAACGTGCTAGCCAGCATGCAGATGCACTTAATGCAACCCATTGAGGTGGCAGGAGATGCATCCATGCTAATATGACTAGTATCCATGCTAATATGACTAGTATGCACCCAGAATACCTGTGCTAATTGCAATCTGCCTTCACCACCCACATTACCCGGTCCCTGCCCAATTGTGCACTGACTGGTTAGCGTGAGGTTTCGTCCACAGGGCCCTGCATTGTTACTGTAGCCCCCTTAGCACACTTCAAACCTGTACTACTGGTTAGTGCACTTTAGTAAACATGCCCTATAGAGCTATATCCCAGCCCTGGTTTTATTTGATAACTGTGTTTACAATGGAGGACATATGTACATTAAAACAAAAAAACAACTAGGAAACTTTGTATCCCCCTACATATTTGCCAAAAAATCTCTTCAAATACCCAGAAGCAAAATATTCACAATTCAGTTAAGGGTAGGAAAAAGACCTCAGAGATTATTGCTTTGACCAAAAAAGGCCTTTTACATGTCTCACATCATAGATCATAAAAAGCTCCTAATTTAGGATCAATACTTTCCTATATTTTCTTTAATTTTACATACTTATCATACTTTCATTGATTAAACACCTCATACAGTCAATATATGCCCAACAACCAACCATGAACAAGAAACTGCCACCCAATAATCGTTCCAATAAAAAGCAGGATGCTCCATGGTTCTCTCCAGAGCTACGGACATCTATACTTCAACTGAGGAAGCTAGAGAAAAAGTGGAGACATGCCCACAACTCCCGGGACCAGGAAGAATACCTTACTCACCTGAAAACTCATCGTGAACTAACTTGGGCCACAAGGAAAGAGTTCCATTCCAAACTACTCAGCAGAGCACTAAACAGACTACGTGATCTCTTCAATTTAGTAAAAACACTAAGTAAAGAGCCGTCGCCACCGCAACAAGAATTCATACAACCACAACTATATGCCAACTTCATCCAATCCAAATTAATTAAGGCTAATACAACTTCATTACAAGTTCTAACCCAATTCCCCCAAACTCAAACCTCACTCGTTAAATTTTCACCTCCATCAAGAAAAACCATTGAAGACATTATTGCCGCCATAAATACCACCACGGCACCAAGTGACCCATGTCCTGCACACTGGATCAAAACCTTGCATGCCGAACTTAGCCCTTGCATAGCTAAGATCGCAAAACTCTCCTACCTAACTGGGGTTTTCCCTACTGCCCTTAAACAGACATCAATTCGTCCACTGCTAAAGAACAACCAGATGGATCCAAAGAAGGAAGAGTCTTACCGCCCAATTTCTAGTATTCCTTTTCTAGTCAAAATACTTGAGAAGGAGACTCAGAGGCAGATCCAGCATCACATATACACATCAGCCCCGTTGAACCCATGCCAACACGGATTCCGAGAAGCTCATGGAATTGAAACACTCATGACTTCGCTATTCAACAAACTCATATGCGGGATTGACAACATACAGATGGCCATTGCAATGATTTTCCTGGACATATCAGCAGCATTTGACTCAGTTGACCATAAGATTCTGCTAGCTAGACTCCATGAAAAAGGCATCCAAGGCCTTGCTTGGGACTGGTGCAAATCATACCTAGAAGATAGATGGCAACAGGTCCGTATAGGCAACAATACATCTGAGCCCTTCCGACAGAAGCAAGGAGTACCCCAAGGCTCGTCCTTATCTGCGCTGCTTTTTAATATATATATGCAGCCAATCTGCCAAATCACCAGAGACCTCGGTATATCTTGCCTATTATAAGCAGACGACGTGCTAATTTACACACCAATCAACGTCTCAAATCCTGACTATTCAGCGCTAATCAACTGCTTCAATGCAATAACTGACTGGCTCCTCAATCAGAACATGAGAATAAATTTCAAGAAAACCGAAGTACTCATAGCCACAAGAAACAAGCAATTTTCTCCACCACCTAACCTCATAGTAAGAGACGCAGAACTTCCAATCAAAGCCACCATAAGGTACCTCGGTGTGATACTCGATCAACAACTCAATCTTAAGGAGCATATAAAGAGCACCGTAAGGACAATCTACTACAAGATAAAAACACTGCGCCACCTGAGACCGATGCTGGAGTCCAAGGATTTCCGTACAACTTTCCAAGCAATAGTCACACCTCATTTCGACTATGCGAATATCGTTCTGCATGGCCTCCCCAAGAATACTCTAAGTCCACTTCAATTGGCGATGAACACAGCGGCTGGCATCTTGTCCGGAGCCTCAAAGAGAGATCATATAACACCAATCCTAATGGATTTACACTGGCTCCCGATAAGTTGCAGAATACTATATTAAATTCTCCTCATCACTTTCAAGGCCAATAATAAAATATCCCCTACATCGATCTCAAATCTCCTCACCCGTGCACCAAACAATAGATCCAGGAGACTAGTAGCCGAAAACACACTAGTTACTCCTAGTATCTCCACAAAATGGACACAACTAACTACTAACAGAGCTTTTGTGTCTTATGCTCCCAAGTGCTGGAACAAACTCCCCCCCAGCATCAGATTAATCAGGGACATCACTCAATTTAGAAAGGCCATTAAGCACTATTTATTCACTTTGCACTTCAATCTCCCATACATACCTTAGCATTGCCTTCCGCCTGACACCCTTAACTGCCTCTCACATAGCTATAACCCAGAACAGAGGTAATAAAACTGCGGAAAGTGCTGCATTTCCGTAAATATCAAGCCACGATGTTACCTGTTTAATTGTATATAGTTTTCCCCTGTTCATACCCAGTTTATATTCCCTGTTATCTGTAAACCTATGTCAGTTTTATCTTGGATAGGTAATATGTTGTTTAATGTAAACTGCACTGATGATGAATAGTGCGGTATATAAAAACTGTTAAATAAATAAAATAAATAAATAAATATATGTGCTTTAAAACCCCCAAAGGGGTACTTCCCCTTTTTTATCAATGATTCCAGCTCCGGGGGGCGGAGCGTGCCACTGAACAGAATGGACGTCTGAATTTGTGCTCCCATTGCTACCTAAGGATCCTGAGTAAATCTTGGCATTAAATCTGGTTTTTGAAGCCCCTTTATGAGAAAGCTTACATCTGAATAGTGCAGGATGGCGTCTTTGAAGCCTGCTCGACTTGAATTTCAGCAGAGCGCTGGATCGGCAGCGAAACAATCTAAACCTGAAGTAGGATCCCCACAGAAATTGGCCGCGGGGGAAAAGGAAGGAGCGGCATCAGAGGGCCTAAGAGAAGTGCTGCAGGAATTGAAATGTGTTAAAGAAATGATTGCAGCTAATGCGAGTTCATTGAGTGTGATCCAAGAAGACCTAATGGAGGTAAAAGAGAAAATACTTAATGTTACCACTCGGCTAAATGCAGTTGAGTTACAAACCCAGAAGCAGGGTGCTATGTTAGAACAATTAGGCCCCCTTGCAAAACGAGTTCGACATATAGAAAGCCAGATTGAAGATCAAAACAACCGTGCCCGTAGAAATAATATTAGACTGGTGGGGGTTCCCGAAGGAGCAGAAGGTACCGATCCGGTTGGATTTTTGGAGAAAACTATACCGGAGCTACTACAGCTTGTCTTCACGAGACCCTTTGAGCTGGAACGGGCCCACCGTATCCCCACACACAAAGCGGAAAACACCCGCTATCCACGGCCTCTCATAATGAAAGTATTGAGATATCCGCAGGTTCTACAGATTTTTCAAGCTGCAAGGAAGGCTGGGTCTCTTCAAATTCAGGGACATAAAGTAGCTTTTTATCCGGATCTGAGTAAACAGACGGTGGATCGGAGGAAGGCGCTGTTAGCCTGTAGGCCCATGCTGCAAAGTGTACAAGCAAGATATGGACTGTATTACCCAGGACCCATGCGGGTCACGCTACATAATGAGACGAGGAACTTTTTAGATGCGGATAAATTGAAAACCTTCCTGCAAGAGAAGTGTGGAATGGAAATATGACGAAATTAAAGTACCTCCCTTGCAACAGCGAGGGGAGCGGAGAATCAGGATGACTAGTAGGAGGTGGGGGACGGACTTTGTGCACGGCATCAGAATATGTCAAAATTTTGTAGGTGTATTTTTCCGATAGAATTTATATTGCGTATAAACAGATTTGATGGATCTATATATCTGTTGAATTGAGCGGGTAGCAATGGGGGGGGGGATCGATGCTGTTTGAGTGGGTGGAATTCACCTTAGAGAAACTATGTTTGCTAGTTGAACAGTTATATGTGTCAGTCCAGTCCAATGCAATGCCCTCCGCACATATGAAGGTGATTACTGTGAAACAGATATTACCCATAAGATAGGACACACAAATGTTGATGTCAGGTGACCTGCTTGTGCTCTCATTAAATGTGAAAGGAATTACAGGCCCAGTTAAACGAAAGAAAATTTTGATGTATTGCCAACAGAAAAAAGTGGATGTCGCCCTCTTACAGGAGACGCATCTATCCGAGGCAGAATCGAAGAAAGTAGCCTCTAAATATTTCCAGGTAGCAGTAACTGCCTCTTCCATGCAACGCAAAGGAGGGGTGATAATATTAATACGTAAATTCTTGCATCCAGCCATTAAGGATACACAGGCAGATCCTTTTGGAAGATGGGCTAGAGTGACAATGCAAGTAAATCAACAGCTTTTTACGTTCTTTAATATCTATGCACCCAATGTCGATGAGCCTAATTTTTTCAAACTCATTGCTAAGGAAATAACAGCCGTAGCCCATACAAATATTATACTAGGAGGCGACTTCAATATTGTTCTGGATCCATTGTTGGATCGCACACCATATCGGGCTGTGGACAAAGTTCAGTCACATGCGGTTCTGAGAGGTATCACTGAAGAACTCAACTTAGTTGACCCATGGCGGCTTTTTCACCCTCAAGGAAGGGAGTATACATTTTATTCTGCCCCACACAATACCCAGACCAGGAATGATTTCTTTATGCTATCGGCGGGGTTGATGAGACAAGTGATGGCAGCGGAGATATACGCTGAAACAGTATCGGACCATGCTGCCGTCTCTCTAGTATTGAATACAAATGGCATGCAGAAGGTGTCGCCTAGGTGGACGTTTGACAAAACGCTGTTATTAGATGAATCCTTTAAACAGTATCTAACTGAAGAAATCGAGGCCTACTTTAAATACAATACACCTTCTGATACCTCCATTTGGAGCTGGTGGGAGGGATTCAAAGCAACAATGCGAGCCCACATTACAACGTATACCATTAAGCGGCGTAGAGCGAGAAAAAAGGAGAAGGAGGAGCTGGAGCTCCAAATAAAGGCTGGGGAACGGCTACTGGCCAAGAAGACCGACTCAATGATACTGCTCAGACTCCAAAGATTAAGATACCAATATAATGCCATACTCAACAAGGAAGCGATGAGTGGAGTCCAGATGCAGCGTAGTACATACTACTATGGAAGCAATCGGTCTGGACCCCTTTTAGCTAAGCAACTTAAAGCAAAGAGGAATATGACCTCTATAGTAGCGCTGCAAGACAAAACTGGGGGCCTTCTGCTGACACCTGAACAGATACTGGACCGTTGTAAGGAATTCTATGAGGCATTGTACCACTCGGATGTGCAGTGTAGTGAGAATGGCTTTGAGGAATTTGTCTCAACCATAGTAGGACCCAAGTTGTCTGATAACCAAAGCCGTGAACTAGAGCAAGAGATCTCAGTAATGGAGATACAGGAGGCGATTCAACAGATGGCCCGGGGTAAAGCAGCTGGGCCAGATGGCATCCCATTAGAATTCTACTGCAAATTTTACACACAGATGGCTCCCATGTTGCAGATTTATTACAGTGGTTTGTATGATGAATCACCAGAAGTTGGCGCCCTAGCAGAAGCAGTAGTGGTAATTCATCCGAAACCGGGCAGGGATCCACAAAAGATAGAGAATTATAGACCCATATCTCTGTTAAACACTGACTACAAGATATATGCTAAAGTACTGGCTAATCGGCTAGGTCGGGTTTTGAAAGACTTAATACACGAAGACCAATGTGGATTTGTGCAAAGTAGATCCACTACGGATAACGGGAGACTCTTAGCGCATGTGCTGACTACTGCCAACGAGATGGCTGAACCCATGATGGGGCTAGCGTTAGACGCTGAAAAAGCCTTTGACCGCTTAGAATGGTCATTCCTATTAAAATCCCTGCAGTGGTTTGGGATGGGGGAAAATTTCCTAAAAAAAATCGAGCTGCTTTATACTAAACCCACAGCGCGAATAGCTGTCAATTCGAACATATCTGCTTCCTTTCAGCTGCAACAAGGGACCAGACAGGGTTGTCCCTTGTCTCCGATGCTTTTCAACTTAGCTCTGGAACCGCTGCTGATTGCGATTCGGCAGAACGATAATATCAAGGGAATTGAACTAGCTGATGGTCAATGCAAATTGTCTGCATATGCTGATGACCTGCTCATGTTCCTACAACCAAGGGATCTCCCTGAGACTCTACAGATTATAGATAAATACTCTGCAATATCTGGATATAAAGTGAATCTCCATAAGACAATGATAATCCCCCTGAATAACCGGGTCAGTGAGGATCTGGTGCGAAAATATCCATTTCAATATGTGCGCTCATCCTTCAGATATCTAGGAGTGACCTATGGTACCACTATGGCAGAGACCATTACTCTCAATATTAAAGCATGTCAAGAGATAGTGCATGAAAACGTCTGTAGATGGACACCCTTACACCTGAGCTGGTGGGGTAGATTGGAAACTATAAAAATGATGTTGATACCCAAACTTAGCTACATATTGAGCATGATTCCCCTGCGTTTCCCGCAAACGTTTTATAAGAAAATGAATAGTCAGCTGATAGCCTTCTTGTGGAACAACCGAATCCCCAGAATAGCCGCGTGGAAATTGAAACTGCCTAAAACACAAGGAGGAGTCCATTTTCCAGATCTCAGTTGGCTGCATGCTGCCTCTCTATTAAAACAGGGTGCTCAATGGACTGCTGAAGAAGAAATAGATGAAGGACCCAGATGGTTGAAAACGGAACGAGCTGTGCATTCCCCATTGCCAATACAGACGATGATCGGCACTGTGGTAGACCCAACGAAACCACATAGTGACATTGTGATGGCAACGCAGCAAGCATGTCGGCTATTGGCATCCTGTATTGATGGAGGTGAAGACTTCTCCGAGGATATGCCCCTGTGGCGGAATCCGCGATTTATCATAGGAGGGAAACCAATTCTGTGGACAAAGTGGGTGGAACACGGACTTGTAACAATTGGACAGTTGATAAATGGAAGTACATTTAAAACCTTTGAAAGATTAAGAATAGAATTTGGATTACCTAACGCATGTTATTTCCAATGGTGCCAACTTCAACA
The DNA here is from genome assembly GCA_033557465.1 of Ichthyophis bannanicus. Taxonomy (NCBI): domain Eukaryota; kingdom Metazoa; phylum Chordata; class Amphibia; order Gymnophiona; family Ichthyophiidae; genus Ichthyophis; species Ichthyophis bannanicus. The sequence goes on along the minus strand of CM066033.1, from coordinate 1,177,902,998 downwards.
TTGTTTGGGCAAGGTAGGAGTGTCTCCAATCTTGCTACGTGCCGGTTGGCCCTTAAGACAGAAACTGCAAGAACTACAAGCAGATCCTAGAGCCGTCTCGAGATGTGTAGCGATTCTCTGGTCTAAAGGTGAAAAGACATGCACTAAGGTGCAGTCGGTGTGGGCCGCCGAAGCCGGTGATGATATGACCTCAGAGATGTGGGACATTTTTTGGGGGATTCAAGTACGTATTACAAGAGCTGCGTCCTTCACTCAAGCTATGTATTTTATTGCTCATCGAGCACACATAACACCGGTCAAGAAAATGAAATGGACGTTGCAAGAAGGAAACCGCTGTTGGTCGTGCAAAATGGATATTGGGACGCTAGCTCATATGTTGTTCTACTGTAAATATCTGGAAATATACTGGAACAGAGTATGGGAGCATATCTCACAAATTTTAAACTTACAAACTCCCATCTCGTATCGCATAATAGCGTACAAATCCATAGCCATGGAGCCACGTTTGCGGAAGCGAGATAGTCAACTTTTGGATTTAATGCTAGGGATGGCGGTTAAAACAATTTTGATAAACTGGAAAAATCTTGACAAAGCTTGCTTTGAATATTGGTGGAATCTTTTAATCATGCACAAGACCTATGAGGAGCTCTATATTGCTAAAAACCCATGGTCTGGCAAATTGGGAGGGAAATGGACAGCCCTGCAGAGATATGTTTAATGACGACAAGTAGTGGAGCATGCTTCGGGTAAAGGCAACTACTATAAACATACAGAGTGGGGGGGCAGAGTGCTGGATTGGACTGATGCTGGTTTTGTTAAAGTTATTGTATTGTTTAGTTAGTATGTTTATTATGATTATGGTTGAATCCTGAAGTTTCACAACTGTCTGTATTGTCATTACAACTGTTGAAATCGAATAAAATATATAAACAAAAAAAAAAAAAAGATTCCAGCTCCATTCAGTGAATATCATCAGCTCCGACGCTGTCAGCGTTTCACAAAAATGCTGCATTAGAGAGGAAGAAACTATGAAAAAAAAGCACATGATAAAATATCATAAAGGGTAAACAGACAAAGCCCTTAACCAATCCAAAGCCACAGGCTAACAATCAATTGAAAGGAGTTTCACCCATATAATCAACCAGTGTTACATAGAATCATCCACACATCCACCCAACATCAAATAACAGAACTCATATATCCATCAAACTACTGTATCCACCTCACCACTGTTGGGAGGGAGGTCTGATTTACTAAAAATAAAGGTCTAAAAACCAGACACTAATAAACATTAACATAAAAAATCCTAACCCTCCCCCAAAGTGAAAACAGCTCATATTGTTGCACATTCATCCAACATCTCTAATCCATAGCAGGGCCGGCCTGTCCATTGAGCAAGAATGTTATTTTTACAGGGCCCAGCATTTCAGTGGGCCTCGCGCAAACAACATTCTGAATTAAATTTAAAAAAAAACTGTCTGGTGCTGCTGCTGCTGCTGCCGTGGCAGCGGCAGAATCAAGTGTCCCGCAGCCCCCCCCCCTGCCTCCCCAGTAGAGCCCTCCGAATCCATTCCCTTAGCCAGCTTTCAGAGCCGCAAAAGGAGAGTTTCCCTCTCGCAGCTCTGTTAAGCCCGCCGGGGCTGATGGGAAACAGGAAATGCCTGTTTCCCATCAGCACCGGTAGGCTTAACAGAGCCACGAGAGAGAAACTCTCCCTTTGCGGTTCTGAAAGCCGGCGCCGATGGGACTGATTAGAGGGAGGGCTCTGCCAGGCAGGCAGGGGGGCCGCGGGACACTTGATTCTGCCGCTGCCACGACGGCAGTGGCAGCAGCAGCACCAGCCAATTTTGTTTTGCTCTGTTTTTTTAATTTACCTGGGCTGATGAGGGGGAGGGGGTTAGGACTGGTAATGGGCTATAGGCTGATGGGGGCGAGGTTAGGACTGGTAATGGGCTATGGGGGGGCTAAGACTGAAAATGGGGTGATGGGGGGTTAGGACTGGAAGTGGGCTGATAGAGGGGTTAGGACTGGTAATGGGCTATGGGGGGGCTAGCACTGGAAATGAGCTGATGAGGGGCTTAGGACTGGAGGTGGGCTGATGGGGGGTTAGGACTGGTAATGGACTATGAGAGGGCTAAGACTGGAAATGGGCTGATGAGGGGGGTTAGGACTGGAAGTGGGCTGATGGGGGGTTAGGACTGTTAATGGGCTATGGGGGGCTATGAATAGTAATGGTCTGGGGGGGTTCCAGGACTGGAAATGGGCTGGTGGAAGGGGGAGCTTGAACTGCAAATAGCTGATGGGGAGGGGGCTTGGAATGAAAATGGGCTGTGAGGGGAGGGAGCTAGGACTGGAAATGGGCTGATGGAGGGTCTAGGATAGGACTGGAAATGGGCTGTTGGGGGGTGCTAAGATTGGAAATGGGCTGTGGTGGGGGCTTGGATTGAAATGGACTCATGGATGGGCTAGAACTGGAAGTAGGCTCATGGGGGCTTGGATTGGAAATGGGCTGAGTGGAAGGGAGCTAGGATTTGACATGGGCTGATGGTGGGGCTAGGAAAGGACTAGAAATGGGCTGATAGGAGGATGGGATTGGAAATGAGTTGATGGAGGGACTCGGATAGGACTGGAAATGGATGGGGGAACTAGGACTGGAAATGGGCTGATGGTGAGGCTAGGATAGGACTGGAAATGGGCTGATGCGGGGACTAGAAGGGAGCGGATGCTGGGTGGGGCTGGAACTAGAAGGGAGCTGATGTTGGGGGAGGATTAGAATGGGATGGGGCTGGGAAAGTGAAATGGAGAGGGGAAAAATATTTTGTGTGGGAAGGAAGAAAAATCTACAATTGGCCGGGTATTGGGAGAGTAAGTGGGGATTGAGGATGGAGGGGTAAAATTTGAGTGGATGAAATAGGAATGAGGAAAGAGTTAAAGGAGAAAGATTAGTATGTTAAAGCAGATGAAGAGAGAGAATGGAAAAAAAACTAGAAGAGAGAAGAAAGGACAAATGGACAGCAGATGATGGAGAATTAGCAGAAGACACAAAGAAACCAGAACAAAGTGGCTGGAGCAATTGCAACTGAAAAAAAAATGCACAAAAGGTAGAAAAATATCTCTTGATTTTGAATTTATTAACTGGAATATGTCAACTCTGGGAAATGTGCATCATTAACGTCTGTGCTTTGTTTAGTACAAGAGGAAATTAATTTATAGTTTTATTTCTACAGTGTTGCTGTACATTCCAAGTTTGGCTTTTGTGGTTCCCAGTTTAATTATTGTCATCCTGTTTCTAAACTGTGATTCCTTGTTTGATGATGGTCTATGTTCTGCATGTTTAACTGAGCTGAGGTATTCTGTTTATGCAATTCCTTTTTGACATTGCCACTTGTTCTCTTTCCCCAGTAGGTCATGTATTGTTATTCTCTGAAATGTATTGGTCTAATATTTGCAGTGTTGCCTTTTGATAGGTAAAGTATGGTGCTTTGTGAGTCCTGGTAGTGCTGTTAGGATACGGCGGGTTTGCTATGGGTTCTAAATGGGCAGTGTTTGTAGTAGTTCCTAATGTGCCTGGCGGTTGGCACTGGATTATAGTAATGTAGAAATCTTTTAGTCTTTCTTTATCCATACACTCATTAAGAGGTATGTTTACTAAACGTTAGTGTATGGTAACATTATGCAAATATTTATGCAAATGAGGCCCCACACCGAGTCTCCGCACATGGCCCCGCACCCCCCATGGGCCGCAGCTGTCCGTATGCACTGCCCATAGAAATCAGACACTGTCCAGTTCCTTTCTCACATACTCACACAACTCCTGACAAATCACAATTCCAACAACACATGCTCACTGCATCGGCCCCACTCACAGTCAACTGTATGCCTCTATATCACTGCTGACACTTCCTACCTACCAACACAACCCTACATGACCATACACACAATCCAGCCATCTACAAAACCCCATATCAGTCCATAAAATCCAAAATACTCACAACCAATCATCCAAATGTTATCCCAACACTATTCACTTATGCAAATGCCACACTCTGCTCATCTCTGTGAAACTTCAAACATACAAACTATGGCCACGCTTCACTTGCGCTCTTAAAAAGGAAAATCACTCACCAATGACCAATCACAACATTCAACAAACTCAACCAATCAGCATAGGCCAGTGAAAATTCACACAGACTGGACTCATGCATAAAAATCATACTTCCTGACCTAAGCCAAACAATATATACACAGTTGTCATCCATTCCCCATACAAACAGTCACTGGTGAACTAAGTACACTAATCGAGTCATATTGCCGATCTTTCTAAAGTTACAACCATTCATCCACCCATGCATCTTCAACAAAATCACATGCACACTAGTCCGTCAATCTAACTGTTCAAACCATTCCATTCCAATATACTGAGATAGAAAATCCACCTCTGTTCACATGATCAATACAAAAACCCCCCGCAAATCCTCAAACTCATGCCCTGCATCCAAACAGTGCTTAACAGTCGGTGCATCTTCCACCTTTCTTTTCAGTTTGCTCTTATGTTCACTCATCCACACCCTAAAAGGTCTAGTGGTCTTTTCTATGTACATTTTACCACAAGGGCACTTGATTCCATATACCACATAGAGAAATGAACCTGAAATAGCCCATCGTAATTGCTAAACTTTGGAAACTAGCCCACAACTAAATTCCTGTTTCCCATGTTATATAACAGATCTGACAGCGTTCACATTTAACATGCCTCCCCCCTGGTTTTGATAGTGAAGCCAAGGCCCTTCAATAAAAGTCAGCTGGACTGAGTTCCTTCAAATTCTTGTCCCTTTTTTGTACTCTTCAAATTTTACTGTCCTCAAGACTAGGCAGTATGCGTAGCAGATGTTCATGTTCCCAGAAGATGTGTCTGATCTTCCAACTAACTGGTGAATGTTACACAATAAATTAAGGGTCAACCTATCTGTACACTTCTCATTTTGCTCCACACTCTTGTCTGCCAGTGGTTCAGGGGTGAGCAATTTATGTTGGTTTACACCGTTCTTGGATTAAAGTTACTACCTGAAGCAGGTTCTTATGAATGTTGGACCTGAAATGTGGTACTGTGTTGTATATCTTCTTTTTTAAACGGATGTTAGAGGACTGTTCACCTCAGAATAAAGCTAACTGTTTTTTGAATTTGTTCTGTTAAAACTTTTTACTGCAAAAATTTGAATAAAATGGACACTTCACATGTAGGGTTTGGTTCTTCATATTGAAAAGTCCGACAAAAACGTGTATTTTCAATACTGTTATGTAGGTTGGCCTTTTTTGGACATACTGACACCAAATTATAAACAACATCAATGGAATGCAACTAAAGGGCTATACATTCCTGAAAAGGAGAGCTATGAATCAAGTCCTTCTCATATCATGCCATATATAAATTGGTTATGGAGGGGGCCATAGTGGCTCCTATTGCCACCCCAGAAATCTGTTTAAACAATTCACCATTGAACATAAAGTTCTCAGTGAGGGCAGTCCTAGCAATACTAATAATGAAAGTGGTGGGGATGACACTCCCATGTGGTCTACTATCCAGGGCTTCTTCAATATCATCCAAAGCTCCTCATTGGTATATTTTAATATTCAAAGAAGATACATCTATGGTGACCAGGATTATGCCCTGCAAATCATGACTGGTCTCATAGTCCAATTACAATGTCAAAAAATGAGTCATGTCTTAAACATACGATGAAATAGCTGGAACCATCAGCTTCACGTCCACATTGATAGACAGTGGTTCAAGTAAAGAACACCTGGCTGAGACGATAGGTCTGTCTGGAAGGTTTTGCAAACCCTTATATATTTTTGGTAATATGTATAAGACTGGAACCTTTGGATGTGGTGGGTTCAAAAACCATATTCTTTCCTACTCAAAATCCCCTTCTCAAAGGCCTCCTTGGTGAGATCACCTATAATAGATTGCAGATGTGGAGTGGGATCAATGCCCAACCATTCATAAACTGCACAGTCAGCCAGTTGCTGGTATAGTTCCTGTTTTTACCTCTGGGAGTCAAATACTATAACCTCTCCACCTTTATCAGCTTTCTTGATGACTAAGTCACAGTCCATCTTGAGCTCCACTATATCCTGCTGCTGTGTGTCCTTGTCAAATGCTATGTTGTCCAACATAGTAGCATAGTATATGACGGCAGATAAAGACCAGTATGGTCCATCTAGTCTGCCCAGCAAGGCGGCAAGAGTAGGTGCATGTCATTGTTTAAGGGTATACCCACCGCTCCATGTAGGTCACCCCTATTTGTTCAAATATAAGAGATAGTTATATTTATTTTGATTGTATCATGTTGCTATAAAGGGATCCACTGTGTCTGTCCCATGCCATTTTGAATTCTGTCACTCTATTTGTCCCTACTACTTCAATCAGGAGGGCATTCCAAGCATCCACCACCCTTTCAATGAAGAAGTATTTCCTGACATTGTTTTTCATTTTACCCCCTTGCAGCTTCATGTTACGTCCTCTAGTATTACCGCATCCTTGTCTTTGGAAGAGGTTTGTTTGTTCATTAATACTCTTTAAGTATTTAAAAGGTCTCAAATTATATCTCCCCTGTCCCTCCTCTCCTCCAGAGTGTACATATTTAGGTCTTCAAGTCTCTTCTCATATGTTTTCTGATGCAGGCTCCAAATCATTTTTATCGCCTTTCTCTGGACTGCTTCCAGTCTTTTTATATCCTTTGCGAGATATGGTCTTCAAAACTGAACACAATATTCCAAGCGAGACCTCACCAGCTACTTGAACAGTGGCATTAGAACCTCTTCCTTTGTGCTGGTAATCCCTTTCTATATGCCACCCAGCATCCTTCTGGCTTTTGCCACTGCCTTTTCACACTGTTTCACCACCTTGAGATCCTCAGAAACAATCACTCCAAGGTCCTTCTCCTGGTCCATGCACAACCTCTATCACATACAATTCCCTTGGATTTCTGCTTCCCAAATGCATGACACTGCACTTCTTCACATTAAATCTTAACTGCCAAGCATTAGACCATTCTTCCAGCTTTTGTAAATCTTTCTTCGTGTTCTCCACTGTCTCAGGGGAGTCCACTCTTGAAAATTTTCATGTCATCTGCAAAAAGATAGACTTTTCCATTCAGTCCTTCAGCAATATCACTCACAAATATATTAAACAGTACCGGTCCCAGGACTGAATCCTGGGGCACTTCACTAATCACTTTCCTTTTATCCGGGTGAGTTCTGTTTACTGTCACCTTCTGTTGTCTGTCAGTCAACCAATTTCAGATCCAGTTCACCACCTTGGGACCCATCCCTAGGCTGGTCAGTTTATTGATAAGCTTCCTATGAGGAACATGATCAAAGGCTTTGCTGAAATCTAGGTAGATCACATCCATCGCATGCCCTTGGTCTATTTCTCTGGTCACCCAGTCAAAGAACTCATTCAGATTTGTTTGGTAAGATTGTCTTTTGGTAAAACCACATTATTTATAGAAGTGGAGTCTGATGACTTATTATATGATTTTGCTGGATGAGTGAACAAGCATCTTTAATTTAACATTACACTGAATATAATGCAGTGCAAAAACACACTAGTACTAGATTGTGCAGCTCTGAGCTGGTAAAATAAGGTAGAAGAATATGCAATTTGCTTAAAAGGGTTCTCTACTCAATTTCATGAACTTACCAACTATAATTCAAGTATATGCCCCAACAACAGCTGCAGAAGAGGATGAAGTTGATGAGTTCTAAGAACAAGTACAAGCTGAAATTGACAGAAGATGCAAACAGGATATCCTGATAGTCATGGGTGACTGGAATGCAAAAGTTGGCAACAAAGAAGAAGGAGAATGGTTGGAAAATATGGACTTGGCAACAGAAATGAAGCTGGAGAAAGATTGATAGAATTCTGCAAGACCAATGATCTATTCATCTTAAACATCTTCTTCCAGCAACACAAGCAGTGACTGTACATATGGATTGACCCGATGGATTGAACAAAAATCAAATTGACTACATCTGTGAAAGTCAATGATGAAAAAGCTCTATAACATCAACTAAGACAAGCCCTGGAGCTGACTGTGGTACAGATCACCAACTACTAGTATGCAAACTCAAGCTAAAGTTGAAAAAGAGCAAGACACTCATGAATGTAGCAAAATATGACCTTGAGACAATACCACCAGAATTTAAAAACTGTCTGCAAAACCAATTTGCTGCTTTAGATACAAATGACAGAGCTCCAGAAGAGTTGTGGGATGACATCAAGAAGGTTGTATGGAAGAAAGTGAGAAATCTCTACAAAAGGTGAAAAAGCAAAAACGGACAAAATGGATGACTGAATGAACTCTGAAAATTGCCCAGAAATGCAGAAAAGCTAAAACCAGAGGTAAAAGAGAGGCAATCACAGAACTCAACAGATGTCTAATGTGCAGCAAGACAAGACATAATGATGCATGCAAGGAAATAGAAGCAGAAACTATTAGAGGAAGAACAAGACTGGCTTTCCTAAAATTACGTGAGTTAAAGAAAAAAATTCCAGCCTCGAATTGGAATATTACAAAATGCTCAAGGATACTGAAGTATGCTGAGAAGATCAAGTAAAGGTGGAACAAATATTCTAGTGGAGGAGTAGCCTAGTGTTTAGAGCACTGGTTTGAGACCCTAGAGATCAGGGATCAATTCCCACTAGAACTCTTTGTGGCCTTGGGCAAGTCACTTAACCCTCCATTGCCTCAAAAAAATCCAAGTTATCAATGTCCCTGTTTAATGTATATTACCAAGTTTAAGTTTCAATGTAAACAGCTTTGACTGAAATGATAAAGCGGTATAAAAAATCTGTTAAATAAATATACGGAGTCGTTATATGATAAAGATCAAGTGGACAAACAGCTGTTTCAACCTGTACCTTATGATCAGGAACCATTGGTTATGAAAGAAGAAGACAAAGCAGCATTGAAAGACTACAACCATACCTGGAACAAGGGCTACCTGAAGTGCAAGCAGGTTTCAGGAAAGGGCGAGGAACAAGAGACATCATCACAGATGTGAGATGGATCCTTGAAAAGACAAAAGGATATCTACATGTGTTTTACTGACTATAGCAAGGCTTTTGACTGTGTAAGCCATGAAAAACTCTGGGTCACATTAAGAAGAATGGGTGTTCCATAACACCTGATCATTCTCTTGCCCAATCTTTACATTGATCAAGAAGCAACGGTTAATGCGGAACAAGGAGAAACAGAATGGTTTAAAATCAGCAAAGGTGCACGACAAGACTTCATACGTTACACCTACCTATTTAATTTATATGCAGAACAAATTTACAAAGAAGCAGGACTGTATGAAGATAACCAGGGGTGGCCCAAGGGGGGTGCAGGTCCATGTGTGGAGATTAATTGGGGGGCCTCATTTGCATAAGGAGTATCTTTTGCATAAATATTTGCATAATATTAACATGAACGTTTAGTAAACATGCCTCTTAATGAGTGTCTGGATAAAGAAAGACTAACAGATTTCTACAGTACTATATTGCAGTGACAACCGCCAGGCCCATTAGGAAGTACTATAAACACTGACCATTTAGAACCCATAGCAAATCCACCCTATCATAACAACACTACCATGACTCACAAAGCACCAAACCCTACCTATCAAAAGGCAATATTAAACCAATACATCTTAGAGAATACCAATACATCTCACTGGGGGAAAGAGAACAAGTGGGACTGTCAAACAGAAATTACATGAACAGCATATCTCAGCTCAGTTACACAGAACATAGACCATCACCACACAAAGAACAAGGGATAACAATTTAGAAATAGGAAGATAATAATTAAACTGGGAGCCCCAAAAGCCAAGCATGAAATGTACAACACTGGAGAAATAAAACTATAAAGTAATTTCCTCTTACACTAAACAAAAACGCAAAGATGTTAACAATACACACTTACCAGACCAGACATATTCCAGTTAATAAATTCAAAATAAAAAATATTTTTCTACCTTCTGTTTGGGCATTTTATTTTTCAGTTGCAATTTCTCCAGTCACTTTCTTCTGGTTTCTTCGTGTCTTCTGCGAGTTATCCATTTGTCCTTTCTTCTCTTTTAGATGTTTTCCATTCTCTCTATATATCTACTTTAACATACTGATCGTTTCCCTTTTGCTCTTTCCCCTATTTCTTTCCTTATTCCTTTATCATCCATTCAAATTTTACACTTCCATTATCAATCTCCTCTTACTCTCCTAATACCCAGCCCATCGTAGACTTTTCTTCCACACAAAATATATTTTCCCCTCTCCATTCTCATTCCGCATCCCCATCCCCTTCTAGTCCTCCCCCCAAATCAGCTCCCTTATAGTTCTAGACCCACCCAGCATCCGCTCCCTTCTAGTCCCATTCTCCAATGCCCCCACATCAGCCCATTTCCAGTCCTATGCCCCACATCAGCCCATTTCCAGTCCTATTCTAGCCCATCACCCATTTGCAGTCCAAGCTTCCCTCATCAGCCCATTTCTAGTCCAGCTCCTCATCAGCCCATTTCCAGTCCTAGCCACACATATGTTTTTCCAGTTCTAATCCAGCCCCCATCAGCCAATTTCTACTTCAAGCTCCCCCATCAGCCAATTTCCAATCCTAGCCCCCTCGTCAGCCCACTTTCAGTCCTATTCCAGCCCCCATCAGCCCATGTCCAGTGTTAGCCCTCCCATCACAGTCCATTTCCAGTCCAAGTCCCCTTCAACCATAGCCCATTTCTAGTTCAAGTTCCCCCACCATCACAGCCCATTTCAAGTCCAAGTCCCCCAACCATAGCCCATTTCTAGTTCAAGTTCCCCCCACCATCACAGCCCATTTCCAGTCCAAGTCCCCCCCATAACAGCCCATTTCCAGTCCAAGTTCCCCCCACCATAGCCCATTTCCAGTCCAAGTCCCCACCAATCACAGCCAATTTGCAGTCCTAGCCCCCCCCATCACAGCCCATCCAGTCCTAGGCCCCCCAACCAGTCCTGCGGCTGTCTGAGGGGCTTCAGAGGGAGATGGGGAAGCCCAAGCGAGGCCCCGGCTCCCTCTGTACAATTGCCAGCGTGAAGATACTTTTCCAACATGCTGTTGGCTGTTTCTGTGAAGCCGCAATAGCTGGGAAAGGTTAAAGGGCATTGCCTTTAACCTTTCCCAGCAATCGTGGCTTTACAGAAACAGCCACCAGCGTGAAAGAAAAGGATCTTAATGCTAGTGGTTGTACAGAGGGAGCCAGGGTCTCGCGCGGGCTTCCCCGGCTCCCTCTGAAGCCGTCCGGTGTGCCATAATGGTACTCGCGTGGGGCCCCCTGAAGCACGGAGCCCTGTGTGAACAACATTATCGCACAATGGACGGGCCTGCCCTGAAGACAACCGAGGTGTGAATATTGGTGGAAAACTCATCAACAGCCATCGCTATGCTGATGATACCACATTACTGGCTGAAATCAAAGACAATATGAAACATTTGCTTCTCAAGATTAAGGAGCATAGTCTTAAAATAGGCCTGCACCTTCATGTAAAGAAGACCAAAATGCTGACAATTGGAAAAATCAATAAGTTCATTGTTGATGGAGAAGAAATTGAAATAGTGGACAACTTTAGCCTACTTGGATCAACTATTAATAAAGAAACAACAAGCAGTCAAGAAATCCGATAACCTATTGCTCTTGGCAGAATGGCTATGAAGGACCTGATCAAGATTCTCAAAAACAGAGATGTCTCTCTCCATACAAAGATTTGACTTGTTCAAGCCAGGGCATTTTCAATAATGTCATATGGATGCAAAAGTTGGACAGTGAAAAAGATAGGAAGAAAATTGATGCTTTTGAATTATGGTGCTGGCGACTTTCATACTTTGAACACATCTTGTGAAGAGAGAGATCATTAGAGAAAGACATCATGCTTGGCAAGGTAGAAAGTCAATGCAAGAGAAGAGGGCCAGCAATAAGATGGATCAATACAATAACAGCAGCTATGGGTGCCAATCTGTCAACAATGAGCCATCTGACTGAAGACCAACACAGTTTAGAACAACTATCCAGAGGATCGCCACAAGTCGACACCGACTCAACAACACTTAACAAAAACAACAAACAAATATTTGGCACGTTATCTATATTGAAACCAATATTCAGTGATATGGAGAGTGGCAACATTAACTTCACTGCTGCTGAATATAATTGAATATTTGACCAGACAAACATATCTGGCATCAAGGGTATCCACTATAAGATTCCCACCAGCCTGTATCCACTAAGGATTACATTAATGGTATTCTAATCCCTCCCCCTCCCTGTCAAATCCCCAGCTAATAAGAACACAACACCACTTCTGGATGAAAACAGTTGGTCACAGTTTAAATACTGGTAAACAAAAACACTATCCAAGCAAAAGGTAAAGTAAAATAAATCTTTTCGTACATATACCCCAAATACAGCCAGCCACTGGATGTGAAGGATCCCTCTGCCATATTATTAGCTAGGGAGTGCACCAGCCTAATGGCATGAGCAAAGAATTCAGTTGATTGCCTCCTCCCATCCTTGCCGTAATATTAGAAGAGGATTAACCACACCAGTCATTGAATCCCTGACTGGCAAATGCAATGCCACAATGGCCCCATTCAATCCCTGAGTGAGGAAAAAAATGGTTCAGGTTACCCTAACACTTCTCCACCTGCTATAGAGAACAGACATAACAGTGCACAAACCTCTTCATCAAAGGGAGTGAACAGCTGCAGATGCACTGCTCCCAGGATGAACCAGCCTTATCACTGATGTCAATTCCCCTCCCCTTTTCTTATAACATCACTGCCTGAACCAATCCAAAAATTCCAAACCCAAAGCCTATCTAAGCTTAGAGGATAACTAAACTGCCCCTTACCAACTGATCAAAATTTCCTCAAGCCTACCCCCCCCCCAAAGCCTCACTCACACTGCTACCATCCTCCCCCCCCCCTCAACAGCTGCAATTGTCTAGAAACCTCTCTGAAGATATGGGCCCCACCTAAACCCTTTCACTCTTGACCTCCAGGACTGAGCTCAGAGACCTTATCCAAATAACTTTCAGAGAGTCTCTACCAGTAACCATACTTTTCCAGTTTGCTTTAACTAGACAGCATTGAGATTCAGCGTTATCTGGATAATCAGAACATCTCAAATTCTAGGGGTATCATATTCAGCACTGGTGGTAGTGCTACTAAAGCAGCAAGTTGTCATCGCTGAAGATAGAACCTGGATATTCAGTGCTGGAGCCGCATCCAGGCTCTGGCATGGAATATCTGGACTGACTGAATTGCCGCAAAGCTAACCAGGCAGCAGCAACATTTAGCCACTGCCAGTTAGTTTCTGCAGCAACTGGTCAGTGAAAGTGTACTCTGCACCTCCCCTCACCGGTAACACACCAGGGCTCTTGGCTAACGGAAATCCACACACAAAGCAATGAGAAGGGAATCTGTAAAAATCAGTAAATAATACACAGCACACTTGTATTATAAAAACAACCAAAGCTTTGGGAGAGCAAACTAAGCTACTGCCTTTGTTTACTCTGCCATCATAGCTTTAGGCCACTTTATTTATAGGTAAATATTTGATTATACAGCATAATTCTCACTTTATTGTTCTACGTCTAACATCACGTATCCATACCATCATAGTTCAGTTCTCGTTAGCATAGGTCATCATGAGGAGACATACACATTCCCAGACATAACTATGTAGGCATTAATTCTAATTAATTCTAATACTGACAGTTTGATGTCTCTAACCCGAGACTGAGAGACTGGGAGACAACTTGCCCTTTACTTATATAAACATAGACTAGTGTTTATATTACTAGGAACCTTTCACCTAATTACCCTAGCAGAGTCTTTCAAGGATGTTACTGAGTAAAAAGCTCTGAATGGTATTAACTCTTTCTTAGGGCTATTACTATATTGTTGAGTACCCTGGCCGTATACACAGCCCTGTACAGACTAGCTTACTTTCAGTCAGGGTTTCCTTTCACTTCATATTGCTAACTGGACAGTGGTACAATATCACCATTGCCCAAGTAGCAGTTGGTGCTGTCCCAGAATGCCCCGATGCTAACTGATTAGTACTGGAGCATGTAGCAGCAGCACCCACAGCGGCACTAACCATTTTAATGTAGAGCGGCATTTACACAGTTTGTAGGTTTGCAAATTGTGTAAATAACTTTGAATATCCCTCTACCTCTTTTATGGCAGTTACATTTTATCTCGTCAATAAGTTGGCTGAATAAAATGTAACAATCGGTGGGGTAGGATTTTCAAAAGTAGAAATTTGTCTGGTTATATCATGAAGAAAAAGGCCTGGCCATCTACTTCTCGTCACACATATCTTGCCAAAAATACTCAGGAGCTACTGGGTCACCAGGAGTCAGCATTGACTTGACGGCATTTACAAAAAAATAATGAAATTACATGGACAAAACGACTTGTATTGACAAACTTTATAAAAAAAGAAAATATGCAGATGAGACAATAGGTTTATTTTATGAAAAATCCGTAAATTTCTAAGAAATTCAGTGGATGTTTTTTTCACATTAGTAGATTCACTTTTCAATTTTTCTGGGATACACTGAGTGATATTCAATGGATTTATTTGCTGGTCTAACCATTAGAAGTACCCAGGGCTTTTTTTGAGGGGGGATTTGGTGGTACTGAACACCGGCACTTTTTTCATTGCCTGCTAAAATGTATCCATGTTTTAATGAAAGAACCTTGCATATGAATACCAACACCTTTTTAGCAAGGAAAAATGTACTGAAAGTATGGGCTGAGAACCATGGCAACCAGATTCAAATCTCACTGCTGCTCCTTTTGATTTCCGACATGTCACTTAATACCCTATTACCACAGGTATAAATTTGGGGGCCCTTTTATTGAAGTGTGCTATGCAACTAATGTGATTTGGCCTGCATTAACTTCATGCTCAGGCCCACAGTAACAGTTGCCTTGGGGGTTTGACAGTTAACGCATGCTGATTTTCACACTAACTGCCAATCATGCATTTGTGGAGAGAAGATTGCAGTTAGCATAGGGATATATATCGTGTGCCGTCAATCTTGCCATTAGCATGGGTTCACCTAATGCCATCTCAATAGATTGAGGTAAGCACAACCATGGTAAGAGCACTATGCGTTACGGTGCACATCCACACATTAACTGTTGGGAACATGCTGGTCACACCCCTGACAGTTACCTTGGAAGCTTTGCACTTAATGCATATTAGTTTTTGTGCTAAGCGTGTGTTGACTGCAAAAATCTAATGTACTTTAGTAAAAGGGTCCCTTTGATTTCACTGGTCAACTTTGAAATCGTTACTGACTTTAAAAGGCCCTAATCTGTAGCATCTTGGTGAGCTGAACATGAATATAACATTAAAAAACATTTATTGGCTCTCGTTTTGAAGATATTGCATGTAATTCATTTTTGACATTTCACTGTGTAAATTTATCCAGTAGGACATCAGCAACATCCCAAATAAGCCTTGAATGATGTAATATTGCATCACGTTGCATAATACCAGCATGCACACATCATCCAGAGTTGATTGCATCATTTTCTGATGCAATGCAATACTACTGCCAGATGGCTGCTGAAGCCATCTGACGTCAGCAGTGTACTATACGCAGTCGGAAAGGAAAGGAATCTGGTATTCTGTTCTGATATTGAAAGCCTCATGAATGCCTTAAAAATCACTCATAACCCACAAGACTGGAGACTATTTATAGACTCTTCAAAACTGAGTCTGAAGGCTGTGCTTTTGAACAATGGAAACCGTCTTCCATCTATTCCAGTAGCACATGCTGTCCATATGAAAGAGACATACAATAACTTAAAGCATGTACTGACTTCTATTAACTATAACAAGTACAGCTGGCACCTCTGTGGTGACTTGAAGGTAGTTGCCCTTTTAATGGGACTGCAGCAGAGATATATAAAATACATGTGTTTCTTATGTGAGTGGGATAGTCGAGCAAGGGATTGGCACTACTTGTGGAAGGAATAGAATTGCAGACAGAATGTAACAGTTGGAGAAAATACTATCCAGCACCCGGCTCTGGTTGAGGCTCACAAAATCCTGCTACCACCTCTTCACATCAAACTAGGTTTGATGAAATACTTTGTGAAAGCCATGGACCGCACTTCGCCAGCTTTCCGATACCCGCATGAAAAATTCCCTCGACTCAGAGAAGCACAGATTAAAGAAGGAGTTTTTGTGGGTCCTCAGATTCGAGAGCTCTTCAAAGATGACCGGTTCAACAACTTGCTGCAGGGTGAGGCGAAACAAGCATGGAATGCTTTTCGCCTAGTGTCAAACTTTCTCGGGAATGTTAGGGCAGAAAACTACAAGGAACTAGTAGAAGACATGCTGATGCAGTATCAGAAACTTGGCTGCAATATGTCTCTAAAGATCCATTTCCTTGATTCCCATCTCGATTTCTTTCCTGACAACTGTGATATGGTTAGTGATGAACAGGGCGAATGTTTTCACCAGGATATCGCAACGATGGAGCAAAGATACCAGGGAAAATGATCCACTACAATGCTGGCTGACTACTGCTGGACACTCCCTAAAGAAGCTCCCGAACAGCTGTACAGACAGTTTTAAATTCTTTATTTTCGTTTTATAACTACAAAGGAAAAGGAAGACATACAGCTGAAAGACAGATAATACATACACCAAAGTAAACCCCTGCCACCCCCCTCCCCCCTGCTTCTTCTCTAGAAAACTAATCATTCCCGAAGCGGGCGTGTACTTACATTATTGTGTTACAAAACCTAACGGTGATCTGAAACATGATGAGTGCACATTATACAGGCATGTTGGAGCAATGAGCAGATTGTACATAATCATTAAGCATCTGCCATTTAGACAAGCGAGAGTGAGTTTGAGCATGGGGGATAGCTCTCCGAGGTATCTGCTCATATTTACTATATAGGCAGACAAGGTTCCACCATTCATTGACAGTAAGTCGAGAGCTATCCTTCCAATTCCTCGTGATTAAGCATATAGCTATACCCAGCATGAAATCAAGGAGAAAGCGACCCTTCTTAGGAAGAGAGGGGACCTCTGCCACAGAGCGGAGTCCCACGATCTTCCAAGAGAGAGGTTCGTGAAGGTGTAAGATAAATTGAATACAACCCCGAACCCGCCCCCAATAAACCTGTAGTTGAGGACATTCATAAATAACATGAGCGAAGGTTCCCACAGCAGTATGGCAAGACCAACACTGGTCCCCAGCAGTTGTGTTCCATTTGGCTATTTTTCTGGGGTATAAAAGCATCTGTGTGCAAATAGCAGCCTGATCTGAAATATGTTGGGAGTGAATCTTTGCAGTGTCCACCTGAGGAACTAACAGTTTTGATATTAGAAAGAAGTCTATGCGAGACTGGGATTTGTGAGGGGAAGAGAAGAAGGTGAAGTCAAGCTCATTGGGGTGTGGTAACCTCCATAGATCAACTAAAGCAAGATCTTTGATCAGGGAGGTAGGCGTGGTGTGACTCTTGGGGGGACCACTTGTCCTAGGCGGCTGTTTGTCAATCAGGGGATCAAGGACTAGATTGAAATCCCCCCCAATTATCAATGAAGTATTAGTAGAGGCCTGCGCAACCTGAGCAATGGTAGCAAAAAAGGGAGGGTCATCCACATTAGGAGCGTAAAGGCATATACATGTAACTTCAAGGCTACCTATCTTGAGGTGAACTCTGGACCATCTACCTTCTGTATCTGAGCTAGTCGCAATAATAGTAGCATGCAAAGATTTCCTAACCAGTATGGCAACCCCACATTTCTTAGAAACGGCTGGGGAATAGGCGGCCACCAGGTAAGGTTTAATATTGAGTTTAAGAGTTTCCTTCGAATTTAAATGCGTTTCTTGGAGAAAAATCAGATCCGCAGCTTCCTTACTTAGGTAGCTTAGGATTTTCTTCCGTTTTATCGGATTATTGATTCCTTTTACGTTCAATGAGAAAATCTTACATGGTGCCATCAATCGGTAATAGTGTTCACACAAGACTTTTTTGGCCACTGAACGATTATGAAACTAAATAACTAATTTTATCGTTCTATTATAACTTCTGAGAGATCAAAACACACTCTTCTGACTGGCAGAGAAGGTTTCAGTAAAAAATAACACCTTATACTGCCGGGTTCTCAGCCCAGAGCTTTAGAATGGTGTTTCTTAACATCAATAACCCTCTGTCAGTTGGTGTGCTGATTAAAAATCCTTGAAGACAATTTTTAGCTGTTTAAATGGTAACTTTCTGCATAAGAACATCTCAAAACCACCGGGGAGACCCATTGTGTCAACTCGAGGAAGTGTACTAGAACCTCTGTCCATTTTTTTGGACTCGTTCATGAGACCTTTATTAAGTACAATACCTTCCTTCTTGAGAGACACTACCCATTTTCTGTCGTTCTTCAAGAATATGCACAGTTGTCAGTTCAACAGAAGTACAGCTAGTAACACTAGATGTAGTCTCCCTTTACACAAACATCCCGCAAGCAGGAGCACTTACAGTGGTGGATAGAGTTTTAAACCAACGGTCTGATATGACCGAACAGCTGAAGGATTCCTTCTTAAATTGGCAGAATTAACCATTTCCCATAATTATTTTGAATTTGGGGAGACATTATATCAACAGACAACTGGCGGGCTATGGGTGCTACATGTGCCCCTTCCATAGCCAATTTTTATATGGGATTTTTTTGAGGAACGTTGGCTCGAAAATTCACAATACTCTCCACATATTCTTCTATGGAAGCGTTTCATAGATGATATCTTTTTGTTGTGGCAAGGTTCCGTGACTCTACTCACTGAATTCGTAGGTTGGTTAAATTCCTCGGGAGGGCTTCTATACGTTTTACTTACCAACATCATGCTGAAACTCTCACTTATCTGGACGTCAAGATAAACTCGTGCCATGGGATACTGGAACAACAACGGTTTTAAGAAACCGACGGATCGAGTTACTTATTTACAATACAATAGTATGCATCCTCCAAAAACTAAAGGCTGGGCTTCCCTTTTCCCAGTTCTTACGTTTCCGACGTAATTGTTCTGATAGAGAAGACTATAAATGTAAAGCAACGAAACTACAAAAAGAATTCATTCAACGGGTTATCCCAAAAAAGTAGTACGTCAGGCATACATTCGAGCTCTATACAACCATAGGTCTACTCTATTAGGAACTAGTGATACAGTGAAACCATTGGCATTAAACACTCCGGTCAATTTAATTACTAAGTACTCCCCCCTGAGTGGAGCACTACAAAAAATTTTACTTAACATATAATATAATAACTACAATTCCCGGATTGGAGAACAATCGGATTCGCTGTGTTTGGCAACGAGCACCAAATCTGAAGGACCTGTTGAGCCCAGCTAGAATACCAATTGGTATTCATGAAACTCAGATATCTCCTATAGTGGGACATAAGCAGTGTGGTAATTGTGATGTCTGTGCTAACACACTTAGCTTGGACACATTTATATATAATGGAATTACATTAACCTTAAAGGACAATACTACCTGTGAGTCAAAGGAGTAGTCTATGCGATATTATGTCCATGTGGGCTTTGTTACATAGGACAGACAACGCGCATGTTCCGAATACGAATGCGGGAACATCGCAGTCGCCTTCGGTGCCAAAGCCGACAGGCACCAATAGTAGAACATTGTTTACAAAAGCAGCATGATTTTGAACAGCTACGATGTCTTTGCTTAGCCCAAGTTCAAAGAGGTGGTCGGGGGTAAAACACTAGCCCAGACTCTTCATCTGAGAGAACAACGATTGATTTTTTAAGTTTAACACTCTAGCCCCAGCAGGGCTTAATAATCAGATAGAATGGCTGGCTTGTACATAAAAAAAAAAAAGTTTTTCTAATAGACATCATTGCTAACGCGAATTTTAGCTTTAAAGAAGAGCTTCAATTTGATTCGTGCATCCAACTATAAAAGGAACTAGAGACACCAGATACGCATGCGCGGCGTTTTTCTACCAGCTGACAGATATTTTCACGATTATAGCAGGAGAAGCGAGAACGCGGGCAGCATTTCTGGTATTCTAATTTTCTAATTTTTAGAAGAGTATGAATGAATTTGGATTTGTGATAACAAAATGAGAGAGAGATGCGAGTTTTATTGTTGCTTTTTCTAGTTATTTTAGGTCCCCTGACGAAAAAATGTGAAACGTCAGTCGGTACCGGGGTTGAACGTTGGGACACAGAAAATTGAAGAAGACCTTAAGCTGTCATAGTAGAAGCTGAGTATTATACCATTTTCAATGTTGAATTGCTTGGGATACAGAAAATTGAAGAAGATCTTAAGCTGTTATTACGTAGAAGCTGAATATTATACCATTTTCAATGTTGAATTGCTCTCAGGCTACAATATGAAGAAAGTTACCTTTTAAAACAGCTAAAATTGTCTTCAAGGATTTTTAATCAGCACACCAACTGACAGAGGGTTATTGATGTTAAGAAACACCATTCTAAAGCTCTGGGCTGAGAACCCGGCAGTATAAGGTGTTATTTTTTACTGAAACCTTCTCTGCCAGTCAGAAGAGTGTGTTTTGATCTCTCAGAAGTTATAATAGAACGATAAAATTAGTTATTTAATCAATCGGTAATAGACATGTTAGGTAAGGGCGCTTGAAAACATACAACATAATCAGAATCTGTGCAACAATGACATAATCACCGAGTATGCTGGCTAATACACCCCATATTGAAAAGTATGTACCAAAGTATCTTAGAGAAGAAGCAAAACCCCCAAAGAATATGGCGACCAGATGTCTGCAGGAGGAGGCCCTAGAGAGGAAAAGAAAGACATGAAAAAAAAAGAAAAGAAACACCAGAGTCCATAATTAACACTGTCTCTGATACTCATCGAGGCTACTGTGGGTAGATGGAGTCGGGTCACAGATATCATCAAAAGTAAGGCAAACAGACTGCCCTCGCCAGACTCTTTGCTGGGCTGCGGCAGATCCAATATGGCAGGTACAGCGGATATGAGAATACTTGCAGGAATATTCTGGAAGTCAGCGCATCAGGTCGGCTTCTTTGGAATCCAAAAACTCCGCTAGTAGATCAGGGTCCTCAAATGTTCTTGTCTGATTGTGAAGCGTGACTCGGAGCTTGGCCGGGTACATCAGGCCATAGCGTGCTTGTAGTTGTTGAAGCCTCGGCCGGAATTCCAGAAAGCGCTTTCGGCGGTCGACCGTGGGTTTAGCCAAGTCGGGATAGAAGGAGATCTTGTGGCTCTCAAACTCCATATGGCCCTTTGCCCGAGAGGCACTTAGAATTTGCTCCACGTGTTGATATCTCAAAAGTCGAAAATGATAGGCCGCGGGGTCTTCCTGTTGAGCGTTATGCTTGTGGGTACACGATGAGCGCGATCGATCTCCAAATCTTTGGTAAAGGTGATTTGGAGCAGGGAAGGGAGGATTTTGCATAAAAACTCTTTCATGTCTCCCGATTCCGCTCCCTCCGGTATGCCCACGAGTCGTATGTTGTTGCGACGCGCTCTATTATTGCCATCTTCCACTTCTTTCTGCAAGGCCCGCACCTGACGTTCAACTTTGTCGAGTTTGGACAACCGGGCCGCATGGGAGTCCAATATGCTCTCCATTCTGTCCTGACGCGAAGAAAGCCCTTCTAGCTTGCTTTGCAGCACACCAAGATCTTCCCGCAGCGCTCGGAGTGCTTCACCGTTTGACTGCACGAGGTTTTTAACCCCTCTAATCTCTGCGAGGATTTCCTGCTGCATTTCGGGGCCCTCGCGCAAGGCCAGCCCCTTCTGCGGGGACGGGGGTTCAGTTTTGGAACGTTTGCCGTGAGAAGTCGCTGGAGATCCAAATTCCAGGCGCGTGGGTTTGGTCCCCGCCATCTCACCAATGTGCCCCGGCAAGATCAGAGTAGAAGTTCCAAGTAGGTACGGTGTTAATTCAGGATTCTGAGTAGGCCTCTCGGGAGCCTCAGCGTTATGCGACCATCCCGCTGGACATCAGGCTCCGCCCCTCACAGCTGTACAGACAGGCGAAAAAATCTAAGAAGTAGTCTATGACTTGGTTTTTTACAGGTATTAACTGAAGGCCTATTATATTTACTATTGACATGCACTCCGTGATGTAAACATTAATTCTTCTAGATTACAAAAAAACTAGAGCCAATTTTGCAATTTCACTGTCATATTCGTGTTCAACATATAAAAATTGATAAGAAATGACTATTTTTATTTCAGTAACATGACTTTTGTAAAAATTTGTTGACCGGTGTTTTTAGCCCTCTAGAGAAAGGAAAATACCACTGTAACTCGCCTTGAGTTACCACTGAAAAATATGTGAGCTAAATCCCAAATTCCCCTTCTCTTGAAAGAGGCAGTTTTGGTATAACTTTGAATTTGTCACATATCCTTAGTTGAGGTAAAAAATGGCCATCATTTAGATTACTTTAAACCAGGACACAGCAATGAATTATACAATTATATACCAGATTTGACTTTGAAATGCCTATTTTATGAGTCATTTATTTGTAGGGTAAGAGCTTGTCCACTTACAAACCCTTCTTGGTTTGATGTTTATCTTAATATGTATCTAGTTTATATTATTTTTCAATTGGTTCAGAGGGGAATGTTTTCAGATTTGCACTTTTATTTGAGGCATTTGAAAATATAAACTATTATCAGATTGCTCACATATGTGAAGTTTTGTAACCCTGGTAACCCGGAGGCCCTCCTCGCCTCTTTTAGCCAACCTTCCCTCCTGACACCTACATTCCCCATTTTCATCCCACAAAACAACCTGGAGACTATATCATGGTACAACTCTGGTCGCAGCTTTATTTAACACATGTAATAATAATAAGCGGCCCAACATGGGCCAACATAGGCGGAGCATTCTCCTCCCCCAAACCCCGCTGCCTGCCTCGCCATGCTAGTAGCAAAGGCCGGCCCCCACACCCCTAAACCGGGCCAAGACCCCCAACTGGGATGTCTCGCCCCACCCTGGGGAGCCCTTCGCTCCCCCACTGCTTCTAAATCAGCTAAAGCCCCGCCGCCTCGGCGAGCGCGGGCTCTCTACCCCGCCACAGGCGCGAGGTAGTTTACCTATCCTTGCACCGCCCCACCCCCACAAAGCTGCGACCAGCCCATATCTCCAGTGCCTCCTGCCAATCATTTAATAACAGATCCTGACCTACCGGTGACAAGTGCACCCCATCCGCACGGTACAGCCCTGCATACCTCGGGTCCGCCCAAGGGTGCTGCACCTGCCATCCCCCCACTTGCTGCAACCAACGCCCAATCTGTCAGCTGACTTTCACCAGGCCTCACGACCACCGCCGCTGAGACTGACAGGCCGGCTGTGGAATAATGTCTGACCATATAATCGCAACACCTGGCCAGTCCTCCTGCAGCACTTTAATGTCCCGCTGCACTGCTCGAATGAGCTGTCTACAAGTCCAATTGGATAGGTCGTTACGACCTAAAGGTAGCAACACCCCCACTGGTCACTGCTGCCGGTCCGCCTGCCGCCGTACCCAAGGAAAAAGCTGCCACCAACGCATGCCGCGCTCCCCCATCCACAGCAACCAAATGTTGCGGGTTGCCAGGCCCAGATGCAGTCCCAGCAGGTGCAGCACAGCTCTCCTCTCCGCCCAATACACAAAGGAGTGCCAGATCATCCACCACTCGCCTGCTGGGCCCGCGCCCGCTCCTCAGATCCAGGGGTCTGGACCCGGTTGCCACCCTAAAACATGAAACATAGCATTAATAACCCCTCCACACACACACACACACACCCACAGACGCCTTCACACTTGGTCCAGGTGGACATAACCCTCATACGCTCCAGACCGCCATTTACCAATCCTTTGAATCACCTCACCCTCCAGCCCCGCTGCCGCTGCGCTGGTCGCCGCCCCAATCCTGAAGGAATGAGATGCATATTGCCACTCCGCACAGCCCAACCACCCTAGAGCCAAGCGCATCACCACCGTAAATTGAAACTGCGTGACAGGTTTCCCGTCTGCATGACGAAACAGGTAAACCACCATCTCAGGCTGCCGACGCACGTACGCCAACAAATTGCGCAGCGGGCATGAACAGAGCCCCGGAATCGCCTTCAACAACACCTCTCTGCCTACTTCTTGCTGATCCGTCTTCGAGGGCGTCAGATGAATCCGCACCAATGTCTCCTGCAGGTCCATGTGCTGAACCTCTAACCCACCCCAGGCCCCCCACCTGCTGGACTTAGGGACCAACTCGCTAACGCCCCGAAAAAAGCAGTAACAAATAACGCGCGAAACAACACTGTCTCATAATTAGATGCTGCCACCTCCGGCAATACACCCCAGATATGCGACAGCAATTCATGAGATAATGGGTGACACCAATCCCGGCCAGGAGGCCATTCTTTCGCCCACCACGCCAAAACCGCTTCACCAAAAACGATGTGCTAGGACTGCCCCAGCCCGCCGCTTTGCTGAAAAAAGAGAAACCCGTCAACGCCGACCGCACTGACGATCTAGACCAACCACGCCCCTTTGCCCAAACTATGAATGAACCCACCAATTGGTCATCACAGCTTCCACCCCTCCAGCCGCACCCCCATAAAAAATCCCGCACTTTGGCATAACCGCTCCCATACGCTGCCCACGTACCTGGAGCCACTGAGGACCACAGCAATTCTGTCACTTCTGAGTCCCAATCCGCCAAAGGTGCTCCGGCACCGATGCCGATGACTCGTCTGCCCCCGGGACCAAGGCTCGAAACTGCGCCCACTGAAAATGGGACAAAGCATCAGCTATGGCATTTTGCACGCCCGGCACATGCTGCGCCTGAGCTGTGACATTGAGACGCAGACACGCTAGCACAAACAACCTCATTAGCGCCGCCACTCTCTGACATTTTGGCGATTGTCTATTGATCACTTGCACCACCACCGCGTTATCGCACCAGAACACGACCCTCTTATCCTGCAACCTCTCCGGCCACACCCACAATGCTACTACTATCGGGAACAACTCCAGGAACGTCACATTACGAGTCAACCCATACTCTGTCCAAGACGCTGGCCAGGCCGCATCGCACCATGGACCCCGACAATACAACCCAAGCCCGGAGCTGCCCGCCGCGTCAGAGAATAACTGCAGGTCCACATTCGACAACTCAGATGCCTGCACCAGCACGCAGCCATTAAAATCCGCTAGAAAAGACTCCCATACCCGCATATCCTCTCAAATACCTGATGTCACTCGGATGACAGCGTCACACGCCCACTATGGCCAGGGACAGCCTCCGCGCAAATGGCCTCCCCATGGCAATGACTTGACATGCAAAATTCAAGTGACCAACCAGAGCCTGCAGATCTTTCAGTGTCACCTTAGAGGCCGACCCCACCGCAGCCACCAATGCCCTCAACCGCTCCACTTTATCCATCAGCAAGTGGACCACTAAATCCGCCGAATCTATTTTGATCCCCAGAAAAGAAAGGCATGTCACCGGCCCTAGAATTTTTTCTGCCGCCAACGGAATCCCGAATTCAGCAGCCATCTCCTGGAATAACCCCAACAACGAGGCACATACTGCGGTCTCCGGTGGACCCACAAACAAAAAAATCGTCCAGATAGTGTACCGTAGACTTGCACCCCGACCGCTGTACGAGCACCCAGTGCAGGAATGAGCTAAAGGCCTCAAAATAAGAACAGGAGATCGCACAACCCATCGACAAACACTTATCATAATAAAACTGGGCGTCAAACTGAAATCCCAGCAACGGAAATGCCGACGGGTGCACCAGTAGCAGCCTAAACGCCAATTTGATGTCCACCTTTGCCATCAGCGCACCCTTTTCACAACTGCGCACCAGCTCCAGTGCCTCATCGAACAACGCATACCGCACTGAGCATAAATCCCGCGGAATGTGGTCATTCACAGAGTCCCCCGGTGGGAAGGACAACTTGTGGATCAGTCGATAACGCCCGTGCTCCTTTTTCGGGATGACCCCCTGCGGTGAGATCATGAAAGGCAAAAAGGGAGGGTGGCGGAATGGACCAGCCACTCTGCCCAAAGCACATTCTGCCGTGATCTTTTTGCGGGCCACCTATGCCAAAAGGCGCACTGAACTAGCATTGCTGGCTACCACGTCTGAAACCTCCCCTTGAAACGGGATCCTAAATCCCTCCGAGAAGCCCAACCATAACATCCTCCCCTCCTTGCTGCGCCTACTCCCTTTGTAGTGCTCCAACCATGGCCGTAATGCCTGGATTTTGATGGAGGTAGGCGCCAACCCCCCCTTTACTTACCCCCGACTGCCACCCCGGCCACTGCTTTCCAACTACACTTCATCGCTGAGTGACCTGCTCCACAGAGTGAGCAAGCGTGCCAGAACTTACAGTCCGGGAAGGGGCAGGAAGATTTATTAAAGCGCCAGCATAAGTCCCCCACCGGCCCACCTTTGGGCGACCATGGTGTTGCACTCGGCGCCCGAAAAGACCGAAAGCTTGCCACCAAAGCCTGGCCCACTGCCCTAGCTGGCCCCCCCCACGCCGCCCGCACTTCCTCTCCTGGCAGACATCTGCATCAGCCATAGGTTAATATCCTTCATCCCCCAAGACAACTGCCTATTTTCCTCCATCATATTACGAAATTCTTCATCATAATTGAGCCAAGCCCAGCCTTCGTGCACCTGCGACGCTGCCAGGATAGCATCCGCATAAGCCAATAACTCCCCGTACTGACTCGGGTCAGCATGTCCACAAACACTCACCAGACGCAAAAAGGCTCGCGTCCAATTCAAGGTATTGCGGGAAACCTTCCGCACTCTCCCCGCCTTCTCGTCATCCTTGCACTTCTTTCTACTCTCTCCCGAGTGCTTCCTCCCCTCCAAGAGCCGGAAAACATCAATGTATCTCCATTTCAGTATCCGTCGCCTCAATTTGCACGGCACCCCCTCCCACAATTCCGTGCAACGCACCTACGAGGATGCTGATCCATCTCCCGTCCGCTTCCCCACCACTGAGCCATCCGAAGAACTCGCCAAGGACGACGAGGACAATGACGATGAACTCCGCCTACAGCGCCGCCTGTGCTTCCTCTTCGCTTTGATCTTGTGCCCTCCCGGAGCCGTCTCCCCCCTGCTACCATCTCGCCCCCACCGTCCCCCGTATTCCCCCCACACTCACCATCCACGACACGCCCACCAGGCTCCGGCGCAACTATGGCCGGACTGGCCTGCTCCGTACTCTGGGCCATCGCCTGACTGCTGCCCGCTCCCCTGGCTGCTGCAACACTGCTCGCCGGCACCTGCAGAGAGAGAGAAGCACCCACATCAGGAGAACCCATCCCGTACTGCCCCACCCCCCAGCCTAGCCCTCCCCCTTGCGGCCATGCAGAAGTACCTAGACCTCCTGCCACCCAACTGGCCTCCCCCATGTAGGCTGCACCCCCCTGCCAGTGAACCCCACCCCGCCCCATTCCCCCCAGCCATACCCCCAGGGCCCCATACCCATGGGCTGACCCACCACTTGGGACCAATTCAGCAACACTTGCCCTCCCTGATACCCCGGGGCAAAATTACCTGCCCCGACTGGACTAATGGGGACCTCCATCCTGTACTCCATCTCCCCCCTGGCCAACCAGAGAGCAGGAAACCACATCGAACTAGGCACACAGTCAGAGAACGTGATGAAATACCAAGGACACGAACATATGTCAATGAAACTCTATTAATGATACAGCCACAAATTTGCCAACCCGACACAGGCCATGTTTCGTGAATACTTCTTCAGGGGTAAAGGCAAACAATATTCCTCAAATGCTCTTCACTATTAACGGCAGTCTCATTGGTATACCTCGTGCTAATTGAATTATCTAAAGGTACCGCTGTTCAAAAAGGGTTCCAAAATTGAAAAAGGGGCTTCTATAGAATAGCGAGAAGAGCAGATCCCGTGAAAAATCAGCTGTTCAATGAAAGCTGATTTTTCACGGGGTCTGCTGGTCTAGCTATTCTGTAGCAGCCCCTTTTTCAATTTTGGAATCCTTTTTGAACAGCGGTACCTTTAGATAATTCAATTAGCACGAGGTATACCAGTGAGACTGACGTTAATAGTGAAGAGCATTTGAGGTATATATGATAAGGAAAGGAATGGAAAATAAAACAAAAGATATTATAATACCTCTATATCGTTCCATTGTGAGACCGCACCTTGAATATTGTGTGCAATTCTGGTCGCCGTGTCTTAAAAAGGATATAGCGATTTTAGAAAAGGTTCAGAGAAGAGCCACCAAAATGGTAAAGGGGATGGAAGGATACTCCTATGAAGAAAGGCTAAAAAGGTTGGGTCTCTTTAACCTGGAAAAGAGACGGCTGAGGGGAGATATGATAGAAGTCTATAAATTAATGAACGGAGTGGAACGGGTAAACGTAGATCGATTGTTTACCTTATCAGAATATAGAAAGACTAGGGGACATGCAATGAAGCTACAGGGTAAACTATTTAAGACTAATAAAAGAAAATATTTTTTCACTCAACGTGTAATCAAACTCTGGAATTTGTTACCGGAGGATGTAGTAAAGGCTGTTAGTGTAGCTGGGTTTAAAAAAGGTTTGGACAAGTTCCTGGAGGAAAGGTCCATAAACCATTATTAAGAAGGGACCCAGGATATAAATGCTTGAACCAATACAAGCACTGCGGAACCTGTGTCCCTTGGGGAAACTGCTAGGTACGTATGACCTAGATTGGCCACTGTTGGAAACAGAATACTGGGCTTGATGGACCTTGGTCTGACCCATTATGGCATCTTATGTTCTTATGTTCTTATGAGGTATATTGTTTGCCTTTACCCCTGAAGAAGTATTCACGAAACACGGCCTGTATCGGGTTGGCAAATTTGTGCCTGTATCATTAATAAAGTTTCATTGACATATGTTCGTGTCCTTGGTATTTCATCATGTTCTCTGACTGTGTGTTCCATCTCTCCCCTTCCATCTACCTGTGCCGGCACACCTGCACCGTCCACCCTGCTCCCATCCCCCTCCCCTGCAGACCCTAGCCCCCCTTGCCCAAGTCCCACAACCTCTGCACTCGCACCCCCAGCCAACCCCAAACCAGAAACCCCCCCCGTCTGCTGCCCCCTGACCCCTTCTTCTCCCCCTCCCCCTTCCCAGCAACCTAGCCGCTCCACTGGCCAACCGAGCAGACTGTCCACCAGCCCCAGCCCCCTTGGACACACCGCCCCCCTGAGACCTGCCTCCTTTCCCCCCAGCATGGGCACCATGGTCCCTACCCCACTGCTGCCGTCCCGGTCCCTTTGGAGAGCGTGCCATGCCCCCAAGCTGCGTGCCCCCCAGCAATCCCACGGAGCTATCTTTAAAAGACCACCTTCCCGCTCCTTTTTCTTCTGACTTTAGGGTTTTTTTTTTTTTTTAATTTATTAGCAGCGCTCCCAGGCCAAGACTAGCCCTACCCCCTTTCTTTGCTAAATGCCCGGCAGCTGCTCACACCCCCATTCCCCCCCCCCCACTCGCCTACACTCACCCGGTCGCCGCGGAGCCCCCCACGCACACTCTCACCGCCACCGCAGTCCCGGCGTCGCGCTGGCCTTCCCCGCCACAATCACTGGGCCTGAGCTAGCAATCAACGCTGACGACCCTGCCGAGGAGCCATGCCGAAAGGACTGGCCATGCGGCTCCTTGGCACACCAGTCCCCGCCCATCAGCGCCACAGCCAATGAGATCACTCCCCTACCACCGTGGAGCGATCCCATCGCCACCGCTCCACACTTCCACCCACCACCCCCCCCCCCCCCCGCACCCCTGTCATGTGCAGGAGGCCGAGGCCGAGGCCGGCCCCGGGCCCAGGTTACTGGTGGCCACGGGACCCAGCCTGTGGCCTCGTGCATATTGCATATGCACCGCTATTCACAAAAGTGAGTTATTGTTTTAATACAAAAATGTGTGTTATTAGGGTATAGGCCCGACTGGGAACAAAGAGGCAAATGGTAAAATAAAATGAATGCTTTTACATATTAAAGCATAATTGGTCTTCATAAATGGGAGGAAAAAGAAAAAGAAAACAGATATTCTAAAATAAACCTCTTAGATCTGAGCTGCTTCAGAGACTGTACAACTAAATTCATATCTGCACCATACACTGACATAGCTCAAAGGTTTTCTCTTCTCTAACTAAACCCATATTTTTCAAATTACCATACTGAATTTGGACTGAGATAAAACTGGAGTTCTGTTATATAACGTGCAGCCATTATACTTTTCTGAGCTAGTGATTAAGATGGGAATCTATACTTCCTATGCAAGCAAGTTTCCTTTTGATCTTCTATCCATTGTCCTGACACGTTTGTTCTCTGTGTAGGGACTGGAAGTAAAGCCAAAAAGAAATATGATAGCATCATCTCTCTCAGGTGACCTATTGATCATGCTGTTAGAGGTACACATAGTCAGTTAGGTTTTTAGGATTACCAAAATGAATATGCATGAGAGAGATCTGCATACAAATAGCCTCTAATATATGCAGATTTATCTTTTGTCTATTCATGGTGTCTGACCTGAATACCCAAATGGCTAGGTATGCCTCCAGGAGAGGGTTGAGATGAATTGTGTTAGAGTAATATTAACCGTGGATGGCATCACATTTTGAACTATTCTGCCTTTGGCCAGTGGGTGTCACAGTGCACCAGTCATTTGATGTAGATGGTCAAAAGAAAGAAGGTCATTATAACAATAAAGGCACGATAAAAACCAACTGCCAAAGTGAATTCCATCACCAAAATGAGTGTCACTACTGATGTTGATTCCATACTTTTCATTTCTCCCTGTTTGCTAAAACATTTGCTGCTAGTTGCTAGGCAACAGTGACAGCAATGGTGTGTAACAAGAGTCTTGACATTAACTGTTAGCATGTTTTCATTCCACAATTGTCTTTTTTTCTAATAGGAAGATAATAAAGTAAAATGGCTTTTTGTTTAATTGAGAAATTAAGTAAAGGGAAAACTGTAAGACTGTCATCTATAATTTCGACACACCTAAGAAAATTTCCACAATATATAAAAATCACCTAGGAATGTAGAATAAGAATTTTAAGATTTGAGTATTATGGCTCCACTACTAGTCATATTAAGAAATCTAAAAGAAGAACAAAATTAGATATGAATATAATACACCTAGATAAGAATTTTTCATCGACTCTGATTATTTGGCGCTTAGAGGGTAATGACAATAGGCAATTGTTTGCATAAAACAATGGCTTATTATTAAATTGACTAGACCAGGCATGTCTAACAGGTAGATCGCAATCTACCTGTAGATCGCGGAGGGGTCAGAGGTAGATCACCAGCCCCACTTGGCTCCATCTCTCCAGCAGCTCGCCCCGTCGCTAGGAGAGAGCTTGTGCCGGCAGGTCATCTGCCGAGGGCTTGCCACCGCTGCTGATCCTTTGCCTGCCTTTTCCCCTGACTGCGGGAATCTTGCCTGTGGGTGTATTAGGGCGCTTGTTGTTTTTGTGCCAATAGTTTGTGGGTACCCCAGGGGGCCGCCGCCCGCACTCCTCAATGAGACGCCACAGGCCCGGCGTCATACCTGGTCTCCTGCTTCTCAGAATCACCCATTCCTTCCCCCACCCCAACACCCCTTAGAAGTGTGTTATATACTGGGCGATATCCATTCACCTGGGCTTTACCTGAATTAGTATTAGTTGTGTCGCATGCTGGTCGTTGGTCGCATTATGGTTCGCTTTCATGAAACGTTT
The DNA here is from genome assembly GCA_033557465.1 of Ichthyophis bannanicus. NCBI lineage: Eukaryota > Metazoa > Chordata > Amphibia > Gymnophiona > Ichthyophiidae > Ichthyophis > Ichthyophis bannanicus. The sequence goes on along the minus strand of CM066033.1, from coordinate 1,177,871,167 downwards.
TTGGGCAGACACAACAAAGTGTCAAGAATTTGGTGATTTTGGCGGGCTTTTCCAATTTTGTTATAACTTGCCTATGCCTTGCTTTTGAATTGGTTCAAACCACTGTGACTTTTGCTTGCCTCTGCAATTTTATTTTGCCTAGCCTTTGCATTGATTCTACACTGCAATTTTATTTTGCCTTGCCTTTGCATTGATTCTACACTGTATGCAGAATTTATTAAATCGTGTGTGGTGGTATTTGAATTTGTTTGGCGGTATTTGATTTTATCTGGTTTGCTGGACAGGTGTTTGAGGTTTTTTTATGATTGTTTGGTGGTATTTGATTATTGCTGCCAGTATGATGAATTCTTATTTTTACTTTTAGAACTGCATGTGTGGTTTTGGCATCTCCAGTCCTTGTATTGCACATCATCCAGATGTCTTCAGTTCCTGTTGATCTTTAATACTTTGGGACAGTGACAGTTTTGGACCAGATTCAGCCAATGTTTATACCAACTTAGCAAATATGGCCATATTACATCCAGCCACCCCAGTATAATGAAGATGAGTGTTCCAAAGAAGAGCAAAACCTACCACTTTCATGATGAATGGGAAATGGACTACTTCTTCATCATGGTGAAAGACAAGTGTTGTTGTCTAATTTGTAACGTCCCAGTATCCTTGCCCAAAAAGGGTAATCTGGATCTTCATTATAAGGCTGAACTTCATTATAAGGCTCTGCATAGCAATAAGTTTGATGCTGATATTCCACCCAAAAATGAAATTTGTAAACTGAAGCTCAAAGAACTTAAATCAAAATTGGCTATTCAGCAACAGTTGATAGTGAAGCCAAGGTCACATTTGGTCAATGCAACCATAGCATCCTTCAAGGTCAGCAACCTGATCGCAAAGAAATGCAAACCTTTCACTGAAGGAGAATTTGTAAAAGATTGTTTTCTTGAAGCAGCTGAGAATCTTTTTGAAAGATTTAAAAATAAGAAAGAGATCATAGCTGCCATTCAAGATGTACAATTGTCAAAAAACACTGTCATGCGGCGAATAAAAAAAATGTGTGGAGAAACAACTGAGCAATTGTTGGAGGATGTTTCAAATTGTGTTGCTTTCTCACTCCAACTGGATGAATCTATAGACATAAGAGACATAGCCCAGTTACTAGTCTTTATCTGGATGATTTTTGAAGACTTCAGTATTAAAGAAGAACTACTTGGAATGATTTCTTTAAAAGGGAGAATATTCCGGTCAGGAAATATTCAGTTCTTTTCATTCTTTTGTGACAAAGTATAATCTTCCATTAATTACACAGGTACACTAAAAAAAAAATTTTTTAAACTGCCTCTAATGTTTCAATTGATTTTTACGTTTTTTGGTGCGCTGAATCCAAATCTGGTAACCAATTTGCTCCATCACGTACAGATTTTTTGCTACATTGAGTTAGCAGTTTGAGGTGAACGTTTCAGATTGAGTGCGATCGAGATAAAAGTTTCTTGGATGAATTCTTTATACTAATTGTTTAGTAGTTATTCAAATAAGAATAAAGAAAATTGTAACAAGGCAGCACATAAGAATAGAGTAATGTCAACAAAACACACTGTGATGGTAGCAAAATTGTCTGCACTTAAAACTGCCACATACATGTGCACAAACATTGAGCATATAAGAGCGAGGTTAGACACAAAGCAAAGCAAAGAAATGTGCAAAAAATGTTGTACAGGTATGTATGTAAGAATAGAAAACGCAAACCGCACCATTGCAATACATGAATACAAACACCCGATGGTGTGAAAATAAAATTCTAATAAATGAGATCCGACACTGTGGTAATAACTAGCAAATTTTTATTTCAAAGTTTAGTAAAAACACGATATTTGTCAACACAGTTTAGATTTTAAAGTCATTCTTGGGTCAATCAATCTCCTGGTGGGCCCGTTTCTTCTTCCCCCGAATGCTTCTCTTGGTGCGCTGCTTGGCGTATTTTTCATCTGGGGTTTCCCGCAGCAGCAACCAGCAGAAATCAGCCATCATAGTGGTGTTCCATCTTCCTTGGTACCTTCTCTCTGCGTCCTTGATGTCCTGGTGAAACCTTTCACCTTGTTCTTCACTGTACGCCCCCAAGTTTTCGGGAAAGTAGTTCACATGGGAGTGCAAGAAATGGACTTTCAGGCTCATGTTACAGCCTTGTTCTTTGAAGGCATTGAGCATCCTGGCAACAATATCCTTATAGTTCTCATCCCGCCTGTTCCCCAAGAATTTGAGAACAACATCCTTGAAGGAATCCCAGGCTTCTTTTTCCTTCTCAGACATCGTTTCAGCGAATGCTCCATCTGAAATGAGTTTCCTTATATCAGGGCCAACAAACACTCCTTCCTTTAGCTTTGCTTCAGAAAGTCGGGGGAACTTTGAGCAAAGGTACCGAAAGCACTCACCATCTTTTGGAAGGGACTTGATGAATTGCTTAATGAGACCCAACTTAATGTGGAGAGGTGGTAATAGAATTTTATCACGAGGTACCAAGCTCTCATGAAGAACATTTTTCGCACCGGGTCTCAAATACTCCCAAATTGGCCAGTCTTTTTTCCCCCAGTGTAGGTCGTGGGCCCGGCTATCCCACAAGCAAAGGAAGCAGGGATATTTGGTGAAACCGGATTGCTGCCCTAATAGCATGGATAGATTTTTAAAGTCTCCACAAATCATCCACTTATGCTCATCATAACGAATCTTCTGAAGAATCAGGGCCAAATTCTCGTATTTTTCTTGGAGAATAACAGAGTGAGCAATAGGAACTGAAGCGAATGTGTTGCCATTATGAAGAAGAACACCTTTTATGCTGTCTTTTGACGAATCAATGAACAGCCGCCATTCAGCAGGATCATACTTGAGTTTAAACTTTTCCATCACTCCGTATATATCGTTGCAAAATACCAAATCTTCCTCTTTGCTGAAATACTTCAAAAATTGTGTCTCGCGGTTGCGGTACCAATAAAAAGTTGTTCCTGGTGACAATAGATTTTTCTGTTTAAGCCGAGAACCTAGCAGTTGGGCAGCATCTTTTGGGAGTCCTAAATCCCGGACTAAATCATTCAATTCATCTTGAGAGAAAAGTTCAGGTTTTGGATCTGGTTCAGTTTCAAACTCGGAAGTACTGGACTCATCGGGAAAAGCCATCTGATGAGTCTCATCATGATCAGAACCGTCCACACAAATATGATCCAAAGATTTTGGTGGTTCAGGCACAGGTACTTCATTGCTATGAGGCATAGGCCTAATTGCTGAGGGAAGGTTGGGGTAACTTATTACGTTCTTATTTTTTAAGTTGTATCCCTTCACAATGCAAGAGCAAAAATAGCAGTCACTGCTGTGGTCTCTTTGTTCACGCCACATCATAGGTATTCCGAAACGAAATGCTTGTTTTTTACCTTTCATCCATAAGCGTAGATCTTCCTCACATGTCTTGCACACTTTGTGAGGAGCCCACGGTTTGTCTTGATCGCCTAACTTCAAACCGAAATAGGTGAAATATACTTTTTAAATAAATGCAGAAATGTTCCTCTGCCGCTTTTTCACGGTATATTCCCCACAAATAAAACAAAAACTGTCCGGAGAGTTGACGCAACCTCCGGCTCTGTGAGCCATCACAAATACACAGCACTGCAAACTACAACTGTAGTGAACCACTTCGGAATAAAGCTGGATTACGACTGAGCAAACAAAAGGTAATAATGAACTTGCAAGAAACTGAAATTTGACAGGAACGTTCATGTCGCAACCACCGTGTTTGAGTGAGAGAACGAGGCGAGGCGAACAGGAAAGAACATGCGCCAGCGCGAGTACTGGATTTAGCCCCCCGCCTCCCAATTGTCCTGTTAATGTATAAAATGAATACAAAACACTCTAAAATATCATGAGGGAGTGTTTCTAGTTAGTTAACCATTACAACCTCTATTTTGGGCCAAAAAAATAAACTGCAGTCGGCTAAAAAGAAATTATGTGAACATTCCTTATATGGGTAAGAAATATAATTTTGCAAGAAAACGTGACGTGATGGAACATTTTGGCTATTTTTCCTGGATTCAGCACCCCAAAATCTATAGGAATCAGTTGCAAAACTGGAGGCAGTTTTTTGGTAGTGTACCTGTGTTACTGATGGAGCAAGAGCAATGACAGGTGAGGTTAACGGTTTCATAGCCCTCTGTAGACAGCATGATGACTTCCCAGATTTCCTTTCTTACCACTGCATCATTCACCAACATGTTTTGGCAAGCGAGAGACTCAATACAAAGACTGTCATGGACATCACTTTCAAAATTGTAAATTTAGTTCGTGGAAGATCACATCAAAGACGGCTTTTCAAATGTACTCGTGATGAAGGGGCAGCGGAAATCATTTCGCACACAGATGTAAGGTGGCCAAGTAGGCACAAATTTCTGCAAAGATTTCTTGATTTGCTGAATGAAATAAGAAGTTTTTTGAAGGAGAGGGGAGATGACCAAGCAGAGTTGGAGGATGAGCAGTGGTTATGTGATCTGGCATTTCTCGCTGACTTTACAGGCAAACTAAGTGATATGAACCTTGAAATACAAGGTAAAAATAAACGCATTGGCGAGATGACGAGTACAGTTTCATCCTACAAGAACAAATTTGAGCTAATGATGACTGACCTTGCAAACAACACTTTTGATCATTTTCCTAATACGCAGGACCATCTGGGACAATATCCAAATTTTGTTTTTCAGAACGAGAAATATGTGACAGAAATCTGTTCTGTTATCCAGGAATTCGAAAATAGATTCTGTGACTTCCAAAAACTGGAACAGTTGTGGAGTACTTGTCATACCCATTCAAAGTAGATGTGGACATTAAAGAAACTGCAGCTGCTATCAGTAAAAATTATTCATTAAACAAGCTATCTCTTGAAAATGAAATATTGACCCTTAAAAATTACATTTTTCTCAAGACCCGTGCTGAGCAAGAATCATTTTGGAAGCTAGTGCTTAGAGACAAATTTCCCAACTTGAGAAGATGCAGTGAAGCTGTACACTCCTGTTCCGGTTCAACGTATTTGTGTGAATCTGCATTCTCCTATCTGAAAATGACAAAGAGTACACAACGTTCCAACATGACAGATGAACATCTCCAGGATTCCCTGAGACTGGCCCTCACACAATATTCACCCAACTTCAAAAAGCTGGCGGATGAATTGCAGGCTCAGACGTCTCACTAATGAGCAAGAGCGAAATATTAAAGATCATGCAAGATCAGCCTGAATCAATACTCGACCTAAATTTAACACAAATTACTCAAAAAAGTTAAAGAAAGTTATTACTCAATAAAACTTTAAGAAAAAAATGTACTTCCCATTTTCCCTCGCAGTTCTTACTGGATCTTCGTCTCTCTGTTTTGTTTTTGATTAATTTGCTTAACAGCTGATCACATCCAAGTAAATGACAGAAGGTCCATTAAAATGGTGTGGGGGGGGGATCCTCCAACTTTATTGTGTTAAAATTTAATATGAAACTAATTTGAAACTTAATTTTCATGGTGGTAGATAACCGGCACATTTGGCTGGAAAAAGTAGATCATGGCCTGTTCGAAGTTGGACATGCCTGGACTACACTATATGCGGTTTAAGAATAGATGCATATGGAAAGTAATTTTATAGGTATGTGCCTAGGTAAGAATTCCAAAAGATGCCTATTTTAAATCTATTTTATAAAGGCAATATAGGTGTTTATGTGCCTTTATAAAATAGGCATGCAGAACCAGACTGGACAGAGTGTAAATTCACATGCATGTATTAATATTTGCCCCAAAAATCATGCAAATTTGTGTATGTATTCTATGTGCGTACCTATTTAGTTTATAAAATATTCATATACACTGCCACTCTTTATATGCTCTGCCCAAATTATATACCTCGGAATAGAATTTTCAGTTTTTCTTGTCATTTTGGGTAAAAAGAAATGACATAAAACGACATGAGAAGTATCATTGACATTTTTCATGTCATTTCAAAAGAACACACACCCCTACTACCTCCATATGCGATAATCCATGCTCTTTGCTATCTGAGGAAATGCTATGCACACCCCTAACAATGTGCCACATTTGCAGCTAATACAACGCTAACTGCAAAAGCCTAAAGCGGTTTTGCCATACCTTGAAATCTCTATGGAGAACTGATGGAGGAGTTGAGTTCTGAATCTCAAACGTTTTGCCAAATTGAGTTAGTTTTGAATAGCTGAGGAAGAAGTAGAATCCACCCCTCATGCTTTCCTCCCAAGTCCAGGCCCAAATGAGATGTTAGCTAGATGTGACTTGAAGTAGGTGCAAATGTCCATGGGGAAATTGTCAAGTGTATACTGTATGTGTGTTGCTTTTCTAAGGTATGGAATACACATGTGCCCTAAAAGACCATCCAGATCATGCCCAGATCTCACCTCCTTCAAATGTCTGCATGCTGCTGGCATGTATGTATGAAACGGCAATGCTGCAAGCCAATTCAATTATGCCAATCCAATTTTTCCATCTGCAGTGTGCAATTTTAAAATTGCCTTCATATCCTTTAAGCACACGTTTACCTAAACTAAGCAAAATGCCGAGGCTGGGGAGGGGTTAACATTTACACACCTGAAGGGTAATTTGATAAAGTTGCACCTAGCTGAAGTGCAGTTTAATGTGTGCCTATTGTGCCTATTTTATAAAGTCAACTAAATGCATAATTCACTTTATAAAATAGAGGTGTTAAATGGCTGGATACACATGGTAAATCAAAGTGTGATCAGTTACACCAACCCTAGGACTGGTAATCTCTGTCCCTCTGCACGCCCATGGTGATACAGTATTGGCCTGACACATGTACAGTTCTTATAGAATGGTGATCAAAGTATGCACACAGAGGCCTATCCACACATGGAAGTCACTGAAAATATGTGATTTATGTGTGTTGATTTTATTTTATTTTATTTATTTAGCTGTATTTATATCCTGCTTTTCAGCGGGTCAAAGCGGTCAATTGGGGGATACATTTAACATGAGGGGATATGACACACATACACTAATACTTACAGGGAACATGGGCAATGGAGGGTTAAGTGGCTTGCCCAAGACCACAAGGAGTGCCTATAGGATTAGAAATCCCAGTCCCTCCGGATTGAGATTGCTGTCCCCAGGTGGGACTTGAACCCCCAGCCCTCCAGCCTGAAGTACCTTGTCCTAACAATTAGACCACTCCTCCCTAATGGCACATAACTTTCCTTTCCATGCCTCCTTACAAAATTATCCTCATACAAGAGAGAGGCATATGCACATAAAATAAGCCTGGAAATTTGTGCATACTAAAGAGCAAGGGTGAAGGCGTGCCTTAGCTTACTGTAAGGTCATTTTCAAAGGGAAAACATGCACATACGTACTTTGCTTTTGAAATTTTGGGTAACTTATGAATATTATCGCCATACAAAATAGCGGGCTGAAGAGCCATCTTCTGGTATCAGCTGCAGAAGAAAAGAACAGAGCAGGGTGGCCTGTGGAATGAAACCATTCTGCCATGTCATTTGCTGAAGATCCTCTTATTTTAAAATCTTGCAGGCTGGTGTGGTTCATCTTCTGATGCATTCGATTAACAATACTCTTTCAGTACTCTCTGCTCAGATGCTTTTCAGCAGCTGACACTAAAGGATGGCACTTCTTCTCCAGCTGCTATGTCTCTTTTTTTCTGTTGAAGATAACACTATGGGAACACTCTTCCAGCTGAATTTCTGGAATGGCTGCATTCTCTCTCCTTCAGCATATCCATTAAGTGGTATTGGCCCACTGGGGGATGCCCAGTCTGCTAAATGGCCCATCCACCCCTTTTAGTATTCCATTCTTCTTGATAGATAAACATGCAAGATCTTCTATTAAGTTCAAATCTAGCAAACCTCCTTGCCCATGTCCCTCAACTACTCCCCCTTAATACCCACTCTGATGAAAAATTCATTTTTTACTCTGAGATTAATCCGCTCTGTTATACCATATCTGGACATAAGATTCTTTAAAAAGTTATTACAGTACATGCCTTAATCTTGAACCATCTAGATTACTGCAATGTACGTCTGATTAGCCTCTTTCAGTATTTTATAAAGCATCTTCTATTGATCCAGGATATAGCCATTAAATTAATTTATCATGCAAAGAGGTCTGATCATGTCATATTCCTCCTAGTTGAGCAACACTAGTTACCTGCTTCAACTAGACCGAAGTAGACAATTTTAATGATTGCTCATTGCTCCTTCTACTCAGGTTTCCCCTCTATCTGTCTATTTTGCTTATTCCCTACTATTCATCATGCACCTTGCGATCATATCAAGCTAACCTATTAGTTGCCCCTTCCTTCTGTAAAATCAGATTTGAATGGATTTGGACATTTACTTCAGTATACTGGACTCCACTTTACAGAATTCTTTGCCATTGGATATGTGTAATGAGAGTTCTTAGACCAAATGTAAGAAACTTCTGAAAATTTGATTGTTCTCCACAACTTATAGTGGATACTTAGATTAGTGATCTTTTGGCTAGGGTTTGACTTCCTCCCTCCCTTGGAAATCTAGTATCACTGGTTACTTCATGTATCTTTCAGGATGAAAATCTTGTCTCATTTAGTTCCCTCTCCTCTCAGCGCTTTTTTATTCCATGTGTAAGCATGTTTTAGTTTCTTTTGGTGATGTATTTTTATTTTCCGATGCCTTTTATTTATTTATTTATTTATTTTTGCATTCTGGGTTCTAATATAAACCGCCATATAATCAGGCTCCCTCTTTGAATAGTGGTATAAAAATTTGTATACATAAATAGCTACAAATTCAATCAGCCATAAACACCAATCTGTTGAAACAGCCAACCTCCTAGGTCACAAGGACTTTCCCAGACTGCACATACTTGGAATATCTGATTACAAGATTACTGTGTTTCTTCTAGGTTTCTATGCTTTATATTGTGCTTGCAGTCTGTCAGACGATCCAGCTGCTGATTATAATGCTTTTTTTACATTTTTTTTGTGTAAACAAGGATGTTCTGTACTTATCAGATGCTGTCTTGAAATGTGAGAGCATGGGATGAATCTCATGGTATAAATACAGAGAATACTTAACGGCAAAAAAGAAAAAAAAATGAAGAAAGAGAAAAAGAATTGAAAAATTGTAACTTTCTAGCAGGCTTTACTTTGCCTTTCCGTCTCCTTTTCCTTTATCTCCCCTACAGACATCTCAGACTTATGTTCTTATTCTTTTGGCTTAGTTTTCCTCTGATAGAACATAAGAAGAGCTATACTTAGGGGTATGTTTACTAAATGGCGCTACATGACGTTATTGCGCAATAATGGCACATTACCGTGCGAGGATGTCACAGATCGCACAATAACATCTCCGGTGGCGTTAAGGTGTGCAGAGGGTGGAATAAGGTGCCCCAGGGGTGGCGATAAGGGGTTAATGGGTGGAGATTGGGCGGGGAGAGGCCCCATGCACACTAACGCCGTGAAATGAAGGTCTGAAAATTAGCGCCAGTGAAAACCTAGTGGTAGAGGCACATTTGTCTGGGAGAGAGACCATTTCAGTCAGCAATAGAAACATAGAAACATAGAAATATGATGACAGAAAAAGACCACATGGCCTACCTAGTCTGTCCATCCATAACAACTACAACAGTCCCTTTTTTACCTTCAGAGATCCTCTGTGTTTGTCCCATGCTTTTTTGAATTCAGTTACTGTCCTCATCTCTACCACCTCAACTGGGAGACTATTCCACGGATCCACTACTCTTTCCATAAAGAAAAATGTGCAGCAAAGGCAGGGAAACCAAGAAAAGTGATAGTAGTGATACATGTGCAGCAACATCATAGTGCCCAAGTATGAGAGGGTACTATGCTGAGGCTGCAAATGGGGTACAGGGGGCTGCAGGCAGGACATTCAGTGTGGCAGCTGGGGCACAGGGTAGACTAGGCAGATGCCTAGGTTGACACATAGGAATGTAGAAGCAGAAAACCAGCAAGACAGCAACTGACCAAGGTGAAACATGCCCACGAGTGTGTGTCCCACAGTGTCCCAGGGGACAGTACCCAGCAAGTACCCCAAAGGGCACATATCATCGGCATGTGGTGTCAGGGGGAAGCATGGATGTCTATGCAGGCACCCCTATCCCATATCACACACCATAGGCAGCCGCCTACCAGCACACTGGATGGCCTGGGACTGCGCACTACCGGCAGAAGGGCATGTCAGCATGGTGGTGGAGGGGTGCTGGTGGCGGAGGTGGCAGTGGCATCTGCCCACAGCAGACCATGGCCAAGCCCTGTTTAGGTAGGTGCCGTGCAAGGCAACAGACAAGGTCTGTCTGACGAACAGTCATAGTATCCTCAAGGAATGCCCATGTGGCAACAGTTTGGCACAGTACACACAGCCAGTGTGTTCAGGGGCAGAGGGTCACAAGTTCAAGTACCAGCTGTGAATCCTGCAAACCATGTCCCTATATTTTACCCAGTACTAAACCGTGGTAATAAAGACAGAATCTTTATTGCAATAAAATAAACATGCCATAAATGCCTATATTTTACCCTACAGAGCATAGACACCATAAACATGTGCAATCCCTAGAGCAGAGTTCCCCAACTGCAGTCCTGGAGGGCCAAACACCATTCAGGTTTCATGCTGTCCCTAATAAATATGCCTGTGCTGTATTTGTATACAAATGTATCTCATGCATATTCATTAGGGACAGCATGAAAACCTGAACCATGTTTGGCCCACCAGGACCGGAATTGGGACCCTCTGCCCTAGAACAGCGGCCAACAGGAGCACAAACACCCACACCCACAGGCTCCACTATCCAAAGCCTCATGGAGGATCAGGCTGTTGGGCCCTGCGCAGAGCAGCATCTCCCAATACTAGCACCTGCATACCTTAGCAATGCTGTCCTAAACTTGGGAACACATTCCACACATATCAAAAGGTTACTATGATTAATGTCAGTTAACAAATCCTAAGTTAAACACAATTGGTTGACAGAGATTCATCATAGCAACCTTTCTGATATCTGTGGAGTGTGTTTCAGTTTTTGCTTCTGACCCCGGGGAGTGAACCCAACAATATTGCGTACCATAGCAATGTCCGCACTGTGCCCAGGACTGGTATGGCGGCCAGGGCTGCCAAAAACCTCTATATTTGCACAATGCTGGCATAGGTGTGGGAGTGTGTGTATGTCTATCCCGTGTTTTGTGGCTTCCTACACCTTACTGAGCCCACACTGCTTGCACTGTTTCCAGTGTTAGCCTGCCAATGTGCATAATGAGGAGCAAGGTACTGTGGGTATGGCCCGGAAAGGGTGGCCTGGGCAGGATGCATCTGCATAGGGCAATGGCTGGGACATTGTAGTGCCCGACCACCACCTGCATGGACATGGTGGCCACAGCATGTCATGCTAGGGGGTCACTCTCACCCTGACTGAGCAGTGACCATGGCATGGCTAGGTTCCCCCATAGTGCTATACAGTATTTCTCTCAAATGATATCTATGAGTTCCCTTTTCTGGGGTCCAATCACTGACATATCTGCTTGGTGTGTGCTCACATCCCATTTTTGGGTGCACACAATTTCTCCAGGAACATGCACTATGTACTAGCTAGCAGACTGTCTGCAATTAGCATGTGTATAGCTGGAACACCTTGCAAGGTGGAGACTGACTGTGCTCTCTGCTGGTGAATGTCAGATAGTGGTGGGGGCAGCTGAGCTTTTCTAGGCCTACTGCCTGTCTGCCAGTGCCCTATATGATGCGTGCAGATCTGCATTGACTGCCCTGTAGGGTGCCTATTCCCCAGCAGGACTGCGGTTGATGGTCCCCTCTACTGCCACCATTGCAGAAATGTAGAATGTGATTCTGTTGGTGGGAGATCCTGTCCCCCGCTCTGACCCACAGAGGGCGGGTTGGGTGGTGCTACATAATCTGCTTTTGGGTCCAACCACCGCCCTTCTCTTATAACATCTGACCATGGCAACCACACAGGATATGCACTATTCTGGGTGCATCATAGTCCACAAGGGCTATACGTGACTGGGAAATATAGATGGACACAGGTGTGTCTGCAAGGACTACCTATCACACACTGGCACTGATGAGGACCTGCAGCACAGCCTATCTCAGCCATGCCATGTGCTGCGGACCTGGTGCTGGGTGCCCCACCTCGCCCTCAGGGTGAGCACAGGAAGTGCACAATGTCACGGTCTGTAGCTACTCTGTGCCAGTAACACACACGGTCAGTTCTCCCTACCAGGCTGCGGTGCTGTAAAGGCACATACCCCATCTTGTGATCAGATGTAGGCTTCTGATCTGCATGTGCAGTGCATCATGGGTACAGGTGGGTTTACCCTATCCTGGTAACCACAGCAGGCAGTTTGTGTGGTGATCTGCAGTCTTTCTGCAGCCAGCCAGCGGTGTGTTAGACGTTATAGAGATGTAGCTCACTGGTTACTTCAATGATTCTGGAGGTAGAGGTCCTGGGTTTTATCCTACAGTGGTGTTATTTAATAAGGCTGTCTGAGGCATTTCCTTTTAATTTAAATCAGTGCTGCCAGCAAAAACACTCTCACAGTGCCGTAGCCTATGGTGCCTCATAAGGCGCCCTATAGGGCACATTATAAGGTGCCTTGGCAGACAGGGCACTTTATAATGTGCCCTATGGATTGCCTTATAGGGCGCCTTATGCGGCACCTTAGGTTGCAGCACTGTGAGGGTGTTTTTGCTGGCAGCACTGATTTAAATTAAAAAAAGGAAATGCCTCAGACAGCTCTGATTTAAATTAAAAGGAAATGCCTCAGACAGCCTTCTTACATAACACCACTGCAGAATCAACCCCATGACCTCTGCCTCCGCAGTCATTGCAGTAACCAGTGGGCTACCTATTTATTGCTTCTAACACTGTGCTGGCATGAACTTAGGATTAACGCGCGTTAACGTGCCACGGCGCCCACTATCGCGCGATACAGTTTCTTGCTACCTTGCCGCCGGAATGCCCACTCCTTATATGGCATTCTTCACATTATCGCTGCAACTAGCGCCGGTAACATTAAGACGGTTTAGTAAACATACCCCTTAGTCAGACCAATATCCAATGAGCCTATCATCCTGTCTCCAGCGAGGGTCTGTCTGGATCACACATATATGAAATATACCAATAAACAGATCTACATTTTATAACTTATTTCAAGAGACAAGCAATGGCTTTATTTGGTCTAACTGGTTAATACCTTTTATGGGCTTTTCTTCTAGGAACTTGCACAAGCCTATTTTTAACCCACTATGTTTTCCACTTTGAAAATGCCATCTAGGAATAGATTTCCTACTTTAATTGTTCCATGCAAGGAAAAATGCATTCTATGATTCGTATTCAATCTGCTGGTTGTTAGTTTCTAAGGGATACTGGAATGTTGATATAGCCATCACATATTTATCTGTTCTACACCACTCATCATTTCATAAACTTCTATCAAATCTCATCTGTTTGGCCTTTGTTCATCAGTGAGGTGTTCTATCCTACTTATCATTTTGTTGCCCTTATTTGAACATTTTCTAGTTTTTGTTATGTCCTTTTTGAGATGGATTGATCAGAACTACACACAATACTCAATGGGACTCTTTGATTAAATGCATTGTAGTTTTGCATATAGTGCATGAAAAATGTGAAAATTATTATGTACTAACTGTAAAGCTACTGTGTTAAATATCGGAAGTGTGGACAGCATTTTCCCAGCATTTTAGCGTGTTGCGCTGTACCATAGCGCAGGGCACTATTGCTGTAGCGACTGCTAATGCAGGCCAAATGCAGATAGTGCAGGGGAAATTCCATGCTATCTGCAATCACCATGAATGTGTGAATTGGCAGCACATGGTAACTGCATATTTTATAGATATCATGGGTGCAGCTAACATCAAAGCTCTGATCCTACCACATCGCGATCTCAGTACTTTTGCTGCATTATCTACTGGGGAAATGGTGTGCATGCTCCCAGCAGATAGCTAACTAACATCCAGAGTTAGCTGCAAAAGCCTATACCTTTTAGTAAATATACACCTTAGATTTTATCAATCCTTTGACATTGTTACACTTCAGAAACTTAGAAATAAACCTAATGTTCTTGGGATGGACCTAAAGTAAATGACTGGGTAAGAAACTTGTTGAATGGGAGGCAACAGACACTGGTATTAAATGATGTCCACTCTGAATTTAGGGACATTACCATTTGCATATCTTGTATACTGGTCCTTGGTCCTGTTCTTCTTAACATTGTTGTAAGTGATGTTGGAGAAGGTCTATCAGGAAAGGTATGCCTCTTTGCAGATGATATCAAAATCTGCAAAAGGATAGACACCTTAGAAGGTGTGGATAGCATGAGAAGGGATCTAGAGAAGCTCAAAGAATGGTCGAGAATTTTCCAGCTATGATTTAGTTGCAAAAGCCCAAGGGAGTGGTACCTTGGGGGTATAATATTAGATGATCTTAAAGTGGCCAAACAAATATAAAAGGCTACAGTCAAAGCCAGAAGAATGCTTGGGTGCATGGGGAGAGGAATGGTCAGCAGGATAAAGGAGGCAATAGTGCCTTTATACAAGTCTGTAATAAGACCTCATTTGGAGTACTGCATATAGTTCAGGAGACCATAACTTCAAAAGGATAACAGGATGGAGTCATCCAGAGGGCAACTACTAAACGTGATTAGAGGTCTTCATCATAAGGCATATGGGGATAGAATAAAAGATCACAATATGTCATTGTGTTCAGTTTTGGAGACCGTATCTCACAAAGGATATAAAAAGGCTGGAAGCACTTCAGAGGAAGATGACCAAAATGATTTGGAGCCTGCATCAGAAGCCTTATGAGAAGAGACTTGAAGACCTAAATATGTACAATCTGGAGGAGAGGAGGGACAGGGGAGATATGATTCAGACCTTTAAATACTTAAAGAGAAATAATGAACAAACAAACCTCTTCCAAAGACAAAACTAAAGGGCATAACATGAAGATGTAAGGGGGTAAACTGAAAGTCAATGTCAGGAACTACTTTTTCACTGCCTAAATATACTATGTTACTATGTCTGTTTTTGAGAAAAGGCAGGAGAGGGGAGATATGACAGAGAAATGTAAATACCACTGTGGTATAAATGCACAGGAGGTGGGTCTCTTTCAATTGAAAGGAAACTCTTTAGTGAGGGGCCATATGATGAATGTGAAAGGGAATAAACTCAGGACTAATCTGAAGAAATATTTATGAAAAGGGTGGTGAATGCATGTAACGGCCTCCCTGTGCATGAATGCATTATATAAAATGTTGAATTATTAAGTGATAAAATGGCTAAAGTACATCTTCGGGGCAGATGTACTATCCAGCAATATTTACCATGATTTTAGCAGCTATTTTATGTAAAAGCTGGATACTTGTTCAAATGAACAATATAGCAAAATTTCACAAGAAATGTTATACATACTGTGATGGAAGAGCATTCCCAGACATAATAATACATTGGCTTAATTTAAATTAACTATACAGTTCCAGTCACAGTTCCTCTCCACATGGCACCAAATTGCTGGTAAGCCATGGGAAAGTTCTGCCGTTCTCCTTAAATAAAAGTACTAACAAATTCTTTAGAGCCCCCTGCAAATTCTCCCCCTTACCCCAAAGCTTTCCACAGAAGTCTAGCGTGAACCCTACTCGTTACATTCTTACTTGGAAAACGGTACCAGCTGAACCTAACTTGGAACATAAGAATTGCTATACTTGGTCAGACTAAAGGGAAAGGGATTTGGGATTTAGCTTAAGCCTTTTGTCAGTGATAGCTAAAGATGAGTTACATTCAGGTACAGCAGGTATTTTTCATGTCTCTTGAAGGCATAGAAATTAACATTCATCTGAGGAAATGGAGGCTTAAGTGACATATCCAAGAACACAAGGAGCATCAGTGAGATTTGAACCTGCCATACCTGGATCATAACCTTTTGCACTAACCTTTAGCCTACTCCTACTTGCAGAAGCCCCATCAAGCCCTGTGGCTAATCCAGGTTACAAATACCTGGCAGGCATAGGTATAGTTTGGAGGCCAAGAAGGAGCATTTCCCCCAAACACTGCAGGGCTTAGTGCAGAAGGAGTACCTTCCCCTCCCCCCACCCCCCAAACATGGTCCAGCATATTTCCCTCTTTCCTCTCCCCTGCTTTCCATCCAGCATTTCCTCCTCTTGTCTTCCCTGCTGCAGTTCCCCACCTTCCCCTAGTTTCTCATTCTCCCTGATGTATCCCTCCCTTCAAACCTGTGTTGCCTTACATGGTAAAAAAGATAGGGATTGGCATGTGAAGCCTCATGCTCAAGTACTCTGTAAGGTTCTACTGGTCACACTCTCAAGGCATCAGAAAGCATGTGTCAGAGGGACTGGGCTGGCAGAGCCTTGCAGAGTACCCGAGCATGAGGCTCCATGATTTGTTCCCTTTCTTTTTTGCCATGACAGATACCACAGAATTTAAGAGGAGGAGTAAACTGGGGTAGGGAGGAACTAAGGGGAGGCAGGAAGAGCAGATGCTGGACAACATGGCGAAGGTGAGGAGAGGAAAGATACTGCATCATGTTGGAGTGTGTGAGAAGGATAAGAGAGGGGGATTCTGGACACAGGGAGGAGAGAATAGGGAGTCAGATGCTGGATGGGATGGAGAGACAAGAAGCAGACACTGGCAAGTAGTAGGATGTAAAAGAAGAGTCTGATATTGGAGCTGGGAGAAGAAGGCAGGGCTAACCCCAGGGACATAGGGTGGGAGAAGGATACAGTTGGGCAGATGCCTAGAAGGAGATATGGGGAAGAGGTGGAAAATTAATGCTGGGAATAGGGGAGAGGCAGAGGACCGTGAAGAGGGTGACAAACAAAGGAATAGGACAGGTCTTTGAAGGAGATGAGAGAAGCTGGAAGTGGGTAAGCCAAAAGGGAAATGGGAACCTGCATAAAGGGTACAACATATGAAAGGGAATGTAATTGAACAGGGAATGATAACAGATATGGAAATGGAGTTTGCAAAGGGATGAGAAACAGCATTAGAATGGATAGTTGATGCATAAAGAGAATGGAAATGGGAGACTAGAAGTGGCTGAAAGACATGACTAGGAGACTGGCAAAGGAATGAGAGACATGAGTGGAAAGTGGAGAACTAGATAAGTAATCATAGGAAGTGGAGGTAGACTGAGGACTGGATTGGAGGAATAAAATCTAGTTATAAGTAGATAAAAGACAGATACAAGAAACAAAAAATATGAAACAGAAGGATTTAATGTCGGAGACAGATGTAAGGGGATAAGAGAGGAGAGCAAGAGAGCGAAGAGAGAGAAAATGGAATTAAGATCCTAGAAAAAGGGCCTTAAGTAAAAAACAAGAGAGAGCAGAGACACCAAGACCAACCCAAATGGAAACATGAAATAATCAAAGGTACAAAATATTTAAGGACTTGTCTATTAAACTGCGATAGCAGCTGAAAAAGGCTCATGGTAAGTCCAAAACCCCTGTGGTAGCTGCAGGGTGCAATCCCAGCTTTCCTTCTGCAGATACTACAGAGGCCTCCTCAATAGTACCAACAAAATGGCTATGATTTTGCAGTGCTCTCAAGCCCTTTTGGATCCTCTACAATCTGGCTTTTGTCTTTTACATTCTACTGAAATGGCTCTTCCAAAGTCTCCAGTGACCTGTTCCTGGAAAAATCCAAGGGTCTTTACTCGATCCTCATCCTTCTTGACCTTTCTGCTGCTTTTAGCACTGTTGACTTGATATCTTGTCCTCTCTTGGTTTTAAGGGCTCTGTGCTATCCTGGTTCTCTTCTTATCTCTCCCATTGATCTTTCAGTGTTTGTTCTGGTGGATCCTCCTCTACTGCTATCCCGCTCTCAGTTGGTGTACCCCAAGGATCTATCTTGGGTTCACTCCTTTTCTCCCTTGGTGCACTCATCTCTTCCCATGGCTTTCAGTAACATCTTTACCCTGATGACTCCCAGATCTACCTCTCTACACCTGAAATCTCTCCGGCAATCCAGGCCCGGATCTCTGCCTGCCTTTCTGACATTGCTGCTTGGATGTCTCACTGCTGCTTGAAATTGAACATGGCCAAAATTGAGCTGCTTATTTTACCCCCTAACCCTCCTCTTCCCTTCCTCCTTTCTCGGTCTCTGTAGATAACTCTTTACTCATCCCTGTCTATTTAGCTCGCAACCTTGGGGATGTCTTTGACTCCTCTCTCCCCTTCTCCACACAGATCCCACTGATAGCTAAAACCTGTCATTTCTTTCTCTACAACATCGACAAAGTTCTCCTATTCCTTTCTTAACACACTGCTAAGATACTTATCCATTCCTTAGTCACCTCCCGTCTAGACTATTGTAACCTACTCCTTGCTGGTCTCCCTCTGAATCATCTCTCTCCCCTTCAATCTGTTCAACACTCTGCTGTGAGACTAATCTTTCGCCAGCCTTGTCATGCTCATATTACCCCTCTTCTTAAGTTACTTCACTGGCTCTCTATCAGTTTCTGCATCTAGTTCAAACTTGTCCTGCTGAACTATAAGTGCATTCACTCTGCAACTCCTTGCTACCTTTCGTCTCTTATCTCTCCCTACACCCCTCCTCGGAAACTCCACTCTTCCGGCAAATTGCTTCTATCTGTGCCCTTCTCTTCTATTGCTAACTATAGATTTCACTCCTTTCACCTTGCTGCTCCTTATGCCTGTAACAAACTACCTGACTCTGTACGTCAGGCGCCTTCTCTGACCCTTTTCAAATCAAGGCTGAAAACTCATCTCTTTGCTGCTGCTTTTGGATCTTTACTCACCTGATCTTCTCTGTGTTTCCTTAACAATTCCCCTAGCTGTATCCCATGTCTACAGCTACTATGTTGTCTGTCTTGACTAGATTGTAAGTTCTGATGAGCAGGGACCGTCTTTTATATGTGTCTGTGCAGCACTGTGTACATCTTACAGTGCCATACAAATGTTCAGTGGCAGTAGTAGTAATAATTCCCGGTGGGGATCGTGAGCTGTCCGGGGGAAATTGGTGAAGAAGGAGGGGAGGCAACGATTTTTGACATTGTCAGTGCCACGGATCTTTACATCTTCAGCAGCGACAATATTGTCAGATTGGGGGGACTGATTGGGACATGGGTGGTTGCTTGGCTCCAGGGCAGATGGCCACTGACAATTAGCAGCAGCCAAAATGCTTCACAGAGAAGATTGTTGGCTGATAATGTCATGTCTTGAGGTGACATTATCTGGAGTAGTGATAGTGCCCAATTTTCGCAGCCATCACATGAAATATTTTGCATGATGGCAGCCAACATCAGAACACCTATTTCTTACCCTAACCCCACCATGATTCCACTCCACCGCTTCAATGTGTGAAAGGCAGATATTACAAAAAAGTGCCTGTGATATCTGCATTTTGCCTGCCTTAGCTGCAACTACTGGGCAATAAATCTGTGTTAGCCTTGTGGTAGCTGCTCATGCTCTTTAATAGACATGACCCTTATTTTCAGTTTTTAGAAAATGAGGGATTACATGATAGTTTATGTTTTCTATGTGTAATGGAGGTGAGAGATTCTATTTACATATAAGTTCTGCATAGGAATCTTGTTCTTTTGTTCCAAACTGGAGGTATATTCGTTTTTGAAAATTGGATTTAGCTCATGCCTTTCTCAGAGTTCAAGGCAAGTGGAAGTTCCAGACCCACAGCATCACCCTCGTGACACCTCCTTTGCCAAATCTGTACCATCAACATAGTGCCCTGTCATAATAGGGCACTGTGCTGTTTATTTATTTGCATTTTTATACCACCTTTTCCAGTAGTTCAAAGGCAGTTTACATAGAACAGAATCAATTACATGTAAAAGTAAAACTATGTACAGGTGTTAATAATTAACTTTGTACAGAAAGCCATTAACATAACTATGCTGTTGATGCTAACGGAGCACTACTATCACTCTCTAGGGATTACCTGTGTGTGGAGCACATTGCAGACATTTAAATGGGCTCTCTCCCCTCAAAAATACCCCTTACCACAAGGTTTTACTTGGTGTTATGGTTCCCTGCGCTGAGGCCTCTAACGCATGATTGCACAACCTGGTGGTAAGGGAGCACAATACCCATTCTCTTCCCCATTAATGCCCACTCCCGACCTCCTTTTTTCTTAATGCTGCGAGCCCCTATAACACTCGTAATGCAGAGTTATCAGCATTTTCCATGGTGTTAACTGCTCACGGGCATCAATAACATGTGTTAATGGCATGCTTGCTCCCTTTCCGTTCTTTAGTAAACATTCCCCTAAGTCTTATTCAGTGAATATGGTACAATATTGGAAAAATTATTTTATAATTATTATCACTATATACTGTACATATTTATTAAAGATGAATAGATATTCAGTAGCTAATATAGTCTGTCATGCTATATGTTTACATTCTCCTCAAAATTTATGAAGGATTTAAAATTAGGGATGATGGAGATTAAAATTATTTTCTTATGTAGCTATGATTCAGTTCAGAACTGCCTAATGGCACATTTTCTAATTATACGTTAACTTACCTTCTGCTGTTGTCAGACGCCCACACATACATGCACCCACTCACTGCCAGCATCTAAGCCATCAAAAAAACTTCAAATCTATCTCTATAAACTCATTAAAGATGGTTTGCTTCTACTTTAAAAATAATTGATGACTTCTTTAAAGGAGTATCAGTTTTGAAATATTTTTTGTGAAGATTTGTTTTGCTGGTGTTTGCTGATACCTTGCAACCATTAAAGTAAAGTTTAGCTTGCATACTAAGGCCATTTGGAGAATGCTAAACAAAAGTGCTATGAAGAAATGGCTAAGTCTACATGGGAGGGGGACAATTTTATAACAGACTAATTCCAAGAAGTTGCATATTTTATCCCCATTTTATAAAAGCAACCTAGGCATTTAGAAACATCCCCGATAGCATGCAAACTCAAATGACTAAAATTACAATAGCTTTGGATTAGATCAAGGATGGCTGCATGACTCAATGTTTTTTTTTTTACGCTGTTCCCTGATGCCAAAAAGGAAGGGAAAATCATGGGGGAGGCCTCCGGTGCCATCGGTGACCCCTTCCAAAATGGCTTCCGCTATGGGACCAATGGATTCTTTTCTTCAGCTGTTGGAAAAGCAACAGGAGAAAGCCAGTGTCTGCTCAGCTGTGTCAATGCCAGGGCAGGGAAGCCCGGCATCATCCTTGGGCTGTGATCTGACTCTGGAGCTGCGACTCCCTCCTGCCCTGCCTGTCAGATTTCTCAGCCTAGGTGTTTCGGGGTGTCTGACTCTGCAATAGTGCTGCTGGATTCTCCAATGGGAGGTACTCCTGGGCGGGTGGTAGAGTCGAGGGGCATGCCAGGTACAGCGTTTGCAGCTGAGTGAGTAGAGCGAGGATTGGGGAAGTCGGTGAATGGGCTGGTAACAACAATACACGTGCCTGCAGAGGGTGGAAGTGTGTTGCCTGGAGGAAAAGGCTGGGCTGAGCAATGGTCTGTCTCTCCCTTTATGATAGAGCAGTTGGAGACTTTCACTTTGGAAGCAAATTGGTGTGTTATAACTAAATTGGACAAGTCAATGGTGCTGCAATCAAACCAGACATTATCTAAGGTACATGATAATGTTACGTCTATTCAGAAGAATGTTAGTGAAATTACTGCTGTTAGATCAACTACAGAGGTTGTTAAAATTACCATGGAACAATTGGAGGACGGGTCGTGTACTTTATCTAAAGACTTTATGGGAATTAAAGTTAAAATGGAGATGCTTGAAAACCAAGTCCGTGCCTCTAATCTGCAATTAATAAACTTTCTGAGGCTACTGTTGATTTCAAAAAGAGAGATGTTCAAATGTTATTTGGCAGATGTTTTAGGGATACCGTTGAGTCCTATCCCCCACTTTCCACGATTTATCATTTACCAACTGGTAAAAAGTTTCAGGGGACCCTCTGCGAGTGTCCCTTGAAGAACTACAACATATGGATGTTTTGAACATTTCAGAGGTGTATGGTTGGTGCCTGTTCAGAAACTAATGTGAACCAAACAGCATGGCTTCCTGTTAAAAGACAGATTCCTTGCCTACTCAGAAACTTTTCTGAACCATACAAGATGGAACACCTTTCTACTCTGCCATCTGTAAACTCTGCAGATCAAGCAAGTCAGCAGAATCATTGTTTATGCCTATGTGCTAGACAACGCTCTCTCATCCAGAGACTGTGCACCTGCGTATCGGCATCTTTCCTGCACTATGGACCTTTGTTCAGAGAAGGACTACCTGACCAATGTCATAGGATTCGTTAAAGATGACATACAGTATCTGAGACCAGCCAATCACCGTACCATTTTGAGGGGGTCAGGACAAAGATTTATACGCTGGAGAGACACATCACATCTGCACTTTTCCTGGACTGCTTCTACCACTTTTTCTGAAACTATTTCTGGGACTTCTATACACTTCTGCACATACAGACTTCTGATATATCACTTTCCTGAAACTGTTGCTGGGAGTTGTTTAGCCCTACTCTTTGCCTGCCTCAAGGATGAAGACTAACCTCGGGACGGAGTGAATATCTCCCACAGACCTCTGCCATATTTTGACATTGTGCTGTTCCTCAGACAATCTCTCGAACCCAGCCACAAGCATTCTGGCAAGAGCTAAGTACTGGTCTTTAATCCCCCCCCCCCCCCCGAGATTAGGTCTTAGACAGACAGATAATGTACTATATGTTTGAGTGCAGAGTGAATCAGTGATGTTGGCTGCTAAAACAGAGATTAGGTATCTTGGTAATTGTAATCATATGGCTGCATAGCCTACTACCTCAGAAAACTCATTTATGCTAATTTTACACTATTTTTCTATCAGTAATAAAGTCTAATGTATATACACACACAGGGTTGGTTCCTGTTTTATCATGTAGTTTGTTTGCCAGGTAGTCCTATGGAATCCTGGGAAAATGGAGAGTAGCAGTTTTCCTTAGACATACCAAGTATTTATACATTTGTATTTATCTGCTACTGACAATATCTCCTACAGGGGTATTGGAATCTTTAGATACTGAAAAGGTGTCACTTGCGACTGTTCTATTTTTTTTTTTTTGGTGTTTTTTTGCCCTCCAATAGCAAGTGGCTGCTCAAATTGTATTTCAAAAAGTGTTTTGTTTCATTTAAAGGTTTGAATGTATGAATGTTTCCAGATTTAGACCGTAAGACACAAAAGAGGCAGAGGGAATTTTTGATTTTGAATCCTCGGGTGGTTCAATTGGGGGGTCTTTTTTTATGAAATTTCCTTTTAAATGTATGATAAAGCTGCAGTCTGTGGCTTATGTCTTTTATGACCCTTCTCAATTGACATCCTTTATAAGTACCCATTTGCCTGCTATTACCTAGGTTACTGTTAGATGTTAGCTGTATTGCAGTATATTAGTTAGTGCCTGGTGTTGGTGGGGGTTACTGTTTCTTTTCATGTACTTGAAATGTTTTATTTATTGATGAATCTCTCTCATGGTGAAGGGCTAGAGGGTTGTGGGCAGTCAATTATTTCCTTCTTTGTTTGGTTATTTGGGATATATGAGAGATCATGTTATTGCCCATGCTATTTCCATAAAATAAATGTACTTGGTTTGTATTTTGAAATTTGCATAAATAAATAAAAAATTACAACAGCTTTGAAGATGGTATAAATGTATGCATGTACTCTATGGGGCATGTTTACTAAGCTGCAATAAGGCTGGGCTGTATCACGGTTTGAGAGTAGCAATTAGCATACAGGATATACAATGGTAGTGTGCTATCTGTTGGAAAAAACTACTGCATGATCCCAGCAGATACCACACTGATTTGGAACCTAACACACACTGGTGGCAATTGCACATAACATAGATGCACTTAATGACACCCATTGTGGTGTCATTAAATGCATCCCTGCTAACTGCAACATTGATTGTGAGCATATACAGTCAACTCTGACACTAACTGCACTGTGCAGATATACCCACATTCTGCCCATACCCATCCCATTTCCCTTCACATGGTATGCTAGTCAGATAGCACAGAATTAACTCTAGGCTGTCTGTTTAGCACAAGGACTGTTAACGCAGTCCATTAACATGTGTTCAAGCACATGTTGACAGCTAGCACTTTTTATTAAACATGCCCCTATGTGTGTAACAGTGTCCTCCCACTAGAGGACAGCAACCTTGGGCCGGAAGGACTGGGGTTTCTAGTCCCACAGGTGCTCCTTGTGGTCTTGGGCAAGCCACTTAACCCTCCATTGCCCATGTTCCCTGTAAGTATTAGTGTATGTGTCTCATATCCCCTCGTGTTAAATATATCCCGCAATTGTGTTGTGACCAATTTGATTGAAGGATAAGGTGGTATACAGTACAAAACTGTCTAAATAAAATAAATAAATAAATAAATACATTTTATAAAATATGCTCATACATTAAAACGCCGTCTCTGCTCTGTCTAAACTATTTCCCCAGCTACAGTCCATGTAAAAGTACGCATGATTCTTCAGCACACATACTTCCATGTGTATATATGACCAGACAATTTTAGAAAAGGCCCTTTTTTCCACATAGAAACATAAAGACATGATGGCAGAAAAAGACCACATAGCCTATCTAGTCTGCCCTTCCATATCAACTACTACAATAGTCCCTTTTTTCCTTTAGAGATCCTCTGTGTTTGTCCCATGCTTTTTTAATTCAGATACTGTCCTCATCTCTACTACCTCCATTGGCAGTCTATCCCACGCATTACCACTCTTTCCATAAATAAATATTTCTGCATATTACTCCTGAGTCTATCCTCTTTCACCCTCATCCTATGCCCCCTCATAGCAGGATGGTGTTCAAGCCATCTCCACACATAAAACAGAAATACCTTGTTATAAGATTTCCAGACATAGTGACATTTTATACATTCTTTTACCCATGGTAAACAGAAGCATTGCTAGGGTTCAGCTGAGAGGGATTTGTGCTTATATACATACTTTTGGATTTTCATCGATGTGAACCTACATTCCCTGGAGAATTTTGTGTATAGTAAAAAGCAAGTATAATAGGGTTACAATGTTTTTAGGGGATAATTTTCAAAGGAGAAAGTAAATTCAAGACATTGCTTAAAACCCACCTATTCCAACAGGCAATTAAGCTCCCAAATGATAACACCCCTTAAGTATTTTCCTCCTGTACCATCTGCCTCTGTCTGGCTTATACTGTTCCTCTACTTCTATCCTATTATACAATGGCATTCTTTTCCTTTTTCCTGCAGCATTTTTGCTTTTATTGTAAACCGCCCTAATGTCCTGACGTGGGCGGTATATCAAGTGTACTCATAAAGATAAAGATACGTATGTACCCACTTTGCCTTTGAAATCTGGTTTAATTAATGAATGTATTGGATGGACAAGTTAGGCAGGTTTTGCAATATTAATCTCTAAAACAGTCAAAAATATTAGTGTGCATATATATACTAAAGTAAAATGCTTGTGTATACAAATGATGAGATGTCATAAGGAAATAAAGCTTTAACATAGCCATAGCAAACAATGTGGTATGCAGTCTTCTACTTGCCATTACAAGTCTTAACTGAAGTCTAAGCTTTAACACTGGCTTCAGAGCAGATTCCAACTTTTTGTCATGTATGCTACTGAAAAGGAAGAGCTACAACTATGTCAAATTGCTTTGAAGGATGACGGTGTTAAAACAATGCACATTGTAGAAGTTACAGTAATAATGTTTCGGGTCATCATTGCTGTTATGGACATAGTAGTGTGGTTATAAATCATAGCAGGTGTTCTGAATATTCCCCCAGTACTGCCATTTAGGAATTGAGATCTTTTTTTTGAGTTGGACAGAAATCTCGATGCTCTCCAAGAGTGTACTAAACAGTTATCATACCAAAAAACAGAGTGAGTATCACAGGTGGAAAACCAAGATCTCTCTTTTTACAGGGACCCAAGCATAGGGATGCCATTTACTTTTATACCCACATAGAGTCCCACAGGGTAAAGATGATCTTGCACCCCAACACTGAAGGATGCTCATAAAAGAAGGGTAGTTAGATGAATGCTTTCTGGAGTCAAGAATGGCATCCGTAGTCTCAAGGAAATTTATATGGAAGAACTAGAATTTTTTGGAAATACAGCAGAATACCATGTGGCTTCTACAAAAGAGGCAACTTAGGAAAGTGTTCAGTAGAAAATATGGAGAGAGGAAGGAGAGAAAAATAATGTTTGGAGAAGCTCTAGTGGCAGTTGATATCAAAATGAACTAGGTTTAAGGTCCTGTGCATTTTTTTCCAGATTATTGGACAGATTGGTTTAAAATATCTATCTAATCTGTTGTTACCTTATGTATATTCTTGTTCTTTAAACCAATGCTCCCGACCCTTTGGTTAACAATTTGAGGCATCCTGGTGCTCTTAATTTTCATATGAGGAAACAAAACTATGGAAGCTCATCCCAATTGATATTCATAGGGAGGATCCCTATTTCGGTTTAGAAAAAAAAATCAAGTGGCTTGCCCAAGTTAGATCTGTGTATTATTATTTCTTTCTTTTAAAAACTAAATAAACAAAAGTAAACTAAGAAAAAGAAAGGTAATTGGAGGAGGCCACTGGGCCAGGGTCCTTGTGACTGTTCGTTAACCGGTACCTGGATTGGGGCCTGCTCTCCTCACCCAGGTGGTTCTGGTTAGGGATGGGGGTTAGGCGATGTAGGCTTTGGCTGGGCTGTTTGTTCAGGGTAGGGGGAATGATAGTGGGAAGTTGGAGTGGTGTGTGGTAGTGTGTGGAGCCTGGGCTCATGGGGTTTGTATTTGAAATCCATTCCTACTGGTTTGGTAGGAAGTTTCAATGTCTATCTGGGGGGTGATGTGGTGGGCCAGGGATAGTCGGAGGGGGCCAACTACTGGGGCTGGCAACCCTTCCATCCTTCCTGGCATATGCAGTGTGGCAGGAGCTGTTTTTATTTACCTCTTTGGGTCCTTTTTGTGTGGTCGCTGCAGGTATCATGCCACCAAGATGATGTGGGACATCACACGGTCCTGCTACTAAGCTAGTATTCTCCAGTACCAAGTAGGAAGTCAGTCCTCACATATGGGTGACGTCGGCGCCGATGGAGCCCTCGTGCGGAGCATTTCCCTAGCTTTCAAAGAAAGCCTTTGGGAATTGCAGCGCGCATGCGTGGTCCCCTTCCTGTCCAAGGATGCCATCTTGCTCAGTCTTCTTTTTTCCGCGGAGCCCGACGGATGTAGTTCGTTTTTCGCCGAGGAAAAAGTTGATTTCCCTATTTTTTGTACTTCTCCTTCGGTTCGACGCCGGATCATTTTCCTGCCTGGGCCCGATACGCCGGTATCGAGCCCACTCTCTCCTTTTTCGGTTTTTGTCCTTCGTGACTAGCGTTCACGCCATTTTTTCTTTTTTCACTGGCAGCCCTGTCTTTTGACCTCGCAGGGGCCCTTTTTCCCCCGATGGCTGCCAGCGGGTTTAAAAAGTGTGATCGGTGTAAGAAACGTATGTCTCTTACCGACACACATGACTGCTGCCTCCGCTGCCTCAGACCCGATCATGACCCGATGATTTGTGGTCCGTGTGGCAAAATGTCCTCGAAGGCGTTGAGGAGTCGGCAGCACCAGAAGGATAGGATCTTCTCTGACTCCGCATCCAGAAGGGCCCGGACTTCGTCAGAGGCCTCGACTTCTCGGGACTCCGGCCCCGAGCAGCGTCGAGGTTCCTCTGAGCGGGGGTCTCCTTCGTGGGAACAGCGCAGGAAGAAGAAACCCACGAGGGTGGCGTCGGTGGATGTTCCTGGTTCCTCGAGAGCCAGGTCGCATAGCCCCGATAGCCGTCCCGGGTCTTTGGAGTCGGAGAGACCTGCCAAGCAACCTCGTCTTGAGATGGAGTCTCCTGGACACGTGAGTGCTGTAGTCCTCATGGACTCTCCTCCAAGGGAGCCGACGTCGGGCCCGATGCTGTCGGGGCCCGAGTCGGGGGCTGCTGGGTCTCCTGAGCTCGGACTCAGGTTGATGGCCTTGGAGAGCAGCCTCGCTGCCTTCATGGAACAGCAGCTGGCATTGATCGCCGGTCTCACCGGTGCATCTGCCCCAACCACCGGGATATCGACATCCAAGTCAACCCCGGAGGCCGAGCCGATCCTCGAGTCCATGCGGGCTCGAGTCGATCCTCAGCCACGGTCTCCCTCGGCCTCCCGTTCGGGACTGAGGTCGTCGACACCGGTACCCTCGGCGTCAGGGCGGAGGGCATCGGTGCCTGCCCGACCGGAGCCGCTCGACACCTCCTCCGAGGAGTCGGGCTGGGAGACGGAGGACGAAGAGTCAACCGACACCTATCGGACTCGGTGTGTCCCATCGGACTCGCCGGAGTCCGAACATCGGAGACGATCCCCACCGGAGGATACCCGGATCTCGGACTTCGTGCAGGATATGGCCAAGGCCTTGGCCTTCCCCGCGGATCCCGAGGAGGAGCCTCGAGCCGAGGAGCTCAAGGCCCTCCAGTATGACTCTCCCCCGAAGGAGGCCTTTACTGTACCGGTTCCTCCGATGCTGGAGCGGCTGCTCTTCCGCATGTAGGAAACACCAGCCTCGACGCCGGTGTTAATCAAGCGGGTCGATTCCATCTATCAAGTCCGCAAGAGCCCCGG
This sequence comes from Ichthyophis bannanicus, assembly GCA_033557465.1. Taxonomy (NCBI): domain Eukaryota; kingdom Metazoa; phylum Chordata; class Amphibia; order Gymnophiona; family Ichthyophiidae; genus Ichthyophis; species Ichthyophis bannanicus. The sequence continues at coordinate 1,177,842,428 of CM066033.1, read as the reverse complement.
GTTCCAAAAGGCACAATTACCGCACCACTCCATGGTTGTGGAATCGGCCATGCATCGACTGAAAAGTCAGAAGATGCACTCCTCGGTGCCTCCCGGCCGGGAGGCCCGGAACCTGGATACCCTCGGTAAGAAGTGCTTCCAGGGCTCTATGCTTGCTTGCCGTGTGCAGACATACTAGCTCTAGAGGGGCATGTATCTCCAAGACCTGGCAAAGGAGATTGCCGGATTCTGTGCTGGTCTTTCCAAGGAACCTTTGCAGAGGTTCCAGGCCTTGTCCACCGGTATTCGAGAGTGCTCAAAGTTTATTTCTCGAGCAGCCTACGATGGCTTTGAGGCTTCGGCTCGAGTAGCCGGGGCCGGCATCGGTGCCCACCGACCGGCTTGGCTACAGTCATCCGACCTTGAGCCATGGGTACAGGACAAGTTGGTCGATGTCCCTTGCCTAGGTGAAAACCTCTTTGGCAAGCCCATGGCTGAAAAGGCTGCAGAACTCGAGACCGAGACTCTGACCAGGACTAGGATGTCCAGAAAAACCTCTGCCCTTTCTCAGAAGAAGAAGGGCTCGGGGAAAAAAGACCTTTTACCCGAGTAAGTCATCTGACTATAAACAATACCCTCATTATCAGGCCTCTGCAGCTCCCCAACAGGGTCAGCAGGCCAAGGGGCAGGGTCATGGGCCCCATAGGCAGAAGGCCCCCAAGCCACCAACACCGGCCCCTGCTCAACAGGGTGGGGGTTTTTGACTCAGAAAGCATAGCCTCTTCTCCTCAGCTGGCTTCTCTCAGCACAGGAGGCCGGCTGGCCCACTTTGCCCACTGGTGGTCAGCCGTCACATCAGATACCTGGGTGCTTCATATAGTCCAAAAGGGCTATCTTCTCCATTTTCACCAGGTACCTCCCTCCTATTTTCCAGGGGAGCCTCCAAGACTCCCTCTGCACAGGGACCTACTCCTTCAGGAGTTAGCAAGTCTACTAAAGGAACAGGCTGTGGAACCGGTGCCCCACCACCTGAGAGGTCACGACTTTTATTCCAGGTACTTTCTGGTACCAAAAAGAACAGGAGGCTTCAGACCCATCCTAGACTTGCGCAACCTCAACAAGTTCCTGGAGAGGGAAAAGTTCAAGATGCTTACCCTTGGAATCCTGCTGCCCTACCTCCAGCAGGGAGATTGGCTATGCTCCTTAGATCTCAAGGATGCTTATACTCACATCCTTATTCATCCAGACCACAGACAATATCTCAGATTTGTTGTGGGAGGAAACCACTATCAGTACAGAGTACTACCCTTTGGCCTGACCTCCACTCCCAGGGTGTTCACCAAGTGCCTGGCAGTGGTGGCAGCCTACCTAAGGCTTCAAGGTATTTTTGTGTTTCCATACTTGGATGACTGGCTCATAAGGGGCCAATCTTCCCAGGAGGCCAATCAAGCCACCCTTCGCACTGTGGCTCTGCTTCAGCACTTGGGGTTTGTCATAAACTTCGCAAAGTCCACTTTGCTCCCATCCCAGAACTTAGAATTCATAGGAATAAGGCTGGACACTCTTCAGGCGAAGGCTTTTCTGCCAATGGACAGAGCCCACAGGCTGATGGATCTAGCCAGGCAGTTTCACAGCAATTCCCTGGTCTCTGCCAGGCAATTCCTGAGACTACTCGGCCATATGGCTTCCACAGTTCATGTAACCCCCAATGCCCACCTGCACATGCGGCCTGCTCAGTGGAGCCTTCGCACTCAGTGGCATCAAGCCACAGGGAGCCTAGTGGACTCAGTAAGAATATCCGACCTGCTCGTCTCCTCTCTGCAATGGTGGCTTCATCTTCCGAATCTGGTACTCGGAGTGGTTTTTCAATCCCCTCTGCATTCTCAAGTGCTGACGACAGATGCTTCTCTTCTAGGTTGGGGAGCACATTGCCAAGGGACATGTACTCAGGGTCTCTGGACCCCTTGGGAGGCTGTTCAACAGATAAACTTCCTGGAGCTACGGGCGATACGCCTAGCTCTGAGAGCCTTCTCCCACCTCGCCTCTCACCAGTCTGTACTAGTCCAGACGGACAATCAAGTTGCCATGTTCTACATGAACAAACAAGGAGGCACAGGCTCCTTCCTTCTATGTCAGGAGGCACAATGGCTGTGCTCTTGGGCCGTCAATCACGGAATCCTCCTCAAGAAAATTACCTGGTGGACAGACTGAGCAGGATCCTGCAACCACACGAATGGAGATTGAACCCGTTGGTGATTCAGCAGATCTTTCTCAGGTGGGGCCTCCCCACCATGGATCTTTTTGCCAGTCCTCTGAACCGGCAACTCCCGAGATTTTGCTCCAGACAACTGCATCCACTCAGAGTAGCAGTGGATGCGTTTCTGATCTCGTGGTCCACAGGCCTACTGTATGCGTTTCCTCCCATGCCACTAGTGTCCAGAACACTGTTCAAAGTCCTCCAGGACGGGGCCTCAATGATCCTGATAGCCCCCAGGTGGCCGAGGCAACCATGGTTCCCGCTTCTGCTGCAACTGGCGGTGGACACCCCTCTTCCTCTGGGGTTTCAGCACGATCTCCTGTCTCAGGATCAGGGGACTCTCTTGCTCCCCAACCTCCAGTCCCTTCTTCTGATGGCCTGGCTGCTGAAAGGGTAGTCCTGGCTCCCCTACTACTGCCTCGAGAGGTGGAAGATGTAGTCTTAGCCTCTAGACGGCAATCCACCAGGAAATCCTACGATCTTAAGTGGCGTAGATTCTCCGCATGGTGTGCTCAGCACAGCGAGAATCCCTTCTCGTGCTTGTTGCAATATTTGCTTTACCTCTCCAATCTAGGCCTTAAGTCCAACTCTGTCAGGGTTCACCTCAGTGCTCTCTCAGCGCACCACTCACCGGTGGACGGAAGGCCTCTTTCCAACCACCCTTTGGTGGCTTGTTTTCTCAGAGGCCTCCTTCTGCTTAAGCCTCCTTTGCGTCCACCAGCCACTGAGTGGGATCTGAATGTGGTCTTACAGCGGATTACTTGTCCGCCGTTTGAACCTATGGCTACCTGCCCTCTCCGTTTTCTCTCCTGGAAAACCTTGTTTTTGGTAGCTCTTACCTCTGCTAGGCGAGTGAGTGAACTGCAGGCACTAGTGTCTGATCCACTTTACACTAGGTTCTACAGGAATAGGGTAGTCTTACGGACTCACCCTAAGTTTCTTCCTAAGGTTGTCTCCCCTTTTCACCTCAATCAGGAGGTGGTTCTTCCGACCTTCTTTCCCAGGCCGCATGCCAACCGGGCTGAGATGGTCCTGCATACCCTGGACTGTAGGAGGGCGTTGTCCTTCTACCTTGACCGTATGCAGGAGCATCGGAGGGCTGTTCAGCTCTTCATTTCTTTTGACCCCAATAAGTTGGGGCTACCTGTCTCCAAGCGTACTTTGTCAATATGGGTCGCTGACTGTATCGCCTGGGCTTATGGGGCAGCCGGCCTCTCGTTGGAGGGTCGAGTCACAGCTCATCATGTCAGGGCGAAGACTGCGTCAGTGGCTCATCTCCGCTCTGTTCCGTTGGCAGACATCTGCCGGGCCGCTACTTGGTCTTCAAGCCAGACTTTTGTGGCCCATTACTGCCTTGAAAGGGAGTCCCGCAGGGACAGTGCTTTCGGACAGGCAGTACTCCATAATCTCTTTGGGGTTTAGGCAACTCCTACCCTCCGGCCCTGGTGTTGGGCTACCGGTCGGGGGCATTCTCAGAGAAGATTCCTTCCTTACGTGCTGCCGAGCTAGAGGGAGCTCATTTTTTCGGCTTGAGGTCTCCGGTAGCCTTAAGCTGGGGAGTCCCATATGTGAGGACTGACTTCCTGCTTGGTCCTGGAGAAAGAGTAGTTACTCACCTGTAACAGGTGTTCTCCAGGAGCAGCAGGAATCAGTCCTCACAACCCTCCCTCCTCCCCTTGGAGTTGCAGTCATATGATTTTTTTTGCTAATTTTTTGCTGTTTTTTAGCTATGTCATCAGACTGAGCAAGATGGCACCCTTGGGCTGGAAGGGGACCGCGCATGCGCGCTGCAATTCCCAAAGGCTTTCTTTGAAAGCTGAGGAAATGCTCCGCACGAGGGCTCCGTCGGCGCCGACGTCACCCATATGTGAGGACTGATTCCTGCTGCTCCTGGAGAACACCTGTTACAGGTGAGTAACTACTCTGAAGCAGCTGTGGATCTCTAATTGAGTGCTGGGATATTGAGCCTTGAGAGAGCACAGCGTTCATTTGCAAGCATGGGTCCCACACCATAGGGTAACCCATTGCTGGGTTATTAGCTGGGCTCTTGGATTATGGCCCCCTGTGAGCTGACCGGGCAATAGCCGATGCAGGTGAGCGGCCTCAGCGGGGTTGGGAGAAGGCTTTGGTTAAGTCAGCAGCTGGCATGCCGAGTGCCAGCTACTCGATTGGGGAAGAGGGACCTTAGCCTTCAGGGGGTCGGGGAATGGCTTACTGTTTGATAGCTGCATGTTTCAGCAGGAGCACAGCCTGTGGGCTCTCATCAGTGGACGGTGTAGGGCCTTGCTTCAGGCAATGTGAGTGGGTAGGCTAATGGGAGGAATCAGGAGAGGGCAGCATCCTCGTTGCAAATCATGCATGAGGCGGGCTTGGGGATGGCTTGTGGCCTTGTGGGTAGTGATAGACCCACCCTCTTTCCCTCTACAGTTACTCCTCCAGGCAGGCAAGCTCCGGAGGGTCAGGAGGCTCACTCCTTTCATTCTGGGCCAATTGCAAGTCACCAGCCCTGGACATACAGGGCCAACATTAGAATAAACCTTGTATGTCTGGGGCCGGTGACCGCCGACTGCCCACCCTAATGCCACCCCCAATCCACCCCTTTCCTGCCCTATCTACCTTCCCATACAAAATGCAGGAAGGTAAACGAGACTGGGAAGAGGCACAAATAGCGGGGATGGATGTCCCGAGACATCCATCCCCGCTATTTATGCCTCAGAATGATCACCTATGTGTTCTTTGAGCAAGATTAGTTGCTGCAGTTTCTGATGTATAGAGAGGGTCCTATGCAAGTGGTGGAGCGTACTTAAGAAGGTACTGGTTAAGGCCAGCTGAGTTTGGATGAGATGGGTGGGCAGCTGCTAGTACTGTGATTTTTCTTGGTTAATTCCTATGCTTGTATTACTTGTTTCTTGGGGTCCTTGAATTTTGCCTGCAGGCATATGACTTATTTATTTATTTATTTATTTAACAAGACTTGGGCTATGTCGGGAAGTACTGAAGCCTCATCATCTCACCTGAGTGTCTAAACGGATGCATAAGGACTTGAGGGTTTGTGACTCCTTTTTGGTGGAAATGAACAGAATTGCAATATTGCATCATGACGAATTCTCTAGCATGGACCTTTGGCTTTTTCCAATGCTGCTGGGGGCTTGAGTTTCGGTCTGTATTTTCAGGGTTCTTTGAGTGCCTTGCCGTGGCCTGCTCCAAGACATGTTTCTGGTCTGACTTGTAACATCACTTTCCTTGTGCTCTTCCCTATTATGGTGGCACTGGAAATGTCTCATGACCACCTCCAGGATCGACACATTACCTTTCAGTGCGATAATCAAGAAGTCATTGAAGTCATCAATAGGCATTCTCCTCACTGTTTGTGCATTGTGGTTTTGATGCGCACCTTTGTGCAGATCTGCTTTCGAATTAATGTGACTGTGAGAGCAACACACATGCAAGGCTTCCGTAATCATATTGATGACTCTCTTTCCTGCTTCAAGTGGTTCCAGTTTTGGATGCTCACTCCAGGAGCAGATGCGAATGGAGCTCCAGTACCAGATCACCTTTGACAGCTTGGCATCCCAGGGTAGTTGCTCTTGCTAAAGTATGTTTCTTCTGCTACTTGGGTCTCCTACTTGAAGGGCTTTCATTTGGTAGCTGAATTCTTGGAGTCCTGGAAGTAGCATGGTGGTAAGGTCCCTGAGGAGTTGCTGGGTCACTATATTGTGGCTACTAAGAATGGAGATTTATCTAAGAGAGCCATATGGTTTTACATTTTAGATTTTTTCCTTTCTTGCAAAGGCGGTTGGTTGAGAGAATCCTTTGGCTGGGTTGTTGGTGAAGCGGCTCCTGGTGGGATGGGAATGAGCTGTCCACATGCCATGCGACTAGAGGCAGCCTATCTCCCAAGACGTCTTGCTATGGTTGTGGGAGGAGTTACCTACAGTTGCAATATCAGGATTTGATGCATCCCTTTTCCAGGCAGTTTTTTGCCTGGAATTTTTTGGGTATTCCGGGTTGGTGAAATGGTAGCCAACTTGGCATGGACAGGCTCTCTCTCTGGTATTTTGCTGGGCATGCCCAAGTGGGGGAGGCTCAGTTATGAATTTTGATTCCCAAATCCAAGGTAGATTCAGAGGGCAGGGGGGCATGGGCGGTGCTGAACAGGGTGAAGGGTTCCATCACTTACCCAGTTGGGAATCTTCGTAGTTACTTGGCCTTGAGTCTGCCGGTTGGGTGACTGTTGTTTTTGCATCCAAATACCTTCCCTTTGACTCATTTTCACTTTACAGCTGTTCTCAAAAAGGTTTTGAAGCACTTGGGTGGTGATCCCATTCCTTTTGGATTGGTGCTCCATTTCAGTACCAAAGTGGGTCAGTTTTACTGTGAATGCTCACTCTCCTTCTATAATTCCTAATGAGGTATATGGTGATACTTTTTCTCCAGTTGCCATGGATGATATAGCATCTTGATTGAGTGCTATGCAAAACACTCATTATCCATTAAGCTCAATCTCTATTGCAGTAAGCAACTCTGTTACAGAATCAGTGTTATCATTCCGATTAGACCCGACTGCGAATCATTGCAGCTTTGCACAGGCGCGCACAGGCGAGCCGAGGGCAAGGGGAGGGGCGGGGGGACGGCGAAGGGGGGCGGGCCGTGAACCGCCGATAAAAGAGTGGGCCCGAAGCTGGCTCGGCCTCTTTCGCCGTTACCCCTCCCGTCGGGCAGAGAGGAGCTGAGACAGCTGAGACGTGAGGCAGCGAGTGAGACACGAGGCAGCGAGGAGGAGCTACTGCATCGCGAGGCGAAGGAGCATAAAAACGGCAAGTACCTCTGCAGGGGGCCTCCCGACCCGACGCGCAAACAGGCGCTTTGTACCGGATGCCAGTTAGGTGGAGAGCAGGCGTCTCAGAGCGGAAGCCAGAATAGGCCTGTAGCAGGCGCTTCGGAGGTGTGCTCCTCGGGCCTTAGCGATGTGATGATGCAAATGCAGGGTGCAGACGGGGGGGGGGGAGTCCTTATCCTCACAGCATTGGAAAATAACAAATCAAAATAAAAAGAAGGGTAAAAGAATCTGGAGACCGGGAGGGGATATGCACCACCACGTGCTATTTTGAACGCGACAGCATCCATCTCCAGGAAAAATATAAGGGGCTATAATGGTGGCAGGGAGCCTAGAGCCAGATGAAATACAAATAATGGCAATTTGTGAGGGGATTGAGAGGGGAATGCAGGCATATGCATCTATTCCAAAGTAAGGAAGGGAATGCAGGCATATGCTGAATGTGGGGAACGGTGATGCCCTCTAAGGGACGAAAAAAGGTACTGCATGGTCATGTTTCTTTTCTCTCTGTGATTGTATGCTATATAATAAAAAAAAATGGGGGCCTATGCTTAACTACTTTAAATGTGAAATAGGTACAGGAGAACAAGGTAGAAGTGTGTAGGTGGCATGTATGATAATTAGGAGGGAATATCAACCAGAAAATGCAAATAAAACCATATATATGTTGTTTTTGGAAAGGATGTCCTATAGAGGGGAATTCTGATATGGGGACAGTATATATTGAAAACAATATGTACAGGGACACATAGAGGTAGTCAATAGGAAGCAGGGGGCCTAGGGTTGATACAAGAGGATGAGACAGAGTGTAATTCAGACTTTCCCTTACCCCCTTCAGTAGTAGATATCACCCTAGAATAGAGATGCCAAGGAAAGAGACGCAGAAGGCTAAGGCACAACAGGCCCGGCAGGCAGAGAGCAGGGCTACGACAAGGACGCGGGTAGCGACTGGATCAGGAAGCAAGAGAGCACATGGGGATGGCCATGATGCGGCGAGTAGCGCAACAGCAAGACAGACGAGGCGGAGCAACCGGAAGAAGGCACCACAGCAGCAACAAATAGTAGCTCCTGCACAAGGGCAGGAGCTGGACGACCTGCTCCAGATGATACGGGAGCAGGTTACCCAGCACGGCCTGTCCGCAGTTAAGCAACGACTGGGGACAACAGGCTTTATGAGCGAGGGACAGCCGTCAGCAAGCACGAGCGCCTTAACACCCTGCACAACAGATGGTAAGTCTGGGGCGAACAGTGGGACCATGGAATTAACAACTTCATCATCTGATGACTCTGGTTCTGGGAGTGATAGTGATACTGTATTGGCAGATGTAATTAAATACGCTTTGAGGAAAGTTAAAAGAAAGAAGACCTCAAAGCAGGCAAAATCCCTAAGGCAAGCCTGGGCGGGACAGGCGCAAGATGGGGTGCACCACGGGGACACGCCACCAGGGACGGCTCAGAGAACTCTGCAGGATTGGCGCGACACCAGCCGCGATCCACGCTGTGGAGTGAGTTCCCTGGCCGTGTCAGTACCCAAAAAACTAAAGAAAAGAATTTGGAAGCGAGAATACATTGACCTCTTCTCTCTCCTGCTCAGAGACCAGGATGAAGAAGCCGGCAATGGGAAAGATAAAGATAAAAGGAGTGATAGGGACAGAAAACCAAAAATCCCCAAGTCCCTTAATAACTGGGTCTCAGCATTTCACATCTTCATGAGTGTAATTATGGAGAAAGAACCTGACGCGGGCCCATATCTGACCAGGTACCTGGATACGATCACCAGGGCATATAAACAATACGGGGGATGGGCCTGGCTAAATTATGATGTGAGGTTCAGAAGAAGCATGGCGGAGGATCCCACCTTAGCATGGCATCATAGAATTCTGGACATGTGGACAGAGGAAATGGCGCCAAATAGGCCATTCTGTCAGGACGGGATGCTGCAGCCTCTCCCAGGCACGCAATGGCAACAGCCAACCCAAAACACCCAAGGGAGGCAAGCCAATCAGTGGACGGGGAGGCGGGCGTGCCGACAGTACAACGTAGGGAGTTGTACATGGCAGCCCTGTAAGTTCAGACATGCCTGCTCATTATGCGGAAATGGGCACCCCGCTTTCACCTGCAGAGCATCCAGGGAAGCCAAGCCTTTCAGAGCGCTACAGCAGCGCTCATCGGAAGGAGTTGGCCCCAACGCCCATCAGGCTTGAGAGCATGCGTCCCTGGCTGAGAGCCTACCCGAAGAAGGACATAGCTCACAGTATTGAGGTGGGTTTCTCACATGGTTTTCGCATCCCATCACTAATAAACAGGAAAGAAGTACTAACGCGGGCGATCATGGACCCACCATCGGTCCGGAGATATAACACCATAGCACACAATAAAATAGCCAAAGAAATAGGCTTAGGGAGGGTGGCAGGTCCTTTTCAATCATCCCCATTCAAGGACCTAGTAATCTCACCTTTGGGGGTAATACCAAAAAAGGAACCGGGGCAATACCGGTTAATTCATAACCTGTCACACCCAGAGGGGAAGTCAGTGAATGACCATATTGACCCGGCGCTATGCTCGGTCAAATATGCAACCATTGACCAAGCAATTAGGCTGATTCGAAGCAAGGGACGATGGGCGCAACTGGCAAAAGCCGACATTGAGTCCGCGTTCCGGCTATTGCCAATACATCCTGAGTCTTTCCCATTATTGGGTTTCGTTTTCAACGGGGAATATTTCTACGATAAATGCTTACCCATGGGATGCGCGGTATCATGCGCATACTTCGAACAATTCAGTTCCTTCCTACACTGGGTGGTCGAGGACATCGCGGGCCCCAACACGGTGGTCCACTATCTGGACGATTTCCTTTTTATTGGAAAAGACCATGACGAATGCAAAAGGATCCTGAGTATCTTTCAGCAGACGGCACGGTTGTTCGGGATCCCGTTAGCGAAGGAAAAGACCGATGGCCCGACAGGGATCATCACTTTCCTAGGCATACAGTTGGATGTGCCGGCACAGATGTCTCGCCTCCCAGCAGATAAAGTGGCGAACTTGGGAAAAGACATACAACTACTTCATAGTCAGCGAAAGGCGACCCTGCAGCAATTTCAAACAATCCTCGGCCTGCTATGCTTTGCATGCAGGATAATGCCAATGGGGAGAGTCTTCTGCCGCTGTATGGCCTGGGCAACGAGAGGGGTCACGAAACGGCATCATCGCATCCGAGTTACCAAAGAGGTGCGGGAAGACCTTCGGGTCTGGATGCAATTCCTCCACACCTTCAATGGCCGGGCCTTCTGGCAGGCCCCCCCGGTGTCTAATGCGGAACTCGACTTCTTCACCGATGCTTCAGGAGGAATTGGTTTTGGCATTTACTATAAAGGGGCATGGTGCTCAGAGGAATGGCCCACGGAATGGCGAGCGGAAGGAACCACCAGGGATATCACGTTCTTGGAGCTTTTCCCGCTCATGGTAGCCTTAAGTATCTGGGCTCCGGGGCTTGCTAACAGGGCTATCACCGTCCATATTGATAATCTAGCAGTGGTGTGGGCAGTGAACGGGATGAGAGCGAAGACGCCAAGGGTAATAGCACTATTAAGAAGAATCGTGTTATTATGTCTAGTGCATAACATAACCCTGAGAGCGGAACATATCACAGGCAAAAACAATAACATTGCCAACGCTCTTTCTAGTTCTAAGATCAGGCTTTTCCACCAACTGGCGCCCAAGGCGAACGCAGTCAAGACAACAGTCCCCGAACAGATCTGGGAGTATGGCCCGCCGAGGTATGGGAGCTCCTCTTGGGCTCCCTAGCAGAGCAGACCCGGCGAAAATACATAGCAGCATGGGAAGTGTACCACACCTTCTGCAATGAGTCCAGAATACAGCAAGAGGACAGATTTGAAGCGACTACGCTTCTGAGATGGATTTTGCAGTGTAAAAGCAGGGGACAGACAAAAGGATCAGTGCAAGCACGCTTAGCCGCGCTTTCATTCTTTGCAAAGGCCATGGGCAAGAAGAGCCCGACGACGGAGTTTGTCATTAAAAAAGTGATGAGAGGTTGGTCCTTAGGGCAGCCCCGAGGCGTAGACCAACGCCGCCCGATCACGCACCAGATGCTCCAGCAACTGATGACGGTCAGTAGCCAGGTGTGTTATGACGAATATGAAGCCAGGCTTTTTAGGTGTGCCTTCTCCTGGGCCTTTTATGGAGCATTTCGGGTGGGAGAGCTAGTTGCCCCGTCAGCGACAAAGCTCGGGGCGACCTATGGCGGAATCAAAGAACGCGATGTGAACATTCTTCAGGGAGCCATAGTGCTGCACTTGCCCAGATCCAAAACGGACATGGAAGGAAAAGGGACTCAAATAGTCCTGTTGGCAATGCACAATGATCCCTCATGCCCACTGCAAAATGCTCTGGCCTATCAAGAACTACGGGCACACGCAAGCCAACAATGGTTCGTCCACGCGAACGGCAACCCACTTTCACGTTTCCAATTCATCAGAGTACTCAAGCTGTCTTTGGAGCGAACGGGAAGGAATGCCAGCTTATACGGCTCGCACTCCTTTCGCATCGGAGCCGCTTCAACGGCGGCCAGCATAGGGATGTCCAGAGCACAAATAATGAATATAGGACGATGGCGCTCGGACAGATACAAACTGTACATACGTCCAGCAGAATGAGGATTGGGGAGATATAAAAAACAAACAAAAAAAAAAAACATAAGAAATGTTGTACTAACCCACTTATGACGGCTAACTTTACTGTTTGTGTGAAATCCTGATGTCCTTTGATCATTATCTCTATATTGCTTCTGTAACCATTTCTTGCTAATTGTGCTCCAACCTAGGTTCCAGTCACTGCCTAGGGCCCCGCGAAGTATGGATATGCGGCCATTCATTTGTTCACGGGGCGCAAAAGCGGACTCAGAGTAGACCACAGGGGCTAAACCTGGGACTCCCAAGTACAGAGGTGTCAGTAGTATGGATCGGTCGACGGGGTATGTTGTGGAACCAGTTAGTGCCGCTCCTGCTGCAAAGGAAGTGGGTGACCAGAAACCCGGCAATGATCATAATACATCTAGGGGGCAACGACCTGGCGGCCATACACAGCGTCGAGCTCACCAAACAGATGCAGAGTGACATGCTGACGCTGGCGGACGCATTCCCTGGAGCGTGCCTAGTGTGGTCCCACATCATACCGCGGAGAGTGTGGAGGGGCGAGATTTCGCACAAGGCAGTTGAAAAGACGAGACAAAAAGTGAACAGGTGGATGGCCCGCTTCATGGGGATGATAGGTAGTGATGGCATCAAGCACGGCCTCATTGAAGAAAGATGCCCACGACTGTATCGTGCGGATGGTGTACACCTGTCAGACATAGGGATGGACATTTTTCTGTGCACCATACAAGATGCAGTGGAGCGGCTATGGAAGAATGAGGTGTTGGCCACAGCTGCGTGTTAAAGTGTGGGGGCCCCGTCAACAAGCGATGATTCGCGGTTGGCGGGGTTGGCAGAACAAACGCACCCGGTGAGAGAGAACACAGCCTAGGTTTTAAGTAAAGGGGGAGAGTTGCAGGAGAGAAACCTGGACATGCCCCCCGGTGAGAGCGATCAGGCACAAGAACACGGCGCAGAGGGCCCTGGCCTCGCTTTGACGGCGGGCAAAAGGAGGGGTAAAGCAAGAAAAGTGCCAAACCTGCTTGAACGGCAGGCGTAACAGCTTTGCGACGGAAAGAGATAGAGAAGATTAAGGACTGGGGAAAGCTTGAACGGCTATCTCCTACTGACAGTTAAAAGGACCCTGGGATAATGGCTGTGTCTCTCGAGGGGCGGAAGGAAAGGAATTGTGTACAGTGTCTAGCGAGATGTTAGGCGCATGCTGTGGCCAACAGTTTTGGACTGTTAATAACCATTGTTAATAAAATAAATAAATGTAGATACTTGTTGAAAGAAAACCTGTGAAGAAGTGTGGATTATTGGGGGGGGGGGAGAAGGGAGGGCGGGGGGGGCAAGAGGAGGGCAAGGGGGGGGGGGCAAGTACCCGAGGCTATAATGCCGGTTGCGCGGCTGAGCTATTTTACAGGCTTCTTTAAACACTGGTTTAATGTCAACTTCTCTTAAAGGTGCCTCATTGAGACTAGTTATTAAGGACCCTTCTGAAAATTTAAATGATTTTAACAAGTATAAGCTCATATCTTCCTTGTCATTCTTGGCTAAGTTATTGGAACATGTGGTCTATCAGCTTGATAACTATTTAGAGTAGCATTGGATTTTAGATGTGTGGCAGCACAGTTTTGACAAGTGAAATCTTATGTGGTCAGGGGCGGCCCAAGGGGGGTGCGGGTCCATGTGCGGAGACTCGGTGTGGGGCCTCATTTGCATAAATAGTTGCATAATATTACCATACACTAACTTTTAGTAAACATGCCTCTTAATGAGTGAGCTGATGCTGCAGGGATGGCTCTGCTGGACAGGGGGGCCCCGTGGAACACTTGATTCTGCTACTGCCATGGCATCAGCGGCAGCAGCATCCAGGTTTTTTTTTAATCTACCCGGGCTGATGCAGAATGTTTTTTGCGCGGGGCCCCCTGAAACGCGGGGCCCTGTGCAAAAAAGCATTCCTGCTCAATGGACGGGCCGGCCCTGTATGTGGTCTAGAAGAAAGAACTTCTGCTTACCTCCTGGTGTCTATTGATTTGAAATCTGCATCTGACACAGTTCTTTCTGCAGTACTACTGCTTTACTTCAAAATTGCAAACATTATCGGGCTGATGCAGAAAGGCTAGCGCACCCTTTGTGTGCAGATAATGCAATTTACATGCACAAGTTCCGCCACGTCATATGCAGAAGAGAGATTGATACAACGTAAACAGCAAAAGAAAAGTATGTGCACACAGCAACACCAAGCTTATTTAAATTGTATGCAAATGAGCTGCTCATATTAACGTGGAATGCTAATAAGGTCTGCACCCAATGGAGAGAAATGCCTAGAGGATTACATGACCAGGAGGAGCGCCAGTATTTCTACTCCTGGTCAGAGGTAACTTAAACATTTTAAACATGTAGAGAGAGACTGCTTCAGGATATGTACTAGTGAACAGTTACCTTTGATGTGAAAATTCTCTGCGTATAATGGAAATGTCGGTGTTCAAAGACAAATATCTTTTGCTTCCTATCCTTGTATGTTTTTTGGACTTACTTATATCATATTCTATTTACTGTTAGGTCCCTTTGTTGTGATTTCATAAAACATGTTTTTTGGGGGGAAATAGTGTTTATTATGGGGCTGAGCGCCAAAAGAACCTACACATTGCACGTGTGTAGCACAAGCATTTGACATTACGCATACACGGTGGCCCAAAAAAAGTGAGAACATCTCATAAATTAAAAGTTTAAATAGTTTACTTATTTACCATTTTTAGCTATATAACGTCTTTATTTCGACAATTTTCGGTCGCCATCTTTTTTTTTTAAATTTGTCAATTGTTTACATCTGTCTCTTTGAATTATTAAATAACTTATAAGCTACGAGATGTTCTCACTTTTTTTGGGCCACCCTGTATGTGTACATGATCACTTGTAGCACGTTGTTGTTTGTGCATGCATTGGCTCCCCTCCTTTCAATTTTATGCTGAAGTTTTGCACATAGCTCATTTGCATACATGCCCTTTGCTGCATATTGGTGCTGAAATCTCGTGCTATCGGCGCACTATGAAAACATGTTCACAGCTAATAGCGAGCGACTTCAGCGCCAGCTTTCTGTATCAGCCTGATTGTTTTGATTGATGAAAGTATCTACTAAAAAGAGGTGCCCATTTCTGCCAGCACTTTTTCTTCAGCTATTTTCAAAGTGAAAATATCTGCACAATTTCACTTTGGAAATCAATGCAAAGTTTGTGGATAACAAGTAACTGCAAAGTTTGCAGCTGTGTGAGCACTATGAAACTAATCTCCTTAATTGTCATCTGAAATGTATTGCTGACTTGGACAATAAAGATAATCATAGCCTTAGTTTGGAAAATGCTGCTAGGAATTTCAGTGCAGCATAAAAACCTTAATAAGCACACTATACGTGGGACTTTAGACACACTCCAACTCTTCAGCAAGTAATGCTTATTGACTTCAATACCATATATATATATGAAGCTCATTTTTCCTTTTTAGACCTACAAATTGATGATGTCAGCAGCCTCTAGAATTCTGCCTAGGCAGCTCATGGAGCATGACCACAATATGAAATCAGCGCTAAGGTCAAGAAGTCAAAAATACTTGCACACATTTGATTACCTCACAGTGTCATTTAGCTATCCTGTCAATCCCGCTCTACAAGAAACAATAGTGAAAAAAAGAAGCAGCAATACATACACACACACACATACACAACTCCATTATTAATAATATAAAAGGCAATGGGGGCATAATCAGCAGCAGTGATGGTCAGCACAATTAATGCGGTCAGTGGTGATATTACTACTACTACTGAAAATTTGTATAGTGCTACAAGGTATACACGGCTCCTTACAGAGACATGAAGAGACAGTCCTTGCTTGTCAGAGCTTACAGTCTAGTCAAGACAGATAACAGAACAGCTGGCCAGATTGCAAAGCCGCAAAAGGTTAGGACAGCCTTTGATCTATCCTTATGCACTTTGACTATCTGGTTAGCGACTGAAATTTGCCATTGACTGGGCAGTCAGCGGTACCACCTCTTTTCTGCGGCACCAGCCGAATATCCCAGTCATCAGCATATATGGGGTTTACAGTCTTCAAACCACATAAATCCCTTTGAATATGCCCCCCAATGTGTTAAAAAATAGAAATAACTTCAGTCCTGAGCGGTCAGCCTGTTTCCCAAGTCTCCTTCCTCTCTCCTCCAAACACACTTACATCAATGTCTTTACACTGCCTTATATTTTATTGATGAAATGCTGTCCTGTCCATAACAGTATATTATTGGTATCTCAGATGGCAAAGCACAGCATCTTCTTTCTAAGAAAATTCAATAGTCAACCCCTGCAGTGATTTCATGACCTTACAGCTCACCGCAGTGTTGAACATATTAACATAGGACTGCATGGGGAGGAACAATGGAAAACGGAGCTTTATCTGCCTCACACAAGGGTTCCATTTCTGCAGAACTTACCCTGTAGGATTCCACAAAGGGCAGGCTTAACACAACTACAATTATACAGGAAGACCTGCATTCATATATGTAGCTTGCAGAAATATATATTTTATTTTTTTAACAAACATTTATATACCGCATCTTCCTGAGATCAGTTGCGGTTTGCAAAAATGGCCTACATGATGACAAGTCGTTTACTTCTACCTCTCTATCAGAGATAAGTCATGCCATCAGATATATAGGAGTGCATAATCGAAGGTTTAGTCACGTTTTCTGCAGGCAAAAATATTTAAATCTGGCCAAATAAAAAAATAAATGTCATGGGAGATCATCCAAAAAAGATGTTTCAAATGTATGCATTTACTTACATTTTAAAATATCAAGGGGGGAGAGGGTATTCAAAGGCATTTATATGCAAATATTGCTCTGCAGGATATTCAACGGCACTAACATGCTCGATTAGCATCAGGGGGTGTTGGGGATGTTCCAGGGTGGAACGGAGGAAGCGACTATCGCTAACCAGGCAGCAAAGATATTGAACCACTACCTGGTTAGCGATAAATGGCAAAAGCCTGGTGCAGGAAACACTGGCCTAACTTTCGCTATGTATTGCTAACTAGATAGCAGCTCAATGTCTCATTGAATATCTAGGTTTAAAGTTCAGCACTAGCTGCCGGTGCTGAATATCTCCCCCCACCGCCTCCATATGCATATATGGAATATCACTAATGCACTTAGAGGCAGGTTTACTAGCATGCAATAACAATTTATTTTATTAATTTATTAATTTGGTTTTATATGCCGCACTATTTAGAATTCAGGGTGGTTTACAAGGAACACAAACAAAAGTTACTTGGAACAAGTTTGTAGAACAACAACAAATCACATTGGACAGGTTTAACGAGTAACAACAAACATCAGAGGTTAATAATACAACAAATTAGGGGGGGAGTAACTTGGGTCATAATAGGGAAACTACATACATATGTACATTATAGTGTTATAAACTTTGTATACCTTGAGTTTAGTGCGATGGATTGAGGGTCTGGCTGTGGGTTTTAGTGAAGCGCAGTGTTCTATGTTACATGTTCATAACATAGTTGGAACAGGTGTGTCTTTAGAGGTTTTCTGAAGGTAGCTAGGTCAGAAATGGCACAGATTGGGGGTGGGGGGGGGGCAGTTCCAGAGAGGTGGAGCATATCATTTGAATGTTCGGCTATTATAGTTTATGGTTTATGGTTTAGGCACTTGATATACCTCCCTTTACTATGTGTCTCAGAGCAGTTTAAATAAATAAATATAAATATATATATATAAATATATATATATATTTATTTATTTATTTATTTATTTAGCTGTATTTATATACCGCTTTTCACCGGGTCAAAGCGGTGCTACATAGGGGGGGGGGAATTAAGTACAAGGGGGGGGGCATCACCGGGGGGGGCAACATTGATGATTCTGACATAGGACGGACTTTCGACATAGTACAGACATTGGACATAGACAAAGGCTTTGAGTTAGAGGTTCATTGTGGGTGAACTCGGGGGTTTGTGGCTTTTTCGGTGGGGGTCGAGTTGAAGTATTCCTGGAAAAGGATGGTTTTTAGCTGTTTTCTGAAAGATAGCAAGTTGGTATTGTTTCTGAGGTAGGTCGGTAGGGAGTTCCATAAAGATGGAGCATAGAGTTCAAAGGCTCGTCTGCAGGTCCGTTGTGAGCATTTGGTTCTTTTGTGAGGGATGGTGAGGGAAATACTGGAGGCTTGTCTAGTAGATTTGCCGTGGGCTGGGCGAGCCAGTAGGGTGCGAAGGTGGTTGTCCTGTGTTTGATGGATAGCTTTGTGGGTGAGTAGGATGGCTTTGTATTTTATCCGTGCTTCGAGGGGGAGAATGTGTAGTTCCTTCAGAATTGGGGTGATGTGGTCGGTTTTCTTGGCGCTCTGAATGATTCTCGCAGTAGTGTTTAATGCAGTTCGGAGGGGGTTGATGTGTGTGGCTGGACGTCCATGGTAGATTATGTTGCAGTAGTCCAGATGTGGGAGTGTCATGGCTTGCATCACTGTTCGGAAGTCTTGATGTTCCAGGAGGGGTTTGAGACGTTGTACTGTTCTTGCCTTGTGAAATATAGTTCCGGAGGTTTTAGTGATCTGTTGCTTTAAGGTGAGGGCTTGGTCAATAATAATGCCCAGGTATCTTATCTGTGGTTGAATTTGGATGCTCGTAGTTCCTATGTTGAGGTGCGAGGGTGGCGTGAAGTCTGGGTCCTTTGTCACTATGAGGGCTTCGGTTTTCTTTATGTTGATGGTGAGGTTGTTTGTTTGTAACCAGTCAGACACTGCTGTAAAGCACGCTGACAGGTGGGTGTTTGTTGGGTTTGTGGTTGTAATGGGGGCATAGAGCATGATATCGTCAGCGTAGATGTGGAAGCTGACGTTGTGGGTGCGTATGACTGTGCAGAGTGGTTGGAGGTAGATATTGAAGAGCATGGCTGACAGAGTGGATCCTTGGGGTACCCCCTGATGTTGCTGGAATGGGGGGGAGGTTGAAGCGCTGGTGCAGATTAGTTGTTGTCTGTTAGTTAGGTAGGATTGAAACCACTTCAGTACGGTGTCCTTGATCCCGATAGTCTGTGTATGAGGATGTTGTGGGAGATGGTGTCAAAGGCTGCGGATATATCGAGGAATACATACTAGTATATGCGGATATATACTAAGAGGCACTTAATTATTAGCAAATTTGGAACTTTTTCTTATAATAGAAGGGACTGAGAGCATATTCACCATGATAGATCTCTTACTCTCTTGTCAGGTGTCCATTGTAGAATATCATTAAGAGCATAAGCAGAGAGGTTATGTAGTATTTTGAATATTATGATGAGGGCTTTATACTTACATTGAGGGTGACATGTTCATATCTTGAGACTTCAACCATTGTCCTTGCTGCTGTATTCATAGCCAATTGAAGGGGATGTATTGTGTAATCTGGGAGACCATGGAGAATGATGCTTACATAATCAAAATGTGGGGTGATCAACGTTTGGAATACTGTTCAAAAGTCATCAGCTTCAAGGAAGGGGCATAGTTGACGAAGGGTCTGTAATTTTAGATATATTGTTTTGGTAATATTGTTTATGTACGGCTCCATTGTCAAATGTTGGTCTAGGGTGATCCCTAGGTATTGGACGTCTTGCTTAGTGTTTAGTTCAGCATCCTTCACTGGTAAAGTGGGAAGGGGTGTGAATGAAGAGTCCTTAGTAATGAAAATAACCTCGGATATGTTGCAATTTATTCTTAAGTTATTTCGTTTCAGCCAATCCGATACTGCATTAAAGCAGTCTATGATTCTAGAGTAGTTTGGATTGGTTGTAGAGAGGGGAGTGTAGAGCAGCACATCGCCCGCATAAATAAAGATTTGATGATAGCGCAAATAGGCTGGATGTAAATATTAAACAGAAGGGCAGATAAGGAGGAGCCCTGAGGTACACCTTGTATTTGTACATAACTGGATGAAGATTGCATCCCTATGCATACCATTTGCTGTTGGTCTGATAAGTATGATCTGCATCATTCCAAGGCTAAGTTTTGAATGCCTTTAGACTGTAGCTGTGTAAGGAGGAGGTTATAAGATTCTGTGTCGAAGGCAGACACAATATTAAGAAAGAGAAGGATAAATCCATGTTTGGATTTGTTCAAGCCTAAAACAAGATTGTTTATCAGGGTGACAAGCAGTGTCTCGACACCATGTTGGAGGTGAAATCCATGTTGGTTGTCATCTAGAGGATAATAGGCATCAATATGGTCTTGAATTTGCTGCTGTACAATCTCCTCCGTTATCTTGGCCAGGAAGGGTAAGCTTGATATGGGCCTGTAGGAGTTTACATCAGTAGGATCTAATTTAGGGCTCTTAAGAAGGGGTCTAATGGATGCTGTTTTTAGGGGAGCTGGAAACAGGCCTTTGGAGAAGGAAAGCAATATAAGATATTGGATGTAAGTACTTACCTCAGAGCGTGTTGATTTGATTCAAAAGAATGGACAAGGATCTGCTGGAGAAGTAGTAGTGTTATTATGACCTCAATTTGTTGTGCTGAATAGGGGTAGAAGGTGCTTAGAACAGGTCTGGTGGAGCCATCATTAAGCGGAGAAGAAATTGCTGCTGTATGGTTAATGGCATTATTGTTAGTAGGAGCGGAAGTGTTGGATGCAGGAATGGTGATAACTGTGTTTGGATAATTGGATGATGCAGGCAGGATGGATGGTTTAGTCATAGTAGTGTTATGCATGTTGACAGACATATTAAAAAAATTGGTGAAGATCTGAGGGTGCGGTGTACTTTCAGTGTACTGCTTTGAATTGTCTTTTATTAAAGTTTGAATGATTCTGAAAAGCTCTCGGGGTCTGTTGATGGAGCGCATAAGGATGTTGGTGTGATTCTAAAAAACTCTTAGAGTCTGAAATTAACTGTGTTGCGGAGCTCCTGTAAGGTCTTCATGTAAATAGTCTTCTCCACTTGAAGCTTAGAGTGACGCCATTTTCACTCTAATTTCCTTAGCTGTGATAGGGATTCTCTTAAGTCAGCTGTGTACCAGATTGCAACTGTATTTCGTTTATTGGCTTTTGTCTGTATAATTAGTGCAGAGTTTGCTGTGCAGTTAAGTGTGCCACTCTAACAGTGTGGGGCCCTGTGCTAAAATTCCCATGTTAATTGTGGAACACATGATTTATTTATTTATTTAGCTTTTTCTATACCGCGCTATTCACATCAGTGCGGTGTACATTCAACATAACATTACACATGCAGTTGAACTGCATTGTATTTACATTGAACAGGAGCAATAAACCTGGATATAACTAGGGGTAACTATCTACAAATTATTTACATTGATGCATATATTCTCCGGCTCTGGTCTATTTGGGCTGGGGAAAATTGGGCTAGTTATCCTTTTTCTTGTTGGGTGTATTTATTAGGGTGCTGTAGGTGACTGGTCGGAGCGCTCGCTGCTTGATTTCTACAGCTGATTTCAGGGTAGTATCTTGTGAACAGATTATACTTCAGCGCTTTCCTGAATTGGGTCAAGTTAGTGATGTTTCGCATGTCTGTGGGGAGGGCATTCCAGGCTCTAGGTGCGTAGATCATGAAAGCCCTGTTGGTCATTGTCTTTGTGCATTTTGTCATTGCTTTTGGGATTACCAATGTGTTTGTCATTGTGGACCTTCTGGTTATGTTAGGAGGTACGGTGTGAATCATCTGGCTGATGGATGTGGGGGGCTGGTTGTTTAAGGCTTTGAAGGTCAGAACTAAGATCTTGTAATGAAGTCTGGTCTGTATAGGTAACCAATGAAGGTTTTTCAAAACTGGAGAGATGTGCTCTGTTCTTGATACCCCTGTTAGAACTCTTGCGACTGTGTTCATCGCAAGCTGGAGTGGGCTTAGCGTTGCCTGCGGGAGTCCATGTAGTCCATGTATGATTGAGTGCGATTGAGTGGGAACTGGGTGGTTAAAGATGTAACATGAGAATCGATGGTGCATCACGGTTAGCATGGGCATTATGGGTACATGCTAACTGTAAAAATTGCTGTTTGTGTAGCTGTTAGGGGTGTTGATAAAGGACCCATGTTCCTGTTAGCATGGTGCCATGAGTTAACCACATGCTAACTTCAAGAGGACAAATGCACATGGTCCCTAAAGTTAGCACGGGCCTCCAAGCTAGTTTTGCAGCTCAAACATGTGCTATTAGTAAACACATCCCTTAATTTTACACCCACATTTTGTACCATCTATGTGTGGGAGCCTATGTTTTGCTAGATAACAATCTGATTTTCAATTTCAGTTTAAATTACTTTTTTATATGATTTTGGAAGTCCACACATTTTTTTGCACTTAGAAGTCCTATTAAAAATGTAACCCATAATACATATTACCATGCAAAAATATTGCATATTAGGGAGCTAATTAGGTGCTAAAAGGGGCTTGTTTTCTGCTTTATGAGTTTTATGACTTAACCCTCCATAGCCCATGTTCCCTGTAAAATAGTTATCTCCAAGTTATAATGCCCTGTTCAATGTAATTTCAGTTTGTTCAATGTAAACCGCACTGATGCAGAATAGCGCGGTATATAAGAGAATGTAAATAAATAAATAAATAAATAAATAAATTATAATGAGCTTAGAAAGATGGTATTGCAAATTTAAATAATGTAGGGGTTTTTGGGGGGTGGCTGAAGGGTTGAGAAGGAATTTTTTTGTATGTTTTGTTATATTTGTGAACTCTTTTCTCTCTAGTAAAAATGGGAAAGGAATGGAGTTAGCATTGATTTTTATGGGACTGGGATTAAAAATTGAGGGGTTTTGAAAAAAAGCACATACTGTCTAATATTCATTTAGGATGATTATGTGCCACTTCAGTGCATAGCCATCACTGCTGACCTCTAACCCTGGATATTCAATGCCAGGGTCATATGCGGCCTCAGCAATGAATATCCAGGGTCACCGCACAGTCTCCAATGCTGCATAAGCTAATTGCATAGTGACAATATTGCACCACTTCCCGGTTAGCTCCCGTGGGTAAAACTAGGCCAGCTTTTGCAGCGCCTAGTTTTACCCACAGGTCACTAACCGGGGTAGTGGTACAATATTGCCGCTACCCAGTTAGCGATTGTCATCACCTCCAGAATGCCCTGAAATGCCCAGAGCCCGTTCCAATGCTAAGCAGTTAGCATTGAGGCTTAAAGCAGTGTTAATTGAGGATATTCAGCAGCACTAACCGTGTTAGTACCATTGAATGTCCCGGTCAGTGGCATTTACATGGTTTAAAGGACTATAAACTGTGGAAATGCCTTTCAATATCGGGCCCATATTGCCTATCCAGTCAGCCAACATAATAAATGTGCTGATATAAGGGGCTATTTTAGAAGCTAGACATGCTTTGGACATCTGAAAATGGACATGGAGATGTCCAAAGCATGGTGATGTTCCCACAGCCAGTTGAGAAGCTGGCTCTGTGGATATACCTGAGGCGAGGATGTCCAAGTCTGAATGAGGGCGTAGAGTAGGCATGTCAGGGTGTTCCCAGAACTTGGATGCCTCAGCCCGATTTCCGTAATGCCCAATACATCCTGAGCTGTGTCCACGCTGCTCAAGGCATGAATAGGCATCATCTGGAGTGTGTGGAGAAGGAGTTCCGATTATGTCTTCTATATATTCAATGCCGATAACAAACACTGAGGGGAAAGAGGGCTCATGTTTTCATTTTGCTATGCCGCTGGATGTTCTTGTATGCTTGCTTACAGAAGATGGATGTTCCCCTGTCTGTGCCCCTTCATTCTTCTCACAGTCTATTCCCCTCGTTTCTTCACTCCGCTACTTGGGCGTTACCCTCGACTCTTCCCTTTCCTTTAAGGCACACATCTCCTCTGTTGTTCAACACTCATTTTTCTCACTTAGGCAACTCCGTGCTATTCGCTCTTTTCTTTCTCCCTCCGCTCTAGCTACTCTTCTCCTCTCCCTTGTTATGTCTCGTCTGGATTATTGTAATGTCTCCCTAGCTGGTCTCCCCCAAGCCCAATTGTCCCGTCTTCAACGTGTTCAGAATTCCGCTATCCGCCTCCTCACTTATGCCTCTCGCTTTGACCACGTTACCCCTCTTCTTCTACAACACCACTGGCTACCTGTCTCTTTTCGTGTTCAATATAAAATTCTTATTCTTGCACACAAGGCTGCTCGCACCGGTACCCCTCTCTATCTTGCTAACCTGATTCACTTCCGTACATCTCACCGTCTGCTTCGCTCTATTCACATTAACCGTATGTCTCTTCCCTCTCCATCCCAGGCCCACCTTACCTCCACCCGCTCCTCAGCCTTCTACTTTCTGGCCCCCAGCCTTTGGAACTCTCTCCCTCCCTCGCTCCGTGCGGAGGAGTCTTACCAGTCCTTTAAGACCCAGCTCAAGACCTACCTTTTTCAAATGGCATTTAATCTCCCTCCCTCCCTCCCTCCCTAACCCTCCCTCCTGATATTATTTGTATTCGTATTTGTATTAGATACTGTTACTGATTTCTGTTCTTTTCTCTCTTTCCTTTCCTTTTTCTTTTATGAATTTAAGTGGCATTCCTTTTCCTTTTCTTGCAGCCCTATATTTTTTAAATGTTTTTAAATATTTTCGAATATTTTTAAACTGCTAAATTTTATTGTGAACCGCTCAGGTGCCCATGGTGTTGGGCGGTATACCAAGTTTTATAATAAACATAAACATAAACATAAACACCTCATACTTTCACACATATGAAAAGTGGACTTATACATAGAAATTGGAATTATGCTTATAAGTGGTGATTTCAGAAAAAGTGGTAAATATATGTAGAAAGCACACAGGTGTTAGCAGCAAAAAGGTGGCATTAGCTGCAAAACTCCCACAGTATGTGCAGGGGGTGTTCCCAGCATTTCCCCTGCATATACCATATACCATGGAGAAAGTACAGAGAGCATGGGAGACCAGCTTCGCGGATGCTACTGTCGCCAATCATCTGCAAAGCCTAGCTGCTCAAAACAGGAATGCTCAATCTCCAACCACTTCCCACCCTTTCAAGCTGTCTGCAGCAGAAATGAAGCTACCGAGAAAAAAGGCCCACAGTAGCTGAATTTCTTCCATTTTAGCTGTCTTTGCAGTGCAGTGATCCCACTTTAGTAAGCAGACCCCTGAGTGTGCTGCCTTATTGCACTTTATCAAACAGATTATGTGGATTAAAGGCTCTCACTGACATAATCTCTCTTTTCATGAAGGATTATTTATTTATTTAGTTTTATATACCGCACTATTTTAAATCAGCACGGTTTACAGCATAAGAACTCAGTACACAGAACAGGTTTACATTGAACAAGTAACAGAGAATAACAATTATAACAATACAACAATAGTCTTACAAAGCAAAGGTGATCATAGGTTAAAGACTGCAATAAGAGTAAATTTTTGTTGCTACCCACGTAGCCCTCTGCGCCTTATCTTTAAGATGCAGTGGCTATGCAGGTAGCAAGGAAAATTGCTGCTATCTGTGTAGCCTCTGCAGCTGCCGGGACGTCTGTGCTAACCCAGATATTCACTTCTGCCGGCCTGGAAGTGAATATCCGTGTTAGGGGAGTCAGCGGGCAGGTTGTGGGCCGCCACGGTACATAGTCTGCCCAACTCAATATTGGGCCCATTGTAATTGGTGTGCCTCTACTATAGAGGGCATTACTTGAAAACATCCAACTTTTGATTTTTTATTTACTGCTCATAGATTCACTATGCACGAGCCATCGTTTGTAATCTATATGATAGTCTTTCCTTGTTCTCTGATTTATATAGGATGAACAAAATGCAAGTTAAATGAGCATAAAATTAGAATTTGCTCTCAGAATTTTACAGCAGCTTTATTGAAACATTTTAACTAGGTTGGAGAGGGATGGTTTGGAGAACTTTTTGAATTATAAGGAGCAAGCTTGGATTCATTGTCTTAACACGAAAATCTTGCTAGGTCTCAATATTGATATAGACTTGCTGATTTGAATTGATCCCTGAAATGGTCATATTTCATATCTTAACTGCATTTCTTTTGATTAAATTCTCTATTTAAAAGCATACTTCTAGAGTATTATTTTTTTAGCTTTCATTTATTATTCGAAATATGAAGGAAGCATGTCGTTAGCAGCTGACATGTCAAATGGTAGAGGAGCACACTGTATGTGAGAGTATGGCAGATATTGGAATGGCAGAAGAATACCCTCTCTATGTTAAGGGTATTCTGCAATGCGGGATGCATAAACCTGAATGCTGAAGAATAAATCACTTGGTTTGCAGCTTGTCGTGCTGTGAGGGCTTGCGTGCATCAGTGATGCTGAGAGCTAAACTATCGGTAGTTTAACTACTGGCAGGGTCTCCCAAGATGGACAGGTCTCAGCTGAGGTGCCAGACCAAGACAAACCACCCATCTGGGCAGCAGCAGAATGGGATAGTGTTGATGGCGGAGGATCACATTTTTGTGACAACGGCAACAACACCAAACTTAAACTGCGCAGAAGAAAGGCCCGGCAATCTACTTCTGTATCTTGCCATGAAAACCCAATGGATAGTTACAACAAAACAAATTATGCTATGGTGCTGGAAGATGAGACCCCCAGGTCGGAAGGCACTCAACTAGCTACTGGGGAAGAGCTGAAGACTTTTCAGAGTAAAGCCAGCATTTATGATGTGGTTGGATCAAAGCCCTCGGGAAGTCTGACTGCTGATGTAGCTGCGCATGAAATGAGAGTCAGAAGCTGTAAAGATGTCTTACACATTGGAACATGGAACGTACGAAGCATGAACCAAGGGAAGTTGGAGGTGGTCAAGAATGAAATGGAACGTGTACAACTTGATCTGTTGGGTGTCAGCGAACTGAAATGGACTGGCATTGGGCACTTTGCAACAGATGATCACATGGTCTACTATGCTGGAAATGAAAGCCAAAGAAGAAATGGTGTTGCATTTATAATAAAGAAGAAACTTGCAAGAACTGTAATGAAATACAATGCAGTCAGCGAACGCTTAATCTCTATTTGTCTACGAGGATTGCCTATCAACACAACTATAATTCAAGTATATGTCCCAACAACAGCTGCAGAAGAGAATGAAATTGAAGAGTTCTATGAACAAGTACAAGCTGAAATTGACAGAACATGCAAACAGGATATCCTGATAGGCATGGGTGACTGGAATGCAAAAGTTGGCAACAAAGAAGAAGGCAAAGTAGTTGGAAAATTTGGCTTGGCAACAGAAATGAAGCTGGAGAAAGACTGATAGAATTCTGCAAGACCAATGATCTATTCATCTCAAACACCTTCTTCCAGCAACACCAGCAGTGACTGTACACATGGACTTCACCCAATGGATTGTATAAAAATCAAATTGACTACATCTGTGGAAGTCAACGATGGAAAAGCTCTATAACATCAACAAAGACAAAACCTGGAGCTGACTGTGGTACAGATCATCAACTACTAGTATGCAAACTCAAGCTAAAGTTGAAAAAGAGCAAACCACTCATGAATGCAGCAAAATATGACCTTGAGGATATACCACTGGAATTTAAAGACTGCCTGCAAAATCGATTTGCTGCTTTAGATACAAATGACAGAGCTCCAGAAGAGTTATGGAATGACATCAAGAAGGTTGTGTTGGAAGAAAGCGAGAAGTCTCTACAAAAGGTGAAAAAGCAAAAACGGCCAAAATGGATGACGGAAGAAACTCTGAAAATTGCCCAGAAACGCAGAGAAGCTAAAGCCAGAGGAGAAAGAAAGACAATCACAGAACTCAACAGAGATTTCCAACGTGCAGCAAGACAGGACAAGGAAAAGTACTACAACGACGCATGCAAGGAAATAGAAGCAGAAACTATTAGAGGAAGAACAAGATCGGCTTTCCTAAAGCTACAAGAGTTAGAGAAAAAGTTCCAGCCTCGAATTGGAATGTTACAAGATGCTCAAGGTTCTATGTTGAATGATGCTGAGAAGATCAAGAAAAGGTGGAAGGAATATACAGTGTTTTTATATGATAAAGATCAAGTGGACCAACAGCCGTTTCAACCTGTACCTTATGATCGGGAACCATTGGTGATGAAAGAAGAGGTTGAAGCAGCATTGAAAGCCTTATCAAAGAACAAAGCACCAGGCATTGACGGCATTCCTATAGAAGTATTGCAGCAATCTGATGCAGCTGTTACCATACTTACAAGGCTCTGCCAAGAAATATGGAAGACAACATCATGGCCAACTGACTGGAAAATATCTGTGTTTATACCAATACTAAAGAAAGGTGATCCAACTGACTGTGGAAATTATCGAACAATCGCTCTGATCCCACATGCCAGCAAGATTCTACTGAAGATTATTCAAAAGAGACTACAACCATACCTGGAACAAGAACTACCTGAAGTGCAAGCAGGGTTCAGGAAAGGGCGAGGAACGAGAGACATCATTGCGGATGTGAGATGGATCCTTGAAAAGACTAAGGAATACCAAAAGGATATCTATTTGTGCTTTATCGACTATAGCAAGGCTTTTGACTGTGTAAACATTTCTAATTTTTGTTCTAGTGCTTGACTCTGTGTTAAATGTTAAAAATGTTCTACATCTTTAAGGAAACAAAATACAAGCAACCCAAGAGCAAAGCTCTACTTTCAGACAGCTTTTTAAACTAGCCACCCAACCCAGTCAATTAGTGCCAGGCCCCTCTTTATCTTGGGTTGCTTGTATTTTGTTTCCTTAAATATCTCCTCGTATTGTGGGCTAGGATTGATGGTATGTTTATATTTATATTGTATGTATTGATTTCCACTATGGATCATCGAAAGTTTCTTTATGCTTGCTTCTGTAAGTTCGTTAAATTTCAATTTAAAAAAAAAATGTTCTACATCTGTTATATTGTAAATTTAATAGTTTTCTATTATTAAGTTTCTAATGTTCATTGTAAAATAATAGTTTACTATTATTACGTTTTAATGTTTTAATGTAAACCGCTACTGATCTCTGGAAGAGGCGGTATAGAAAAATGTTTAAATAAATAAATAAACCATGAGAAACTCTGGGCCACATTAAGAAGCATGGGTATACCAGAACACCTGATCGTTCTCTTGCGCAATCTGTACATTGATCAAGAAGCAACAGTTCAAACGGAACAAGGAGAAACAGAATGGTTTAAAATAAGCAAAGGTGTAAGACAATGCTGCATACTTTCCCCCTACCTGTTTAATTTATATGCAGAACAAATCATCAGAGAAGCAGGATTGTATGAAGACAACAGAGGTGTGAAGATTGGTGGAAGACTCATCAACAACCTTCGCTATGCTGATGATATTACATTACTGGCTGAAAGTGAAGATGATCTGAAACATTTGCTTCTCACAATCAAAGAACATAGTCTCAAAATGGGCCTGCACCTTAATGTAAAGAAGACAAAGATCATGACAACTGGCATAATCAACAGGTTCATCGTCGAAGGAGAAGAAATTGAAATTGTGAACAACTTTAACCTACTTGGATCAACTATCAATAAAGAAACAACAAGCAGTCAAGAAATCAGACGACGCATTGCTCTTGGCAGAATGGCTATGAAAGACCTAGATAAGATTCTCAAGAGCAGAGATGTCTCTCTCCATACAAAGATTCAACTTGTTCAAGCCACGGTATTTTCAATAACATCATATGGATGTGAAAGCTGGACAGTGAAAAAGACAGACAGGAAGAAAATTGATGCCTTTGAATTATGGTGCTGGCGGCGAATACTGTGTATACCATGGACTGCCCGAAGAACAAACCAGTCGGTACTAGAGGAGATCAAATCTAAGCTTTCTTTAGAAGCTCAGATGACAAGACTTTGACTTTCATACTTTGGACACATCATGCGAAGAGAGAGATCATTAGAGAAAGACATCATGCTAGGCAAGATAGAAGGTCAACGCAAAAGAGGAAGACCAGCAATGAGATGGATCGATACAATAACAGCAGCTATGGGTACCAGTCTGTCAACAATGAGCCGCCTGACTGAAGACTGAACACAATTTAGGATAGCTATCCAGAGGGTCACCATGAGTCGACTCCGACTCGACAGCACTTAACAACAACAGGAAGAAAAAGTGAGGTCAATGAGTTTCCTGCTGTTTCTCTCTTGATAAGATTAAATAAAACATGTCGGCAAGCCACAGGCACATCAGAAGTCCATGTCCAAGTTCAGATCTGATTTCAGAAATGTGAATCTGCTGGATATGGAAATCTATAGAAATACCTACATAGACGTCTATAGAAATGTCTACATAGACGTCCCCATGATTTCACAATGGTGGACGTGCCGCGATTGGACATCTATGAAGCCGTCAACATAGATTCCCACAAATCAGTATTTAAGACAGGGGATGTCTAATAGTCTAATAACTAGTGATTTGGGGCAAGTCACTTAACTCTCCATCTTCTCTACATCCTCTGGATGTTTTATAGCCAAAATAAGCCATTTCCCAATGCCTATTCCTGCCTGGTGCAGGTCTAAACTTGGATGGGGTTGCAACTCCCCGAAATTTCTAAAATCAAGCAGGAGCATCTAGGTTCATTGCTTTGCCCCAGACACATCTCCGTCATGCTCCTTGCCTACTTGGCTGTTCCCACACATGGACATATTCTGCTCCCGCTATGCTTACGAGAATGCATATCTGCAGTGCATGTATAAGTATATAACATCCTTTCAGTGAGCATAATATAGTCACCCTTTTCCGAACCTAAAACTGTTTTATACATGGAAAATGGCTTATAAAATTGCCCTTATATATATCTATATCTATCTATTGTCACGTCCTCTCCTTTGTATAGGCGGATGCCTAGTAGAAGAGGATGGACCACATTTGTGTATCCCTATAAGTGCTGCGGGTCTTGTGTTCCATGTAGTTGTGGTCAAGACGAAAACAGCCAAGGATTTAAGGGTAACAATAAGTTTTATTGTTGCACAGGTATTTTTCTATTACCCCTACCAAACATAAAGAATAAAGGATTCTTCTCCATACAGAAACAAAGTCAACTGATACCGCAAAGTCCATGTGTTATACATCCACGCATGATTGCTTCAAACAACTTTCCCAAAATCTTCTTCCAGTTGCAAATTCACTTTACTTATCCTTGGGTTAGTTGAGGCATCCAATCAAAATCATCAACAGCTCTTTCTCTTCATTAGACCAATTGTTGCATTTGTATAACAATCAATAAAACAATAGCATTCTCTTCATTCGAAGTTTCCAAACTGGCTAGGCTTCACACTTCCAGCATCTTACTGCCTTTCCCAGTGTTAAAACCTCAAGCCAAGTTCAGGCTTCTTCCAGCACTTATAACATCAGCATAAACCGTTAGCAGCTTTACTCCCTTTGGCACTAAGCACAGTCTGTCTCCATATCAGAACATTCACTCTCTAAAGGGGCTTCTTCAATTTGCATAGCCTCTTCCTCCGAGTCTGGTACAGCCTGCCTATTCTCAGGGTTCTCAACAGGTTTTTAAGCTGTCTCCAGCGAGACCACTCTCCTTTAACACAGCTTTAAAGGTTTCAAAAGGGCTCACCTTTTTCCAAGCACTCCTTGACGTCTCTGGTAGTGCTAAAGGCAACCACTTGTCCCCAGACTGCTTCACCTGGACTCTTGTACCATGCTTCCCAGCAGGGTCTGGCCCGGACTCCTGTCTCCCAAGCTTCTGGTCAGCTAATTGCTTTCTATCAGCTGGGCTTCTCTCGGAACTGGAGCTACAGACACACTGCCTGCAATAAGAATCCTTATGCAGCTTTCTAATAGGGCCTTTACTTCTGCCTATTCTCCCACCTTCCAGGACAGCTTCTAGAGAAGATTCATGAGAGGAACTCCTCTGACTTCTGGACAAGCTTTCCAGACTTTCCTCCCGAGGATTATTTCTTCTTCTCTCCCACTTCTCTTTGCTGCTCCTCCCGTGTTTTTTTCTGTCTCTCTCCACCTCTCTCTCACTAACTGTTTCTTCCTGCTTAAGTGTTTGGGGCTGTCCTATGGGCTTTGACTCCGCCCCCCTGCTTCCCACGTCAGCTCCCTTGGTCACCATGGAGCTGAAGTGTGGCTCCCTCTCTAGCTTTCGGTGCATAGAGTTTTTTTCATTTGTTGGAGGTTTAACCCTTTCCCTTCCTGAACTGCTTTTTGCTTCAGGGGAAAAAGACTGGTTTCTCCTGCTTTCTCCAGGGTTTAACCCTTCTTTGCCACCACACTATCTATATATATATATATATATATGATATTTCCAATAACAATATACATGCATGCGTTTTTATTTAACTCCTTTATTTATATTTTCCAACAAAATGCAAAAGAAAATAAAACCAAATTACAGTAAATCAAAATACAAAATATTTCTCTGTAATAAGAAACAAGAAAAGAAAAGGCTATTTCCCCCCACCCTATCCCTCCCACGCTCATGCGATCATCAGGAGCTATAGAAACAAACAACTGAAGGCCTACAAGGGCTATAGAAGATCAACACCCCACAACATAAGAGGCAAAAGGATTTAACTATTAACCCCTTATCATATCTCATATAGTGCTTTAGGGATGTAATTCTGTGGGGGTTTCCACTTAAGAAAAGTGGAGGGTGTAAGGGTTCTGCCACACCATGGCATTTGTTCATATTTGCAGCATAAACACAAGTGGTTCCACCATTTGTGCCAACTAAGCTCTGCTGTATGTTTCTAGTTAGAAATAATGAGATGTAGGGCCACTCCCAACATGAAGTCAAGTAAAAACTGACAATCCCTTTCTAACAATGAGATGTCAATTGCTGATCGAAAAACGACCACAGACCAGGAGAAAGTGGCCCGAAATCACAGCACCTCTTGAATGCGATTCCATATTGAAACCCAGTAAGACTGAATGTTAGGGCAATCATACACCATATGTCTCAAAGTGCCGACATCTCCCCGACAAGACCAAGTCTCATTCCCAGATGCCTTATCCCATTTAGCAACCTTTACCGGAGTAAAGTGTGCTCTGTGCGCAAAAAAGTACAAAGCTTGTGAGACAGAGGCAGACTGAGAAACCCTATTTATCTTATTCCAGAATTTTTTCCAAGTTTCTGGAGAAAGGACTTCCCCAGTGTCATTTATTTATTTATTTAATTTTCTTATGTACCACGCTATTTGTCATCAGTGCGGTTTACATTGAAACAATACAACAATTGGTCAGATATAACAGACCTATTACAAGTAACAGGAAAATTAACATGGAATTAAACAGGAAAATCATTTATATTTCTAGAAAATACATGTTGTCATGTTCCCATATTCATTGAACACCAATGGCCTGAGAACTATTGCTCTGAGTCACAAGTTTATAATATTGAGAAGCCACCCCAGAGGACATATGTACTGAATTTATCTTACTCATCAACCCCCATTCATCAGACAATGAAGTAATATCTAACTGGGATTTTTTTATACAATGCCTCAGCTGAATCCACTGAAAGTATAGGGAATGAGGCAAAATCAAATTCCCTTTGCAAAGTGGGAAAAGGTTTCCACTTACCATCCATTATCAGTTGGCCAATGTTCCAAATGCCCTTGCTGAACCATTTTTGCCAGGTGAATGAGCTTTGATTGATTTTAAAAAAGGGACTATGGCAGATGGGTATTAATTTTGATAAGCAATCCTCCTTAGGAATTGCACTGGCTAACTGCTGAAAAGCCTTCTGAGTGTCCGAAATGACTCTGTGAGACTTCAACCTCTTAATAGACACCATGCCAGGAAGAAGCTTCAAGGGGAAAGGAGCACTTAATCTCTCTTCGAGTTCAAGCCATATTGGACGTATACCTACGGTCCTCTCCGCCCATTGTGATCCTTGTTTTAGCAAAAAAGCACAGTGATAGGCCTGAAAGTCAGGGAAATTCATCCCTCCTCCTCTTTTTTTAGATTTTAGTTTCCTAAGAGCAATTCTAGGCGTTTGTTTATCCATAAAAATTGAACCAGAATCCTTTCAATTTGATGATACACTTTACTTGTAAGAAAGACCAGTAGCATTTCTAATATATAATTCACTTTAGGAGTGATAATCATTTTATAGCTTCAAGACGACCCCACCAAGAAAGATAAACCGGTGATCACTTGCTGTTATATTACGAACTGTAGACAGGATCTTTTCTTCATTACACTATAGGGTTACACTAAGTGGGTAGCAATAGTGTACTCCTAAATATTTCATCATCTTAGGCTCCCATACAAAAGGAAAATCCTCCATATCGGTCCTACATACTCTTGAGTTCAAGGGGAAGGCGACAGACTTTGACCAATTAATTTTATAGCCAGATAATCCTGAATATTTATTTATCAATTCTAAAATGACTGGTATGAAGCTAGGTGTGTTGAAAAGCAGCAAATCATCTGCATATGCAGATAGTTTAATTTCCATGCCAGCAATAGAAACGCCCTTAACTGCGAGGCTTTGCCTTATCAGTAAGGCCAAAGGTTCCAAGGCCAGATTGAAGAGAATGGGAGAAAGAGGACAACCCTGATGGGCACCTCGCCCTAGAAGAAACTCTCTAGACTGAGTCGCATTCACAAAGATTTTTGCACTCGGTCTCGCATACATAAGTTTAATCAGATTGCAGAAACTCTCACTAAATCCAAACCACTTCAGAACAGAAAACAGGAAAGGCCACTCCTACTGATCAAATGCTTTCTCTGCGTCTAATGAAAGTCCCACAAGAGGGTCTTCTGTTTCCTCTGCGCCTTCCAAAACATGACAAAGCACTCTGGCATTCTCGGCTGTAGAGCGTCCCTCAGTAAAGCCACATTGGTCTGGGTATATTAAAGAAGGGATCAATTTGAGAGACGACCAGCTATACTGGTCACAAAGATTTTATAGCCTACGTTTAACAACGAAATTGGTTGATAATTACTAACTAACTGAGGGTCCCTCCCAGGTTATTCTAGAACAACAATGTTTGCAGAGGCAAATGCTACAGTATGTGCCACATTGTCCAGAAGTCTATAATATTGTTGAAGGTATGGCCCTAAAGTCTTGGAAAAGGCTCGTAGAATTCAGCCGGCAGACCGTCTGGTCCGGTAGCCTTGCCAGTTTGTGC
Organism: Ichthyophis bannanicus; assembly: GCA_033557465.1. Classification (NCBI taxonomy): domain Eukaryota; kingdom Metazoa; phylum Chordata; class Amphibia; order Gymnophiona; family Ichthyophiidae; genus Ichthyophis; species Ichthyophis bannanicus. The sequence goes on along the minus strand of CM066033.1, from coordinate 1,177,807,613 downwards.
AGAGTCAATAGCCTGGATAACTTCCATGACTGTTATCTGCTGGTCCAATCCCGCAGCAGTTTGTTGATCTAACACCGGCCTTTGGCTATTATTTAGCCAACTATCAAACTCCTTGACAGAGAAATCTATCTCTGGGGATAAGATTAACGTAAAATTGGCAAAAGGTCTCTGCAATGTCAGGATCCTCGACAATCAATTGTTGCACCTGAGGATCCCTTAAAGCTGTAACGTGCAAAGATTCCTTTAACGAGTTAGCTAGCAGCCGTCCAGCTCTATTACCTTCCAAGTAATATTGTCCTTTCTGCCCTTGAATATTTTGTGAAGCCTCAGTGGTCAAAATCGAATTATATCTAAATTTAATGTGCTGCAATCTTATCAAGATGTTAGGATCAGTTTTCTGGCATAAAATACGTTCTCCTGCTTTAATCTGCTTATCTAGCGTATCAAGTTCTGCTTTACGCTGCTTAGCCTGTTTTATAGCAAAACTAGTAATGGTGGCTCATATACTAGTCTTAAAGCCTTCCCACCACGTCCAACCTGAGGAGTCTTGCGGTAGATTAAATTGAAAATACTCCTCTATAGCCACCAGGATGGTCTCCTGAAATTCCTGACTGACTAGAAGAGTCCTATCAAATTGCCAGCGTGAGTGAGGTTGATAGCTCGTTGAGTCAAATAGGGTGAATGAGATTGCGGAATGATCAGAGATGTGAGCCACATGAATAGTAGACTCACTAATTCTGGAACAAAGTCCCTTGGAAACTAGGAAGAAGTCTATACGTGATAACGAGTTATGAGGAGGAGAAAAGAAAGTGAATTCTTTATCTGTAGGGTGTTGTAACCACCAAATGTCTATCAGGCCCAATTCCTGCATTAGAGATAGAAGAACTGGGTGAGCCTTGGGAACCCTATTGGTTCTCACTGGACTCCTATCCACCAATGGATCTAGTATGAGGTTGAAGTCCCCTCCCACTATAGTCAGATATCTGGACACCTCCTGTGCCATGACCGCAATGGAGCAAATAATAAGTAGGGCAATCAATGTTAGGAGCATAAATATTAATTAAGTCCAGTTCAGTGGATCCAATTTTAATGACAGCCATTGTCCACCACCCATCGGTATCAGACCTAGTTTGAATGATAATGGGGGATAGAGCTTTTCTCACCAAAATGGCTGCCCCATTTTTCGTATGCTGTGCAGCTGAAAAAGCCACTAGAGAAAGGGGTTTTATATCTAACTTTAACGACTCCTTTAAATTCAAGTGTGTCTCCTGCAACAGTAAGATGTCAGCACTTTCTTTCTTGCCATACAGAAGAATATTTTTCCTCTTAATGAGATTGTTATTGCCCTTAACATTCCGTGAAACTATCTTAAAGGAAGACATACTAATAATATAGTTCAAATTGACAGTCAAATGTTGCAAAAACATACTAAATTGTAGCATGTAGATTTACATTGTAGAACAATATCTTAAGTGCCCTGAGTGTTAGCTGCACTTATAGCCCAAAAAAGAAAACCCAACAAAAGAAGACACAATTTAGCCCTGGCCCCTACACATGATCACTCACAATAAGAACACATAAATCTGAAAAACATATCCCCAAAACCACCAAACCAAACCCAGGGAGGCTATACAACACACAAAATTAGAGGGTGAGCCCACCAGGACAAGAAAGACACGGAGGGCAAAATGACCTAATACATTCCCACTTCTTTGCCACTTAAAATTTCACACTTTGCTCACCTCCCACAATAAGAGAAAAGACAATGTACTCGAAACCCTACACACCAGATCTGCGTGGCAGGACAGCCTTTGCCGAATCAGTTTATGATCTAAAAGACCCAACCTAACGAATAAGGGTCATCCCACTCCTCCAAGCCCCAAAACTCTCTCAACTACCATAGACATCACAAACAACGCAAAACACAAAAGAAGAAAGAGAGAGAGAACAGGAAAACATCTTGACCAGGATAGTACCCTGGAGTTCTTCAAAGAAATCAAATGAATGTCCCAGTATATAACAATACTGCATGATTAAATGTCGCTTCTGCGTGGATAAATCTCTTTTACACAACCTCAGATCAGTCAAACGCCATGATAGCAAGTGCTATAGAACTGCACCAAATAAAGCTGCAAAGTAAATTTCACTGCATTACCGCTACCTCCTTATCTTCCAGAAATGCATATAACTTCCCTGGATCATCAAAAGTCTTGGTCTGGTTATGCAGCCTGACTCTCATATGGGCAGGATAGAGCAGCCTAAAACGGGCCTGCAGCTGTAACAAGGGTAGACGCAGCGCCAGAAAACTCTTTCTCTGATCCACCATCACCTTCGCGAAGTCCAGGAAAAACAGGAGTTTATGTCCCTGGTATTCCAAAGTTGAAAGTGCTCTGGCAGCTCCCATTATTTGCGCTACTTGCTGAAAATGTAAAACTTTCAAGATGATTGGGCGTGGATGCTTGCCTGGCAACCATGGACTAAGTAGGCACTCGATGAGCGTGCTCGATTTAGAATGGCATAACAAACTGCAACTTTAACACACCCGGAATCATGGCCTTCAAAAAGAACACCATATCAGGACCCTCTGCTCCCTCAGATATTCCTAGTATTCTTATGTTGTTCCTCTGTGAGCGATTGTTGCGGCCTTCCACCTCTCTTTTTAATGAACGTATCAGCTTGGCCTATTTCTCAATGGCCTTGAGCCTTTCCCATGTGATGCCACCACATTCTCTACCTTCTCTAAATGAGCTGTAATTGACTCCATAGAAGTTCTCAAAGCATTGATATCTTCCTGCATTGCACATAGCGACTCTCTATTAGATTTGACCAGGTCTTTGACTGCCCGAATCTCAGCCAGAAGCTCCTGCAAGGTCTCAGGACAATCTCAGATGACCGCCATCTTGTGAGGAGAGAGAGGTTCCATTGTGGTTCTCTTTGAGCTGGCGTTTTTAGATACTTGGTAATCCAGCCATGTTGATTTGGGGCCTGACATATTCGGGATCGGATGATATCCAAGTAGGTAGGAACTATTTGACTAAAGACAGCAGAAGTCAGGATTCTTGCCAATTGCCCTCCAGAGCTCTGCTCTTACATGTCCATCTTGACCAGAAACCAGGCTCCGCCCCCCATATATACATGTATAACTTAAAAGGTTTAACAACCAGCATGTATGTCCGCTGAAAGCGGCTTTTTAAATAAAGTGCACTAATTGCTAGTATGGGGCTTACTGTGTGCTATGCACACCATGCTGACAGCAAGGGGCAGTACGGAAAAAGTCTTATGCTAACTGATTAAAGGTACATTTTATAATGGGACATCCAAGTGCAATCTGGTATATCCAAGCCAGAATATCTGGAAAAAGGAGGCACTTACAAGTTCAGGCACAATTTCAAAAATGTTGATGTGCCAGATATGGACATCTATAGGGATGTCCACATAGACGTCTCCAGAATAGCATCTCAGAACATGGATGTCTAATAACATGAGGGTTAAAGTAGTGGGTTTGGATCAGGGTGTCAGGGTTCAAATCTCAGTCTGTGTCTTTGTGATCTTAGATTAGTCACTTAATTCTTCATCTTCTCTACACTATTTTGATGTTGTCACGCCTCAGCCCTCTGCTTAAGGCTTAGAGGGGTAGGCTTGCCATTAACTTCTCTTATAAAAGGTTGAATAAACTATTTGTCTCCAGTGAAGCATGCTGGGAGTTGTAGTTTTGGCCTTCTAAGATGAAGTGTAGTCATGAAACCGAAAGTAAAGGCAAATGACAAAATGTATTCCGCAAATGCAAACAAAGTCCATGTAGACTGTAACAGGATACTTCTCCATTCATTCTTGCCAATTGCTACATTGTACATTACAGTTCAATGTACCTGTTTATATCAATACTTTTGTTCCATGTAATTCAATGTTGTTTAGATGTAAACCGCCACTGATCTTGGGAATTGGTGGTATATAAAAGATATGCAAATAAATAAATAAATAAATTCATTCGCTCCAGGTTATTTACAACTTAGGCTGGTTGACAGTCATTAATTATATGCAGCTGCTTATCAATATAACGGATAAAGAAAACACAGCTTCTTCATTCAACAAAGTAAAAATATCTTCTTTTTACCTTTGTCTTCATTAAGCATTCAAATGTACATGCAACAGGTATCTTCCCATTAAAAGAGCAATTTCCTACCTTCAGTTCAGGCTAGGTTTCAATACTCTACTTTTCAGGAGACTTTATCTTTTCAGCTATTCTTTAGCAAAGGGACTCAATGCTAACAGCTTGACATAGAGTACAGTCCATGAGTACTTCTGGAGGCAATAAATCCTGCTCAATAGGCTCAACCTGCATTTCCTCTGGCTCCGGTAATGCAGTGCCCTGCTCTGAGCTTTTAACATATGTCTCAGGGTATATTCTCTCTGAGGATCCCTGTGTCTCTCTTGAGCACAGCTCCACCTGGTAAGGATAAATTGTACCTGAAGCTGTGGACACTTCTCCCTGGCTGTGTTCACCAGTCTCCCTCCAGCTTCTGGGAAACAGTCCCTGGTTCACTTTCCTGAGTTCCTTCCGGGAGCTCTGCGACGGCTCCCTGTTCCAGGCTTGGCTCCTTTGACGCCTATGCTGAGTCCTGGGCTCCCACCTCTGAACTCTCTGAACCTTCTGAAAAGGAACTGGGGTTTGAAGCCTTCTCTGCTCTCTCCTTCCATGCTCTCTCCCTCCGGGCTCTCCTCTCTGCTTTCTCTCTAGCCAAGGTTCATATCCCTGCTTCCCGGGCAGTGTCTTTCCCTCTCTGGACAGGTGCTTGCAATTATCTTCCAAGCCTGCAACTATGTCAGCAGAGCTTGGGTGTGGCAGCCTAGGTTCAGTTTCTCTCTGCTTGCTTTCTTTAGGCAAAATCTGAAACCTGTGCACTGCAGGGCTGTCACTTTTCTTAAAAGCAAAATCATCAGTTTCTCCTATTTCCATAGGCTCACTACAAGCTTCCTTATCACAATGTTTTAAGGTCAAACAAGCACTTTACTGATGCTTATTCATGCCTGCAGCAGGTCTAAATGTGGATGTGTCTGCAGACATCCACGACCTTCCTGAATGGAGTGTAAGTCCATTGTACCTCGACAGACATGACTCTATCAGGCCCCCTTACCTACTTGGATATCCCTGCACTGGCAAAGTCTGTAAACATCTTTGTGGAATGCCTTCAGAGACCTCTTTGTGATTTTGATGTCCACATGCACGTCTTCCGATGTTCAAATCATGACTAGGATTTTTAAAATGACCCCCTTTACGTGTGATGGGACATGGACTGGGCAGGTTAGAGGTACTGTAGATCGTAGGTGGTGATAGCACATCATGGTTAGCACAGGCATCATTGGCACGCGCTGACCTCAAATGTTGCCATTGGCATGCCTGCACTTACTGTCTCCATACGAGGTGGCAGGAGTGCACCCACATGCCATTTAGCATGGCCCCAATGCCTTAATTGCAGAGGGATATGAGGACATCCCCCCCCCCAAATTAGCACCTCACTCCATAATAATTTTTGGGGTTGAATGCATACTAATGTACATTTTAATAAACATGCCTCAAAGTTGTGCATAACCCCTACAATGTTTGTTTTTCAGATCTGGCTCTTGGAGGGATGCTAAATGTTGAGAATTTGCATATCCCTCTGACAAGAAAATCCAGCATCCCAGGACAAAAAATGACTTTAAACTAGAATCACACTTTCAAACATATCATGACATGTATGCATATGGCAAATGCATGTATGTAGTGTTGCTTATGTCTGTTTCCATTTTGGTGTCACTTTTTTTGACAGACTACTTTCCGTATAGGCATGTGCCGCCATTAACAGGCATGTGGTTCGCTAGCACAACTCTAGATTTTAGTGCATGCTAAACTGAATTAACACAATTTATCTGCAAATTAATGCATATACAAGTGATTTGTGTGCATTAAAAAGTAATAATGTGTTTAAAAAAATTATATTAAACTAAACGAATCCTTCAAAAAACTCAGCTATCATTCTAAATATTCCAAAAATGAACTAAAAATCTTTTAGCCCTTTACATTCCTGATTTCTGAAATAGCCCTGTTTTTTGTGGAAAGTGACATTTTTACATGCATCTTCAGCAGCACTATAGGTATTTTATAAATAGCTCACTATTTGCCAAATCTTTTATAAAATGCTTGTCCAGTTTTATGAGTAAACCTAAATAGCTATTTGGCCACCCACATGACCTATAGAAAGGTATTCCCTGTGTCTGTTAATTATTTTAAAAAAGAGTAGTGCTTTGAACTTCTACAGAGGTTTTTGGCTCCTGGGTCACAGGCACCCCCCTCCCTTTTGCACCCAGGTCAACTCCACTTCAGATCAGACCCAGGTGCCCCCTGTTGGACCTGGGTTCTATCCTATCCGAGTGCACCCCACTTTTGGTTTATCGGTGAGGTCCCCACTGTGACATGCTGCTTTAGTGCCACCACTCCTTCATCTGGGGGCAGTAGTTGAGTCGCTTCTCAATCTAAATTCTCTTTTTCCTCCCACCCTGCACAATCCCTAACCCCCCTGCTTGTCTATGCCCTCTGCTCCTGCTCCTTTGCCTATTCCTTTCTTCCTAGCCCTCCCTCCCCCTCATGTCCCTGCCCTTGACCTCTTTCTGGCTGCTGTCGAGGTTATGCAGTCCTTTTCTTCTAGGCATTTGGGCTGCCCTTTCCATAAGAAAGCACAGCCAGTGGTAGATTTAACCTTCTGACTGCCCCTAGGTATTTTATGCTGTCCTCTATGGATTAAATTTTAGTAAACGACTACAATACTGCCAAAATAGGTGAGTATGTTACTGAAATTAACCCCATGGAGGGCAGCCATCCATGGCAGGAAGGGACAGTCAGCTTGGCCACATATGGCCTTTTATGTAATACTGGCTAGCATAAAAATATACACATTCACATGATGATGCATACTTTGCCAAAGGGGTGTACATATGGGCAGAGTTTAGGTGAAGCGTGCATAGAACAGACAAGTGTAGTATGCAAAGATTATAAAATACTATAAATTACACATGCACATGAAAAATACAGTTGCAGGTTCTTATACCTGGAGTAAATGGCTACACCTGATGATGTAGGCAAGCGTTATGCCCCTTATGCTAGTATCTTTATAAAATAGGCTTAACACAGATGCCATAAAATGCACTGTAACTAGGTGCCCGCCATATAATTGCCCTTTAATTGTAGCTGCCCCTAGGCAGTTACTGACGCTGCCTATTGGGAATAAAGCTTAAGAGAATAGATTGCCATTTTTTTCAAAGTTAAATGTCTGCCACCTTTTCAGGATGTATATTGAGTAATGCAGTATGGGGTTGTTTCATTTAGGTTTGCCAGTTTAGTTATGATCTTGCTCACCGATGCATTCATTGTCAAGTGGTAAGAGAGGTATCCCACATGGAGTAGTTAGCACAGGAATGGTTCTAAGAACTGGAAGAAGAGATAACTCATAAACAACTGGGACATACATTAAAGGATTTTACAAAAGACAAGGGCAGTGAATGCCTAAAGGGCAAAGGTTATTCAGGAACATATTTCATACTTTCTTGGAGTGCTCAAAATTGAAAAGAATGTGGATGAGAGTGTTACTGTATCTATCTATCTATTCCATTGCACAAACAGAAGATACAGTGATATACTTTTTTGCAAGAATTTTATTCATCTATTGTCTGTAGCAGACATTGTTTAGCTACGAGGCCACCATACTGTATCTATCTTTTCCATCCACAGAATGCAGTTAGATAAATCTAAAGGATAAATAGAAAGTTAAAAAAGCTAAAGGACAGATAATCCCTGCTCCCTAGAGCTAGGAATCCAATCCCCAAAGAACATTAGCTGTGCAAAAACATCCCCCTTCCCCCAGACCTTTGAAGAGTATTAACAGTCAGGCAGAGCAACTCGGCACTGCAGGGCCTACCTCAGGCATATCATTATAGGGCACCTTTGGAAAATTAAATGGTTATAGAAGGAAAGGAGGTAGGTAAAGCAAGAGCACTGCAGGCATAAGTGCCCAGAAAAAGACAAGTCATTCCCAGTTTATGCTTATATGTTCCTCCAGTCCACTGCCTAATCTAGAGATGTATTTACAAGGAGATTAGGAAGAACTGAAACATCTAGTGCAACTGTGAAAGAGAAGTTGTCTGGTGTCATCTCCAGAGAGGGGCAAAGGGAGGCTGACAGGGTGCAGGGTGATGGGACATGAGAGAAGCAGCATGCGAAGGCAACTCAGCTTAGCAGCAAGCACACTATTAATGCTCACTTTAGAAAATTGGCCCTTAAATCATTGACCAATCAATGATGACAAAATAACACACCTATAGGACTTAGCTGAAAGATAGCAAAAACCTAAAGAGAACTAAGAATCAATTGTTCTAAAATATGCTTATAATAATAGGAGGAAAAATCATCCAAGATTAATGCCTTTATTTTATTTATTTATGTATTTATTTATTAGAAATTGTTATACCACATTTTCCAGCAGATCAAATGAACTATTCATATTCTTATTGGGACTCATTTTCTCAATCATAGGTCAAAAAAGCCTCCTAAATATTTTGTTCGTTATTGTCAGTACATTATGCTGCTCTGATTTTCAAACATAAAATGTTTCTCTGTGATACATTTAAAAAAACGATTTTTGCATGAAGAAAACTTTCCTTTGATATTTTATGATGAAATCAAATCTTAACCCTTTCCAGGCCGAGCCCAAAACTCTCGGGATCCAAAATTCTGACTAAATATTCCTATCAAATGGTATATAATACATGACCATAGCAGAAGGAAAATCACTATTAGAACATATTGAATAAGACGGGTACAATTTTCCTGAAATATGCAAAAATTAACCCGGCTACAGAATGTGGATTAAAAATTTAAAGTAGGCCTTCAAAGGGTTAATGCAGAAAAACTTTCCTTTTAACTTCTATAAAAATAGTGCCTTAGAACATGATGAAACACGATAAAAAATACTCTGCAATAAAACTGAAATTGCTTTCAAACTTAATTTGTGATTATAACAGTTCTAAGCACTATACAAAAGCTCCAATGTACTTATCTAAAAATATTCAATGCTCATTTAACCAGGAATTTTATAACCACTGAAATTATGCAGAAGTAAATAACTAGGTTGCCTCAAGGGTATTGTCCACTCTACATAGTAGTACTCAACTGCTTAATTTTTTTATTTACAATGTATCACAGAGTAGTATGACTTTAAAAATGACAGTATCATATTATCTAATGCACTGATAAAAATGTACCAACATTTTAAAGAGATTTTTTCTGACTTATGGTTGAAAAAAAATTATCCCTTAATAAGATTATGAATGATTCATAAGGTCATTGATCTGTTGTCTTTTCCTCCAATGTTTATAAACAGATATTTGTCCAAGTTCAGTAAAAGTGTAGAGGGGATATTCAAAGGCCTTTTTGTGGTTTGCAGAACTGAAAACCACATAAATACCATTCACTGTGATATTCAGGGTCACTAATCTAGTTTTGCTGTTAAATATCCATGGTTTGTGCCACTAAACACCCCAACCTTAACTGCTTAGCACTGGTACTGTCCGGATCGAAGTGGGGCATCACCGTGGGTTAAAGGGGCAGCGGTGATATTTATCTGTTGCCCAGTTATTCCTAGCCAGCTAAAGTTAGGAGAGTTGAATGCCTGTCTTAACGTTAGCTGGTTTTGCAACCCAGTCAGAGGCTGAATATCATCATCGAGGCATTCTGCATATTCAGTGCTGGGAGATGGATATGGCCCTGGCATTGCATATCCAAGCTAAAGTTCAAGCCATGATGGCCAGCCACTTTAAGTGTGCTGGCCACTGCCACTGAAAATCCCCCTCTCCCCCCCCCCCGATTTTAAGTTATCCAGTTAAGTGCCAACTGAAAATTCCTGCTATCTGGATAAGATCGGCACGTATTCGGATAGCAGCGGTATTGCCATTGCTTCGCCCACGGATTACCCCTGCACTAATCGGATACTGCCTGGGCAGTTTATGAAGATATTCAGTGGCACTATCCAAATAATGCCACTATCTTGCTCAGCACCCTTATCTGGAGAACTCGCAATGTGCTATTCAAATAAGAGATTTTAATATCAGACCCTTCTAGTCCAAAGCATTACCCGTTAAAAGGATATCAGCAATTGGAAGATCTAAATGCAAAAGAGAGAGAGAAGAATGAGAATGGAAAAAATAATTGCATATGTCTCTCAAGCTGTATATACACTTTTAGGATTACTTATGATAAAAACAAGTATGATAAGATGACTTAGGCATTGCTAGATGAGTGTAGAATTCCATAATGGATATATGAATAATGTATAGTGAAAGCCATTTTACCAGAGTAAATGACTTGAGTTAAAATGACATGCAAACAATTAAAGAAAAAAGGAGGAAGAAATGAAAAACAAATTGGTTCCTGTGCACACTCCCAACACATGCTTTTTATTTATATCACACAGCCCAAATGACAAACTGAGTAAAATATGGTTCCATAGAGTGCATACATGTCTGGGAAAGGAAATAAACTGTATATAGGAAAACAAGCTTCGTATGCAATTTTTTTCAGCTACAATTTCATTATATGTGATTTGTGTTGTCAAGCATAAGCCCTTTCCTAGGATGCTACTAGGTTGGTTGCCTACTTGTCAGATACTTTTGACAATGCATGCATTTGCTGTTAAGCTATATAGAACGAAACCCAAGCTTGCCTAATAAAATCTACTATACTGAGACAGCTTGCCCTTTCAAATTGCCTCATTAACTTTTCTTTTTTTGAAAGATGTTGAGAAATATATGTCTGTCAGTCTAGACCTCTTTAATTATAGCAAGATATTTGATGTATGTGTTTAACTCAATATATAAATACAAGGTTGCACATGAAAATATGATAAAGCCTTAGCAATGGCAGACCTGTGGTATTTGCACATTTTAGACCTCGTTGGAATGATTTGATTATACTTAAAATGCTGAACAATGAATTCAAACGGAAGATATTAATGGACAATGAAGGTATGCATGCACTGTGGGCAATGACCTTATTGATTAATGAGCATGCATGTAAAAAAAAACAATGAAAGACAGTGGCCCGCAGGAGTGCTGAAGTTGATCAAACAGACCGAAGACAAAAATAACTCATACTATATTGTTAAGAGTCTTGTGATCCTGAAGGTGCAGTTAAAATTCTTATTTGTTGTTTTCTTTTTAACCTTTAACTCATGAAAATTAATTCTTCTTGGAATTCCCTCATCTTTTAGGGAACAGTAAATAATTTATTAACTAAATGCCCTTTCTGGATACTTTACAGTCCTTGCATGGCTTCTGCCTGAGGACAAAATATGCATAGACTCGCACGCTTTCATAATGAAAAGGAAATAATACTTTAAGTAGGACGGAGAAGTATGCAGAATGAAACTAGATAGCTGGAGGCATGAGACAGGTTGTGATACTTTTATTGTGGCAGAATATGTTCTTTTCCTTTTGAGATTTATAAAATTGTGGAAACGGAGGGGACTAACTCCATGTTTCTCAAGCCAGTCCCGGTATATCCCCTACTCAGTTTGGTTTTCAGGATACCCACAATGAATATACATGAGATAGATTTGCATTCACAGCCAAATATGAGCATCATTTAGTATTAAGTGCACACAATTGCATCTGCCTTGGCGCTGGTGTATTACTACTTCTACTACAGATCATTTGTATAGAACTACAAGGCTTATGCAATGCTATACAAAGACATGTACAGTAAGAAAGGGTCCCTGCTCATCAGAGCTTACATTCTAGTCAAGACAGACAACACAACAGCTGGGAACAAAGATGTGTGTACCTTCTTCCCTGGGCTAATTTTATAAAGACATGTGGAGCCCGATTCTGAGAGGGGTACGTCCAGGCCGCCCAGACATCCCCAAGGAAGATGGGCCCATTAGGTCCCTTTTCTGGACTGTGGAAATTAAATGTTCTTGCGATACACAGAATCGGGCCCATGGACAGCCCGGTGTGCTCCTGCCACCTGCGGGAACATCCTTCCCCAGTGCCTGACCCTGACTGGCCAGCTGGGACCTGTATCAGATGGCGGGAACCCCCCCCCCCCCGCACTCATCCCCAGAGAGAGATCCCTGGCCATGATCGCCGGGTTGGTGCTGCTTATTCTGAGGTGCTCCGAGGTGGAATAAGCAGCACGTCCCAGCTGACAAAGCAGTGCGTACAGGGCCATGACCTGAATCGGCCCTGTACATCCTGCCGGGCTGACCCGTACTCGCTCTGCCCTGAACATGACCCCCCCCCCCATCCCCATCAGCTCTCCCTGTCCTACAGCTCAGGACGTGCGGGGAGAGCAGGAGGGGGAATAGGGCCTGGATGGCTTGAGGGGCTGTCGGAATATGCGGCCCCGCAACCCATGTCTCAGAATCAGCCCCATAGGTACATATGCTGTTTTTCCAGCAGTAGTTCTCAGTCTCTCTTCTGTTGTGGCACACTGATAGACTATCCATGTGCATAACACATTGAGCATTATACGCTGCAGCTGAACAAAAAAAAGAGCACAAATGTCATTTTACTTAACTAAAAATGAAGCAAGAGAGATATAAATTATTCTTAAAAGAATCTACTTATTTTGCTTATAAGCTTATTAAAATCAAAGCTATTGCATTGTTTCTCACAACAGTTATAATATCTGCTACCTTGATCAGTGAGAAACCTGGGATTGATGTATTGCAAATAGATTTTCAATATGTGGATGGGTGCCATGCTTAGAGGGTCATTTTAAAAGGTTTAGTCATGATCTGGATGCCGGAAGACATGCACATAAACGACGCTGTGGTGTGGCAGAGACATGTCCGGGGAGTGGCAATGTACATACACATCCCCGTTAGATCTCAGAAGCATTGGAGACATATGCAGATACCTCAACGTCTATACCTGCTCCAGGCACAAATTGGAATCAGGACAGTGCTTGTTTTTACCTTAAAACAACCAGAGTATGTAGAGAATTAATTGACTAGTCTTATATCACAAATGTTCACACTGGGATTTAAACTCTGACCATGCTGCTTTTTAGCCACTACTCTAACCATTATGCTATTAAACAGTGCCAAACTGCTCTCCTGTATATAGATTTATGTAGATGCTTCATAACACCTACGTTTTGATATCACTTCAGTTACAGCAACACAGAATCCCTCCACTCTCAGATACTTTGTGAAATAACACAAAGCCTTGCATACCGGCTACTTAAATCCAATTTAACAAACCTCCAATACCATAACAGTACTAACTCTCAGGACACAACTAGCAAGAAATGAACCTTTGAAAAGATAGCTCTTCAGCTATAGAACAGCAATACCTCTTCTATTGTACAAATTGAACAAGTCAGACAACTATAGTTCCTCTCAGAGAAAGTGCAGGCTAACAGAATCCCTCATGTTGGTCACACATGCAGAACACAGACAAACCGTCATCAATACAAAATAAAGGACCAAACATTAGAAATTGGTATCCTAAGAAGCTATAGTCTTTGTGAGCAGTATAACAGAAGAAATAAAAATATACTTCCTCCTGTAGAGACCAAATACAAAGATTAAAGAAAAGCATATTTCCAAAACTGATAGTTTGCCAGCCATTAAATACTAAAACATTGTCCTATTTTTATTACCATGATTGTGTAGTTGGGATAGTTCCAGTTTTCTTTCTCTCTCCTTTTGTTGGTTTTCTTCTACACTTTTCCAAAGTCTCTTTTTGTTTAATTTTTTTCTTCCTTCCCTACATCTGCCTCACATATCAATCTTTTTTTTCTCCATTTCATTTTTCTGTGCCTCTATATCCATGGATAACACGATTTTACTTCTCCTTTGACTTCTCTCTTCACCATCCAGTCCTCACACTTTTTTACCTCTTCCCTACTGAATATTTTTCCATTGTCCTCTCTCATTATTCTCCAGGCAATCCATTTCCTCCTCTGTCTCTCACTCCTTCTTCAGCCTTCAGTTCTCTCTGACTTTCCCTCAGCCTCTAGAGCCCACTCTCTAAGCATCTGCACTCAGTTGCCTCCTAGCCCTCATATATATTCCTCTGCTTTTTGCCCTCTCACCGGACCTATCTCCTTTCCTGACACTTATCACCTTTACTGTCCTCCAAACTTTTATTCTGTCTTTATCCCCTACTTAGCTTCCCATACCTTTTCGCCTTCTCTCCAGATCCACAGTTGCCACCTTCTATCATCCCTTTCCTCTATCTTACAGTTTTCGCCAGTGCCTCCATTCCCTTCACAATTTCATACAATCTCTCCATCCAATCCCCCCACTCCACCTTTCTATTCATTGTCTCAAATACGCCAGCCCATAGAATACCCTTGTGCACAAACCCCTATCTGGGTTGCTTGCTCTCACTGCAAACAATCCTTGAAACCCTACTCAGTCTCTTAGTCCCCACTCCCACCATCCCCAAGTACTCATTTGATCACTGGTGCCAAAGTCTCCACACTCCCACCCTGAATCTTTGTTCTTCCTTATCCCCAGGTCTGCACCTAATCTCAATCCTGAAAGCCATTTTTATTGGGGGGGGGGGGGGGACTTGCGCCCTAGCATTCCTCTTCTGTAGCAATGGCTCTGTTGTTTTGGGCTCATTTCTTCCCTTTCATGCCCCAAAGCTCACTACATCTGTCTCAACTTCACATTTCTCCACCCTAATACATATCTTCTCTTTCCCTTTTCAAAACTCACCCTCTGTACCCAGAAATCAGAGTTGGTAGAGGGAGAAAGAATGCAGGGAGTTTCCTCAAACTAACAGTTTCTTCTCTGCATCCATTAATAGCAGCAATAATACTACTCTAAAAATAAAATGTTTGCATGACAAGGCAGAAGGTTTGGTGAATAAGCAAGAAGATCTAGCACAACATCAGCATAGATCTAATTTTAAAATTTTTAGAATATGGCGTCCGGCAACAGGGAGCGGGCCTGAAACTCCTCCTGCTCCCTGCACTGAAGGTCAATCAGGCTCAACTTTAAAGCCGGCACAACTTTAAACTCCAGCACAGGAAGGCGCAAAGTCACCATCTGCTGCCTGATCAGCGTCTGGCAACAGGAAGATGGCCTGAAGCTCCTCCTGCTCCCTACAGTGAATGCCAATCAGGCCCAACTTTAAAGCTGGCACAACTTTAAACTCCAATGCCAGAAGGCTCAAAGCCACCATCTACTGCCCGATTGGCATCCTGCAACAGGGAGCAGTCCTGAAGCTCCTCCTACTCCCTTCACCGAAGACCAATCAGGCCCTACTTTAAAGCCGGCACCACTTTAAACTCCAGTGCCGGATGGTGCAAAGCCACCATCTGCTGCCCAATCGTCATCCGGCAACAGGGAGCTGGTCTGAAGCTCCTCCCGCTCCCTGCACCGAAGGCCAATCAGATCCAACTTTAAAGCCGGCACAACTTTAAACTCCATTGCCAGAAGGCACACCCATGCCTGGTGGGCCTGCACCTGATGGCCTCGCCAGAGGGCCCTTAGACACGGCCCTTGAGTGGAGCTCTGAGCGAAACATACAACAATGCCATCACTGCACTCCAGGAATAAGAATTAATAGGAAAGACCAGTGTACAATCACGAACACGTTCTGTGATGATCAGCAAGAGGTAAGCTCACCTCAGCTCTCTCATACCAGTATACCTATTCCAGGCACTTCTGCATACACAGTTAGTAACCTTTATACTCTAGCACCACCAACAAGATGCAGAGGTTACAGTACCCACCCATCTGAGTGCTCTTAGATCAAAGAACTGGCACCAGACCAGACCTCCCAGTTAAAAAGGGAAATCCCACCGATACAAGTATATACCAAAATACCCCAATTAAACCTCCAGTCATAAAGAATAACCCTTACACTCCTTATACTTTTACTCTTCAAAACCCCATGCCTGAATGCCAGGGACCCCACCCCTCATTAAACAGCACAGATGATTCCTATAATACAAAGAAGCGGATATGAAATGAAAAAGATACATCTCCACACAATACACATGGCAAATCACACAGGCTTATCCAAATAAACTCCATCAACCAACTGAAAATAGCTTCAACCAGGACTCAGCAACATAACTTACTTAAATGTGCACTAGTTAATGCTTGTTCCATTCAGAGCCAGTTCCATACTATACTGGACTACATACAGGACCAAGATATAGAATATGCATCACCGAAATGTGAATCTCAGACACAGACAATGTCATTATAAACCAAAGGACCTCCCAAGCATATACTATACACAATTGCATAAGGCCCTCTCAAAGGGGAGGAGGAGTCCTCATTATAGTAAAATCACACCTTAAATTCACAACTATCTCCTCTTATCAATCAAAAGGAAGTAACACGATAACAGTCTCAAATAGGAACATAGCAACATACCTAATACACAGGGCACCAAGCTTTAATGAGGAAGAAATCTCAGCCATCCTAGAGGCAGTATGCGCCCACTCGATACCGAACAAACCTCTCCCTGTACTAGGAGACCCAAATCTCTCCTCTTTATCTCAAAATGATGCAACCTCATTCACAGACACCATGAAGGACCTACACTACACCCAGATGGTAAATACTCCAGCACACAAGAAAGGGGGAACACTCAACCTTATATTCCTACCCAATCAATTCACTGAATTCAACCTACTGACACATCTAGGCAACACGCCAACCCCTTGGTCAGACCATTACATGATCAACTTCTCCTTTAATGCACCCATGAAAAAAAGGAACATCAGCTGAAATCTCGAAAGAAAAAATATTTAGAACCTTCAATAAAGATACATTTCTGAAATAAGTTCTACCAGAGCTGGAACAGAACACGCCAGATCTAGACTCTATAATTAATAATTGGAACCACTCACTCAACAATGCAACAGCAGCCCCAAACAGAGTAGTCCAAGACAGAAGGAAAAACAATGATCCATGGTTCTCAACTGAAATCAACAGCCAAAAAAAACTTGCTACGGAAGCTAGAAAGAAAATGATGTCAAAATAAAGACCAGGAACACCTAATCAAATACAACAACATGCAAGCCTCATACCACAACATGATAAACAGATGCAAGAAGGAATATTATGCAAACCTAATTTTGAAGTCGCTCAATAAACCAAGAGAACTTTTTGAAATAGTGAACACACTGATCCAAAACAGCCAAAGAAGTCAACTTCCCGGATCCTCAAGAAATGGCAGACTACCTAATGCTAAAATAAAAGAGTGCACCTTCCTTGGATCTTACCCTGCTAGATCTGTAGCAGTCATGCCACAATAATATAAACTCATGGAAATCCTTTTGCATTCCTTCAGAATAACACCTTGAAGCCATCATAGCCAGCATAAAGACAACTACATCTCCTCTAGATCCATGTCCAACCACATGGATCAAACTCACAAAAAGATATCTAACACCCTTCCTACTAGAAATCACCCGGTCTTCACTCATACAAGGATACTTATCCTCTCACCTTAAACAAGCATCGATATGACACATTCTAAAAGGCAAAAACCTCAACACCAAGGACATCAACTCATATTGGCCAATATCAAGCCTAGCATTCATAACCAAAGTGATCAAAGAAGTAGTGCTTCATTAGACACACACCAGTATAGCTTGTCGTGAAGTGCAAGGTTCAGAACCGATGGAAACAGAGGTTTCTGTGGAAAATGAAACCAAAGCTGTCAGTGCTGAGTCAAGCATGGAGGGTTGGCATGGAAACCATAAACAAACCTCGTCACAGAGGGCTAGGGAACGCCCATCCCCTGAGCTAGCTCCTACCTCATCAGGGAACTGTGAACACCTGGGGGGAGGTGTGGCTCAATACAACGGGGGAAGGAAGCTAGATAAAAACCCTCTAGTAAAATATATGAGGGAGACAGACACAGACACGGGCAAAGATACGAGCAGAGACAAGGGGAGAGTCTCAGATGGAAGCTCAGTCTCCGACACGGAGAGAGACACAGCAAGCGTGGGAAAAGGTAAAAGAAATCCCAATCCTAGTTGGAGATACTCTTCAAAGGACAAGAGCTGTGTAGGACATTCAGGTCCAGGACACAGGGAGCAGTGCTTAAACATAGGAGGCACAGAGGATTTCTATTGCTCAGGAAGCAAGGACATTTATGCTGAAAAGCAGAAAAGACAGCCACGCTGGGTTCACAAAAGGCAGACTCCAGGTAAAGTCAATTTCCCTGATTATAAATATATATCAGAAGGGGGAGAGGAGTTTTGTTTTCCGTGTGGTAGCCAAGGGAGAATCCTGAGAGGAAGTAGTGTTAAAAGCAAAGGAAGAATTCCATGTTATAAAGCTGAAGAGGGAAACGTATTACCCTTTAACTACAGAGAGCTGTTTGCACCTGAGAGCAAGCATTTAGACTCACCAAGCAGGTTGGGGGAAGGAAACCCTGTGAGTGAAAGAGAACAGTTTGCCTGGCAAAGAGAAGAACCTGTTCTAAAAGGTTTCCAGGAAGAAACTGATTGCATGCACTGGGACCCATATCAACCTCCTGAGTCAGAATATATGATGGACTGTTCTTATATGGTGGCGGATAATGTGCAGTCTCTGTGCTGAATATATTGGCTTTTACTAAGGAGAAAGAAACAGCCAAAAGAAACATTTTGGAAGGAACTGTTTATTGTTTTGGTTTTGTATAACAGCTGAAAGTAAGCAATATTTTTGTTATCACTGGAAGTATAATTTCGTTGTAAATAGTCCTTATTCTTGGTCTTCAACATCTAACCCCGGGAGGGGAAATAAATCCTAATTTCCTTAAACCACTCGTGCACAACGTGTACTCATTTTCATGGTTGGTGGACTACATTACCCAGGAGGCCTTTCTACACCTCCATTTTAAGTTTTACCACCCAAGAAACACAACTACCCACTTGCCCTACCTATGCTAATTACCTCTGGGAGGGTGAGTGGTGACAGGTCTGGCGTAGTTTTTCGGATGCTTGACCTTGAAGGAAGGACAACAGAAGATTACAGCACCAGGACTCCGGCACAAGCAAGTGGGCTACCAGAAGGCTGCAGGAAAGACAAAGACAAGACACAGCTTCTTTTCCTGAACGCAGACCTCTACACGAAGCCTCAGGTAATAGCACCTGGGCATAAGTGAGGGAGGATACCAGGAAAAGAGGGGCGCTGTGGGGTTGAGAAAAAAAAAAAAAAACCTGAAAAAGGGAGCCGCACTTGGGTTTTTTTTTCTGTCTTTCATTGCAGGTGCTGACGAGAGATGGAGGCCCAGGACGTAATAGCGTGGATGCGGAAGCAGTGGGACCTACAAATGGAACTTTCTAAGCGCATCCAGGAGGAGAATGCCGCGCTCCAGAGAGAGCAGCAGAAGCCGCTGCTGGACGCTGTAGCAGCACTTCTACAGGAACGCCAAGGACCACGGACGGACAATCCTTTGGTTATGCCAGGACCCCCAATGCACGCAAGTCATACATTTTCTTTAGGACAATTGAGTCCAACGGACAATATTGATGACTTTATAGATGCATTTGAGCGTATTGGACAGGCGTTAAAATGGCCTGATAGTCAGTGGGCTACGCGCTTTGCAGTTTCGCTAACAGGTGAAGCCCTGTCAGCCTACAAAGCGATGCCAGCCGCTCTTGCGGATGATTATGCTGAAATAAAAAGGGCGGTAAAGGACAGGTTGGGGCTGACAACCTCACATTATAGGAGGCTTTTCAGGGAGGCTCGCCTGAAGCCTCAGGAAACGCCAAAGGCGTTACAACAGCGTCTTAAGAGTCTGGCGTGGAAATGGCTAAGTCCAGAAAATAAGACAATGGAAAGTGTATTAGATACAGTTATATTAGAACAGTTTGTACAGGCTGTACCTAAGGAAATGAAGATGTACCTCACCTTGCAAAATTGCAAGACCACTGAGGAAGCAGCTAGTTTGGCGGACCGGTTTTTGGAGGCCCAAATAGCTGACCCCTCAGAGCGCAGCGTATTGCAAGCTGCAGGTTTATATACTGTTCAAACGGGACAGGTTCCCTATGATGAAAAATATACAATGGCTAATGGGAATGTTAGAAGTAAGAATGATGAGAGTGTTTATGTGCCCAGAGAGAATGTGTCTACACCCAAGGGTAAATGTTATCTGTGTGGGAAAATGGGGCATTTTAAAAGGGAATGCACTAAGAGGACTGTTCTGATATCTGGGGTGGATGACCCAGTTCAGAGTAAATTTTTATTACACGCACAGGTGGAAGGGGTGGACACCTTGGCCCTGCTTGACTCGGGGGCCGACCAGAGTATGATTTCTCGCACACTCTGGGAGGCCATCGAGCGGCGCTGTTCGACACCCGAGACAAGCAGGAAGCCAAGTCAGAGTGTATTTCAATCATGGTACGTTTGCATTTTACCCTCGCCGGAATCTCTTGGTAAATGCACTAAAGTTTAAGCAAGTTATGTCATTAGCCATACTTCCTGCATTACCCCAAGACCTTATTTTAGGTAGGGATTGGGTACCCTTTTATGAGGGATTAGTGGAAGGTTTGAACACCCGAACCGGCCTGGTCTCTACTAGATCACAAGCCGGGACCTCAGGGATGGGAGGGACATCAACTGGGGACAGGGGAGAACCTGGGGAAGGATTAGTGCCCCAAGAGGAGGTATCAGGGGAAGAAGAGACAGATATTCTTCCTACCCATGAGGACCTAGTGTATGAACCTAATGCACCAGGGAGAAAGGCCAAGGCAAAGAGGCGCCATGAGAGGCAGTCTAGGTCCCGCGGCCGAGCGGAGTTGGAGGCGGGTGCAAGCCTACCCTGGGTACCCGCCGAGTTAGTGAATAAATTTCCCTCCTTTCCTGCTGAGCAGCAGGCCGACCCAGCGCTCAAGAGAGCCTTCGAATGGGCCCAGGAGATTAGGCCCACATTACCTAGGTTCTTTATGGACAATGGCGTTCTGTATAGGGAAAGCGTAGACCCTTACTCTGAGGCAGTAAGGAAACAGCTGGTAGTGCCTACGACGTTCAAAGCCACGGTCTTGCGGCTCGCGCACGACCACCCTATAGGGAGCCATAAAGGCATCCAAGGCACCCTAGACCAAATATTAGGTCGCTTTTACTGGCCTGGGGTGTTCAAGGAGACTAAGCAGTATTGCGAGTCGTGTGCTCCATGTCAAAGGGTATCAGCGTTAAGGCCAAAAGCTGTACCCTTGGTGCTTACTCCCACCATAGCCGTACCTATGAGCCGGATAGGCATAGATATGGTAGGCCCTATGACACGCACACCCAGGGGTTTTCAGTACCTTCTCGTTATAGTCGACCATGCCACCCGGTTTCCCTGGGCTATTCCCCTAAGGAACACCTCTGCGAGGATTATAGCCCAGGAGCTGGTCAAACTATTCTGCATGGTAGGGTTCCCCAGAGAGTACTTACAGACCAGGGTAGCATCTTTTTATCCAAGCATCTGTCTACCGTATGGGAGGCTTTCGGATAAAACACATACGGACTTCGGCTTACCACCCACAGACAAATGGTCTTGTAGAACGTACTAATCAGACCATTAAACAGATGCTGAGGAGAGGGCTGGAAAAAGGGGAGATAGCAGAATGGGATACCTTGCTCCCATTCGTTCTCTATGCATGCCGAGAACGCGTGCAATCTTCATTAAAGGCCTCACCCTATGAGCTTATGTTTGGGAGATCCCCTAGGGGGATATTAGATATATTACAGGAGCACTGGTGGAACCAGACATTTCTGAAATTGAAATACCTCGGTTTTTAAAGGGTCTAAGGCAGCGTTTAGAGAGAACGGCAAAGGCTGCAATGGAAAATCTGCAAGCAAGTAAGCAGAAGCATAAGCAATACTACGACAGGGGAAAACAACCCCGAACGTTAAATGTGGGGGATAAGGTAATTATCCAGGTGGCAAATCCAGGCCCAAAATTTGAAGCCCATTGGAGGGGACCATGTACGGTCGTAGAGAAAGTAGGGCCCGTTTCCTACAGGATAGAGAACGCAAAGGGTCGTAGGCAGGTATATCACCTGAACCTTTTAAAGCCTGGAAAGACAGAGTTGCCACTGCCAGTATGGTGTACATGGAACAGCACAGCAGATCCCACACTGGTATTACGTACTGTCCGGAAGGTGCGGCAGTACGTAATATTTTAAGGCGGGGGCTATGTCGGGAAGTGCAAGGTTCAGAACCGAGGAAACAGAGGTTTCTGTGGAAAATGAAACCAAAGCTGTCAGTGCTGAGTCAAGCATGGAGGGTTGGCATGGAAACCATAAACAACCTCGTCACAGAGGGCTAGGGAACGCCCATCCCCTGAGCTAGCTCCTACCTCATCCGGGAACTGTGAACACCTGGGGGGAGGTGTGGCTCAATACAACGGGGGAAGGAAGCTAGATAAAATCCCTCTAGTAAAATATATGAGGGAGATAGACACAGACACGGGCAAAGATACGAGCAGAGACAAGGGGAGAGTCTCAGATGGAAGCTCAGTCTCCGACACGGAGAGAGAGACACAGCAAGCGTGGGAAAAGGTAAAAGAAATCCCAATCCTAGTTGGAGATACTCTTCAAAGGACAAGAGCTGTGTAGGACATTCAGGTCCAGGACACAGGGAGCAGTGCTTAAACATAGGAGGCACAGAGGATTTCTATTGCTCAGGAAGCAAGGACATTTATGCTGAAAAGCAGAAAAGACAGCCACGCTGGGTTCACAAAAGGCAGACTCCAGGTAAAGTCAATTTCCCTGATTATAAATATATATCAGAAGGGGGAGAGGAGTTTTGTTTTCCGTGTGGTAGCCAAGGGAGAATCCTGAGAGGAAGTAGTGTAAAACGCAAAGGAAGAATTCCATGTTATAAAGCTGAAGAGGGAAACGTATTACCCTTTAACTACAGAGAGCTGTTTGCACCTGAGAGCAAGCATTTAGACTCACCAAGCAGGTTGGGGGAAGGAAACCCTGTGAGTGAAAGAGAACAGTTTGCCTGGCAAAGAGAAGAACCTGTTCTAAAAGGTTTCCAGGAAGAAACTGATTGCATGCACTGGGACCCATATCAACCTCCTGAGTCAGAATATATGATGGACTGTTCTTATATGGTGGCGGATAATGTGCAGTCTCTGTGCTGAATATATGGCTTTTACTAAGGAGAAAGAAACAGCCAAAAGAAACATTTTGGAAGGAACTGTTTATTGTTTTGGTTTTGTATAACAGCTGAAAGTAAGCAATATTTTGTTATCACTGGAAGTATAATTTCGTTGTAAATAGTCCTTATTCTTGGTCTTCAACATCTAACCCCGGGAGGGGAAATAAATCCTAATTTCCTTAAACCACTCGTGCACAACGTGTACTCATTTCATGGTTGGTGGACTACATTACCCAGGAGGCCTTTCTACACCTCCATTTTAAGTTTTACCACCCAAGAAACACAACTACCCACTTGCCCTACCTATGCTAATTACCTCTGGGAGGGTGAGTGGTGACAAGCTTCAAACCCAATCACAGTGTGGAAACACTCGTTACATCACTCCTCAACACCATGACAAATGGTATAGACATCATACAACAAGGTTTTATCATGCTTTTCATTGACATCACTTCAGCTTTCGA
Source organism: Ichthyophis bannanicus (assembly GCA_033557465.1). Classification (NCBI taxonomy): domain Eukaryota; kingdom Metazoa; phylum Chordata; class Amphibia; order Gymnophiona; family Ichthyophiidae; genus Ichthyophis; species Ichthyophis bannanicus. The sequence continues at coordinate 1,177,783,999 of CM066033.1, read as the reverse complement.
CTCCGCCAATCATAACACCCTGCTGCGAAGGCTTCACGGAATAGGGATCCTTGGAACAGTGATGAATTGGTTCTCATCTTATCTATCAAACCAAAACAAAAAGTGAAATCCGGCAGCCAACAATCAAGATCATTCACACAGCAACAAGGTATCCCACAGGGCTGTGCCCTCTCGGCATTGCTCTTCAACATTTACATACAGCCACTCTATAACATCATAAAGCAACACAAAATACAATACAAGATATAAGCAGACAACATAATGGTCTTTACCCCAATAAACATTGAACAACCCGACTACACCCAGATCACAACATGTCAGGAAGCAATGACTGGATGGCTTAAGGAACAAAACCTCACTATAAACTTCAAAAAATCAGAAGCACTACACATCAGCAGGAACATTCTATTCTCTCCACCTGAATCCATAAATATCTTAGACTACACTCTAAGAGTCAAGAATGAAATCAGATACCTTGGAGTGACATTTCACAGACAACTCAACTTTATTTTATTTTTATTTATTTATTTATTTAAAGTCTTTTCTATACCGCACTTTTTCAAATTCAGCTCGGTTTACAAGAAACATTAACTTTGTCCAGTTGTGGAGGCCCCTTACTGGACTTACAGAAATAAGCTGGGTATTTACATTTTAGGATATTTATAGACATTCTTAGATACTATATACAGGGTCATGCTCAGGTTCTGGTAGAGCTAACATGTGCTAGAGTCCTGAATAATGGGTGGCGTGGGGTGGTTGTTTAGTTGATTGGAGATGACTGGTCGTTGAGAGGAGCCATAGTGTTGCATGAAGAGGTGATGTTTCAGGGCCTTTCTGAATGTGGTGAGGTCTGTAATGGACCAGATGCTAGGTGGGAGTGTATTCCAGCACGAAGAAGCGTAGTACACAAAAGCTCTCTTTTTTGTGGCCTGTGAGCATTTTGTGATCTCACTGGGGATACTCAGGGTGTTTGCTGTGAATGATCTTCTGGCTCTATTTGTGGGAGTGGGGATGATGAGGTCTGTGATAGAGGCAGAGGTGATTCTATTGATGGCTTTGAATGTCATCAGCAGGGTCTTGAAGGTGATCCTACAATGAACTGGTAGCCAGTGGAGTTGCTTCAGGATTGGTGTTATGTGGTCCCTTCTGGATGCACCCTGTAGGATTCTGGCTGCGGCATTCATGGCTAGTTGTAGTGGGATCAGCACATTTTTTGGTAGCCCCTGTAGGATGATATTGGCATAATCGAAATGGGGCATGATTAGTGCCTGGTAGACTGTCCTAAAGTCATCCGGGTCTAGCAGAGGTCGTAGGTGGCGGATTGTGCGAATCTTAAGGTATACTGCCTTGACGGTATTATTTATATGGGCTTTCATGTTCAGTTGCTGATCGATTGTTATCCCTAGGTAGCGGATGGTTGGCTTGCTTTGAAGTTCGGCGTCTCCTACTTTTAGTACAGACGGTGGAGTAAAGGATTGATCCCTGGAGATGAATAGCGCTTCAGTTTTCTTTAAATTTATCCTTAGGTTTTGGATGTAAAGCCAGTCTGCTATGGCGCTGAAACAGGAGGTTAGTGTTGAGAAATCTGGTTGGTCTGTTGTGAACGGCGTGTAGAGTAATACGTCGTCAGCATATGCAAGGCATGAGATACCGAGGGCTTGCGCAAGTGTGCAGATGGGCTGCATGTATATGTTAAAGAATAGCACAGAGAGGGATGATCCCTGTGGGACACCTTGTGTTTGCTGGAAAGCTTTAGACGTTGTGGATCCTGTCCTCACATGCTGCCATCTGTCTGAAAGGTAGGATTCGCACCACCTCAAGGCTGTGTCCTGGATCCCTTTCTCTGCCAACCGCTCAATGAGTAGTGTGTGGTCCACGGAATCAAACGCTGCGGCGATGTCAAGGAAGATAAGGGCATATCCTCTTCTAGATTTGTTCAGGCCGATGGTTAGTGTATTGAAGAGGATGGTTAGTAGTGTCTCGACCCCATGTTCTTCTCTGAATCCATGTTGACATGGGTCTAGGGGTGTATTGGTCTTGATGTGATCCTGGATTTGTTGTTGAGCAATTTTTTCAATTATCTTGGCCATTAAAGGGATACTTGAGATTGGCCTGTATGACTCAACTTTCTGGGTGTCCAACTTGCAGTTTTTTATTAGTGGTCTGATGGAAGTTTGTTTTAGTGTCTGTGGGAATGCTCCTGTGCTGAAGGAGAGATTAATGATTTTGGTTAGGAAAGGGCTAAATTCCTTACACAGTGTCCTTATCCAGAACGCTGGGCAGGGGTCATTTGGTGCTGTGGTGGTGTTGATCACCTTGATTGTATCTTCAACGTGCTTCGCTGAGGACAATGAGAAGGCGGTAAGTGGTGTGGGGTGCTGTGGTCTGTTCACAGTGGTGGGTGGTAGTGTCTTCACGGTCTGAATTGTTTTTGACTGTAGGTAGTTCGCATATTCCTGTGGTTCTGGCATGTTTTGTTGGGCATGGGAGGTTTCCTTTGTGAGGGTCCTTACAATGTTAAATAGGTCCTTTGGTTTGTTTAGAGAGCGTTGCAGTAATGTTGCATGGTAGCTTCTCCTTGTTGCATTTACTTCGTTACGGTGTTTCTCCAGGTTTGTGTTGAAGATGTCCAGGTCTTCAGTGGATTGTGAGCGTCGCCATTTTCTTTCAAGTTTTCTTAGATGGCGAAGTGAAGCCAGTAGCTCCTGGGAGTACCATGGGGTGGGCTTCCTTTTTCTTGGTGTTGCTTCTCTGATTGGTTGGTTCGCAATGGTATTGAGACTGTTGTTCCATACAGAAAGCATTTCTTCAAGGTTGGCTTCAGGGAGGTCGAATCTCGGTAGGGTTTTGGAAAGTATCTCTTCCTTGTTGAAGTGTATGAATTTTGTTTTTGGGTAGATGTTGGTTGCAGGCCCACAAAATGTTGGTTCCAGACCCACATCAAGAGAACAACCAAGACAGCATATCAAAAACTAAGAACCATACACAGACTCAAGCCTCTACTCAGTGACAGCAACCAGATCAGTCTGCCAGGCCATTATAACCCCCACATTAGACTATTGCAATATAATCTATCAAGGTCTCCCAAAGAAAACAACACTTGCAATCCAACTTGTACAAAACACTACTGTGCTCATAACTGGAACAGCAAGAAACTGCCACATAACCCCAATCCTATAGCAACTACACTAGCTTCCAATAGCTACACGTTCCAAATATGAGGCCTTATTGATGATATTCAAAATAATCCACAGTCTAACACCCCCAGTTCTTCAACCACTGATAAAAAAGACACAAGTAGAACCTCAAATAACAACACTCTGAACATCCCCTTGCACAAGAGGAAAGCCAAGCAAACGACATGTAAGAGAGCATTCTCCTTATATGCTCCCTTCTTATGGAATGATTTACCTAACTCAATAAGAGCTATCAAGGAAATGTTAGAGTTAAGAAAAGCAATAAAGACCTTTCTATTTACTGAATACTATGGGAACACCCCATGAACAGTAGATGCATACTGAAACACCTCAGTATACAGACCAAATCTTCTCAACTGTCTGCCCCTTCGTTCCCCTCCCCAACCCAACCTAATTCTTTCACCCAACTGATTCCACCCTCCAGAGAGGGTAATGTGTCACCCACAACACTAATACATGTGAATTATCTGTAACCCAATATAATCATCCAAGTTTAACACCTTTGTTCAATGTAAACTTTTATTTTAATGTTTGGTTCATGTTATATGTAAACCACTCTGAATCCTATGATAGAGCAGTATAGAAAAACTATTAACTAAATAAATATTATATATATATATATATCTTTAGGTGTTCCTGGTGCACTTGTGGTACTGTGGGGCGTGGCAATGAAAATGTCACAGAACAAATTAATTGTCAAGTAGATTTATTCAGCCTGACATGGCCGTGTTTTGGCACGATATGCCTGTATCAAGGGCAATTATTACAATCCAAGGAAAATATGTAATAAAACCTGATCATTTTTTCAGCAATATCCCTTCCCATGCAGTCTATAAGGGGGCATCAGGCGCCTTCTCTGGCCATTTTCAAATTCAAGCTGAAAACTCACCTCTTTGCTGCGGCTTTCGGATCTTGACTCACCCGATCTCCTTTGTGTTTCCTTACTATTTCCCCTAGATGTATTCGTCTATAACTACTGTGTTGTCTGTCTTGATTAGATTGTAAGCTCTGATGAGCAGGGACTGTCTCTTACATGTCTGTGTAGCGCTGTGTACGTCTTGTAGCGTTATACAAATTCTCAGCAGTAGTAGTGAAGTAATAGTAATTGCCTCAATGAAGCAATTAATTTATTCTGTGACAATTTCATTAACCCCTCACTCTTTTTTTTTCTTTTTGTCCACAGAAATTCACTTCATAAGCCAAACAACAAGGTATCCCACAAGGCTCTTCCCTTTCTTCATTGCTATTTAACATTTACCTACAGCCCATCTGCACAATTATACAGACCCATAGAGCCCGATTCTGACATAGTACAATAGTATAATAGTATATGATGGCAGATAAAGACCAGCATGGTCTATCTATCCTGCCCAGCAAGGCAGCGAGAGTGGATGCACTTGCCGCTCCATGCACGTTGCCCCTCCCCATGCCTTTGTTTAGGGATATTCCCACTGCTCCATGTAGATCACCCCTATTTGTTGAGATACAAGAGATAGTTATGCTTATTTTGATTGTATCCTGTTGCTATAAAGGGATCCACTGTGTCTGTCGAATGCCCTTTTGAATTCTGTCACTGTATTTGCCTCCACCACGTCCATTGGGAGGGCATTCTAAGCATCCACCACTCTTTCAGTGAAAAAGTATTTCCTGACATTGCCTTTCAGTTTACCCCCTTGCAGTGTCATGTTATGCCCTCTAGTTTTACAGCTTCCCCGTCTTTGGAAGAGGTTTGTTTGTTCATTATTTCTCTTTAAGTATTTAAAGGTCTGAATCATATCTCCCCTGTCCCTCCTCTCCTCCAGAGTGTACATATTTAGGTCTTCAAGTCTCTTCTCATAAGTCTTCTGATGCAGGCTCCAAATTATTTTGGTCACCTTCCTCTGAACAGTTTCCAGTCTTTTCATATCCTTTGCGAGATATGGCTCTAAAACTGAACACAATATTCCAAGTGAGGCCTCACCAGCGACTTCTACAGTGGCATTAGTACCTCTTCCTTTCTGCTGGTAATTCATCTTTGTATGCAACCTAGCATACTTCTGGCTTTTGCCACCGCCTTGTCTCACTGTTTCGCCACCTTGAGATCCTCAAAAACAATCACTCCGAGGTCCTTCTCCTGGTCCATGCACACCAACCTCTCGCCCCCTATCATGTACAATTCCCTTGGATTTCTGCTTCCCAGAACCGGACACACAGAGTTAGCTGGGATTCTGATCCCATGGGGTACATCTAGCCCCATGGGATCAGAATCACATCCAAGCCTGTACGTGCAGGCTGGGACCCCGATTCAGGTTAGCCTGCACGTACTAGCCTTACCGGATAGCTCAGTCAGGCCTTTGAATGGAGCCATGGCGCCATGGCATCCAGTTGCCATGGCACTCCGGTTCCATTCAAAAGCCATGATCCCTGGCCGCCGGACTGCAAACTGCATTCCCTGCAGCTTGACCCCCGATCTGGTCTCCCAAGGCCAGGGTCGGGCTACGGGGAATCTTCTCTGCCCCCTTCTGCCACTTTCCAGCACTGGGCCTGTCATCCTCTGCTGACTCAGGGAACTTATTCCACCTCTGAGGTGGAATAAGTTCCCCGTTCAAGCCACTATCCCCAGACATATAGGGCTGACATTGGAATTGGCCCTGTATGTCTGGAGCTGACAACTACCCACCGCCCACCCTAACACCTCCTCCAATCCACCCCCTTCCAGCCCTTGTCTAACTTCCCTGTACAATGAGCTGGGAAGTTAGTTGCGGTCGGGAGGGGGCCCAATAGCAGGGATGGACATTCCAACAGGATGTCTATCCCCACTATTTGTGCCTTGGAATGACCTTAATGTATACTATCACATATACGCAGATGACATTATGCTCTATGTAAAATTCTGCACCACAAAACCCATGTACGCTTCTTTGACAAAGTAATTTGATACCGTCACGCGCTGGCTATCCAAGCAAATCTATTTATGAATTATGAGAAAGCTGAAGTTCTCTGTATCACCAGAGACACAAACTTCAATCCACCTATGCCTTTAAAAATTCCAGAGCCTAACTAAGGGTTAAATGTGAAGTATGTTACCTAGGGATCACCCTAGATCAGTGTCTAACCTTACAACCACATATTAGCAACACCATCAAGCTCATTTAGCAGAAAATGAAAACAATACAGTACCTACAACCACTACTGGACTTCCATAATTTCCATACAGTTTTCAGGGCCTGGTGTTCCCACATCCTGACTACTGTAAAATCATTTTCCAAGGTATACTGAAGTACGCACTTCACCCATTACAGCTGGCACAGAACACTGTTGCCTGCATACTACACGGTGGGCCCCGAGCTGAGCATATAACACATGTGCTGAAGCAGCTACCTCTTCTTCCCATAATGAGCCAAATGAGATATACCATACTCACCATTTTCAAAGTTTCCCACAACCTATCCTCGATCTACCTTTAGTCATTATTTCACAGAACACCAAACAGCAGAACTAGGAGAATTAATCCACAAGACACATTCACCATCCCCACTCAAATGGTGAAAAGCAGCCAAACCGCCTCAAACTAAGCCTTTTCACTCTATGCACCCCCTGAGGATATATGAACCATCAATGACCTATCAGAATCCCGCAAGATGCTGAAGACCCATCTCTTCCTTTAGCACTTCAGTAGCAAAAGATAAAATATCCTACTGCAAATATTTTGCATCGCACAGCGCACTTCCTCATGGCTGTTGAACTGTTTCCTCAAATTTACCCCTGTTATTCCTGATGCTATGTAAGAATTTAGAAGTTCCTTGTATTTTGTGTTCTATATAAAAGTATAACATTTTTGTTAATCTGTAAACTGCTTTGACTTTCAGATAAAGTGATATATAAAATAACCAAATACATAAATATTGCTCTCACTGGGGGGCGGAGCCTAACTCCAGGAAAGATGGACGTGTAAGAGCTTTGCTCCGGAGGGTAATAGTCAAGAATCCTGACTTCTATAGCCTTTAATCAATTAATCAAGCAGATCCTACCTATTTTGGAATCAGTCAACTTTGGATATGTCTGGCCCCAAACCGACACATCTGGATTACCGAGGAACTCAAAACGCCAGTGCAAAGAGAACCAACATGGAACCTCTCTCACCTCACAAAATGGCGGTCATCCGAGATTGTCCTGAGGCCTTGCAGGAACTTCTTGCTGAAATCCGTGCTGTTAAAGACATGAATAAATCAAATGGAGACTCGCTGAACACAATGCAGGAAGATATTAATGCCTTGAAAAACAGCCTGGAGTCAATAACGGTGATATTGGAGAAGGTGGAGAACATGGTGGCAACACATGGGGAGCAGCTCATGGCCGTTGAGAAGCAAGTAAAGCTGATCCGGTCACTGCAAGGAGAGTTGGAATATGGTAACAATCGCGCACAAAGAAATAACATTAGGATCCTGGGAGTTCCTGAGGGAGCAGAAGATCCAGATATGCTGGCCTTTTTACAATCAATGATCCCGGGTGTGCTGCCATGCCTTTTGAGATTGAGCACGCCCATCAAGCGCCTACTCAGTCCGTTTTTTTGGACAAGCATCCACGCCCAATCATCTTAAAAGTTCTGCGATTTCATCACATCATGCAAATAATGGAAGCAGCCAAAATACATTCTCCCTTGGAATATCAGGGGCACAAACTCCTCTTTTTCCCTAACTTTGTGAAGGTGACAGTAGACCAGAGGAAATGTTTCTTGGCGCTACACATTTGCTTATCACAGCTGCAGGCCCGTTTCGGGCTGCTTTATCCTGCCCGCATGAGAGTCACGCTGCACAACCAGACCAGAACTTTTGATGATCCTGGGAAGTTACACGTGCTTTTGGAGGACAAGAAGCTGGTGTTGATGCGGTGAAAACCTGCTTTGCAATCAGTGGTGGACATAAGCTTTGCAGAGGTTCTCCAATGCCTTTTCATGTGGATGTTTTGGCTGGTCTGAGATCGTGAAGTTGCGTTTTAAATCACACAGAGTTGATATTCAGTGTGGCTCTTTCGGGGCAACTCCAGCGTATTGCTCTGGCCACACTGTCCTTCGCTTTGTTTCTTTCTTTCTTCTTTTGTGTTTTGTTGTCTGGGGTGTGTGTGATGGTTTGGAGGGCATCAGGGCATTGTAATGACAAAACGGCCCTTGCCTATCTACATGCAGCCTACAGCAATCATACAATGTATTGGTAAGGGCGGTTTAGCTCCAGTGTCTTAGAGCCTCAGGTTTGGGGACACTATTATAGGGGTGGGTTGTGGTCAGTATAAGAAGCTCTAAGCGGCAGAGAGGTTGCAGCAAATTAGTTAGTTATACCCTCCATGCCTGTCTTGTCCCTTTGGGCTCACCTGCTAAGTTCAGAGATTGTTATAGCCCCCCAAGGTTTTGGTGGCTTTTGATATTTAGAATTATGTGTTTTTCTTTTGAGCGATCTTCTATAAGGGCTATGGCTAAGAGATGGTATTTCTGCTTGTGTTTTTTCCCTTGGGCTATATTAATGTAACCATTATTCTGAATGCTTTTAGGGTGTGGATTAACAATGTCAAATGATATGTTACAACATGGTATGCTTCTGCATCATTTGTCTGTCACAGTGTGCTATATAGTCAATATGTCTTCCTTTAAGATAGTCTCACTGAATGTTAAGGGCATTAATAATCCCATTAAGAGGAAAAAGATATTTTCATATGAGCGCAAAGAAAGTGCTGACATCCTGTTTCTGCATTCGAATGTGTAGGAGTCTTTAAAATTGGATATAAAACCCTTTTCACTAGTGGCTTTTTCAGCTGCCAATCAAAAAAAAATGGGTAGTCATCTTAGTAAGGAAATCCTTATCCCCCACTGTACTACAAACCAGATCTGATACTGAAGGGTGGTGAGCAATGGTTGTCATTAAGTTAGGATCTACTGAACTGGCCTTAATCAATATCTATGCTCCTAACATAGACTGCCCTAATTTTATTAGCTCCATTGCGGGCTTTAGCGCAAGAGGTGTCTAGATATCCGACTATTGTGGGGGGGGGGGGACTTCAACCTCATGCTAGACCCCTTGTTAGATAGGAGTCCAGTCAGAATCAATAAGATCCCCAAAGCACACCCTGTTCTCTTGTCTCTAATACAATAATTAGGCCTGGTAGACATATAGCGGTTACAACACCCTGTTGACAAAGAATACACTTTCTTTTCTCCCCTCATAACTCGGTATCACGCATGGACTTTTTCCTAGTCTCTAAAGGACTATGTTCTAGAATTTGTGAGTCCAATATTCATGCGGCTCATATTTCTGACCATGCCGCAATCTCATTCTGCCTATTGGACTCACAAGCTGCCCATCTCACTCAGCTGGCATTTTGACAGAACTCTTCTTGGTAGTCAGGAGTTTTGAGAGACCATCCTGATGGCTATAGAGGAGTATTTTCAGTTTAATTTACCTCAGGACACCTCGGGATGGGCATGGTGGGAGGGATTCAAAGCTAATATGCGGGCCACCATAACCAGTTTTGCTATATGACAGGCCAAACAATGTAAAGCAGAACTTGAAGCTTTGGATAAGCAGATTAAAGCTGGGGAATGCATCATAGGTCAGTAAACTGATCCTAACATTCTGATATGGTTACAGCATCTTAGATTTAGATATAACTCGATTTTGACTACTGAGGCTTCACAGAACATTCAAGTGCAGAAAGGGTGGTATTATTTGGAATTTTACAGGGCCGGACGATTATTAGCCACCTCATTAAAAAGTCACATGAAGCTTCTCGCATTGCTGCTTTGAGAGACCCTCAGGGGCAACAATTGATTGTCAAGGACTCTGAAATTGCAGAAACCTTTCGCCAATTTTATGCTCAGCTATACTACCCAGAGATAGAATTTTCTGAGGAAAGTTTTGATAAATTACTGGCCAATATACAGAGGCCAGTGTTGGATCAGGAAACAGCTGCAGTTCTAGATAGGCAGATCACGGTCATGGAAATTATCCAGGCTATTGACTTTATGCAAGTGGGCAAGGCTACCGGACCAGATGGCCCTCCAGTTGAATTTTATAAAAGCTGTTCCAAAGTGCTGGGCCCATATCTTCAACAATATTATTTCTTTTAGAAACGGAGGCCCAGACTGGAGCGTTCACCTCTGTGAATATCGTAGTTCTTGAAAAACCTGGGAGAGACCCTTAGATGGTTACTAATTACCATCCAATTTTGTTACTAAATGCAGATTATAAAATATTTGCTGCCACTTTAGCTGGTTGTCTCTCCAAATTGATTCCAACTTTGATTCATCTGGATCAATGTGGCTTCACCGAGGGACGCTCTACAGGTGATAATGCCAGAGTGTTTGGTCATGTTTTGGAAGGTGCAGAAGGAGCAGAGGGCCCACTGGTGGGATTATCATTAGATACAGAGAAAGCATTTGATCGACTGGAGTGGCCTTTTTTATTTGCCGTCTTGAAGTGGTTTGGTTTTGGTGAGGGTTTCCTTAAATGAATTAAACTTATGTATGCGAGACTAAGTGCTAATATTTCTGTGAATGTGACTCAGTTTAAAGACTTTTTCTTAGGGCGTGCCACCCGTCAGGGTTTCCCCCTTTCACCCTATCCTTTTAAATTTGGCCTTGAAACCTTTGGCCTTATTGTTAAGACAAAGTTCTGCGGTTAAAAATGTGTCCATAGCTGACATAGAAATTAAACTTTCTGCTTACGCTGATGATCTACTGCTGTTCACCATGCCCAGTTCTATTCCAGCTGTTCTAGAGCTGATAGACCAATACTCAGGTTTATCAGGCTATAAAATTAATTGGTCAAAGTCTGTAGCATTCCCTTTAAATTCTCGAGTTTGTAGTGTGGATTTGGAAGATTATCCTTTTGTGTGGGAATCCAAAATGGTGATATACTTAGGAGTTCACTATTGTCATCCACTTAGTGAAACTGCAATATAATGAAGGGGAGCTTCTCTCTATGGTACGACATATGACTGCAAAATGGTTGCCGGTCTATCTTTCTTGGTGGGGTCATCTTGAAGCGATAAAAATGACTATTACTCCTAAGGTGAACTATGTGTTAGAGATGTTGCCAGCTTTTCTTTCAGATAAAGCATATCATCAAGTTGAAAGGACTCTTGTCCAATTTCTACGGAAAAATTAAGCGCCTAGAATTGCTCTCAGGAAGCTTAAATCTAAAAAGGAGGAGAGGGGTGTGAACTTTCCTGATTTTCAGGCCTATCACTGCGCTTTTTTGCTAAAAGATGAGTGGAGGGGGATAAGGGGCAATGCCCAGTGTGGCTTGATTTGGAAGAGAGATTGATTGCTCCATTCCCCTTGAACCTTCTCCCTGGCATGGTGTCTTCTGAGAGGTTGAAGTTTCACAGGGTTATAACAGACACCCAAAGGGCTTTCCAGCAATTAGCGAGTGTAATACCTAGGGAGGAATGATTATCAAAACGTATCCCCATCTGGTACAGTCCCTTCTTAAAAAGTCATCAAAGTCTGTTTGCATGGAAACAATGGTTTAGCAGGGTCATTTGGTCTAAGGGTCAATTGATATTGGAAGGCAGGTGGAAACTCTTTGTATGTCTACAGCGTGAGTTTGACCTGCCTAAAACCTTATACTTTCAGTGGATTCAGCTGAGACATTGCATAGAGAAATCCCTTATTGATATCAAATCTTTACCTGAAGAATGGGGGCTACTGAATATCATAGATTCAGCCCAACAGGCTTCAGGGGTGGCTTCTTGCTACCCATAAATTGGTTGCTCATCACCCCACCACACAGTCCATTGGTGCTCAGCGGCTATGGGAGCATGACACTGGGGAGACTCTTTCTCCAGAAGTGTGGGTGAAATTCTGGGGGAAGCTAGTTAGAGTCTCTCAGTCTGCTTCTATCTCCCAAGCTCTATATTTCTTTGCACATAGAGCTCATTTTACCCTGATAAAGGTTTCCAAGTGGGATAAATCAGTTGGAAATGAATGTTGGTCTTGTTAGAGTGATGTTGGCACTTTAAAACATGTGGTATATGACTGCCCTAATGTTCAGTCCTATTAGATTTCGATTTGGAACCGAATCCAAGAGGTCTTGGGATTCAGGACCACTCTCTCTTGGTCTATTATAGTTTTCCGGTCAACAATTGACATCTCGTCGTTACAGAGGGATTGTCATTTTTTATTTGACTTCATGATGGGAGTGGCGCTGCATCTCATTATTGCCAATTGGAAACATATAGCAGATCTCAACTGGCACGGATGGTGGAATAGTTTATGCTTATGTTGTAAATACGAACAAATGCCACGTTATGGTACAACTTCCATGCCTTCTACTTGTTTGTGGAAACCCCTACATAATTATATTTCAAAAGTGAGATATGGTGTAAATTAAGGGGTATTTAGTTATTGGCCATGTCTCCACATGGTAGAGGGCTGCTTTGGTTATGTTATGGCCCTTGTAAGCCTCTTTCATTTCTTTTTTATAGTCTTTTATGATGATCGCATGGTGAAGGGAGAGTTAATGTTAGGGTAGGCTGTTAAGGCCTTTTTTTTGCTCTTATGTTTAAAAAGAAGTATCACTTTAATTGTAACTTTTTGGTTTTTTGTTGTAATTTGTTTGAAAACGTAAATAAAGAAGTTAAACAAATTATTGCTCTCATTAACAATATAAATGCTTGGATCAATTTTAAAACAGGATCCGTTGAAGTAGCAATAACCGAAACTTAGCAATAATTAAACAGCAAAACCAAAATACCTAGAAGGAAAGAAGCAGGGATTTTTGCAGGAGGAACTGAAATATTCAATTTGATGCATCTTTTGTAGATTAGCACATTCTGAAACTGAGTGCAAAGGGCTTACATTTTTAGAGCAGACTGATTTACAGTTAGATATTGCAGTCAGGTTATTCTCCAGGAGCCAGAAGCACAAAGAATCTCTTTTGCAAACATGAAAAATGACTTTTTAAGTCAGGGATCAAGAAGTGTGTTCCTTACGTAGACTGAAGTAACAAATCAGCAATTGGGAAATGGTGATATAACCTTCTGTAGAAAAATGTTATACTTCCTGACAACAGATTTCTGTAACTGTCATTGGAATACTTAAAGGAATACTGCATAATTGACTGAGATTTTATAAATTTTGTTAAATCATTTAATCACAATTTCTAAAGCCATTGGCTTACTGAAAATAATCAACTAAAGGCTAGATGTATCAAAGTTTTCATCCATCACTTTTGACTAAAGCAAAAATGTTGAGCATTTCTAGCACATATATTCACATAGGTTGGCATGCTACAGAACTAGTGACTCAGGGAAAATGTATTTCTTCTTGCAGAAAAATTGAGCGAGACAGACCGTAAGCATTATTCTAGATACTGTAGAATAGAAAGTTCTAGTAAGATAGATTTGGCAGCAGTAATTTCAGATGAACAATAGGATGCACATTTTCACTGTCAAGCATTAATGCACATCTGCTACTGAAAGATGTGAGAAATAGATGAGGAGTTCAACTATACATGACAATATTTGAGAAATTAAATTACATGGTACCCATTTTGAAGTTATCCTGATCATAGTAACTGATCCATGGACTGTAAGAGTGAGAAATATACTATTTTTCTTGCTTATGTTACCATATTGTTCAAAGCTTATTTATTGATATTTATTACCTTTGCTAACCGCTTTTCTAGAACAGTATGAAGTCACAAAATATAAAATTTAAAATATACAAAGCTGACAAAACATAAATCAATATTTGAATATCAAACCTCAGGTATATAAAGGGGGTATTTTAGAAGCTATGTTCACAAGTGGAACATCCAAAAACAGGGCATTTAGATGTACAAAGCACGGAGACATCCCTGGCACTATTTTAGAAGCAGGGTATACAGATGTCCCTTTTGCGAGAACATCCATGTAGCAAGGGGGCATGGTGGTGCTGTGGCCTGTGCGAAACAAGGACGATGCACGTTGCAATGTGATTTCAGAATGGCAAAAACACTTCTGGCCATGACTGGTGAAATGTCAATACATATACCTACTCCTGACCATGAATAAGGTGACAAAAAGTGCTGATTTCATGGATGTAACTCTTCCAGGGGGAAGTGGATAATGTACTTACATCACCATAATTGTTATTTCTTGCCTGAGGAAACCCAAACATTTATTTGGCCTGTCAACACACATCTGAGTGTGAGAGTATCTAAAATGGAAGTCCACGATGGGCAAGTCTCATACCATAGAGGACCCCCTTTTCGGATACCCTGCCAGTACATCCAAACACCCAGATTTGAAGTTGTGCACTTCAGGGACATCCATATTTCTGAAATGGTCTACACTCAAACACATTCTTATTTATTTAACTAGTTTTCTATTCCACATTATCCTTCAGTCAAAGTGGTTTACGTTATGTAATCACTACAAACAGGTACTGGATACATTCCCTTGTCCCCGAAGGGCTCACAAACTATGTGTATCTGAGGCAACAGAGGGTTAAGTGGCTTGCCAAAGACCACAAGGAGTGCCTATAGGACTAGAAACTTCAGTCCTTCCTGCCTGAGATTGCTGTCCCCAGTTGGGACAAGAACCCCCAGCCTGAGGTACTGTGTCCTAACCACTAAGCCACTCTTCCCTAGCCTTGTAACCAGCATTTGCTCATCTCAATAACTGGTTGTGGAGATGTTCATTTTTTGGGGTGGAGATGTAGCTATTTGTGCATCCCTGTTGCCATTCCTCAGATATTTGAACATTCTGCTCTGGATATTCTAAATTCAAATTATATGTCCCTTTTAAAATGCCACTTCACTTGTTCCAGAAAACTTCACTTGTTCCAGAAAACAATTTTGCAGTTGGGGTAATTTTATAGAGGACTTTTCACACATAAAGCCTGTGGTAGGAGAATAAAAGGTCTCTTATACAATTATCCCATATGTAAAAGTATGCGGAGGGACAAGCCTGCATATTTTTAAGCAACTCGGAGGTAAGAATGTTTGACAGTATAGTTTGAGAACAGCACAGGAAATATCAAAGTGCATGTATAGGTCATAAAAGGATTACTGCTGCGTATCATAGCTGTCATTTGGATAGCCTCCGCAGTTGGGGCAGGAGTTAAGTCAGATTGCCCGCGTAAGACCCAAGGCTTTGGGGTGATAGAGTGAGGGTCGGAATTAAGCCCATTTAAGGGGCTTGTCTGTTTGGACATGGGGGGTCACAGGGGGATCTTGATGTAAGTGTTTTCAGTGGGGGAGACACCGAAGGTGGGTATGCTCAAGGGATGCTGATATTAGGGTTTGTGCTTGGGGGAATTGTATGGTTAGGGAGACTGGAGAAGGGGGTCTGTTCTGGGGAAGGGGTTGCTACTGTGGCACCACGCTTTTCTGGTGATGGGCAGTGGCTGTGTGCAACAATTTTTGAAATGAACGCGCTGGAAAATATGTGTGTCGACATCTCATAGATTATGTATTACTGCATCTCTGCTCGATTTCCAAATCCTCTGAGGCAGAAGGAACATCTGATCCTTCTTGTTTTCAAGAATATAACGGCCTTGTGGATCTGGTACCTGGGAGGGATCTGAAAGGTTCTCTGGGGGTCTTCAGGCTTAAGTGTTTCTTTTACCATTTGGGTGGATCTTCTGCCTCAGCAGTGCAGAGATTTGTCTTTTGGGTGATAATCTGCCTTGGATAGGATGTCTTAGAAGGAGGAGGGGATTTTCAGTTGGGGGTGGGCCTTATTCAGCCTTCTTGGAAAGAGGAATTCCTCAATATTGACTTCATTGCTTTAGTAAATCAGACATTAAAGAATGCTCTAGCATTTATATTATAACTGATCAATAACCTTTGTTTCCTGTATTTTGAGCTAATACAATTTCCAATTTCTGGATGAGCAAGAGTATGGGTGGAGAGAGAAAACCAATATGAGAAACAAATAGAAAGTATATTAAAATTAACATTAAATAGAATATGAAACAGACATACACAAAAAAAGTAGAAGTCCTTAAAACAGATGTTCCAGATCTTTGGGGAATCCGCTTTTGGAAGAAACCAGTGATAAAAGGAAACAGAAATTATTTTAGGAGAATTCACTGCTGTATGTTTTCTTATTCCCGACAGTTAGAAAGATATCCAGTGAAAAGTAAATAGAAAGGTGGCTGTAAAAAAAACCCTCATAGATTTATGGAACTAATAGATGAATTTCCATCATGGCATACTGGCTGCTTGATGGTCAGAAGAAAATCTTATTCTGCATTTCATCCAAGAAAATGCCTCTGACTTTGTGATTAGTGTGTTTTTCATAGACGAATTGCAGTACTCTACCCTTGATATGTCCCTTTGTTATCAAATAAAATATAATTATGCTCCTTTTATGACAATGTAAATAAATGACCTATTACATTTAGCCAACCAAAGTTTCATTTCAAGCAAGTACTTCTCCATGACTGAGGAAAGTGTCAATTAACTGAGCAAACACTATAGCATTACACTGGATCATTTGCGGAAACAAACAAATAAGACAGTTGGCAAAGTGACGTATCCACAATACAGTTCAAATAATGCTTTAAAAACCTTTCTAATTAAAGAGTAGCTCTAAGAAGCCAAATTAGAAGAATGCTGCTTGGTAAATTTAAAATCTAAATAATGCTTTTGTTGAGCAGAACATAAAACATCCTAGATGCTTCAGACCAATGGTCCACCAAGCCCATCCTGCATCCTGTTTCCAAATTTACTAATAACACCCACAGACCAAATACAAAGCTCATCTAAATGTTCCCTGTGGATGTTTAAGTATATAGCAAATAAAGATCTGCACAGGAAAAAAAATACATTCTTGGTTGATTTTCAGATTTTAGGGCTTTTTTTCCTAACTTTCAAACTTTGGTTTGTTTTATACATTCATGTTAATAAAAATGAAGAACTTTTTAATGCATGCATTTCAAATTAACATATGCTAATTTTGCAAGATATAAGAGCCCGATATTCACTTGTAAAGTACCATCTTTGCCACGGGCAAAAATGAAACCAGTTATTCTGCACCGGATGACTGATATCCACTATTGCATAATATCTGATTTTGCCACCTACCCATAGGCTCTCCAGCTTTGGAGACCTTGAGGGGAAAAATGCATGAGGCCGCGGGCCGGGTCCCGCGGCCGACAGTAACTCGTGCCCGGGCCCGGCCTCGGCCTCCTGCACGTGGTAGGGTATGGGGGCAGAGCTTGGGAGACGGATCGCCGCACGGCGGTGGGGCGATCCCATTGGCTCCAGCGCTGGGAGGTGGGGGCTAAGGGAGCCGAGGAGCCGTGTGGCCGGTCTTTTCGGCGCGGCTCCTCGGGCAGACGGCCGCGTTCCCGCCCGCCCTCCCAAGGTGTTAAGGTTGTGGGGTTGTTGCAGCTGGGGGAGGCAGGGTAGAGAGCCTGCGCTCGCCAAGGCGGCGGGGCTTTAACCGATTTGGGACCAGTGGGGGAGCGATGGGCTTCCCGGGGTGGGGCGAGACATCCCGGTTGGGGGTCTCGGCCCGGTACAAGGGGTTGGGGGCCAGCCTTTGCTACTAGTATGGCGAGGCAGGCGGCGGGGGCAGGTGAGGAGAATGCTCCGCCTTGCTACTAAGATGGCAGGATGGGGCATTGTCCGGTGCCGGGGTGGGGGGTTATTGTTGGGGAGATGTTGAATATGTTTGCCCATGTTGGGCGGTTATTACAAGTGTAATAAAGCTGTGACCAAAAATTTGTACCATGATTAGTCTCTTTGGTGTTATTGAGAGGGGGAAAAGGGGGGGTGGTGGGGGGGGGGAGGCTGGAGAAGCAGAGGCGAGGTGGGCCTCTGGGTCAACAGAGTTACTACCATACAGAAGAATTATAAAAGCAGAAGACAACTCCGGATACAAGTTCCAGCCCAGAAGGACATTGTGGAGATGAACAACATCCCAGATTGCACATGGATGACATTTCTAAAATGTACCTTCACCTGTCTAATTTTTAAAATATACAGATAAGCCAATTATGTTTGCTGGCTGTTGACAAATAAATAATTTGCTTTGAATATGGTCCCAAAATAACATACATAAGAGATATTTGCATGCACTGCCTCCTTTAAATGCAATTATCTTTCAGGCATATTCATTAGGGATATCCTGAAAATCAGATCTGTTAAATGAAATGTAGGAGCAGTTTTACAAATACTTCTCTAGAGGAAAGAAGGAATGGAGACATATGATAGACATTCAGTTTGTATGTTAGAGCAAATTATGCTGTGTCTTATCCCTGCAAGATTTCTATTAATCCATCTGCTGAGATCTATGGAGCAAACTTACATCACCAAATCATTCAAAGTTTGCGGTTATCCTGTTGTCTCTGTCAGGATTTATAAGTTATTAATGTGGATTATAGCCCACTGCAGCAACGGGCATGGCTTCCCGTGCTCTCACATTGCAATAGGAACCACATCTAATATGTCTGATTGTTACTGCTGTAATAATATGGCTGCTGCTGATGGCACTGCTGTTGCAAAAAGACTAAGGACTAGCTTAAAAACAAAGCATGCTGCTGATTCTTTTGCTAAAGTTATCCAGAGCTAGTCATTACAAAATAAGGGTATTCTTGCTGTGCTGGTAGCCCTTTAGGCTAGATTGCATGACCAAGCTTTCGGAATGGGCATGGTAATGTATTCATTTTTGATAAGCTACATAAAAGGTACAAGAAGGCCCTACATAGGAGAAACACTTGTGGTTCTAGCAGGGCCGGCCCGTCCATTGAGCAAGAATGTTTTTTGCACAGGGCCCCGCGTTTCAGGGGGCCCCGCGCAAAGAACATTCTGCTTTTTTTTAAATGACTTAAAAAAAACCCCTGTCTCTGGCTGCTGATGCTGCTGCTACCACCGCGGCAGCGGCAGAATGGAGTGTCCCGCGGGGCCTCCTCTTCGCGTTGAGCCCCTCTGCAAAGGCTTTCAGATTCGCGAAGGGAGAGCGTCTCCCTCGCGTCTCTGTTAAGCCCGCAGGGGCTAATGGGAAATTTCCCATCTGCCCCTTTAGACGCGAGGGGCTGATGGGAAATTTCCCATTAGCCCCTGCGGGCTTAACAGAGACGCGAGGGAGACGCTCTCCCTTCGCGAATCTGAAAGCCTTTGCAGAGGGGCTCAACGCGAAGAGGAGGCCCCGCGGGACACTCCATTCTGCCGCGGTGGTAGCGGCAGCGGCAGCAGCCAGAGACAGTTTGTTTGTTTTTTAAATTTTGCAATAAGGGGGTGTGTTAAGACTGGCAAGGGGGGGGGTGTTAAGACTGGCAGGGGGGGGTGTTAAGA
Organism: Ichthyophis bannanicus; assembly: GCA_033557465.1. Taxonomy (NCBI): domain Eukaryota; kingdom Metazoa; phylum Chordata; class Amphibia; order Gymnophiona; family Ichthyophiidae; genus Ichthyophis; species Ichthyophis bannanicus. The sequence goes on along the minus strand of CM066033.1, from coordinate 1,177,764,543 downwards.
CTGGCAAGGGGGGGTGTTAAGACTGGCAAGGGGGGGCTGTCTGGAAATGGGGGGGGGTGTTAAGACTGGCGGGGGGGTGTTAAGACTGGCAAGGGGGGGCTGTCTGGAAATGGGGTGATGGGGGGGTTAGGACTGATAATGGGCTATGGGGGGCTAGGACAGGAAATGGGCTGATGGGGAGGGGTTAGTACTTGAGGTGGGCTGATGTGGTTAGGACTGGTAATGGGCTGTGGGCTGATGGGGGGGGGAAGGAATGTAGGTGGGGTGATTTGGTAAGGACTGGTAATGGGCGGTGGGCTATTGGGGGGGTTAGGAATGGCAATGAGCTATGGGGGCGGACTGGAAATGGGCTGATGGGGTTATGACTGGAAGTGGGCTGATGGGGGGTTAGGACTGGTAATGGGTTGGGGGTTGCTATGACTGGAAATGGGCTGAGTGGAAGGGGAGGCTTGAATTGCAAATAGCTGATGGGGAGGGAGCTTGGAATGGAAATGGGCTGTGAGGGAAGGGAGCTAGGACTGAAAATGGGCTGATGGAGCAGCTAGGATAGGACTGGAAATGGGCTGTTGGGGGGAGCTAAGATTGGAAATGGGCTGTGGTGGGGGTTTGAATTGAAATGGACTCATGGAGGGGCTAGAACTGGAAGTAGGCTCAAGGGGGGCTTGGACTGGAATTGGGCTGAGTGGAGGGGAGCTAGGATTTGACATGGGCTGATGGTGGGGCTAGGAAATGACTAGAAATTGGCTGATGGGGGCTAGGATTGGAAATGAGCTGATGGAGGGACTCAGACTGAAAATGGATGGGGGAGCTAGGACTGGAAATGGGTTGATGGGGGGCTAGGACTGGAAATGGATTGATGGGGGGCTAGGACTGGAAATGGGCTGATGCAGGGACTAGAAGGGAATGGATGCTGGGTGAGACTGGAACTAGAAGGGAGCTGATGTTGGGGGAGGATTAGAATGGGATGGGGCTGGGAGAGTAAAATGGAGAGGGGAAAAATATTTTGTGTGGGAGGGATGAAAAATCTACAATTGGCCGGGTATTGGGAGAGTAAGTGGGGATTGAGGATGGAGGGGTAAAATTTGTGTGGATGAAATAGGAATGAGGAAAGAGCAAAAGGAGAAAGATTAGTATGTTAAAGCAGATGTAGAGAGAGAGAATGGAAAAAAAAAACTAGAAGTGAGAAGAAAGAACAAATGGACAGCAGACGATGGACAGTTAGCAGAAAACATGAAGAAACCAGAAGAAAGTGGCTGGAGCAATTGCAACTGAAAAAAATGCACAAAAGGTAGAAAGATATCTCTTTATTTTGAATTTACTAACTGGAATATGAAAGCTCTGGGAAATGTGCATCATTAACGTCTGCGCTTTGTTTGGTACAAGAGGAAATTAATTTATAGTTTTATTTCTACAGTGGTGTTGTACATTCCAAGTTTGGCTTTTGGGGTTCCCAGTTTAATTATTGCCTTCCTGTTTCTAAATTGTGATTCCTTGTTTGGTGATGGTCTATGTTCTGCATGTGTAACTGAGCTGAGGTATTCTATTTATGTAATTCCTATTTGACATTGCCACTTGTTCTCTTTCCCCAGTATTCTCTGAAATGTATTGGTTTAATATTTGCAGTGTTGCCTTTTGATAGGTAGGGTATGGTGCTTTGTGAGTCCTGGTAATGCTGTCAGGGTACGGCGGGTTTGCTATGGGTTCTAAATGGGCAGCGTTTGTTGTAGTTCCTAATGTGCCTGGCGGTTGGCACTGGATTATAGTAATGTAGAAATCTTTTAGTCTTTCTTTATCCATACACTCATTAAGAGACATGTTTACTAAAAGTTAGTGTATGGTATCATTATGCAAATATTTATGCAAATAAGGCCACTTATGCAAATGAGGCCCCGCACCGAGTCTCCGCACATGGCCCCGCACCCCCCTTGGGCCGCCCCTGGGTTCTAGAATATCAATGACTATCATCTGTTCTTTCATTCTTTGCAGTCCCTCAGTCAATCAGTTCAATCACACTGTATTCGAAACCAATTGTTCCTATGTCCATATGTTAGTTTAAATGTGTTTATTCGTCTGTGATTAAAATATTGTTTTCTAAGAACACTGGTCAACATTGAAATCGTTACTGACTTTAAAAGGCCCTAATCTGTAGTATCTTGGTGAGCTGAACACAAATATAACATTAAAAAAATTTGTATTGGCTCTCGTTTTAAAGATATTGCATGTAGTTCATTTTTGAAGTTTCACTGTGTAAATTTATCCAGTAGGACATCAACAACATCCCAAATAAGCCTTGAATGATGTAATATTGCATCACATTGCATAATACCATTATGCACACATCATCCAGAGTTGATTGCATCATTTTCTGATGCAATCATTTTCTGATGCAATGCAATATTACTGCCGGACGTTTGCTGAAGCCATCTGACGTCAGCAGTGTACTATACGCAGTCGGAAAGGAAAGTAATCTGGTATTCTGTTCCAATATTGAAAGCCTCATGAATGCCTTAAAAATAGACTCTTCGAAACTGAGTCTGAAGGCTGTGCTTTTGAACAATGGAAACCGTCTTCCATCTATTCCAGTAGCGCATGCCATCCACATGAAAGACTCACAACAAAAAGACCCTGAACCAATCCACTAGTGACCACCTTAGTATTATTTTTTGTCAGATAACATCGAGGGAAGGCAAGATTTTTAGCTTGCCCACAACAGATAGATGATATCCATTTTATTCATTAATAAGTTCTTTTCTATGACGTCGTTATATTAAAAATGTGAAATTCAAAAAACACTTATCTCAACATGTTGGAGCACAGCTTGTCAGCAGATCCAGATGTATTGAAGTCCACATGAAAGAGACATACGATAACTTAAAGCATCTACCGACTTCCATTAACTATAACAAGTACAGCTGGCACCTCTGTGGTGACTTGAAGGTAGTTGCCCTTTTAATGGGACTGCAGCATGGATATATAAAATACATGTGTTTCTTATGTGAGTGAGATAGCCGAGCAAGGGATTTGCACTACTTGCGGAAGGAATGAAATCGCAGACAAAATGTAACAGTTGGAGAAAAGAATATCCAGCACCCAGCTCTGGTTGAGGCTCACAAAATCCTGCTACCATCCCTTCACATCAACTTCGCCAGCTTTCCGATACCTGCATGAAAAATTCCCTCGACTCAGTGAAGCAAAGATTAAAGAGGGAGTTTTTGTGGGTCCTCAGATTTGAGAGCTCTTCAAAGATGACTGGTTCAACAACTTGCTGCAGGGTGATGCGAAACAAGCATGGAATGCTTTTTGCCTAGTGTCAACAAACTTTCTCGGGAATGTTAGGGCAGAAAACTACAAGGAACTAGTAGAAGACATGCTGATGCAGTATCAGAAACTTGGCTGCAATATGTCTCTAAAGATCCATTTCCTTGATTCCCATCTCGATTTCTTTCCTGACAACTGTGGTATGGTTAGTGATGAACAGGGCGAACGTTTTCACCAGGATATCGCAACGATGGAGCAAAGATACCAGGGAAAATGGTCCACTACAATGCTGGCTGACTACTGCTGGACACTCCCCAGAGAAGCTCCCGAACAGCTGTACAAGAGACAGGCGAAAAAATCTAAGAAATGGTCTATGACTTGGTTTTTTACAGGTATTAACCGAAGGTCTATTATATTTACTATTGACATGCATTTCGTGATGTAAACATTAATTCTTGTAGATTACAAAAAAACTAGAGCCAAATTTGTAATTTCACTGTCATATTCATGTTCAGCATATAAAAATTGATAAGAAATGACTTTTTATTTCAGTTACATGACTTTTGTAAAAATTTGTTGACCAGTGGAATCAGTTAATGGTTAAAATATCTTCCGACTATTATTACCTGATTGTAAGTGATTTTTTAGAATATATATTTTTCTTGATATCTGAATGAAATAATATTTTAGTTACATGTTTGAAAAAGATATCCTCATACTGCAGCCAATGCTCTTATTTGAATGATCTTACAAAGGAAATGCAGATTTTCTGTTTCAATGAGGCTCAATAAATTTCCCCATTTAGAACTTTTGCACTTGTGCAGAATGGAAGGATAGTCATAATCATCCACTACAGGTAACACTGTTAATGACAGACCAAGGGGAGAAACTACTGAACTGTGGTAAAATATCACATTTTATTGCAGTGTAATTTACCTTGGGAGTCACCATCCTGTGGTAAATCAGTACTACAGTTTAGTAGCTCCTGCAGTAAATGAATAACATAACTTGTGATCAACCTTGCAAACTGTGTTGTTCTCCCTGAGAGCCATGGGCCTCTAACCTGGTGCTCCAAGAGAGTCTTCTTAAAGGGACAATGCTTTAGAAATTGAAGCATAACCCATTTCTTACTTCCTCCACAGCAAAGACCCCTCCCTTTGAAGACACCCCTCCCGAAGATACCCCTCACCACACCAGAACAGACTTCAAGATCTCTCCAAAGACACCCCACCTCACAAAGACACTTGCCAAACTCCTAATACATCTCCTCATGAAGACACCCCATGGACCCTTTTCCCATTTGAGCCTTGACTCCGAAGAATACTCCAAATGTTCCCCCATAACTTCTGTAGGGCCTCTGGGTCTACCTCCATAATCCATGGTATCTTGCAGTATGGGGCAGGAACAATCTCTAGTCAGCCCTATGCCATGTGGCTATGGATTCAAGATAGTGCCAGTTGATCCCAGCAGTAGTTTCGCAGTGCTAATATTAGAGGTTAAACTGCCATAAAATGAATTTTCTCCCTTATTTGGCAGCTTGACCCCTAATAGTATTACCTTAAGACTAATGCTAGGAGTCAACAGATGGGGCAGGAGTGATTGGAAAGTGAAGGTATTGATGGTGGTCTGCCTTCAGAAAGATGCTGGGAGCATCATGCCACAGGTTAGTAGTCTGATGTTCATGGGTAGGAAAAATGATGTCATTTCAAAACCGATATGACTTTTCTATGAATAACACAGTTTGTAAAGTTCAGTATAAGACATATTATTCAATTTGCATAATGATGAGGTGCTTTAGATGCAGTAGTTTGCTTTGCATCTCAATATTAAGCAATGTGCACTGACAAGCTAATGTGCATTATAGTAAATTAACGTGCATAAAGTGGCAAATTGAGTATTATTTCCATAACAAGTTAGTAACTATCCCCCTAAATAAGCATATTGAAAAATGCAATTCCAGTTTCCCCCAAAAGTAAAACCAGAATTCTGTCCAGAAAAAAAATAGCTTTTAAAAACCATTTTTCAAAGCTTTTCGTTTATGGTGTTTCTAATCTCACATCAGATTTATCTAATCATTTCTGTGTAATAATGTCAGTAAATTTCAGCGGCGTTATAATTACACGTTGAGTTGAGGCCATCAGTGACTGTGAAATAAAAAGTATGTGCATACTAAAATTGTCTAACCACACAATGAAGTGGTCTAGTGGTTATAGCAGTGTGTCTCAACCCTGTCCCAGAGGCAGACCTAAAGAGTCAAGTTTTTGGATGACCATGATAAAATACAAGAATTTTCATGTTTATATTTGGTTTTATTTATTTATTTACTTGATTATTTAATTATTTACCATTTGATCTTTTGGTGGTGTTCTAATTTCTTTTTATTCACTTGTTTTAATTTTTTAATCTTTTTTGAGGTTTGTTTCCTCACATGATACCCCCCTGAAGAAGGCCAGTGGCCGAAACGTGTAGGGGTCATTAATAAAAGGGGTTTGTTTAAACCTGAATTTCTGCCAGTCCTGGTATCTGTTTCTTCGCTCCTGAGAGAGATTTGTATACAAGAGGTCTCCAATATATGCAAATGTATCTCATGCATATTCATTGTGGTAATCTTGACAACCTGACTGGCTAGATGTGCCTCCAGGGCAGGACTGAGAAACACTGAGGTTGATAAATGGGCTAAGAACAAGGGAAACCAGATTTGAATCCCACTTCTGCCTCTGGCGCTGCTTGTATCCTTGAGGAAAACATGTGAAGGGCAATTTTACAGGGCACATTGAAAATGGAATTCTCTCAGTATTTTACAAAAGGCTCTGCTGAACATGTGGATTTACCACCATGGAGAAAAAGAAAAGTCATTTTACAAATCTATACATGGGAAAACAGAGCTAATGCTTCCAAATGGAAGTGGTGATTTTGCAATGCCAGCATATAGTTGGGTCATTTTGCAAATCTATAAGTTTATATGCTGCCAATTTAGTACTAATTTTCATACTGGAATAGAAAATAAACAATGAGGTGTTAAGAAAATGACTCCCTTCATCTCTCATGTAAAGTCTGATTGAAACAACATTTTCTAAAAACCTATTCATCCCTCAGAACAGGTCAAATCCCAACTTGGAAATTTGTGGCCATATATAAAACCGATAAGCGAATGTATAATTCTGAAATTACAACAATAATAGGTCACGAGCAGAGTACGTAAAGGACACTATTTAATGACACTAGACTGTCAACCTGGGTAAGGAAGATATAAAGACCATGCAACAGTCTATTAGTAGTAGAATAGACAGATGTAACAGGTTTGTAAATTAATGGGGGTTTTTAAATCTTGAATTTGGCTTCCATATAAATTGCAATTGACAGTTAATAAGTGATGAGAGATACCGACAGTAGGAAAGCTTATAGAAACATAGAAACATGATGACAGAAAAAGACCACATGGCCTATCTAGTCTGTCCTTTCATATCAACAACTAAAACAGTCCCCTTTCTACCTTTAGAGATCCTCTGTGTTGGTCCCATGCTTTTTTGAATTCAGTTACTGTCCTCATCTCTACCACCTCCACTGGGAGACTATTCCATGGATCCACTACTCTTTCTGTATAGGCGGGATAGAGGTGATATGATTGAGATGTTTAAATACCTCCATGGCATAAATGTTCAGGGAGAGAGCCTCTTTCAATTGAAAGCAAGTTCTGCTACGAGGGGACATGGGATGAGGGTGAAGGGAGATAGATTCAGGAGTGATATGCGGAAATATTTCTTTATGGAAAGAGTAGTGGATCCATGGAATAGTCTCCCAGTGGAGGTGGTAGAGATGAGGACAGTAACTGAATTCAAAAAAGCATGGGACCAACACAGAGGATCTCTAAAGGTAAAAAGTGGACTGTTGTAGTTGTTGATATGGAAGGACAGACTAGATAGGCCATGTGGTCTTTTTCTGTCATCATGTTTCTATGTTTCTTTGATTCCCATTCTCCACTTTCCACCCGCTACGGACAGCCCTTAACACAACCACCAGGATCAGACAAAGGGCAAAGGAGTATGACCACATCACTCCAATACTGAAGTACATCCACATCCTCCCACTGGAATCTCGGATCAAATTTAAATCCTTACTACTGATTCACAAAACACTACACCGACAACAAACATCACATCTATACACCCTCCTACCACAACCAAACTCTGGGAGATCCCACAAGGCAGACCACTAATAATGTTCTGACCATACCACACGCAAGGACAAAACATGATCATCAAACATGTACTCATGCATTTGTCCTCTAGGCCTCATTCCTATGGAGCTCTCTCCCAAACAAAATCCACAACAACAAGGATCTCTCAGAAACAAATAAAGACCCACTTATTCAGAGAACACTTAGGCACAGACCCAAGCAACACCCAATGAACACATGATTACGTTGTACACAAGATGAATTTGTGGCCGAGATATGAAGAAGAATTGTAAATCCTGATGTTTACCCAATCAGGATTGTAAATAAGTTGAGACCAGGACCGTACCTAGCCCTGTGCGAGCGGTGCAGCCGCACAGGGTGCAAAGGCTTAAGGGGCGCATTTCAGCTGTCTGCCGTTGCCTGCCACCACCGCTTTTTCTTTTTTCAGCGGTGGCAGGCAATGGCAGGCAGTTGAAATGTGCCCCTTAAGCCTTCTCACGGCACACTAAGCAGATCTGGTGTAAAGGCGGAAGTCCTCACTTATCATCTAGAAAGGCTATTAGATAGTATTTCAGAAAAGTCATCTGTCATGATACATATGGGGATTAAAAGCATAGGAGAGAGAGTTTTTTTTGGCCAAAGTTATACTTTTTAGTAAAAAATTGGAATCCAGAACCCTCGTGGTAGTATTCCATGATGGAGGCAAGTAGATCTCCAGAGTCTCAATGCATAGATCAGATGATGGTGTACGGAAGAGGGCTATAGCTTTTCCAGGAAGTGACCAACATTTTGGAGAAAGGGAAGATTATTCTGAAATATTCGGCTCCACCTTAGCAAAGATGGAACTAAGGTGCTGCTACAACTGCCACTACTACTAAACATTTCTATAGCAGTACTAGACTTACACAGTACTGTACAATTACGCAGAAGACAGTCCTGGCCCACGGGGTTTGCAGTCTGTTCAAGACAGATAAATTGAAAAAAAAAAAACAGGGGACTAAGGGAAATGATTAAAACACGCATGGGTATAGACAGGAAAATAAGAGGGCCAGGATCCAAAAGCAGCCTGGCCAAACCATTAAAAAAGAAACAGTGCAGCTTTTAAACTAGAGGAAAAGCCAACAGTCACTGATGTATGCATGGTTCACAGTACATCTTCAATAGATGCTGGTAGCATGCTGAAGTTACAATATGCCAACAGAGAGGTTGTGGTAAAGGCTGAAGTAGCTCTGGTGTATTTAAAGAATAGAGATACATGATTCAAAATAACTCCTATAAGAGAATTAGAAAGGCATGTGGAGAGTAATTTTATAAAGGGTGCCTAAGTTAACGTGCATTGTAATGTCTGTATGTCACATCTATTTTATAAAGTCAAGTATTCACATATGTTATAAAAGCAGAGGCATAAGTGAATGAAAATGTGCATTAAATCTAGGCCCTATGACTGATGTAAACATATATGCCCAGATTTCTCAAGAACACATGTAAATTATAGTATTTTATAATTTATGCATATAAATTTCTGCTCCATTCAAGCTCTGCCCATGTGTATCCCCACAATGACAGTATGAACCATTGGTATTATAGGACAGTGACTGGCTAAAATATGCATGAAAAGACCTATTAATGCATGCACGTCACTGAAAATTTTGATTTATGTGCATTGATCACTGTAAATTAAACAGCTCCTTATACATGTACCCCCTAAATGGAGATAATTGCCATCTCAGAGAACTGAGACAGTATGATACGAAGGAACAAATACTGAAATAATGTGGTCAAGGAATGATGATGTATGTTAAGTATCACACATAGAATCAAACAGCTTAAAAGTCTTGCAGAAAGCTAAATGTAATGTGAAATCTTTGTGAATAGAAATTCCATGTACATGGAGAAGAATATAGCTGTGGGAGTATACTACCATCCACTTGGATAGAATAAAGAGTGAATTCTAACAAAGTAGGAAGGCTAAGAAATTTGATAACAGAAAAATAGGAGATTTTAATGCCCAGAGATGTCTATTCAAAAGTGTTCATCTAATTAATAGGACTTGCTAGACTGATAAATCCCAGTGAGCCCAATATCCAGTGGCACTAACTGGATACTGCTGGGCAGTCCATGGGCAGTCCAGAACTTATCTAATTAGTGACACATTTATGCTTTATGGCTATTTAAAAACTTGATAGACTGATTTAAAAGTATAAAGCAGTTTACAGTTTGCTAACAGGAGAAAGAATATGGACATGTGCAAAGTTATGCATATGACGGCACATTCCAAATGGCATGTCCAATCTGGGACGTCAAAGCCAGAAAGTCTGAAAAGAAAGGCAGGCACATGCAAGTTCAGGCACAATTCCAGAAACGTGCCAGATATGCATTTGCATCAAATGTCTATTTAGACATCCCCAGGAGAGCATTCCAGAACCAAAATGTCTACTAGCATAATGGTGAGAGTAGTGACTTAACATCTGGGTGGCCAAGATTCAAATCCCAGTGTGGGATCCAGGGCCGGATTTACCTTGAGTGAGGCCCTACGCCAACAAAAATTGTGGGCCCCCAGCAGGGGCGGCCCAAGGGGGGTGCGGACCTCATTTGCATAAGGGGCCTCATTTGCATAAATATTTGCATAATGTTACCATATACTAACTTTTAGTAAACGTGCCTCTTAATGAGTGTATGGATAAAGAAAGACTAAAAGATTTCTACATTACTATAATCCAGTGCCAACTGCCAGACACATTAGGAACTACTACAAACACTGCCCATAGTAAACCCGCCGTATCCTAACAGCACTACCAGGACTCACAAAGCACCATACTCTACCAATACAAAGGCAACACTGCAAATATTAAACCAATACATTTCAGAGAACAACAATACATGACCTACTGGGGAAAGAGAACAAGTGGCAATGTCAAATAGGAATTATATAAACAGAACGCCTCAGCTCAGTTACACATGCAGAACATAGACCATCACCAAACAAGTAATCACAATTTAGAAATAGGAAGACAATAATTAAACTGGGAATCCCAAAAGCCAAACTTGGAATGTACAACACTGTAGAAATAAAACTATACATTAATTTGCTCTTGTACTAAACAAAGCACAGATGTTAATGATGCACATTTACCAGAGCTGACATATTCCAATTAATAAATTCAAAATAAAGAGATATTTTTCTACCTTTTGTGCATTTTTTTCAGCTGCAATTGCTCCAGCCACTTTCTTCTGGTTTCTTCGTGTCTTCTGCTAACTCTCCATCGTCTGCTGTCCATTTGTCCTTTCTTCTCTCTTCTAGATTTTTTTCCATTCTCTCTCTACATCTGCTTTAACATACTAATCTTTCTCCTTTTGCTCTTTCCTCATTCCTATTTCATCCACTCAGATTTTACCCCTCCATCCTCAATCCCCACTTACTCTCCCAATACCCGGCCAATTGTAGATTTTTTATCCCTCCCACACAAAATATTTTTCCCTTCTCCATTTTACTCTTCCAGCCCCATCCCATTCTAATCCTCCCCCAACATCAGCTCCCTTCTAGTTCCAGCCTCACCCAGCATCCATTCCCTTCTAGTCCCTGCATCAGCCCATTTCCAGTCCTAGCCATCCATCAGCCCATTTCCAGTCCTAGCAACCCCCCAACCCAATACCAGTCCTAGCCCCCCCATCACCCCACTTACAGTCCTTAACCCCCCATCACCCCATTTTCAGTCCTTAACCCCCATCACCCCATTGTCAGTTTAAGCCCCCCCTATAACCCATTACCAGTCCTAACCCCCCATCAGCCCACTTCCAGTCCTAACCCCATCAACCCATTTCCAGTCAGCCCCCCATAGCCCATTGCCAGTCCTACCCCCCCCATCAGCCCACAGCCCATTACCAGTCCTAACCCCATCATCCCACCTCCAGTTTTAACCCCCCAGCCCATTTCCAGTCCTAGCCCCCCATAGCCCATTACCAGACAACCCCCATCAGCCCACAGCCCATTACCAGTCCTAACCCCAGCAGCCCACCTCCAGTGTTAGCCCCCCAGCCCATTTCCAGTCCTAGCCCCCCATAGCCCATTACCAGACAACCCCCATCAGCCCACAGCCCATTACCAGTCTTAACCCCCCAAAGCCCATTATCATTTCTAACCCCCCCCAACAGCCCATTACCAGTCCTAACCCCCTGAGCATACCTCCAGTCTGTACCCCGCAGCCCATTTCCAGTCCTAGCCCCCCCCATAGCCCATTACCAGACAGCCCCCATCAGCCCACAGCCCATTACCAGTCTTAACCCCCCCCTCAAAGCCGATTTCCAGTTCTAAGACCCCCCAACAGCCCACAGTCCATTACCAGTCCTAACCCCATCAGCCCACCTCTAGCCTTAACCCCCCCCAGCCCAGCCCAGCCCAGCCCAGCCCATTTCCAGCCCCAGCCACCCAATAGCCCATTACCAGCCCTACCCCCCCAGTCCATTTCCAGCCCCAGCCCCCCCAATAGCCCATTACCAGTCCTACCCCCCCCATAGTCCCTTACCATTCCTACCTACCCCCCCCCATAGCCCATTACCAGTCCTACCCCCCCCCCCATAGCCCATTACCAGTCCTACCCCCCCCAGCCTAAAGTAAAATTTAATTTAAAAAAAAAACCTGGTGGCTGCCGCCGCGGGGCCCCCTCTGCTGCCGCGGGGGCCCCGTCTACAAGCTGGTCGGGTCCGGTCCGGTCCGGTCGGGTCGGGTCTCTCTCCCTCCCTCGCTGCAGGCTGCGAGAGACGCGGAGGGAGAGCGTCTCCTCGCGTCTGTGTTAAGCCGGCAGGGGCTGATGGGAAATCCCATCAGCCCCTGCGGGCTTAACACAGACGCGAGGAGACGCTCTATCTTCGCGTCTCTCGCAGCCTGCAGCGAGGGAGGGAGGGAGGGAGGGAGGGAGGGAGAGAGACAGACAGACCCGACCCGACCCGACCAGACCCGACCAGACCAGCTTGTAGACGGGGCCCCCGCGGCAGCAGAGGGGGCCCCGCGGCGGCAGCCACCAGGTTTTTTTTTTTAATTGAGTTAAAAAAAAAAAACTGGTTCTTTTTTTGTGGGCCCCTGCCGGCTGTGGGCCCTACGCCATGGCGTACATGGCGTATACGTAAATCCGGCCCTGGTGGGATCTAAAGCTAGTCATGTAATTCTCAGTCTCGTCTGTGCTCTCTGGATGCTTTAAGATGAAAATAAAAACTTTATTGATACCTATTTGTACCTGGAGCAGGAATAAACATGTAAGTGCCTGCAGACAGCTTGGCTGCTTCTGGGGTCGAACAGGAATGTGTAAGTCCATTGCCCTTCCCAGACATGCTTCTGCACCCCCACGTACCTACTTGAACGTCCCCATACTAGAGACATCAGTGAACAGCATTTGTGTAATGGTTATGGAGACGTGTCTGAGATATTGACATCCATGTGCATGTCTGCAGACATCCAAACCACAACTAAACTTTTTAGAATGACCCTGTTAAGGAGCAACAATCCAAACCATAGTTACAATATGCAAGGAGTCACCACCTAGTCAAAGATTCTAGACAGCATCATGAATAATACATTGAAATCCTCCTCTGCTCACTGTTCAGCAGTAGTCAAAAAAGCTAATAGAACGCTAGGAATTATAAGGAAAGGAAGGGAGAATAAAACACCATGAATATTTTGTACAGTTCTCGTCACCAGATTAAAAAATAAAAAGATGTAGTGGGATTAGAAAAGATACAGTACATAGAAGGGAGACCAAAATGATAAAGGAGATGGAAAGATACCCCTAAGATATCCCTATAAGGGAAAGGCTTAAATAGTTAAAAGAGTTTTTTCAGCCTGGAGAAGAGATGGCTGAGGGGAGAAATGATAAAGGTCTATAAGATAATGGAATACAATGGACAAGTAAGAATGAATTGGCTGTTTACTCCTTCCAAAAGTACAACAACTAAGTAGTACATTGAAGACTAATTGGAAAAAAATATATTTTTTCACTCAATGTGATTAAGCTCTGGAATTGTTTGCCAGCTTTTAGTGTAGCTGGGTTTAAAAGAGGTTCAGACAAGTCCCTAGAGGAAAAGTCCATAAACCATTATTAAAGTGGTCTGGGAGAAATCCACTGCTTATCCCTCGGATAAGTGTCATGAAATCTATCTGCCTTTTGGGATCCAGCCTGGTACTTGTGATCTGGGTTTGCCATTGTGGAAACAGCATACTGGGCTTGATGGACCTCTTGTCTGACCCAATATGTCAAATCTTATGTACGTATATTTTTATCTTCTTAAAATAACACATAAAGCTAGCCGCCCCCCCCCCCCCACAAAAAAAAGTAGGCCTAACTTTATGCAGTTTGGTTGTTTGGATAACAAGTGAATATCGCCGCTATCTGGATAGCCTGCAACAGTCACCGCTGGAATCACTTATTCAACAGAAGTCACTTTCCAGGCACTTCTGCTGAATATTTAGTTTCATTTTGCCCATGACAATCAGCATAAAAAAAACCAAAATACTGTACACCATGATTGAATATTGAGTAGTTTATATCTATTTTTTCATTAACTGCAATACATTCTAACTCTCTCATCATATTTTTTTAGACTTCCACAATTTGTGGACAATGAATCAAACATCTCTTCACAATAACCAGTTTCTCTCCCATCTCAACAAGGCTGAAACAGCAAGAACCACTTTTTTGCTCACATCATAATGCACCTGTTGAATAACTGAGACTCTTGCCCCAACACCCCAAGGTCTACCTAAGAATTTCTGGAACCTCCCAATCCTAACCCCATTACTTACTCAATGCATATCTTCATTATAAGGTGGGTAAGCAGGAAGAAGAGTATGTTCCTCTTTAGAGGTACCTAAAAATTTAAGATGACATATTCAAAGAGAATTAATATGGTTAGTAGACCTGCTATCCATGTTATTTCCACATACCCAGTTAGTGCCAATGAATATCCCTTCTTAGGTATGCTGAACGCCTCAATGCTAACCACTTAGCACTGGATAGTTCCTGGGCAGAGTGGGGGAGGCATCAAAGGGTAGTTGGTCAGCAGCGATATTGAGCTGCTGGCCAGTTAACCCTAACCGATTAAATTTAGGCAAAAACAACCTGGCTGAACTTTAGCTAGTTTAGCTATCTGGCCAGAGACCGAATATCACTACCTTCCGGATAATGAATTTACTATCTGGACAACCCAGATATTCAAAGCTGCTTGCCAGATATGGCCTAGTCATTGAATATTACTTGCACTGACTGCAACTACTAAATATGCGCACCAAAGTGTGTACAAAGCATTTATACTCATGTATATCCTAAATTAGCATGCACACAGGGCTAGCCCATCCATTGTGCGATAATGTTGTTTGCACAGGGCCCCACGCTTCAGTGGGCCCCGCGCAAACTCCATTATTGCACAATGTGGACAGCTGCAGAGGGAACCAGAGAAGCCCCCGCGAGGCCCAGCTCCCTCTGCACAGCCGCCAGCATGAGGGGTCTTTTCCCTCACGCTGGTGGCTGTATCTGTGAAGCTGTGAATGCCGGGAGAGGTTAAAGGCAATTCCCTTTAACCTTTCCCAGCATTCGTGGCTTCACAGATACAGCCGCCAGCATGATGGAAAAGACTCCTCACGCTGGCGGCTGTGCAGAGGGAGACGGGGACTCGCGCGGGATTCCTCGGCTCCCTCTGCAGCCCCTTAGATGGCAGCGGGGCTGTTCGGGGGGGGGGGGGGGGAGGACTTGTTTAAATGGGCTGTGATTCGGGTCTAGGACTAGATGGGCTGTGATGGGGGGAACTTGGATTGGAAATGGACTGTGATGGGGGCTAGGACTGCAAATGGGCTGTAATGGTGGAGGGGGCTAGAACTGGAAATAGTCTGTGATGTGGGGGGAAACTTGGACTGGAAATGGGCTGTGATGGAGGGGGCTAGGACTGGAAATGGGCTGACGAGGGGGCTGGAAATTGTCTGATAGGGGAGCTTGGAGTGGAAATGGGCTGATAGGGGCTGGAGTAGAACTGGAAAAGAGCATATGGGGCGAGGAC
The DNA here is from genome assembly GCA_033557465.1 of Ichthyophis bannanicus. Lineage (NCBI taxonomy): Eukaryota > Metazoa > Chordata > Amphibia > Gymnophiona > Ichthyophiidae > Ichthyophis > Ichthyophis bannanicus. The sequence goes on along the minus strand of CM066033.1, from coordinate 1,177,749,068 downwards.
TGGAAATGGACTGATGGGGGCTGGACTAGGACTGGAAATGTGCTGATGGGGGCTGGAATAGGGCTGGAAATGGGCTGACAGGGGGCTAGGATTGGAAATGGGCTGATGGGGAGCTTGGTGTGGAAATGGGCTGTTGGGGGGGGTGGAATGGAACTGGAAAAGAGCATATGGAGGGCTAGGACTGGAAATGGGCTGATGGGGGCTGGAATAGGACTGGAAATGGGCTGACGGGGCTAGGATTGGAACTGGAAAAGAGTATATGGGGGTCTAGGACTGGAAATGGGCTGATGGGGGGAGCTTGGACTGCAAATGGGTGATGGGCTGGAATAGGACTGAAAATTGCTAATGGGGGAATAGGACTGGAAATGGGCTGATGGGGGGCTGGAATGGAACTGGAAAAAAGCATATAGGGGGCTAGGACTGGAAATGGGCCGATGTGGGGGCTTGGGAAATTGGGACTAGAAGGAAGCAGATATTGGGTTGGTCTAGAACTATAAGGGATCTGATTTTGGGGGAGGACTAGAAAGGGTTGGGGATGGGGAATGAGAATGGAGAGGGGGAAATATATTTTGTGTGGGAGGGAAGAAAAGTCTATTATGGGCTGGGTATTGGGAGAGTAAGTGGGGATTGAGAATGGAAGGGTGAAATTTGAGTGGATGATAAAGGAATAAGGAAAGAAAAGGGGTTTGCTTATTAAAGCAGATATAGAGAGAGAATGGAAAAAAATCTAAAAGAGAAGAAAGGACAAATGGATAGCTCACTGAAAACACGAAGAAACCAGAAGAAAGTGACTGGAGCAATTGCAGCTGAAAAATAAAATCCCAAACAGAAGGTAGAAAAATACTTTTTATTTTGAATTTATTAACTGCAAGATGTCTGGTCTGGGAAGTGTGTATTGCTAACATCTTCGTGTTTTTGTTTAGTGCAAGTGGAAATTAATTTATAGTTTTATTTCTCCAGTGTTGTACATTTCATGTTTGGCTTTTGGGGATCCCAGTTTTATTATCATCTTCCTATTTCTAAATTGTGATCCCTTGTTCTTTGTGTGGTGACAGTCTATGTTCTGCATGTGTAACCAAGTTGAGGTATTCTGTTCATATTGTTTCTCTTTGACAGTCCCACTTGTTCTCTTTCCCCCAGTGAGATGTATTGGTGTTCTCTGAGATGTACTGGTTTTAATATCTTCAGTGTTGCCTTTTGATAGGTAGGGTTTGGTGCTTTGTGAGTCCTGATAGTGCTGTTATGATAGGGTGGATTTGCTATAGGTTCAAAATGATCAGTGTTTGTAGTACTTCCTAATGGGCCTGGGGTTGTCACTGCAATATAGTAATGTAAAAATCTTTTAGTCTTTCTTTATTCAGACACTCATTAAGAAGAAGCATGTTTACTAAAAGCATATGTTAACATTACGCAAATATTTATGCAAATGAGGTTCCTTATACAAATGAGACTCCGCAATTAATCTCCGTACATGGACCCGCACCCCCCTTGGGTCCCCCCAGCATGCACACAATCAATATGTGTGCTTAAAAAAGTTCTAAAACACTTACAATACTTGCTGAAAGAATATGTGAAATAAACATGAAAAAATGCCCAGAAATCAGGATTTTTTAAAAATGAGGTTAAACCAAATTTTCTTTGGCTGTACACACTTCTTATATCTTTCTGTCACAGTAGGCATTAAATTCTGTAGGACGATGACCTGCCAATCCACAATATCTAGCACAAAAGTAATTTTTTATGTACTGTCAAGTAATATCCCAAATTATTAGAAATAAAGGGTAAATATATGATTCACTGTAAAAGAGAGGACTGACAAAGAATTGCAATCCATTTTTATTTTTCCATACAGGGGCCTGGTCATTAAAAGTTGACATGGTACATGATGAAGCTATTTAGTATTAAAAAAATATTTTTGCTACGTACAAATAGCTTTAACATATACATTTTCTTGTGGAAATGGGCTTTAATAAAATTGTCCATCATATTTGTAGGTAAAAGTATGTTCAGAGTACTATGTTATGCATACTTTTACCTGCTATGATGGAAGTGTTCCTTAAAATGAGGTCAGGGTGGGTGAGGTACTACAGTATGTCTATACTTTTACATTTTCAAACATTTGCTTGTATTTTTCATAAAATGTCCACAGTATCCAAGTGCAAATGTACATTGGTGTTTTTCTCTACATAATTTTCAAAATGGAAGTATGCGTGCATGTTTACTTGGAACATCTTGTAAATGAAATGAAAAGTACATCCATATTTTTTACCAGTGTGGACAATTATACATTTCCTTCCTAAATGAGTTCCAACACACAGTGGCAGTCATTTGCTAAAATTAGAGCATATTCACATTTAAAACTTGGGAACATCATATTAAAATGAGTTTTTTGTGTGCATATTTGACGTAGTTTGTGGAAGAGAACATACCATTCTATTTCACATGTGCCATTCAAAACCTAAAACCTAACACCTACACTGAGTCAAAATTACCACTGCCAAGCAGCCCACAGAGAAAAGGCTGGTTAGTCTGGGATGCCATTTTAATTGCCTGTAAAATAAATAAAGGGCTTGGAAGCCCCATCTGCATCATTACTTTTTTGCCTTGATACACTAGCTCAAAGTCTTCTTATGAAGACTACACCATGTCATGGAAACTTTTCATTATCCAGATGCTCCCTATGAAAGCATCCACTGTGATAAAGGCAAGATCCCCTCTCCCCTGCCCCCAAAAACTGATGTTACCCATGCAATCAAGGCAGGCCTTCAGGCACCCATCTGGAATGATGCTATACCATTCTGGTGAGTCCCAATTTGCATTGGCAGATGGACATGAGAGCACATCCATCAACACTGCTGCATTCCACTGAATGATACTGCCTCACAGTTGATTTTGATGAAGTATAATTAGGCAGCATCATTTATCAAATTTCACTGATGATGGCAGGACCTCTTTCCTGCTTGCGAAAGTCAAAAAATTCAAGAATGGTAAGGCATCATTCTAAAAGGATATGTAGAAGGTCCTGCTTTGAATGAAGGAGGCATATAGTACTACTGCTGCTATTAATCATTTATATCGTAAATCTATCACACTACCCTCTCACCCTAACTAATAACTAAACTAATAATCCTATAGAGTGGTAACTTAAAGTAACCAAACCTACTAAAAAAACTTTTTTGTCTGAAGCTTTTGCCACGGGAGGTGACCCTCTCTTGAAGCATAACTTCCCTTTTAATAAATGTATTTTAAAATCACAACCAAAATTAATCGTGAATATTGCACACGTTCAGTGCTAAATCACATTATGCCATCATAAAGTAATAGGAATACTCATCAATAACGCCATGTTCTAACACTTTTGTCCAAAAATACCATCAGCTGCCCGATTAAATCCACAGGTTATCAAAGCCGATGGTGTATTAGCGCAGTTAAATAAATGAACACAGTACTGCGTTTGGAACCCAATTATTCTTTTCTGGTCCTGTATCAACGCTGGGTAATACTGCAGAAATTAGTTTAGTTATTAATTATTTATATAGCACTACAAGGCATACACAGTGCTGTGCAGATACATATAAAGATGGTCCCTGCTCGTAAGAGCTTACAATCTAATCAAGACAGACAATACAATAGATGAAATAAGGATACACATAGGGAAGTGTAAGGAGGCACAAGGAAAACAGAGGATTAGGATCCAAAAGCAGTTAGAAAGAGGTGAACCTTTAGCATGGATATGAAAAGGGGGACATATGAAGCATGACGTATAGACATGGGTATTTTGTTCCAGGCATAAGGAGCAGCAAGGTGATAGGATCTAAGTCTGTAGTTGGCAGTGGAAGAAAAGGGCATAGAGAGAAACAGGCCAATGGAGGAGCGGAGTTCACAAGGAGGGGTGTAGAAGGAGAGAAGAGAGGAAAGGTAGTGAGGGGCAGTAGAGTGAATGCATTTATAGGTCAGAAGGAGAAATTTAAATTGGATAGAATAACGGAAAGGGAGCCAATGAAGTAATTTGAGAAGAGGGGTTACATGGTTATATCAGGGCTGGCAGAAGATTAGCTGCGCCATAGAGTTCTAAACAGATTGAAGGGGAGAGAGATGAGTCAGAGGGAAAGCAACAAGGAGGATCTTGCAGTAGTCAAGATGGGAGGTGACAAAAGAATGGATATGAGTTTTAGTAGTGTATTCAGAAAAGAAGGGGCAAATTTTGTAAATGTAATAGAGAAAGAAACAGGATACCCCTATGAAGAGAGGCTACATAGGTTAGGGCTCTTCAACCTGGAAAAGAGATGGCTGAGGTGAATTATGATGGAGGTCTATAAATTAATGAATGGAGTGAAACAATTAAACATAGCTTGATTGTTTACACCATCAAAAATTAGAAAGACAAAGGGACATGCAAGGAAGCTACAATGTAACCCTAAAGTAAAACTAATAAGAGAAAATATTTTTTCACTCAACACATAATAAAACTCTGAAATTCATTACCGGAAGATGTAGTAAAAGCTCTTAGTGTAGCTGGGTTTAAAAAAGATTTGGACAAGTTCCTGGAGGAACTATTATTAAAGAGGATCCGGGAAATCTACTGCTTGCCCCAAAGCAAGCATTTTGGAACCTGTGTGTCTTTTTGGGAAACTGCTAGGTACTTGTGACCTGGATTGGCCACTGTTGGAAACAGGATACTGGGCTTGATGGATCTTGGTCTGACACAGTATGGCATATCTTATTTTCTTATGTTCTTATTTTCTTACAAACTAAGATATGATACTGGAAGTCAGCATGACTGTGAACCCTTGTCATTTGTCAGAAAGAATGGGTAGAAGTCATAAGATACTTTCTGTCTTGCTGTAAAAGTTTGAGTCAATATATCAGATCCATGCTGACACATACCACTGACCTGCCTTGTCATTTTAATACTTTTCAGGTGACAAAAATCTAATCTAACTTCCTCTATCTGCCTGTACAGATCAATTACAAGGTACAGTGTTCAATCAACCAGTATTGTAGAGCTAGAAACTTCTATACCTGATTTCTGTGGTTTTGATAAATGATCATAATAACTGTCCCAAAAAGAAAATGAATTCACACATCTGGTACACTCATCACTTACACTGTTGATGTAGTGTCTGTATCTTGATGGAGACTGCAGCACACCATTAATTTTGGATGCACACTTTCCATTTAGAATATATTTTGACCTACAGATTGCATCTAGCAAATAAATTAATGTGCATGTCTGGAAAGAACATTGTTAAGTACTAATTAGTCTCCTTAATAGATAGGGTAGCACAATACTAGCCCAAATCGTATACCATCCTATAACAGGAACATATTATATACAATAACATTGTTAAGGGAACTAGTTCAACGAACTTTAAATTTGTAACCTGATTTCATTTTTTAAATGATAGATTTCATTAGATGTATTTTAAAATTAAATCTAGATATTTGGATAAACAGCAGACTCCAGATAAGAGAAAGCATCCATGGAATGGCATATGGTGGTGAGGTACTGGTTATTGGAGACTTCCATGCATCAGATATAGACTGGATCCTATGTGTTCTAGCATCATCTATGCCTGGAAATGTTCAGTGATATTAGACCTGTTGTAGACAAATGAAGACAGAATCACTGACATCAAAGGTAATAGTGTGAGTGAGTGGCTAGGGTTCTGAATTTGAGGTGAACATTAAGCATAAAACAAAACTAGCCAAGCCCAGATTCAGGGCCAAAGTATTTATTTGCATTAACAAGAGATGTGCCTAGCAGGGCCATACCAAGCCATGACTATGCTCTTTGTGAAGCTGCAAACCTGGCGCTCCCGCCATGACATGTCTTTTCTCATTTTCCCCATTCCCCCCTGTCCAACATCTCCCACTCTTACACCACCTCCTCATGTCCAACCAGTTCCTGCCTATACTGCTGCCCAGCCAGCCCCCCCCCCCTCCCCCCGATGCTGTTCCTGTTCCTTTGGTGGTGATGGCAATGGACCTCCAATTTTAAAAAAAAGTGGGTCACTTTCTGCACTAATTATGCCAACAATTTGGTTCATATTCCTTCTGGCCGAAGAGCCTGGGATGCATTTGATCACCTTCTTTCCTTTGCACTGTGTTCCCGAGTTGGTGCCTTTTGTGATGTAATCTCCAAGTAGTAGTAGTTTCCTGTTTTGTTATTTTTTTTCTTCATATTTGGTGCATTAACCTTCTCATTTAAGGGCACTTCAGTTTCCACTAATTGGTCACTCTCATTTTCTAAGGCGGAGAAGGCATTATGCAGGGCTATCTCTGGTTGGAGAGGGTATCTCCATGTTACAGGTGCAACCTACAAGAGCCCACTGTGATCCATTTGTTCCTGATATTGATATTTTGTAGGATGGTGGTAGATTTTTATTTTAGCTTGTATCCTAGAGGAGGTGTGTTTAGTTAAAGCTATTTCTTCCCTTAATAGAATCAATTCTTTATGCATAGCAGACAACTTGAGATATATATGGCAAGCTCTTGGGCTCCAAATAATTCTTCTTAGAATGAAGGCACCACAGCTATTGCACTGAATGCACGACAAGATGGTTATAAAGCTGTTCTAGGACAAGGAGAAAAGGTGTGTGTACACTTAATTGGAGGACTGATGTTAATCTATATGATGACTATCTAGGCAATGCAACCCCAGGGTAGAGTTGGTGGGAATAAGAACATAACATAAGAACATAAGATATTCCATACTGGGTCAGACCAAGGTCCATCAAGCCCAGTATCCTGTTTCCAACAGTAGCCCATCTAGGTCATACGAACCTAACAGTTTCCCCAAAAGAGACAGGTTCTGCAATGCTTGTACTGGGTCAAGCATTGGTATCCTGGGTCCCTTCTTAATAATGGTTTATTGGCCTTTCCTCCAGGAACTTGTCCAAACCTTTTTTTTTTAAACCCAGCTACACTAACAGCCTTTACTACATCCTCCGGTAACAAATTCCAGAGTTTGATTACACGTTGAGTGAAAAAATGTTCTTTTATTAGTCTTAAATAGTTTACCCTGTAGCTTCATTGCATGTCCCCTAGTCTTTCTATATTCTGATAATGTAAACAATCAATCTACGTTTACCCGTTCCACTCCGTTCATTAATCTAAAGACTTCTGTCATATCTCCCCTCAGCCGTCTCTTTTCCAGGTTAAAGAGCCTGGAGGGAGGGTGAAGGGTGCTTATGCCAGAGCCTCTCAGCGTGACAGAAATATCTACGATGGAGGGAGAGGCCAGAATGAAACCAGGGATGGTGATGGGGATGATGAGGGGCGGGACAAGGTTGAAGAGGGGCAAGAGCATCGAGGGCAGCTGAAAGTGCAGTGTTCCAGGTGCATACCTGGCTGTCTACAGGGAGAAGGTGGAAATCAGAGCGGAGAAGGGTATGAAAGGAGGGAAATTGAAGAAGTGTGTTTGTGTTTATGCGACAAAGGGGAGGGGGGAACATGGCAGGGGGGTGGGATGGGAGGAGAGAGGAAATGAGAGGGATGAAAAGAGGCTAAAGTGATCAGACAAGGGAAGGGGTAGGGAAGAGGGAGGAAAGGACAAGGGGGGAAGCCTGGGGAGAGATGAGATCAAGGGTGTGTCCAGCGGAATGGGTAGGAAAGGGAACAAGCTGAAGGAGAGAACGATCAGTCAGAAGAGAACGAAAGCATAGAAACATAGAAACATGATGACAGAAAAAGACCACATGGCCTATCTAGTCTGTCCTTCCATAACAACTACAACAGTCCACTTTTTACCTTTAGAGATTCTCTGTGTTGGTCCCATGCTTTTTTGAATTCAGTTACTGTCCTCATCTCTACCACCTCCACTGTGAGACTATTCAGTGTCCCTGGGCAATAAACCTTTTGTGAACTGAGTGCACACTGAGATTTCTGATTTAGAAAGGCTATGCAAGGAATGTAAGCAAGCTAAATTTTCCTAAACTTGTAACCAAAATTTAGGTTGTTTGCCACTAGACTGTAGATCAAGGTAACTGTGAACAGATAGAAATGTGATAGAAAGATAGGAAGAGCAAGGTTTTTATTTTCTTTTGTGTTTGTCCTCCTCCCGTTTTGCAGTTACCCTAACACACCACAGTGCCTAAGTAGTATTATAAGAGAATAAACAGGTAGAGGCCAATTCCAATTGGGGCATGTCTGGCCCATCCAGACATCAAAAAATCTGGACGGGTGGATTTGTACCCAATTCTCATCCCACGGGGGCTAGATGTCCCCACAGGATCAGAGTCATGTGCAATGGGCCTGGATGGCAGGATATACCCCGATTCTGGCCTGCAGCATGTCAAAGCTATTTCCCTGGCTAGATTAGCCTGGGCTCCTGTATGGAGCAGTGGTGTACTGGCATCCCATTGCAATGGCACTGCAACTCCATGCAGGAGCCCCGATCACCCACATGACACCAAAGTGTCTTTTTTCCCACCGCCCGACCCCAGATCGAGCCTGCTAGGGCCAGGATCGGACTGCGGGAAACCTCCTCCCATTTCACCACTGTCTGGGGTCCTTGGCTGACCGGCCTCTTACATCCAGGTTGGGGGTCATACCTTCAGCCTGCTCTTGCTCCTCCCTTGGCCCGCCCCCTCCTGCCCTCATACAGAGCTCCCCGCACATTTCTGCTGTATGTGCGGGGAGCTCTTTGGCAGGAATATGACCCGGGCGTTTAGCGGGGATATACATCTGACCTGGACATACAGTATATCTCCACTAAACATGAGTCAGAATCTACCCCATAATAAATAGGCAAGGAAAATAAAAAAACCAGCCTAATAGTAAAGTTAGAAAGCTTAGCTTTATAGAGTCTCTTGAATTTGTGATGGAAATTACTGGATCAGACCGCTTGCTCAGGCAGCAGAGGCTGATTGAATTAACCACACCCTGTGAGGCAGGCTTGTAACAGAACAATGGAAACTTTGAAAGTTCAAAATGAGATGTTACTTCTATGTATCAGCCTACTATGCAAAGAACCCTGGAACTTTAAAATGTATAACTTTACTGCAAAATTAAGTAGGAATCCAGGTCTTTGCAAATCTAAAAGCAAATGTTTACTTCAGTTCCAAGTAGATTTTTTTTTGTTGTTAGTGCCCTCAAGTCAGTGCTGACTCCTGGCAACTCAGCTACCTCTGAGTTTTCTTGGCAATGTATCACAGGAAGTAGATTCCTTTTCTTCTGAGCTGATGGAGGGTAAAGTGAGTAGCCCACGGTCACAAAGTGTGCCAGTAGAAAATATCAAGAATTCAGTGTCCCTGGCCAGTAGACCTTATATGAACTGAGTGCACACTGAGATTTCTCATTTAAAAAGGCTATGCAAGGATTGTAGGGAAGCTAAATTTCCTAAATTTATAACCAAAATTTAGTTTTTTTGCCACTAGACTGAGAAAATATATGTTCACTCAACATGTAAACTCTAGAATTCATTACCAGAGGATGTATTAAAAGCCAGGTTTAAAAAACTTTGGACAAGTTTCTGGAGGAAAGGTCCATAAACCATTATTAAAGGGGACCTGGGATATTCACTGCTTGCCCCAATACAAGCATTGTGGAACCTATGTCTTTTGGGAAAACTGCTAGATACTTGTGACCTAGATTGGCCCTGTTGGAAACAGGATACTGGGCTTGCTGGACCTTGGTCTGATCCAGTATGGCATATCTTATGTTTTTATGTTCTTAAGTATCAGGGAGATCCAGGTACAAACAATGTATTGACTGGTGTGGAACAGTGAGTAGTATGTTTCCTTAGATAAACTCAAACAGGGTTATTATAGAAGCCTTATTCATGTTTTGGATGTCTGAAAATGGTCACAGAGATGTCCAAAACAGTGAAGCGTCCTTTGAGTCATTTTAGAAAGCATTTTTAAACAAATCCCTGGCACAAGGACATCTACATCAGAATGGGGGCATGGTGTAGATGTGTCCAGGATATTGCAAAGGATCTGGATGCCCTTACCCAATTTCAGAAATTCCCTGAACTTTCCAAGCTATGTCCAAATTTATACAAGGGGGGGGGGTGATAAGTCTCTGGCTTTCTAACAAAATAGAAAGCTACGGACACACTTTGGTTCTAGAGGACTGAATGATCTCCCTGAGGTTTTGTTTTGTTTTGTTTTTTTGGCTCCAGGCATGAATAGGCATTGGAAAAGTGCTTGTTTTGCCAGCCAAATATCTAGAGGATGTGGAGATGGAGGTACACTCATATCCCCTATATTTTCCATGTTGACAACGGACAGTAATGGGGAATACTGGGTCTTATTTTCATTTTATTTATTTATTTAACAAGTTTTGTATACCACCTTTTCCTTCAATCAAAGCGGTTACAATACATTACAAAGGTTATACAAAGGTAAGGGCAACATGCACCACTTTATCATTACATCAAAGAGTACATAACATAGGGAAAACAGTACACACATTACATTACATTTAAACTAATACAGGCATACCGGCAAATAGGACCCATTCATAGAGCAGCCGTTTCTCAGGTCCCGCACAGGACTGCGCCTAAGAGCCACGCCAAAGGGCCCTCTGGCGAGGTCCTCAGTCGTGGGCCCGCAAGGTGCAGGTGCGCCTCCGGAGCAGCGCTTTTCAAGCCGTTGAGCAGGGCAGCTGATTGGCAGTTGGCAGAGATGATGAGAGGCTCCCGCCCACACTCCCCGATCACGGCTCCTGCTGCTGCTGATCTCCCTGTTCTAGTGAGTGCCTCCAGAGCGGCAATTTTCAAGCCGTTGAGCAGGGCAGCTGATAGGCAGTTGGCAGAGATGAGGAAAGCCTCCTGCCCACACTCCTCGATCATGGCTCCTGCTGCTGCTGATCTCCCCATTCTAGGGAGCACCTCCGGAGCAGCAGTTTTCAAGCTATTGAGCAGGGAAGCTGATTGGCAGTTGGCAGAGATGAGGAGAGGCTCCCGCCCACACTCCCCGAACATGGCTGCTGCTGCTGCTGATCTGCCTTACTGATGGATATTCTTGTTTGCAAATTAGCATGCAATAGATGTCCATGCCCACTTTTGTATGGTGGGGATGTCTTTGTGGACGCCGGGCTGAAACAGAGATGTCCCCAGTATTTTTCTGCATGTTTTGTCTTGGACACCCCAGATTGCACTTGGACATCTTTTCTAAAATGCCACTTCTAATGTATCATCTCTGTTATAGCAAGCTGACATTATTAAATTGGGGTAAATATGAGTAGGGATCATTTCTGTTACTTGTGGACCCAGGAGATAAGTACTGTAAGATGGATGGGAGAAAAGGAGTGGGTGATTCCTGGAGGGGGCTAGCAAAAGGAACTGGGGGAGCTTTGTGGCTCGGAAGACAGGGTTTTTTCCAAGGGTGGGATCAATGACTTCAGTTCAGATTACTGTGTGTTAGTATGCTGACCAGAATGGTGCGATGGAGTCAGAGTAAAAGCAGAGATGAGCTACCAGAGATTTTTTTAATCGGAGCATCAGGGGAGGTCAACAAGGGAAAATGGGAGTATTAGAAGCACTGACAGACATCTTGATCTGAAGACAGTCACTGGTGGAAAGTTAGGTACACCGCTTGAGAACTTTCCCGAGTAGTGCAGTGTACAAAGCTTTTCAAAAGTTTTAATACTTGGTTGCATTAGTAATGAGCTGGTTTGCTTTCATTTGCTTATGGCACAGTTCATTATTTTTAATTTGCATTGTGCCTCATGTGTTTGTGCATTAAGCAGCATAATTCTTATATAGCATCCATCATCGGCAAATAGCATATATTAATTGGGAAATTTAAAGCTTAATTTTGTCTAGGTTATCTAGATCCTAAAAGGAACCCATACTTCAAGATAAACCCATATCAGAACATTTAAAGTGCTTCCACCCTTTTAACAGAGAAGATATTCTAAAGAGGACACAGAATCTATTTGACCCTCCTCTTCAAAGCCTCGATGACATGGTCGCCGCTTGGAACTCAAGCCTAGATGCCGTGATCCACTCACCTACCACGAACAAAGCACCACATAAGAAAAAGAATGCCCCATGGTACTCCCAAGAACTACGTAATTCGCTCCTTCAACTCAGATGACTTGAGAGACGCTGGCGACGATCAAGAACAGCTGAGAGCCATGAGGCATTCACAGCACAATTAGGAAAACATCGGTTATCTGTAGCATCAAGTATGAAACAATATCATGCAAAAAGACTACAACACTCCTTGAACAAACCCCACGAGCTTTTCCAAATTGTGAAATCTCTAGCAAAGGAGCCATCTCAAGAGAACTTACCCTACCCAGACTCACAAGAATATGCTTATTACTTGTGTAAGAAAAGTAATCAACTTGCCCAACCTGCTAAGCCCCCCATACCAGCCAGCCTACCTTTCTCCATCCCACAACCTCCCCTTGGTCATTTCTTGAGTGGGTCCCAACACACTATCACATCATTTTCTATTCCATCTGACAGAGTCATTCAAGACACTATCCTAAACATAAACACTACAACAGCACCCTCCGATCCGTGTCCAGCTCCCTGGATAAAGGCCCTGCGTGCCGAGCTCAGTCCATTCCTATCCAAATTGATTGATGTATCGTTCTCTACTGGAACATTCCCTCGAAGCCTGAAACAGACGGCTATCAGACCACTCCTAAAAAACAGTAAGTTGGACCCTTCGATGATGGAATCCTACAGGCCTATCTCCAGCATACCTCTCCTATCGAAAATCATTGAAAAGATTACCCAACGCAAATTACAAGATCACATAGATACTAATGCACTCCTACACAAAAGCGGAAGTAAGGATGTGGTTGAAAACTACAGGCCGGTTAGTTTAACTTCGGTGGTGAGTAAATTATTGGAAACGCTGCTGAAAGAGAAAATAGTGAGGTTTCTGGAGTCCAGCGGATTACAGGATCCGAGGCAGCATGGATTCACCAGAGGCAGGTCTTGTCAGACAAATCTGATTGATTTTTTGACTGGGTGACCAGGGAGTTGGACCGAGGGAGAGCTCTAGATGTGGTGTATTTAGATTTCCGTAAAGCCTTTGACACTGTTCCTCACAGGCGACTTATAAACAAACTGAGCACCCTAGGGATGGACCCTAAAGTTACTGCTTGGGTTAGAAATTGGTTGGGTGGGAGGCGACAAAGAGTACAAGTAAATGGAGCTCACTCTGAGGAGAAGGATGTTACCAGTGGTGTGCCCCAGGGATCTGTCCTTGGTCCAATTCTTTTTAACATCTTTGTTAGTGATATAGCGGAAGGGCTGTCGGGTAAGGTTTGCCTCTTTGCGGATGATACCAAAATCTGCAATAGAGTAGACACCCAGGAAGGGGTAGATAACATGAGGAGGGATCTAGCTAAGCTTGAAGAATGGTCTAGAATTTGGCAGCTGGGATTTAATGTTAAAAAATGTAAGGTCATGCATTTGGGCTGCAGCAATCCAAGGGAGCAATACAGTATAGGAGGTGAAGTACTTTTGTCCACTAAAGAAGAGCGGGACCTAGGCGTGGTTGTGTCTGATGATCTTAAAGTAGCTAAACAGGTGGAAAAGGCGACAGCAAAAGCTAGAAGGATGCTTGGGTGCATACGGAGAGGAATGGCTAGCAGAAAAAAGGAGGTGATAATGCCTCTGTATAAGTCTTTGGTGCGACCTCATTTGGAGTATGGTGTGCAATTCTGGAGACCGCACCTTCAAAAGGATGTGAACAGGATGGAGTCGGTGCAGAGGGTTGCTACCAAAATGATTAATGGGCTTCATTATAAAGCATATGAGGACAGACTTAAGGATCTTAATATGTACACCTTAGAGGAAAGGCGGGATAGAGGTGATATGATTGAGATGTTTAAATACCTCCGTGGCATAAATGTTCAGGGAGAGAGCCTCTTTCAATTGAAAGCAAGTTCTGCTACGAGGGGACATGGGATGAGGGTGAAGGGAGATAGATTCAGGAGTGATATGCGGAAATATTTCTTTACGGAAAGAGTAGTGGATCCGTGGAATAGTCTCCCAGTGGAGGTGGTAGAGATGAGGACAGTAACTGAATTCAAGAAAGCATGGGACCAACACAGAGGATCTCTAAAGGCAAAAAGTGGACTGTTGTAGTTGTTATGGAAGGACAGACTAGATAGGCCATGTGGTCTTTTTCTGTCGTCATATTTCTATGTTTCTATGTTTCTACATTCCTGCCAGCATGGATTTCGCGAAGCACATGGTGTTGAAACATTACTCACAACCTTATTCAACACCATAACCTTAGGTCTCGATAACATCAGGCAAGGCTTTGCACTAATCTTCATGGACATTGCCGCCGCATTCGACACCGTAGACCACGAAGTTCTCCTGCTACGCCTCATTCACGCTTCAGCTTTGTCATGGTGCGCTTCATACCTCACTGATCGCTGGCAACATGTCCATTCTGGCCTCTCCAACTCCGATTCCTTCCCCCAAACTAAAGGTGTGCCACAGGGCTCATCTCTATCCGCCTTGCTATTCAATGTCTATATGCAACCCACTTGTGATCTCATCCAATCATTTAATATCAACTGCCTGGTCTATGCTGACGACGTCTTGATGTACATGCCAATTTTGACAGAACATCTTGAACTATCCCCACTTATCAGGTGCTTTGACTCTGTCACAGACTGGCTAAATGCACAAATGCTTAAGTTAAATTTCAAAAAGACAGAAGCCCTCTTCGTCACCAGGAATCCGGCTTTTACTCCACCCCTGTCTATCAAGGTTCGCGACGCAGAGATCATATGCAAGACTACAGTAAGATACCTAGGTGTAACGCTTGATCAGCAACTTAATATGAAGGCTCATATCAAAAACATAACAAAGTCGGTCTACCATAAAATCCGGACCCTCCGCAATCTGCGTCAACTGTTAGAGCCTGATGACTTCTGAACTGTTTTCAGGCCCTAATAATGCCTCACTTTGACTATGCCAATGTGATCTTGTATGGTCTACCTAAGTGCACGACTAACCCCTTACAACTTGCAATGAATTCAGCTGCAAGAATCCTTCATGGAGCCTCAAGAAGTTCTCATATTACCCCAATACTAAAACAATTGCACTGGTTTCCCATACAAGCCAGGATCTCATTCAAGATCCTAATTATGACCCATAAAGCCATCAAGAAATACCCTGCTACTGCCATTACTGACCTAATTTCAATCACACCTCCCAATCGAGCAAGGAGATCGAATGCCGCAAATACTCTCATATTACCTAAGGCAAGCACGAAGTGTTCTCAATTCACTAGATCCAGAGCCTTCTCCTTCTTTGCTCCATCCTGCTGGAACGCACTACCAGCAACTATCAGAACCATCAGTGAACTCTCCCAATTTAGGAAGGCACTGAAACGTCACCTCTTTCTTCATCACTACGATGTTGCAGTCTTCCCCCCACACCCACCCACTTTCACATCTCAATGCAGCACCTCAAACTCATGCACGTCACATTCCCAGACTGATCACTCGCAATCACACCTTCCCCTCCAACCACCATGAGAAACGTATGCAGTGCCGCATAACTCATTATATTGTTGCATAAAGTAGACTGTATTTATTCATCGTGTCTCCTTGTTAAGGGACTGGTTATTTATACCCTATTTTACCTGTTATACCTGCTTAATGCATACCCAAGTTTAATTTTCCTGTTTAATGTATACCCACGTTGTTATACCTGTTTCACTGTAAGCACAAATCACGAAATTGAGATGTGCAATTCTTATGTTCATTGTAAACCGCACTGATGTCGAATAGCGCGGTATAAAAGAGACTGCAACTAAATAAATAAATAAAACCAAGTCAGGATCAGTGGTGTAGCTAGAACTCCATTTTTGTGAGACCTAGGGGTATGTTTACTAAACCTTCTTAACGTGTGCGCTGTGCAATTATCGGGCGCTAAGGTATCTTAGCGCGCGATAATGACGCTTTACGGGGCACAAATGTGCCTTAGCATGCGCTAACGCACGCAGCGGCGCAAACAAGCGCTGAAGGCGGGGAAAGGCTCCCAGAGGGCAGAGGAAGGCTCCCCAGGGGTGGAGAGAAGAGGTCAAAGGGTGGAGAGTGGGAGGGGAGAGGCTCCCCGTACACTTACGATATGAAATTCGAGACCAAAACTAACACAAGTGAAAACCTCGCGTTAGAGCTGATTTAAAGGGAAAAGAAAACATTTCTGTCAGCAATGTTCAGCAAAACCAGGGAAACCTACAAAAAAGTGATAAGTGTGATACATGTGCACGGAACAAAAGTACAAATAAACATTGAAAAGGACCCCAACAAAATATACAAAAAACATAACCAAGCTGGGCAATAGTGATATTAATGGGAAACATCAAAAAACACTCCCAAGAAAGCCCCCCAAAAAAGATATGAATTTTGGAAGGGTCTACGCTCCGTCCCCATACAAGGTGAATGATCCCACAGTGAAATAGCACTGATCAGGGTTTCCCTCTCCATTGGACAGGTTTCCTATGGCATGCACATGTTCCACAACAGCAGGGCGGGCATGTCGGAATGGGCAACTGGACAGATGCTGGGAAAGGGGATACAGAGGGCTGCAGGCGGCACATGCTGTGGTGCAGCTGGGGCACAGTGCGGACTAGGCAGATACCTAGGTGGAACTTAGGAATGCTGAAACTGTACAGTAGCCAGACAGCAACTGATGAGGGCCCAACATGGGCACGAGAGTGTTTATCACAGTGTCACAGGGGATAGTACCCAGCAGGTACCTCCAAGGACACAGAATATTGGCAGGCGGTGTTGGGGGGAAGCGTGGCCAACTATGCAGGCACCCCTACCCCAGAACAAGCACCATAGGCAGCCGCCTACCTGCACACTGGATGGCTTGAGACTGCACACCATCAGCACCACCAGCAGAAGGGCATGTCAGCATGGTGGCAGAGGGGTACTGGTGGTGGAGGGGGGCAGTGGCAGCTGCCCAGAGCAGACCATGGTTTAGCCCTGTGTAGGTGGGTGCCATGCACTGCAACAGACAGGCCCTTCTGGACAAACAGTCATGGTATCACCAGGGAATACACTGTCTCTGTGGCAACACAGTGGTGCAGTGCACACAACCAGTGTGTTTGGAGGCAGAAGATCACAGGTTCAAATCCCAGCTATGGTGCCTGCCAACCCAGTCCCCATAATTTACCCACTACTACAACGTGCTAATACAGACAGAACCTTTATTGCAGATGACGTAAACTTGCCCAAAACACCTACATTTTACCCTACAGAGCAAAGACACCATAAACAGGCGCATTACCTAGAGCAGAGTCTCCCAAATGCAGTCCTGGAGGGCCAAACACCATTCAGGTTCCATGCTGCCTCTAATAAAGATGCCTGTGCTGCATATCTATGCACCACCCCCATGGTATGCAGATGTATCTCATGCATATTCATGAGGGACAGCATGAAAACCCAAACAGTGTTTGGCACACCAGGACTGGAGTTGGGAACCTCTGCCGTAAAGCAGCAGCCAACAGGGGCAGACATACCCACAATCACAGGCTCCATTAGCCAATGCCTCCTGGAGAGGCAGGACATTTGGCCCTGCGTGCATCTCCCAATACTAGCACTTGGATAACTTAGCAATGCCACCCTACACCTGAGAATATTGTACACAGCTATCAAAAGTTTGCTATGATTACTGGCAGATAGCAATTCCTACGTTAAGCACAGTTTGCTGATTTTATTTATTTTTAGGTCTGGTCTCTGACAGTGTTTACCACCCTGGGGAGTGACCCCCAACAGTATTGCGTACCATATCCATGCCTGCACTGTGCCCAGGACTGCTAAACACCTCTATAGTAGCACAATGCTGGCATAGGTGTGGGAGTGTGTGTCTGTCTATCCAGTGTGTGGTGGCTGCAAACACCCTCCACAGCCCACACTGCCAGCACTGTTGCCAGTATTGGCCTGCCAATGTGCATAATGAGGAGCAAGGTGCCATGGGTATAGCCCGGACAGGGTGGCCTGGCCAGGATGCATCTGCACAGGGAATAGGGCACTGGCTGGGACATTGTAGTGCCCGGCCACCACCTGCACAGACAGGGTGGCCACAGCATGTTCTGCTGGGAGATCACTCTCACCCTGACTGAGCAGTGACCACGGCATGGCTAGGCTCCCCCATAGTGCTATATAGTATTTCTCTCATGTGATATTTATGGGTTTCCTTTTGGGGCCCAGTCACTGACTTATCTGCTTGGTGTGTATGCTGACATCCCAGTTCTGGGTGCACGCATTTCCACCAGGAACATGCACTATGGACTAGCTAGCTGACTGTCTGCAGCTGGTATGTGTCTTTTTTTTTTTTTTAATGATAGTTTTTATTCAGTTTAAACATATAAAATAACAGTACAAACGATCATGATATAAAAGGATACAAACAGATGATATTGATCAAAATAGCAAAAGAATATAATAACTTGAACAAGACAGTACAATAACTTTAACAAGAACTAGTATCAGTCCATGCCAGCACGCCACCCTCCCTCTCTCCGTTCAATGTGGTTACAGCAGAGACCATTCCACAAGGCAGCCTCCATCAATCACTTTCATCAAACATAATTTTGTAAAGCTGACCATTTCTTACTTAGTTTACCAGACCATGGGTTTTTGGCGATATAGAGCTCTTCGTAGGTCTTGTGTAGGATTAAGAGACTCCACCAATGCTCGAAACAAGCTTTGTCGAGATTCTTCCAGTGTATTAGAACTATTTTAAGCGCTATCCCGAGCATTAAGTCCAGCAGTTTACTATCCCATTTCATCAGAGTAGGTTCCAGAGCTATGGATTTATATATTACTATCCGATAAGTAATAGGAGTTTGTAAGTTGAGGATTTGTGATATGCGTTCCCATACTCTGTTCCAATATATTTCCAGGGATTTACAATGGAACAACATATGTGCCAGTGTCCCAATTTCCATGTTACAGGACCAACATCGATTTACCTCCTGTAGTGTCCATTTCATTTTCTTAGCCGGTGTAATATGCGCTCGATGTGCTATAAAGTACATAGATTGTGTAAGAGACGCTGCTCTTGTGGCACGTATTTGAGTTCCCCAAAAAGTGTCCCAATTTTCCAGAGTTATATCTTGACCGGTTTCAGTAGCCCACATCGACTGTATCTTAATACATGTCTTGTCACTTTTGGATCGGAGAATCGCAACACATCTCGAAACAGCTTTGGCATCTGTTTGTAATTCTTGAAGTTTCTGTCGCAGTGGCCATCCAGTACGTATCAAGACAGGTGACACACCCGCTTTGCTCATGCAGTGTCGGAGCTGACACCATTGAAAATAGCATGTATTAGGCAATCGGAATTCCGTTCTTAATCTGTCAAAGGTTTTAAATGCACTTCCATTGATCAGTTGTCCAATGGTTATAAGATCATGTTCCACCCATTTTTTCCAGAAGACGGGCTTCCCTCCGATGATAAGGCGCGGGTTCAGCCATAAGGGCATATCTGCGGCGAAGTCTTCCCCTCCATCGATACAGGATGCCAATAATCGACAGGCATGCTGTGTTTCTCGTATAATAGCATTATGTGGTACAGTCTGGTCTACTACTGTGCCAACCATTAGCCATGTAGGCAGGGGGGAATGTATGGCCCGCTCCACACTCAACCATCTGGGTCCTTTATCCGTGTCGTCAGAGTCGACCCATTGAGCACCCTGCTTTAAAAGAGAGGCGGTGTGCAGCCAGCCGAGATCTGGGAAATGAACACCTCCTTGTGCATTAGGTAATTTCAGTTTCCAGGCAGCTATTCTAGGTACTCGGTTGTTCCATAAAAAGGCTATCAGTTGACTATTTATTTTCTTATAGAAGGCTGACGGGAAGCGTAAGGGAATCATACTTAATATATAGCTGAGTTTTGGTACCAACATCATTTTTATCGTTTCTAGCCTGCCCCACCAACTCAAATGAAGGGGGGTCCACCTGCAGACGTTATCATGTACAATTTCTTGACACATCTTAATGTTGATTGCGACAGTCTCTTCCAAGGTGGTGCCATAGGTCACGCCCAGGTATCTAAAGGATGACTTCTCATATTGAAAGGGGTATCCACGCGTCATGTCTTCGCTGACCTGTTCATTCAGAGGAATAATTGTTGTTTTATTCAGATTTACTTTGTATCCGGATATCGCTGAATATGCATCTATGAGTTGCAGTGTTTCAGGAAGGTCTGATGGTTGTAGAAAAATGAGCAGGTCATCTGCATATGCTGACAATTTACAGGGACCATCAGCTAACTCAATTCCTTTTATGTTTTCCTTCTGTCGGATCGCTATTAATAAGGGTTCCAGGGCTAAATTAAAAAGCATCGGTGACAGGGGGCAACCTTGTCTGGTCCCTCTTTGCAACTGAAAAGGGGCTGAGAGGTGTGAGTTGACCGCTATTCGAGCTGTGGGTTTGGTATATAACAATTCAACGCGTTTTAGGAACTTTTCTCCTATCCCAAACCACCGTAGGGATCGAAATAAAAAGGACCATTCCAGTCGATCGAAGGCTTTTTCGGCATCCAATGCTAGCCCTATCAGGGGCTCGGCCGTAGTCTTGGCAGATGCCAGTACATGTGCCAATAATCTTCCATTATCTGTAGTGGATCTGTTTTGTACAAATCCACATTGATCCTCATGTATCAAATCTTTTAAGATCCGTCCTAATCGGTTAGCAAGCACTTTAGCATAGATTTTATAATCAGAGTTTAGGAGAGAGATGGGTCTGTAGCTCTCTATCTTTTGTGTATCCCTGCCCGGTTTCGGGTGAATTACCACCACAGCCTCTGCCAGGGCTCCAATCTCTGGAGATTCATCTTGTAGGCCACTGTAGTAGATCTGTAGCATGGGAGCCAATTGAATGCAATATTTATTGTAGAATTCCAGTGGGATACCATCTGGACCGGCGGCTTTGCCACGAGCCATCTGTTTGATCGCATCTTGTATTTCAGTTACAGAAATCTCTTGTTCCAGCGTTCGACTTTGATGACTGGTTAATGTGGGTCCTACTATATTGGAGACAAAATCTTCAAAGGCTTTGTCACTACATTGAGTATCCGAGCGATATAATTCCTCATAGAATTCTTTGCAGCGGTCTAGTATTTTGTCAGATCTCAGTATAAGGCCCCCGGAATTGTCTTGCAACGCCGCTATAGCGGTCTTGCTGGTCTTTGGTTTGAGCTGCCGAGCTAAGAGGGATCCAGAGCGGTTGCTTTCGTAGTAGTATGTACTACGTTGTAGCTGGATACTACTCAGTGCTTCTTTGTTGAGGAGAGCATTATATTGGTATCGCAATTTTTGGAGTCTAATCAATATCATTGAGTCAGCTCTTTTGGCTAGTAACCTTTCCCCAGCTTTTATTTGGAGTTCCAGCTCATCTTTTTCTTTTTTCCTGGCTTTACGCTGTCTAATGGTGTAGGTGGTAATATGAGCTCGTATTGTCGCTTTAAAACCTTCCCACCAGCTCCAGATGGAGGTATCAGTAGGTGTATTATATTTAAAATAGGTCTCAATTTTCCCAGTCAGTAGCTGTACAAAGGAGTCATCTGCTAGTAGGGATTTATCAAATGTCCATTTTGGCGGAACATGTTGTGTAACGTTGGTATCCAGCACTAGGGAGACAGCGGCGTGATCCGATACCGTTGTAGCATATATCTCTGTGAACAACACTTGAGGCATCAGCTCTGTGGACAGTAGGAAGAAATCGATCCTTGTTTGGGTGTTATGTGGGATGGAATAAAATGTGTAGTCTCTTTCTTGGGGATGAAGTAGGCGCCATGGGTCTACCAAGTGGAGCTCTGTTATGATTCCTTTAAGAATCGCCTGTGATTTGACTTTGTCTACAGCCCGATAGGGCGTGCGATCTAACAGTGGATCCAAGATGACATTGAAATCGCCCCCTAAGATGATATTGGTGTGAGCTGCGGCTGTAACTTCTTTAGCTATCAGTTTGAAAAAGTTAGGGTCATCGAGGTTGGGTGCGTAGATATTGAAGAATGTGTAAAGCTGTTGATTTATTTTCATCGTCACTCTGGCCCATCGACCCAGCGGATCAATCTGTGCGCCGGTAATGGCGGATTGCAGGAATTTGCGCACTAATATTATTACCCCCCCTTTGCGTTGAATGGCAGAGGCCGAGGCCACCACCTGGAAATATTTAGAGGTTACTTTCTGCGATTCAATATCTGTTAAATGTGTCTCTTGTAAGAGGGCAATATCTGCTTTTTTTTGTTGGCAGTACGCTAAAATCTTCTTCCGCTTGACAGGGCCAGTAATACCTTTTACATTTAACGAAAGTATTAGGAGATCACTAGACATCAATGTTGGAATAAGCTATCTTATAGGAGAAAGCTGTCCTATGGATAGGTCTGCCGCGTATTTGCATTTTGCGTGTATGTGGAGGGTTTTGCACTGGACTGGACTGACACAAATAACTGCATAACTGGCAAACATTGTATCGCGAAGGTGAACACAATCCACTGAAACAGTAACCAACCCCGACCTCCCGTTGCCACCCCTACATTTCAAGCAGAAATATCTGGTTAATTATAACTATTTAGAACAACAGAAATACAGTCAATGAGGTGTTTAACAAGGCTTGAGACGTTCTAAAATTTGTGAGAACGCACGGCCGCACCCCCTGAGTATATGCTGAGTTCCCTACACTGTGTGAGAGATCAGAATATTGACCTCAGGTTTCCATACCGCATTTTTCTTGTAGGAAAGTTTTCAGTTTTTCAGCTTCAACAAAATTCCTCGTTTCATTATGCAGCGTGACCCGCATGGTTCCTGGGTAGTATAGCCCGTATCTTCCTGTGCCCTTTGTAGCATGGGTCTACAGGCCAGCAACGCTTTTCTCCGATCTACCGTTTGCTTGCTCAAATCTGGATAGAGTGCCACTTTGTGTCCCTGGATTTGCAGTGGTCCGGCTTTCCGTGCAGCTTGAAAGATCTGCAGGACCTGTGGGTATCTCAGTACCTTCATTATGAGCGGGCGTGGGTATCGTGTGTTTTCAGCTTTGTGTGTTGGGATTCGATGGGCCCGTTCTAGTTCAAAAGGCCTTGCAAACACAAGCTGCAGCATCTCCGGTATGGTTTTTTCCAGAAATCCAATCGGATCGGTGCCTTCAGTGCCTTCAGGGACTCCAACAAGGCGGATATTATTTCTACGGGCATGGTTGTTTTGATCTTCAATCTGACTTTCTATGTGCCGGACTCGTTTGACCAAAGGGCCCAGCTGTTCTAATGCAACGTCATGCTTCTGGGTTTGTAATTCAACTGCACGAAGTCGAGTGGTGATGGTGAGGAGTTTCTCTTTTACCTCCAGTAAGTCTTCTTGAATCATGTGCAGTGAACTAGAATTGGCTGCGATCATTTCTTTAACGCATTTCAATTCCTGTAGCACTTCACGTAGGCCACCGGCAGTCACTCCCTCCTTCTCTCCCGCGGCCATTTTCTGCGGGGAACCCACTTCGGGTTTGGATCGTTTCGCTGCTGAGCCGGATCCCTGCGGAAATTCCAGCCGGGCAGGCTTCAGGGATGCCATCCAGCTATATTTCGGTGTTATTGATGTAGGTAGGGGGTACAAACTTCAATTTAATACCGGGATATGTTCAGGATTCTTGGGCAGCAACGGGAGCAAAAATTCAGGCGTCCATTCTGTTCAGTGGCTAGCTCCGCCCCGCTGGTATGTGTCTTGATGGAACGCCTTGCAGGGTGCAGCGGCTGAAGGCTTGCTGCAGGAGAATATCAGATAGCGGTGGGGTGCAGCTTAGCATATCCAGGCCTAATGTCTGTCTGCTATTGCGTTATGGATGTGTACAAAGCTGCATTGACTGCCCTGTAGGGTGTCTGTTCCCCAGCAGGACTGGGGTTGATGGTACCCTCTACTGCCACCATTGCAGGGAGGTAGAATGTGGATCTGTTGGTGGGAGACCCTGTTTACCACCCTCAGCCCTGGAGGAGGAAGAGGGTGGTGGTACATAATCCTCCTAGGGGTCCATAGGGGCTAAACCTGACTGAGACATACAGATATATCCAAGGTGTGTCTGCAGAAACTACCTATCTCACACATTAGCACTGCTGGGGACTTGCAGCATGGCCTTTCTCTGCTGTGGACCTGGTGCTGGGCGCCCCACCTCACCCTCAGGGTGAGTGCAGTACCTGCACAATGTGACAGTGTGCAGCTACTCTGTGCCAGTACCACACACGGTCAGTTCCCCCTACCAGGCCAAGGTGCTGTGGGGGTGCATACCCCATCTTGTGATCATCTGTAGACTGCTGATTTGCATGTGCAGTGCATCATGGGTATGGGTGGGTTAACCCTATCCTGGTGACCACAGCAGACTGTTTGTGTGGTGACGTGCAGTCCTTCTGCAGCCAGCCAGGGGTTTGTTAGCAGCTATGGAGCTGTAGCCCACTGGTTACTTCACTGCTTGTGGAGCCAGAGGTCATGGGTTCAAACCCACAGTAGGGGTTCATTGATAGGGCTGTCCAAAGCATTGTCTTTTTTAAATGTACATTAGTGCTGCCAGCAAAACACCCTCAGGGTACTGTAACTATAAGGTGCCTCAGAAGGCGCCCTATAAGGCGCCTTATAGGGCACCCTATAAAGCACCTTCTGAGGCACCTTATGGTTACAGTCCGTATAAGGTGCCTTATAAGGTGTCCTATGGAGCGCCTTATAGGGTGCCCTATAGGGGACATTATAGGGTGCCGTGGCGGACAGTGCACTTTATAATGTGCCCTATGGGGTGCCTTATAGGGTGCCTTATGTGGCACCTTAGGTTACGGCATGTGAGGGTGTGTTTGCTGACAGCAATAAATAAAATGCCTCAGGAAACCATACTTACATGTCAAAGCTGATGCCTCAGCCAGCCTTATACATTAGACACACTGGGGGATCGAACTCATGACCCCATATCATCAGTCAGTGTATTAACCATTGTGCTACACTTCTGTTTCTATGTTTGGATGTCTGTGCACCTACTTAAGATTACCGCGTGGTAATGCGCTTAGCGGCGCTTTGCCCGATAATGTGCACAGCAGCTTGCGTTATCGCGCGCTAATCCCGTTTTGCTACTTTAAACTGCAATGCCCACTCCTTATATGGCATCCTGCGCACTAACGCTGGGCGCACATTAAGAAGGTTTAGTAAACATACCCCCTAGAGTTAACATGGGTGAGCAATAGGCATACAGCCCCCCTGCAGGTGGCACTGTGCATGCATTGAAATCTCAAGAGCAACATGTCCAGGTCATTATCTCACAAGATCATGAATAAGACATGTGGGTAATAAGGATTTAAATGTGTGCTGTGCCAGCCAAACATTGGAAAAGACTGTTGCTTCTGAATCTCTTCTGCTGGTGGGGTGTTGGGATCCCTACCAGCCATGCTAATTCATGAGACTATTGTAACGCCTCCCTGGCCGGTCTCCCACTCACTCAGCTTCGCCGACTCTAGCTAGTTCATCACACTGCTGCCCGTCTTCTGACCAATACATCCCGATCTGCCCATGTCACCCCCCTTCTCACTCATTTACACTGGTTGCCTATCCCTTTTCGTATCCAATATAAGATTCTGATTTTTGTTCACAGGGCTTTGCACACTGGTGTCCCTCTCTACCTTTCTGATTTGGTTCACTTTTATTGCCCCTCTAGAGCTCTTCGATCGATTCATGCTAATCGCCTTTTTCTTCCACCTCCTTCTAGGGCTTGTCTTGAATCTACACGTTCCTCTGCTTTCTTTTTCCTTGGTCCCCATCTCTGGAACTCATTACCTCTAGCTTTACGTCTGGAATCTTCCCTCCACACCTTTAAAGCCTCTCTCAAGACCCATCTCTTTTGCACAGCTTTCGACATTCCTCCTCCTCCTGCCAGCAATTGATTGTTTCCCTTCCCTCTGTTTTGCGTTTATTGCTTTCCTCTGTTGCGCTTATTTTCCTCTGTTTTTTGCTTATCCCTTCCTCTGTTTTGAATTTATCGCTGTACTGTTTCTTTTTTTACTGCTGTCCTTTTTGTAAATGAATGGCGTTCCTTTCTGTTTCCTTTCAGTAGTCTCCTTTGTTTTTATTGTAAACCGCTGCATGCCTCTTGGTTTAGGCGGTATAATAAGTTTTAAATAAAGATAAAGATGCTGACTGTGTCTGGAGGAATTGGAGAGGTGTGAAATGAATTTGGAAGGGCCTGGGACTCCTTCAGGCCCACCTGTGGCTGGGTCCCTCATCAGGATGTTCAAAATTTGCAATGCATTTTACGAAAGGCTCACTAAATATACAGTAGAGTCTTTTGTAAAATACGTATAAGATCATGGGGAAAATACATGTATTTGGTGGCAAATACAGTGAGAATAGCTATGTTATTTCATATTAGCAGTACACAAATGCTTTTAAATAAAATAAAATATATAGATATAGATTTTGCAAAAGACACTCCAAAGCAGTATCATTCAAGGCTTTATACGTGTAGGAAGCAACACTTACACTTGGGCATTCCAAGCATCCACCACCATTTCAGTGAATAACTGTTTCCTGACATTTCCTTCAGTTTACCCCCTTGCAGCTTCATGTTATGCCCTCTAGTTTTACAGCTTCCCCATCTGTGGAAAAGGTTTGTTTGTTCATTGATACTCTTTAACTATTTAAAGATCTGAATCATATCTCCCCTGTCCTTCCTCTCCTCCTGAGTTTACATATCTAAGTCTTGAAGTCTCCTTCTCATATTTCTTCTGATGCAGACTCCAAATCATTTTGGTTGCCTTCCTCTGAACCATTTCCATTCTTTTTATATCCTTTGCGAGATATGGGGGTATGTTTACTAAACTGCGGTAATCGTGAATAACGCGTGTTATGTAATGCTAACGATCGTAAGCGCATCATAACGCGCATTATGATGCGCTTATGATCGTTAACGTTACATAACGCGCGTTAATCGTAGTTAACGATCGTAAACTCCCGCGGCGCGGTAAAACACCGCAGAAGGTGGAGAGAGGGCGGAGAGAAGGGGTCAATGGGTGGAGAGTGGGCGGGGAGAGGCTCCCTCCACACTAACGCGCTGATCTGAAGAGCTCAATTCCAACGCGAATGAAAACCTGCCGTTAAATGCACATTACAGGAGAGAGAAACCATTTCAGTGTCAGCAATGTACAGCTCAGGCAGGGAAACCTAAAAAAAGTGATAAGTGTGATACATGTGCACAGAACAAAAGGGCACATAAACACTGAAAATGACCCCAACAAACTGGAAAAAAAACATAACCAAGCTGGCCAATAGTGGTATCAATGAGAAACATCAACCCCTCCCCCCCCCCAAGTAAGCTCCATAGAACATATATAAATCGTGGAAGGGTCTATAATCCGTCCCCATACAAGGTGAATGAGCCCACAGTGAAATAGTGCTGCTCAGGGTTTTCCCCACCATCGGACAGGGTTCCTATGATGTGCACATGTCCCGCAACATCAGGGCAGGCATGACGGAACGGTAACTGGACAGATGCCGGAGAATGGGATACAGAGGGCCGCAGGCGGCACATGCTGTGGTGCAGCTGGGCCACAGTGCGGACTAGGGCGATGCCTAGGTGGCCCATACAAATGCTGAAGCAGCAGAGCAGCCAGACAGCAACTGCTGAAGGCTCAACATGGGCACGACTGTGTTTCCCACAGTGTCACAGGGGATAGTACCCAGCAGCTACCCCCAAGGGCACGGAACATTGGCAGGCGGTGCTGGGAGGAAGCGTGGACATCTATGCAGGCACCCCTACCCCAGAACCCACACCATAGGCAGCCGCCTACCTGCACACTGGATTTATTTATTTATTTATTTATTTAACTGTATTTATATCCCGCTTTTCACCGGGTCAAAGCGGTGGAACACATAACAGGGGGGGGAATTAATAGTAGGGGGGGCCATCACCGTGGGCTCAACATTGATGATTTTGGGATGAACATAGAGACGGACAGGACATCACAGTTACTGGTCTGAAGTTCTTGAAGAGAAATAGGGGGAGGGGGTTCCCATTCAGAGATTTTCCTGGAATAGGACGGTTTTTAGCTGCTTTTTGAATGATGGGAGATCACCGTTGTTCCTGATGTGGTTTGGCAGAGAGTTCCAGAGGGATGGGGCATAGAGTTAAAAGGCTCTGTTGCAGGTCCGATGTGTTGCCTTGGTTCTTTTGTGGGTGACGGCAATGGAGCTGTTGGAGGATTGTCTGGTTGTTCTGCTGTGGGTTGGGCGAGGCAGTAGGGTGTGGAGTGGGGTGCCTTGTGTTTGGTGGATGGTTTTGTGGGTGTGTAGAAGAGCTTTGTACTTGACTCTTGCTTCGATGGGGAGAATATGAAGGTCTCTCAGAATTGGGGTGATGTGGTCCCGTTTCCTTGCATTGTGAATTATTCTTG
This sequence comes from Ichthyophis bannanicus, assembly GCA_033557465.1. NCBI lineage: Eukaryota > Metazoa > Chordata > Amphibia > Gymnophiona > Ichthyophiidae > Ichthyophis > Ichthyophis bannanicus. Next base: position 1,177,720,711 of record CM066033.1, on the reverse strand, counting down.
CCGTGGTGTTTAGGGCAGTTCGGAGGGGATTGGTTTGTGTGGCAGGTAGGCCATGGTAGATGATGTTGCAGTAGTCCAGATGAGGGAGTGTCAGAGCCTGCATTACTGTCCTGAAGTCCTGCGGTTCGGGGAGAGGTCGGAGACGTTGTACCGTTTTTGCCTTGTGGAATACAGTTCCAGTGGTCTTGTTGATTTGCTGCTTAAGGGTTAGGTCTTGGTCAATGATAATGCCAAGATATCTTATGTGTGGTTGTATTTGAATTTGCGTGGTTCCCATGGTGAGGTGAGTGGGTGGTTTGAAGTCTGGGTCTTTTGTCACTATAAGAGCTTCGGTCTTCTTTATGTTGATGGATAAGTTGTTCTCTTGTAGCCAGTTGGATACGTCGGTGAAGCAGGCTGATAGCTGGTCGTTTGTTGGGTCTGTGGTTGTAATTGGGGCGTAGAGCATTATGTCGTCGGCGTATATGTGGAAGTTGATGTTGTGGGTGCGTATGACTGAACAGAGTGGACGGAGGTAGATGTTGAAAAGCATGGCTGATAATGTGGATCCTTGAGGTACTCCTTGATGTTGCTGGAAGGGGGGTGAGGTTGAGGTTTTGGTGCGGATCAGTTGCTGTCGGTTGGTTAGATAGGACCTGAACCATCGGAGTACGGTATCTTTGATCCCAATTGTTTGTAGTCTGTGGATGAGGGTGTCATGGGAGATGGTGTCAAAGGCCACCGATATATCCAGGAAAATCAGGATGTATCCGGAGTGTTTCTCTTGGGTTCCTATGATGAGGGTGTTCATCAGTGTGGTCATGAGGGTCTCGACTCCATGTAATGGTCAGAATCCGTGTTGCTGCGGGTCCAGTATGTTGTTGACGTCCAGCTGTTATTGAAGCTGACGTTGGACTATCTTCTCGATTATCTTTGCGGTGAGTGGGAGACTCGCTACTGGTCTGTAGGAGGTGGGGTCTAGGAGATCTAGGTTGTGCTTTTTTAGGGTTGGTCGAATGATTGTGGTCTTGAGGGCGTCTGGCATGTGTCCTTGGGTAAAGGATTCGTTTACGATGTGGGTTAATGGTGCACTCAGGTCTTCTTTGGTTTTCTTTATCCAGTCGGTAGGACAGGGGTCCAGCGGGGAGGTGGTGGTGTTTAAGCAGGAGATGGTGGAAGATATTTCTTCTTTTGAGGTTGTGTCGAATGTATTCCAGTCCCTGTTCAGGATGAGGCATGAATTTGTCTTGGTTGTTTCAGCATAGTGATGTGAGCTTTGCGGTTGCTGAAGCTGTTTGTATTGTCGGGCTAGAAGATCAGGGGGGATATCTGGCAGCTGGTCGGAATTACTGGGTGCCCTTGTTAGTTTTTTGACAATTTGGAAGAGCTCTCGAGGTTTGTTTATGGCTGTTGTGATGAGTTTGGTGTGGTAGGGTTTTTGGGCGTTGTCGGTTTCTGCATGGTACGCATTGAGTTTGTAGAGGTATTTTGCTTTGTCTCTTTCGCTTTTGGTTTTTCTCCATTTCCTTTCGGTTCTTCTAAGTCTCGTCTTCAGTTTTCGGAGGCTGGGGGTGAACCATCGGGCTTTTGAGGAGATGGGTCTGGTGTTGGTTTTGTTTCTAGTTGTGCTGGCTGCTGAGGAGATTGTGGTATTCCAGTTGTGGATCAGGTCATCAAGGTTGTTGGAGTTTGTGTGTAGGTGAGGCAGGGTTTGTGTTAGGAAGTCTTCCTTGCTGAATGCTTTGAATCTCCTTGCGTGGTGTTCGTTTTCTCTGTTATTTTTGAGTTGATAGGTGTGGGATATGTTGATGATGTAGTGGTCTGACCACAGTACTGGTGAGATTGTCGGTCTTCTGTATGAGGAGGCGGTTTGGGAGTTTAGAAATATGAGGTCAAGTGTGTTCCTTTTTCATGTGTTGGTTCTTGTATGATCTGTGTCAGGTCCATTGCTGTCATGGCGTTGAGGAAGGTTTCTGCTTGTTTTTCCTGGAGTGATGGGAGGTTGAAGTCTCCTAGGATAATTTGTTCCTTCGAAGGGCTGGTGCTTTCGGAGATGAGGTGTAGTATCTGTGGTAAGTCGGTGGTTATGGTGGGTGCACGGTAGATCAGGCATATCGAGAGGTTTTTGTTGGTGAGGGTGAGGATGTCTGTTTCGTTGGAGGTTTCCGAGGCGTGGATCCGCAGGTGGAGGTTGTCTTTGGCAATGATGGCTACGCCTCCGCCTTTGGCATGTGTCCGGGAGCAGTGTTGAAGGCTGTATCCCTTTGGTGTTAGCTGGTTCATTATTACTGTGTCGTGGTCTGTTAGCCAGGTTTCTGTTACACAGAGGATGTCAATCTTCTCAGTTGTGGTCAGGTCTTGGAGCATGTGGTATTTGTTCCTAACTGAGCGAGCGTTTATGAGTGAGATGGAGAGGTGGTGGTGGTTTGTGGGGTTGGTGGTACAGGGTGGTGTGCAATGTGTGAATGAGTAGGTATGTGGATGCTTGTGGATGCTTGTGGGTTGAGTTGTTGTGGTGTCTGGGCAAAGGGGGTTGTTGGATGTGGCTGAATGGGGGTAGAGGGTCAAGATGGGGGTTAGGAGATAGATGGGGGTTAGGAAGGGTGGCATGGTGTGTGGGAGTATCTGGTTCTTGGAGTGGTGGGGTCTTTTTCTCTGCGAAGTTGTTGTTGTCGTTGTTCATTGTTCTTCGGTTCCGTGGTTGAGGTATTTCTGTTGCTGGATGTGATGCGGTGGCTTCGTTTGAGTTGGATCTGTCGTTTGCTGCTTCTTCTTGTGCGCCTCTGTGCCACGCCTAAGGGCCAAGCCAAAGGGCCCTCTGGCAAGGCCCTCAGGCGCGGGCCCACCAGGCGCAAGCGCGCCCGCGAGGGACGCCGCTTTTATGGAGGCGGGTGGTGGATGGTCTTCTCTCCCACTGCCCCGATTGGGCAGGAGCACCGTGGGGGGTGGAGAGTCCCTGCGGCGGTAGCGGCTCCCTCCGGAGGTGAGGGACGCCGCTTTTATGGAGGCGGGTGGTGGATGGTCTTCTCTCCCACTGCCCCGATTGGATGGCCTGAGACTGCGCACCACCAGCAGAAGGGCATGTCAGCATGGTGGCGGAGGGATACTGGTGGTGGAGGGGGCAGTGGCAGCTGCCCAGAGCAGACCATGGCCTAGCCCTGTGTAGGTGGGTGCCATGTACTGCAACAGACGGGCCCTGTCTGATGAACAGTCATGGTATCACCAAGGAATGTACTGACTCTGTGACAACAAGGTGGTGCAGTGCACAAAACCAGTGTATTCAGAAGCAGAGGGTCACAGGTTCAAGTCCCAGCTGTGGTTCCCGCCAACCCAGTCCCCATATTTTACCCACTACTACAACGTGCTAATACAGACAGCACCTTTATTGCAGATGACGTAAACATGCCCAAGACACCTACATTTAACCCTATAGAGCACAGACACCATAAACATGCACATTACCTAGAGCAGAGCCTCCCAAATGCAGTCCTGGAGGGCCAAACACCATTCCGGTTCCATGCTGTCTCTGATAAAGATGCCTGTGCTGCATTTCTATGCGCCACCCCCATGGTATGCAGATGTATCTCATGCATATTCATGAGGGACAGCATGAAAACCCGAAGTATTTTGCACTGCAGGACTGGAGTTGGGAACCTCTGCCGTAAAGCAGCAGCCAACAGGGGCAGAAACACACGCACCCACAGGCCCCATTATCCAAAGCCTCCTGGGGAGGCAGGACTTTGGGCTCTGCATGCATCTCCCAATACTAGCACTTGCATACCTTAGTAATGCCACCCTAAACCTGGGAATATGGTACACATCTATCAAAAGGTTGCTATGAGTACTGGCGGATAGCAATTCTTAGGTTAAGTACACTTTTCTGAGTGAGCTGCATCATAGCAACCTTTCTGATGTCTGTGGAGTCTGCTACAGGTCATGTGTCTGACAGCGTTTACCAACCTGGGGAGTGACTCCTACAGTATTGCGTACCATAGCCATGCCTGCACTGTGCCCAGGACTGGTGTGGTGGCCTGGGCTGCCCAACATCTCTATAGTTGCACAATGCTGGCATAGGTGTGGGGAATGTGTGTCTGTCTATCCAGTGTGTGGTGGCTGCCAACACCCTCCACAGCCCACACTGCTAGCACTGTTGCCAGTATTGGCCTGCCAATGTGCATAATGAAGAGCAAGGTACCGTGGGAATAGCCTGGATAGGGTGGCCTGGCCTGGATGCATCTGCACACGGCATAGGGCAATGGCTCGGACATTGTAGTGCCTGGCCACCACCTGCATGGACAGGGTGGCCATAGCATGTCCTGCTGGGAGGTCACTCTCATCCTGACTGAGCAGTGACCATGGCATGGCTAGGTTCCCCCATAGTGCTCTATAGCATTTTTCTCATGTGATATTTATGGGTTTCCTTTTGGGGCCCAATCACTGACTTATCTGCTTGGTGTATATGCTGACATCACCGTTCTGGGTACATGCATCTCCTCCAGGACCATGCACTAAGGACTAGTTGGTGGACTGTCTGCAGCTAGTATGTGTCTTGCTGGAACACCTTGCAGGGTGCAGCGGCTGGAGACTTGCTGCTGGAAAATGTCAGATAATGGTGGGGGGCAGCTGAGCATTTCCAGGCCTGCTGTCTGTCTGCTATTGCGTTATGGATGTGTACCGCTCTGTCTGTTCCCCAGCAGAACTGGGGTTGCTGGTCCCCTCTACTGCTGCCATTGCAGGGAGGTAGACTGTGGATTTATTGGTGGATGATCTATACACCCCCCACCCTTCACCTACAGCAGGTAACGATGGCAGCAACACAGGATATACACTATTCTGGGTGCAGCATCGCCCATAGGGACTAGACACGACCGAGACATACAGCAAGACAAAGATATCTCCTAGATGTGTCTAACTGAACTACTTATCACACACTGATGGGGACCTGCAGCATGGCGTATTTTAGCCATGAAAGGTGCTGTGGACCTGGTGCTGGGTGCCCCACCTCAACCTCAGGGTGGGCACTCTACCCGCATAATGTGACTGTCTGTGGCTACTCTGTGGCAGTGCCACACACGGTCTGTTCCCCCTACAAGGCCGAGGTGCTGTGGGGGTGCATACACGATCTTGTGCCCATCTCTTGACTGCTGATTTGCATGTGCAGTACATCATGGGTATGGGTGGGTTACCCCTATCCTGGTAACCACAGCAGACAGTTTGTGTGGTGACGTGCAGTCCTGCAGCCAGCCAGGGCTTTGTTCACATCCTTATAAGGTGTCCTATAGAGGACATTATAGGGTGCCTTGGCGGACAGTACACTTTATAATGTGCCCTATGGAGTGCGTTATGCGGCACCTTAGGTTATGCCACCGTGAGGGTGTGTTTGCTGGCAGCACTAATTAAAATACACGTCACATGCCTCAACAATTGCTACTTAAATGTAAACAGTGCTTCCTCAGCCAGCCTTATACATTTGGCCCACTGGGGAATTGAACCCATGACCTCTGTACCATCAGTCAGTGTTGTAACCATTGTGCTACAGCTCTGTTACTGTGCTTGTATGCCCGCGCGCCTTCTTAAGATTAACGCACGGTAATGTGCCCTGTAGCGCTCATTCATTTATGGCGCCTTGTAACGCGCGTTCTTGGCGTGTTCTCAGAAACGATGTACCGCCCATGTCCTTATTTGGGGTTTCTGTCTCTAACGCGGCTCCTAACGCGAATCGCACTAACGCAGTTTAGTAAACATACCCCTAAATAGTCTTAACGTGCAGCCGGCGTTAGTGTGCAAGATGCCATATAAGGTAGTGGGCGTTCCAGTCTTAAGGTAGCATTTAGGGTTATCGTGCGATAAGGTACGTTTTCATGCGATAGAGGGAGCCGTGGCACGTTAATGCGTGTTAGCCTTAATTAGGTGCGCTGACCTTCAAACACAATAACAGAGGTATAGCACAATGGTTAATACATTGACTGATGAAACAGTGGGTCATGAGTTTGATTCCCCAGTGGTCTTGATGAGTAAGGCTGTCTGAGGCATTTTATTTTTTAATTTAAATTAGTGCTGCCAGCAAACACACCCTCACAGTGCCGTAACCTAAGGTGCCACATAAGGCACCCTATAAGGCACTCCAGAGGGCACATTATAAAGTGCACTGTCCGCCAAGGCACCTTATAATGTTCCCTATAGGGCGCCTTATAAGGCGCCTTATAGGGCGCCTTATGAGGCACCTTAAGGCTACAGCACTGTGAGGGTGTTTTTGCTGGCAGCACTAATTTAAATTAAAAAAGAAAATGCCTCAGCCAGCCCTATCAAACAACCCCATTGTGGGATCAAACCCATGCCATCTGGCTCCACAGATAGTGAAGTAACCAGTGGGCTACAGCTGCTAACAAACCCCTGGCTGGCTACAGAAGGACTGCAGGTCACCACACAAACTGTCTGCTGTGGTTACCAAGATAGGATTAAGCCATCCGTACGCATGATTCACTGCACATGCAAATCAGCAGTCTACAGATGATCACAAGATGGGGTATGCACCCCCACAGTACCTCGGCCTGGTAGGGGGAACTGACCGTGTGTGTTACTGGCACAGAGTAGCTACAGACCGTCACATTGTGCGGGTACTGTGCTCACCATGAGGGTGAGGTGGGGCGCCCAGCACCAGGTCCACAGCACCTTTCATGGCTGAAATGCGCCATACTGCAGGTTCTCATCAGTGCTAGTGTGTGTGTGTGATAGGTAGTTCCTGCAGATCACACCTAGGATACATTTGTGTCCACCTGTATTCCTCAGTCAGGCTTAGCCCTTATGGACTATGATGCACCCAAAATAGTGCATATCCTGTGTTGGTGCCATGGTCACATGATGTAGGTGACGGGGTGCTGTTTGGACCCATAGGCAGATTATGTACCACCACCCAACCCACCCTCTGTGGCTCAGAGTGGGAAACAGGATCTCCCACCAACAGATCCACATTCTACTTTCCTGAAATGGTGGCAGCAGAGGGGACCATCAACCCCCATCCTGCTGGGGAACAGACACCCTACAGGGCAGTCAATGCAGATCTGTACACATCCATAAGGCAAGGCAGACAGACAGTAGGCCTGGAAATGCTCAGCTGACCCCCAGCACTATCTGACAGTCTCCAGCAGCAAGCCTCCAGCCGCTGCACCCTGCAAGGTGTTCCAGCCAGACACATACTAACTGCAGACAGTCTGCTAGCTAATCCATAGTACATGTTCCTGGTGGAGATGCATGCACCCAAAACTGGGATGTCACAAACACACCAAACAAATAAGTCAGTGATTGGGCCCCAAAAGAGAACCCATAAATATCACATGAGAGAAATGCTATACAGCACTATGGGGGAACCTAGCCATGCCGTGGTCACTGCTCAGTCAATGTGAGAGTGACCTCCCAGCAGGACATGCTGTTGCAACCCTGTCCATGCAGGTGGTGGCCGGGCACTACAATGTACGAGCCATTGCCCTATGCCCTGTGCAGATGCATCCTGGCAAGGTCACCCTGTCCGGGCTATACCCATGGTACCTTGCTCCTCATTATGCACATTAGAAGGCTGACACTGGCAGCAGTGCAAGCAGTGTGGGCTGAGGAAGGTGTTGGCAGCCACCACACACTGGGTAGACAGACACACACTCCCACACCTATGCCAGCATTGTGCAACTATAGAGGCTTTAGGCAGCCCTGACCACCGCACCAGTCCTGGGCACAGTGCAGGCATGGCTACGGTATGCAATAATGTTGGGGTCATTCCCCAGGGTGGTAAACACTGTCAGACACCAGACCTGATACACACTCCACAGACATCAGAGAGGTTGCTATGATACAGCTCAATGAGCAGATTGTGCTTAACCTAGGGATTGCTATCTGCCAGTAATCATAGCAACCTTTTGATATATGTGTACCGTATTCCCAGGTTTAGGGTGGCAGTGCTATGGTATGCAAGTACTAGTATTGGGAGATGGTGCTGCACGCAGGGCCCAACATCCTGCCTCTCCAGGAGGCTTTGGATAATGGCGCCTGTTGGTGCAGGTGTTTCTGCCCCTGTTGGCCGCTGCTCTAGGGCAGAGGTTCCCAACTCCAGTCCTGGTGGGCCAAACTCTGTTCGGGTTTTCATGCTGTCCCTAATGAATATGCATTGATACATCTGCATACCATGGGGGTGGCACATAGAACTGCAGCATCTTTATTAGAGACAGCATGACGCCTGAATGGAGTTTGTCCCTCCAGGACTGCATTTAGGAAACTCTGCTCTAGGTATTGCACATGTCTATGGTGTCTGTGCTCTGTAGGGTAAAATATAGGCATTTCAGGCATGTTTATGTTATCTGCAATAAAGGTTCCCTCTTTATTACTGGGTAAATATGGGGACTTGGTTGGTGGGAGCCACAGCTGGGACTTGAACCTGTGACCTTCTGCTCCTGAACACACTGGCTGTGCGTACTGCACCACAATGTTGCCACAGGAGCAGTTCATTCCCTGGGGATACCATGACTGTTCGTCAGACAGGGCCTGTCTGTTGCAGTGAATGGCACCCACCTAAACAGGGCTGCCACTGCCCCCTCCACCACCAGTACCCCTCTGTCGCCATGCTGACATGCCCTTCTGCTGGTGGTGCTGGTCGTGCACAGTCTCAGGTCATCCAGTGTGCCAGAAGGCGGCTGCCTATGGTGTGAGTTCTGGGGTAGGGGTGCCTGCATAGACGTCCCCGCTTCCCCCCAGCACCGCCTGCCAATGTTCTGTGCCCTTGGGGGTACCTGCTGGGTACTATCCCCTGTGACACTGTGGGAAATACACTCGTGCTCATGTTGGGCCCTCATCAGTTGCTGTCTGGCGGCTCTACTGTTTCAGCATTCCTATGGGCCACCTAGGCATCACCCTAGTCTGCACTGTGGCCCAGCTGCACCACAGCATGTGCCGCCTGCAGCCCTCTGTATCCCCTTTTCCAGCATCTGTCCAGTTGCCCGTTCCAACATGCCCACCCTACTGTTGCGGGACATGTGCATGCCATAGAAAACCTGTCCAATAGAAAGGGAAAGCCCTGATCAGCGCTATTTCACTGTGGGATCATTCACCTTGTATGGGGACAGAGCATAGCCCCTTCCAAAATTGATATCCTTTTTGTGGAGCTTTCCCGGTAGTGTTTTTTGATGTTTCTCATTAATATCACTATTGCCCAGCTTGGTTATGTTTTTTCTCCAGTTTGTTCAGGTCATTTTCAATGTTTATTTGCCCTTTTGTTCCGTGCACATGTATCACACTTATCACGTTTTGTAGGTTTCCCTGGCTTTGCTGTACATTGCTGACGGAATGGTTTCTCTTCCCTTTAAATCTGCTCTAACGTGAGGTTTTCACTCGCGTTAGTTTTCAGCCCAGGAATCCACAGCGTTAGTGTGCAGGGAGCCTCTCCCCTCCCACTCTCCACCCATTGACCCTCTCTCTCCACCCCTGGGGAGCCTTCCTCCGCCCTCCGGGAGCCTTTCTCCGCCTTCAGCGCTCGTTTGCGCCGCTGCACGCGTTAACGTGCGATAAAGCACCTTATCGCCCGGTAAAGCACCATTATCGCGCGATAAGGCACCTTATCGTGCGATAACGTGACAGCAGCGCAAATAGCGCCCTTTAGTAAACATGCCCCATGGTCTCCAAAACTGAACACAGTATTCCAAGTGAGGCCTCACCAGCAACTTGCACAGTGGCATTGGAACCTCTTCCTTTCTGCTGGTAATTCTTCTCTGTATGCAACCCAGCATCCTTCTGGCTGTTGCCACCACCTTGTCACACTGTTTTACCACCTTGAGATGCTCAGAAACAATCACTCTGAGGTCCTTCTCCTGGTCCATGCACACCAACCTCTTGCCCCCTATCACATGCAATTCCCTTGGATTTCTGCACTTCTTCAAATTAAATCTTAACTGCATAGCATTATACCATTCTTCCAGATGTTGTAGATCTTTCCTCATGTTATCCACTCCCTCAGGAGAGTCCACTCTGCTGAAAATTGTCATGTCATCTGCAAAAAAACAGACTTTTCCATTCAGTCCTTCAGCAATATCACTCACAGATATATTGAACAGCACCAGTCCCAGGACCTTCCTTTCATCCGAGTGAGTTCCATTTACATCACCTTCTGTTGTCTGTCAGTCAACCAATTTCTGATCCAGTTTACCACCTTGGGACCCATCCCCAAGCTGTTTAGTTTATTGATACGCCTACTATAAGGATCATTTATCAAAGGTTTTGCTGAAATCAAGGTAGATCACATCCATGCATGCCCTTGATCTAGTTCTCTGGTCACCCAAAGAACTCAATCAAATTTGTTTGGCAAGATCGTCCTTGGGTAAAGCCATGTTGCCTCAGATCGTGCAACCTGCTGGTTTCTAGAAAGTCCACTATTCGCTTTTTCACGAAACCTCCATAACATTTCCTGCTTCTGAGGTAAGGCTTACTGGCCTGTACATAAGAACATAAGATATGCCATACTGGGTCAGACCAAGGTCCATCAAGCCCAGTATCCTGTTTCCAACAGTGGCCAATCTAGGTCATACGTACCTAGCAGTTTTCCCAAAAGACACAGGTTCCACAATGCTTGTATTGGGTCAAGCACTGATATCCTGGGTCCCTTTTTAATAATTGTTTATGGACCTTTCCTCCAGAAATTTGTCCAAACCTTTTTTAAGTCCAGCTACACTAATAGCCTTTACTACATCCTTCGATAGCAAATTCCAGAGTTTGATTACACGTTAAGTGAAAAAATATTTTCTCTTATTTGTCTTAAATAGTTTACCCTGCAGCTTCATTGCATGTCCCCTAGTCTTTCTATATTCTGATAACATAAACAATCTATCTACATTTACCCATTCCACTCCATTCATTAATTTATAGACTTCTATCATATCTCTCCTCGGCAGTCTCTTTTCCAGGTTGAAGAGCCCTAACCATTGTAGCCTCTCCTAATAGGAGTAGCATTCCATCCCCTTTACCATTTTGGTGGCTCTTCTCTGTACCTTTTCTAATAGCGCTATATCCTTTTTAAGAAACGGTGACCAGAACTGTACACAATATTCAAGGTGCGGTCACACCATGGAACGATACAGAGGCATTATAATATCCTTTGTTTTATTTGCCATTCCTTTCCTTATGATACCTAGCATTCTATTTGCTCTCTTGGCCGCCGCTGCACACTAGGCGGAGGGTTTTAACATGTTATCCACAATGATACCTAAATCTTTTTCCTGGGTGGTGGTTCCCAATGTGGAACCTTGCATCATGTAACCATAGTTTGGGTTGTTCTTTCCTAGGTGCATAATTTTGCACTTGTCCACATTAAATTTCATCTGCCATTTGGATGCCCAGTCTTCAAATTTATCAAGAGACTCTTGCAATTTTCCACAATCCCCTTGGGTTTTAATAACTTTTAATAGTTTTGTGTCATCTGCAAATTTGATAACCTCACTCATTATTCCCTTTTCCTGGTCATTTATGAATATGTCAAAAAGCAGCTGACCCAGTACAGATCCCTGGGGTACTCCACTATTCAACTTTTTCCATTGGGAAAATTGGCCATTTAGCCCTACCCTCTGCTTTCTATCTTTAACCAGTTCCTGATCCACAACAGTACACTGCCTCCTATCCCATGACTTTTTAGTTTTGCCAAAAGTCTCTGATGAGGGACCTTGTCAAAGGCTTTCTGAAAGTCCAGATACACTATATCAACCGACTCACCTTTGTCTACCTGTTTATTCACACCTTCAAAAAAACATAAAAGATTAGTAAGACATTAGGCCATGACTATCTACATGCTGAGTAATTTTGTTCTTTATAATGGTTTCTACCAATTTTCCCTGTACTGACATCAGGCTCACCGGTCTGTAGTTTCCCGGATCACCCCTGGATCCCTTTTTTAAATTGGCATTACATTGGCGATCCTCCAATCTTCAGTTATTACAATTGATTTTAATGAAAGTTCACAGATTACTAATAGAAGGTCTGCAATCTCATATTTCAGTTCTTTCAACACACTTGGATGTATACCATCCAGTCGAGGTGTCTTGCTACTCTTCAGTTTATCAAAGTTGTAATACATCTTCCCGGTGTAGCGATATTTCTTTCAATTCCTCTGCAGTATCACCTTTAAATACCACTTCAGTCATGGGTAACATCCCTACATCTTCCTCAGTAAAGACCGAAGCAAAGAATTCATTCATTCTCTCCGCTATAACCTTTTCCCCTCTTACTGCCCCTTTTACCACTCTATCATCTAACGGTCCAATTGACTCTCACAGGTTTTTTGCTATGAATGTACTTGAAAAAGTCTTTATTAAGCGTTTTTGTTTCCGTAGCAAGTTTATTCTCAAATTCTTGCTTTGCCTACCTTATCAATGCTTTGCATTTAACTTGCCAGTGCTTGTGCTGTTTCCAGTTTTCGTCATTTGGCTCTTTTTTCCATTTCCTGAAAGATGCTTTTTTTGGCAACAGCCTCTCTAACCTCACCTTTAAACCATGCTAGTGTAGTTTGTCACTTCTTCCCTATTATCACTTCTAGTGAAGAGGTACCACATCAACCCTTCTCTAGTCCTGTGGAACTTCTCCTGTCTTCAAGGATCTATTAAAAACATCATTTAACCGCTCTGCAAGAACCTCTCTCAGCTCTTTCAGTTTCCTGGGATGTATCCCTTCCGGTCCCATGGCTCTGTCCACTTTCAGTTTTGCATGCTGCTCTAATACATCATCTTCTGTGAATGGTTTGGTATCTACTCTTTTCTCATTTGAATATTTGTCATTCACAGGTGGTCCTTCTCCAGGATTTTCTTTAGTAAAAATAGAACAGAAGTAATTATTTAGCATTTTCACTTTTTCAATGCCACTTTCCAAATCCGTTCCCAGCACTTTTGAGTCCTGTAATTTCACCTCTGATTTTCCTCCTCTCCTGAATATACCTGAAAATGTTTTGTCGCCACACTACACATCTTTAGCCATCTTTTCTTCTGCTTTTGATTTTGCTATCCTTATTTCTCTTTTTGTCTCTTTAAGTTTTTTCCTGTATTCTTTTCTGTGTTCCTATATTTGTGAACTTCTGAATTATGTGAAAGTTGTGCTTTTTGCCTTTATTTGTGCAGCCACTTCTTTGGAGAACCAAATAGGTTCCTTTTCCTCTTGTTTTTATTTACTTTCCTTACATATGTATCTGCTACCTCTTTTATTGCCTCCTTTAGTTTAGCCCACTACAATTCCACTTCCCTTATCCCCTCCCACCGTGCCAACTCTTCCTTCAGGTGCTTCGCTATTTTGCCGAAGTCAGTGTTTTTGAAGTGTAGGACTTTGAGCTTGCAGTGATTGGACTCCAATGTGGGTTTTACCTCAAACCACACCGTGTGATGATTGCTGCTGCTCACATGAGCACCCACCCGGATACTGGACATGCTATCTCTGTTGATGAGTACTAAATCCAGCATCGAGCTTTCCCTGGTCGATTCCATCACCATTTGTCTAAGTAATGCATCTTGGAAGGCATCCGGATTTTTTTTACTTCTTTCCAGATTTGCAGAAGGCATACTCCAATCCACATCGGGTAGATTAAAGTCACCCAATATGATCACTTCCCCCTTCATGGCTATCTTTTTCAATATCAATAATGAATTCCCTATCTATTTCTTTGGTTTGAATTGGAGGCCTGTAGACTACCAAACATAGAGGAGAGGATATATTCTCCGCAGGAAGACAGGGTCCAACTACAAAGCGGAGAAGAACCACAGCTGCACTAGAGATATCTTCAACAAAAGGTTTTATTAAGGACCTTAATAAAACATTTTTTTTAAGATACCTCTAGTGTAGCCATGGTTCTTCTCTGCTTTGTAATTGGGGCCTATAGACTACACCAGTATGGATGACAGTGCCATCTCCTCTTTCCAACACAATTCACAGTGCTTCTTCTTTTCCCCGTGTCCCCTCCATTTCAGCAGCTTTAATATTGCTTTTGACTTATAGGACTACTCCTTCTCCTTTTCTACCCTCTCTTTCTCTTCTAAATAGATTATAGCCAGCTATGGCTACATTCAATTCATGTGACTTGTTAAACCATGTTTCTGTAATGTCCGAGTCCATTTCCACCATTAGGGCTTCTTGGTCAGGAACTTTGTTGGCAAGGCTTTGAGCATTTGTGCTCATTGCTTTCCAGCAATTGTTGACTGGCTTGCCTTTATTTTGCATGGATTTTGTTGGACACACCTCTTCTTACTTGGCTTTGATGTGTGGGTTAATACTGCGACTTTTTCCAATGTTATTATGTTTTTGCTGGGAGTGACATCCTGAACTTGTTCTTTTCCATCCATCATCCCCTTTCCCTAGTTTAAATGCCTGCATTTTTAACTTAGGATCCTTTTCCCTTCAACAGAGAGATGTAGTCCATCAACACAGTATAGCCTTTTGTTGTTCCCCAGTCACCTATAGATCTAAATCCTTTTTGTTTGCACCAGGTTTGGAGCCTTGTATTAAAATTGATTATATGATGCAGCCTTTCTGGCCCCTTATTGAGAACAGGTAGAACTTCTGAGAATGCTATAGTGTTAGCAATGGGTTTGAGTTTCTCTCCCAGAATCTGGAAATCCCTCTTAACTATAGAGAAACTGTTTCTAGCCAGGTCATTTGTACCCAATTGGATGATAACATACATTTTGGAGTGCTCACTTTCTGCACTATGCCAGCAATTTGCTTCATATCCCTACTGGCTGAAGAGCCTGGGAGGCATATGACCATCTTCTCTCTTTTGAACTATGTTCCCAAGTTGGTGCTTCTGATGATAATGTTTCTAGATGAAATAAATGACTGCTTCTTGGAGCAGCTGGTTCATAAACCAACAATAGCCATTTTGGTTGTAGCCCTTAGTGGAATACAAGATCTGGTACAAGAGATAAGGGTGTTGGGGCCACTTGACAATAGTGATCATAGCATGATCGTGTTTGATTTAATAAATGGAGGAAGGACAGCAAGGAAATCCACAGTATTACCTTTAACTTTAAAAAGGGAGATTATGATAAAATGAGGAAAATTGTTAAGAAAAAACTAAAAGGATCATCTGTAAAGGTTAAAGATTTACATCACGCATGGGCATTGTTTAAAAATACTATCTTCGAAAGCCCAGACCAGCTGTATTCCAAGCTTTTAGAAAAGTGGAAGGAAGTCCAAAAAACTGCCAGCATGGTTTAAAGGTGAGGTCAGAGAGGCTGTTGTAGACAAAAAAAAAATCTTTCAGGAATTGGAAAAAGCCAAATGATGAAAACTGGAAACAACATAAGCACTGGCAAGTTAGATATGAGGCATTGATAAAGCAGGCAAAGAGAGAATTTGAAATAAAGCTTGCCATGAAAGCAAAAGTGCATAATAACATATTTTTCAAGTATATTCATAGCAAAAAACCTGTGAGAAAGTCAGTTGGACCATTAGATGATAGAGGGGTAAAAGGGGTGCTAAGGGAGAACAAGACCATAGAGGAGAGACTAAATGAATTCTTTCTGTTGGTCTTTACTGAAGAAGATGTAGGGAATTTGCCCATGCCTGAAAGAATATTTAAAGGTCATATATCAGAAGAATTGAAACAAATTTTGATAAACCTGAAAGTTGTATTAATATTTGATAAACTGAAGAGTAGCAAATCACCTGGACCAGATGGTATACATTCGAGGGTGATGAAAGAACTGAAGTATGAGAATGAAGATGTACTATTAGTAATCTCTGAACTATCATTAAAATCATCTGTAGTATCTGAAGACTGGGTAATGGCCAACGTAATGCCGATTTTTTAAAAGGGTTCCAGGGGTGATCCAGGAAAGTATAGACTGGTGAACCTAACATCAGTACTGGACAAAATGGTAGAAATGGTTTAATGGGAGAAAGCCAACATGGATTTTGCCAAGGTAGATTTTGTCTTAGGGGTCTGTTTACTAAAAGGCCGGTGGTGTGCGGTCCGCGGTACCGAGCGGGTGCCGTATAAGGAGTGGGCGTTCCGTCGTGAAGAACAGAAGCTGTGATTGACAGATGCGCTAAGGTGCACGGCGCCCGTGTGGTTAGTGCCCTGTGACATTACGGAGTTTGATCTGTGCACATGGTTCACACTGCTCACGGTTTTTTTGGGCTTCCACTATTGTGCTGCACATTGCTGACGGAAACGGTTTCTTTTCCCGGCACAGCACCTCTACACGCGAGTGTTTCACTGGCGTTATATTTCTCTGCAGATTCTGGCACGCTCCTGTGCGGCGAGTCTCTACCCTCCCACATTCCGCCCTCTGAGCCCGTCTCTCCGCCCCTAGGGGGCCTTCCTCCGCCCTCATTTCGCCTTGGCACGCCTCTTTCGCACATTACCGCCCCGCAAATGTGCGCGTTGTCGGCGCACGCTTGCGGGACCCGTTAATGTGCCGCGCACTCGTACGGGGCGCTTAAGAGCACTTAGGGGTCTGTTTACTAAAAGGCCGGTGTTGTGCGGTCCGCGGTACCGAGCGGGTGCCGTATAAGGAGTGGGCGTTCCGTCGTGAAGAACAGAAGCTGTGATTGACAGATGCGCTAAGGTGCGCGGCGCCCGTGTGGTTAGTGCCCTGTGACATTACGGCGTTTGATCTGTGCACATAGATCACACTGCTCACGGTTTTTTGGGCTTCCACTATGTGTGCTGCACATTGCTGACGGAAACGGTTTCTTTTCCCTGCACAGCACCTCTAACGCGAGTGTTTCACTGGCGGTAAATTTCTTTGCAGATTCGGGCACGCTCCTGTGCGGCGAGTCTCTCCCCTCCCACATTCCGCCCACTGACCCCGTCTCTCCGCCCCTAGGGGGCCTTCTTCCGCCCTCATTTCGCCTTGGCACGCCTCTTTCGCACATTACCGCCCCGCAAATGTGCGCGTTGTCGGCGCACGCTTGCGGGACCCGTTAATGTGCCGCGCACTCGTACGGGGCGCTTAAGAGCACTTAAATACATCTTTTAGAGCGCTCATGTGCGCCCCGTACAAGTGCGCCGTTTAGTAAACAGACCCCTTAAATACATCTTTTAGAGCGCTCATGTGCGCCCCGTACAAGTGCGCCGTTTAGTAAACAGACCCCTTACTATTGTAATCTGTTATATTTTTTGAAGGGGTGAATAAATAGGTAGATAAAGGTGAGATGGTTGATATAGTATATTTGTTTTTTCAGAAAGCCTTAGATAAGGCTGCTTGTGAGAGAATATTGGTGAAATTAAAAAGTCATGGGATAGGAGGCAGCGTACTATTGTGGATCAGGAACTGATTAAAAGATAGGAAGCAGAGAACAGGGTTAAATGGCCAATTTTCTTAATGGAGAAAGGTGAGTAGTAGAATACACCAGGGATCTGTGCTGGGCCTGCTGCTTTTTAATATATTCATAAATGACATGTAAATGGGAATAATAAGTGAGGTGATCAAATTTGCAACACAAAATTATTCAAAGTTGTTAAAACAAAAGAGGATTGTGAAAAATTGCAAGAGGATCTTGATAAATTGGAAGACTGGATGTCCAAATGTCAGATAAAATTGAATGTGGACTGCAAAGTTGTACACCTATGAAGGAACAACACGAACAACAGTTCTACGATGCAAGATTCCACATTGGGAACAACCACCCAGGAAAAAGATATAGGCTCTCATTATGGCCAGTGCCCAGTGTGCATTGGCAACCAAGAAAGCAAATAGAATGCTAGGAATCCCAAGAAAAGGGATGTAGAATAAAATCAAATATATTATGATGCCTCTGTATCATTCCATGGTGCGAGCAGACTTTGAATATTGTGTGCAATTCTGGTTGCCATATCTTCAAAAGAATATAGCAGAATTAGAAAAGATACAGAGAAGAACCACCAAAATGATGAAAGGATACCCCTTTAAGAAAAGGCTTTAAAGGCTAGGGCTCTTCAACTTGGAAAAGAGACAGGTGAGGAAAATATGATAGAGGTCTATAAATTATTGACTGAAGTAGAACGAGTAAACGTAGATCAGTTGTTTACATCATCAAGACATAGAAATCCTGGGGGACACACAATGAAGCTACAATGTAACCAATTTAAGACTAATAAAAGAAAATAGTTTTTCACTCAAACGCATCATTAAACTCTGGAATTTGTTACCGAAGGATATAGTAAAAGTTGTTAGTGTATTGTAACTGCGTTTTAGAAAAGGTTTGGATAAGTGACTTAACCCTCCAATGCTTCAGTTATAAACTTAGGGGTCTGTTTACTAAACGGCGCACATGTACGGGGCACACATGAGCGCTCTAAAAGATGTATTTAAGTGCTCTTAAGCGCCCCGTACGAGTGCGCGGCACATTAACGGGTCCCGCAAGCGTGCGCCGACAACGCGCACATTTGCGGGGCGGTTAATGTGCGAAAGAGGCGTGCCAAGGCGAAATGAGGGCGGAGGAAGGCCCCTAGGGGCGGAGAGACGGGGTCAGTGGGCGGAATGTGGGAGGGGAGAGACTCGCCGCACAGGAGCGTGCCCGAATCTGCAAAGAAATTTACCGCCAGTGAAACACTCGCGTTAGAGGTGCTGTGCAGGGAAAAGAAACCGTTTCCGTCAGCAATGTGCAGCACAATAGTGGAAGCCCAAAAACCGTGAGCAGTGTGATCTATGTGCACAGATCAAACGCCGTAATGTCACAGGGCACTAACCACACGGGCGCCGCGCACCTTAGCGCATCTGTCAATCACAGCTTCTGTTCTTCACGACGGAACGCCCACTCCTTATACGGCACCCGCTCGGTACCGCGGACCGCACAACACCGGCCTTTTAGTAAACAGACCCCTTAGATTTTAAGCCCTCTGGGGATAGGGAAATACCTACAACACATATTGAATCTTATCTTGAACTACTACTGGAAAGGTGTGAGTTAAATATTAAATTAAAAAAGAAAAAAAAACATTATTAAAGAAAACCCGGGAAATCCACTGCTTACCCCAGGACAAAATTGTGGAACCTGTGTACCTTTCTGGGAACCTGTCAGGTACTTGTGACCTGGATTGGACATTGCTGGAGACAGGATACTCAGCTTGATGGACCTTGGTCTGACCCATATGACATTTCTTATGTTCTTATGAAAGGCTGCATATTGTCAGGGGTGTGGCCAGCATCTCCTCTATAGTTACCCACAGAAAAAACCCTTACCATGCTGAACTTATTTTGAAGTTAGTGCAGGTGCACTTATCATCTCTCTTGAGGTTGCATGAAGTGCACTCATATTAACTGCAAAATTCACAGCGGACGATAACTATCGCTTGTAATGAAAATGTGCAGTCTATGCCCATTCTTCACCTGTAACCCTTCCAGTGCCTACCCCATCACACATTCTGCAGTTAATACGAGTTTTGACTGCACTGGCTGTTTTTAACATGCATTTGCCATTAATGTGGTTCTGGACTTATGGTTACCGTGCTTTAAAATTTGCATTAACTGCTTAGCGCCGTTTTGTAAAATGGCCACTGAATTAGCAGTCTGTGAATTTATAACAGTGTACTAACTACTGTTTTTCTGACAAAGGTGCCTGTGTGTGTATGTGCTCACTATGGCCAGCATTATGAGCCATGAATAGCGAGACTGGATGTAAGGCCTGCAAGTCCAGCCCGTGCCTAGCGCTGAAGCCCTATTCCACTGGCAGTGCTCCCTGCACATTCACGGTGTTTGAGCAGGGAGGAGGCAGAGCAGAGACAGAGCAGGGGATGGCCATCTGCCAGGATGTACAGGGCCTATTCAGAACAGGCCCCTGTACATTCACTGGCACGCAACTGCATGGTCGGCTTATTGCACCCCAAAGGTGGTGCCCCCCCCCCATTGCATTTCAAATACCTACACACCAAGTTCTGAAGGTACTGTCTCCCCCCCCCCCCCCACAGCCACGAAATGGCCCACATTGGCCACTGGAGAAGGCCAGACAGTGGGCTGCAGAGGCCAATGTATGCCATAGCATTCCGAGCCATCTTGTGGATGGCTCGTTGCCATGGTGGGAGAATTCAACAAACTTAAGTGTAGTCACTTTTCAGAGCTTCATATACTACAAAGTAACTAAGGTTACTCAGCTCTGTTATTTAACCCAGAGATTGTGTCCTTTCTATCTTTCATACAATTCTACTTGTGACAAAATAACTAATTTCTTCTGGCAACAAGGTCTCAGACTTAAGTAGAGCAATTGTCCAAACTTCAACTGTCGTTTAGATCCTGTGCTCACATTCGCATCAATGACCTTATAATGTTGCGCATCAGGTTGAGAATTGTGTAAATTGTTAAGGAAATTTTTAAAGGCAGTGCTTATCTTGTTGTAGATCTTATCAATCTTTCCCAACGCCAAACTTCAGCGCCGTCACGTTTCACTTAACAAGCGTTTCTTCAAGGGATTTTTATGTTGCCAGAAGAAATTAGTTATTTTGTCACAAGTAGAATTGTATGAAAGATAGAAAGGACACAATCTCTTGGTTAAAAAATAGAGCTGACTAACCTTTCTTAATTTATGGTGGGAGAATGGCACTGTTCCCATGCCGCAGTAGTCAATCTGCTCTACCTACGGGGAGCACCCGGAAGTCTATATCCGCAATTCCACTGTCACAGGTATGTCCAGGCCCCACGGTGGCAGAATCGGGTCTATTACAGCCCCAGCTGGCTTCTGTGTCTGTGCGGCAGCCATGCATGGCACAGAATCAGCCTCCACGTATTCACTAACTCTACTGCATGTGCATTTTAACACTACAGAACTCTGGTTCCCACCACAGCAGTGATCTGATTTTTCAAAAACTCTATCATAGCAAGGTGACCTGGAAATGAGAGAGCATAAAAGCCTATATAAAGGAAAGCTGCTCCCACAAGAGCAGTGAAGTCAATATTAGCAGCAGTAATGGCGGTGAGGATAGCCATAGTATTTGCTGTAACAAAGATCAGTCATGATTTTTTGAAGAGGAGAAATCAGTAACTAGACATGCAAAGTTAGCTGAAAAGCCTTCTGTTTCTCTAATCTCACTACTGTGGTACATAGTTGAATCCCTTATTTAGCCTTTGATGACGTATACTGCTCATTTTAGGTTACAATCCCAAACAACCCAACTGAAAAAAAAAAACCTGATCCTGGTAAGACATAGGCCATAATCACCCTAACACCATCCTCATTTTGAAGATTTTGGGCCCCCACCTTGAATGGAACTGAGGATGCTGCCTTATGTATGTCACATTTCCTAAACTCACAGTAGGATGCAGTTGATGATGGGCTTGCTTTTCTGGTAGCGATACCTGGCACTGAGCATTCTTTCGTGGCAGTGATGCCTTCTAAAAGGACCATCAAGCAATATTGTAGTGGATACCACTGTTCCTGATGTCCTGCTCTTCCTTGGATTGTTCATTTCACTGCTTGAACCCTTCAATGCTTATGCCCCTCTCTTGGTGCTGCGAGGCCTTCATTCCACATCTGATGTTGCTTTGCTCTTAGCACAGTGTCTATGGTGTTGATTCCATTTTTGGTGGTGCTTTACCTTTCTCATGATTCCAATGATTGTGCTGCTTTGCCCCTGTAGCTTTGTTGAGGGGCATAAAAGTCACTGTTCTGCCACAATGCCCACCATGCTATACTGTGGGTAACCTTGCTACTGTTTTTACAGCTTTGTCCCTCTCACTGTCACATGGAATGTTCATGCCACTGTTTACATCACTTTATCCCTGTCTTTGTGGCAAACTAAATGAAAAAATGAAACAAAGGGACATATTTTCTGTGCACATTCTTATAGTTTTGCATTTTTTTGTCAATTTGAGCAATTTAATTTATAACAGAGTATGTCGTTGTATTGATTTATTTATTTTTACAATTCCTGCTTTGTATTTTGTTAATTGATACCTCACTTTGTAAATTATTTATGAGAGAAGTCATAAGAATAAATAGCAATTAAAATATAAATAAAATAAGAGACCACAGTAATGAACTATATTCTTTGCTTTTAAAGTCATTAGAAATGTTTGATGGCAATTGAACACAGTATTTACAATCAATATACAATTGTTATTCTTGAGTTTTATTGTATATCTGGATAAATATATTTGCTTTCTTTCTTGACTATGATGAACACTTTTGTAGAACTGGCAGTCCAATCACTAGAAATAAATAACTAATCTGTGTACTAGGTTCCAATAAATAGTTTTAGATATCACTGCCTTTCAACCAAACCATCAGGTTTTGTTTTTGCTTCCAGTGACCATGCAAAGTATTTTTATGTACTGTACTTCAGCTCTGCACAAACTGAATGAGAATTGCTCATTTAGTCGACACAGTTGATGCCTCTTGAATTATTGCAAATTACTCACCGGTACAGAGAAGAATTCTTCTTTCTAAGTTTCAGCAGCTGTGTTATTTTTGATGCAGTTTTCTTTTTATAAAAAAAAAATCACTTATTGACCTTGAAATAAGAGATTTGTGCAAAGCCTTCTCAAACATATAAGAATTATTTGTTAAATAAATAATTATTAAAGGACATATTTAATAACCTTTAGTAAACATGTCCCTATATTCTATTTGATTCTAGTCTGTAATCTTTAATTTCCATAAGGTATGTCCTTCCTTCCATTAAAAAATGACTTCCAAAAGCTCCTCTAAGGCATATTTGTTATGTTGTTAAGTGCTGTCAAGTCAATGTCCACTCATGGTGTCTCTCTGGATAGTTGTCTAAACTGTGTATGGTCTTTAGTAAGGCAGCTAATTGTTGATAGCATAGCCGCTAATTGTTGATAGCATAGCCGCTGTTATTGTTGGTCTTCCTCTTTTGTGTTGACTTCAACATTGCCAAGTATGATGTCTTTCTCTAATGATCTTTCCCTTCATCTGATGTGTCCATAGTATCAAAGTCGAAGTCTTGTTCATTTGAGCTTCTAAGGAAAGCTTAACTTTGATCTCCACTCATATCAACTGGTTTGTTCCTTGGGCAGAAATAGTATGCTACTTCAGCACTTAATTCAAAGGTATCTGTTATCTTCCTGTGTTTCTTCTTCACTATCCAACTTTCACACTAATATATGACATTATTGAAAATACTATGGCTTGGACAAGTCAATCTTCGTATGAAGTGATAAATCTCTGCAATTGAAAATCTTATTTAGTCCTTCATAGCCATTCTGCCAAGAGCAATGCACCATCAGATTTCTAGACTGCTTTTCATTATTGATTATGGATCCAAGGTGTCTCCTATTTCTATTTCTTCCCCAGCAAAGAGGAACTAATTGATTGTGTCGGCTATCAGGATCTTTATCCTCTCAATATTAAAGTGCAGGCCCATTTTAAGATGATGTTCTTTGATCTTGTTAAACAGATGTTTCAGATCATCTTTTCTTTTAGCCAGTAAGGTAGTATTATGAGCATAGACTTCCACCAATCTGCACAACTCAGTTGTCTTCATATAGTCCTGCTTTTCTGATGATTTGTTCCATATATACACAGGTATGTGGAAAATTAGCAGCCTTGTCATACACCTTTGACAATTTTAAACCATTATGTTTCTCCTTGCTCTTCTAAACTGTTGCTTCTTGATAAATATAAAGGATGTATATGAGAGCTACTAGGTGTTCTGGTATGTTCATGCTTTTTAATATGTCCTGAGATTTCCATAAGTTATGCAATCAAAGGCCTTGTTGTAGTCAGTGAAACACATGTAGATATCCATTTGAAATCCTTTTGTCAAGGATCCATCTTATATCTGCAGTGATATCTCTTGTTTCTCACACTTTCCTGAACCCTGCTTGCACTTCAAGCAGTTTCCATTCCAGGTATGGTTGTAGTCTTTACTGAATGATCTTGAGTAGAATTTTGGTGACATTGGTGATCATTTCCATAGTCAGTCAAATCACATTTCTTCAGTATTGGTATGAACACAGATCTTTTCCAGTTAGTTGACTATGATGTTACCTTCCAAATTTTTTGTCATATCTTGTAAGTATTGTAACTACTGCATCTAATTGCTGTAATATTTCAGTGGTATTGCTTTCGATGTCTGGTGCTTTGTTCTTTGATAATGCCTTCAATGATGTTTAAACTTCTTTCATCAAGAACAGTTCCTGATCGTAAGATACAGATTGAAATGGACGTTGATGCACATTATGGAATAATCAGTGTATTCTTTCAAATTTTTATTGATCTTCTAAGCATCATTCAGCGTGGATTCTTGAGTGTCTTTTAGCATTCCATTTTGAGGATGGAATTTTCTCTTTCATTCTATAACATGCACGTCCGGCCTGTGGACACATCTATATTAAAAATGGGTCCCCTTTGAACCTAATTCCACATTGTCTGGTCTGGATGAGCCCGTGGATCTGGAATCAGGGAGAGAGACATGTTTAGCATGGCACGTGCAAGTGCTGTTCAGCCAGCCCATGCACACATGCAGGGCCCGTCCCTGCGATGTACTCATGGATGCCATGCCCCTCGTGAAAAACGTGCATCTCCTAAGCTGCTCATCACAGATAGTAATTTTATGATGCACACTAGACATAAATACCAATCAGAAATGACAGCTGTTGCAACTAGACCATATACCAGTCCTCATCAAACCCTGAAAGTTAATCCCAGTGCACCCCAATATTGTATACAAGAATTTAAATATGAATATGTACAGTATGTCAGTATATACGAGGGTCGTCCAGAAAGTAAAGAACAATTGCACATCGCGCACGGCGCTGACCCCCCACCACTTGCGATTGCGTGCGCCGCAGTTAGCTCCCTCCTTCCCTTCAGCATGAGCCGAGTCTCGTTGCTGTGCGGTCACGCTATTTGTTTTTGCAGTGATTCATAATGGCGGCACCAATCAAAAATCCCGCCAAATGTGAAGTGCGGAGTGTCATTCGTTTCCTGAACACTCAGAAAGTTAAGCCTATTGAAATTTATAGGAAAATCAAGAATGTTTATGGTGATAATGTGATGAACGAGTCATCAGTGAGGAAATGGTGCATTGTGTTTAATGAAGGAAGGACCAGCGTACATGATGAAGATTGGAGTGGGAGGCCATCACTTGTTACGGATGAATTGAAGGGAAAAGTCGAAGAAAAATTTCAGGAAAACCGACGTTTCACTTTGAGCATGTTACACAAATCTTTTCCATAAATTTCACGATCGCTCTTACATGAAGTAGTGACAGATCACCTTGGCTACAAGAAAATGTGTGCTCGGTGGGTGCCCAAGACTTTGACAGATGCCCATAAGGCGAATCGCATGGGAGCAGCTCTTTAATTTTTGACTGCATATGACAAAGATGGTGACAAATTTCTTGACTGCATTGTTACCGGAGATGAAACTTGGGTTTCATACAAGACTCCAGAAAACAAGCATCAATCAATGGAGTGGCATCACACAAATTCGCCCTCAAAACCCAAGAAAGAAAAACCAAATTTGAATACCCGGAAAGTCATGGCAACGTTTTTTTGGGACCGAAAGGGCTTAATCCACGTCGAGTACATAAATTCAGAAGCCTACTGTGAAACTCTCCAACGACTTCGACGCGCCATCCAAAACAAGAGACGTGGAATGCTGTCAGCAAAGGTGGTGTTGATCCATGACAATGCCCGGCCTCATGCATCAGCACGAACACGGCAGGAACTTCAACGTCTAAGGTGGGAAATTTTTGGTCATCCTGCTTACAGCCCTGACTTGGCACCAAGTGATTATCACGTATTCCCTAAACTTAAGGAGTTTTTGGGTGGGAAACAGTTCACAAACGATGAGGAACTCCAGCAGGCAGTGACAGCCTGGCTCAAAAATTTGGCGGCAGATGAGTATAACATCGGCATAGAAAAACTGGTCCCACGCTACAACAAGTGTCTTGAAAACAATGGCGATAATGTAGAAAAGTAGAAAAAGGTCCTGTGGCTATGTAAATAAAGTTTTGTGCTGATATCTTTTGTTTTTATTTAACCATGCCAAAACGTTCTTTACTTTCTGGACGACCCTCGTACCTTGCACCAAATAGTACATGGCATTAGGAAACAACTCTGGTGATTCCTGCCCTGGTCATTTCTTCAAACAAGCTGTAAATTTACCAAATGCACAAAACTTGGAACTAACCTTGCAGTTCCCCAAAGGATGCATAATATTACTGAGCAACAAATATATGCCCTTTTTGTGCCTCTGGCTTATAAGTGCACTAATTCTCCTGCTCCGCACTACCATCCCCTCTTATCTCTCCCTACACCCCTGCCCAGGAACTCTGCTCTACTGTCAGATTGTTTCTATCTGTTCCCTTCTCTACTACTTCCAAATCCAGAGGTCGCTCCTTTCACTTTGCTGCTTCTTATGCGTGGAACAAACTACCTGAGTCTACATGTCAGGTTTCATCTCTGGCTTCTCTCAAATCCAGGCTGAGTACTCACCTCTTTGTTGTCACTGTTAGATCTGATCCACCAAGCTCTCATGTGTTTCCTGACCATTCTCCCTGGATGTATCCTGCCCAAAGCTGCTGTGTTATCTGTCTTGACTAGATTGTAAGCTCTGCTGAGAAGGGACCATCTTTTATGTGTGTCTGTAGCACTATACATATGATCAGTAGTAGTAGTAGGGCCTTCTGGCTATGGCATCTGAGGCCCACCTACTTGGGTGCTGGTATTTCTCACAGCAGCTACACCTGTCCCATCATGGTGTATGTTGGTCTGTAGACATCCTCTATCTATTGCTACTATTAATCATTTATATAGCACTACAAGGCGTACACAGCACTGTACAAGAACAAATAGAAGATGGGCCCTGCTTGTTAGAGATTACAATCTAATCAATAAAGACAGTACAATATAAGAGAAACTAGGTGTTCAAATAGGGAAAAGAGGCACAAGGAGAACAAGGGAATTAGGATCCTAAAGCAGCCTCAAAGAGGTTAACTTTTAGCATGGATTTGAAAAGAGAGAGAGATGAGACCTGACGCATACATTCATGAAGTTTGTTCCAGACATAGGGAGCAGCAAGGTGAAAAGATTGAAGTCTGGAGTTGGCAGTGGAAGAAAAGGGCATAGAGAAAAAAATGGAGTTCACGAGGAGAGGTGTATTCGAGGAGAGAGGAAAGGTAGTGAGGGGTAGCAGAGTGAATGCATTTATAGGTCAGAAGGAGAAGTATGAATTGGATATGGAAAAGGAAGGGGAGCTAATGAAGTGATTTGAGAAGAGAGGTTATATGAGTGTATCAGGGCTGGCGGACGATTAGCCATGCAGTAGAGTTCAGAACAGATGGAAGAGAAGAGCGATGACTCTAAGGGAGACTAGCAAGGAGGAGGTTGCAATAGTCAAGATTAGAGGTAACCAAAGAATAGATAAGAGTTTTAGTAGTATGTTCAGAGAGGAAGGGGCAACCCTATCTGCCTTCCCACAATCTGCTTTGTGGCACTGCTCCCCTGATCAGGCCTGTGTGGGCATGGAAGGTGAGATCCCTGTGCCATCACACCAAGTAGCCATATTCCAGATATGCCACCACTCTCGCAGTTCTCATTGATCCAGATCTGTGTAGGGATGTAAGCCACATGGTACAATCCGGGGAATGCTGGCACAACATCAATCATGTCTCCCAGTGCCTGGCACAGCGATGTATGGCTACCCTATCATACTGCCAACAATATCAGATCTAATTAGAGTACTCTATGAAAAAGAATCCAGAAGGAATCAGCATAGGTTCCCTATGGCTAAATATCAAAACATCTCCCTGTCAGTTATGAAGATCCTCAGAAATAGAGCATTCAGCAGTGCAAACAGCACTAATACATGCTCAAAAGCAGCACCACTGGTCCCACAAAATGTGCATTATGGGTATGCATTAGTGCTGTTTTCGCTGTTGGATGCCCTTATTCTGAGGGTCCCTTACTATCGACAGTAATATGTTTTGATACTTATAGTGAACCCTCTCTGATTTTGACTGCCCGATCACACTGGCACCTGGTGATGCTGCGGTCATCCATACGATCCAGGTAATGGCCAGGCTTTCATGTCCCCCCTGCATTGCAGATGAGTAAACCAGATTCCCCCGGGCACCCCTCACACACCACACACACACACACACACACTCTCTCATTTTCTGTCATAAAAACATAATTCTACCAAAAAAGATGCCCTGAACCTATACATAACAGTTATGACATAACATAATAGCATGGGGTACCAGGACTAAATACATGTTCACGCCTATACTATCCCAACATCAGCAGTCCCATTTTCAGAACATGGGAATTGTTAGGGTCCCCTAGATTGGCTTTTTTAGAACAAACAGCAACAGCTTCTTAACATTTCTGTAAAGATGTTTATTAATATATCTATATCTTCCAACATTCCCTCACCTATGCTCTCTCTAACTTAAAACTGCATCTTGTGTTTTTCCAGACTGCAGTCACACCAGTTTAAAACATACTTTCACAACCATTCTTCAATATGGGATGTATTGCAGAGAAGAACCAAATTTTTTCTAAGTCCTGGCCTTATTCCACGTTTCAGCAGAAATAACGTGGACATTTCTGGGAAACACTTAATACGTACTTGGGTGTTTCCTGAATATGCTTTGTATGTCTCTGCAGCTGACCATGTCCCTGTTCTGCCCCTTCTGGGCATGTTCTGAGACCCCCATGTTAGCACCATGGACGTGCATGTCAGCAATGTTTTAGAATATGGTCAGGGACGTTTCCGACATACAAACATCCCAGCCGCATGTACATTCATTTTCTGGATTGACCCCCTTAGCTTTTCAAAATATGATCTTGTCCTTTTTCTAATAGTTTCTGATTCAATTTCTTTGCATGCAGTATTATACTTCCTCTCTTTCTGTCATCTCGCTGCATTGTGCTAGCTCTTTGTCACCTCTGGCTTTAGCCTTTCTGGCTCTGGCTTTAGCCTTTCTGAATTTCTGAGCAATTTTCAGTCATCCATTTTTTATTTACCACCTTTTGCAGAGACTTTTCACTTTTTTTGTTCACAACTTTCTTGATGTCATTCCAAACCTCTTCTAGTGCTTTGTCATTTGTATACAAAGCAGTGAATCAATTTCGCAAGCAGTCTTAAATTCCGGGGCTATATTTTCAAGTTCATACTTTGCTATATTCATGAGTCGTTTTCTCTTTTACAGCTTTAGCTTGAGTTTACATACTAGTAGCATGGTGATCTGTACCACAGTAAGCTCCAAGCTTTGTTTTTGTTGATTTTATTGAGCCTTTCCATCATTGACTTGCATAGATGTAAGTAAATTTGATTTTTGTACAATCCTCTGGGTGAAGTCCATGTGTACAGTCACCACTTGTGTAGCTGGAAGTATGTACTTGAGATGAATAGATCGTTGGTCTTGCAGAATTCTATTGGTCTTTCTCCAGCTTTATTGCTGTTGCCAAGCCCATATTTTTCAACCGCGTTGCCTTCTCCTTTGTTCCCAACTTTTGTGTTCCAGTAGCTCATGACTATCGTTCATACAGTAGAACTATTCAACTTCTTCCTGTTCTTTATCTGTTGTTAATGTATATACCTGAATAATAGTTGTGTTGATAGGCATTCCACATAGATGAATAGAAATTAAGCATTAACCAATTGTACTGTATTTCACTATAGCTATCACAAGTTTTATCTTAATTATAAATGCAACATTTTGTCTTTGTCTTTCATTTCCAGCATCAGATGCAAAGTGCCAAAAGCCATTCAATATCAGCTTGCTAATACTCAAAATATTGTGTTTTGCATGTTCCATTTTGTTCTTGACCATCTCCAGCTTTCCTTGGTTCATGCTTTGTATGTTCAATGTCTCAAAATTTAAGACATCTTTGTAGTTTCTTACTCTCAGTTCATATGCAGCTATATCAGCACTCGGATATCCAGAGCGCTTTGTTCCAACCACTTCATAAACGTCGTCTTTACTGTAAATAGTCTTTACTTCTTCTCCAGTAGCCTGTTGAGTGCCATCTGATCTGGATAAGGGCTTCTGACCCCCCATATTTCTTGGCTAACTCACCATCTCTCCTTCTCATTGCAAATATGTGG
Organism: Ichthyophis bannanicus; assembly: GCA_033557465.1. Taxonomy (NCBI): domain Eukaryota; kingdom Metazoa; phylum Chordata; class Amphibia; order Gymnophiona; family Ichthyophiidae; genus Ichthyophis; species Ichthyophis bannanicus. Next base: position 1,177,690,729 of record CM066033.1, on the reverse strand, counting down.
TTGCATGTGCTAATGCTGTCATAGGCAGTTTTTCCATCATCAGACTTGTAATTGATCCAAACTAGGCAGATGTCATGCATTCTATCTATTCTACTACACCTACACTACCTGGAACGCGTTACCTATACATTGCTAGTCCTGCATTCAGGCCCATCATTTTTGTTCACATGTTACTAAACATCTCTCAGAAACTTAAAAACACCTATTTTACAAAAATAAATAACTTCAAAATACAAAATATTACATTGTCTTTTTAAATTGGCCAGTAAAAGAAGGGAATTAAAACTATCCCAGTATTTCCTTTTCTGGTGAGATTTCAGGTCCTCTGCTTGCATCTAGAACATTTCCATCTCTTCATCCTGCATGTGGAGACAGAACAACAATATTTTTAAGTGAGATATAAAGAGAAAAAAACAACAACAAGATAATTAGGATGCCTTGCAGATAACTCAGAAAACAGTAGGTGCTAAGCTAAAAAGAAAGCAATACTGCTAGGCACTTTGGATAATAGGTTTAGGTTTAGGTTTAGGTTTAGGTTTATTTAAAACTTGTTATACCGCTCAATACCATGGGCGCCTGAGCGGTTTACAATAAAATAAATAAATAATAGCATCTCTTCCCTATCAGAGTGACTGTAAGGGTGGTATATCTACACTGCGAGAGACTAGACCTTTTAAGGTTGAGAAGAAGATAGATACAAAGGATTGACAGTTACATACAGTGCAGTTTGGGGTTATTTTATATTTGATTTTTCACACATATATGCCTGTATACACATGTAAAAGTTTCTTGTAGTATTACTCCTATTTATTTAATTAGGCTTATATACTGCTTTTCTACCAGTCAAAGTGGTGCACATTCAAGTACTATATATATTTTTCCCTTGTCCCCAAAGGGCTCACAATCCATTTTAGTACCTGAGGCAAATGAGGATTAAGTGGCTTGCCTAAGGCCACAAGGAGCATCTGTGGGACTAGAAACCCCACTCCTTCCAGTCCAAAGTTGCTGTCCTCTAGCAGGATTCAAACCAATGGCACTCTGGCCTGAGGTAACTTGCCCCAATCATTAGGCCACTCCTCCCTTGTTGTTAAGCCCAAAATAGTCACCCATTTGGCTTTCCCAATCTATAATTACTTTGCACATGAGCTTGAGAAAAAAACAATTGGAAAGATTGGCAGTGTGAGATCACAGCAAAGGATAAACATATAACATAACCAAGAAAGACAAAACTCATGTACTACAGGAAAAGCTTGTGCCTTTGCATCACGCGCAGCAAAAGACTGAATCCAAAACACCAACAGGGAATAAACTACAGCATACGTGCATGCAGGTACAACAAGGAAGGAGTACAAATTATGCAAATTTCAAAACAAATGGTGAGCATAAACAAAAGATGAGACTATACCAGGTACCTTTCAGCATTCCATTCAAAGATACACATCACATAAAATGTGCTAATGCATAAACCAGGTGACAATGACAGAAATATACAAATAGGCAGAAATGGGGGGAGTTATTGGATTTAGCACATTCTGCTTTTTTCAGGAGTAGTTCAAGGCAATTTATATGCAGGTACACTAGATAGCTTCCTATCCCTTGGAGGGCTTAAAATCTAAGGCAGGGTATTTCAATGGTAGTAGCCAGCACCCTTAAAATGGCTGGCCATTGCCTCTAACTATGCCACATATATTCAATGCCAGGGCTATATCTGCACCCATCACTGAATATCTGTGTCGCCTGGCTTGTCCTTTTTGCAGTCCAGTCAGTGGCAATATTTGACCACTGGCCAGACTGCAAAACCCGCAAAACCTAGGGCATTTGGCTGTTCTAAATTTAGCCACTTAGGGTTAACTGGGCAATAGCTTAATATCATTGTGGCCCAGTTAATCCACATGGCCACCCTCAGACTGCCCTGATGCTAAATGCTTAGTGGTGGGGCACTTAGTGGTCCAAACACGGGATATTCAGTGGCACTAACCGCTGAATATAAAGGTTGCATCGCCATCTTTAAAGGGCAAAAACTCCATCTTCTGTGATGTCCAAATAATTCAATTTGTTGATCAGCCACAAAACTGTGATCTTACACTATTATTAATAAATGACAGTCCACTCAGTTTCTGAATTTAATCTTTCAGTGAAACATTCTTCAAATCAAAATCCAGCATTGTCAAGCCACTACAGTTTTCAATTAAAATCATCCCTTTGGGGGCTAGGACAGATTCAACAAACTATCAGTAATTTCAAATCAAGAAAAGAATGTGTGTACTCTATACAGTGTACTATCAGAAGGGCATGTCTTTCATCTCTGGCAATCCAGCTTCTGTGTTTATTCATTGGTAAATGGAACATACAACTTGTCTGACCCACATAAATAAGTTTAAGAGAGCAGATGATGAGGTAAATTACTTCACTTGTACAATAAGTGCAATAAAAGTGAATTTGTATTGACTTTCCACTAAGTATTAATATGGGATTTTCACATATTACTTGAGGACAAAGTTGCCAGTGAGGATGCTGCTGAAAACCACATTCTTCTTCCAAGACTGAGTGGTCTTGAAACATTAGGGGACAGGCAATGAAGCTACATTGTAGCCCATTTTAGACTAAAAGAAGAAAATATTTCTCCACTCAACATTTAATCAAATTCTGGAATTCATTACCAGAGGATGTAGTAAAGGCTATTAGTGTATCTGGGTTTAAAAATAGTTTCAACAAGTTCCTGGCGGAAAGGTCCATAAACCCTTATTAAAGATGACCCAAGAAATCAACTGCTTACCCCAGGACAAGCATTGTGGGACCTATGTACCATTTGGGAACCTGCCAGGTACTTGTGACCTGGACTGGCCACTGTTGAAAACAGAATCCTGGGCTTGATGGACCTTGGTCTGACCCAGTATGGCATTTCTTATGTTTTTATGTACTTATTGAATGGACCAACATAGCTCTCAAATTAGCACCTGTTTGTAAAAAAAGTAAAAGGCCACATTTTCAAAAGGGATGATATTCAGACTCCATAATGGTCAACAGATGTATTTAAATATTGATGGGATATTCAGTGGCCTGCCAGTGAATACTGTATCTGCATTAATTGGTGCTATCTGGATAACTGTTGGCAATTACAAAAGAGTGTGATTTTCGGCTAGCACTTATTGAGATAGCAACTTGAGCCGCCTTTTAATGCACCCACGTTTTCCAGATAAGTGCCAGCTGCAAATCATGCTGTCCGGATAAGCATCTGTACTTTATAAAGATAGTGCCAGTATCATGCCTGCTCCACCCATAGATTGCCCCTACGCTAATCGAATAGTGGTAGGCTAGTCTGTGGAGATGTGATATTCAGTGATGCTATCCAGAAAATGCCATTGAATATCTCATTCAGCACCCTTATCCAGGTAGCCTTCCATTGGCGATCTGGATAAGGTTTGGAATATTGGCCCAAAAGGTTTTTGTGAAAACACATTATGGGATTGAAGGTTTTGTCAATATTTTGGTATACGTTTCTGGACTTTAAAAATACGTGCAGAGTACGATAACACACACCACAATATTTAATTCTGATGCCTTCTGTTTTGTTACAATAGTGATGCCCTATTTCTAGGATTTGTTCATTGAAATGTTACACTTGCATTTTTATAACGGCAACTCCTCTCAAAAAATGTTGAACCATCTTCTTGATGTAGTGAAGGAGTACTCTAATGGTCCAAGCACTGGTCTTGGACAAGCTACTTCACCCTCCATTCCCTCAGAAAAGTCCAAATTATCAATGTCCCTGTTTAATGTGCATTGCCAAGTTTAAGTTGCAATGTAAACCGCTTTGACTGAAATAACACAGCAGTATAAGAAAACTGTTAAATAAATGCAATACAATTATTCCATTATTTAGCAGATATGCTTTAAGTTCATGGATTGCCCAGTGAACAAACTGTCCTTAAAGTGTTTTTTTTTTTTTAAACTTTTATTTTCATTTTGCAACAAACAAAAGAAACAACACACCAAAGGAGACAAAACAAGTATACAATAACGAAAAGTAAACCCAATTACCCCCCACCCCCACGCTTCTTCTCTACTGATTATGTCAGCATGTGAGCGCTTCCAAACAACAGTGATTATACATCAAAACAATCAAAAGAGTATCTGCGATACAGAATAATCATAGGACAAAGATAGATACAAATTTAGACAGTCAGATGAGAGAGCATTGAGCAGAATGTAACATAGTCATTGAGCATCTTCCATTTAGACCGATGATGAGGAGTCGAATGGGGAAGCAAACATACGATGTATTTTTTCATTTTTACTGTAGAGACAGACATGATTCCAACATTCATTGGGGCTCAGCTGAGAGCTATTTTTCCAGTATTTCGTAATTAGGGAAATAGCAATGCCAAGCATAAAGTCCAAAAGGAAGTAAGCCGTTTTTGGAAGAGAGGGGATCCCGCAGCTGAGCGAAGTCCCACTATCCTCCAAGAAAGGGGCTCTTGAAGTGCAAAATAGACTGGATACGACCCAGACCCGACGCCAGTAATACTGTAGTGCGGGGCATTCATACATAACATGAGGTAGTGAACATGGCCGCTGGCATGTCCAACAACTATTGCCCTGAGTAGTGTCCATTTGGCTAATCTGTCAGGAGTGTAAAACACCGGTGGGCTAGAAAGAAGAGTGTCTGAGTGAGTGAGGCGGATCGGGAGACCCGTGTCACTCTACTCCAGACAAGGCTCCATTGCTCCGGGGTCAAAGTCACATGCAATTCTCTCTCCCATGCTTTCTGCGCTATAGGGGCATCTCTAATTATAGCATTACATAAGGTTTTGTAAAAATTGGATGCTACACCCGGTGAACTACCGATAGATCGGATAGTCTCCAACCAACCTTGTGTAGGGAGGCCGATGGCGGGAGCACCTTAGCACTCCGAAGGCAATGCTGAAGTTGCACCAACTGAAAATAGTGTTTCGCTGGGAGACCAAATTCAATTTGCAATTCACTAAAAGTTTTCCAGCGACTTCATGGAACAACTGACTAGGAATCCAAATGCCCCTAGTTGTACCAGGGGCTCCACGCCATCGGCTTATTTTGTATTCGAAATCGAGTGTTATACCAAAGTGGGAGCTTGTCTAACGGACAGAGTCGGGAGTCTAAAGAGTGCATAAGATTATTAAAGCACCTAAGGTGTCTAAAAGCATTGGTGGAAAGTGGGAGTCTGATGGGAGAGTCATACCAGGGAGAAAAGTAAGAGGAATCGGTTTGCAAAGGTCCTCTTCTATGTCTAGCCACATAGGTCTACTCGGTACTGGATCTTCCAGCCAGCGAGCGCCTTGTTTGAGAAGAAAAGATTGATGATACTTCAGGAAATCCGGGAATCTGACACCCCCATTTTCCTTATCTGCTTGCAGCTTATGTTTCGCTATCCTAGGTGTCTTGTTTTGCCACAAGTATTAGTCAGAAGGCCCTCTATATCTTTATATATACGTCGAGGGAAGAGACAGGGCAAACATTTTCTAAGATATAAGTCACTTTCGGAACAATCATCATTTTTATGGTTTCTAATCGACCCCACCAGGTAAGTGTTAAAGGAGTCCAGCGGTGGGTAAGCGCCCGGACTTTAGAGGTTAAGTCTTTGGCATTGAAGGAGATAGTGTCTTCCAAAGGAGAACAATAGTGAACCCCAAGGTATTTGACCATGCGAGGTTGCCATAAAAAGGGGAAGGGTTGCATATCTGCCTGATGAAGCAAAGGATTTAATGGAAAGGCTACCGACTTGGTCCAATTTATCTTATAACCGGACAGTCGTGAGTATTTACCAATTTGCTCTAGGACAGCCGGTACTGAGTCTATAGAGACAAAAGCATAAGGTCATCAGCATACGCTGAAATTTTGATTTCCCTATGGGTGAAGGGGACTCCATGAATCTCCTCCGATTGCCGGATTAGTAAAGCCAAGGGTTCAAGTGCAAGATCGAAGAGAAGTGGAGACAGGGGCATCCCTGGCGAGTGCCGCGTTTGAAGGGGAAAAGGCTGAGACTTTAAAGCATTGGCACATATACTGGCTGTAGGCTGTGCATACATGGTGCGAAGACAACGGAGAAAACCCTTCCCCGAATCCGTACCAGCGGAGGACTGCAAACAGGAAGGGCCACTCTAAGCGATCAAAAGGCCTTCTCAGCATCAAGTGAGAGGCCAACAAATGGGCGATCAAGATTAACTGCGGTAGTCAGTACATGGCATAGAGTCCGAGCATTGTCAGCAGTTTGATCTACCAGGAATGAAACCGCATTGATCTGGGTGTATTAAGGTAGGCATCCTATCCGAGAGCCGGGTAGAGAGAATGGTGGCAAATATTTTATAGTCCGCGTTTAGGAGGGAAATTGGACGATAATTAAGCTGTTAGTTGCGGGTCTCTCCCCTCTTTCTCAAAAACTACTACATTTGCCATTGAAAAGGACCAGAAGGAGAACCCTCCTCGGCCAGAGCAGAAAAATAAATTTCAAAACTGGAGCTAAGTCAGCGTGAAAAGTTTTGTAGAATTCAGCAGGGAGACCGTCTGGGCCTGCGGCTCGACCTGAGGCACATTTCTTGATAGCAGAATGAATTTCTGAGACAGTAAATGGTGTGTCCAAGGCCACTCTATCTTCGTCAGATAGGGTCGGTCTTTGTACCCCTGAAAGTAAGCTTTCAAATACATCTGGCTCAAAATCACATTCAGATTGATAAAGCCGAGTATAAAAATCACGAAAGAGTTCTAAGATTTCGGTATCTTTAGTGACCAAACCCCCCCCGACGAATTACGGAGGGCGGTAACACGCTTGGCTTCTTTTTGACCTTTTAGGGCATTTGCTAATAAATTTGCCAGCACGATTTTTTCCCCGATCATATAGCCCTTGGTTGTGATTCGATATTTTTAACAGCAGCAGTGTACAAAAGCTGATTGTATTGAAAACGCAAGCGTTGTAAACGGAGTAAAATACATGGGTCAGTACGGGACGTGAGGAGACGCTCCCCAGCTTGTATCTGCTGCTCTAGAATCAGTAAATGCTGCTTTCTTTGTTTCCCCTGCCGAATTTGATAGCTAGTTTATAGTGGCGTGGATAGAGATGCTTAAACCATCCCACCAAGCCCAGCTCGCTGTGTCCATGGGGTGAGTTAAATGAAAATAATCTTGGATAGCGGCCTTTATATCAACCTGAAAATCTTTTTGACCAGTAGGGATCTATCAAAAAAACCAAGCTCGGGGAGAATCGTCCCGCGCAGTGACACGTAATGATAAAGATATGGCAGCATGATCTGAAATATGGAGAGGATGAGTCCTAGTCGTGTCTACTTGAGAAATCAGTGCTTTGGAAATGAAAAGAAAACAATACTAGATTGGGAGTGATGGGGGGCAGAAAAGAAAGATAACACTAAGTCCGAGGGGTGAAGTAGCCTCCATAAATCTACCATCGCAAGAACTTGCATCAGAGATGTAAGGGTAGCAAGAATCTTGTGTGGACTTCTAGTTCTAGGCGGCTGTCTTTCTATCAAATTGTCTAACAATTGATTAAAATCACCACCAAGTTTTATTGGAGCATTGGCAGATGCCTGTGCAAACTGCGCAATACTTGCATAGTAAGCAGGGTTGTCCACATTCGGGGCATAAATGCAAATACATGTAAATTCACTATCTCCAACCTTAAGATGTAGCGGGCCCATCTACCCTCCTTGTCAGCACTAGTATCAATTACAGTAGCTTGCAGAGATTTCTAACCAGAATGGCTACCCCTCCACCGTTTGGAAACGGCGGGAGAATAGGCAGCCCCATGTAAGGCTTAACATTGAGTTTCAGTGTTTTCAGCAGAGTTTAAGTGCGTTTCCTGAGAAACGCTAAATCAGCATGCTCATGGCTAAGATAGCTAAGGATTTTCTTTCTCCTTGATTGGACTATTAATGCCCCTTTACGTTGAGTGATAAGATTTTACATAAGCCATTCAGACAAGTTAAAAATTCTGAGCATGATAGCGCACATAATTCACAATGTCCCTCATATTGACTGTATCTGGCTGTACATATGGCATAAAAGAAAATAAAGCTTAGATAATACAATGAAGCGCCCCACATGAAAAAGAAAAACCGCAGCGCGGTTAGAGAAGAAGCAGAACCCCAAAATTACTGGCGACCATGTGTCTGCGGGGGAGAAGCCCCAGAGAAGGCCGAAATTGAAAAAAAACCATAACCTGTATGACTGTGCGTGCTCCGAATCCGACCGAGGCACACATCATGGAGGGATAGGAGACCACATAACAAAAGTCATAGAAAGAAAGAAAGAAAGTCCAGGCAGTCTGTACTGAACTATGACCGCCGCATCGGGCCCTTCAAAATGGCGGACAGAGCCGGCAAATAAAAGTCCAAGTCGTTGGATTAGCGCATCTGCTCTGCTTCTTGGAGTCTAAAAAATGTTGATAGTAGATCAGGATCTTCGAATGTCCTGGTTTGGTTGTGGAGAGTCCCACTCGGAGCTTCGCGGGATACAACAGGCCAAAGCGAGCCTGTAGCTGTTGGAGTCGAGGGCGAAAAGCAAGGAGTTTCTTCCGTCGGTCGACTGTAGGCTTTGCCAGATCAGGGAAGAAGGAGACTTTGTGACCTTCAAATTCCAAATGATGGTTCGCCCGGGGCAGCATTTAAAATTTGTTCCACTTTGTTGATATCGTAGCAAGCGAAAGATAATAGGCCGGGGTCGTTCGGTTGAGCGCCATGTGGGTAGGAACACGGTGTGCTCGATCGATTTTCCAGTTCTTTATGAAAGGTGATCTTCAGCAAGGAGGGAAGAGTTTTGAGCAGAATTCTCTCATATCTCCCGCTTCCACCCCCTCCCGGTATTCCATGAGCCTCACATTGTTGCGACGGGCTCGATTGTTGCTATCTTCTAACTCCTTTTGAAGATTCTGTATCTGGCGCTCAGCCTTGTCCAGTGGTCCCAAGCGCACCGCGTGCGAGTCGAGGACCCCCGCCATATTGTCCTGCCGTAATGAGAGACCTTCAAGTCGGCCCTGGAGCACTCCAAAGTCTTCTCGCATGGCTCTAAGCGCTTCTCCATTGGACTGCACCAATTCCTTCACGCCGCGTATTTCCTCTAAAATCTCCAGGTGCATTTCGGGGTTGTCCCGAAATGGAACCATCTTCTGTGGGGAGGACACCTCTGTTTTGGAGCGTGTTCCGTGAGAAGAAGAAGGAGACCCGAAGTCCAAGCTCGCTGGTTTATGGGCCGCCCATCCCCCCGAGGTACCCGGTCAGCCCGGAGCGAAATAGTAAGTTTGTATAGGTATTATGTCAGGATTCTAAGTAGGCCTCTCGGGAGCTTCAGCGCGAAGCGTCTTACCCGCTGGACATCAGGCTCCGCCCCCGTCCTTAAAGTGTTTTAGATGTGCCTTAAAAACTATTCTAGTTAACTCTGAATAGAAAATTCAAAACTAGATTTATTCCAAAAATCTATAAATCAAGTAAAAGGTATCCATCATCCATTCATTGTATAGTTAAAATGAAGATTACAATCACATGAATCAGGACCAAGAGATCATGGTCTGATTCCCACTGGCAATTCTTGTGACCTAGGAAGGCCTGGCAATCTACTTCTGGTCAAGAAAATCCAAGGGCTGCTGGGTAGTCAGGAGTCAGCATTGTCTCAATAGCACACATTGATCACACGAATTAGCTCTTCTACTGCAGCACTCTAGATCATTGATAGAATGCTACCATATACAGTAATTATTCATGAAGACCACATGGACTGATGTAACTCATTGTTCAAGAACATCCAAATACAAATTTTCCACATCTGGAGCAATAGTGGTCTCCTTCATAATTTCTTTTGTTTGCAAGTAAAAAGTGGTCCAAACTGAAAAAAAAATGTTGTAGATGCATACCACACTAATAAACTTAAAAAAGCCTGTAGGTACTGTCTGATCACTGTGGTGCCAATGGTTTTTAAAGTATCCTCCCAGGGTACATTGATGTATAATCATTTTATATCTTCTGTCATTAATAATATGTACAGAGCATTGAAAATTAAATTCCATTTAGGAGAAGGAACAAAAGAGAGCACCAGTTCCAAAATATCAACTGCTTCTAATGTCAAAACCTGTTTAGAATTATTTCATTTACTGAAATAGATCTTGCAGAGCCAATTGCCTGTTCTGCCTGTTCTGTTGTACCTCTCTGTATATGTCGGGCATCCAACCATCTTCACCCTCTCTCCCTGGGTCTTCTCACTCGTGTTTCTAAAAAATTACAGTCATCATTGGTCACCACCTGATTTATCTATTGATGACTCTTCTGATTAACTAAAAAATTAAACTGGTTTTCTTTTTTGAAAATCTTCTTAGTGATCTAAAGATATACTTTATTGATTTTATAATCATTTTTATCCCTTGATATTTTTTTTTACATTTAATTGCTTTTTCTATGTTTTCTTTTAATTTCTTCAATTCATCATCAAACTCATCCATTACCATCTTAACTTCCATGGTTGCCAAGTCACCCTCAATTTTCTGTTTTAGTTAGTTCACTTTGGATTATTTAATAATTAACACCATTGGATCCAGCAAGCACTTATTTAACATCCTATTTTGTCACAAAATGTTTTTCTTCATGAAATAACCTGGATTATTTTAGCCTAGTATGTGCTGGGTTCATAAACTCAACATGTCATAGTCCAATTCCAATCTAATTAATATGTTATGCAAATTTTAAAGGTCAGTATGTTGTGATAGTAATGCAGAAGTAGTAGAAAATAACTGTTAGAAGTTAACAGGTCTTCTACATGTTCAAAGAGGTGACAATTAAAGAGATACATTTGTCCACTCAGTGTTTGAAGACGAGTTAGTTCTATAAGAAGTCAACCACTAGAGGTTAAAGCTGCCATTTTGAAAGCAGTGGCAGCTGCGGCAGGAGCAGAGGGGAGATACTCCTGCTCCAGCCCTACTAAACATAAAGGAATCCCCTAGGCAAGTCCTGAGGGTGAGTCATGTGGATGTGGAAGGGTAGGTGGATGGATGGAGGGTTCTTATCTTCAGGGATCTGGTGTATTGGAGAGCTCTGGATTGGCAAGGGGAGGGGGTGCATTGATGTACTGCTATCCAGGGAGGGATGGTTATGAAAGGAGGGTGTAGGAATTCTGAGAGGGGGTGATTGAGCAGGGGGAATCTGATCGTGGTGTTAATTGTGTGTTAAGGGGGGGATCAGATCTGGGTAGATATAATTGGAAGGGTGGGAGAAGGACCGTACCAAGCTAGAAATGCACCCTGTGTGACTAACAAATCCCCCTCCACCCAGCCACGTTCAGTAACTCACTCTTTTTGAGCTTCCTGGAAGCCCAGTGAAGGTATTAGCACCTCTTTCTGTGCTTGCAACGTGTATGGCTGCACTGCTCACACAGCCCTTGGTATGGCCCTGGATGGGAGTATGGGGTAATCATCGCCATGGTAGTTTTTCTCATCATTTTGGAACTGGGGTCAGATGTTTTATAACTTCAAAGGGCCTATCAGATGTACCGCTTAAGATGGCATTAAGCGCAGCCACGCTATCAACAGTCAAGACAGCTATCATGCAGCAACATCCTGCATGCTAGTTGGCATCAGCTGGCAAGCCCACTCTCTACCTCAATTCCACCCTGATCCCATTCGCATCCTGCTCAGAGCAATTATTGTGGAATTTTTACCACTCTGGCTGTTCTTAGCATGTGGTAGCTATTGCCATGGACTGTTAGCACATTAAAACCCGTGGAAACCATTACTGCACTTTAGTAAAGTCTTTAGTAATTAGCTTAGACATGTACTACCAGTATGATTTACTTGTATAAGAATCAAATAGAAACGAATTTACCTTAAAATTATAAGTCCCCATGTAGATTAGAAGCAAACATATTGTTTCTATAATATTCCTTTTTGTACTTTCTTGTAAATTGTACAGAAATTTCAGGTAAACCAGGAAGTGAATAAGTGCTCCTATGGATAATCTGATTAAAAACTAAAATGTTACAGTGAATTCAAATGGCTGTCACGATCAAGCTGATGTCAGATATGAGGGATAATATGTTTAAGAAATTACTTGTTTTATAGTGTTGTGTATATGAAAATGAATTAGCTATTTTACCATTCAGTGTAGTACATTTAAGTGGTATTTAATTATTAATACTTTACATCTGGAGAGTAAGCACCTGCTGCTTGTATGGCTATATTATAAAGAGCCTGTTCCAGGCAGAACTTCATGCTGTTTATTCTGGGTTGCCAGGTAAAAGTACAGTACTTTAATTTCATATTGTAAGGTCACAAAATGCCTCTTTTTAGAAGAGTCTGCACTTAAAAGAATAGGTGTAATTTCTAGAAAATGTTGCAATAAAATAAATATTACTGACTGCCCTGTGCATTTTGAGCAATTGCAGATGTATATGGTATATTTTAGTTTTTTCAATCATGTGCCTTTTATTGCAAAAACAGTACTGGATTAAATTGTAAAAAAAAAAAAAACGTGTAGATTCATTTGCATGGACACAGTCTAATTTTGTGGGTTTTTAAAAATAGCTTTATTGTATAATTAGAGGCATGTTTACTAAAGGTTAATTTATTTATTTAACCATTTTTCTATACTGCCTTATTCTTCAATCAAAGTGGTTTACATTATGTATTCACTGCAAGCATACATTCCCTTGTCCCCAAAGGGCTCATAATCTATTTGTACCTGAGGCAACAGAGGGTTACGTGGCTTGCCAAAGGTCACAAGGAGTACTTATAGGATTAGAAACCTCAGACCCTCTGGCCTGAGATTGCTGTCCCTGGTGGGAATTGTACTGTGTCCCAACCACTATGCCACTCCTCCCTCTTAATGCATGTTAAGTAAAGTTAACGTGTTAAGTGCTGCAATGACCCATATGAGTAGGCATTGGCAGCACAACATACATTAACTTTACTTAACATGTGTTAAGCTTTAGTCAAATGCCCCTAAGTTTCCTTTCTATACTTTCATACTAAGGAAGAATGAAATTTGCAAAAATATCTTCTGCAGAAAAACAGAAATGGGGTGGATTATTTGTGACAGTGTGCATTATTTGTCATTTTATACATGAAATAAGCATATAGAAGAGCATTTTACATCCTGAAGGGTTTATAAAATTGCCCCAGCATATACATTTAAATTAGGTGCTAGGGCAAGGTTTTGCCCTTGACATGCAAAACAAGCATTACGTGAAAAGCTTCCACAATAGCTCTGAACGTGTGTGACCAGCATGTTCCCAGCAGTAAATGCACGAAGGGCTACTGGAGCTAATGCCATAGAGGTGCTATAAGATGCACTCGTGCTAATTGCTATATTGCGTTGCATTTTATAAATGGCATCCAAGTGCAATCTGGTATGTCCAAGCCAGAGCATCTGAAGAAAAAGCAGACATGTCCAAGTTCAGGCATGATTTCACAAGCAGGGACATGCTTGATATGGATGTCTGTGGGAGCATCTACATTTATTTATTTTATTTATTTAGACAGATTTGTGTACCACCATATCCTACAAAGACATCCCCAGAACTGTATTTCAGAAACTAGGAATAGGCTAATGGTTGGAGTAGCAGGCTAGGACCAGGGAAGCCAGGGTTCAAGGTCCACTGCTGCTATCATAGTGATTGTGCAGAGTACTAGAGTAGCATGTCATTTTCTTTATACCCTTAGGATGTTTTACAGCCAAAACTAGAACTTTCCCAATGCCTAATTGTGCCTGAAGTAGGTCTAAACATTTCTCAAATCAAGTTGGAATATCTTTCCATTGCACCACCTTAGACACACCTCCACCAGGCCCACTGCTTACTTGGACATCCCCACACTGGAGACATCTTTAAAAAGCTGCTCTGGGAATGGGATACGCTTCTAGTTTAGAAGCTGCATTGACTCTCCAGAAGTCAATGCAGAATCTGATGCTTTCATCAAGTTTAGGAAACAAGATGATAGGTGACAGTCTGTCACTGGGCCTCCAGAATCCGATATGGTCGTTCCAGGATAAACACCCCAGGGTCAGTAAAGATATCATGACAAATGAGGTGGGTTCATCCTGAAGGGGTGGAGAACACCTTTAGGTTCCAGTAGATTAAACCTTCTAAATCTCTTTTCTAGGCAGCAGAGAGCTGGTCTCCAAAAGAGACGAGCTGGATCCAATTGGGCTGAAATTTCCAGCCCAAAATCATCTCCCTGTACCACCAAAGCCATCACTGTAGTCCATTTTTTCAATAGGTTAATATGGTAAATTTTGGCTTTCTTCTGTTTATCTGGCTAGGCAATCTAGTAATTAACAGACCCCACTTCTCCTTCCCCATCATAGGACCCCTGCCATTTATAGAGTAACTTCCTCTCAGATGAGAGCAGGAAGACAAAACCTCTGCCCCTTACCACATATACCTCTTGGCCATCTTACGAAGAGAAACTCAAAAGGTGAAAACCCTGTGGAACTCCAAGGTACCTCGCAGAAGGCAAACATCAAATAGGGTAGGAGAATGTCCCAATTCTTCCCATCCTCCTGCACAAACTTTTTTTAACATCTATTTCAGAGTTTTCTTGAATCGCTCAACAAGGCCATCTGTCTATGGGTGATATACTGATGTTTGCAGTGTCTTGATCTTCACCAAGGCACATACTTGCTTTGCCATCTTTGATATAAAGGGTGTTCCTCCATGACTTACTGGAACCTCATTCACCTACAAGAAGATGGAAGTCTTGTTTATTGCAAAAGACAAATCTTTCATCCCACTGAAAACTATAAAAATAAATGAAACAATATTTCAGGTAATAAATCACGCTCGATCAGCAACTCCATTTTTCTAAACATATCAGCAATATATCTAAGACCATATACTCAAAGCTGAAGATGATCCAACATCTAAGACCCCTCCTATCAGCAAATGACTTCAGAACAACAGCCCAGGCAATGATCCCCCTTCACTTAGATTTCTTCAATGCTATACTAATGGGACTCTAAGCAAACCATTTGCAGGCTTCAGCTGGCCCAAAACACAGCAGTGAGAATCATTGCACAAGTGCCAATCAGGGAGCACGTTACTCTGATTTTACAAGAGAATAAAGTTCAAAGCAATCTGCATAATATTCAAAACTCTGCAAAATGAATCATGATAGATATGATAGAGGTCTATAAATTAATGAATGGAGTGGAATGGGTAAATGTAGATCAATTGTTTACATCATCAGAATATAGAAAGACTAGGGGACATGCAATGAAGCTACAGGGTAAACTATTTAAGACTAAGGGGCATGTTTACTAAAGAACGCTATTTGCGCCGCGTCCCATTATTGCGCGGTAAGGTACCTTACCACGCGATAATGGCGCTTTAACAGGCGATAAGGAAACTGATCTCCCGTAAAAGTGCCATTATCGCGCGGTAAGGTACCTTACTGCGTGATAACGGGACGTGGCACAAATAGCGTTCTTTAGTAAACATGCCCTAATAAGAGAAAATATTTTTTCACTCAACGTGTAATCAAACTCTGGAATTTGTTACTGTAATAAAAGCTGTTTGTGTAGCTGGGTTTAAAAAAGGTTTAGACAAGTTCCTGGAGGAAAGGTCCATAAACCATTATTAAAAGGGACCCAGGATATCACTGCTTGACCCAATACAAGCATTGTGGAACCTGTGTCTTTTGGAGAAACTGCTAGGTACTTATGACTTAGATTGGCCACTGCTGGAAACAGGATACTGGGCTTGATGGACTTTGGTCTGACTCAGTATGGCATACCATGAGTGGAGGAGTAGCCTAATGGTTAAGAACACTGGGTTGGGAACCCAGAGATCAGCATTCGATTCCCACTAGTACTCCTTGTGGCCTTGGGCAAGTTACTTAACCCTCCATTGCTCAAAAAAATCCAAGTTATCAATGTACAGTACCAAGTATAAGTTACAATGCAAACCACTTTGATTGAAATTATAAAGTGGTATAAAAAAGACTGTTAAATAAATACATCTTATGTTCAAGCTTAAGGTCATTCATACAAACCACCTCGGAAATCAGATTACAAAGAAGCAGCAATAAAAATCTATTAACGGTTCCCTTGATCTTCAGGAACAGTATGGTATCAACAACAAAGAGAGCATTCTCCTTATATGCTCCAACATTGTGGAACTCGCTCCCAGACATCATAAGGGATACTAAGGAACCAAATTCTTTCCGCAAGCTCCTACAAAACATTCTGTTCAGAGAGCATTTTGGAAAGTTAGTTAATTAACACAAGTCATGCATGACCACCCTTCAGTTTTCTGTTTTTACTGTAAACTCAGTGTCACTCAGAACATCACTATAAACATGATGCATAGGGCAACATCTTTATGAAAATAGCTTGCGTAACTTAAATTAAACTGAAGGTTAATAAATAGGGTCAGAACTTTCCATATGCATACAAGAATACTACATGTAAATGGATGGTTGAAGTTCTTCGTTAAATGTTATATGTTATGTTCATCTAATACTATGACACACCTTGTTATCAAAGTTCTATGTAATGTTTGTTAGTTGTAATACTGTTCTTGAGTTCATTGTAAACCACTTTGATTTCAGAAAGGCGATATATAAATGCACATAAATAAATAAATTTGGTATTCTCAACCGTCAGAATACTTCCCAGAGGGCATTCACAATGTTAGTAGTCTTCATATGCTTAGAGCAATGGCCTCAGGGTATCGGGTAGTGTAGTCCAGTATGGCTAAAATATACTTGTTGCCTTAGGTGGTTCACTCCAAGGGTCCTACCAGATCCATGGCCACTCTTTCAAATGGGGTTTCAATGATAGGCATAGGCACTAGAGGGGCACGTTGGACTCTGGCAGGATTATAAAGTTGGCAGGCAGGACATGACTGGTAATATAACTGCACCTGTTAATGGACCAGGGCCAGTGTTTTCTCCATCCCCAGGTATCCCCCTAATAAAGGGCTACGGGCCAATGATAAAACCAGCTAATAGTAGGGCCAGGGAACTATTAGTTGTTCTACTTCTTCTCCCTCTATGGCATCTTCGGACACTCTGTATAATAAAAATCTCTTTAGCACAAAATAGGGAAAGGTTCTTGCAGGGGACTCTCCGTTACCTACTGTAACCCCATCCAACTCCAAAATCCACTCTCGGGCATGTTTAAGAGACTCATCTTCTTGCTGGGCCCTCCTGAAGCTCCCTGGGTCTTCTCCCGGTCCTTATTCTAGGAAGGGGACAATTGTATTTGGGTCACTACCCTTGAGTCCTGAGCTATCCTCAGGAGTTTCTTCCCTAGGCTTTCCCTCCCTGGATCCCTCCCCCATAGCCACCCCTTGATTCTGTTTTAATGTAGCTTTTTTCCTGGTGATGCCAACTCCAGGACTTATGGTAGCATGTTTGGGATTCTCAACATATAGATCCAGTTCTTCTAGAGGGAAAATTTCTGGGAAATCTTCCTGGTCTGACTTAGCAGAGCCATCAGTTAGCTGTGCCCATATCACTCCAAAGTTTGGGTAGTCTCGGCCGATCACCACTGATATGGGAACCAGGGTAGCACCATGACCTCAAACATAGCTTGCCCTGCTGGGAGTCTTAAGTGAAACTTGTGCCATTGGATATTGTCTCTGGTCTCCATATATATAGGCCAGTGTTACTGTCTTTGCATAGTCCATTTGAAATCAAAACATTCTGTGTCCTGGGGTGGGAGTGTCCACAAATTCGTAGGTGTGAGGGGTGGTTAGGCTGATATCCCTGGGTTCTTCTGTACCCAGGGGACATTCCCCGGGCTCCACACCTAAAACAGGTGAAAAGGTCATGACTGGGGCCATGCCCTCACCTAGGAGGTGACTTTGGGGGTCAGAACATAGGGATCAACATCTGTTTTGGCTTTGTCTTCTATCCTCCTGGGCTAATGGATGACTTCTTCCCCTTCTCACTGTTCACTTCAGTCATTGGCTGGACTTTATGATACTCATTGGCTATTTACAGTATATTCTCCAGTGTAAGCTTGGGGTGCTGATGTATCAACTGTTTCATCGAGACAGTCGAGCACTCCAAAATCTGCTTCAATAGCACAATCTTGGCTTCCTCCAGCCTTGTCTTTCCTTCCGATTGCAGCCACTTCTATATGAGGTCCTTCCATCGGCAGGGGAACCACATGTCTGTTTTCTTTTATTATATACCTAGTATATTGGTTAGGCAGGCAGTAAATATTTTCAAATAAATAAATAAGAACAGCAAGGTAAACTTAGAGTAGAGAAATTAAATGAAAAATAATGATATGATATCAGCACAGTGTGCATTTTAAAAACACAGTAAATAATTCATATAACTGATGCATGATATAGAAACATAGAAACAAGATGACAGAAAAAGACAACATGGCCTATCTAGTCTGCCCTTCCATATCAACTACAATAGTCCCCTGTTTACCTTTAGAGATCGTCTGTGTTTGTCTCATTCTTTCTTGAATTCAGATACTGTCCTCATCTCTACTACCTCCACTGGGAGACTATTCCATGCATCTACCATTCTTTCTGTAAAGAAATATTTCTCTATATTATTTATGAGTATCTTCTTTCACCCTCATCCTATGGCTTCTCATAGCAGAACTTGCTTTCAATTGAAAGAGGCTCTCCTCTTGTGCATTTATGTCACTGAGGTATTTAAATGTTTCTATCATATCTCCTCTGTCCCGCCTTTCCTCTAACATATACATATTAAGATCTTTAAGTCTGTCCTCATTTGCTTTATAACAAAGACCATTGCATGATTTTTTGTATTTTGTGAAAATAAAGTTAGGGATGCTTCTAAGGAAGACATACAGTTGTAGTCAACATTATTGGCACCCTTGCAGTTCAACCCCTTAATGTCCTATATATCCTAAAAAGAAAGTGGTGAGCAAAATGGTTTTGAACTATATATGCACATATATATGACGCATAAAAGAATCAAATAAAACCAGACCAATTAAAAAATGATATAGTATAAAATCCTCACTCGGTTTGCAGCTTGTCGTGCTGCGAGGGCTTGTGTGCATCACTGATGCTGAGGGCTAAGATATCGATAGTTTAACTACTGGCAGGGTCTCCCTAGATGGACAGGTCTCAGCTGAGGTGTCAGATCAAGACAAGCCACCCATCTAGGCAGCAGCAAAATGGGACAGTATTGGCGGCGGAGGATCACATTTCTGTGACAACGGCAACAACACTAAACTTAAACTGTGTGGAGGAAAGGCCTGGCAATCTACTTCTGTATCTTGCCATGAAAACCCAATTGATAGTCACAACAAAACAAATTGCACTACAGTGCTGGAAGATGAGACCCCCCGGTCGGAAGACGCTCAACTAGCTACTGGGGAGGAGAGGAAGACTTTTCAGAGTAAAGCCTGCATTTATGATGTGGTTGGATCAAAGCCCTCGGGATGTCTGGCTGATGATGTAGCTGTGCATGAAATGAGAGTCAGAAGTTGCAAAGATGTCTTACATATTGGGTCATGGAACATACAAAAGCATAAACCAAGGGAAGTTGGAGGTGGTCAAAAATGAAATGGAACGTGTACAACTTGATCTGTTGGGTGTCAGAGAACTGAAAAGGACTGGCATTGGGCACTCTGCATCAGATGATCACATGGTCTACTATGCTGGAAATGAAAGACAAAGAATAAATGGTGTTACATTTATAATAAAGAAGAAACTTGCAAGAGATGTAATGAAATACAATGCGGTCAGTGAACACTTAATCTCTATTCATCTACGAGGAATGCCTATCAACACAACTATAATTCAAGTAAATGCCCCAACAACAGCTGCAGAATAGGATGAAATTGATGAGTTCTATGAACAAGTACAAGCTGAAATTGACAGAACATGCAAACAGGATATCCTGATATTCATGGGTGACTGGAATGCAACAGTTGGAAACAAAGAAGAAGGCAAAATGGTTGGAAAATATGGGCTTGGCAACAGAAATGAAGCTGGAGAAAGACTGATAGAATTCTGCAAGACCAACAATCTATTCATCTCAAGCACCTTCTTCCAGCAATACAAGCGGTGACTGTGCACATGGACTTCACCCAATGGATTGTACAAAAATCAAATTGACTACATCTGTGGAAGTCAACAATGGAAAAACTCTATAACATCAACAAATGCAAAACCTGGAGCTGACTGTGGTACAGATCACCAACTACTAGCATGCAAACTCAAGCTAAAGTTGAAAACGAGCAAGTCACTCATGAATGCAGCAAAATATGTCCTTGAGAATATACCACTGGAATTTAAAGACTGCCTGCAGAATCAATTTCCTGCTTTAGATAGAAATGACAGAGCTCCAGAAAAGTTATGGAATGACATCATGAAGGTTGTTTTAGAAAAAAGCGAGAAGTCTTTACAAAAGTCTTTGGCAAAAACGGCCAAAATGGATGACAGAAGAAACTCTGAAAATTGTTCAGAACTGCAGAGAAGCTAAAGCCAGAGGAGAAAGAGAGGCAATTGCAGATCTCAACGGAGATTTTCAACATGCAGCAACTCAAGGCAAGGAAAAGTACTGCAATGATGCATGCAAGGAAATAGAAGCAGAAACTATTAGAGGAAGAACAAGATTGGTATTCCTAAAGCTACGGGAGTTAAAGAAAAAATTCCAACCTCAAATTAGAATATTACAAGATGCTCAAGGTTCTATGTTGAACGATGCTGAGAAGATCAGGAAAAGGTGGAAAGAATATACAGAGCTTTTATATGATAAAGATCAAGTGGACCAACAGCCGTTTCAACCTGTACCTTATGATCGGGAACCATTGATGATAAAAGAAGAAGTTCAAGCAGCATTGAAAGCCTTATCAAAGAAACAAGCACCAGGCATTGATGGCATTCCCACTGAAGTATTACAGCAATCTGATGCAGCTGTTACCATACTTACAAGGCTCTGCCAGGAAATTTGGAAGACAACATCATGGCCAACTGACTGGAAATAATCCGTGTTTATACCAATACTAAAGAAAGGTGATCCAACTGACTGTGGAAATTATCACACAATCGCTCTGATCCCACATGCCAGCAAGATTCTACTGAAGATTATTACATCCATACCTGGAACAAGAACTACCTGAAGTGCAAGCGAGGTTCAGGAAAGGGCGAGGAACGAGAGACACCATCGGGGATGTGAGGTGGATCCTTGAAAAGACTAAAGAATACCAAAAGGATTTCTATTTGGGCTTTATTGACTACAGCAAGGCCTTTGACTGTGTAAACCATGAGAAACTCTGGGCCACATTAAGAAGCATAGGTATACAAGAACACCTGACTGTTCTCTTGCACAATCTGTACATTGATCAAGAAGCAACAGTTCGAACAGAACAAAGAGAAACAGAATGGTTTAAAATTAGCAAAGGTGTACAACAAGGCTGCATACTTTCCCCCTACCTGTTTAATCTATATGCAGAACAAATCATCAGAAAAGCAGGATTGTATGAAGACAACAGAGGAGTGAAGATTGGTGGAAGACTCATCAATAACCTTCGCTATGCTGATGATACCACGTTACTGGCTGAAAGTGAAGATGATCTGAAACATTTGCTTCTCACAATCAAGGAACATAGTTTCAAAATGGGCCTTTATCTTAATGTAAAGAAGACAAAGATCATGACAACTGGCAAAATCAATAAGTTCATCATTGATGGAGAAGAAATCAAAATAGTGGACAACTTTAACCTATTTGGATCAACTATCAATAAAGAAGCAACAAGCAGTCAAGAAATCAGATGACACATTGCTCTTGGCAGAATTGCTATAAAGGACCTAGACAAGATTCTCAGGAGCAGAGATGTCTCTCTCCATAGAAAGATTTGACTTATTCACGCCATGGTATTTTCTTTCTTTTTTTTTAAGCTTTATTTAAGTTTTCATTGTACATCCAACACTTATATCAACACCAAACAATTACATTCTAACTTATAACAGTTAAACTCCCCCTCCCCCCTCCCCACCCCCCACTCCTCTAAGGCACATCTAGCACATTAATAATGATACTAAACCTTTCACCAGGTAACAAGGTAATCTCTAATATGGGTACACTTAGGCTCAGAGTCTGAGCTACACTTTTTTTTTATTCCCTTATGCCAGCTACATCCAAAAAATCATTTAAAACTTTCCACTTAAGATTACCATCTTTTATATGCATCAAGGCTTTCCTGGGCACTTGTTCATATTTGCTATACAAACCCACTTGGTTCCACCATGTCTGCATGTTGAGTTTAGCGGTGCATTTCCAGTTAAGCACTATTAAATATATTGCTAGCCCCATCATAAAATCCAATAAGAAGTAGCTTTGTCTATGTAAGGAAGGGATATTTGCTGCAGATCGAAATCCTATGATCCACCAGGTAAGGGTCTCTTTGATCCTGAGGATTGTTTGTATCTGTTCCCATACTTGCTCCCAGAAAGTCCGTATACCCAGACACTCAAAAGCTATGTGGGCAAAAGTCCCAATATTACTATTGCATGTCCAGCATTGGTTGCTAGCAGTCTTATCCCATTTTGCGACCTTAATTGGAGTATAATAAGCTCTATGAGTAAAAAAAAAATAGGGTCTGAGTGACCGAAGCAGATTTTGATACTCTTACTTGTTTGCTCCAGAATTTCCTCCACTTCTGTGTGGGGAAGATATCCCCGATATCATGTTCCCATATTTTTTGCAAACCCATTGTCTGTGGACTACGTTTTAGATTCAATTTCCTGTAAAAGAACGAAGTCACCCCTGATGCTTGTGACACTTCTTGAATTATGTCAGCAACACCTCCCTTCTCTGTCAAAGCTTTGATATCTACCCTGGAAATTTCAACACAATGACAGAGCTGTAGCCATTGAAAGTATAATTTTGATGGGAGACCAAATTCTTGCTGCAGTTCTCTATAATTCTTTCCATTTATTTTCCTTTATCAATTGCCCAACACTCCAAATTCCTTTTGAGTACCAGTGGCTCCAGGCAACTGTTTTCTTCTGAATTGTGAATAGGGGATTGTGCCATAGTGGAAGCAGAGCATAAAGATGCTTATCTAAACCACAGGCACCTATAAGAGTCAGAAAAGCATTAAGTGTATCGATTATCATCCTGGGATAACTCGCACTCTGCATTAGTTGCATACCCGGAAGGTACTTCATTGGGATTGGAGCCATTAATTTCTCCTCTATTTCTAACCAGATCAGTCTGCGTTCCGAATGGCATTCTAGCCATCTGGATCCCTGCTTTAGTAAGAATGCCTTATGATAGGATTGGAAGTCTGGAAATTTTACTCCACCCTCCTCTCTGCTGAGTTTAAGCTTTTGGCGCGCTATTCTAGGCATTTAATTATTCCATAGAAATTGTACTAATAATCTCTCTATCTGTTGATATGTTTGTATTGGCATCAAACAAAGTATCATCTCTAGGATATAATTGATCTTCAGGACTATCATCATTTTTATTGTCTCTAGATGGCCCCACCAGGAGAGCACTAAAGGGGACCATTTAGTAGTCATAGCTTGGCTTATAGCCAGCATAGAGTCGATATTGAAACAGTTTCCTCCAAGGGATAGCGATAATATACTCCTAAGTACTTAACCATGTTGGGTTCCCAAACAAACGGGAAGTCTTTCATGTCTGCCTTATGAACCCAATAATTTAGCGGAAAGGCTACTGATTTCGACCAGTTAATTTTATAGCCCGAAAGCATCGAATATCGGTCTATCTGTTCAAGCACCTTAGGGACCGATTCAGGGGAAACGAATAGAAGAAGATCATAGGCATAGGATTGCCATACATTGTCAAAGAATGAGAGTGAATGGTTCTAACGCAAGGTTAAATAACATGGGAGATAAAGGGCAGCCTTCCCGTGTGCCTCTACTTAATTGTACTGGGTGGGATTTCGTTCCATTTACGGAAATACTTGCTACGGGTTGAGCATACATTATTTTAAGAAACTGGAGGAAACCTTCACCAATGGCAAACCATTTAAGGACTGAGAATAAAAAGGGCCATTCTAACCGGTCGAATGTTTTTTTCTGCATCAAGGGATAAGCCTACTAACGGCTTATTCGTATTTCCTGCTCCAGCCAGTACATGACATAAAAGTCTGGCATTGTCAGCTGTTGATCTACCCTCAACAAAGCTGCACTGATCGGGATGGATTAGTAATGGCATCCTTTTCAATAGTCGACCTGCTAAAATGGTCACGTAGATCTTATAATCCATATTCAGTAAGGATATTGGTCGGTAATTAACCGCCATCTGCCGGTCTCTACCAGCTTTTCCCAAAATTATCACATTCGCCGCAGAAAAGGAGCCCACTTGTGGCATCGCCTCCACTAATAGATGGAAGTATTGGCATAGAGAGGGGGCCAGCTCTTTAGCAAAAACCTTAAAAAATTCAGCAGGAAGCCCATCAGGGCCAGCCTCTTTACCTGTAGCCAATGAGGTTATGGCCTGACATATCTCGACTACAGAAAAGGGCTTATCCAGCTCCTCACACATTTCTTTACTCAAAGTTGGTCTTTGTATCCCAGAGAGCAGCCCTTCAAAGTCTACCTGTGAAAATTCCCTTTCAGCCTCATAGAGATGAGTGTAAAAGGCTCCGAAAACTTCAGCTATCTCCGAGTCTCTCACAACCATCCTTTGTCTCTGTGGATCCAGAAGTGGTACTACCCATTTAGCTTCCCTGCAACCTTTTAATGCATTAGCTAAAAGCTTGCCTGCTTTATTTCCTTCCAGATAATAGGTGCCTTTCTGCACTTTGATACTTTGAGAGGCTTCAGTCGATAACAGCGCATTAAATTTAAATCTTAAACGCTGCAACCTTAGTAGTATACACGGGTCTGTTCACTTACATAACACCCGTTCCCCTGCCTTTATCTGTTTTTCCAAAGCTAAAAGTTGTTGTTTACATTATTTAGCTCGTAGGATATTAAAGCTGGTTATAACAGCTCTTATAGCTGCCTTAAATCCCTCCCACCAGGCCCACCCTGCAGTGTCCTGAGGGGAGTTAAATTGAAAATATTCTTCAATCGCAGCCTTAATTTTTATGCAAAAATCTGTGTCATCTAGAAGGACTCTATCAAAAAAACATTCTGAGGGATTTGATCGCACCCCCTCATCTTGTATCACCAAAGAGATAGCCGCATGGTCAGATACATGCGCTGGATGTATGTGTGTCTTTTCTATGTTAGGGATTAATGCCTTGGAAATAAAAAAAAAGAAAATTTGTGACAGAGACTGATGTGGAAGCGAAAAATAAGTAAAATCCAACTCAGAAGGATGGTGTAACCTCCAGATATCCACCAGTCCCATCTCCTTAATCAAGGAGGAGAGAACTATATGTGCCTTAGGAGGTCTAGAGGTCCTAGGCGGTTTCCTGTCAACCAAGGGGTCACTCATGTGGTTGAAGTCTCCTCCTATAATTAACGGTATTCCTGCGTCTATATGGACTTCCTTTCTGTCACACTTAAAAATTCTGGACAGTCCACATTAGGGGCTTATGTGTTTATAATAGCCACTTCAAGACCTCCCACCTTAATCAGGACTTTAGTCCATCTTCCTTCTGTATCAAAGCCAGTTTGCAGGATATTAGCCCTCATAGTTTTTCTAGCTAGAATAGCTACCCCATTGTGTTTATTAATTGCTGCAGAGTACGCCACTAGAGTATAAGGCTTTATATCGAATTTTAAGGATTCTTTCTGATTTAAATGCGTCTCTTGCAGCAACAAAATATCTGCTTTCTCTTGCCGAGCATAATTAATATTTTTTTCCCTTTTTACCGGGTTATTAATCCCCTTAACATTCAGTGATAGAATTTTACAGGGGGCCATTTTTTTCCTTCTTTAGAAATGTGCTTCTCCAACTCTTCAGTGTGCGACAGCTTTTGAGTGCTCTTAAATTTAACCTCACCTGGATACTTATACAGCCCGTGGAAAGTTTTGTCTTACTTATCCCATATCTATGGTAATTTTTATGTCAGTGTCCTGCAATCTCGGTAACCTTCTACAAAGGACGCGTATTAACCTAGTGTGCCCCAGAGGAGAAGTTCTGTCTCTACAGCCTATTGGTGAACCTGAAATGACAGGATCGGCCAGAGAGACACTGCCTTTTAAACAGTTTGTTCAGCTGCCTGTACCACCTCTCTAATGTCACAGATTATCCTTATCAATATGGACCCTGTCCGCTCTCCATTATACTGTTGCAACGCTTTTGTAAATTTTGTGTTAACCTTTTACCTGCAACACTCCATCAATCACAATCTTTCTGCTTCTTCCAACAATTTTAATTGTCCCTTCAAGTCTTTTCTTTTTACTGATCCAACCACAAATGCCGATCTAGGCAACTCCGTCCCGATAGCATTCCTCGATGAGTCTAGGAGCTTCTGCAGTCCTCAGCACATCTGGGCAAGTTCCTTTTCTTCCAGGTATAAGTGAAGAGTCTTAGGATCATCAAATGTTTTGGTCTGATTGTGTAAAGTGACGCGCATCCGCGCTGGATACATGAGACCATAACGTGCCTGCAGTTGTTGCAAACACGGTCTTAATGCCAGAAAGTTTTTCCTCTGGTCTACAGTAGTTTTGGCAAAATCAGGAAAAAAAACAGCATGTGGCTTTCAAACTCTAGAGGAGAGTGTGCACGCGCCGCTTCCATAACTTGGGCCACCTGCTGATACCGAAGGATTCTTAGAATTATTGATCTCGCCATTTACTATTTGGCTGTGATTGCGAGGGAACCCGGTGGGCTCGGTCAATTTCAAATGCCCTCTCAAAGTTGGTCTTAAGTACAAAAGGGATCATTTTGAGCAGGAACACTAGCATATCCTTGCCTTCAGCTCCTTCCGGAACCCCGAGTATTCTTACATTATTCCGTCGGGCCCGATTATTTCTATCTTCTAGTTCTCT
Organism: Ichthyophis bannanicus; assembly: GCA_033557465.1. NCBI lineage: Eukaryota > Metazoa > Chordata > Amphibia > Gymnophiona > Ichthyophiidae > Ichthyophis > Ichthyophis bannanicus. The sequence continues at coordinate 1,177,663,840 of CM066033.1, read as the reverse complement.
TTGTAGCGCTCAAAGCTGCTTTTCCTGTTTGTCGACCTTACACAGTCGTTCACCATGCACCACCAGGATTTCCTCCACTTTATCTTGTCGAAGGGAGATTCCTTCTATGCTGCTCCTCAGTGCACTCATTTCGTCATGGACAGTGCTCAACGACTCTCTGTTGGCTTTGACCATCTCCTTGACGCCACGTAGCTCTGTGAGTAGTTCATGTAAGGCCTCGGACCCTTCCCTTGCGGCCACCATTTTTTGTGGTGAAAGGGGTTCCATTTTGGACCTTTTTGCACTGCTGTTCTGTGCACCAGAATATTCTAATCAGACCGGTTTGGGTCCCAACATCTCCTAGCTCCTCTGTGGCTAAAATCAGCACTATAACTTTCCAAAATGCAGCGATTTATCAGGATTAATGGCAGATCTCTACTGAGCCTTCACTCTAAGCGACCGTCCTGTTCGGCATCAAGCTCTGCCCCCTCCACTCCATGGTATTTTCAATAACATCATGTGGATGTGAAAGCTGGACAGTGAAAGACAGGAAGAAAATCAATGCATTTGAATTATGGTGCTGGCGGCGAATACTGTGTATACCATGGACTGACCGAAGAACAAACCAGTCAGTACTAGAGGAGATCAAACCTAAGCTTTCTTTAGAAGCTCAGATGACAAGACTTCGACTTTCATACTTTGGACACATCATGCGAAGAGAGAGATCATTAGTTAAAGACATCATGCTTGGCAAAATAGAAAGTCAATGCAAAAGAGGAAGGCCAGCAATGAGATAGATCAATACAATAGCAGCAGCTACGGGTACCAGTCTGTTAACAATGAGCCGCCTGACTGAAGACCGAACACAATTTAGGACAACTATCCAGAGGGTCGCCATGAGTCGACACCGACTCGATGGCACTTAACAACAACACTCATTAGAGAAGGGAAAGCCCACCCATTATAAGAACCTCACCTGAGAAGGAATTTTTATCTTTGGCTTTTTTCATTGCACCAAGATGCTTTAGGTGGGTGATTGCCCCTAATGGAGGCTAGTGTCTCTGGCACACAGCCAGAGTATACCACTCACTAGAAGGAGGATCTGTACCATTCACCCTAACAAGTAATAAAGATAAAGGAGGATATTCAGCAGCGGTGACTAGCATTTGTAAAGCGCATAGCCGTCGCTGTTAAATACTAACTTTGGATATTCAATGCCAGGTTCATATGTGTCCTCCGGCATTCACTATCCTGGTTGCCACATAACCCAGAAGCTAACCAGGTAGCAGAAATATTGAGCCGCTGACTGGTTAGCTCATGCAGCTAAAGTTAGTCCAGTCTTTGCTGCACCTAGCTTTATCCATGGGTCACTAACCGGTCAGCGGCTCAATATTGCCACTGCCCGGTTAGCGATGGATGACACCTCTGCTCTGCCTTTGAAAGTCCATGACACACCTCGATGCTAATAGCGGAGCATCAGATCATGTAGCAGCAGCACCCTTGGATGTCCAGTGGTATTGACTATGTTAGTGCAGTTGAATAGCTCGCTAACCGGCATTTATATGATTTTCAGGTCCGTAAACTTTGTAAATGCCTTTGAATATCTCCCCCAAAGAGACTTGGAGCTACTGCCAAGAGGAAGATGGGTGCTCAGCCAGAAGATTACAGTGCCTGAGGGATATCTTCCAAAGAACACAAAGAACTGAAGTAGCCAACAACAGAGAAAGAGAAACATCAAGGTCCGCAAGTGAGGAGTATGTGAATAATCACAGTATCAGAGAACTGAAAGATAACAGTCCTAATCTCAGTACCATAAGGGCACAGACAGATTTACTTTATGGTGACCAGAATTGCACACAATATTCAAGGTACAGTCACACCATGGAATGATACAGAGGCGTTATAATATCCTTGGTTTTGTTCTCCATTCCTTTCCTTATCTTTCCTAGCATTCTATTTGCTTTCTTGGCTGCCACTGCACTTAGTGGAGGGTTTCAACATATTATCCACGATGATGCCTAAATCCTTTTTCTCAGTTGTCGCTCCAAATGTGGAGCCTTGCATTGTGTAACAATGGTTTGGGTTGTTCTTCCCTAAGTACATAACTTTGTACTTGTCCACATTAAATTTCATCTGCCATTTGGATGTCCAGTCTTCCAATTTATCAAGGTTCTCTTGCAATTTTTTCACCATTCTGTTGTGTTTTAACAACTTTGACTAATTTGCTGGGATCTGCAAATCTGATCACCTCACTGATTATTCCCATTTCCAGGCCATTTATGAACATGATAAAAAGCAGTGGGTCCATATCCCTGAGGTACTGTACTTTTCACCTTTCTCCATTGAAAATTGGCCATTTAGCCATACTCTCTGCTTTCTATCTTTTAATCAGTTCCTGATCAACAGTAGTACACAGTCTCCTATCCCATGACTTCTTAATTTCATCTAGAGTCTCTCATGAGGGACCTTGTCAAAGGCTTTCTGAAAATCCAGATACACTCTATCGATTGGTTCACCTTTGTCTACCCGCTTATTTATATCTTCAAAAAAATATTATAGATTAGTAAGACAAGTCTTTCCCTTGCTAAATCCATGTGGGCTTTCTCCCATTTAAACCATGACTATCTACATATTTAGTAATTTTATTCTTTATAATGGTATCTACCATTTTGCCTGGTACTGACCTCAGGCTCTCCGGTATGTAGTTTCACAGATCACCCCTGGAACCCTTTTTAAAAATTGGTCTTACAGGGGATTACTTCCTGATTGCCTGCCTGCTCGAGTGGAGTTGATTGGTGTACCTCCTGACCTGTTTCTCTGGCATTTGACGTCAAGGCATCTGAAGGGCTATATAAGAACGTAGCCCTACTATGGAATGCAGTCGCATGCCCATTAGGTGCGTGCTCTGAAGGGCATGCCCAAAGGTGCAGGATCTGCCCCTTTGGAGCCCCTTTGGAGCATGTGAGGAATGAGGAGCTGTACATAGCATTTACTATGGGGAAGTGTCAGAAAAAGGTTATATATCCTGAAATTAATAAAACAGTTAAAATGGTGGGTCCTATGGATTCTCATGTTAGAGTGCTTTCTGGGATGGATTTGTTGGGGCAGTCACCAGGACTGGCTGCTTTAGATTTAACTGTGAGTATGGTTTTGAATTTTCTCTTCTTCCCCCACATTGGGTGTTTTAATCCCACCGAACCAGTTTCCTGGTCCGGACGCCAATACCTCGTCTCCTTCTAAACAATATGAGGAGGTTTTTAGTGGTACTCTTTCCTCTGCAGAAGTATCTTTCGGTAATATTGTTAAGACTTTGTTAAAGTTTGTTCCCTTACTCATTTCTTTTGTAAGTGCCAAAATGTCTGCTGAACTGCCCGTTCCTTTGCAGGAGATTTCCCTATGAAATATATGGGAAATCGTTTTTCGAACTGAACTATCATTATAGTAATTTCTAAAGCATGTATCTGATTTCTCTAAAGAAGTTGTTGTTAAACTTGCAGAGCATGAGACTGTGATTTCAGTGTTAGACTCTTGTTTAAATAAAACTGAGTCACAAGTCTCATTACTTTAGGCAGCAGGTGCTACATTGGTTCAAGATTCCTTATTATTGCATAGTAAATTTGAATTAATGGAAAATGAACACCATGTGTTAAATTTACGATTGTTGAAATTCCCCTGAACGCACTACCTCTCGCCGCAGATTTTGTTTCACAAGTATTTTAGAGAAGTTTTGCTTTTTCCAAATCCAGAATTGGTTAAAGTTTTGAAAATGTATTTATTCCTTTAGGTAAAAAGGCTGCTGCGGAAGATGGTGTTGGTTCTGGTGGAGAAATGGCTCTATGAAGTCCTGGTGTGAGTTACATAGAAACATGGAAATATAGCAACATGACGACAGAAAAAGACCACATACCCCATCAAGTCTGTCCTTCCATATCAACCACTACAACAGTCCCCTTTTTTCCTTAGAGATTCTCTGTTTGTCCCATGCTTTTTTGAATTCAGATACTGTCCTTGCTCTACCACCTCCACTGGGAGACTATTCCATGGATCCACCACTCTTTCCGTAAAGAAATATTTCTGCATATCACTCCTGAATCTATCCCCTTTCACCCTCATTCCATGTCCCCTCATAGCAGAGCTTGCTTTCAATCAAAAGAAGCTCTCCTCCTATGCATTTATGCCATGGAGATATTTAAATGTCTCAATCATATCACCTCTATCCCGCCTTTCCTCTAAGGTGTACATATTAAGATCTTTAAGTCTATCCTCATATGCTTTAGAATGAAGACCACTAACCATTACAGTAGCCACCCTCTGTACTGACTCCATCCTGTTTAACTCAGTCAAGGCTTTTAAGTGGAGCCATGGCACCGTGGCTCCATTTGAAAGCCATGATGCCAGACGCCTAAAAAAGGAGTGTATTCCCTGTAGCCCGACCCCCAATCCAGCCTCCTAAGGACAGAATCGGTCTGCGGGGAATTAACTCTGCCCCCCAGCACATTCCGCACCCTGGGCCATTAAAAAAAAACACAACCAGGGAAGTTATTACACCTTGGAGGTGGAATAACTTCCCCGGCCATTTCACCAGCCCTGGACATACAGGGCCAACATTAGAATTGGCTCTGTATGTCCAGGGCTGACACCACCCACTGCCCACCCACTTTCCGCCCTTGGGCAGCCTCTTCCCCGCCCCCGACTAGCTTCCCAGCAAAACCGTCAGGAAAGTTAGTCGGGGCATGCCTCCGCCCTCCACTGCCGCTTTCTGAGATCTGTCCTCTACAGCAGTGTCAAAGAATAAAAGCATCACACAGGCACGTGGACTTTCTCATCGGCAGTGTCACTGTGAGCTCTGCTCATCCCACCCCCTTTGACTTCCTGTTGTTGAGGTGGGGGCAGGCAGAGCTCACAGTGACACTGATGGTGAGAAAGTCCCTGCAGCTGCTTTTATTTTTTGCCACTGTTGCAGGGGACATATCTTAGAAAACAGCAGCATCAAAGTAAAACATTTTACAATTAATGGTGATCTAGAAGCTACTATACTGCTTGCCCAGTTGATGGTGAAAGGAGGATAGACTCAGGAGACTATGAGGAATGATTTCTTTACGGAAAGAGTGGTAGATGCATGGAATAGTCTCCCAGTGGAGGTAGTAGAGACGGGACTGTATCTGAATTTAGGAAAGCATGGGAAAAATGCAGAAGATCTCTAAAGGAAAACAAGTGATTATCATAGTTGGTTTGGAAAGGCAGACTGGATAGGCCATGTGATCTTTATCTGCCTTATTCTTCTATGTTATACTGGGAGCCTATTACACCGGGTGGAGGGAGCAAGAATAGTCCTGACCTTTTTAAGTATGAGAGTGGCTGGACATGGGGCTTGTGGTGGAGCAGGCCCAAGTACCTAGGGCCAGTCCTGTAAAAAAACACAAATTAAACACAAACATGTTTAAAGAAATAAATATGGCTTGGGAGTGATGCATTTTGACCATTTGTTTGGAATACGTTTGTAGAAGACTGTCCCTGATATAGATAAGTTAATGTTTACTCGAAACACTAATATTATGTTGCATTTCTCTTTTACTGGTCTCATCTTGTAAAGAAAAAAGAAAAAAACAAAGAAATACTGCAAAGTATCTGATAAACTGAAATTATTTATGTGCCCTTTAAATGCGGGGCTCAGTACTGATGATGACCCTTGAGCTGAATTGGTGCGGTAGCCTTAAGTTTCTTTGACTTCTTTGCTAGAAACGCTGTTGCTCACTTTATTTGAGGTCTTTCATTTAGCCATGTCGAGCTTTTTCAGGTTATTGGATATTTTGTATGGTCACTGTTACACCCTGGTCTTTTGAGACTTTGTTTTTCCTAAAGAAATAAAATGGCATCCCCATCTCCATCAATCCCCCTCTATCTAGTACTGTCAGTAACCACTTAACCCTGAGGAAGATGGCCTGGGGAAGGGGGGTTGGAAGGAGACTATACTGAAGTAGGCTAGACTGGGAGAGGGGAGTGAGAAGAGAGGATACTGAGTCAGTATCCCCTTCTCCCATCACATTTCTTCAGGCAAACTAAAGCCTTTTTCCATCCCCTACTCCCTTCCCCGACAGGAAGTGTTTTCTTCTCACACCCCCTTGTTCAGGTCAGCATGTTCAATATCCCCTTTTTCCACCTCTCTACCTCCCCAAACAAAACCTGCTTTACTTGTTTGTAGTGGTTTTTATCTGCATCAGAGTTGATGTTGTCCAGAGAGATGGCAGTACAGCAAGGCAGGGACCAATCTCTGTTGCATCACTGACTTGTTGCATGGGTGCAGTCCACAGTGGGATCGTATGGCTGTTGACTGAAGGCATCAGTGCCAGTTTTCAACTCATTTTAATCTCCCTTCAGCTTTTCTGCATTCCTCTCATTCCTCTCTGTATCTCACTCCTTCCCCAGCTTCCTATTTTCCTTGCCTTTCGCCCAATCCCTAGTCCACTATTCCTAACCTCTTTACTCAACTCTGATAGTTCTTGGCTTCTTTTCTTAGTACATAGCACCTACCTTCTCTTCTTCACCAGAATCCATTGTGTTCCAGAATTGCCTCTCTCACCTGGTGCTCGGACCACAATGGTACCTGCACCCCTGAAATCTTTGCCAGTGCTTGGTGCAGCAGCACTAGTGGTGAAAAGCACATGCTGGCTGCTGAAGTGCAATGCAGCTTCTACACCAGCTCAGTCTCACAAGGCATGCTGGGATTCAGTTGCTACCCAATTAGATCACTTATAGGAACCACTTTTCACAATAGGGTAGATACTGAGGCCCGAATAGCAGGGTTGTATGTCCAGGTTGGACGTATAACCTCTGAACAGGCCCTGGACACTATTCTATTCCTAGTGCTCCCTGCACATATAGAGAGTTTGTGTAGGGAACACTGGATGTGGGCGGGAGAGGATGGGATGAAGGCAGAAGTCTGGGCAGGCCATAGCGGCCGAACATACAGAGGTCATTCAGATCAGGCCTCTGTACATCTGCCGGCAGCCACTTGGAAGCCTGGACTATTCCAATTGCAGCCTGCAGCTCCTCCAGCCCATCACGCTGCTGTGGAAGATCATCAGCCGCCCGATCCTGGCCAAGGGGGCCCATGGTGGGGGTCAGGCAGTGGAGTGATGAGTCAGCTAAGTCCAGCGATTCAGTTCCTCTGGCTGGACGTGTGGGTGTCATGGCAACAGGACACCATAGCAGAGCACACCAGCCAGAGTGTTGGCGGGCTGGCTAAGTAAATCCCTGGAAATCTCTCTCTCCTGAATAGGCTTCACGCTGGGCCATATAAGTGCCCTGATTCTGCAACTGCAGTAATGTATAGCTCCCGCAGTGGTGGAATCGGGTACAAATGTGCCTGTTCATTTTCTGGATGTCCAGACATAAGTCAAGTTATAACAAGCTAGCTCTGCCCAGGGTTCATTTTATTGTATTTAATCATAATGTTTCAGAAGTCCTTTCTAAAAAACATCAATGCTAATCTTTTCATAGTGACATAGTAACAAAGTAAGTGATGGCAGATAAAGACCAGCATGGTCCATCTAGTCTGCCCAGCAAAATGGCAAGAGTAGGTGCACCAGTCGCTCTGTACAGGCCACCCCTCCCCATATCTTTGTTTAGGGGTGAACCCACCTCTCCATGTAGGACACCCTTATTTATTGAGACGTTAGATGGTTCAGAAGTTAGATTGTACCGTTTATTTTGTTTTTATCCTGTTGCTGTAAAGGGATCCACTGTGTTTGTCCCATGCCGTTTTGAATTCTGTCACGGTGTTTGCCACCACCACTTCCATTGGGAGGGCATTCCAAGCATCCACCACCCTTTCAGTGAAGAAATATTTCCTGACATTGCCTTTCAATTTACCACCTTGCAGCTTCATGTTATGCCCTCTAGTTTTACAGCTTCACCGTCTTTGGAAGAGGTTTGTTTGTTCATCATTTCTCTTTAAGTATTGAAAGGTCTGAATCATATCTCCCCTGTCCCTCCTCTCCTCCAAAGTGTACATATTTAGGTCGTCAAGTCTCTTCTCATAAGGCTTCTGACGCAGGCTCCAAATCAATTTGGTCGCCTTTCTCTGAACAGTTTCCAGTCTTTTTACATCTTTTGCAAGATATGGTCTCCAAAACTGAACACAGTATTCCAAGTGAGGCCTCACCAGTGACTTGTACAGTGGCATAAGTACCTCTTCCTTTCTGCTGGTAATCCCTCTTTGTATGCAGCCCAACATTCTCCTGGCTTTTGCCACTGCCTTGTCACACTGTTTTACCACCTTGAGATCATCAGAGATAATCACACCAAGGTCTTTCTCCTGAACTGTGTATACCAACCTCTCGCCCCCTATCGTGTACATTTCCCTAGGCTATCTGCTACCCAAGTGCATGACACTGAACATTTTCACATTAAATCGTAGTTGCCAAGCATTAGACCAGTCTTCCAGCTTTTGTAGATCTTTCCTCATGTTAACCACTCCCTCGGGGGAGTCCACTCTGTTGCAAATTGTTGTGTCATCTGCAAAAAGACAGACCTTTCCATTCAGTCCTTCAGCAATATTACGCACAAATATATTGAACAATGCCGGGCCCAGGACCAAACCCTGGGGCACCCCGCTAATCACCTTCCTCTCATCTGAGTGAGCTCCATGTACCATCACCTTCTGTTGTCTGTCAGTCAACCAATTTCTAATCCACTTTACCATCTTGGGACCCATCCCAAAGCTACTGAGTTTATTGACAAGCCTCCTATGAGGAACAGTATCAAAGGCTTTGCTGAAATCCAGGTATATGACATCCATTGAATGCCCCTCATCTAGTTCCTTGGTCACCCAGTCAAAGAACTCAATCAGATTTGTTTGGCAAGACCGTCCTTCGGTAAAACCATGTTGCTTCGGATCTTGCAACCTGTTGGTTTTGAGAAAGTTCACTATTCGCTCTTTCAGGAGTGCCTCCATTACTTTTTCCGCCACTGAGGTAAGGCTCACAGGCCTGTAGTTTGACACTTCTTCCCTGTCACCACTTTTGTGTAGAGGTACAACATCAGCCATTCTCCAGTTCTGAGAAACCTCTCCTATTTCCAAGGATCTGTTGAAGACATGTTTATGTTTATGTTTATGTTTATTAGGCTTGATATACCGCAGTTCCAATTAGAGCACAGCGGTTTACAAAAAGCTCAAAAACAATATACAGAGGGGCCAATAGGCCTGAACAGGAAAATAAATTACAATGGAGACAGGAGATCACTCAAGACACCAAACTAGACATGAATGAGGAGAGAGAAAGACAAGGGAAAGGAGGGGAGAGGAGTCACACAAAGGGGGAGGGGAGGTCAAAGGCGGTGGAGAAGATATGTGTCTTCAGGTCTTTCTTGAAAGTGGGATAGTGTTGCTCAAGTCTGAGGGAAAGGGGGAGGGAGATCCAATAGGCAGGGCCGGTAAAGAAAAAGGCAGAGGAACGTGTGGATTGTAGATGAGCACGTGATGGAGATGGAAGGTGGAGCCGGTTAATGTGAATGGAGCGAAGTGAGCGAGGGGGGTGTGGAATTGAAGTAGGTCTGCCAGATATAAAGGAGTGCGGTTATATAAGACTTGATGGACCAGTGTGAGGATTTTATAACGGATGCGAAATTGCAAGGGGAGCCAATGTAGGTGAAGAAAAAGAGGAGTAACATGATCGCGGAGGGAGGAGTGAAAGAGGAGTGACATCCTTTAACGGTCCTGCAAGAACCTCTCTGAGCTCTTTCAGTATCCTGGGATGTATCCCATCCGGTCCCATGGCTTTGACCACTTTCAGTTTAGCAAGTTGTTCTAACACCTCATCTTCTGTGAATGGTGTGGTATCTACTTCATTCCCGTTTTTATATTTGGGAGTCACAGATGGTCCATCTCCAGGATCTTCTTTAGTAAAAGCAGAGCAGAAGTATTTGTTTAGCAATTTCGCTTTTTCAGTGTCATTTTCCACGAGTCCTTTACCAGTACTTCTGAGTCCTGCAATTCCAACTCTGATCTTCTTCCTTTCCCAAATATACCTGAAGAAAGTTTTGTCGCGACCCTTAACATCTTTAGCTATCTTTTCCTCTGCCTTTGATTTTGCTATCCTTATTTCTCTTTTTGACTCTTTGAGCTTGATCCTGTATTCATTTCTGTGTTCTTCTGTTTGCAAGCTTTTGAATTTTGCGAAAGCTGTGTTTTTTGCCTTTATTTGAGCAGCCACCTCCTTGGAATACCAAATAGGTTTCCTTCTCCTCTTCTTTTTATTTACTTTTCTTACATATTTATCTTTTGCCCCTTTTATTGCCGCCTTTTGTTTAGCCAATTGCAATTTCACTTCCCTTATCTCCTTCCACCCCGTCATCTCCTCCTTTAAGTACTCGACCATTTTATTGAAGTCAGTGTTTTTGAAGTTTAGGACTTTGAGCTTGCTATGATTGGCCTGTACCATGGCTTTTATCTCAAACCACACCGTGTGATGGTCGCTGTTGCTCACAGGGGCACTCACGCAGACATTTGACACGCTATCACCGTTGGTGAGCTCTACATCCAGCATTGAGCTTTCCCTGGTTGTTTCCGTCACCATTTGTATAAGTAATGCATCTTGGAGAGCATCCACAATTTTTTTGTTTCTTTCCAGATGTGCAGAAGGAGTAATCCAATCCACATCAGGTAGATTAAAGTCACCCAATACGATTGCTTCCCCCTTTGTTGCTATCTTGGCAATATCTATAATTATAATCAGTTCATTATCTATCTCTTCAATTTGTGTCGGCGGTCTGTAGACTACAGCAATATGGATGACAGTGCCATCTCCTCTTTCCAATGCAATCCAGAGTGCTTCTTCTTTTCCCCATGTCCCCTGCATTTCAGTAGCTTTAATACTGCTTTTGACATACAAGGCTACTCCTCCTCCTCCTCCTTTTCCATTTTCTCTGTCTCTTCTGAATAGATTATAGCCAGCTATGGCTATATCCCAATCATGTGATTCATTAAACCATGTTTCTGTAATGGCCACGATGTCCAAATCCGTTTCCACCATTAGGGCTTCCAGGTCCGGAATTTTATTGGCTAAGCTTCAAGCATTTGTGCTCATTGCTTTCCAGCATTTACCTGGCTTGTGTGTATTTTGCATTGATTTTCTTCTGCCCACTTCTTCCCTCTTATTTTTGATGTGCGGTTTAAAAGTGAGGCTATTTCTGATGTTATTCTGCTTTTGCAGGGGGTGGCATGCAGATGTTGACCTTCCACATCCGTCACCCCCTTTTCCTAGTTTAAATGCATACCCACATACTGCCTGAATTTTTCACTAAGGTTTATTTTCCCTGCGACAGAGAGATGTAGTCCATCAGCACAGTATAGTCTCTTGTGGGTCCATCTGTTGCCTCAGTTGCCAATAAATCTGAATCCTTCTTGTTTGCACCAGGTATGGAGCCATGTATTAAAGCTGTTAATGCGATGCAGCCTTTTTGTCCCCTTACCAAGAACAGGTAGAACTTCTGAGAATGCAACAGTGTTAACAATGGGCTTGAGTTTCTCTCCCGGAGATTGGAAGTACTTTTGAGCTGTAGAGGCACTGTTTCTAGCCATGTCATTTGTGCCCAAGTGGATAATAACATCAAGTTTGGAGTGTTCACTTTTTGTACTAAGTATTTCAACAACTTGGTTTGTATTCCTGCTGGCTGAAGAGCCTTGTAGGCACATGACTATCTTCTCTCCTTTGAACTGTGTTCCCAAGTTGGTGCCTCTGATGATGGAATCTCCAAGTAGTAGTAGTTTTCTGTTTGGTGAGGTTTTCTTCATATTTGGTGCTTTAGAAGGAGATTGGGCATTGTCTGACTCATTTAAGGGCCCTTCAGTTTCTTTGGATTGGGCATTCTCATTAGCCAAGGCAGAGAAGGCATTGTGCAGGGATATCTCTTGATGTATAGGATGTCTCTGCATTACAGGCCACAATCTACCAGAACCCACTGTGATCCATTTGTTCCTGTGATGTTTGATTCTTTGTGGGAGCAGTGGTGGACTTTGTTCAGTTTGTATCCTAGAAGAGGTGTGCTTCATTGCAGCCAGTTCCTCCCTCAGTAGAGACACTTCTTTATGCATGGCAGCTAGGTCTTTCCTTAGTAGAGTCAGTTCTTCATGCATGGCAGCTGACTTTAGGCATATAGGACAAGCTCTTAGGCTCCAAATGATTCATATTTGAATGAAAGTACCACAGTTATTGCACTGAATACACAACATTTATTTATTTATTTATTTATTCTTATATACCGCGCTATTCATTCTCAGTGCGGTTTACATAAAACAATAACAATTGCATTACATCAGAACAACGATATCAATGCTTACATTACAACAGGTAAAATAAACTTGGAATGAACTTGAAGAGGGTGCCTAACATAGCAGTAAGAGATTTAGATTATAAACTATTTACAGAGTTACAGGTCTAAAATCATAATGAGATCTAAAATCATGTTGATTAAACAGTCCCAGAAGAGGAAGAATATTAATAAAAAAAGATGAAGAAGATGTGGGCTTTAACCCAATTTAGGAACGACAGATGGCACGTATGTGACCACTGTATAGGCAATGTAGCCCCTGGGGTGGGTGGGGTGAGGGGTAGGGTGGGCGGGAACCTAAGTGTCTCTGGCCAGTAGGCTGTTCCTGAACTATGGGCACACGCAATGGAGTAGGTAAGGAAACCCACCAATAAGGGCAAATAGATTTATAAATATGTGGAGACAAACAGACAGACAGATAGAACTCACAGTTAAGCAGCAAATTCAGCAAAAAAGACAGACAGATAGAACTCACAGTTAAGCAGCAAATTCAGCAAAAATCACCTTTTGGGAGAGCTCTGACCAGAACTGACACAATGTTGTGTTTCAAACTTCCATTCAAGTTCTGCATCAGGGTAAGCTTTGATATACTCATCTGAAGAAAAGTCCCATGTTCAGACTGCAAAGAATCGTTTGCAGCAGGGTTGTGGGGGCATGTACTCCTGGAGTAGTCTTGTGTCTCTGATATATCAAAGGTAAGGGAAGGGTGAAAGACAAGCAAGGAATTTGATTGATAGCATACAGCAGGTTTTCAACTGAAGTATGAGCCCATCACCCTGCACTTTTGTTGCTGTGCTACTGCTGCAACAGGTAATGGAAACAGATTTTGAAGGTTGTCTGAATTTGGGGGATTTATTTAATCTATCTATTTATTTATTTATTTATTTAATGATTCTTTTATAACGCCTTTCAGAGTTATCAAAGCGGTTTGCAATTAACTCAATATGTTACATGAAACAGAATGGCTAATATATTAATAAATACATTGAACAAGTTAATATAATAGATGGTCTAAACTATGATACATCATTTAGATGTGAGTAACTATATTATATTGAACTGTCTCTTGGAGCTATGTTACATTGTTAACAATACTTGCAATTTCAAAGTGGCTGGTTCCCTCTGAGAAAAAGAGATTTGGGCCAGCAATAGGGTGGGGAACTGTGACTTTGTTGGTGCTCATTCATGTAAGAGCCTTTCAGCAAGTAGTGCCTATCCCACTAGATATGTGGACCAAAATGTTCTAATAAAAGTAGTGTCTTCAATTTCTTTCTGAAATCCAAAGTATCTTTTATTACATAGAGCTCCGCCGGCAGCGAGTTCCATACAGTTGGACCATACATTGAGAATGCCCTATGGCAGGTTGTTTGTAGGCTCTTGTTCCTTTGAGAGGGAATTGTGAGGAGGTTTGATGTAAATGCCTTATTGCTCTGATTTCTGGAGCTCTCTGTATTAGTGAAATGAGACATTCAGCTGCTTGGAGGTGTATGGTTTAAAATGTGATCATAAGTGCCTTATATTTTTTGTGGGCTGATATCGGTAACCAGTGTACATAAGCTTTTGAGTAAAGGGATGATATGTTCCTGTTGTGAGGCCTCCTGTGATAAGTCAAGCCGCGGTGTTCTGGGCTAGCTGCACAGCGAGGATAGTGTGTTTGGGGAGTCCTTGAAGGACTGAATTACAATAGTCTAGTTGCAGAGTAATTATGGTCTGGCATACAGTGCGGAAGTAGTTGTGGTCTAGTATTGGTCTGAGGTTCCAAAGGATTTTCATCTTGAAGTAAGTGGTAGATATCATTTTCTTTGTATGTATCTGTATGCTTAGTCGCTGGTCAACAATCATGCCAAGATATTTTATTTCCCCTTTTACAGGACTGGATATGTCATCGCATTCAAGTGTAACTGGGGGGGGGGGGCATATGTGATGTCGTGAGTAATGGTGAGGACTTTCAATTTATTACAATTGATCATCAGGTTTTGCTCCTTTAACCAGCTTACAACTCTCTTCAGGCAATCTTTCAGTGTGGCGTAATCTGGATTTTTTTTCAGTTAAAGGGGGCGTAGATCATCAAGTTGTCTGCGTAGATTTGGTATTTGAAGTTGTATTCCTGAATGATCTTGCAAACAGGCTGCATCTATATGTTGAATAGCATAGCGGACAGGGGAGATCCCGGTGGTATACCTTGTTGTTGCTTCACTAGCTTTGATATTTTGCCCTTTACCTTGACCTGGAAGACACAATCTGAAATGTAGGATATGAACCAGGAGAGGGGAGTATCACTAATTCCTCTCTATCAGTCTGGATATGAGCTTTTTGTGATTTAGTGCTATATCTAGAAAAATGAGTATGAAACCCTGTATGGGGTTCTCAATTCCTGTGAGTAAAGTGTTTATTAGGGAGGTTAACAGGGCTTCCACTCCATGGTCTGGCCTAAAACCATGTTGCTATGGGTCCAAAGAGGGCAGATGTGTCTATGAAGTTCCGTAGCTAGAACTGGACTGCCTATTCTATCACCTTAGCCAGGAGTGGGATGCTTGATGTTGGATGGTAGAAAGATGGTGATTTGGGGTCAGACATAGGGCTTTTGGGCAATGGTCGAATGGAGGCTGAAGTTCAGCTGTATCCCAAAGTTCCTGATCTGGTTTGTAGTCCCTGACTGTTTGCATTAGGAACCCACAGGAGTTCTGTTTTACTTGTGTTCATACCGAGGCCTTTAGGAACTAACCTACAACAATGTGAGGTATGCCTTATATGCCATATTGAGAATAACAGGATTTGCATTAAACAGCATGCATTAAGTTGTGTCAATACATGTTAACATTTTAATGCAAGTTAGTACATTAGCTTCATAAGTTGTTGTGTTCTGCTCATTCTTGAATTGCACTTCAGCAGGCACTCA
This sequence comes from Ichthyophis bannanicus, assembly GCA_033557465.1. NCBI lineage: Eukaryota > Metazoa > Chordata > Amphibia > Gymnophiona > Ichthyophiidae > Ichthyophis > Ichthyophis bannanicus. Next base: position 1,177,648,632 of record CM066033.1, on the reverse strand, counting down.
ATTTACTCAGAACTGAAGGTAAGTTCAGTTGATTAGTTAAAGATTGTCTACATAGATGTTGAAATGTGTATCCATTGAATAAATCAGCTCAGCTAGTGGCTTGATATAGATATTAACACAATAGGTGCCAAAATAGATCCTTATGGTATCCCACAGGTCAGCACTCAAGGTGGTGATGAGGGGATGCAGAACAGTGTGGACTCTTACTTGTCTGATAGATACGATCTAAACAAGGTACAGATTTCTGCCAACCAGTGCAGCATGAGTTTTGACCAAGGGGCAGATTAAAAATGGAAATATAAAATGCTGCAGCAGATAAGGCCAATTTTTAGTCTGCCAATTTTCTTCATTTTGGAAATCATAGCCTGGAGAAGTAGTATAGTGGTTAGAGCACTAGGCTAGGATCTAGGGAAGCCAGGATTCAAAACGTGCTGCTACTTCTTTTGGCCTTGGGCAAGATATTTAGCCCTCCATTGCCTCTGGTACAAAGTTTATATTCTGAGCTCTGCAGGGACGGGGAATTAAGCAAAGTACCAGAACTGTAACTCACCTGAACAACTACTGGCAAGACATGAGCTAAATACATACAAAAAAAAAAAACCCCTACAACTGACCTCTGTATTTTCTTTCACCACTTCTTCAGCACTAAGTATGGCTCATCTCATACTTTCTTGAATTCTGTTACTATTAAAGAAGACATAGGATAAACTGAGAGAATTCCTGGTGGCCAAGCTTTGAAGAGAAAATCAGATAAACTATGGTAGATAAACTATGCTAGAGAAAATGTATGAAACATAAAGCTTTTAAACTACTGAAAATGATTTTCTGCTTTTGCTGTTTGTGGAGCCCCAGCACGTCCACATTGTGTTGAAGAATATAAAAGCACTTTTCAGTGATCGGTGCATGTGTATACGGTTCTGAACATTAATTTTTGGCTGTCAATGATTAAACAAGGGGATGCTATTATACCATTTGCAAAGATTTATTCAAATTTCAGTTGCCAAGGTGTAGGATACATTAAACCAAAAACGTAAGAACTATATGAAAGAATTATGATACACTAATGAAAATAGCATTGAAAAAACAGACTGACTACAAATTCTAACATTACTTTTATTAAAATTCTATCAAAAAGATTTATATACTTGTTAATAAAAATTAGTGAACCAGTCCAGATTGCAGGCTTAATTCACTGAGTGGGTCATTCTGTGCCACGAATAGCGGGGATGTATGTCCTGCCTGGACGTACATTTCGCTATTCGTCCTCCTGCCATTCCCGGTCAAAGACTCCCAATACGAACAGCACTGTTGTACAGGGAGTCTTAGACGGGGGCGGGAGGGGGTTGTCTGGAGGCAGAGCTAGGGTGGGGCATGGGCGGACCGTGCCCCTGGATGTACTGGGCCGATTCTGAGGTCAGTCCTGTACGTCCGGAGTCGGCCACATGGACAGGGGACTTATTCCACCTCCAAGGTGCAATAAGTCCCTCTGGACATTAGGGGACACTGGAGCCAGGGGATGGTGACAAGGTGAGGGGGTGCAGAGGGATCCTCACAGCCTGATACTGGCCATGGGAGGCTGGATCGGGGGACAGACTGTGGGAAAGGACGTTGGGTCTTGTGTCGGTGATCATGGATCCTAAATGGATGGCAATGGGACACCGTGGCACTGCAGTTCCGTTCAGAAGCATGGCTGAGTTAGCTGGGGATCTGCTGGGCATGGGGCCTATCAGAATTGGGGTCCAGCTTGCACGTCCAGACCGGTAGACCCGATTCTCATCCCGCAGGTATGTCTAGCCCCTGTGGGATCAGAATTGGGTGCTGCCACTGTATGCCCTGATTCTGAGGGGCTGCACAGGGGCTGGACATCCAGAATAGAAATGGTCTCTAAGGGGCCTATGTACTGAGGTATGCTAAGGGTTTACACCTAATATATGTTAAATGCAAAAAGTTAAGGAATATTAGGTATAAAACTTCAGTAATAACTGGGGAGGACATTCCCAACATTGTTAGGAGGGCAGCCACTTCTTTAACACAAAGGGGCATATTTACTAAGGTGCACTGTTAGTGCTGGGTTTAGCATGAGGTAAGCCTAAAAGTGAGCTTGGGGCCCTGTGCTAACTGATTAGAGTGCAATTGGGCAGGGACTGGGGGGGATTAGGAGTGGAATGCAGGTACTGGTGAAGCATCGCAGTTAACACAGGCATTGGGCACAAGCTAATTGTGGTTGTTGCAGTTAATGAAGGTGCACTTAATGCACCTCGGTGAGTGGTGTTAAGTGCACCCATGTGCTGTGTTATGGCTGTACTGCACAGGTGCAACACACTAATGGCAGAAGGATGAACCCACATGTGCTCTGAAGTTTGCTAGATTTATGGTCCAATCATGTGCAGACTTAACGCACTTTAGTAAACATGCCTCAAAGTTCACTACTGTCCCTTAATGACATAATGGATCACATTGGACATTTTGTATACTCCCTAACGGGCAATTCATTGTACCATGTGTAAAGTGCAAGAATAATTTGCTTTAGAAAATAGGGGCATACAGATGCTCTCCCTTACTCCTTCCCACCCCTCGGCTGGAATAATCCAAAATTAGCCTGCCATCCTGGCACAATATAGAGAATTTAAACATCAAGCTTAAAATACAGCATAGAGTACAGTATAAAGTCCCAAATCAGTCATTTCCCGTTATGTATAAGTTGTAAAGGCCAACACAAAAGAAAGAAATGGTCAATCCCTGAGCAAAGATAAAATAATAGTAAATGGGGAAGCGAGAAGAATATCAGGACAGAGAAACAGAAGGGATATATACAAAGAAACAAAAAAGAGTATTTACAAATATATACATACACCAACATACAAGGTCCAAGCCCAACCAAGAGGGAAAAGAAGAAGTAATCAAATTGTGTCAAAGTCAACTTACAAACCTTAAAAGACAGATAAGGGGCTCAAATATGGTTAAGATATGCTAATTTTTCCGTAACATAGATATCTTCTACTTTAAATAAGCATTCCTTCTTGGTAGCTGGTATAGAGTCCTTCCAAAGTCTGGCAAGCACACATCTTGCAGCTCACAATAGACAATGAATGAGTTGCCCATCATATTGAGAGGATATAGAAACATAGAAACATAGAAATATGACGACAAGAAAAAGACCACATGGCCTATCTAGTCTGTCCTTCCATATCAACAACTACAACAGTCCCCTTTTTACCTTTAGAGATCCTCTGTGTTTGTCCCATGCTTTTTTGAATTCAGATACCGTTCTCATCTCTACCGCCTCCACTGGGAGACTATTCCATGGATCCACTACTCTTTCCGTAAAGAAATATTTCCGCATATCACTCCTGAATCTATCCCCCCTTCACCCTCATCCCATGCCCCCTTGTAGCAGAACTTGCTTTCAATTGAAAAAGGCTCTCTCCCTGAACATTTATGCCATGGAGATATTTAAACATTTCCATCATATCACCTCTATCCCTCCTTTCCTCTAAGGTGTACATATTAAGATCCTTAAATCTGTCCTTATATGCTTTATAATGAAGACCACTAACCATTTTAGTAGCCACCCTCTGCAGCAACTCCATCCTGTTCACATCCTTTTGAAGGTACGGTCTCCAGAATTGCACACCATACTCCAAATGAGGTTGCACCAAAGACTTAAACAGAGGCACTATCACCTCCTTTTTTCTGCTGGCCATTCCTCTCCGTATGCACCCAAGCATCCTTCTAGATTTTGCCATCACCTTTTCTACCTGTTTAGCTACTTTAAGATCATCAGACACAATCAGACACAACCACACCTAGGTCCCGCTCTTCTTTAGTGGACAAAAGTACTTCACCCCCTATACTATATTTCTCCCTTGGATTGTTGCAGCCCAAATGCATGACCTTGCATTTTTTAACATTAAATCCCAGCTGCCAAATTCTAGACCATTCTTAGCTAGATACCTCCTCATGTTATCTACACCTTCCTGGGTGTCTACTCTATTGCAGATTTTGGCATCATCCGCAAAGAGGCAAACCTTACCCGACAGCCCTTCTGCTATATCACTAACAAAGATGTTAAAAAGAATCGGACCAAGGACAGATCCCTGGGGTACACCGCTGGTAACATCCTTCTCCTCAGAGTGAGCTCCATTTACCTGTACTCTTTGTCGCCTCCCACCCAACCAATTTCTAACCCAAGCAGTAACTTTAGGGTCAATCCCTAGGGTGCTCAGTTTGTTTATGTCGCCTGTGAGGAACAGTGTCAAAGGCTTTACTGAAATCCAAATACACCACACCTAGGGCTCTCTCTCAGTCCAACTCCCTGGTCACCCATTCAAAGAAATCAATCAGATTTGTCTGACAAGACCTGCCTCTGGTGAATCCATGCTGCCTCAGATCCTGTAATCCGCTAGACTCCAAAAACCTCACTATTTTCTCCTTCAGCAGCGTTTCCAATAATTTACTCATCACAGAAGTTAAACTAACTGGCCTGTAGTTTTCAACCACATCCTTACTTCCACTTTTGTGTAAAGGCACCACATGAGCCTCTCTCCAGTCCTTTAGCACCACTCCCGACTCCAACGAGGCATTGAAAAGGTCAGTCAGTGGAGCTGCTAGAACGTCTCAAAGTTCCCTCAGTATTCTAGGGTGTATCCCATCCAGTCCATTGCTTTGTCTACTTTAAGTTGAGGCAGTTTCTCTCGAACACAGTCTTTTGAAAATTGTTCAAGATGTCCCTCGCATCTGTTCCTTTTTGTAGGTGTTTTCTGAGGTCCTGCTCCTGGTTCTTCATCTGTGAACACAGAACAGAAATATTTGTTAAGCAATTCCATTTTATCCTTAACAGCTTCTACATATTCCTCCCCTGCACTCTTGAGTCTGACAATACCACTTTTGCCCTTCCTCTTCTCACTAACATATCTGAAAAATGTCTTATCCCCCCATTTTATTGCACTGGCTATTTCCTCCTCTTTTTGAATCTTTGCCTTCCTGACTACTTTGCTAGCTTCTCTAACTTTTTCCAAATATAGATGCCTGTCTTCCTCTCTCTGTGATCTCTTGTATTTCATGAAGGCCTCCTTCTTTTCCTTCACTTTTTCAGCTACTTCTTTCGAAAGCCATAGTGTAAATAAATAAAATAGTGGTCTCCTTTTCCTTTTAACTTTATTTACCATTTTAACAAAAAAGGTTGGTTGCCCTTAAAATATCCCCTTTCAGTTTTGCCCACTGTTCCTCCACATCCCCCAGCTGTTCCATTCCCACTAACAACTCCCTGAGGTATTGGCCCATCTTTGCAAAGTTAGTCTTCCTAAATTCTAAGATCCTCACTTTTGAATGGATTCTAGCAGCTCTAGTCGTAATACTGAACCACACCATCTGGTGATCACTGGATGCAAAATGACCTCCCAATACAACATCAGAAACACTTTCACCATTGGTAAGCACCGAGTCCAGTATGGCCCCTTCAGGTGTGGGGTTTGTTACCAATTGCCTGAATAGTTCTCCCTGTAGAGAATCCAGGATCTCCTTACTTCTAGATGATACTTCAGCAGGAATGTGCCAATCAACATCTGGCATATTGAAATCCCCTATCATTTAGCATTTAGCATAGTAGCATTTCCCCTTTCCTAGCAATGCTGCGTATGTCTTCAATTAACTCTCTGTCCACCTCTTCCTCTTCTGAGAGAGGTCTGTATATCACACCAATGCAAATAGATTTCTCTTTCCCTCTTTTTAGTTTAACCCACAATGCCTCCTCTCTCCCTTGTAAGCTCTGTAATTCCAAAGCTTTAATAGTAGTTTTTACATATAGTGCCACTCCTCCTACCCATCTTCCTACCCTGTCCTTTCTGAATAAAGTATAGCCAAATATAGTTACATCCCAATCATGGTTTTCTGTGAACCATGTTTCTGTAACTGCCACTAAATCCAAGTCAGCCACTCCCACCAAAGCTTCAACATCAGGATCTTATTTCCCATACTACGGGCATTTATACACACTTCTTTCCATATGTTACCCCTGTTACCCATTTCCATAAAGGTATTTAATGTATTACTTACCTGGGGGCTTTCACTTACCTGGGCGCTTTCTTCACCCATCCCCAATGAATCTAGTTTAAAGCCCTCTTCAGTAGATTAGCCAGTCTACTACCGATGACGCGTTGACCTTTCTTGGACAGATGGATGTCATCTCTGCTCTGCAACCCTTGGAACAGCATCCCATGGTCTAGGAAACCAAAACGCTCTCGATGACACCATCCACGCAGCCATGCATTCATCTCCAGGATGTGAGCCTCTCTGCCTTGTCCTTTACCATCAACAGGGAGGATTGAAGAGAACACCACCTGTGCACCTAACTGCTTCACCATCTGTCCCAGAGCCATGAAGTCACTTTTGATACGTTCCGAGGGATACCTGGCAGTATCATTTTTTCCAACATGGATTAGCAACATTGGGTAATAGTTAGTGGGCTATAACCATCATCCCTTCCTAGAACTAAAAGTTCATAGACTAGAGGTAACTCAACCTTTGTTATCACCCTTATAGTCTTTGCCCAATAAGGTCTTATGAGAGGATAATTCCAGCATACAAGATTGAAGTTTCTAATTGAACCACAGCTTTGACAACATATAAGGGAAACTGTGAGATCCCATTTACATATTCTCTCAGGTGAAAGATATAGTCTTATTAGAATCTTCATCTATATCCCCACTAAGTTCAACAATAAAGACATTTTACTCTTGTACAACCTTAGTTTTATCCCAAAAGCTCTCATCCTTTGCTTCTAGAACCTGATCCCAGCAGCGATGATATGCCAGGGGTTGCCTATAATAATCTGTCAAGAGCTTTATAAAGCCTGTAGACTATATCTTTTGTTACTCCTTTCCCTGTAAAGGACCCTCTCTAGAGTGTTGGCGATTCTTAATTAAGGCCTCTTTGTGTCCTGGCATAGAGAGAAAATGTTTCAGCTGAAAATATTGGAAGTGGAGAAGCTTTGTTTCCATTTTTATCTCCATCCCCTCCTTGGTTAAGGGGATGTTATTTTCAAGAAGGTCAGAAAAAATATGTTGTCCTTCAGCATTCTCGGTCATACCAGCCAATCCGTCTATCCAACTTCTGTGACCCCAGGGGAATAAAGGGAGAGATGTATGGAGAAGTATTCAATATCTTATGCATAAGAAGCAAGCATTTAACTGCAACTAAAAATAAATGATCATTCATGCCATCTGACTGGAAAAAAATAAATGCAGTTAGCGAGATGTGATGGAGCCACTTTGCATCCAATTCAAACTAGGATAGAGCCCCTACTGTGTCATTCTAATATTTGATTGCCTGAAAAAATTCACCATAATAAAAAAACATGACCAGAAGCCCCTCCCCCCAAAAAAAATCCCCTAAGTATAGGAGCTGATAGAGTTAAACGCCTGCCTAGTTTCCTCCCTTGCTAGATGAAACAAATGAAACACTTTTTGACTTCCTGAAAGAAATGCCAGGGTATAGATACAGTATGTAGTTGTGTAAAAAGGAAGAATAATTTAGGAAAATTAACATATTCAGCACATTTATCCATCCTAGTCAAATCAGAGAGGTGTCCTGCATGAAGCTCTCTCACAATTGAGTTTGTATGGCTGGAAAAGCACTGAGGGTGTTTTAATCCTCAAATTCTTAATCTTCTGTACAATCTGAAATTCAAAATGTATTATTATTATTTTTTTATTTAACAGTATTTATAATGCCCTTCCCTCTCTACAGACATATAATCCCTATGCCATATGGAAAAGTACTATAATTTATTAATATTCTTGCAAACTCTAGGCTCCAGCATTTAAAGAAGTAGCATGGAATCAGATCTTGCCAGGTACATTTTTTTTTTTTTTTTTACATTCTCTTATAAACCGCGCTATTCTGCATCAGTGCGGTTTACATTGAACAAACTGAAATTACATTGAACAGGGCATTATAACTTGATGATAACTATTTTACAGGGAACATGGGTAAATATCCTAGACTGACCACTGTTGTGACTAGAGTAGTGGGCTGGAAGGATGTTTGGTTTGAGCTAGTATGTCAGTTCTCATGTTCTCATGTAGCATGTTCCAACAGTCAATGAGTGCCTTCATTAGGCAGCTCTTCACTACCTTTCCTCTCTTACCTCTCCCTTCATCCCTCCTCAGGAACGCCACTCTTCTGGCAGATCCCTTCTATCTGTGCCCTTCACTTCTACTGCCAACTCCAGACTATGATCTTTCTACCTTGCTGCTACTTATACCTGGAACAAACTACCCAAGTCAGTGTGTCAGGCTCCATCTCTGGCCCGGTTCAAATCAATTCTTTGAGACTGCTTTTGGACCCTGATCCTCCTAGTCTTGTGTTCAACCCCTATGTGTTTCCGTACCATTCCCCTACATATATCCTCATTGTGTTATCTGTCTTGACTAGATTGTAAGCACTTAGGAGTAGGGACTGCCTCTTACATGTCTCTGTACAGTGCTGTGTATGCCTTGTAGCGCTATATAAATGATAAGTAGTAGTAATAGCAGTAGTATCGTAAATGTTCATATGGCATGGCGCTATTAGCATACATTTATTTCTATTTTAAACAACTAACACCGATTGGTAAGTAGGCCCCTAAGACTTTTTTTTTCCATCTGATTAAAACCAGATCTAAGGACAATTTTTTTCTAGCAGAATTAATGCCTTAGGAAAAATGTGTCCTTTTTCAAACCTGTACAGGGTAAATAATCTGTAGCATTTGCACGTGTTTAATTAAGGAAAAGGTTTATACAACATTTGTTTTTATAGATGAATGTTTGTGTTGTTTTTTCGTAAATGTTTATTTATTAAGTTTAGCAAAATATTAAAAGTTTACACTTCAGAAGGAAAAGCATTGAAGGAACCAGTCCAAAATAACAGAAAAAGAAGTACAAAAAAATGTAAAGTCAATAAGAAATGACTTCCATTACTGTTAAGCCACAATCAATTACATAAGATGGAGCAATTGAAAACATCAGAAATAACGAATTAATTATTATAAGACTCTGGGCATACATAGAGACGTGACCATCGTCATTCACACTCATCAACCTGGGAAGCAGCTGAGATGCCAAGCTTCTTTAAATCTAGAAACACTCTCAGTTGGTCAGGGCAAAAATAAATACCCCCCCCCATATATCACAAGATATTTGCATGGATAACACAAAAGAAAAGAGTCTCCAAGAGTCTCCGTGCCCTCTTCCACTGCCAACTCCAGACTTCAGTCTTTCTCCCTGGAGCAAACTATCTGACTCAATATGTCAGGATCCATCTGCGGCCCTGTTCAAATGCAGGCTAAAAACACACTTCTTTGAGACTGCTTTTGGATACTGATTCCCTATCTCCTATTCACCTCCTATGTTTTTCCTTACCATCCCCCTAGATATTTCCTAGTCCCCACTTGTTCTGTAAGCTCTTATGAGAAGGAATTCTCTCTTACATGTCTCTGGACAGTACAATGTTATGTACACCTTGTAATGCTACACAAATGAGAAGTAGTCGTATAGTAGTAGTAGACCTCCACACTATGTAATATCGGAAATCCCATGTCCATGAATTGTTTTCCTTTCCCAACCTCCCCAAGAATAACTCTTGCTTTTATCCTAGTTAAAAGTGTGCTTGCAGTTGACCCTATACCCGGGCAGAGGCAGACAGATTTCAGAAGTTACTGTAATTTACCCAGGTAAATAGATTTGAAAATTGAACTCTGCCTGATCATTTGCAGGCATTTGGGCAAAACACTTTCAACATGTTAGCAAAAACAAATAGGATATAGTTATTAAGTAGGGCAGTATACCATATTAAATGCTCATACTTTCCATTGATTCATAATGATGATATATGATCATGCCCCGTAAGGATTATATGCATCACTTTTCTCAGCAATTGTATTTGCATTAAGCTTGATTCATACCTGCAGTAACGACACACCTCTCGAAGAGCAGAAATTGGCCAATTGGACTCTCTGATATTGATTTACATGATTGCAGGTCCCTTTGCATAAGATATTTATGCCTCTCCCAAAAGTGTGAATCCATTTCATTCACCACAAAATATGCAGAATTCAAGGGTTTATTGCTTCTTTAAGGATACGAACAGAAAAAAGAAAGAAGAAAAATAGCTATGAACTCTGAGATGAAACCGAACAATCTGATTTATTTATTTTTATTTTATTATTCCTAGAAGCACTTTATGCACCAGGTGCCAAAACCATAAATCAAGGAAGATAAGGTTGCATCTGTATAGTTGCAAATTGATGGTTTATGCTTATATAAGAGAGGTCTTCGTTTTGTAAATGCCTGGAAGATGTCCAGTTTTGTAATCATATCTATAAATGCAGCACAAATCTGACATCACCTGGGCATGAGATCCTTTGGGCTGGAGAGGAGGAATTAGATCTAATTGTTTCCTAATGCCATATCGCTTGTCAGATGTAATATTATGATACTAGGCACTAAGCAAATGTAGCTCACCTTATCTTTCTGTTTTAAAAGGCCCAGTACAGTCTTTAGAAATGTCTGTATGTGATTTTAGGATTCTTGCTTCAGGCCTTTCAAGGTATCTGTTGTTCCTTGCATATTTGAAATCAGAATATAATCAAAATGTTTTCATTATTCACTATAAATGGTTAGCAATGACAGAGCATAAACAAATAATTCATTGAATAACACCCATCATAATGAATCTTGAGCACTGGCATAGGGCACAGCTTGAAGACGAGGTACTATATCGTAGTCTCCGTTCAACCAAGCTCAGGATTTACATTTCTGGCACTAATACCTTGATCTGGTTTGGCAGTGGACAGGCATAGCCAGAAGACATAAAGCCTCATTTTGGGGCCTGTTTACTAAAGCACCAAAAGCAGTTACTGTACTCTGAGAAAGGATGAGGTAACAGTTACTGCACCATGCAACAACAGGTACCACATGGCTTCAGTACTTACTGAGTACTAATACTACAGAAACTGCTTACCTTGGTAGGGGGCAGGAAAGGGGTGGAGAATGAGTGGGCTATGAGCATGAATAGCGCTTGCATTTAGTGCATGGTAATTAATGATCACTAAGGGGGGGTCAATTTGAAAGCCTTATTCATGCTTTTGACATCCGAAAATGGGCATAGAGGCATCTAAAGCACAAAGATGTCTCCAGAGCCATTTTAGAAGCCAGGTCTGTGGATGTTCCTAGAGTGTGGATGGGGGCATGATGGAGGCGCTGCTGCAGCGTTCTCAGAAACCTGGATGTTCTCGCCTGATCTTAGAAACTTCATGGATGTCCTGCATTTTGTCTAAATTTAGACCTGCTCCAGGCACCTGAAAAGTGTTCCTTTTGGCTGAAAAACATCCAGAGGGTGTTGAAGAGAAAGCACTCTGTCATCCCCAGCACAACTTCAATGATAGCAGCACTGTGATTTAAACCCTGAATTCCCTAGCCCTAGCCCACTATTCTAACCATTTGGTTATTCCTAGACATCCTGGTTCTGAAATACTATTCTGGGGACATCTATGATGATGCCCCCACAGACATCAATATCAGGCATGTCCAGGTTTGTGAAATACTGTCTATACCTGGGTGTGCTGCTTTTTTTTAAAGGTGTTCTGGCTTAGATGTCCCAAATTGCAATTGGACATCCTTTCTAAAATCCCCCTCCACCTGTCATGGTTGCAGATACCACATGTACACTTATCACTCCCTCACAATAAGGCAGTAGGTCCACCTGGGCATCCATATACCATGGCCTGCAGCAATCAATCAATCAATAACCTCCCTCCCCCTCCCTCCCCCCCCCCCCCGATCCTCCATTTAGCATCCCAACAGGCATCAGGAACCTTCCTCCCACCCCTGATCCCTCTCTGGCAGCATCTCTATTAATATCAGAAAGCTTCTCCCCCATCACCTTGCAGCATCCTTCACCTCCCCTCCCCTGATCCTCCCCTCCCCTTCATTTAATAGTACATAAATGCTGGTTAGTTAGTGGTAGAGCAGGAGTAATTCCCAGATGCCCCTGCCCTATTGTCTTCTCAGGTACTGTCAGCAAAATTAAGAAGCCTAATAATAATCAATGTCTTTATTCTTGATATTTGCTATTGCTCTCCATAATATGAAGCACCTTTGCTTGAGATTTTGATTCTTTGTCAGATAACTTTGAATTTAATTTTTGCAATATGTTTCCTAATGTTGCTGATCACTAAGTGGACACTGGCAAAAAAAAAGAGAGCAAATTATTAGGTTTGGACAGGAGCATTTTCCTTGATTACCTACATTTTTCCTCTAAAAAAGGTGGCCTTTCTGTGTCATAGAATAAAAACTGCATGTAGTCTGCAGTTGCAAAACTGCACTCGTACCTTACAAAGCCAAAAAACAAGTGACAGCTCTTTCTTATGTAAATTGAAATGTCATCTGGCAGGGTTAAACTCTGCACCCATGCAGTGAAATTGTATTTTTCCATATAAACTGTGACTGAACTGCTCATTATGATTCATGTCAATGCAACCATTTTGTCTGAGTATAAAATTGCTTACAAACCAAACTCACTGTAGGGACATAGTAAGACATGTGGAACCTTTTCACTTAGAAATAAAAACAATGTGCTGGTGAGTCAGTGTTGACTCCTGGTGACCCGGCCTCTGGCTTTTCTTGGCAAGATGAAAGCAGAAGTAGATTCTGAGGCCTTTACTACAGCACCTGCAATTCTAGGGTGATCACCCATCCATGTACTAGCCAGGTCTGACCCTGCTTAGCTGCTAGAGAACAGGTTCATTCAGGGGGTGCTTTTGCTAAAGACATCAAATAGAAAAGCTTGGAAAATGGAATCTGTAGCCTTCAATTGAACTTTTTTGGAGGCCCCATAAAGGTAGATTTTTAAACTGTTCATTCTTATAGACCATTCAGGCCCGAGTGGGTGGCGGCACAGGTGTGAAGCAGCAGTGGCACACATGGGTGGTCATGCCAGCATCCCCGACTGCCACCGATTCCATTTGGGAAATACTGCCGCTGCCCGCCTCCTCCTCCCGAGATGGAATCGGCAGCAGCTGGAGCAAGGTGGCAGAGGCAGCGGCACTGGGTGGGCAGTAGCAGCTGGGAGTGGCATCAGTGGGGGAGGATGGCAAGGCCGGGGTTTCTGCCACCTTGGGCCAGCCCTCGTTGTGTACCTACTACTGTGTCCATGCAACAAAATTTATGTTGGTCGTACAAAGAGAATGATTAAGCTGCATTTACATGAAAACCTGTCAAGATTATCCACCAGGACTCTTTCAGCTCCGATTGTTCAACATTACATACAGCATCAACATATTTTTACAGATTTAAAATGGAAGGTGATTGATCATGTCCCCCCTTTATGTCGTGTGGGTAATCGTGAGATGAAATTAAATATTAGGGAGCAATATTGGATATCCCATCTAAAGTTGGTGGTACTTCAAGGTCTGAATCAACAGATAGATTGGTATACTTTGATTTAGGCATGACTACTCTTTAACAATTGATTTATAGAGCATCTGATTTTTAGATAAGTGATTTAAACCCTGAAACAGAACTGTTATAGTCGTTTTCAGTTTGAAACATGACATTATGTCAGTTAGTGGATTTCCAAAGGGATATAGTTGGTGAATTTTATAATGATACAGGAGTGATGGAATTAGCTTTTTTGTTTCTTAACCCTGGAATTACCGAGATTTTTTGCACACACTGAATACCGTTGGGGTCATAAATGACCCCACGACAAATTTTAATTGTTAACCATGAAAAATGTAAACTAAACAGACAAATTATTATTCCAAATTAATTATTTATTATATGAAGGTTAAATGTTTTGAAATTTAATGCTTTATCATAAAATTAAATGAAGAAGAGTTGCCATGAAAGCAGTTTTTGCATGCACTTGATGAACACAGTAAAGTACTACAGTCATTTGCATGAGACATAGACAATTTCTGAATGTTCTTTGCAAACATTGCGCTTGAAGGAGGTGCAAACTATGTTGCATTTCTTGTCTTTTTCTATGGAACAGCAGTGACACCTTGCTCTTTTCTTTGGGATCCCGACATTGCAAACAGCATCAGTGGCTTCTTCAATGCTGGAAGAAGTCTCGCTGCAATTACTCTGAAGCAGCTGCTTTCCTAATTCCAAGAGGGATAGACAACGTCTGTGCTTTGACTTGGACTGCCATTCTGGATTTAGTGACATCCAAACAATGAAGGCATTCAAAGCACTGATGTCCAACATGTTGTAGAAGATTGTCACTAGCCAGCGTCTTGTCATTCGTTTTCTGGTATACGTCCACAACATTTGATCTGCCGTATCTATTCCACCTTTACTAGAATTATAGTCCAAGATCATGCGTGTCTTTTTGTCTGGACATGTGTTATCTACTTCTTCTTGATCATGCAAACTGCTCAGAAGAACAACCACTTTTCCTTTCTTCGGGCAATAGGAAACCAGAGTGGTGTCATCGCGAAAGGCAAACAGTGAAGTGAATACCTCTCGGCCCTTTGCTGTTACAAATTCTGGAGGTAATTATTTTCTGTTCTTTCGAATTGTCCCCAAAAGTGTCATTTGTTTTTCTAGCAATTTCTGTGACAGGGATAAACTGCAGAAGAAATTGTCAACAGTAACATTTCTGCCAGATCGCGTCAATCCTTCAGTGAGTTGCAGCACAACCCTTTCACCCTGACTGTTCCCTGTTTTGTCCGAGTTCCCTTCCTGTATATACTTGAAGATGCAGAACATATGACGTTGCACTGTCACACAACATCCATAGCTTTATGCCATATTTCCCAGGTTTGCTGGGAATATATTGTCTGAACGGAACACGGCCACGAAATGTAAGCAGTTGCTCATCCACGGTAACATTTTCACCAGGAACAAAGGCGTCACTTAGAGTTGCTTCCCAGGTATCAAAAACATGTCTGATTGGAGCAAGCTTATCCACGCCTCATTGTTCACGTCTGTTGGTTGCATCATCAAATCTGAGAGCACAAGAAATTTGCTGAAAATGGTTACGGGCCATATTTTTGCCAAAAACAGAACAACAATCTTCAAGATTCCACAACTGAACTATGGATTCATTTCATGATTTGTACATGCCTGAGAGGATCAGAAGTCCAAGAAAACATTGAAATTCTCCGTCTGTCAAATCTTTCCAGGTGTCATCATAAATATGTCTTCCTTGTTTGCTCATCCACATCATGATTTCATTCAATAAGTTCTTCCTCATGAACAAGTGGAATGCTGCGAGAGGGCCATCAACATTTAAGAACATATGAACATAAGACATGCCATACTGGGTCAGACCGAGGTCCATCAAGCCCAGTATCCTGTTTTCAACAGTGGCCAATCTAGATCATACGTACCTAGCAACATCCCAAAAAGACACAGGTTCCACAATGCTTGCACTGGGTCAAGCATTGATATCCTGGGTCCCTTTTTAATAGTGGTTTATGGACCTTTCCTCCAGGAACTTGTCCAAACCTTTTTTAAACCCAGCTATACTAACAGCCCTTACTACATCCTCCGGTAACAGATTCCAGAGTTTGATTACACGTTGAGTGAAAAAATATTTCTCTTATTTGTCTTAAATAGTTTACCCTGTAGCTTCATTACATGTCCCCTAGTCTTTCTATACTCTGATAGCGTAAACAATTGATCCACGTTTATCCGTTCCACTCCATTCATTAATTTATAGACCTCTATCATATCTCCCCTCAGCCGTCTCTTCTCCAGGCTAAAGAGCCTTAACCTTCTTAGCCTCTCTTCATAGGAGTAGCCTTCCATCCCCTTCACCAATTTGGTGGCTCTTCTCTGTACTTTTTCTAATAACGCTATGTCCTTTTTAAGATACGGTGACCAGAATTGCACACAATATTCAAGGTGCGGTCATACCATGGAGCGATACAGAGGCATTATAACATCCTTTGTTTTATTCTCCATCCCTTTCCTTATGATACCTAGCATTCTATTTGCTTTCTTGGCCGCCGCTGCACACTGGGCGGAGGGTTTTAACATGTTATCCACGATGACTCCTAAATCTTTTTCCTGGGTGGTGGTTTCTAATGTGGAGCCTTGCATCGTGTAACTATAGTGTGGGTTGTTCTTTCCTAGGTGCATAACTTTGCACTTGTCCACATTAAATTTCATATGCCATTTGGATGCCCAGTCTTCCAATTTATCCAGATCCTCCTGCAGTTTTCCACAATCCTCTTGGGTTTTAACAATTTTAAACAGTTTTGTGTCATCTGCAAATTTGATAACCTCACTAGTTATTCCCATTTCCAGGTCATTTATGAATATGTCAAAAAGCAGCGGACCCAGTACAGATCCCTGGGGTACCTTTTTCCATTGGGAATATTGGCCATTTAGCCCTACCCTCTTCTTTCTATCTTTTAACCAGTTCCCGATCCACAATAGTACACTGCCTCCTATCCCATGACTTTTTAGCTTCGCCAAAAGTCTCTGATGGGGGACTGTCAAAAGCTTTCTGAAAGTCCAGATACACTATATCAACCGACTCACCTTTGTCTACCTGTTTATGCACACCTTCAAAAAAACATATCAGATTAGTAAGACAAGATCTTCCTTGTCTAAAGCCATGTTGGCTGTCTCCCATTAGGCCATGACTATCTACATGCTGTGTAATTTTGTTCTTTATGATGGTTTCTACCATTTTCCCTGGTACTGACGTCTGGCTCACCGGTCTGTAATTTCCCGGGTCACCCCTGGAACCCTTTTTAAAAATTGGTGTTACGCTGGCGTCCCTCCAATCTTCAGGTATTACAGATGATTTTAATGAAAGTTCACAGATTACCAATAGCAGGTCTGCAATCTCATTTCGTACAGCATACCTTGTAGGACCTTGTTGTACGGGCATGACATTAGCTCTGGCATATCTTCCAGCAGCTTGCTTTATAGGTTTCCTGTTCCATGATGTGGCATCCTTAGATACATAAGCTTCAATGGCAACATTTGTGCTTATAGTTTATGACCTCTTAGCTCCTCTACGACCACAATTAAGATTCCTCACAGATGATACTGACACCGAGGACTCCTGCCTTCTTCCCCGTCCAGCACAGCCTCGACCTTTGCCTCAACCTGTAACTTGACTCTTTGCTGCAGGCAATGTTACCGGCTCAACATCAGTCTCACATTCACTTGGCGACCAACTGCTGTCGCCATCTGAATCATGACTGTCAGCAGCAGATTTATCGCCCGAACTTGGCTGATATGCTTCTTCGCTTGCTAAATATGCTGCATCATCAGACGACTCAGAGCCGTCACTGTCAGCATCTCGTTGCAATATTTCTCTTACTTGGGCAGCTGAATACTTTCGTTTTGACATCATAAACAATAACCTAAAATAGATAAACAAAGATAAAGTTGAATAAAACGCAAAGCAGTTTTACTATAGGTGTACAGTAATCGTGATGAACGAGCTGAAAGCCTTTAGATTTCATCGGAAATAATGAGAGAACGTATGATATCAATTACAGAAAATGTGTAATTTTCATAAAATAAGAGTACAAAAAATAAATGATACATAATTAATGATAAATACCTTTGTCAGATCAAAAAATTCACAAAACTGCAAATTGTATCATGATCCAAACCATATGTAAGCAACTGGGGTCAAAATGACCCCACTGGTACTCTGTGCTGCAATTCATCACTAGCGTCACCTAGCAGATGAAACCTTTTCCTCTCATGGCACAAAGAGAATATTGACATGTGAAAAGTCATAAAAAGATTGCATTCTTGAACAACTAGTTTCCGAGATACGCGTTGTGAAACTTGCAGTGGGGTCACTTTTGACCCCATCGGTACTCCCAGGGTTAAGCAAAATGAACACTAAGAATGTGACCTTTTCCACTATTCCATTTAACCTATTTGTAATTGGATGTGTTTGAGCTGCTCAGGGTTTATTCTGGCCTTGTTTGCAAGCAATCTTATTATGATATGACTTTCTTTTGTTCTGCTCGTACTATTAATTTATACATTAAGAAAAAAAGCTTGAAAACACAGTGGGTGGTGGTACTACTGCAGCGAACTGCACCAAATTCAGGGGGATGGCAATCCTCCCCCCCCCTGCATCTAGCACACAGTGCCATGCACTAGTAATGCAGCCCAAACCTGCGCTACCAGTGTGGGGCTTGGTAAACTGACCCCTTAATTTCTAATCTCAAGTTTAGAGAGAATTTATTCCAACATTATAAGTCCTCCAAAAAGATAGACAATAAGCTGTCACATCTGAAATTTCTTAGAAATTTCTCTGAGAAGAACTCACTTGTCACCTAGGGTCATAACATAATCACCTATTTTTTAGATATAATGCTTCAGATACAATGGTACAATGATACAAAATCTCACAAATTAATACCAGTAACTTAAAATAGCATCTTTCTCCGATAGGCAACCAAATTAATTTCCTTAACAAAGGATGAACATTCTTCTGTGTTCTTTCCCCCCATAAGAACCTGGCAGTAGCTTTTTTTTACAACTGCAAAATTTTTCATTAGTGTACCATACAACACATTTATTTGAGATTTTTTTCTATACCGCCTTTCTACAATTTAAAGCGGTTTACAAAGAACAAGAAAGTGTATAGGGCATGGATAAGCGCTCTGTTTCACAATGTAACATAACATAACAATAACAATAAATGTTACTGGGTGAAGAACCTTTTGGGGAAGGAAAGAAGTTGGGATTTAACTATTAACATTTTAGATATTTATTTAATTTTTCTTATATACCGCGCTATTTGTCATCAGTGCGGTTTACATTGAAACAATACAACAATTGGTCAGATATAACAGACCTATTACAAGTAACAGGAAAATTAACATGGAAGTAGACAGGGAAATCATTTATATGCGGAGTATTGCAGTTTTTTGGTTCATGGGCGAACTGGAACGCATCTTCTAGAGGATAGTAGTTCTGAGCTTCTTCTCGGTGTTGTGTTGTGGTGTGTTGCAATAATCTAAATACTGATAAATAATGGCTGCATTATTTTCAGTAATTCTTTTCCCTCAGGAATGGCTTACATTGACAAACCAATTTTAGTCTAAAATAAATTGCTTTAGTAACATTAGATATTAGTTTTTTTTCATTCCCCTTTCTTTATGGCAGGAGGTCAAGGATGGAACACCATGGACCTTTACAATTTTTGCCAATCTACTTTTAATTTCACTTCCATTTAGTTCAGTCATCACAGTGACAGGCCTCTAAGTGGTGCACTGCAGATTGACAAAAGAAGGCTCTTTAACTGTTTAGCAGGCATGATTCTTTTACAATGACTTATATTTCTCAAAAACAATCCCCTGCTATCTGGGGGAGCAAAAGCCAGGCTGTGGAGTCAAAATTGGGTCATATACATGGAAGTACTCCATGATACCAACAATAAAATCACAAAAGGGGGCATATCTGCCCGCAAACAAACTAGTGTCCAAAGAAAGCAGGCGGAGCTGGAACACATCTAAGATCCAAAGCAGCTTTTATTAAACCCCAATAAAAGCTGCTTTGGATCTTAGAGCTCTGCTTGTTTTCTTTGGACCCCATGCCACAAACAATCCATCATCCAAGTCTTAAGGATTTGTGCTAGTCATGAATTTATACTGTATATAACAAAAAAAATTTGGGGGAACAGTAGTTGAAATATTATTCAGCTGCAGCCTTCATTGTATGTTTCCATCTTAGTTATACTATTTTATAACTTACACATGTAGATTTTGGTCCCGGCTATTATCTGCTCAAGCTCCTAGTTGGAAGTACACACAATGAGACATATGCAATCCACTAAAGAGTGCACGTAAGCGTCAATTCATGCCCACCCCGGACATGCCTTCACAATAGCCCCTGCCTACTTGGATGTCCCTACACTGGGATCATCTTTAGATAGCATTTATAAAATGGCTACAAAACATCTTCATGATTTGGCCATCTACATGCATGTTTTCGGGTGTCCAAATTGAGAATAAGACTTCTAAAATTATTGCCTATGTGTTTTTTGAACCAGATCAGCTTTCCTTTCTTTTTTATTTAAAAAAAGCTAGCCAAGTTCACCTCTTCTCTGTTCTCTACAGAAGAGATAGAGCACGAGTGAATTATTAGGCCCAGAGGACTACCATCTAATGCCTGTTTCTTTTTGATAGGAACAAAAGATACAATTGTGGTCAACATTATTGGCACCCTTGCAGTTCAACCCCTAAGGGCCTGATTTTGAGTCATCCAGATTTTTGAAAGGCTATGAGCTTCATCAGTGGATAGACCTCCACGCCGACCCGCCGATCTCTAACCTTGATATTCAATGCCGCAGCGATGGCATGGAATATCCAGTGATCACCGTAGAGACAGGAAGCCACCGGGCTGACCAGGCAACAGCGATATTGGTTGCTGCCTGGTTAGCTCCTGTGCCTTAAAGTTAGGCTAGCATTTTCCTCAGCTTGGGCCCAGAATGCCCCCAACATGCTACGATACTAACCGAATAGCATTGGGGTGCATAGGGGACTTAGAAGGGGATATTCAATAGCACTAACAATATAAGTACTGTTGAATGTCCCCATCTATGGCATTTACATGGTTTACTGTGCTCTAAACCATGTAAATACCTTTCTAAAATCAGGCCCTTAATGTCCAATATCTCCTAAAAACAAGTGGCCACTGAAATGGCTTTGGACTATATATGCACACATATTTGACACATAAAAGAATCAAATAAAACAAGACCAATTAAAAAGGAAATAGTAGGAAATAGTATAAAAACTGAGACATTGCCAGGACATGATTATTATTTCTTAGTCCATTCCAACAGAATGACGCCTATACTATCTAAATTCCCAATAACATCATTCTACCTATCCTTAACAATTGGAGATAATTCCTATCTCACATCAATAAGGGGGGAAAAAAGAACTCATTGCCCATGAGTTCAATCTCCTGGCTCAAAAAGAAAGTTTGTGAAAGTTTTTTTAAAGGCATAAGGGATGGTATATAATATATGTGAAATATATATATGTAATATAAATATAAGCTGTATTTTTACAATGTATTCTTCGTATGTGATGGGGTCAAGGGCATTTTAGGGTTTAATGAGAGTAGTCCTTGAGATAGCTGTTTTTTAAAGGCATAAGGGCTGTGTGCAATATATGTAATATAAGTTATACTTTTTGTGATGTATTTTTTGTGTGTGATGGATTCAAGGGCTTACTAATTGTATTACATAGATGTGTATCAAGTCTGAAGGGAGTTTTTTGGACTTATGATGTCATAGAGCTAGTCCATGGTTGAATCGGTTTGAGCTGAAACATTGAGCTCACGGGTGCTGAGTTCCTTTTTCTCCCTTATTGACGTGAGATAGGAACTATCTCCAATTTTTAAGGATAGGTAAAATGATATTATTGGGAATTTAGCTCATGATTATTGGCCCCCTTATAAACAATTCAAATCAGTTTGAACAGAAGAACCACATTTCCATTGAAGCAAAATTAGAAGTACCTGTGATCAACTCTCAGTATTCACATGATTTGACTCAACTAATGAATGATGGTTCTAATGTTTAAAATGCCACATTCGTTCCCTGTTCCATTTTCGCAATGGTGAAGATAAGAGAGCTACCTGAGACCAATAGAAAAGCCATTATCACCAAACATCAAACTTCAAAGGGTACAAGGACATCTCCAAAGACCTTGGGATTCCTGTTCTACAGTTCACAATGTCAAGAATTTTTCTGCTCATGGAAATGTCAAGAACCTCCCAGGATGTGATGGGAAGAGGAAAATTAATCCAAGAAGTCTTCGAGGATTAGTGTGAACTGTTGGAAAAACACCATGTACAACATCTAAAGAACTTAAGGCTGACCTGGAGCAACCTGGAGTTGTGGTTTCAACCAGCACCATACACCATGCACTAAACAAAGAAGGACCTCATGGGTGAAGGCCAAGGAGGACCTCACTGCCCAAAGTCAGACATAAAAAGATACGCCTGATTTTTGCCCAAACCCACCTTGAGAAACCACAATATTTCTTGGAAAATGGTCTGTTGACAGATTAAACAAAACTTCAGCTCTTTGGCAATGCAAACCAGTGATATATTTACAGGCAAAGAAATAAAGCTTATAAGATAATGACACCCTTCCTACAGTTAAATATGTAGAGGTTCCATAATATTTTTGGGCTGTTTTGCTGCCTCAGGAACTAGAGGCCTGAAACCTATTAATGGAATCATGAAGCCAGAGCATGACCAAGATATTTTGGAGGGAAATGTGCTACCTAGTGTCAGAAAGCTAGGTCTGGGTTGAAGGTCATGGGTCCTCTAGAAGGACAGTGTCCAAAACATACATCCAAAAGTACAAAAGAATGGACTGTTTTAAAGGGACCAGTAATGAGTCCCGATCTCAATCCAATCGAGAACCTTATTAAAGAGCTGAAATCTGGGGGGGTAAAGGAATCCTGAAAGATTAGGACGCTTGCAGTTGAAAGAGTGGGAAAAACTACTTAATACTATACAAACTTACTTTTAGATGAGCTACGACCGTACCTCGGGGGATGGCTGCCCATATCAGCGCGCTTGGACTTCGGTTGTGCTTCCAAATGTTAGTGAAAACGCTGCCATTTAATCCTGTCCACAGAGATTTTCCCATTTCCTGAGGAAACCCCGCAAGTTGCACTGGAGATTTTGGAGGAAATACGCGGCGTGAAGGAATTGGTGCAGTCCAATGGAGAGGCGCTTCGAGCCATGCGAGAAGACTTTGGAGTGCTCCAGGACCGACTTGAAAGTCTTTCATTACGGCAGGACAATATGGCGGGGGTCCTCGACTCGCACGAGGCGCGCTTGGGTAAACTGGATAAGGCTGAGCGCCAGATACAGAATCTTCAAAAGGAGTTAGAAGATAGTAATAATCGAGCCCGTCGCAACAATGTGAGGCTCCTCGGAATACCGGAGGGGGTGGAAGCAGGAGATATAAGAGAATTCTTGCTCAAAACTCTTCCCTCCTTGCTAAAGATCACTTTTCACAGAGAACTGGAAATCGATCGAGCACACGTGTTCCTGCCCACATGGCGCCCAACCGTACGACCCCCCGGCCTATTATTTTTAGCTTGCTACGCTATCAAACAACAAACAAAATCCACAAAGAAGGGAATCATCATTTGTTCTTTGCAGGACGTAGGATCTTCCTTCTTTCTTATTTCCCACCGTTGACTCAGAAGTGATTTTGCCCTCAGACTTCAACAGCAATTAGTTGTAAGGCTCAATTGCTAGCGAGTACCCAGCTGAACCCCTTAGCTGGCTTGCCTGATCTACTATCGACATTTTTACTCAAAGAAGCAGAGCAGCTGCGCTAATTAAAGAACCAGTTTGTATTTGTTTGTGATGGTTGCTGTACTTTGTACAGAAAATTACCAAAGAGTTAGACAGAGTGCAATCCATATATTCACAGCCTGTATCTAATGATATGTGCCTCGGTCGGATTCGGAGCACGCACAGTCCTACAGTTATGTGTTCAATATCGGCCTTGGCTCTGGGGTTTCTCAATGGAGCACATGGTCGCCAGAATACTTGGGGTTTTGTTCTCCTGCGTACTGCGGTTTTCTTTGTTATAGTGGGGCGCTTCATTGTATTGTATTAGCTTATTGCTGTGTCATGTGTAGCCAGATACAGTCAGTTTGAGGGACATAGTGAAATTATGTGTCCAGTTATCATGCTCAGAATCTTCCAATCCAGATCGCCTGGACACTGGATCTCTTTTCACCGTCAACGGCATTAATGGCACGGTCTTGGGGTCCCTTAGCTGTGCATGAGTATGTTGATTAGTGCCGTCTGGAAAGTATTTAAACTCTGCTGAAATACTGCACTCAATGCTCCTCATATGGCTTTCCCCAGTCTCCCACCGTTTCGAATGGCCCTTGGCATGCTATTTCCCTAATTAAGTAATACTGCTAGCTCCTTTAGGAGACCTCCCAAATGGCTTTTCTCTTCTTTCTATCAAAGCTCGACTGTTTCTTGCCCTCCATTCAGACTGTCTGTCATTGGTCTCAATGGATCTGCTCAATGACTATGTACATCCTCCCGATGATAGATGTCCAAGATGAGGATCTCCCATGATCATGAGGTATGAGGATCTCCCAGATTTGAAACTTGAGGATAATTCTCTGTAGAATAAAGCGCTCACCTTTATAATCTGCTTTGATGAAGAAGCATTGGGGTGGGGGGTAATGGGTTACTTTTCCTGAATACTTGGCCCTGCCCTTTTGAGATGAGTGTTTCTTTTGTTTGTTACCTCATAGCCCTCTTGATTGAACACACGAGCTGAAATCTGCCATTGGTAAAAGGAATCCTTGAAAGATTCAAATTGCAGTTGAAGAGTGGGAAAAACTACCAGAAGACAGATGTACAACACTTTTAGATGACTACAAGAAACGTTTAGAGGCTGTCATCACTGCCAAAGGTTGTGCAACCAAATGTTAGTGAATGGTGCCATTAATCCTGTCCAGATCATTTTTGTTTCCTGAGGAATTACATCTAAGTTGCACAGGCATATTTTTTTATTGTATACCCGTGAATATACTATTAAAATATTATGATGGCATATAATTGGAATATTTCTAATTATTTCTCAAGATATTGTACACAACATACCTAAAATGCAAGGATGCCAATAGTGTTGACCACAAGTGTTTATGCATAATTAAACACCTACTAGAAAATTAATTTTGCTTACCTTTGAAAGCAGAGACCCTGTTTTCTATATTTTTCGTTAATTGAAAATATTGTGTAAGATTAGCTGGGAACACCTGATAAGATTTAAAGGCACATTTTTGAAAAAAATGTGGTGACTGAAATTGAAATGTAACAGTTGCAACATTTAAAATTCTTGTGGCCATTCAGAATGGGATCTGCTGAATGTGGAGCCTTTTCTGAGATATAGAATGAGGGGGGCAGGAATGCATATGTAAGTGTCAACACATAGAGCCGAAGGACCCATTTTGCAAATCAGATGTAGAAAAAATTCCCTGAAGTAAACATGACCACCATACATGTGTGAGTGCCGGATTTCACAATGTACTTGTGTAACCGCCAACACTTACTTGGGTATGGTGGCTATTTTGCAACCCTATAAAATGTAAATGCTGCCAATTAACAACATATTCCACTATTTCTATATTTGAGGGGAAAATAAAAAGTGAGTGAGGATGATCTCTCTCATAAAGAGCTGGCCAAACCCATCACTTTTGTAAAACCTAAACATGTCACAACCCAATTGTAAATCCCAAAGTGGATATTTTTGGTCATATGTATTCCTCTGGGGCAATTTGTCCAAATGTGGTACTTTTGTGCATACCATGCCAGTCATGAAGCTCACTTCTGAGTCAGGATATGTGGAGTAGCATACAAAATATATGTGTGGATTTTCAACTCTTCCAGGCCATTCCTTAGCCATGCCCCAGCACATCCCCTATAACGTCCACCTATTAAGGACATCCACATATACACTGAACTGTTTCGAAAATGGCCATTTGCACATGTCTATGCCGGATTATTATAAGTGTTGATCACGAATAAGGTTTCTAAGATAAACCCATCAAGCTCAAATCAGCATTATGTAAATATCCAGGGCCGGAAACACAATTAATCAAACCACACAGTTGCCTAGAGAGCTGGCCCTGAGGGGGTACCCGCTGCTGCACATTGCTGCCACTGTCACCCCTCTCTGCGACTGGCAACAGCAGCAACGCTCCTGAAAACACAAAGCAGAATTTACCCACCTGGCTGTGTTGTAGTTTTACTCTTGCACCATCTACCATGGATTTCTGATTTATACAAAACCAGAAGTCTGCATCAGATCTGGGCAGAAGTGGCAGATTAGCAAGAGTGAAACTGCGATGTAGATGGTGGGTAAATGCTGCATTGCAGTTTTGTGATCATTGCCACTATTGCCGATGGGAGTGGGGAGGCAGCAGGATGGAAGGCCCGCTTAGGCAACCACTAGCCCTTACACTGGCCCTGCAAGTATCCAAATATCTGACCAGGTTAAGCCTGCAATTTTTATCTCATTTTGCAAAAAGATGTTAAACTGTATCTGAAAGATGATTTTAAATGTGCATAGGCTTTTTTACAAAAGAAGAGTCAATATGAAAACTCTTTTTTTCTGTAATATTTTAGATTCATGCAACTGCAGCAATATTTCATTGTATCTACTTATATTTCTGTTTGTCCTTTATTTAATGTATCCATAAAACAATATGTAAGAAGATGCATAGAAAATAAAAGTTAAAAATATAGTTGTCCTGGTGCCTGGCAATGAATTCCTGCCAGTTTCCAAAGATAACAAATGGCCTATGCTCCTGAAGAGTGTTCATATTAGCAATCAAGGTCAAAAGGAGAACTTTCAAATAACTCTTCACTAGTTCACAAATTAATCAATAACAGTACTGTCAGATGTAGTGGCATTGAGAAGATGAATATAATTGCTAAAACCATTAAGAGTGTTCAGAGATAGGTGTATATTTTTAAAGTAAATGGTACTGACACAATGAAAAGCCATTGCGCCTACATTTCTGATTATGAACTGATCCATGTTTTCTCAGAGACAAGTGACCGATTTGATTTTTGCTATGATTCAATGCTTTGATTCTTATTTTCATTTTGGTGCGTTTACAAATGCTCAATCTTATTGCACAGAATTCAATCAAATTCCTTTTGGATTTGTAGGAATAAGAACTAGCAGATATTCAGGTCTCGTTAAATATAGTTGCAACTGTCATAAAGTGGGGTTCATAAAAATTGGCCTACTTATCTAAAATGCTAAATGGACCAATTGATTGAGGAATAAATCTCCACCATGATCATCCCTCCAATCAACACTCCCTTGATCTGATTCTGCTCTGATGAACACACCCCTGATCCATATAAGGAGCAATTACCCTGACAAGGGTAATTTCTAGAAACTCCTGCACAGTTAACACACGTTGCAATGTGCATAATGGGGGCCTCTTTTAGAATGTGAAACATGTGTGACCTTTAGTTTAAAAAACAATCTAGTCAAGGGAGTTACACCTGCTTTTAAACAGGCATAAATACCTGCACCTAGATTGGTCAGAAACGTTCATAAATTTTAAGATTGTATAATTGGCATGCTTACATTTAGACCCCATCTATGTTCATCCCACGTTCTGCCTCCAGTTGAAAATATGCATGATGGGACTTACATGTGCACTTAAAGACTAGCAGCTGCATAATGCCTTCATATAAGTAGCATGCAACCTTCTGTTTGTCTCTTATAAAATCAGTCCCAATATGACAGGGTAACGTCTAGCAGTAGTACTAAGAGACTAGTGCTAGGGGTCATTGCTGCCATTATAAACCCCCAGGGGCTAATGAGGCAGGAACAGAGGGGGGTGCTGCTATCGTGCTCCACAGGTGCGTTCCAGGTAGGGGTGGGTCAAGGGATGGTGCTTGAGAGCTTTGGTTCAAGGGGTTTCCGTAAGGAATGACATTGGGGGGGGGGGTTGATCCTGGTGGAATTTACCTAGGGGATCTGATCGTTCAGGGATTCTGGTTCAGGGCAAACAATACTGTTTGGGGGGTCTGAATCAGGGAGCAGTACTGTCCGAGAGTTGCTCATCAGGGGGAATCGGATTGAGGGGTGCTGACTGGGTGGGAGATATCTAACAATATGGTGTGGGTCAGGTTGCACTGCCATGGCAGCAGCTTTTTTCTTTTATTTTGCACTTGGGCCCACATTACATGCCTCAGCAGTCATATAATGCGGGCCCATGTGAAGTATTGCAAATGCAGGGCACATGCTGGCCACGCCTCCTGCATTTACCATTCAGGCTATGCATTTAAGATATGATAAATGCACCTCCCACGCTTTATTAAATAGGACCCCTGGTTTGGTTCAGGTACCACTAACTCCAATCCATGTGTGCTTTTTATTCACCTCCCAGACTCCTCAGTCCTCTCTGAGGCAGGTATAAATCTGGTCCAGAGTCCTTCTGCATCCATGTAGCTCTCAATAATTCCTACGGGAATGGTTTTAAATTGTCTCTATAGTGAGACTGGATGGAAAGGAAACATAGCTGTAACACACTTGCTTCGCTTATTGCAATCTATTGCTATTAGAAAAATCTTTTAGAATCCATTTCCCATTTTTAGCAATTTATTAAATGTGTTGCATGCTAAAGGCAGTTTATAAAAAGTAATGAAATTACATTTGTCATTAAAGCAGTCCTTCTGATTTCTATATAAAAACCTCCACCTGTTTACTTTCATATATGACTTTTAAAATGGTTCTACCAAAATCTCATCACCTGAATTTCAAAAATCACTTTGCAGCATTGAATGGTGATGACTTATCTACAGCATTTCTTATTCTAATATATATGTATAGGGGGCATGTTTACTAAGCAGGGCTAACAGCACACATGATTTGTATCTAGGTCCCGGGTTATTCAAAAGGGAACTAGTTACAAACAGTGCCTGCTAACCGTTAGCCCAGGTTAGTAAACATACTCCAGAGTTTTCCCTAACTTCCACAGTCATATTTCTTCTCCCCAGTTTAAAAGGACTTTCATACTTGCAGTATATGGTGGGAGATATTCAAAGGCATTTACACGGTTTGCAGATCTACAATCTCTGTAAATGCTGCTCAGTTGGATATTGAGCAGTGTTAACGGAGTTAGTGCTGTTGAATAGCCATGGGTGCCCTCGCTACATGCCCCAATGCTAACCTGTTAGCATTGGGGTATACTAGAGGTGTTCTGGGGCGACACCCATCGTTAACCGGGCAGTGACAATATTAAGCCACTGCCCAGTTAGCGACACGTGGAGAAAGTCAAATGCAGGAAACACTGGCCTAACCTTTACTGCAGAAACTAACTGGACAGGGGCTGAATGTCACTGCTGCCTGGTTAGCTTTGCGGCAATCTGGGTAACCTGGATATTCAATGCTGAAACCCGGAAATGGCCCTAGAATTACTTATCTGGGTTTAAAGTTCAGCACTGGTTTATTCATTTTTATTCTCTTATATACTATGCTATTCTGCATCAGTGTGGTTTACATTAAACAGGGCATTATAACTTGGAGATAACTATTTTACAGGGAACATGGGCTATGGAGGGTTAAATGGCTTGCCCAAGACCACAAGGAGCACCTGTGGGACTAGAAACCCCAGTCCTTCTGGCCCAAGGTAGCTGTCCTCTAGTGGGATTTGAACCCCTGACTTTCTGGCCTGAAGTACCTTGCCCCAACCACTAGGCCACTCCTCCACTCCACTGGTGGTTTGCTGCTATAGGAAACCTAGGCCCCACTGCTGAATATCAGGCCCTATGTGTTTTCTACCTACTGCGTAAAAGTCCTCTAATAAATTTAGGTCATGGCTACAAACAAGCATGACACAAACTGATACATAGCATCACTTTGAAAGTTAAATGCTAACACAGTAGATTTCATTATTGTCTTTGTTCTAATATTAATTCAAATTTGATCATTATTGCAAGTGGCACCAGCACTATTAACTGTCCACCACATCCTGTATTTTACTAAGGACTAGATCTTAAATATGTCCCCCTCCTGTTAGTTCCTTAACTTTTCGCTCCATGAAGTAGTCCCTTATTTCATCTAGGGACTTTGCTTCCCTGGTATTTTCAGGTCCTGGACGTCCCAGCCCTCTGTGCGCCTAGACGGAACTGGATGCACACAGATAGCCGGGATTCTGATCCCGTGGGGCATATCTAGCTCAATCAGGGCTTTTGAATGCAGCTGAGGCGCCATGGCATCTGGTTGCCATGGCACCATGGCTCCATTCAAAAGTCACGATCCCCGGCCACCGGACAAAACAGTTCATTCCCCACAGCCCGACCCCTGTTCTGGCCTCCCAAGGCCAGGGTCGGGCTGCGGAAAATGTCCTCTGCCCCCCCCCTGCCTTTTCTGAGCCCCGAGCCCGCAGTCTCCCACCAACTAGGGGAACTTATTCCACCTCAGAGGTGGAATAAGTTCCCCATCCAAGCTGCCGGCCCAAGACATACAGGGCTGACATTGGAATTGGCCCTGTACATCTGGGGCCGACGACTACCCACTGCCCATCCTAACGCTGCCCCCAATCTGCCCCTTTCCCGCCCCCATTTCCCTTCCCCATACAATGCGCGGGGAAGTTAGAAGGGATAAGGAGAGGGCACGAATAGCGGAGATGGGCATCCATCCTCTCTATTTGTGCCTTGGAATGACCCCTTCACTGTATAGGTAATTGAATTCACCCATATTGTGTTGCTCAATTTTGTTAACTTCTCTAATTTCTTTTAGCATTTCATCATGTGCCTGTTCATTCTGGCCAGGCAAATGGTAGATGCTGCCACCACTATTTTCTTTCCCGTCAGATATGGAATTTCTGTCTCTGAAGATTCCACAATGCATTCTATTTCCTGCAAAGTCTGTATTCTGTTTGACTCAATGCCCTCTTTAATATATACTGTACAAGTAGCACCACTCCTCCACCAATTTGATTCACCCTAGCATTGCAATTTAATTTGTATCCTGGTATCAAAGTACCCCATTCATTACCCTCCTTCACCAATTCTTTGAGGTACCTATTATATCTGCCTCTTAGGCTTCTAGCATTTGTATGCAGGCATTTCAAAGTATCAGGCCGATTCAGAAACCCTGCGATAGAACCCTTTAATACTGACTCTGCATTGGAATGCAATATTCAAATTACCCAGTGTGCATAAGAGCATCAAACTGGGATAGCAAGTCGAACACATCCACACAGAAGGCAGCACAAGTTTGACATGCTGTCCCGGAGAGACAGAGTCATCTGAGGTGAAGTTTGACACTTCCCCTCAGATGACCTAGGCATCGGGAAAAGCCCCTAACAGCATACTGTCGGAGGTCTGATGCCCCCCTGGACACCGACCTCCCAATATAAACCACATCCCTGGTGGCTCAGTAGTCCCAATCCCACTCACCCAGTTACAAAAGCCTCTAGTGGTCTGGACACAACTGAACACCCCACTCCCTCCTGCCTCCTGATACCTTTAATCTGGAGTGGGAGTGTTGCCCACACACTCCCATCTCTGATCTACCATCTTGAAAAATGAAGATGCCTGGCCCCCATGGTGCATCCTTTAAAAAAACTGCACTAAGTTTCAGCAATTTGCATGCCAATATGCTGCAGTTTAGCACGGTTGTTTTTTTGGGGCATTTTTCCTTTGTTAGCTTGCTTTCTGTATTGGAGAGCAGCCCTAGCATGGGAAATGTGCCAGAAAATGCCACATTAAGCTTTTCTGCATTGGGCCATATGTTTTGTGTTTATATCTACAACTTGCTTATCAGTTGATAGGGATAATTTACAATCCATTGACTATGTCTGTTCTTCATTTAAAGGCACTTTGTTTACTTTCACCTGTATTTCAACCTCACTGTCGGGATGCCTTAGCGTCCCTGTTCTGATAGTATGCAAATATATCTCACTCTGTACCATGTGCTCCTGAGTGCCTGCCAGCTTTCCTCCAGTTCCTAATTTAAATGCTTCTCTATCTCCTTTTGAAATGTTAGCACCAACAACCTTGTTTGCACTTCTTGTTAAAGTAGCTGTCTTTCTGGCAATGCCACACTTTCAATTTTATGCTGCTATTATTGCATTGCCTAGTCATTCCATTCTTTCACTAAAGATTCCCGATATAATCTTCTCTTATGTCTGAAGTAAGACAGTTCTAATTTCTTGAATAATTTGATCCTGACTAGCCAGAGCATCTGATTTGCCAAGTCCTTAAGTATTATTGAGAGTGTAGTTACTTCTTTGGGACTACTATTGTGGGGATATTGCTCTCACAGGTGGCACCTGCAGTTGCCTCTCTCTATATATAGAGATAATAATGTATAGAAAAGTATTAACTGATCAGTGCAAATGTGTAATGGGCTGGTTCTTCTAATGCAAACTGCTACATTATCTCGTCAAGCACGCTGTCATTATATATGAAATAAAATATTCTTGTACTCTCGGTGTTTCCCTAATTAGCTGAAACTGTCTTGATGAAGATGTTTTTGAGGCTACTAAGAATTCTTTGTTTCTCCCAAATAAAACAAATAGCCAGTCTGATCATTACAAGTTATTTTCTTTTGTAGATGTCTTTATCACTTTTTAGAAATCTAGAGCAGTGGTTCTTTGTCAGTCCTTAAGATCAGCCATTTAGGGCTTCCATTCAACCACAATGAATAGACATGAAGGATATTTCCATATAGCGACAGATATCATGAAAACTAATCTAGCTCCAAGCCCTAGAGACTGGATTGAAAACACCTGATCTAGAGGATGTAACTTCCTTTTTCCCCCATGTTGGATTTGGATACAGGTGGAGAATATGAGTTCTTAATTATTTTGGAGAGAAAAAAATTAAAAAGGAGGTGGTGGAATGAAGTACCATTTTATCTTTCACGACTTTCCCATAAGAACAGGGAATTCCTCAGGGCTCAGCTTTATCAGCTCTCCTTTTTAACTTCTACCTTCAACTAATCTGCTCAATCTTCAAAAAGCATCAAATAGGTTGCCTCTTAAATGCCAATGATATTATGTTGTTTACCCCAGTAAACACAAAAAAACTAGTCTATCATAACATCATTGAATGTATCCTTGAAGCAGAGTCCTGACTTTGTGAGAACAACCTCCAAACCAACTTAAAAAAACCCCTGAAATTATGTTCACAACAAGAAACCAAAACTTCACCCCCCCTCCCCCCCGAAATCAAGATACAAAACACCACC
This sequence comes from Ichthyophis bannanicus, assembly GCA_033557465.1. Taxonomy (NCBI): domain Eukaryota; kingdom Metazoa; phylum Chordata; class Amphibia; order Gymnophiona; family Ichthyophiidae; genus Ichthyophis; species Ichthyophis bannanicus. The sequence goes on along the minus strand of CM066033.1, from coordinate 1,177,615,866 downwards.
ATTCAAGTAAAAGAGGGGGCGAAATACCTGGGAATCATCTTGGAGAAATCCCTCAGTATGTCATCCCTCAGTATGTCATCCCATGTAAGACAAACAGCCAGGACTATATTCTTTAAACTAAGATCCATCCAGAACCTAAGACCTCTCCTAGAACCCAGGGATTTCTGAACAGTAGTCCTAGTGCAATGGGACTTCTGCAACAGTTTACTGCAGGGTCTGCCCAAAAAGACAATCAACACCCTCCAAATAGCCCAAAATGTGACTGCCTGAATAATAGCTAATGTGTGATACAAACCCTATTAGAGTGGATAAATCTAAACCGTGAACAAAAAATCGACACATTAACCAATCCCTCAATCACTTCCCCAACACATTACATAGTTTCTCTTTTTTTATCTTTTTTGTCGGAGCGTGCTGAGGGAGGGCCAGAACTAAGAGTCCAAACCCCTCCAGATGGCCAACTTCTTTTATTCAATTTAAAGGTTTCCATACCATTTAAAAACCCTATCAAAGAGGGCACTTATCTGTACCAACCCTCAACGATCAACGATCAAAATGTCCAAATCCCGCTGTTGCTCACAAACCAATGTATTCGCAAGACGTGCACGTTTCGGGACAAGACCCTGTATCAAGTGCATTCACAATCCATTCTTTGTCAGGCAACTGTTTTTCCAAACCGCCGTCACTGCAGCCAGGATTTCAAATGAAAAATACCTCTTATCTCTTATCTCTCCCATGCCCCCTCTTGAAATTTGTGCTCTGCTAACAAATTACTTCTATCAATGCCTTTCACCCGCACCGCGAACTCCCGACTGCCCTCTTTTCACCTTGTTGCACCATACGCCTGGAACAGCCTACCTGCGTCTGGGTGCCAGGCATCCTCCCTGGCCCACTTCAAATCCAGGTTGAAGACCCACTTCTTCGCCGTTGGATTCAGATCCTGATTCCATCCTCATCTTACCATAACCACTGTCAACATTTATGACCAAACTATAGACCAAACTGTACCACACCATACCTTGTGCAGAACTGACTAATGCTCTGTACTGTTCTAACTAGATTGTAAGCTCCGATGAGCATGACTCTGACGGGCAGGGACTGTCATTTGTATGTTGGCTAACTCTTGTAGGTTAGCTGTGCAGCGCTGCATGCGTGGCGCTTTATAAGTGCTGAATAGTAGTAGTAGTAGTAGTAGTAGTAGTAGTGGTGGGAAAAGTAATGGAGAAGCTCCTGAAAGAGCAAATAGTGGACTTTCTCGTAACCAACAGATTGCATGATCCGAGGCAACATGATTTTACCAAAGGACGATCTTGCCTAACATATCCGATTGTGTTCTTTGACTGAGTGACCAAAGAACTAAATCAAGGGCATGCAATGGATGTGATCTAGCTAGATTTCAGCAAAACCTTTGATACTATTTCTCATAGGAGGCTGTTCAATAAACTCAACAGCTTGGGGATGGGTGTGTCCCAAGGTAATGAACTGGATCCGAAATTGGTTGACTGACAAACGACAGAAGGTGATTGTAAATGGAACTCACTCGGATGAAAGTAAGGTTATTAGTGAAGTGCCCCAGGGTTTGGTACTGGGACTGGTACTGTTCAATGTATTTGTTAGTGATATTACTGAATGACTGAATGGAAAAGTCTGTCTTTTTGCAGATGGCACGAAAATTTGCAGCAGAGTGGACTTCCCTGAGGGAGTGGATAACATGAGGAAAGATCTACAAAAGCTGGAAGAATGGTCTAATGCTTAGCAGTTAAAATTTAATATGAAGAACTGCAGTGTCATGCACTTGGGAAGCAGAAACTGAAGGGAATTGTATGCAATAGGGGACAAAAGGTTGGTATGCATGGACCGGGAGAAGAACCTCGGAGTGATTTTTTCAGAGGATCTCAAGGTGGCGAAACAGTGTGACAAGGTGGTGGCAAAAGCCAGAAGGATGTTGGGTTGCATACAGAGAAGAATTACCAGTAGAAAGGAAGAGGTACTAATGCCACTGTAGAAGTCGCTGGTGAGGCCTCACTTGAAATATTGTGTTCAGTTTTGGAGACTGTATCTCACAAAGTATATAAAAAGAATGGAAACGGTTCAGAGGAAGATGACCAAGATGATTTGGAGCCTGTGTCAGAAGACATATGAGAAGAGACTTGAAGACCTAAATATGTACACTCTGGAGGAGAGGAGGGAGAGGGGAGATATGATTCAGACCTTTAAATACTTAAAGAGTATTAATGAACAAACAAACCTCTCCAAAGACAGAGAAGCTGTAAAACTAGAGGGCATAATATGAAGCTGCAAGGGGGTAAACTGAAAGGCAACGTCAGGAAATACTTTTTCACTGAAAGGGTGGTGGATTCTTGGAATGCCTTCCCAATGGAAGTAGTGGGGGCAAATACAGTGACGGAATTCAAAGTAGCTTTGGACAGACACAGTGGATCTCTTTATAGCAACAGGATATAATCAAAATAATCATAACTCTTTTATATCTCAACAAATAGGGGTGACCTACTTGGAGCGGTGGGTATACCCCTAAACAAAGGCATGGGGAAGGGTGTCCTGCACGGAGCAGCAGGGGCACCTACTCTTACCGCCTGGCTGGGCAGACTAGATGGACCATACTGATCTTTATCTGCTGTCTTATATTACTGTATGTTACTATGTTATCAACATGGTTTCTGTCACCATCATGGAGTGGAAACACTCCTGCTTGTTCTAATAGACAAACTTCTACATGGAATGGACAATTCAAAACAAACATTCATACTAGTATTCCTTGACATTGCATCTACATTTGACAGTGTCAATCACAACACATTAATCAAAAAATTGGAACACATCAGCTTCACAGGGACCAGACTTCAGTTGTTTAAGTCATACCTACAAAACCACACTCAACAAGTACAAGTTGGCACAGAAACATCTCCACGCTTCAAACAAGAACAGGGTATCCCTCAGGGAGGGCTCCACCCTATCCTCATTTTTATTCAATCTGTACCTCCAGCCTGTATGCAACATCTTCAGAAACTTTAAAGTAGAATATTGTATTTATGCCAATGATATCATGCTTTATGTCTCCATAAACATAACCAACCCCAACCAACATGCACTTCCATACTGCATTAAAGAAGTACAATCCTGGCTAAGCACAATGAACCTCTGGATCAACTGCAATAAAACAGAAGTCCTCTACACCACCAGAACCCCAAACTTCACCCCTCCACCAAATCTCCCAAATGATGAAACAAACCTACCTATCAGTAGAGAAGTGAAATACCTAGGAGTTACCTTAGAGCAAACACTCAGCATGAATTCCCATGTAAAACTAATCACAAAGAACATATTTTATAAACTCTGAACATTACAACCCCTCAGACCATTGCTGGACCCTCAAGACCTCAGATCAGTAGTTCAAGCTCTAGTTACACCCTATATTGACTTCTGCAATAGTCTACTCCAAGGACTGCCCAAAAAAACTATTAACCAGCTCCAAATAGTTCAAAATGTTGCAGTCAGGATCATCTGTAAAGCCCCCCTAATTGATCATATCACCCCATTCTGCACATGCTCCACGGGCTCTCAGTTAGAAGCAGAATTAAGTTCAAAATATTGATGACCACCTTCAAACTGCTAAACAAAATCTCTCCCTCATTCCTATCCACGCTAATTCTCCCATCCACAGAAACTAGAGCCGAAAGGGATTGCCACTTAAGCACCACTAAAATCCCTAAGGACTACTGTAAGCCAAGCAAACCACCAGCAATAGAGCATTCAGCAACACTATAATGACCAACTTGTATATACTTCAAAATGTATATAATGTAAATAATGCTCCCCATTACTACTTATTACCCCAGTTCGATGTAACTCCGCAGTGTTTATTGCATACTTTTAAATTCATTGTAAACCACACCTGATCTCAGGAAGGGGCGGCATATAAAAACTTTGAAATAAATACATAAATATTAAGGGGCATGTATGAGAAGGTGCAGTAAGCTTTTACACTTGCCGCATGTTAGCTGCAGAAATTAACACGCAGTTGTGAAAACCTATGCTGAAAATATTGAGGCCATAGGTAGCATCTGACCGTAATTTACCACACAGGGCATCCATCTGCGCTATCCGTCAAGACATGTAACATGAGTTCCCATACTGAACCAAGAAAATAAAAACTTAGGCTCATGGTGGTGAAATGTACTGCCCCCAAACAGACAATCATCCTGGTGACTGCCCTGCAAAACAGACCCTCTCTCAATGACTGACCCCCCAAACAGATCCATCCGCTGATTAATGTCTCCTCAAAGTCATCCATTCAAAGACCATACCCTAACTCTATTCACACCCCCATATCCCAAAGGAACCTAACAGGGATACCCCTAGCAGGATTGATCCTCCTCTATTCTTGTGTTGTTGCCACATGGGTTCAGAATGGTGACTATAACCACTAACAGTAATCTTGCGGTACTATCACTATGGGTCAATTTGCCAAATAAGAACAATCACTCTTTATTTGGCAGATTGAACCCTAGCGATAGCTCCTGGAGACTATTGCTAGGGATAATTTTGAACACAGGAGGCAACGGGGTAAGAGTAGGTGGATTTTTCCTGGTCTGCCCACTAGACTACCAGTGCTATCCCAATAAGTGCCAGGAAGGGTTCTGTTGAGGTGGCATTAAGTACAACTATGCTATCAGCACCCATGACAAGACACAATAATTTACCACTTGCTATCAGTGCTGTCCAGGCCTTATTTCTGCCCATAACATGCCTCATTCCTTCCTAAACTCATGCTAAATGTTTAGTGGACTTTTGCCATATAGCTGTTTCTTAGCGTGCAGTATCCATTAGCGTGGGCCTGCACTAATAGTTATCTTACACTAAAATTGATTCTAGCTGCTTCACACATTTTGGTAAACATGCCCCTAAATAAGGACCTCCTAAAAATCATAGGGGTATGTACAACTGTGATTGTTGTTTCATGTGTTTGATTAATTTCATTCTAGCTTTTTAAAAAAATTAACTCATTTTGTTTTATGATGTTCAGTTTTGTTTTATTTTATTTTGAAACATGTTTACTAAGCTAGGCATGCTATTTGTAAGTAGGTCCCATGTTATAAAATGGAAGCTAGTTACAAATAGCACACACTAACCGTTCGCCAAGCTTTGTAACATAGTAAACATGCCCCTTTGTTTCAGGAATGACACATACTTTTTTCAGATAGTGCTTTCTATTTGGATATAAAGCATGCTATTTACAAATAGTGCATACTATTGATATACAATTTGGGGGTTGTTGTTGTTGGGGAGGGGGTTGGCTATTTCATTTTTTAAAAAGCCTTTTCCATTGCATTTTTCATTTCCTTTTGAAAATAATATACATTCCTACAAGAAAACCTACAGGTTTTTCATCATTCTATTTGCTGAAAACAACTATCAGATACTAAGGCATTACTGCAAAGTGCTGTATCTAATATCTATCTGTCTAATGTGGTGTGATTGTATCTCTCCCCAATATAAGTTATCATTCTTCCCATGTAGGAACCTGGAAAAGGGACACGGTTGTTACTCTATACATACATATTATGCCATATAGAGAAAACCTCTGGCAAAATACAAGTATTATATTGAACACGAGCAAAAGCTGTGAGACACAGAGATCATAACTTGCCTAATGAAAATTGTTCGCTGCTGTCATGCTGTGCACAAAACAAACTTGTGTTCCTGTTTGAAAAAAAAAGACATTTCTTTTTTCTTCTTTTTTTCTGCTGCTGCCTGTTAGGGTGTTCTTTAACATTTTCCCCTATTTCCAACCTTTTTCTTTTGACTGTAATCTCTATTTTAATATCTTCAGTTTGCGAAAGGTAAAGCTCTTGTGATTTTATAACCTGAGTGAGAGATGATTATTTGTTTTCTGCTCTCTTTTATTAATAAATTGACACCGTCACTTGAAGAAGAGTTCCTATAAGGGTGCATTTTCTAAGTGTATCATTAAAAAATATTGACTGATTGTTCTTTCAGCTAGAGCAATCTACAGGATATAAGTGCAGTTGAATTGAAATTAGATCAGTGGATCTCAATGTAGTTTTCAAGGTTTCAACCAAATATGCATGATACGTGTATACTGGAGACAGTGCATGAAATTCAGTACCGGACGTAGATCCCCTCTGTACGTCCGGTCTGAACCAGACATAGAAAGGGGATCGCCATTCTGATCCCGCAGGGCATGTCTAGCCCTGTGGGATCAGAATCACGAACAGTCCTGTATGTGCTGGCCTACATGTTGTCACCAGCTCTCCTTAAACCCCCGAGTAGAGGTTAAGGGAGTGGGTTTTTCACTATTGAAATAGCTGTTTTACAGATCCTGGAGCAATGCCCCTTGGGAAATGTAGTCTTTTCACCCAATCAATAAGGAGCAGTTGTGGAAAAAGTGGTTAAGCAACCAAAGGATTTTATTTCCCCTCCCGGGGTGGATTTTACCATGAACAGAAAACACAATCCAGGTATCTACTGGTATTTGGACAAACAAAAGTTCCTTAACAGAAAAAGGCTTTCTTCAGCATTAACCGAGGTGAAAACAAACATTCAAACAAAACCACGCTGTTTCCTCACAGCTCTCTGTTTCCACGTGCTATCTGTGCTGTACTCTCTTTTCAAACAGGCTTTCACCGTAATGAAACTATTCCACTGGCCAGAGATAATGTACAGTCCATTATATCTATATCTTCTCCAGTATCAATGCTCTCTGGTTCACAGTCCATCAATTCCTCCTGGTCATAAGGAAATGTTTGAACCGGCACTGCTGGTGCCACGCCCTTTCTTACTGCTCCAGGCTTTACACGATATGCTTGGGTCAAATACTGGCTTTCACACAGACTATCAGGCCCAGTATTCTTTTCCCAGCACCACCCTTCTGGGTACAAACAGTCACTGTAATTAAGTATATTCAAGCCTTTTGGCTTACCTTTCAGCCTTACTGGTGGAGGTTTTCTCTGGTGCTTTTGAATAGCTGTAGGTTCCCAACCTAAACCCTGCTCATAGCATTTCACTTGCCTCCTAGGCTTTCTGTCTCTCCCGTGCTCCCCAGGATATTGCAGACAATTTCCTTTGCTCTTGTTATATCCTGTCCTCGGGGTTTCTTTCTTTCTCCTCAAGAAGGAATCTGTCTCTCCATAGAGACTCTGGCTTACTCTGGGCATAGCTGTCTTCAGTGTATCTCTCAATAGCTTCTCTCTCCAGCTCGTATGCCTCACTTCCTGCTTCTTCAGCCAACTCTTCCTTACTTCCTTCTCTGCCTACCTCCATAAGCTCCACTGAAGTTTCTTTAATAGGGTGAATTCTGGGGCTGTGCTCAACTCCACCCCCTAGCAGGTGTCCTGCATTACTTTGTGATTCACCCCTTGAATGATAGCACCGGCGTTTCTCTTGCCTCTGTGCCTGGTTCCCACGGTAACCAGGAGCCATGTGCTTCTGTTTACAGCTCAGCTCTACTCTTGTTCCTGGCTTTTTAGCTTCATTAAATGGGCTAGAAGGACCCACTATGTCACAATGTACAGGACTGTACCCAGCTAACTCAGTGAAGGCTCTTCAATGGAGCTGCAGCACCATGGCTTCATGTTGCCATGGCACCGCGGCTCCATTGAAGAACCACAATGCCAGCCACCAGAATTCAGGGCTTCATTCCCCGCAGCCCAACCCCCGATATGGTGTCCTGATGGAATCGGGCACTATATATATATATATTGAGAAAATTACTATCTAAATCAGCCTCTATATAACTGCTTTGTGATTTAGGGTGGTGTAATACAATGGATGGTAAACTGAGTTTGATTCCAAGCTCAGATTTCTGCTTCTCGTGTCAGGCATTCATTGTCCTTAAGAGCAATCATAGCCATTGCACAATGGTGACACTTAGGGGCAAGTTTACTAAGCATTTTCCCAATTGACACAAAATGGGAAAATCCTTTAAAAAACAGGCCTCTTAGTGGTCATATTTAAGATATATAATTAAAGGGTTCAATGACTATTGCTGAAAATACTAGATCAAGATAAACTGGAAGATGATGTAAAATAGGTTACTAAGGGGGTCATTTTAAAAGTCTTAGGGGCATGTCTACTAAGCTGGGCTACCGGTTAACCCAGGCTATCTGCCACTTGATCCCATGTTATTCAATGGGAGCTAGGTGCAGATAGCCTGGGTTAACCATTCATCCAGATTAGTAGACATATCCCTTATTTGTGATTTGGACTTCCAAAGATGTGCACATAGAATCATAGAGACATCTCCTGAACCATTTCACAAATGACTTTTAGAGATGTTTCTAATGCTGGGATATCCAAGTAGACAGGCAGTGTGGTGAAGGCGTAATGAACTTAGATGACCCTGTTCAATTTCAGAAACATTGGGGATATCTGCAGGAATGTCTATGTTTAGACCTGCTCTAGGCATGAATAGGCATCAGGAAAGTTCTTGTTATGGCCTTAAAACATCTAAAGAGTTTAGAGAAGATAGAAAAGTAAGTGACTATCCTAAGATCACAAAGGCCCACACAAGATTTTGACTCTAGCCACACTACTCCTAACCTGTTACTTAACTATGCTATTAGACATCCATTGACATTTTGGGGATGTTTATATAGACATCTCCATAGACATCCATATCAGGTACATCTGTGTTTCTGAAATCCTGCCTGAACGTGCACTTGCCTGCCCTTTTTTCAGACGTTCTGGCTTTGACTTCCCAGATTGCACTTGGACGTCCTTTGTAAAATGTGCCTTCATGTCTCTAGTTCATTGCTAATGAAGAATCCTTTGGTGAGTAAATTAGTGGAATGGTTGCTAAAGCAGAGGATAGTGAGGTTTCTGTAATCCAGAGGATTATAGGGTCCAAGACAGTGCGGCTTTACAAAAGGAACGACTTGCCAAATAAATCTGATTGATTGCTTTGACTGGGTGACCAGAAAATTGGATTGGGGAGAGAACTAAATGTGATGTATTTAGTTTTCTGCAAGACCTTTGCAACAATTCCATATTGGAAACTTATAAACAAACTTAGTGCCTTGGGATGGGCCCTAATGTGACTAATTAGAAACTGGTTGAGTGGGAGATGACAGAGTATAGTAGTAAATAGACTTCACTCTGAAGATAGGGGTGTTGCCAGTGTTTTGTCGCCAGTCCTGATATTTTTAACATTTTTGTAAGTGATATTGTAAAAGATCTGTTGGTAAAGGAATGTCTCTTTGCAGGATGATACCAAAATCTGCAACAGGGTAGACACTCTGGAATGTATGGATAATATGAGGAAGGATCAAGCAAATTTTGAAGAGTGGTTGAGAATTTGGCAGCATAGAGTTAGTGCTAAAAATGCATTTCAGATGCAAAAACCCAAGGGACTGGTTCTGTATAGGGGTGAAGTACTTCAGTGCATGAAAGAAGATCCTGACTTGTGGGAGGTCATAGTGGATGATCGTAAGGTGCCAAACAGGCAAAAAAGGCAATGGCATAAGCTAGAGGATGTTTTGATGCATAGGGAGAGGAATGGCCAGCAGGAAAAGGAGGTGATAGTGCTTTTGAATAAGTTTCTAGTGAGATCTTTTTTTGGAGAACTGTGTACAATTCAAAAGGATATAAACAGATTTGGATCAGTACAGAGGGTAGCTACTAAAATGGTCAGTGACCTTTGTCATAAAGCATATGGGGATAGACTTTGCAATGCAATGTGCGCCTTTGTCAATACTGACTCCAGGTGACCAAACAGCTCATTGGTTTTCTTGGCAGTGTGACTGATTTCTGAGGCAATGGAGGGTTAAATGATTTGCCCAGTGCTCTAGATTACTCCTCCACTCAGGAGGGGGGTGAGGTTAGACTTTAAGAGAATTATACTTTTGAGGAAAGGTAAGCAAGAGGAGATATGATGGAGGTATTTAAATACCTCCATGGTACACAGTAAATACACCGGAAGTAACCCTGTTCCATTTGAAAGGAAGCTCTGGAATAAGGGGTCATAAGAAAAAGGTGAAAGGGAATAGGTTTAGGAGTAATCTGAGAAAACATTTCTTTACAGAAAGGGTGTTGGGTCAGTGGAACAGCCTCTCAGTGTAGGTAGTAAAAATGAGGATGGTATCTGAATTCAAGAAGCCATGAGACAAGTACAGAGGATCTCGGAGGGACAGGAAGGAATTTAATAGTTCTAATGAATGGGCAGACTGGATAGATCATATGGTCTAGGTTTCTATATTTTTCTGTTTAGATCGCAACCCTGGTTTCCAATTTTGCTGAAAACTCGAACAACAAGAAATGCCAATTCAAGGGGGAAACAATCTTTTGTTATCTAAATACATTTTTGGTGAAATATAAATTTTGTAGTTCAACCATTTCAAGATTCATTCTATTAGAAATGTAAATTGTATGTGTTACAGAAGCAATTGATGATCCATAAGAATGCATTCTCATCTTGTATTGGGTATACTATAAGTCTAGCTATGTGCTATAATATTTTTTATTGCCATAGGTAAAGTAAATATTGCTGGAATATTGTCTTCTATAGATAACAAGTTTTCAAAATGATTGGGGGTGCTAAACACAACATACATTACCTATCCCTCTACTTAATGAAGGATCTTGCTCAATATTGGGGTGCTCATGACCCACTGCACTCCCAGAGCTGGCACCTATGTTCTCTTCCTCTAGAAAATCAGTATTCTTCAGGGGCCTTCTTAGGCTTTTCTTCCTTTAATGTCAGATACTCTGCAATATAATTAAATTAGAGAACAAAATGAAAAACAAATGAAAGTCAAGGAAAGTAGGCTCTGTTGAAGATCAAGTAAAGTCATTTGTTTTTCCCCTTTCCTCCTGCAAACCCTGTGGATAGTTATTGATTTCCTAAATGTTTTGGCAAGTTCAACTGGAAGCAGTTTGCCAGGCTTTTCATCTGCACAGTAAGAGGCCAATTCTAAGTTGTGCATCTCCCGGGTCGTCCGGGCATCCAGACATCCGGACAGCCCTGGGACGCACCTGATTCTGCTTCCGCGGGGGCTAGACATCCCCACAGGAGCAGAATCGCAGCATAGTGGCTGTTCGTCCGGGATGTGCCCCAATTCAGGCACCCTGGATAAACAGCCAACTACCCGGCTAACTCAGCCAGGCTCCTGAATGGAGCTGCAGTGCCCTGGCGTTCCGTCACCATGGCTCCATTCAGGAGCTGCGATCCCCGGCCACAGAAAATAAACTTCTTTCCTTGCAGCCCTACTCCCGATCTGGCCTTCCATGGCCAGGGTCAGGCTGCAGGGAACTCCCTGTGCCCCCTCACCTCTTTGATTTCTCTTGGATCTGCAGTCCCCCTGACATCCAGGGGGACTTATCCCACCTCCGAGGTGGAATAAGTCAGCCATCTACATGGCCGACCCTGGACGTACTGGGTCAGCCTCAAAATCAGCCCTGTACACCCGGGGTCGCATTCCCACCATCCACCTACCCTTGTTCCTCCACCAGCCTGCCCCCTCCCACCCACAAACAGAGCTCCCCATACAAGTCAGTTATATACCGGTATGCGGGGAACTCTGTGGATGCCTGTGTGATCTGGACATTTAGTGGGTCTGGATGTCCGGACCTGATAAACGAGGATCGGAATGAGCCCCTAAGCCTACAGCACCTAGTATTCAAAGGTGGTTTCCCATCCAAGTACTAAACAGGCCCAACATTGTTTAGTTTCCAATACCATAAGAGACCAGACACACTCAAGGAGGAGAGGTCATAGTAGCTTTTTGCAGATGCTAATTACCTAGACACTTTTACCAAGCACACTTTGCACTTGCTACATTTCAAAGACAAACAAGGGAACTTGCCTACATTACAAAATAATGTGGCCTATATAAAATGTGCCTATTTTTAGGAAATCTCTATATATAGCCTGTTTTCTCAGGGCAATTTCCCCAAATGGATCAGTTTTGCGCATAATTAAACGAGTATAACTGCCTAAGGGTAAACTTAAACAAATCACCCAATAATACCCTTAATAAACCCCACAATACAATTACTACCTCCAAACAATGTTTTACAAATATACCTTCTCTAAATTTCAAATAACGATAAAGCAATACGGCATTCAAAGACATCAGGATGGCCTAACCCCTACATGTGGCGAACCTAATCACCATAGGGAGATGGCAGACGCTCACATCATAGGTCTTCTGCCTAATAATTTTAATATTTTTAATTTAATAAATTCAATTTATACTATAATCCAATTCTTATAACATTTGGAGAAGGTATATTTGTAAAAAATTAGTTTTGCACATACCATGACAGTCCTGAACCTCACTCCTAAGCCACTGTATGAACTCATTCTCTGAAATGCACTGCTAATGCTTGAAGTAATGCTTGCATCATGCCAAAGAGAGCCTCCTCCTGGAGTTCATAAGATGTAATATATATGGGTAATTTATCAAGTTGTGCTTGCACGTACTTTTTAATCAAGACTGTGGCATCCAGTATGATGGGAAATAACTCAATATCTTTCTGATATAGTTTCTTGGTCTCTGACTGCATTTCGTGGTACTTGAAGATCTTCTCCCTCTCAACGTGATTCATGGAATAGTCACTTGATTCAGAGAATAGTTGCTTGGGACTGGAAACCCTATAATAAATGCTGTTCTGGTGGTTTCCTCCTTTATCAATATGTCTAGCTTTCTTTCATCCAGCTTTTTATCGGTCAGAACAGGAGTATCTTTTAAGAAAAACGGAGTAATTATTCTTCAGAATCCAAATAAGCCAGGAATTATTATTACTGTGTTTGCATCTTTTCATATAGACCAGCTGCTAATTAAATTTTAAGCTCTTTGTAAAGCCCACAACACAGATGTGATTAACTAAGTGTCTGTGATTCTGCTAGGACTTCTAGGTAGTCCTGTAACTACAGCAAGCCAGACAACTGCTAATCCAATTCTACAATCACAACCTATGTCTGCATGTTATACTCATGTTCACAAACAAGTTTATCCATATCAAATATAGCCATTTTATTCTTGACTCCATTTTTATCATGCCCATCTTGTTTCTCTCTGTTCTTCTTTGGATGTCCTAATTCCTTACTGTAAGCCTGATTGCCCTACATTCATGAAAGTTATTCCCTCCTGAGTGAATAATATTGAAATATGGAGGGGATGCGGTTCTGTTTCATACCTATATGCAAACAGAGCAAGACAGACAGGAATACAGGATCAAACTCAAAGAGACAAAAAGAAAAATGAGTAAAGCAAAAACAAAGGCAGAGGAAAAGATGGCTAAAGATGTGAAGTGTGGCAATAAAATTTTCTTCAGGTATATTCAGGAAAGGAGGAAAATCAGAGGTGGAATTGCAGGACTCAAAAGTGCTGGGAATGAACTCGTGGAAAGTGACATTGAAAAAGCGAAATTGCTAAACAAATACTTCTGCTCTGTTTTTACTAAAGAAAATCCCGGAGAAAGACCACCTGTGACTACCAAATATAAAAATGGGAACGAAGTAGATACCACACCATTCACAGAAGATGATGTGTTAGAACAACTTGAAAAACTGAAAGTGGACAAGACCATGGGACCAGATAGGACACATCTCAGGATTCTGAAAGAGCTCAGAGAGGTTCTTGCAGGGCCGTTAAATGATGTTTTCAACAGATCCTTGGAAACAGGAGAAGTTCCTCAGGACTGGAGAATGGCTGATGTGATACCTCTTCACAAAAGTGGTGACAGGGAAGAAGTGACAAACTACAGGCCTGTGAGCCTTACCTCGGTGGTGGGAAAAGTAATGGAGGCACTCCTGAAAGAGCGAATAGTGGACTTTCTCAGAACCAATAGGTTGCATGATCCGAGGCAACATGGTTTTACCGAAGGACGATCTTGCCAAACAAACCTGATTGAGTTCTTTTACTGGGTGACCAGAGAACTGGATCAGGGGCATGCGATGGATGACATCTACCTGGATTTCAGCAAAGTTTTTGATACTGTTCCTCATAGGAGGCTTATCAATAAACTCAGTAGTTTGGGGATGGGTCCCAAGGTGGTGAACTGGATCAGAAATTGTTTGACTGACAGACAACAGAAGGTGATGGTAAATGGAGCTCACTCGGATGAAAAGGAGGATGATTAGTGGGGTGCCCCAGGGTTCGGTCCTTGGCCTGGCATTGTTCAATGTATTTGTGAGTGATATTGCTGAAGGTCTGAATGGAAAAGTCTGTCTTTTTGCAGTTGACATGACAATTTGCAACAGAGTGGACTCCCCTGAGGGAGTGGTTAAACATGAGGAAAGATCTACAAAAGCTGCAAGAATGGTCTAATGCTTGACAATTAAGATTTAATGTGAATAAGTGTAGTGTCATGCACTTGGGAAGCAGAAATCCAAGGGAAATGTGCACGATAAGGGCCGAGAGTTTGGTGTACACGGATCATGAGACGGATCTTGGTGTGATTATTTCTGAGGATCTCAAGGTGGCAAAACAGTGCGACAAGGTGGTGGCAAAAGCCAGGTGGATGTTGGGTTGCATTCAAAGAGGAATTACTAGCAGAAAGGAAGAGGTACTAATGCCACTGTATAATTCACTGGTGAGGCCTCACTTGGAATACTGTGTTCAGTTTTGGAGACCATATCTTGCAAAGGATATAGAAAGACTGGAAACTGTTCAGAGGAAGGCGACCAAAATGATTTGGAGCCTGCGTCAGAAGCCTTATGAGAAGAGACTTGAAGACCTAAATATGTACACTCTAGAGGGGAGGAGGAATAGTGGAGATATGATTCAGACCTTTAAATACTTAAAGAGAAATAATAAACAAACAAACCTCTTCCAAAGACAGGGAAACTGTAAATCTAGAGGGCATAACATAAAGCTGCAAGGGTGTAAATTGAAAGGCAATATCAGGAAATACTTTTTCACTGAAAGGGTGGTGGATGCTTGGAATGCCCTCCCAATGGAAGTGGTGAGAGCAAATACAGTGACAGAATTCAAGATGGCATGGGACAGCACAGTGGATCCCTTTACAGCAACAGGATAAAATAAAAATAAATTTAACCATCTAATTTCCCAACAAATAGGGGTGTCCTACACGGAGTGGTGGGTTCACTCCTAAACAAAGACATGGGGAGGGGTGGCCTGTACACAGCAGCAGGTACACCTGCTCTTGCCATCTTACTGGGCAGACTAGATGGACCATACTGGTCTTTATCTGCCGTCATTTACTATGTTACTATGTTACTATATAAGGGCCTATTTACTAAGCATTTTTTCCTAATAGTCACAAAATGGGAGAAAACCTTCAGCACATAGACCCTTTGGTATTACTTGACCCCACCTCATCCCCCACCATGTTGCTCATTTCACGATAATCTTAAGTATCTTTTATATAACTTCTTTCTTGATCCAAAAATAGATTACCCAAACTTCCATTGGTGTACTGTGTCCTCCTTGAGTTCAGCCTTCAGCTTGCAGACAGTATCCCACAACCACAAAAGCTTTGCACTAACCTGATAAGTTTCACAAATTCGGCCCACTGTTACCAACCTGACAGCCCCCATAGTCTGCACAACTTGGGCCATGCTTCCACTATGTCTTCATTGTTTTGCAGCTAAGGATTCTATTGCATTTTCTCAAATTATTTTATTTATTTAGTAGGTTTTCTATACCAAATTCTCTTAAAATCAAAGCGGTTTACAGTGTAACATGCAGTTTTTACATAAAAACAATGGGAGAGGGGCATGCATGAGATTGGTTCATTTATTTGCAGAATGAGCTCTTTACATTATAGTAAAAAAAGATTAGTTAGTTGGATTGGGCGGAGGGGTAGTGATAGGGTAAATGGTGGGTTAGATGGGGTAGGGGAAAATCACTATCTGGGGTAAGGGCTTGTATTCATTCTGTTAAGTAATGTCTCCAAAATGTTCCACATAGAGAGTTGTTTTCCGCTTCTTCTGGAAGTCCTTGGAGTCCGAGTTGGCTCTTAAAGAGTCTGGGAGTGCATTCCATAGTGCAGGGGCAGCCAGGGAGAAAGCTCTTCTGGATGTGGACTGTTTGGATTTGGTGTATATGCTGGGGGTGGTGATGGTGTCGGTGGTGATGCGCCTTCTGGGTCTCGAGCAGTGGTTCATATTAATGAGGTTCTTCAATACGTCTGCCGAGAAGGATTGTTTGATTTTGAAAATGTTTACAGCGGATTTATATTTGATACAGAAGGTAATGGGGAGCCAATGAAGGTGGTTAAAGAGGGGGGGGGGGTGATGTGGTCATATTTAGATGAGCCATTTATAATACAGGCAGAAGTATTCTGTACCACCTTTAGGGGGTGGAGAGCGTGTTTGGGTAGGCCTAGGTATGTGGGGTTGCAGTAGCCCAAGATGGGTGTGATTATAGCCTGGAGCACGGTGCAGAAGTGTTCTAGGCTGAGTAGTGGTTTGAGCTGTCTGATGATACTCAATTTGTGGTAGGCGCTCTTGGTTGTCTTGTTTATATGGAATTGTAGGTTTAATTTGCGGTCCAGGGTGACTCCGAGATACTTCACTTCTGTTTTGATGGATATGGTGTGGTTTTTGAGCTGGATTGAGTATGATAGAGTGAATCCTGTGTTTTGTGTGACCAGGAGGGCTTCAGTCTTAGTGAAGTTGATGTAGTTGATCAGAATCGCACACAATATTCAAGGTGCAGTTTCACCATGGAACAATACAGGGGCACCTTGAATATTGTGAGCAATTCTGGTCGCTGTGTCTTAAAAAAGGATAACAATGATGTATATAGTCACTTTGTTTGAGCTTGAATGACAATTTATAATAGTTGTATGTTTTTCAGCTCAATTCTTAACTATGAGTTCAGTATTTATCGATCCTTTGCTATGGAAAAACTCTTTTAGTTGAAACAAGGTCTCAGACTGTTATAAGGCTCTTATTCAGCCCAGACTTGCTGGGACGAAATGCCTTCTTAGCATCAATGACCTTACTCCGTTGTCAACTCTTACAGTTTTTCTCTTTTTATATTTTTTTATTATATTTAGTATATTTCTTGATCCAATTGTAGTATTTTCTATAGTGTTTTCAATCTTCCAACACTCCCGTGAATAATGCTTAATTCTTCAGATACTATCGCTGACTATGTAACCGAGGCAGGCGGACCTGGTGCATCGGGCCCGTTTCCACCTTCCCCCCATCCCCCCCAATCTCCCCACCCAACAAAAGACAACACACCACATTTCATGGAACACAACTGGTCGCAGCTTTATTAACCTTTAACAATTTCACAATATGCCAACATGCTACACCTTCTCAATCGATTAGCGGCACCCGGCCCGCACCAGCCATACTTTAGCAAAGTGCCTTGCCACCGCTAATGCCATAACTTGCCCCCCCCCCCCGGCAAGTTACCTAACCCTTCCCCCGACTTCGCCATGCTATTAGCAAAAGTAGACCAGGGTTTGTCAGGGTCAGGGGCACCCCGCCCCGCCCTAGGTGTAGCCTGAGGCTCCGGACCCCGGAAACCTCCGGGATCCCGCCAACCCCCCCCCAAGCTGCAACACCCCATAAGCCACACCCTCATAAATAATGTGGGCGGGTGGGCGGGAAGCCGGCACCGCCGAGCAGCCTCCGCCGCGAATGACCACGTGGAGGCTGCCCGCCGGCCCCTACCACCCACCACGCCGCCAGGAACCACCCTGATTGGCTCCAGCGCAGCTGCCACCGCCGGGAGCCAATCACTTCAAACTTCCCGTGGCCGCGCGCAGGGCCCACGCACCGGCCGCGCGCCCGGTTACAGTCGGCCGCCGGGACCCTGCCCGCGGCCTCCTCATTTTTCTCATGCCAAATCTGCTATATTCTACGATATTTTACTTAACCATATCTCTTAAAAGACAGCGCTTACACAATTACAACGTTAAAGAAAAAACATCTTCTACTATCAGATAAGCGCTGTCTTTTAAGAGATATGGTTAAGTAAAATATCATAGAATATAGCAGAATTGTCATGGAAGATTGAAAACACTATAGAAAATACTACAATTGGATCAAGAAATATACTAAATATAATATAATAAAAAAATATAAAAAGAGAAAAACTTTAAGAGTTGACAATGGAGTAAGGTCATTGATGCTAAGAAGGCATTTCGTCCCAGCAAGTCTGGGCTGAATAAGAGCCTTATAACAGTCTGAGACCTTGTTGCAACTAAAAGAGTTTTCCATAGCAAAGGATCGATAATTACTGAACTCATAGTTAAGAATTGAGCTGAAAAACATACAACTATTAAAAAAGGATAAAGTATTATTAGAAAAGATACAAAGAAGAGCCACCAAAATGGTAAAGGGGATGGAAGGATACACCTATGAAGAGAGGTTAAAATGTTAGGGCTCTTCAACTTGGATAAAAGACGAGTGAGGGGAGATATAATTGAGGTCTATAAATTAATGAATAGAGTGGAATGAGTAAACGAAGATCGATTGCTTACGCCATCAAAATATAGAAAGATTAGGGGACATGCAATGAAGCTACAGGATAACCTATTTAAGACTAATAAGAGAAAATACTTTTTCACTCAACGTGTAATCGAACTGTGGAATTTGTTACCAGAGGATGTAGTAAAAACTGTCAATGTAGCTGGGTTTAAAAAAGGTTTGGACAAGTTCCTGGAGGAAAGATCCATAATCATTATTAAAGGGGACCCAGGAAATCCACTGCTTGCCTCAGTACAAGCATTGTGGAACCTGTGTCTTTTGGGGAAACTGCTAGGTACTTGTGACCTAGATTGGCCACTATTTGAAACAGGATACTAGGCTTGATGGACTTTGGTCTGACCCAGTAAGGCATATCTTACGATCTTATAATCTTATGGTCATTATAATATCCTTTGTTTTATTCTCCATTCCCTTCCTTATGATTCCCAGCATTCTATTTACCTTCTTGGCCGCGGCTGAACACTGGGCGGATGGATTCAATGTGTTATCCATGATGATGTCTAGATCTTTTACCTGGGTGGTTGTTCCTTGCATTACATAACCATAGTTTGGGTTCTTCTTTCCTAACTGCATAAATTTGCACTTGTCCGTATTAAATTTCATCTGCCATTTGAACGTACAGTCTTCCAATTTATCAAAGGTCCTCTTGCAATTTTTCACAATCCTCTTGGGTTTTAACAATGTTGAATAATGTTGTGTCATCTGCAAATTTGACTGCCTGACTTGTTCTTCCCATTTCCAGGTCATTTACGAATATGTTAAAAAGCAGCAGTCCCAGCACAGATCCCTGGGGTACTCCACAATTCACCTTTCTCAATTGGGAAAATTGGCCATTCAGCCCTACCCTCTGCTTTCTATCTTTTAACCAGATCCATAGTAGTATAACTGCCTTCTATCCCATGACTTTTTAACTTCTCCAAGAATCTCCCTGAAAATCCAGATATACAATATCGACCAGCTCTTCATTGTTTCCCATTAAACCATAAGTATCTACATGTTCAGTAATTTTGTTCTTTATAATGATTTCTACAATTTTGCCTGGTACCAATGTCAGGCTCACTGGTCTATAGTTTCCGGAATCACCCTTGGAACCCTTTTTAAAAATTGGTGTTACATTGGCCATTCGCCAATCATCAGGTACCACAGATAATTTTAATGATAGTTTATAGATTAGTAATAGTAGGTCTGCAATTTCAGTTCTTTCAGCACTCTTGGGTGTATACCATCCGATTCAGGTGATTTGCTACTCTTTAGTTTATCAAATAGTTGTAATATATCTTCCCAGTTTATCAATTTATTTATTTATTTCTTTTTTATACCATGTTCTTTAGAATCAGTGTGGTTTACATGTATACTAACAGGTACTTTTTATTCCCTTGTCCCTAAAGGGCTCACAATCTAAGTGTACTTGAGGCAATGGAGGGTTAAGTGTCTTCCCCAAGGCCACAAGGAGTGGCCATGGGACTAGAGACCCCAGTCCCTCTGGCCTGAAGTTGCTTGTCCCCATGTGGGAACTGAACCCCCAGCCTTCTGGCCTGAGGTAACCTGTCCCAACCACTGAGCCACTCCTCCCTCATCAATACTTCTTTCAATGTATTTATTTATTTATTTATTTAATTAACAGTTTTTCTATACCGCTTTCTCATGGAATCAAAGCGGTTTACATTTTAACTTACATGTTACAGGGAACTTTTATAAAACACACATTAACAGAAAACTTGTGATTAGGAGGGGAGACATGCGGGAGATGAACTGGGGCATAACTTATTTACAGAGAGTGTATTTACAAAGAACATATTTACAAAAGTATTGTGTTAAACTTCCAGTCTTAAGTGGTTGTTCAGCTGTTCAAAAGTTAAGTGGGTTTATTGAGTTGGTTTGTAAATAGGAAGGTCTTTAGCAGTTTTCTGAAGACCTTCATATCATTGGTGGACCTCAGTTTCACAGGAAGAACGTTCCAGATAGCAGGTGCAGCAAAAGAGAATGCTCTTCTTATAGTTGATTCCCTTGAATCCTTGTATGCGGAAGGTGTAGGGATGGTGTCCTTCATGCTTTGTCTCTTAGGCCTGTTACTGTGATCTGATCACAGACAGACTGATCTGAAGTATTCTTGTTTGAGGAGGGACTTAAGTCTACATACAGAGTGGAGGAGTGGCCTAGTGGTTGGGGCAAGGTACTTTAGGCCGGAAGGTCAGGGGTTCAAATCCTACTAGAGGACAGCAACCTTGGGCCGGAAGAACTGGGGTTTCTAGTCCCACAGGTGCTCCTTGTGGTCTTGGGCAAGCCACTTAACCCTCCACAGCCCATGTTCCCTGTAAAATAGTTATCTCCAAGTTATAATGCCCTGTTCAATGTAATTTCAGTTTGTTCAATGTAAACCACACTGATGCAGAATAGCACAGTATATAAGAGAAATGTAAATAAATAAATATAAAAAAATACATATGATGGCAAGTTTGTAAAATGCATTCTTAGTGATTTTATTGATGTGGGGCTGTAGGCTTAGGTTACTGTCAAGAGTTATTCCAAGGTATCGAACCTCATCTTTAATTGGAATGATGGAGTCTGCCACAGCTATTGAGGTAGGGAGGTTGGATGGTGTGCTGCGTGTGATGAGTAGTGCCTCAGTTTTTTTCATATTTATGTTTAGGTTATTGTTGGAAAGCCATGTGAAGATTTCTTGAAGACAATTTGTCATGGAGGAGTAGTCTGGAGAGTCCAGGTTGATAGGTGTGTATGCCATAATGTCGTCGGCATATATAGCATATTTTAAATTGTGCTTCTTGAAGATATTGCAGACTGGCTGGATATAAATGTTAAAAAGAAGGGCAGAAAGGGAAGATCCTTGGGGGACTCCTTATGTTGTGTGGAATAGATCAATTCTTTCGATGCATCACTTTTAAATACAATTTCAATCATGGGTAACTTCCCTACATCTTCTTCAGTAAAGACCGAAGCAAAGAATTCATTCAGTCTCTCCGTTATGGCCGTGTCCCCTCTTAGTGCCCCTTTTACCCCTCTATCATCGAATGGTCCAACTGACTCACTCACAGTTTTTTTGCTATGAATGTACTTGAAGAAGTCTTTATTATGCAATTTTGCTTCCATAGCAAGTTTCTTCTCAAATTTCTCTTTACTTGCCTTATCAATGCCTTGCATCTCTAACTTGCCAGTGCTTATGTTGTTTCTAGTTTTTATTATATGGCTCCTTTTTCCATTTCCTGAAAGATGCTTTTTTTTTGGCTAAAATAGCCTCTATGACCTCACCTTTAAATGATGCTGGCAGTTTTTTGGACTTCTTTCCACATTTCTTAAAGCATGGAATACAGCTGGTCTGGGCTTCCAAGGTAGTATTTTCAAACAACACTCATGTTTGATGTAAATCTTTAAACTTTGCAGCTTCTCCTTTTAGTTTTTTCTTAAATATTTTCTTCATTTTATCAGTCTCCCTTTTGAAAGTTAAAAGGTAGTACTGTGGATTGCCTTGCCATCCTTCCTCCATTTATGAAATCAGATGTGGCCATGCTATGATCGCGATTGACAAGCTGCCCTGACACCCTTATCTCTTGCACCTGATCTTGTGTACCACTAAGCACTAGGTTCAAGATATCTTCCTCTCTTATGGGTTCATGAACCAGCTGCTCCAAGAAGCAGTCATTTATTTCATCTAGAAACTTTGTCTCCCGAGCATGTCCTGCCATGACACTGACTGATGTCTGATAATTGCTTTGTATAATCTCCTCCTTCCAGTCAACATCCCCAACCCCCCAACTACTCCTTCCATATCACAGGAAAGAGCCCCCATAAGCTACCTCTGGCCTATCTAAAGACATTTCTGGAAGTTAAAGATAAGGGGTCAGGAGTGATCCTTAGTTTGTTCCTGCCATTTCAAGCACCAGGTTCAAGATGGTGCCAATTGACTCTTAGCAGTAGTCATGCAGTACTAAGGGTCAAGCTGTCAAATGAGGGCATATAGCAGTTGGATCCCTAGTTGTAGTATTAAGGTTCAATTAGCACAATTTTGTACCCATTCATGAAGGAGCAGGCGTAACTGGTGATCACACCTGACCCCTTAACCTAGAATACCAGGGTTGTCTTCAGATAGGTCTGGGGGGGAGATCATCTTTGGGGATTCAGGGGTATGTGGACTTCAGGGATAGAGAAGAGGCTTTCTATGGTGTCCTGGAAAGGTAGGAATGGGGGCTTGCTTGAAATCTGAGAGGTGTTTTTGAAGAATTTGGGGGTTTTGACTGGAGAGAAGGGGTTACATGAAGCTGTTTGCAGGCACCAACTCCTTTGAAATGGCTCCCTGGGGGCATCGGGCTGCATATTAATGCCCAATATTCCTGGGGAAAAGAATATCATAGCTTGCAAGGTGGCATGCAAGTTGCATTGTTCATTAAGGGTCATATTTACTTAACCATGCTAACTGGTGGTGTAGAGTTTAGCGCATGGTTTGGGTGCTATGCTAAAAGGTAGGACAGACCCTATTGGATTGTAAGGTCCGATGAGCAGGGAGCATCTTTTACATATGTCTGTGCAGTGCTGCGTATGCCTCGTAGTGCTGTACAAATGTTCAGTAGTGATAGCAGTAGTAGTAGTAGTAGTAGAGCTAAAAATCCCACACTACATTGGTAGTATGCATCAGGGTGGGGACTGAGCAGGACAGGAGCAGAATGTAGGTATTGCCAGTGCATTGCAGCTAGCATGTTAGTGGCCCACGTTAACCATGCTTAATGCCCTTAGCATGGATGCACTTAGCATCAATTTAATGGGTGACATTAAGTGTGCCCATGTGCCAGCTTCCACTGTACTGCATCCTGAGCCTACGTTAACTCCTGGGGGATGAAAGCCCTTATCCCCTAAAGTTAGCGATGACCCCCCCCCCCCCCATACTAGCGATGTGCCCCATATGCATGTAACTGGTACAGGGCTTAATAAACATGCTACTAACCATGGTATTCACTAACTCATGGTACTGAGTTACCACAGCTATTGACTCCCACAGTAAACTAAACTGCAAATGAATATGCTAGTTTACACCAGCTCTGTAGCTTGCCCCTCCCACCCCCCCATTAGAACGGATTCTTCGGTAGGCAGAAAGATATTCAAGACCAACTGCTTTACCCAGATTCACAAAATAAGTACAACTTGTTTGCATAGTCAGTCAAACTGAAGTAGATGTGAAGGTCAATTCTAGATAGGTCATGGAAAGGGAAGTTAAAATGTCCAGGTCAGAACATGGAAAATCTCAGTGTATTTTCCAAAGACTACCAAATGAGGAGCCTTTTGTAAAATAGTATAAGGATATGCACAAGTGCATGGGATTTGCATCCACACACAGAAGAAGGGATCGTTTTACAAATATACATTGGAGAAAACTACTATTACTACTACTACTACTGAGCATCAGTGCCAATTTTGCAACTTCTACATGTAAGTACTGGGAATTTGACATGTATTGGGCCATTTTAAAAACCTGTACTTTTAAGTCCACTAATTAAATAGACAGCCCACATTTTTTTCTCTTTTACAATTTAGAGGAAAAAATAAATGATGGATTAAAGGGAATTGTTTCCTTGATCCCTTGTATAAATCACTGGCCAAAATATGTACTTTTTAAGAACCTATGCTGATGTGAAATTTTTTTGTCATATACATGAATCCCCTTTGTGAAGTAGAACATGCAGGCTTAGATTTTTGACCCACCCCATGCAATAACCCTCATAATTTCTGTGTGGTACAGCTAACCACATGTAAATATCAGGTTTCTAAAATTAGTCTTATGTGTATTTAAATCTACAGGAGATGCTGTTTAAACAACCCCCAATTTCTACGTTTTACAGCTTACGTTATCTAAGTTTTACAGCTTCTGTTTTCATGGTGCAAGAAAAACCACCTCTCCATTTGGCTTGATTTCTTTTCCCCCATAGTTCCTCAGAATTTCATAGTAACATAGTAAATGACGGCAGATAAAGACCAGCATGGTCCATCTAGTCTGCCCAGCATGATGGCAAGAGTAGGTGCACCTGCCGCTCTGTGCAGGCCACCCCTCCCCA
Source organism: Ichthyophis bannanicus (assembly GCA_033557465.1). Taxonomy (NCBI): domain Eukaryota; kingdom Metazoa; phylum Chordata; class Amphibia; order Gymnophiona; family Ichthyophiidae; genus Ichthyophis; species Ichthyophis bannanicus. The sequence continues at coordinate 1,177,591,353 of CM066033.1, read as the reverse complement.
CGTCCCAGTTTAGGGGTGAACCCACCACTCCATGTAGGACACCTCTATTTGTTGAGAAATTAGATGGTTCCGTTTATTTTGATTGTATCCTGTTGCTGTAAAGGAATCCACTGTGTCTGTCCCATGCCAATTTGAATTCCGTCACCGTGTTTGCCCCACCACTTCCATCGGGAGGGCATTCCAAGCATCCACCACCTTTTCTGTGAAAAAGTATTTCCTGATATTGCCTTTTAATTTACCACCTCACAGCTTCATGTTATGCCCTCTAGTTTTACAGCTTCCCTGTCTTTGGAAGAGGTTTATTTGTTCATTATTTCCCTTTAAATATTTAAAGGTCTGAATCATATCTTCCCTGTCCCTCCTCTCCTCCAAATTGTACATGACGCAGGCTCCAAATTATTTTGGTCGCCTTCCTCTGAACAGTTTCTAGTCTTTTTACATCCTTTGCAAGATACGGTCTCCAAAACTGAACACAGTATTCCAAGTGAGGCCTCACCAGTGACTTGTACAGTGGCATAAGTACCTCTTCCTTTCTGCTGGTGATTCCTCATTGTATGCAGCCCAACATCCTCCTCGCTTTTGCCACCGCCTTGTCACACTGTTTTGCCACCTTGAGATCTTCAGAAATAATCACACCAAGGTCTTTCTCCTGATCCGTGCATACTAACCTCTCACCCTCTATCACGTACATTTCCCTAAGATATCTGCTACCCAAGTGCATGACTCTGCACTTCTTTGCATTAAATCTTAATTGCCAAGCATTAGACCATTCTTCCAGCTTTTGTAGATCTTTCCTCATGTTAACCACTCCCTCGGGGGAGTCCACTCTGTTGCAAATTTTCATGTCATCTTCAAAAAGTCATACTTTTCCATTTAGTCCTTCAGCAATATCACTCACAAATACATTGAACAGTGCTGGGCGCAGGACCGACCCCTGGTGCACCCCGCTAATCACCTTCCCTTCATCTGAGTGAGCTCCATTTACCATCACCTTCTGTCGTCTGTCAGTCAACCAATTTCTGATCCAATTTACCATCTTAGGATCCATCCCCAAGCTACTGAGTTTATTGATAAGCCTCCTATGAGGAGCAGTATCAAAGGCTTTGCTGAAATCCAAGCAGATGACATCCATCGCATGTCCCTGATCTAGCTCCCTGGTCACCCGGTCAAAGAACTCAATCAGATTTGTTTGGCAAGATCATCCTTCGGTAAAACCATGTAGCCTCAGGTCTTGCAACCTGTTGGTTTTGAGAAAGTTCACTATTTGCTATTTCAGGAGTACCTCCATTACTTTTCCCACCACCGAGGTAAGGCTCATGGGCCTGTAGTTTGACACTTCTTCCCTGTCACCACTTTTGTGTAGAGGTATGACATCAGCCGTTCTCCAGTCCTAAGGAACCTCTCTTGTTTCCAAGGATCTGTTGAAACCATCCTTTAACGGCCCTGCAAGAACCTCTATGAGCTCTTTCAGAATCCTGGGATGTATCCTTTCTGGTCCCATGGCCTTGTCCACTTTCAGTTTTGCAAGTTGTACTAACATATCATCTTCTGTGA